>CM066152.1:21281666-22555833 GCA_033617975.1 Populus alba x Populus glandulosa | reverse complement strand
GATCCAAAACGTGGAGAATTTTCTATTCGTAATGTTCTACCTAAGGTTGGTTTTCCGATCATTATCCATTGCCATAGCCACGACCCTCGCAGCAATGTCTCCTTTCTTTTGTGATATCGACGCAGTGATTGGAGCATTTGGATGCATACCCCTGGACATCATTTTGCTAATGGTCTTGTATAATGTAAACTTCAAGTCCTCCAAGATAGGCCTAGTGTTCGGGATTAACACATTGATTGCCACCATATTTTCAGCATTATGAGTTTTAGAGGCAGTATCTTCAATTAGGCAGATAGTACTTGATGCCAAACACTTGTAGTCTATTTGCTTACTTGTAATGATAACAGCAGCCAGCAGCCTCTATCTAGTGTTTGGGATTCGGAACTTATTTAACGTGGTTCAATAAATTATTTATATTTATATAAAAAATTATATTATTAAAAATAAAAACAAATAAATATAAATACACAAATAAAGAGGATTACATAGACTTTACTCAACTTCCGGCTCTCAATCTGTTGTCATTGGCAGCCCTTTACTTTCTTTTTTGGTCTCTCACATTATACACTCTCTCTCTCTCTCTCAACCTTTGCTCTTCAATAATATCTTTATTTATAGGTATTAATGGTAATCTTTTCCAGCACATTTATCAACATAAAGAGGGATAAAAAAGTCATAAAACATGACATTAATAATGTCACAATGTGCTTCCACTTTATACCAAATGGATGATGAGTTGTTCCACTTATATAAAGTGAAAGTAAGGTATTTGTCACAATAATAACAATATCCTAATATCTAGGTTTTATAAATTACTTTAAAAATTTTAAATATCAAAATTACTAGATTTTTTTTTAGATCCAATCATATCGATCTTTACTTTAGTATTAGAACCTAAATTATTGCTAACTTATAATGGCTATCGAAAATATCATTATTCCATATCGGATAGGAGACGAGAGTCTTCATCTCTTATATGGCACAAGGATCAAGTAGTCCAGCTTCCTACGTTTTGCAGGCAACTATAGCTTCTCCAGTCAAGGGCAAGATGTTCAAAGGCATGTGTGTATACTATGCTGTCATAGTCAGTACCTATTTTAGTTTAGGCATTTCGGGTTATTGGGCATTTGGTAATCAGGCTCGGCCAACAATTCTTACCAATTTCATGGGTGATGGCAAGCCACTTCTGCCTTCTGTTATCCCACTTCTTCACTCTTATGCAATTGGCTGCCATCACTGTAGTACGTCCCTTTTCCCTATCACCTTTTAGCAGAGCTGCCTTCTGTTTATACCATCTGACATAGATTTTTGTAGATTTACTTGCAACCAACAAATCAAGTGTTTGAAAAATTGTTCAGTTGGAGACAATGGTCTTATACAAAGTCAGTTGAAGCCATCAAAGAAAGGTCTAGTGTTATGGGGAAACACGTTGATAGCTGTAGTCTCAACAATGTCAGTAGCTGTAGGAGCAGCAGCTTCAGTTCGACAAATAGTTCTTGATGCCAAGACTTACAGCTTGTTTGCTAACATGCAAAGCTCAAACCCCATGCTCCATACTATCCTCCTCCCGCAAGATGTCTTGTGTTCTAGCCTCTTATTTGTAACCAGAAGGGGAAGAAAACAGAAACATACCGATAATGACGTAAGTTTACACATCCTGTAATCACCATGCTGGTTATTATAAGAAACACAAGGCTAGCTGCTTTTCTTTAATACCCTGGAGTTCGTGGGCCAAATCCCTTCCCAATTAAGTTTTAGATTAATCGTTCGAATCGATGTATTTACACGAAATTCACTTTTCAACAACCCTTTCCTTGAATTTGAAATTGAAATGATAATGATAATGTAAGAAACAAATCTGTTTCTCATCGAAATGAAGTCTCGAAGGATGTCCCATTGAAGGAAACATGTTTAATCAAATTGTTGGATGCTTCCATGAATGTTGTGTTGTAAGCCATAAGGTCTTAACATCCAACTACTAAACAGGGATTTACAAATACATGGCATAAATGTCAAGAATTAGTAATCTACAATGTTCACGTACGTTGGTTCTTTAAGGAAATATATGGTTATTGTCTTAAAATGAAAGATACAAAATAACAGAAATAAAGGGACATGTTTATTTGAAACCCGGCCTGACTCGACGGGTTGACCCGGCTTATCTAGAACTGAAACTAGGTCGGATTGAAAAAAAAACAGAGAAAAAAAAAAACCTGATGTGACCTGGTCAAGATCCAGCTTCAAAACTGTTTACTTTTTTTTCTACTAAAATAATATTATTTTAATTTAAAAAAAAATAACCGACTTGATAACTCAATCAAAATTCAAATCCTGAATCTTGAACCGGCCTTGAAATAGACATAGTCTTAAAACCATGCTTCCAATACTTCGAAGTTCATTTCGAAACGATCTCACCTGCTCTTTTATATCATATTCAACGCTAAAAAAACAGTCTTTACTACTCACCAGGGTCCAAACTCCAAACCCGCCAAGGGTCTAAGCCCACCTCAGTATAGCTGACCACAATATCTGAGAAGTGGATTGGGCCTATAGGTTAGAGTCATGATTTTTTTTCTTAATCACGTCTTTTTAATTTTAAGTATTAAAAAAAAAAAAAATAGACAGGCTGCTATTCGGCCAACTTTTCTTGAATCCATCTCTTTGATCTGGTGCCAGGAAGAACGTGTACATTTATCCTGTGTATTTATCTTATTTCTCTCTCAAATCCAAACAAAGCAAACCGGTATTTTTTAGATGCTGACCAATGTTTTTTTGATTTTGCATGAGCTATTTAATAATAAAAATACAAATTTATTCACGGAGTCAAAAAAAAAAAAGTGTATTGTTAGATAAAAGTATTTTAGGATTTTTAGATTTTACTGTTCAATCCAAATACATTTTTAATATTGAAAAAGACAAAACATGAACTTAGTATTTATTTAAGGATATTTTTATACTTTCAAATAGATATTTTTTATAATTGTCGGAGTCGTGAAAGAAATTCCATGCTTTGATAGTTGTACAGTATGTTATGGCTGGTTAATTTTGATCTCCTCCGTAAAGAATTGTAGAGTAAAATTTAACAAATAAAAGCAATGACCTCTGAGCATTGTGCCTTAAAGTCATGTCAACCAATGACATGTCGTACACGTAATATAAGACAAAACAACAAATGCCACCTTTTTTGTAAACTTTGAAACTGTATCATAATCAAAGACTTAGGTGTCTTTAGGGTTATAATAATAGCGGTGGTTTTAAGTTTTTTTTGTTTAAAAATATATTAAAATAAAAAAATTTAGTTTTTAAAAATTATTTGCCTATAAAATCAATCTCAATGTTGAAACTCACATTAGATTTGCCTATAAAATAGTAAAAGGAACTAAAAAAAACCCGAATACAAAATAAAAAATTATATTAAAAAATTAATGTTTATCACCCCGGTCCCCGAATAAAACCCAAAACTCAAGTAGAAAAACAAAACTCCTATACTGATGTTATGTGGGTAAAAAACAATCCCTGTTGCTCTTTTTTTCTATCCGAACAGGCTCCCCGGGCCCAAAACTTCTCTCCTCGGGCCCTCCTTTTCTTTTTCCTTTCTTTTTTCTTGTGTAAAAAAAACAAAAGAACAATTATGGTGTCCAAAAAGAAAAAGGAGTAGAAAAGCCTAAATAGCCTAAAGTAAGAACCCAAAAACCCCCTCCTAACGCTACCGAGGATCGAGTATTCTAACAATTTAAGAGCAAAACAATCACTATACTATTAAAGTCCATATGCCTATAGTACCGTCTACGGTAATTTCACCATGGGTTTTAGTTTTTTTTTTTTTTAATGTGCTCTATATTTTATAATATCTGTAACAGTTTTTATAGTCATTGGTGCAAGATTACTCCAAGCACCAATGATATTGTTGTTTGCTAATGTTTTATTTTTCAAAAATCAAAGTGCCAAAACCATTTGATTCATAGTTGTCAAATTTGATACCTGGTACGTAGTCACCGGTCAATTATTTTATTTTAAAATGTAATATTTTATTTTAAAAGAAAAATTATTGATATTTATTCAATTAGATTTAAATTAATTTTAATCAATTAATTGAATTACAATTTAATTTGATCAAATTAGATCCAGTTAATTGATTTTCATCAAATCAATATTCTTTTAATTTCAACTTAAAATCTAACCCATATCAAATTTTATCTCGTTGATTTTTTAAATCAATCAATGAAATAAGCTGATATTTTATCTAATCAGTTAGCCATGAATATACAACCAACCACTCAAATAAAGTGATGTAAGGAAGTAATTTTAAAGGGTATAAATCAATTAATCAGACTATAAATTTATTTTTTTAAAATTATCCATTTGAATCTTACAAATCTCAGATTATTTGAGACTTGTATAATTATTAATTTTAGAGCCCGTGAAATTAGTCGAGATACATGCAAGCTAACTCGAAATTCATATTAATAAAAATAAAAAAGTAAATTTAAAGTTAAAATACAGGGATAGAAATTCAACTACAAAATTGTTTCTTAAAAAGACCTCGGTGCGTTCATATTTAATTCACAGACATCTCAGCTAAAATAACTTTATAAAAAAACACATCCTTGTGGGTCGTCGCTATAGCTTAAGAATCACGTGACGAGCTGAAGAAATAGTTAAAAAGATATAATCAATGTGAAAGGCTTCTTAACTTTCTTGGAAGTATAAAAGAGAGCAAGGTCGTGCTCATATATCGAAAGCAGAGAAAGTAACATCGTGTCCGTGAGTGGAATCATGGTTTCACATTGATTAAGGGGCCCACCATTATCCTTCTCAGTAACATCTTTTGAATATCGGATTCAACTAAGTTTTATTTATTTATTTAACTATGCCCATTCACATTTGAATTATTGCATTCATGAAAACCACTTTCTCGTAGTTTTATTTTTTAACATAGTTTGATTTTGTGCGGGATTTGGATATTAAATTTGATCGGTTAATTTTTTTTAAATCAATGTAATATTATTTTTTTAAAAAAATAATAGATTTTAAATCAATTAATTTAATTTTTAAATCAAGTAATACCAGATTCACTTTCTTATTTTTTATAAAATCTAAGTTTAGATTAGCTATTGAATTAAACTATCAAACTTGTTTATTTCTATCCAGGACAAACCTGGAAATAATATGAAAAATATATTTATTTATTTCAGCAAAAGTCATTAGGAAATCATTCTTGCAACCAGAGCTGACGAGTGATCATAGTTGCATAGCTTTTTTTCTTCTTTGCCATTGCAGGATCCAATGAGGTTTTTGGTTACGTGAGGCATCAATCTTTATTTTAATTCATCACTTTTATGCCGGAGTGAAATTTATTTTCAGGTCCTTAGAGTGACCAAAATCGACCCGAAAATAAATAATAATAATAAAAAAAATCAATTTAATTTAAATTTATCAATTAATTAACTATTATGAATCAATTACATCACTTAATATTAGGTATTCCGGGAAAATTAACCTTGCATGTCATTTTTTCTTGAAGAAATTTGTTTACATCTCGGTCAAGATGATGATTTTTTTTTTAATTAGAAGTGTGATTGTAATTATTTTTTAAAATATTTTTTGTGTTGAAATGTATTAAAATGATATATATTTTTTATTTTTTAAAAAATTATTTTTAAGATTATAACATTAAAACAATTCAAAATATATATATATATAAATAATTTTTATGGAACGCGGTCCCAAACGATGCCTTTGTTACAAATAATAATTTTTTTCAATAACAAGGGAGCTCCAAATCTAGTTGCTAATAATAAATTTCTTATTTATTTTAAAATAAAAATTGATATTGGTTAATATATAAAGTTATAAACTGATTCAAAGATTATTTTTTTAAAATAAAAAAAGGGGTTAAGGTAAACCCCACGACTATCCTTTGACCGAAAAATAAAATAAAAACAAGCACACGGTTTCTGGGCATGGTATATGTAGTAATGTCGTAAACACTGAGCATATGCAAAAGGGCCACGTTATTATCAATTCAAATCAAACAGCAGCCACCAACACATGAAATACATTCATCGAGTATTTCAGGAGAAAAGGAGAAAAAGAAAAGCTCATATACAACAAACTACCCGACCATTGATTACACGTGCTATACCAGAAGAAAAAAAACATGATGATGTAAGCACCTTATGTCCTAAATACATAAGCACCTTACATGTATCAACAACTTTCAAAAAATTAATATTATTTAATCATGATAAAATACAAAGATATTCTTGACAAGAGAAAATTAAAAATATGCAAATACCTTTTAACCGATAGCATAACATTTAAGTAATTTTACTGTATAATCAAATATAAAAAAATGATAGCACCTGGACTAAATTCATTTAATTTTTTATCTCTAATGATAGTCTGATATTTTTATTATTCATTTAAAACAAAAAGACCCCAGTACCCTCCTAGAATAGGCCATTTACTATTTAAGTAAAAAGCAAGATAATAATTTAAAAATTCACATGTCTTGCACTTCTGTGAATCCACTAATTCCAATTCCTTTTTGTTTTAGTTTATTCTTTTACTTGTATACTTCGAAACCAATGTCATTTTCTCGATTCAATTAAGTCAATTAGGAGAGGTAATTTTATTTAAACTAGTAAATTTTTAATCTTTGAAAATTTATCCTTAAGATACATTTTCAAAATCTATAATTATATCGTTCTCAATTAGCCGACAAGTCATACAAGAAGGTACAGGTAGCGTCTTCTTTTAGTCAATGGTCCACAAGGAGATTAATGTGATTGAAGAATCTCATCTCAAGTGACGCAAATGGCACACCTTATTATAAATAAATGAAAAAAATAATATTTTTTTCCCATGCGTCAGCGACGCAAACCGCACACCTTATGAGAAATAAATGGAATTTTTTTTTCTCACGCGAGCGACACGGATACATATAATAATACTACTTGGTTAAGGAGAGCATTATTTTGTCATTGAATTTTATTTTATTTCTTAATTTGAAAATTTGAAAATAAATATTTTAAAAATTTATTCGCAAAACATTCATATTCTAATTATTACATATCCAATAACCTTCCTCAATAAAATTTAATTTATTTGATTAATAAATATTGAAAAATATTGTCTCGTGGTATAGTCAAATGTCTAACAAATATTTTTTTATGATTAATATGAGTGTTCAGATTTACTCGCGTGTACCTTAATTAATCAATAAATTTTAAAGTTAATAATTATATTATTTTAAAGTTTATGAGATTCAAATTAATAATTTAAAAAAATTAAATTTAGAGTTTAATCAATTATACTGTAAAAGAGAAAAAAAACATTTATTCTTTCGAAAAAATCTGCACGTGTTAAAGCTAATACTCTAATGATCAAAGGCAAAAAAACAAAAAATGAGTCAGCTACGAGGTGCTGCATAGTTCCCGGGTCCTCGGTTGGACCAATTTCTGCCATCTTGCGTCTGGTATTGGACTCTTCGTATTGATGGAGTCGGCCCGTGTGCCGTGTTGCGGCTACTTGGACCTGGAGGTTAAATCTGTCAAAAGACACTTTCCGCGTGCTTGCCATTAATGTGTGATGAATCTAGCCCCTTTTTTTTTTTTTTTTGTGATTTTTGCAAACAAGACCTTGCGAGTTGCAACCAGTTTATTACACACCACCGATAAAAAAGGAGATAACTTCCATTTCAGAATTTGGCTTCAAGTTGTGGCTGTGGTTTTCAGTCATGTTTATTTTCGTGACTTGCCATGTTTTTAAAAACAATATTTAAAAAATATTTTTTAATGTTTTTATATGCTAATGATAAAAAAATATTATTTTGATATATATTTAATTTTTAATGAAAATATATTTTTACAAAAACAACTAACATCACCTTATCACCTTCAAGGTTTATTAATCATGGTGTTTGAAAGCTAAAAATTATTCAAAATTCATCATAAAAAATAAATTTTGGAGGCTGGATTTGTTTTCTTGTGAAGAAATTATGCAAAAATAAGGTTTGGAAAACTGCTTGCAGTGATTGCTAAGTTAAAATCTTAGTTATGGGATCCATCCATGATTCTTGTAAGTCTAATTTTATCACGAATTATAGCTCTTTTTATCAATTATAAATATAAATTTTGGAGGTTGGATTGGTTTTCTTATGCGCAGCTTGCAACTTCTCCGTTAAAGACAGGGTATCCTTAACAACACGCGGCATTTTTTTCTTCTAAAGTAGAAGATTGGATAAAGCAATTTGCTTAGCTGTGTTCACACCAACACGTTTTTTAAAGTTGTTTTTGATCTTGATGATAAACAAGTTAGCTTTCTATATCGCTATCTCGAGTTAAATCCAAATGAAAACTGTAAGGAGAAAACTCTCATAAATATATCGTATTATCGACAAAAGATAATAGCAAAGGAATTGTACCAATGATGATGGTTTATTGATGCTGAATAAAAAAATCTCACGGCAGGTACTTTTTATAACTGTTCGTCTAGTATTTTTATAATAGTTATTTTTTAATATTTTATTTTTAATATTAACACATTAAAATAATTTAAAAACACAAATATTAATTTTAAAAAAAATTCAATTTTTTTTTTAAATACAAAAACAAATATACTATAGAAACTCACATTCTTAACTAATTATTAATCAATTATTTTATTGTTGCGCTATAGTTGCGGGGTTGGACTAGAATTTGTTGAAGTATCATATAAAATTAATTTAATATAATGGTTTAAATTTAAATTTTTTTATATCTGATTTTTTATATAACTCGAGTCTTAAATTAAATCATTTTAGTATCATCTAGCTGATTTCGCATGTCAAAAGAAAAAACACGTGTATAAAAAAGAAATGCTAGGTTAAACCTAACCAGTCCGTAAAACCTATGATTCAGTTATGACTTTTTATTGGTCAAATTATTTTTTTATATTTTATTACATGATAAAAAATACAAAAATTGATTTAATATTAGTTCAATATTATAAAATAAAATAAAATAAATACTTTATATAAAAAAAAAGGTAAAAACCCCAAAACGTTTGTTACAACAAAGCCTATACAGGTATAACCGACGGAAGCTCGCGGTCATGGGCCAATATTTTTTTTGTCGCCCGTACCTATTTTCTTAACAAAATAAAGATAGCTTGTCTTCTATTACATAATGTTTGACAGAGCGATAGAAATACCTAATATTAACTTTTTAAAAAATCTTAAAAAATCAACCACGTATCAATCAATATAGAGATAGTCCCACTTTAAATCCAACTGGGGAGGATTTTAACAATTTACTTTTGTACACAAAAATGGTACTCAACATAAAAAAACACTAAACTAGCTAATTATTTGTCTAACTAAACAATTATATTTTCAGAATAATCACATTTAATATTAATATAGCTAACTAAAACCAACGAAATAAATAAAAAATCATGAACAACAAATAAAAAAAAAGATTCTAAATTAACCAGGTCATTGTCAACCTAAGACATAAAACTACTAAAAAATCATGTATTCAAGAACTCCTATTTCGGACACAAAGACAGGAGTAACAGCAAAAGACCCAGAATAAGGGGCAGACAGGAAAATAACACAGAGACAAGGGATTAGATAGTCAAGATAAGAAGCACTAAATTATAATAATTATCTGTAGTGGGAGCTTTAATCTTTAATTTCACTCGTTTTCTGCTCTCTCTCTCTTCTCTATAATTTTCTTTTCCTTTTCTTTCTTCCGCTCCATGTGATCTCTAAACTAGCCTTATTTCACTACCCCTCTCCTAGCTGCCTCCTCTCACTTTTTTCTCTTCTTCTACAATATTATTTCTCCAGTTCTCCTTCACGTCCTTCTTTTCATGTGACCAGTAAGTCATTTTTTGTAATTGATTGTACTGCATGCTTTGCATTTCTTGTTTTGTGTTTTCTGATCGGCCCAGATGGAGAAAGTGTAGATATGTTTGTGTTTGAGTGTAAATTTAAGTTCTTTAAGTTTTATATTGTGTGGACTTGTTGAATTTTGAGATTTTGGTTGGTCTGGATGATGGGTTTTTCCTTTTCTTTTGTTTTAAGCTGAGGTTGATGCTGTAAAGTTCGTTTCTTTTCTTTGGTGTAGCTCTGTGCTAAGATTGTCATATTTGTTTATGATTTTTGCATTTTTAATTTGCAAAAGCTTCTATTTTTTGTTCGTTTTTTCCCCCGGTGGAAGTGCATGATGCTCTTGTGAATTTTGCCACCCTCTTTTTGCTGATTATTACTAAATTACTGGTCTTGAATTCAATTTTTATGATTTATAGATTTTCCAATTTGAGAGAGATTCATTAATAGGAGTTAGGAGGATTCTATAAAATTTAAAGGAGAATTGTAGAAGATAAAAGTTGTTTAATTTGCCTTTTTTCTTTCAGCTTGCATAAAGTTTAAAGCTTATTAGTTTTAGAGAAAATGGAATTTTCAGATTCATGATTAGAGAAAGAAGAAAAAATTCCGAGAAGCCATTGAGTGAGTAAGTGATTCAATCCTTTGTTTTTTTGTCCGTAGAAAATAGTGTTTTCATTTAATTTTTGAGTTAGTGTTTGCTAAAAGTTAATTTGTTTTTGTTACCAGCTATTAATTGAATTGATCCATCAGGATTTATTGGTAGATATTATCTATAAAACCAATTGATTTGGTGTGAGTTTTGGCTTTTGTCCCATATTGTTATTGATTTTTTTTCTTGCAGACTTACTGGGGTAAAGAGATGGTTGCTGAAACGTGGTTTCGTGGTCTGTGGAAGATTTCACAAAAGCATGAACCTGGTCCTCAGAAGGCAGTTGTTGGAGTTTTGGCCTTTGAAGTTTCAAGCTTGATGTCAAAGCTGGTTCATCTTTGGCAGTCTTTGAGTGATAAGCAGGTTGCTAGGTTGAGAGAAGAGATCGCAAATTCTGAGGGTATAAAAAAGCTTATAGCCGAGGATGATGATTTCATTGGTCGTTTGATTTGTTTAGAGATGATGGAAAGTATGGTACATGTTGCAAAACCTGTGGCCAGACTAGGTAGTAAATGTAGTGATCCTAGTTTGAAGGGCTTTGAGCATCTTTTTGATGAAATGATCAAGATTCATGCTGACCCATATGGGTGGGGATTTACTTGTAAGAAGATGGACAGAAAAGTTAAAAAGATGGAGCGTTTTATTTCAGTTAATGCTACTTTGTATCAAGAGATTGAAATGCTCGCTGATCTCGAACAGACCGTGAGGAGAATGAAGGGCAGCAATCCTCAGCCAGATAATTTACTTGACTATCAGAAGAAGCTTGTATGGAAGCAGCAGGAAGTGAAAAATCTGAGGGAGATCTCACTCTGGAATAGAACTTATGATTATACAGTTCGCCTCTTAGTAAGATCATTGTTCACTATATATAGTAGAATCAGTCATGTGTTTGGAATTAATCGAACAGCATACTCTGGGCAATCAAAAGCTCTGAATTCTGACTATATTTACCAAAGCCAGTCAGTTTCTGCATCGCTGCAGTCTTCTGTTCATCCATCCGAGGATAGTACTCTTCCTAGATTTTCTTCTGGCCCCCTTGGTAAGTTCACTGCAAATTCTGGCCCAATTTCAAAATCGAACAAAAATAATTCCTATTCAGGTCCTCTTGGTGGCTCAATCACAAAGTCAGGCCCTATTTCTGGAAAGAACAGGAACGTGAACTTTTTCTCAGGTCCACTTGTGGGGGCAACGACTAAGTCAGGCCCAATTTCTGGAATAGCTAAAGCTGGCAAGAAGTTTTGGCGAGCTCCTCAATCACCTGCCTTTCTGGGAAGGAAACCGCCTTCGAAGCCAAATCGGTTGACTCAAGTGGGACCTTTTAAAGGATGCATGGTAGCTTCAAACACTTCTCCTGTCGCCAATTGCTACTTAAATGCATCTGATATTCATTCCAGAATCCTCAACGGAGCCAAGGAAAGTAATGCTGACAATCTTCCTCCTGGAAGTGCAAGTCATACCGGTCCATCAATCTTCAGTTCACAGCGTAAGTTGTTGCAAGCTCTCCCCGAAACCCTTGGCGGTGCTGCTTTAGCATTGCACTATGCTAATGTTATTGTTGTAATCGAGAAGCTAGCTGCATCTCCTCACTTGATTGGCCATGATGCGAGAGATGACCTGTACAATATGTTGCCTGCAAGCGTGAGAACTGCTCTGAGGGAAAGGCTAAAGCCATACTCCAAGAGCTTGTGTTCATCAGTTTATGATACTGTGCTTGCAGGAGAGTGGACTGAGGCAATGGCATCAATATTAGAATGGTTGGCTCCACTTGCTCATAATATGATAAGATGGCAATCGGAGCGAAGTTACGAGCAACAAACCTTCGTTTCTAGGACAAACGTGCTTCTGGTACAGACCCTTTACTTTGCCAATCAAGAAAAGACAGAAGCAGCAATAACTGAGCTTCTGGTTGGTCTGAATTACATTTGGAGGTTTGGGCGAGGACTCAATGCACCAGCCTTGCAGGAGGATGCTAGCAGTATAATGTTTGATGAATACTTGGAGGTGGAGAGGTGACCTTTTCTTCCAGGCTGTGGCTATCACCCGTGCAATCCAGTTACCTCATGTTTGACAAGGATTTGACGTGGATGAAGATCCCGGCAGGTCCATGGGGCATATTAGTAACATCATTCGTTTTCTTTCTGCTGAGGACATTAACGTCGTGCATTCTCTCTGGACATCCCAAATGCCTGGACATCCAAAATGCCGAAATTGTATGGTTAGTGAGTTGAAGGTAATAGGTAGTTGGAGCTTGAATATACAAGTTCTATTCTTTCTTTTGTGAATGGAGGTTTTCATCTGTTAGCCATTGAAAGTGGTGGTTCCTGTATCCTCGCCCTCGTAGAGCTAGTTCAGCCTTGCTAATCAGGCTGCTATTGAATGATTTGTAATTTGTGTATACTTGTCAGCAATACCTACCTTTATTAGTTGTAAACTTACCACGCAAGGTTTTGGATCGTAAATGGATTGATGGTTGAGCACATTTTTCTTGGAGTGGAGTACTGCACTGGATGTAACAATATCGTGCCTTTCGAGGTTGATGAGTAAATCACCTTTCCAAAAAGCAATTTCTGATCTAATTTTTCACCAAAAACGCATACTAATGTATTGGATTTAGAACATGTTTTTAAAATGTTTTTTTAAAAAATTAATTTATTTTTTATTTTTTTATTTTTTTACTTTAAATTAATTTTTTTTTTATTCAATACCGATCACTAGTCTATCGGGGAGAGAGTTTATATGGTTATCTAACTCGGCTAGATTGTGGGTTTGTTGGGTTAGTACACGGCAAGAATAACGCCATTTTGAAGAAAAACAAAGAAAAAAAAAATCCTGTTGACATAATCGAGTGTTATAGAGGTTTGGTCAACCCATCATAAGTTATAGATTATATAAATTAAGCTGGAAACTTAGATTTGACCATGTAAACGTTTAAAACGTTTTGAAACTGGGTACAAGTTTCAAGTCAATATATCATATCATAATAAATATGAATTTTATTTATTTAGTAGTTGAAAAATAAAGGAAAGTTTGTGCAAATAGTATTAAAGAGATTAACGCTTTTTTTTTTTAAAAAAAAATATTTTTGTGATGTAACCATGTCAGGTGATAGATTTAGTGTAGTAAAAATTATTTTTATATATTTTTTATTTATAAAAATTTATTTGTGATAAAATGAATTAAAATATTCAAAAATACTAAAACAATAATTTAAAATAAAAATTATGCTTGTAAATATATTCTTAATCTTTGAAATATCCATGTAAACATTAAGAAAAGAAAAGAAAAATTATGCTTTTCTTTATGTCGGGGGGGGGGGGTAATAAGGTATTGCTTAAAAACGATTAACAAAAATTGGAGCTGCCTTTTTTATTTACTTATAAGAAAATAAATAATAATCTTTAAGTGAATTTTAGTGCTTTTAAAAAATAAAAAATATATCATTAGAAAATAACAAAAAGTTACTAAAAAAACCCCAATCATTTTCATCACTTCACAACTAAAACGCTAAATGTTTTTTAATAATTTTTCAAATAAACCAAAGAAAGAGTGTATAGTATCTGTTTCTTACATATATATTAATCCTTTTTTTTTTTTCCAAGAAAGCCAAAAACCTAAAACAAACAGAGATAATACATTTCACTTTGAACAGTAAGTACGCCCAAACTTCCACGTCTCTTTCAACAACTCTCTCTCCACAACACGCATTCTCGCTTTCTTAACGGCCCCCCGCATGTCCGCGTCACGGCGATCAACTTCGCTAGGTGACTCCACCGCCGACATCGAGCGGATGGAAAGCACCGGTAGCTGGGACGACGCTCTCGACTGGTTCAAACTTGAGGTCCAAAATTTTCTCGCTCTCAAATTTCAATACAGATAACTTAAAATTTGTTTTCTTGATTTAAATTACTCACTATGTTCTATCTTTTTTAGGTGCAGCATCCAGCGTCACGCTCGGTTTCGCATCATGCTAATTATAAGTGCTTGCTTGAGGCAGAGCGTGCTGTAGTCGAGGTAAGTTTCCTTCTTTATTCTTTGCGATTTCATTAAATCTTGATTTTCTTTTCTTGTGACTTCTTTATAACCTTGATTTCTTTTTTTATTTCTTTAAAGTCTTGATTCCTAATTCTTGTTTAGAGTCAATTTTTTTGAGGAATAGAATGTAAATTACGCGTATAGGAGAGGAATCGAGGAATTTGATTCGTTATAGCTAACCCTAATTTGATTGCAATTGATTTTTGTGATAGTTAAATTACTACTATTGGATAAAAAAAATAAAACTAGAACAATGTAAGTGGCTAGGGTTATTTACGTGAATCTTTCTGCTCAGGCTCTAACTGTTTTGCTCTTTCGTTTCCTGCTTATTGTTAAATGGATTGAATCTTGATTTCAGGGACATGGTGTTGTTCTTATTAACACTGATGAGGCAGGTACCTTGATAGTGACTAATTTTCGTCTTATTTTCTTGGTGAGTGAAGTGTTCTCCCCTTTTCTTTATTCTATGGTAAGATGATGGAATGGTACTGTATTCAATTTGTGTTGTATTCATAGTTTGGTAACGTGCCCCAGTTTATTTAAGCATGTTTGACGAGCTAAGGAATTGTTATTGCTTCACTGAAAATGATGTTGTGTAAGCACAAATATTATACTCACTTTATGTGTTCTTCTGTTGTACAAGAGCGAGGGAACAGAAAATATCATTGCACTCGGAACGATTCCGCTAGCAACAATTGAGAAGTTCAGCAAAATGGTAAATTATTTTTCTTGAACTTATGGATTCTTTTTTCCTACTCCTTCCACTTATTTATGGTAACTGTTGGTGAGAAAGTTGTTTATTTCTGTAGCCTGTAAGATACATTTATTTATGGAAAATTCTTGTTGTTGATGCATGCAATTTCTTGGATGATAGTTCATTCTTGTTGGTGTATGTGGGATCTTAATTGTTGCTACAAAAAATTTCTTTTATCTAAAATTCTGGGTCGGTACAGATTTTGTTACTGTTTGTGTGTCATACAAACTATGTTATTTGGTGAAATTATTCAAATTCTCTGCTGTCATTCTCCTCTATTAACCGAGTGGAACTGCTCCATCAATTCATGCATGTATTTCAACTTCTTCACCCTTGCAATTGAATGCTGTCCTGTCCCAAATGGAATGCAGAATTCCTGTTTCTGATTTTGCAGCACATTTTCTTTAGCTATTCATCTCTTAATAAATGTGTTTTATTCCTGATTTTCATGTTTGCACTGAGGCAATAATGTTTTGTCAAGTTTTGTTAAGTTTAGGCATAGAAAACCTGTTCCAATAAAAGTTTTTTCCATTTTGCTGTGATTGGTAAAGTAACACAATGATTGGGTGGGGCGGGGTGGGGGGGGGGGGGCGCGAAAGAGAACAGCTAGGCATGTGGACTTGTGGAGGAGAGATCAAGAACAGGTGAATGGGAGGCTGACTAATTTCTAAATCGTATTTCTGAGTTCTTGTTTGTTTATATTCAGCTGATGTCGATCACATGTCAATATGTCATGCTACAGTCATATGGGAATGCCAGAACAATGCTCTTGGTCAGATCAATTTGCATATATACATGTCACGTGCTTCGCTTTATATGCAAAGGTGATCTGATCCTTGACAGGATGCCTCTGAAAGATATTCTTTATCTGTTATATGCAGACCATGCAATGGCATGCAAACAGAAAATGGGGGCAAAACAATGCTAGGATAATAGGTTGTCTGCTACCTTGTTTCATTTTGTGCAGGAATCATATAGATTGACAGATTGTACACAAATTATCTGAAATGACAACCTGTCTCAACTCTTATCTTTTATAATTCAATTTAAGCCTTAACCCCAAACTACTTGGAGTCAGCAACATGGATCCATTACACCATTCTGTTTTAGCATGCGCTAAACTTTCTCTGTGCCATAAAATTTTCCCTATTATTATTCTTTTGTTTTGATTAGCATTTGGTTAGGTTAATGGATATGAGATTGTTTTGGCTTGCCCACCCATAATACATGTTTACTGGTAATGAAGTTTTTGCATGTTTTTATTTGTTGCCCTATGGAATGTATGCAGGTTGTAAAAAATCAATCAGCCCCTCGTCAATCTGAGAAGACCCCATCGCAGCGTCTTCTCCAAGTCATTGGTACGCGTAACACCTTCGATGTGTTTGTTTTACCATCTCTTAACTTCTTCACCAGCTTACTCTTTTTGTGGGATTTACAATCAATTTGTAGTTTGTGTTTGAAAGATAGAACTTCGGAACAGATTTGACATTCTTGTTGAGTTCTAAAATTACTCTTCTTTGGCTTTGATGATTCAAATTCAAGTAATAAATTGCATTTATGATAATAATACTCGGGAGATGATGGTAGATTCTGGAGCAAGGGTAACTCAGCTGTTAAGGTGATGGTAGTTGCCAGAAAGGAAGTTTATAGATGTTGTCTAGTTTGATAGATTAACTTTGAGCATATGGATTGCATTAAGGCACGAGGTTTGCAATCTCTTTATTTCTGAACAGGTAGATTTTTTTGAAGTTATGCATAATTACAGGAACAATGTCACGGAGTTTTGCTATCTGCTATTGGTTGCTTTTGCTTTCTTCGTCTTGTATATTGTTGCTGACTGTTATTTTGATGATACTCTCTTTAGAATTCTCATGGAATTATTGGTTCTTATATTTTGCAGGGAGAGATATGAGAATTATTGTTTTTGGTTTCCGGCCCAAAACAAAGCAGGTTAACTCTTCTTTCTTTAGCTCTTTATTTGCTAACTATGATCACTTACAAAGTGAAATTTCTTTCACTTGTAAGATATATGTTGTAAAAAAATATGAAGTTTATGATTTTGAGGGTTTAAATTATAAATTAACCGAGGAAAGATATAGCTTTTGTTGATTGAATGAGCTCAAAATGGTGAACTGGGTCATCACACCTGCCATGAGCAGATATTTGTTTTAATTTAATTTTTTTATTATGCAGAGACGGGCTATATATGATGGGTTATTAAGGTGCACAAAACCATCAAGACCCTGGGATCTTTATGCTTTTAGCTGTGGACCGTCCAAATTTACTAATGCTAACCCAAAAGTGCGCTTGTTGAATGAGTGCTTCCGTCTTCTTGGAAAAGGCTTTCGTAGTGCATCAATAGATATGATCGACAAAGGGTCATATACACTGTCTAATGAGTTGTGGAGAATCAGTAATGTAAATTCCAACTACATAATGTGCCCGAGCTACCCTTTTGCCTTAATTGTTCCAAAATCCATCAGGTAAAAACATTTAGATTCTTACTGCACTTTAAAGTGGAAAAGGGGGGGCTGGGAAATAATTTTTGTTTGGGCATACTCTTGCCTGAACTCTAAAACTAGTAACTTTCTGGTTGCTAGTGATGAAGAAGTGGTCCATGCATCCAGCTTTCGTTCCAAGGGTCGCTTGCCTGTAGTTTCTTGGTGTCATCCTGGTATGAAAAAGGTGAAATTTTAGTTATTTTGTCTATCTTGATTTCCATTCTGATGCCTCTACATATGTGGCATTATAGGAACTGGAGCAGTCCTTGCACGTTCATCTCAACCCTTAGTTGGTCTAATGATGAATATGAGGAGGTAGGTTGATCTACCTGCTTAATTTCCCTTCAATGAACTCAAACACGTTGCTCCACAAAAATTATGCTCATTGTAGACACATGCCAGGATTATGGTCTGAAATCTACCCGTGTTGCATGCATGCCTTCACTGGTATTAAGAAACAGTGACGGCCAACACATGCACAATTGATGACAATTTTAGCAATGTGTTTTTATTCAGTGAAATTCCAAATAATTTCAGTACAGATGGAATTTCTAATATTTAACATGAATAGAGATATTTAAGCTTCATGAAAGATATGTCTTGTTATCCTCTTAGATGGTCAAAATTTTAGCATTTAACTTCCTAAACTTGATGCTTAACAATGTTTTGCCAAGCTAAAACAAAGTTTTTTTTGAAGTGCAACTGCCATGATGGCTGCAATTACTGTCATAGAATCCATTACAGGCATGATTATTGAATCATGGCCTCAATAATTCCAAAAAAGTTCCAGTCCATTTTGATTCTTTTATGTAACACCTGTTATTTTTTTCTGTTACTGGGATCCATTGATATCTTATCTGTTGAGGTTTTGGAATGTGAACTAAATTTTTCATTTGCCATCTTTTGCTCAATATAATGTCAGATTCACATCAATATATTTGTCTGCAGCAACACAGATGAAAAGCTTGTCGCAGCACTTTGCTCTCAACTTGGTGGTGATAAAAAGGGGCGGAGGTAGGGTTATTCAAATCATTTCCCTTTTGTTTTGGTCAAGTTGTCTCATTGTTTTGGATATTTCATGTGTGTGCTGTTTCCTTATTTTATGCATTAACTTGACTTGTATTATTCTTTATACCTTGTATTGTACCTTAGTTTGAAATGTAATTATGTATCAGTCTACCTAGTTTTGAAGCAATAAAACTCATTCTCAGCTATTAACTAAATCCTTTTTCATTACTTTTTCAACATGAAAAAAGAAAAAGTCGTCTTTTCCACAACCTAAATCATGAAATTGCTTCTCTTTTGTTGTACATCTTGAAATGCACTGTCCACACAGTTGCAAGGTTCCAGTTCGTGTCTTATCTGAAAATGTCTGGAGAAAAAAAAAGTCTTCTTTTAAGGTACTCACTAGAATAGATTTGGGCCCCATAGCTTAGATGGTTAAAGCAGGTGACTATCCAGCCTAGTGTTTAAACTTTGACCACTCATTACTTGCTGTCGGGTATGTTGGGATATACATTTCCTTCTTGAGATGGGAAATACTTTTATTCATTATTTGTTGTCAATGGTGCAGAATTTCCACACTGCATGTCTGGATGAATGAGCACTTTTCTCTGGGGTCTTTGTTGTCCTGTAATTCTAATTTCTCTGTTGATAAAAATGAGAACTGTAATTTTGTTAATCCACAATGATACACCTATGTTCATTGCTTGACATTGTGACATACAAGTTATGTTAAGAATTAAGCCCATTATTTCTTTAGATTTGATGTTTGCATTTCTTTTATTTGCTTATTCTTTATCGCGCTGTGGCTTTTGTAAATGAATGTTCGTTAAATATATATATAATTTTTTTTTCCTACTTGTCCTCTCCCTGCTTTTGCTTTCCCCTCATTTCAGGAAGTTATATATTGCTGACGCGAGACCTAGAAAAAATGCTTTAGCAAATGTGGCTATGGGAGGTGGCTCAGAATCACCATCTCACTATTTTCAATCCGAGGTTTGAGCTGTTTAGATATGTATCTCTAGTAGTCATCAGCTTTGATACCTCATTTTCATTGATGTCATATTCCTTTCCTTTTTTATTTTTAATCTGGTATCAGGTAGTTTTCTTTGGGATAGACAACATACATGCTATGCGTGAGAGTCTTTCTCGGCTTAGGGACTACTTGGATACTCACGGCTCCACTTCATCAGACGGAAAATTATCACTCTTGGTTAGTTTGTAAACATTAAGAATTTAAAATCAGGCACCTTTACCTGTGGAAAACTAGTAAATTAACATCAGTAGTAATAAGCAGTTTTTTTTTTTTCTATTAAATACAATTTAAGAAAATGATGATGTATTATTTTGTGCGAGTGAAATGTGCATCTCTCCATTTTTCGAGTTACATGTAAACATAATTGAGTAACCTGTCCTTGAATAACATCAGATATATAAACAAATAATCAGATGAAATGCATGACTGTGCAGTACAGTTCCCTATTTTACCATTACCAAATGATTGGAACAACCCTCATGAATGGGCTGTTGTTTGAGGCTCTGGGTTAAAGACTAGAGTTTTCATGTTCATTTCCTGTGCTATTGTGAATGCATCCTCAATTGGAAAAGCATCGATTGTATTCATCCATCTATATGGCAACATATATTGGAGACACCATCCTGTTCACCTTATCCAATGCGCTGACATCCTCATGCCTTGTGTGCTTGTCTAATGATGCTTCAATGATTTTATCTATAGTAAAAAAGGTACTTAAATATGCTCCTCATCTTTAGTTGGGATTTTTTCAATTAATTCACTTTGAAGGCTAATAGTTCTAAAACACTTTGAAGGCTAAGTAAAGATATTTTCACAATATGGGTTCACAAGCTTTGCATTTGTTATGTTTCCTATGCTTTCTTACTGAACTTCAGCAAAAAAGCAGTGTTTGTAGAGACAAGGTGTTAATATCTCTATTTGTTCATGCCATTTTTCATTTACAGAGACATGGTGGCTGGACCTGGGGTGGAGGCAATCTCAGCAGTATGTCTGCTTCTGTGGCAACCCTTGGTGACAGTGGTTGGTTAATACATGTCCAAAGTGTTTTGGCTGGTTCAGCTTGGATTGCTGCTCGTGTTGCTTTGGAATCAGCATCAGTACTTGTACATTGCAGGTCAGATATCTTGACTTTATACGTTGTATTAATCTTTGTAACAACTGGCAGAATCTTTTCTTTTCTGTTGCCACAGCGATGAAATCTGAAGATTTTTAATGTTCTGCATTCTACATACCCTCTTTTTGTCCTTTTGGTTTGTAAATTCTATTTCATATTCTGTCAATCTATTTTAGTTTCTATTCATTATGCATAATCTAAAACAAAAGCGCTTATTATTTCCATACATGGACTTCAAATCTAAATCAAGCTTTCTTACTTGTTAATTCCATACATCAACTTCAAATCTGAATCAGGCGCTCTACCAATAGATCTTACATCTACCTTTCTTCTTTGTGTAATCACATGGATTGAGCTTCACATACTGATTAGCAGAAAAGCCTGGGTCTCATTGCCCAGCAGATCTTGGTTTTATTTGTGAACTTGGCGAGTCATCTGCCCACATTTGTTCTGCTTTTCAACAGAGCAGAAAAAATTGCATAGCTGAATCATCTTGCAAGCATTTCAGTTGAATAATTTGTCATTATACATATTTTCATTAATTAGCAAAATTTGCTATCAGAAAAAAGCTACCTTTCTTTTCTGTTTTCAATTTCGTGCTTGCTTTCAGAGCTTCTGCATGAGCTGAGTTCTTGTCTTTCATTCTTTTGTCTAGCGATGGATGGGATAGAACTAGTCAGTTGATTTCACTTGCTAATTTGTTGCTTGACCCTTACTATCGGACATTCACTGGGTTTCAGGTATTTTCTTCCACTGTAAGACTCCTTTGTTGGTTGTGTATTGTTCTTTGTATATGCTTAAGCTGTTGTGCTTACGAGTGTACACATATTTCTCTCATGTTACTGTTACTATAATATGAAAAAGATTTTTATGCCCCTCCAGATAAAATAGCTTTCTTTATCCCTGGATGTGAAATTTTACTTTCTGGAATATCTTAATTCAATGCAGGCGCTCATTGAAAAAGACTGGCTAGCATTTGGTCATCCATTTGAAGAGCGAATGGGAATGCCAACTGTATCTGGATGCAGTGATAAGCCTCTTGATTTATCCAGGCAATCTTCAGTTGGGAGTTTTCCATCATCACCCATGCGACAGTCATCAGGATCATTCGCACCTCAAGCTCCTAGTTCTTCTCATGCACAGAATCAATATTCTCCTATATTTTTGCAGGTTACTGTTATTTTATGCATGCCCTAATACACTGGATTTTAGGAATTAGGTACCAACTGGTTATCATGATTATTTTTGGCAACCCAAAATCATAGGGGATTGGGGATTACCATATGATTTGCATTGAGCCTGACGCATATTGAGATTGTTTTGAAGATCTAAATACATGAATAGATAGTCTTGATCTTGTGAAAAAGATAAATAATTGCTCAGGATCCCCTCCTTTTCCCTTCGTCTCTGTGTTTGTGATAAAGAAGAGAGAAATTTTAGATACTTAGGTTTAACGCTGCATTTATGTGCCAAATGTGTTCAATTTTTTTTTTTACCTTATACTGGTGTTGTAAGCTAGAGATGTGAAGGCAGGAGTATTGTTAAGGAAGTCCACTTAAAAAAGCCTAAATAATAGTGATAATAGTGACAACACCCTATTTGTTTGAATGTCCAATATTATATTTCAATCCAAGTGAACTTGAGAATCTTTTGTGTAAGATGGTCTTTGCTAAGTTCTAAAAATAGTTAATGTGTTCTGCAGTGGATTGATTGTGTTTCACAATTATTGCGGATGTATCCCTTTGCTTTTGAGTTCTCCTCGGTATGTGTGATTTTCTTCTCTTATGATACTCATCCTTGCATGCATTAGAAGTTAGCTGTTGAGATCAAATGAGTTGAAGAAACTGGCCTCATCTCACTTTTTTCTGACTAGTGTATTGTTTGATGGCTTAGGCTTTCCTGGTGGACTTATTGGACTCTGTGCTTTCATGTCGTTTTGGTAACTTCTTCTGCAATAGGTGATTCCTTTTCTCTTATTACTTTTAACTTCTGGATAGGGATATCTTAAATAGATTAAGGCCTGTGGCTTCTGGCATGCCTTTACTTGATTTGTCCGTACTACATGGATTAGAAGGTGATATAATTAATTTAGAATCAAGAAATTTTAATTTCAATCTCCATACTGGATTGGAAGCTGAAAATTCAGAATATCTCAAGACAAACATGGATTCAGCAAATCTTTGCATGAACCAGAAACTAGAATAAAGAAGAGCTACTTCATTTCCTTTAATCTTAAAGTCTAACAGATCATCTGTACTTTGATCATCTTCTTTGGATATAGAGAAGTTTGATAAATTTAAAAAATGAAAGTGGTATCAATGTCCTGAAATGGGTTACAGCAAATATAATTCCCATAGTGGCACCATGCTGATTTATTCTACCAAAATGATTAATGACATTGTTGCATCTTCTCAGATGCATATATGACATCTGTTTGTTGCATATTTGTGGCAATGCAGTGTCATCCGTTGGATGATTTCTGATAGAAATCCCTTCATCTTCCTAGAAATAGAGAGACAATCATGTAGCTTTGTCTGAAGCATGGTAGTGCATCTGTGTAGGAATTTGTCTTATTTGTGGCATTTGGTTTTAGAACATTTCATTAGAGCATGCAGTTTCTTCTTTCCTAAGTGAAGTTAAAGCAGTCAATTCTTCTCCTTCTCATAAAAGTGGCAGTTCCTCAGTGTAAAAAGTGATTACCTCCAAATTTATCATCTTTTTTATCATGCATGTTTTCTTGTCAGCCCGTTCATTTTACTTGTTGACTACCTCTTAGGTTGGACTAAAACTTGGTTCCTGTTGAAGACAGACCAAGGGGCAACTTTATGCATAAATGCTGAACATTAGGATATTGCGTGCAGAGAATCCTCACCGTGTCCTGTTTACTCTAATCACTCTAGCACATAATGGGACCTGTCCTGTCAACTCCAATTATTGTGGAAACATCAAAATTTTTTTCTTAGTGTTAGTCTAAATTTTCAGTGAGAAGGAAAGGCAGCTAGTTGGTGTCTCTGAATCTTGTGGATGCTTGTGGGCTTATATGGCTGATTTGCGTTCTTCAGAGGGAAGGTCTCATGTGCACTATAACCTTTTTTATAGTCCTCTTAAACATAATGGCCCATTGTTACCTCCAGCAGCAGCTTTAGCCCCGACTCTATGGCCCCAGTTCCATCTTCGGTGGGCTTGTCCTTCAGAAGCCGAAGCTGGGGAGCTTGAAGCTCAATGCCGGAATATGTCTTTAAAATTCTCCGAACTACAGAAGGTAATGAACTACTTTCTTGCTACTGAACCAATACAATGTTCTCATAAAAATACGATCCTTTGGAGTCATGTAGTCCTATTTAGTTTGCCCCTGTCTGACTGATCAGGGTATAGTATATTCTTTCAATTTCTTTTTTTTCTTTTCTATTCTTTTTCTTCTTCTTTCTTTTTTCTATTTGGTTTGCAGCCTAGTCTGCTTTTTCATTGACTCTGTCACTTAACTGACCAGGCAAAAGAAGGAGCAGAGAAGAAAGCTAAAGAAACCACAAATGCCATGGAATCATTATCTGCAGAATTACAGAATGAGAAGCGACTCAGCAGCTCTGCTATGGCATTGGCTAAGAGGGCGAGCAAGGAAAGTGCAGCCATAAAGCGAGCCATACAGTCATTGGGATGCAAAGTTCATTTTGCTGGTGGTGGTGACACTACTGTTGATATCGAGACCAACCCTATGGGAATTACACAGGAATCTGTGTTTTCTCACTCAAAAAGAGAATCTGATGGTATTGTCCAGCATCAATACAGTTCAGATCTATCGATTTCCATTTCAGCAGTGACAGATGATGTTGTTTCCAACAATCCACTCAATCGAGTGTGTGATGCTATATGCCCTTCACGCTCAAGAGATGGAGGCTGCCGGTGGCCAGATGCTGGTTGTGCTCAATTATGTAGTCAGTTTATTGGGGTGAAGGCAAACTACGACGCAATTGATAGTCTCTCTATATACGAAACTTATTTTGACACAGTGAGTACCTTATAACTCTATTATCCATGCATTGATTTAGACTTAATTCTCAGTAATAATTAGTTGAGTTTTTTTCATAGACAGAAGAAGGGAAATAGAGTTTAAAGAGAAGTCTGAGATTTATTATAGCTCTCAAGCGTGAAATCGGGACTGTTCATACAGAGAACATAGAGTTAGTACCACACCATCATTTAGCGTAGTACTTCTTTGGGAACAAAACAAGCAAGCTTGTTTCCCTCACAGAAGAAACGACAAGCAAGCTTGAGGTGATGCAGTGAAGGGCAGATGCATATCAAAGGGGTCAGCTTTTCATCCTTTAATCATCACGGTAGCTTCGTCTTCTCCCTCAATAACAGTTTGCTGTACAGATTTCAAACAATTTAAACATTCCCATTCATTTTTTCGATCACCATAAATGTATAGAGCAATATTCATAACATGGGATTTTTTTCGTTGTTCGTAATAAAGATCCCACAATTTTATGTTTTATCCATGTTCCATTTCTTCCTTTCCTTTGGGCATAGAAAGAGAACCGAAATGGATTGTCACGCTTCAATGGCTATTTTGCTGAAACATCTCTTCCCTTCTTTTATATTCACTATAAAATGAAGAATCTTTATGTACATCATGGGTTACATCGATGCCACCTCTCCTGCTGTATATGTAACTGTAGGAGTTGCATTGAGGAATCCCACATTTCTCAGAATTTATTCACCAATCACCACCTGCCAGCTTGATCATTCACGGGTATGACCGTAAGAGTAAAGCAACTCCTGCCTACCTCTGATGTATTGCAGGCAGCTGCTCTAAATTCGAATGCCAAATGGAGTTGCCAACGCTCGCGGGCTGGTGCCGATAATTAGATTACGGTCCAATTAGTAATAATGCGTCGGTTTGCTGCCATATATAAACTAGCACTAGTCTTCGAAGCGTCGGCGTAAAAAAGAATCCATACGCGTCAACTAATCCTTCCTGCTTGATCAATTAAGGTGCCAACTTGGTCTCCACATAATGCTCTTGAGATGTTCCCAGGCTCGAGCAGATTAAAGACCACCACTACACACGACAGCGAGCACATGAAGCATTAGCAACGTAAGTGGGTTTGGGAGGATGAGTGCGGAGTTGTAGATACAGGAAGAGCAAATGAGTAAAAGACAATCATTACAAACCAGGAATCCCATTCTCTTCACAGTACGTAATTGCCATCATGTCCATTGAGGTAGCCCCCCTCGAAACCACATCTCTGAATGATATGTGATCCAGTGTTATATTGCTGCTCCCAGCATGGCGATCATAGACGCCATTAACAATGGTACCTTTAAGGAGTGCCTCTGCATTGACTAATAAAAGAAAAAAAAAAAACAGGCATCAAGATTTCATCCCAAACAAAGGCAAGGGCAGAAAATAAAGACAAAGCAGGCAGAGAGGGCAATACTCTCAGAAGCTCTCAGAGCAGCTGCTGTGTCAGTCGTAAATAGAGGATTCCCAGCACCAGCACCAATGCCACCAAATATGACAACCCTTCCTTTCTCAAGATGTCGGATGGCCCGTTGCCTGCTATAGGGTTCAGCTAACTCTGGCATTGCAAATGCACTTTGCACACGAGCTTGAACACCGTGCTTCTCCAAGGCTGATTGAAGCAAAACTGAATTCATAACTGTTGCCATCATGCTGACATCATTACATCGCAAGTTAGCACATCATCACAAACTAGCAACAGGCAAGTTTAGGATTAGGACAGTACAAAGAGATTTTAAGCTAGTATACACGCTAGTGGGAAAGGCAAACATAGTTAACAGGACAACATTCAGGATTCGATGACTGAAATAGATACTTCAATGCAAATTCTAAGAGGACGGTGCATCACCCGATCTGGTATGCAGTGGGCCTCTCTAAGCCAGTAGCAGAAATCCACGATTCTCCACAAAAGAAATTACGACCTCCAAGAACAATCGCTATCTATAAAAAGCACACAAGAGTAAGCATCTTGTAATTTGAGTCTGCATTGCAGGACACCAGAAAGAATAAGGATTTGGGCAAATACCTCCAGTCCAACACGGCTAGCTGTTGCTACTTCCTGAGCAATCTGCATAGCTACCTAGAAACAGAAGAAAGCAGCTTAGCGTGCATTTTTCATGAATCATCATTCCAAAGATAAAAGAATCATCCAAATACTGGATCTTGCACCTTGGGGTCAATATTCTGGCAATTCCCAGCCAATGCAGAACCGCTGATTTTAAACACTACTCTCCGCCATTTTAAATTCGTCAACGGTTTAGTTTTGAGACTATTAGCAAAGGCAGCACTGCCAGATGTATACCTGCACATAGACGTTGGGATAAGCAATCAGTCACACATAGCAAAATCATCAAATTAGCCATCTCAAACCATTCCACAACCACCTGACAATTCTTCTGTTTAACCAAAATCCAATAATCAATTTCAAATTTGCATCAAATTAGCATAATCACAACAAATCAAAACAAAAAACCAACCAAAAACATCAATAAAAATCCAAACCCTCACTCATCCAAAAACACTACCTTTTAACTTGCTTAACCACCACATTAGCATTCCCACAACTCCCTCCACCACCACCACCACCCTCACTATCTCCCCCAGCACCAGCACCACCACTAATACTCTTCCCATTGCACGCATTCCCCATGATCACCTCGATATGTTTAAACCAATGCCAGCTACTCCCACTCCCACCAATCCTCTGTAACTCCACTTTATACCTCTTCTTCAAATTATCAATCTTATTCTTACACTGCTCCACACTCTTCTTATTATTACTCCCTCCTCTCTCACTCACAGCTTCCGCTACTTCCTCCCAATCTCTCCCTCTCAAATTCCCTCTATTCAACTGATTGAATTTCTCCGTGTACGCCTCCAGCAAACACGATATCGCCGTATCGCTCCACTCCTCCCTATCCTTCCTGTAATCTCGGTAATCGTTGGATTCTAACTCTGTGTTGCTGTTTGATTTCGATCTCTTATTGTTGTTGTAGTAGTGGTTTTGGTGGTTGCGTTTCGAGGACGGTGTGGCTGAAGATTTGTCGTGATCGGAGTAGTAGTAATCGCCGGTTGTCGTGACGGAGGCGGCATCTGGGTGGCGCGTTGTTGGGTGAGGAGGCGGCGCGTCGAGGAGGGGGAAATCGTCGGTGGACATCGGAAAATAGGATTAGTGTTAAGATTTCGATTCGGGGGTGGGGGAGACGACGTTAGAGGGATGGGTGACGGAGTGAGGGGATTAGGCGGTTAGGTTTTATAATAGGTATTTGAGTCGCAGTTGGTGTAACGGATCCGTTTAAAACAAGAGAGGGGAGTAACGCGTTCGGTTAGTAAAGAGGTAAAATTTGATTATTAGGGTGTTAAAAGTTAAAACTTTAAAAATCAAAAAGAAAAAACGTTACAGCAGTTAAAATGTGAAAACTGAAAATAGTTAAAATGCTGTTTTTATTTTTCTGTTTTAAATATTAGAAGATCCTTACATAAGGATAGTTATTGACTGGTCTACTTGCTAACTTGAAAAGATTGTTTGGTACTGTGGTTTCTATTATTTTAGTTTTATGATTAAAAAATCAATTATTAGTTGATTAATCCGAAAATCTGATTACCTAAGCCAAGTTTAATGTGATTTTTAATTATATTTATCTATATTAGGTTAGATAAATAAAAATAAATCAAGTTATTACTATTTCTTACCATTCATTAAATCATGTCAGTTCAACTTAAATTTAATTATTTAGATTTAAAACACATGACCAAAACGCGAAAGAATCTCAAAGTATTTACAAGGAATTGGTATCAAATTCCTAACCAGGAACATAGCATTGCCGTGGACACATGTGCAACCGACGGGTTCTTGAGAGGCATGGCAATATTAGATCTTCGATTCGAAATTCATTTATATAAGCTTGAGATGACGGCGACGAGAACAAGTCTTAAATCTAACCACAAATCATTCACAACTGAGTTAAGAAAATAAATAAAATTAACAATTTCAACCAATTTCATTTTTGGCATATTAGGCCTTCAAAACTCCAAAATTACCTCACAGAAGAGGGTTTTGAACACTGCAGAATGAAAGGTTATATATTATAGTGGCTTGGTGAGTGCTTTACTTCTCACCAAGAAACCAATATAAACAGTTCCCCCAACGCCCTCTCAACACAAACTTGAAATACCAGTTGGAGGAGATAGGATAGTGTTTCCCTTGTTAGGGTATGTGAAGAAAGCACAATAAGTAAAGTGACAGGACACCTAGCATCCAGTCATTGAGTGTATGGAAATCAGATAAGCAAATTACACAGCCGGTTCGATGTTCAACTGCACATTAAAGGTAGGAGAAGGGGCAGGATTTGAGAAAAGAAAGGAAAAATTGCACGCTCTATTTCCACGCTTCTTCGGAATCATTCTTCGTCTGCTGGAGATTGATACCCGTCATTTGACTGATCGTCATCAGATGATGCCTTCTTGGCTCTCTCGTTTCTTTCCTGCCACCTTGCCCATATCCACTTCAAAACAATGAACCCTCCAAGTGCATACACCTGAAAGCAGATTAGCTCATTCAATTAATTGAAAAAATAAAAATAAAATTACTGCATCTGCTGCTTGGTTCACAGTAGAGTGAAAGGTGAAGAGAACTGGTCTCCTGGCAAAGGAGCTATGACCAGCACTGGCTGCTCCCATTACAAGGGATACGGACAAAACAAAACAAAAACCTTAGCATTCTATTCCTCTTGAAAAGACAAGCAACGGGTCATTCTATTAGTTGCTTGAGACTTTTGAGTTAAAATTCCAACAGAAGGATATATATGAAGATTATAAGGATTACAGAGCCACATCACAAAATTAAATCACAAGTGTCTTAAAGATTATTTACACGGCACAATTAGGTGGGATCTTGTACAGATGTAAAGGGAACTGGAGTTTTCAAAGCAAGAAAGATTTAATGAGGATGGCGAGGGAGTGGTGACAGGAAGCTCAACAGCATCATAAGTATATATGCATGCTAGCATACATACCAGCATACAAAGGTGTCTATGTTCAAAACAAAAAAGAAGAAGATGATTTGCCGCAAGAATCAATGACAGAAAATCAACATCATTGATTAATAGTACCTAGAGAAGGTTGAAGATGGTGGACATGAGAAACCCAACAAACTATAGTACAGAAGTGAAAACTTAGAAAGGAAATTCATTAAGTCACTAACAACATGCCCAAAGAACAAGTCAGTCAAAAGCTAAACTAATTGAGGACCACTGGCTTCGCATAAATGACTATATAAGCTTCAAGCACTCCATAATTTCCATAGCCTGAGTGGAAGAGAGATGTACACTACCACTTTTTTCCTATCTACAGAAGCTCACGGGTTAGATGAGAATACCATAGCCTGCATTCAGAAATTCCCTTCCTTTCATACATTCTCTAACCTAATTTCACAATCACGTTAACTTCACTACCTGTTTGAATTAAGCTACCATATTCTCTCCTAACAATAACCATAAATTCATTCAGATTTTGCCATATAAACCCAAGGTTTCATTACCCAAATCCCAATCAATCCATAAACACTTTAATCCTTCACTATTTATCAAAGCAAACACCTTTCAAATGCCAACATTTACATTACCCAGCATAAGAGCTCGCTATCAAATAGTTTCCACTTTTGAATGGTAAATGCTTAGCATCTAGCAAGAAGACCATGCTGCAGAAACAAATATCTTGAAAATAAACTTTACAAACTCCCTTGTCTTCCGTGATACTTGACCACTCTTGTTTCCTACATTTCTAACAATCTATGCCCATACACTGCAAAAATAATAATAATCAGAATTCCTTTCTTGCTCATCTTAGCATATGATTTCCCATAAAACTACATGCATGCCACTATCATTGGAAATAAAAGGATCCCTAATTTTCACAGAAAAAAAAAATTACAACAAAACAAAAGCCCTAAACCTCAAATTTAAATGCTATACGATTTTTTCCACTTTTTATAACACCCCGAGACAAAACACAGAAACATCAACAGACCTGCCAAATGATCACAGGATTATGAGTCCTTCCACTGCCCTCTTCAACCTCAACCTCAATCGATGAAGGAACTAAAGAACGAGTATTTGGGAAGCTGACAATATTGGGTTTCTGAATTCCACTCTCGTTTTCTCCTCCTTCAGTAACTACTGCTATTTTCGGTTCCTCTTTACCCAGAGGAACTGGCTTTTTAAAGAAAGGAACTTTGAGCTCAAACTTTGGAAAAATTGAAAACAGATTTCTGGGTTTTTGAGAGCTGTCTTTTTGAGCCACGATTTTGCTGTTTTCAGTTTCCGCCATTGTTTTTTGAGAGGATTTGGGGCGTGGAAGGATTGTTCAGGGTTTTTGGGGTTTTGTAGTTGAGCGGAGAAAGCAGAGTAGAGCACGTGATGAGTGATGGGAAAGAGGTAATATTTTAATAAATGGTAAAAACAAATATATGATAATTACGTTAACTTACGCATTAGATGTGCCTCTTCTTTTCTTTTTCTTCCACAATTCTTATATTTTGTGAAATATAATGTCAGCATCTTCGGTCAAGTCAAAGGAATGTTGTTTCTAATACTATTTTTTTTAATAAAAAACTTAAATGATATATTTTTTTAATTACAACGTTTTTCACCCGTTAATTTTTTTTATGCATTTTAAATTCAGTAAATTGTACCTTGTGTTGATTTAAGAGGGAGGATGAGTGTTTATACTTAACATCTAGAATGAAATGAAATCTAATGAAGAGAATAGTTTTGTCAAAGCAAAGTAAATACATAACCTCTAAAGATTAAATTCACTTTGCAATTTTGTACTCTCGACAACTAAACACTGAACTTTAATAATAATAAAGCAATTTTGAATAACAACAACGACAACAATAAATTATTATTATTATTATTAGCAGAGTTTTACTTGAAACATTAAGGGAAGTACTCACTGGTAAAAGGATTAAGGGATGCTTAATTCCAGGTTCTTCAACTTCAACCTTCAATGGAGGAGGGGCTAATGGTTTAGGATCACTGAACTTTACAACACCAGCTGGCTTATTACCTGTAATCTTTTCTTTCTCTTCCAACTTAATAGCATCAACATCAGCTTTGGGTGATAGGTTAAATATTGGAGGAAACTTGAACTCAAATCTTGGAAACACCAGAAACAAGCTCCTGGGATCTTTTTCTTGGCCATCTTTCTTGCTCCTAGCCTTGTTGTTCTCAGCCATGGTTGTTAGCACAGAATGATTTGGTTCAATTTCTTTGTTTCTCTGGCTCTGTTTGCGTAGAGAAAACAAGTTCAGGACTTCAGTAATCAGAGCGGTAGGTTTTGGCTTGGTTTCCTGAAGATACTAGGCCCGCCTCTCTGGAGAGTGCCATATATAAAGCATTCCTTTGCTTCTAGTACGATCTTTGCATTACATTTTCATCTCTCCTGTCGGCTACACTTTTAATTATTATTTTTTCATGTTTTATTTATGAGTTTTACAAGGAGGACTAAAATCTTTTCCATTAGAGAGAGAGAGAGAGAGAGATGGTATAAAAAACTAATTCCTGAATTTTAAAAGAATTGTGTTTTCTCATGGTAACTGGCTCAGGATGCGGTGCCACTTGGACCCGCGCTTTTTTATCTTTTAATCTTTGTTTTAATTTCATCGTGTTTTTATTAAATTAATAAAAAGAAGGTTCTTTTTATTTTTTATTATATAATAAAATAAAATAATTAATTGAAATTAGTAGAGTTTAAAGATCGAATCACGGGTCTATTCAAATTAATTATGGTTAATTTAGACTGTTTTTTTAGCTTGTCAAATAAAAAAAATTACGTTGAAATAAATTTAATTTAATTTAAAATCTGAATAAGAGTATTAAGTTTAATTTATCGTATTATATTTAAAGTGTTAGATAATTTTTTACTTTTTGGCAAAAAAGAAAAATGAATTACTTACCCACGAAGTCAACTAATTACCCATAAATCATAATCCGTGGTAACATGTCACATGCTGTATGGAAATACCACGTGCCAGCTTAAAAAAACAACGTTCGTTCCATACCATTTTCGACGACGCGAAAGAAAACTATAAATAAACAGAGCAAACCAGCAAGGGAAAGTACCACAATAAGCACGCAATCTCTCTGTTCATTTCACTACCGTCAACCCACTTCTCCATCTCTCTCTAGAGAACCCTGCTCTCTCTCTTCTTCTTCTTCTTCTTGAGATTCTTCGTATTTTCTCAGAAAATGAATCCGCACTTGAATCTTGAAGAGAACATGAGGTTGGCTTCAGTTCTTGAGCCATCAAAACCAGTAAGTTGTACTCAAGCTTACTTGCTTTTGCCTTGACTTTTGAGCTCTCGCTATTTTCTTTCTAATAGCTGAAGAAAGCTCTCTTTGCTTGTTTTGTTAATGTTATTTCTTGTTTCTTGGTTTATTTAACCCGTCAAAAATAGTACTTTGATTTCTTGATTGGTTACCAAGAAAATGCAAGAAAAAGTATAGAAGACAAATAGTGTTTGGGGTTTCTTAATCTTCATTGATTTGTTCATTGCTGAGAAAATGTTAGGAACTGAGACGTGTTTGGATTCGTTGTATTCATCTTTACTGTGGAGATCAAAAGGCAAAAGATTAAAAAAAGCAGCGGGGCTTAGCTTTTAGAGAGAATATGAGCTATGATTTCTTATATTCTTCTGATTTTGGATTTTGCAGAGTTTCTTTCCTGCAAGGACAAAGATTGTTGGCACACTTGGTCCACAATCTCGAACTGTGGAGATAATAACTGATTGTCTGAAGGCAGGAATGTCTGGTATTGCCCCCATCTGATCTTTTTTAACATCTTAATATTGAAAGCTCCCCCCCCCCCTTTTTTTCTGGATCCCTTTTTTTTTTTGGTTATAGAAAATTGAATTCATTAGTTTCAAAATTTATATCTGGCTTAGGGGAAATGCAGGCTTCACTTCACACTAAGAATCAAATATTGAAAGTAGACAAACATTTTGCCAATCTTTAGTCTTTGATTTTCTTTGAGACCAAGCAGGATATAATTATAATATGCTTATTCTTGGGGGTTGATCTAAAATGCTTTTCCGTTTTTTTAGTGGCACAGTTTGATTTTTCATGGGGTGATACTGAATACCATCAAGAGACATTGGATAATCTGAAAGCAGCTGTCAAGAGTACCAAGAAACTCTGCGGGGTAAACTTATCTTTATTAGATTCAGTTTAAGCTATATTACTACCTAATTTAACTACCTAAAGTTGATGCAAAGGCATGGATGGAAATTCGCATCTTACCGTGGCTGAATGATAACTAGATATGTGTTCCTCATCCTTACTTAATTTTTGTGTGTTTAAAAAAAGGTCAATTTCTGTGTCTTTTATATCCAAAAAAAGCATGCAGAACCATCTAATGCGTCTCCAAAAGTTTGAAGTTTGGATGTGTTGAAGAAGTACATGATGTATGTTGAAATGTATTCAAGTGGTTTTGGCACTTGACACAAATACAGCTCTCTTACTGAAGTGATCTCAACTTTGATAGCTCCATCTTTAACGTCCTTCAAATCTTTCACCAATGCGCTTGAGATAATGAGATTCTTATTCTCCTCTTGCTGGCTTTTCACTTTATTTAATAGCCAAATCTTATGACTTTCTTTACTGTCTAATTTTTTTGGTTTTAATCTCAGGTAATGCTTGATACTGTGGGTCCAGAGTTACAGGTGATCAATAAAACTGAGCGCCCGATTTCCCTCCAGGAAGATAGCTTTGTTGTCCTAACACCAGATCAGGACAAAGAAGCCACTTCAAGTCTGCTACCCATAAATTTTACTGGGTTGTCGTCGGTGAGTAACTGTTTTACATGCTGTATAGACTAATTCCGGTTTCATTTGGCATTTGTATCTATGTTTGGAAATGTTTGTACAGTTTCTTTAAAACATAGCTATATGTGCCTTGTGCATGTCTGCGTGCGTGTCAAGTATTTTTGTTAACTCTACGTTTCCTAAGTCATCCTTTGATTCTTTTGAAATTTTTGTAAGTCATTTTTTTTTTTCCTTTTATGACATGGTTCTTGTCATCTGTCAGTACCTTTGTACAATTTCTGTAGCTGGAGTTTGGTATGGTCTTTGCAGGCAGTGAAGACGGGAGACACAATTTTTATTGGTCAATACCTCTTTACAGGAAGTGAAACTACTTCTGTGTGGCTAGAGGTAAGTAACTTCATTGAGGCATGTCATGTCACCTACTTTTCACGCCAAGCATGCCTTTCACAGATCATAATCATATCACTTCTGTAGGATGAGAAAGCAATTAATTTTCTTGCTAGCTGCCAACCCGTTTCAATTAAAACTTTTCTTTGAACAAACAAACCAGCAGACTTGTACTCGAAAGATAATGGCGTGATTCAACTTCCAAAAAAGAACATTTTCTTAATTCAATTTGATGATGATGCAGGTCACTGAAGTAAATGGCGAAGATGTGGTTTGCTTGGTAAAGAATTCTACTACCTTGAGTGGGCCACTATATACTTTGCATGTCTCTCAAATCCATATTGATCTGCCTACTCTCACTGACAAAGATAAGGAGGTAATTCTTTCTGCTTGATGAAATAATTTGCTGTTTTAATTGAGTATGATGAAATAATTTGTTGTTTTAAAAGGGTATACTGATACTGTGTTTGGTGTTAACCTATTCCCATTTCTTAACACTAATCAGTGCTGGCTTCCATCATTTATACTGGAATAAAGCCTCATTCCTCTTACCTCATATGCTATCCTAGGGAACTAACGCTTCAGAATCATATTATTGTTTTTATTAATGAGTAATTTTGGTGCCAACTATATGAAAGATTGGTGACGTGCTCCCTTGAAAATTTAGTGCTTACTGCTATTGTGATATCATTAAGTGCTTTGATGAGATTTTCATGATCAATATCAGGTTATAAGCACATGGGGTGTTCGAAACAACATAGACATCCTCTCACTTTCATACACCAGGCATGCTGAAGATGTTCGTCATGTAAGGATTTTCCTGCTGAGAGTTATTGTCTACTATCTCTTTTCATTGTAAACTAAATTACTTTGACCTCTTCCCATCATTTTTTCCTTATCATTTTTTTCTCTTTGTGGTTATCGAGGTTTGCTGCATCTATATTTTCCTCATTGTCCCCTTTATAGTATAAAATTAAGCTGGTAATGCTTTTATACAGGCACGTGAATTTCTTTCTAAACTGGGCAACCTCTATCAGACTCAAATTTTTGCGAAAATTGAAAATGTAGAGGTGAGCTGTGTAATTTGTCTGGTATCATATGCCATTCCTTATCGTACTGTGCTTAAATTCCATTTTAGGTTCCAACAGCCATATTTCTAATGTATTTCCTGCAGGGATTAGCTCATTTTGATGAGATCCTTGAAGAAGCAGACGGTATCATCCTTTCTCGTGGAAATTTGGGGATAGATCTCCCACCAGAGAAGGTAGCTGTGAAATCTAATCGATGAACTTTCAATATGTGCAAGTTATCATACGCACCTGTCATCAAAATATACTAGTCTGTTAGGATTTCTTGTTAACATGTGATATTGTAACACAACAGTCTGTAAGGATTGCATAATAGCAATATATAGAAAAATAAATGGGAAATGGAGAGTGCTACACTACAACATACTTTAAGTTGTCACAACTGTACAACATGCTGTATCAATCTTTTTTTTTACGGGTTTACTTTTCATATTATATTTTTTCAAGTGGAACATCTAAGTAGCTTTTGGAGGCCATTAAAAGTTACTATTTCCTGTGATGCCAATCCTGCCAACGAGGATAGATATAAAAACCGACTGTAGGCAATTAGCATGTTGTTCCTATCTAGTTTGACACCATCAGTAAACATGCATTTGCATTTAGGGCTAATTGAGTCCTAAAATGGAAATTCTACTACACATAATCCAACCAAGACTGTCTTGCTATCTGCATTTTTACAGGTGTTTATGTTTCAAAAAACTGCTGTTTTTAAGTGCAATATGGCTGGAAAACCTGTTGTGGTCACTCGTGTTGTGGACAGTATGACAGAGAATTTGAGACCTACTCGTGCAGAAGCAACTGATGTTGCCAACGCAGTATTGGATGGTAATTTTCAAAATTCTTGCGTGGATTGTGTTTCCCGGTTGTAAATTTTGTTTCATGTAATTATACTGTTCTGGACAATGATGTACTAACTTCTTTCACGAGAATATAGCAGTCTTGGTACCTCATTTTTCTAGCCTTGCTAAGTAAGCTGAGAGTATCATATATTATGCAAACCACAGGCTAACACAAGTATTTTAATGTGTTTTTCTGTTTCTTCAGGGAGTGATGCAATTCTTTTAGGTGCAGAAACCCTGAGAGGATTGTATCCAGTTGAGACCATCTCTACCGTTGGGAAAATTTGTGCTGAGGTAAGTTCTCTCTTGTTTTCCTCGAGTATCCCTCCTTGCCTCCATTTTCTCTTGATATTTCCAAACCTTTCCCCCTGATTAATTAAATTCCCATCTGCAGGCAGAGAAGGTTTTCAATTATGATTTGTATTACAAAAGAACTGTCAAATATGCAGAAGATTCCATGAGCCATTTGGAGTCTATTACTTCCACTGCGGTATTTTCATAATGTTTCAATTTAGCTTTTTTGCTTATTTAGTTGAACATTGTTTGCATGCCTTCCTTACAAATTGTTTATTACTTCCACTGTGGTATTCCTTCCTTCTTTACGTATTTTTATCCTTGCCCTTTTTTGGTTATCAAGGTCCGTGCAGCTATCAAGGTTAAAGCTTCTGTAATTTTGTGCTTCACTTCTACTGGAAGAGCTGCAAGGTTTTTCTTTCTTCATATTTGTTCCTCTTAATTTCTTTTTCTGGCGCTATGTTTATTTGAATACAAATGCAAGTGATTAGGTATCTTGGAAGTCTATTTTGAAAGATATATTAAATGGGGCAAATGAACTGTTGTTGAGATGACACGCCAATTTCTTCAGAACTTGAGACTTTCTAATCTTAATGTATTAATACAGGTTGATTGCAAAGTACAAACCCATAACGCCTGTTATATCTGTTGTTATCCCTCGGGTAAAGACTGATCAACTACGTTGGACCTTTACTGGTGCTTTTGAGGTATGTTATTGCTTAGATTGGTTATATCTTCTTCCAGTGCAGGGGATAATTTTCTGTTGAATTTGGTCCTCCATTGTTTCAACACCCTCTCTAATTGAATTTGAAGCTTATCCTCTAAAACTTTTCTGGCAGGCAAGGCAGTCACTCATTGTCAGGGGAGTTTTTCCTATGCTTGCCGATCCTCGACACCAAGTAAGCATGCATTACATTACATGATTGCAAGTTTATGTTTTTATCAGTTCCCACTTTTCTTCTTCTTCTTCAGAATGACAAGATAAGAAAGGTCTTGTGGAATGAATTTTAGTGATCTAATATGCTATTTCTTTGAATTTTTCCAATAGTTGATATTTGAGATGAAGGTTAAAGGTCATATCATGACACCATAATTTTCAGATATAGATTTTAATTCTCTTGGCATTCCAGCAAAGTGCCTTTGCATGCATTTCAAAGGACGAGGGGCAAATATGGGGTCTAGATGTAGGTGTGCGCACCATCATTCTATGTCTGTGGTTACACACTGACTATTACAGGGAAAATAGGTAGAAGGTATACAAAAATATAATCAATGCATTACAGGTTGTAGCTCCTTCACACAGAACTCGGGTCACTAGAGTTTTTACCCCCCCCCCCTGGTTTCACAGGGATTTTCAACTCATGAACTTAAACTTATTTTTTAACAAATGGGAACATGGATGGTTTTGCAGGCTGAGCCTACAAATGCAACAAATGAATCAGTTCTGAAGGTTGCTCTAGATCATGGCAAGGCAGCTGGTTTTATAAAGCCGCATGACCGAGTTGTTGTTTGCCAAAAGCTCGGAGATTCATATGTGGTGAAGATCCTTGAGCTTGAAGATTAAAGCCAATGTGCGCATCTCATTTGGTTTGAAATCTTAGTTTTTGGCAGACTCGCATCTATATGCTATAAAATAAGAAAACACAGACATGTGTAACCGAGTATTTGGTATGTACAAGGTAACTTGTCAAATGGAGGAGCAGGGAAAATTCAAAGGGGGCTAAAGATAGTGCTTGGTCCAGCTTTGAACCAATTATTTATGGTTTGATGGCATTTCTTGCCCCTCAACTAGTAGCAGGGGTTGTGCAACGTTAAAACATGTACTATTTTCATTTTTGAAGTATTATGTTTTGAATAAATATTATCTCTCTGTTTAATCTGCTCATTATCATTGATAAAAAATCCTAGTTTTGATACAATGAAATAAAAAATCAGTTTTTAGTACTTTAAGTTGAGATTTTTCATTTGGCAATAAAAACTCAAATCCACGTCCACTGTCAAAGTTTGTTGAGATAAAAGAAGCATTTTTTTTTTCTTAAACATGAAATATTAACAAAATTTCAAATAATAATAATAATTTGGAAAGATACCAAATTTTGTTGGGGGCTCCAAAAAAATCATGTACCGAATTTTGTATTTGACAATGCAAATATTTTGATAATCATACTATAATATAGTAGATGGATAGATAAATGTATTTTTTTACATCTACCATGTACTAGATCGTAGATGTATTTTTTTCACATCAGGAATTTTCGATAAATAATCACCTGGTACACAAAGGGACACCGTACAGCAACTCTCATGCGACATTCTGCAAATGATCATATTCTTAAAAAGCCATGCCAAGTTGTTGAATCTTATCCTTCTATTTCTTTTACTGATCGAATTCCTAAAACGTCATTCCAAGTGCTTGAATCTTATCCTTATATTTCCTTTGCTGATCCATCAAGGCCAGTAATGTCAAAGTGTACTAAGAACACATTACAGGCTTGCATGGCTTTGTCCTGTTCACAGTCGGGTTACAGTTATACGAATACACTCCACGAAGCTCCCCTCTCACATCGCATGCAACATCCCTCTAGCCTGCTTCTAACCACCAACAGCTCAAAGTGCCTCTGAGAAACGTAAATCTGCCGGGCCAGGACCCAATATCCCCTTCTGTTCACTAATCTTTCCAAGTCCAAGAGGTGGAGGAGGAGGAGGAGGCTGCTGCTCTGGATGTGCATTCTTTTCATCGTCTCTCCATAGGGTTCCTTGCCACTCAGGTGCTTGCCACTCGCTCTGAACATCAAAAGCAACCCAAGTGAATAACAAGGATAAGACATGGGAGAGCCAAAACACAGCGACAAAGATTAGAATTTTTGTTCATGGGCGGAGATGAGGCCATAATTGAAGGAGTTTACGTGTGGACATCCTTGGTAATAGAACACGCTAAGAATTCCCCTTGATTAGATGACATGAAAAATATCATTTATGCTGCATTGCAGGAAGATGCGCTCAATGTAGCCTTCGCTAAAATCATAAATACTTGCCTCATCAATAGCGTAACCGTCATGCTGTAATAGTGGGGTGGTAAGAGGGGGAGCAACATCTGGATCAGGCTTCTGAAATATAAATGTAGTATATAGGCCTGCAGAATGGAAATGCCAAAAGGGTGAGAATGTGTGAATAAAGTGATGACATAGGAAATTAAGTCGTAATTTCTGAGAAAATAAGGTAAATGCCACACCTAAAACATCGTATGATCGAGGAAGAAGTCTCCCTCTAGGATCCACCAGGTTCAGACCAGCATTCATTATCATACCTGCAAATTGAGTTCTTTGAAGAGGAAAAAGCAGAAATCAGCAGTGCATATATAAAAAGGAACTAGAAAGTAGAAACAATAAAAAACACACAATAATGCAGAGTCAAATACCTATTATCATCATAAAATTCTGTCAAGTTCTGAATTTCCACATACTCCAGACCAGCTTCCCTGGCCAACCTAGATGCACACAGAGACTCTTTAGCATAAAAGGTATACGATTAGGATAGAATAGCAAAAACACCCACAAAATTTCAGCCAGAAAAAAATAATTCATAGCAATCCATCCATGCTTCAGAATAAATAATGTATGGCCAATTACTCAAGAGAAACATTGTAGGAGATCCAAAACTTCAGCTTTAGAAAACATTGAGTTTTTAATTAAACAGAATGGTCCCAATGCCAGCAGCCCAGCATGTATGGCCCAATTGATATACTTGGAGAAATTGGGGTCTGACGCTTTTTCAAACAAAAAGGTTATATATGTTGATAAAAGAATCAGCCATCATATTACATGCATCCTAATCCTTCCCTATGTTTACTTCTCTCTACTCAACCATCTTCAATGCCCCTTTTTGTCTTCTCTCTCTTAAGTTATCTTCTCCGTATGAGTCAACTAGTTCCTACAATATGGAGTGAGATTAAGACTATAAATGGTGAGAATGAAATAGATTTCAGGCAATAACATCAACAATGGACATATAGATGACTTGGATGTATTTTACAAAATTATTTAGGCAATTAACAATTACTGGAATCAGTATTCCATTCCTTTCACACATCCTACTTCTCATGAGAGACATACTAGAATCCTCCAGTATTAGCTTTAGATTTAAGCAGACTGGAACACCAGCTGATTGAGATGAAGACACTCAGAAGCAGAGCAATGGATTGCTCAAGATAGAACAAAGAAAGAAACAGAAGGGGGTAGGAAAAGAATATGTAATGGGGTTGGGTGAGTCCTTAAACCCAACTCTTTTATCTCTTAAAAAAAACTACATTCCATAAAAACTGCTTTGCGTAACGATATCGAGTAAGTCATCTGTGCTGGCCATAGAATGGGTCCACATAAAACGCAAACATGGAGTTGCGTCAGAAACTCATGAGGCAATATAGAGATTACACTAATTAAAGCAATTTATAATGAAGGTGAACTCATGACAGGTTATGAAGAAAGGAGTCAACCTTATCAAGCTTGGAAAATGTACCAAGCAGTGGGTTTCTGCAGAGATGTCGTGGGCAAATTTTAACTGGTACTTCTTCCCAAATAATGGAAACCTGGTTTTAATATAGGGGGGGGAGGCAAATCAGAACAAAGCTATCCAAGAAAAAAATGAGGGAATATGTTCATTTCTTAAACATGTATATACTTCTCTTCCTCTACTTCAAAAGTGATCATGTAGCTTTCAGATCGAATGCAATTGGGAACAATGTTTGGCTTCATGCTGCCGCTTCTGTTGTGGTATGCTTCAACATTCTTCTGGTACTTTGCCCTGCATGGATGGAACGTTAAAAACACCATCTACAATTCCCTCGGAGTTTCAAACTTGTGATTAGTATAAAGATGGAAACTGCAGCCCAGATATAGAAAAGTTCACAGTACAGGCACAAAAAAAGTTTGAGATGGAATGAATCGGAGATCAAGAAGCCATTTAAATCAAGGAAAAAAGCTTGGAATTTTTTAATATGTACATTCTGGAGGAAGAAACACCACCAACGACCACAGCAATAGTCGTTAAGCTACTTCTGTTCTGTATGGAACAAGCTAAAAAAGAATTTCAACTTTAAGCTATTCAATGATTCACCTGTGCAATTTCATTATTCAAACTAATATTAAATAAAGGCAATTGACATGGAGAAAACCAAATCCCACTAAAAGTTTTCCATTGGTTATAGCATGAACCTTGTTCTGGGTAGAAAGAATGATGTGTAAGTAAATCATCCAGAAGAGATTTATTCAAAATTGCTATCAATACCTGAAAGAAATATCTAGATTTAAATAATCCATCCGGATATGATAATCAACAAACTAAAAAGAAGCAAATTTGTAACATACAGATTCGCACATGCAGAAGCACAAACACAGAGAGAAAAAGGCATCATTTCTTCAATGATCATTTATTCATACCATATGGTAGATGAGTCAGGAGTAATACCAAAAAAATAACCCCCCGGTTTAAGCAACGACGCCACATTATGTAGAAGTTTCCTTGCACTCTCCTCGGTCTCAAAACACAACTGCAAAAAACAATTATAACAAAACATTTCTCACTTAAATATCCCTCGTAAGAAAAAAATCATTAACATTCTTAGCAACTTCAAACCTGCAAATTCTGCAAACAGCAAACTAAATCAGCTTGATTGGCCTTTTCCTGCAACTGGGTTTCAAAATTTTCCTGTCAAACAAAAACATTTTGAAGTCTAGCCGGTGAAAAACAATGTGCAAAATAACGTAAAAAATAGTATATAAAAAGAAGGACATACAGAACAAGGGTCGGCTTGAAAGAAATCAGCAGTGTAATTTTTCTTCAGACTCTCCCATGTTTCTTTTACTTCACTTATTCCTGATGATGCTACATCTACGCCATTAACATTATCGTTAATAAAATACCAAAAAAATAATACATTAATTAATCTGTATATGAAAGAAAAAAGAAAAACAGACCGATTCCAATATAGTGAGTGATTTGAGCAGCGTCCCATTTCTCTATGTCCACTCCTCCTCCACAATACAAATCACATACCTTCACGTGTAACACCAGAAAACAGAAAATCCAAATCAGACAAATATGTGTGTGTGTGTGGAGAGAGATAGGGGTTAGTATTACTGACAGTGGCATAGGGGTGGGCAAAGATTTTAATGATGGCAGATTTAGCGAACTCGTAGAGTCGATGGTGAGTTGACTCAGTTCTCGGTATCGGAAACCCGCTCATCCCCTTCGATTTCTTTTGAGCTTTCTCAATTTTCCGATGAAAATTCACGAAATGGAGCAGGGTTTAATTAATTTCTTCTTTTTATTATTTATTTATCTTTTCCCTCAGGGTTTAAGGTTGGGCCCGGCTTGAAGCCCATAAGAGTCCATAGAAGACGCGGAGTCGGTGTGATATAGGACGTCGTGTCGTTGGAACAGGACTTGTTTTCTGTATTGTTTTTGTTTTTGTTTTTTTAATGATGGTATTCACTGTTTAGGATATAGTTTGGTTCATAATAATTTTACTTAAAAAAACCGTGATTTGAAATATAATTTGGGTTTGATTTCAAGTTAAATAGAGTCGATAAAATCTAATTAACCCAATTCAAACCTATTAGACTAACCTAATTCGCTGCTCAAATAAATATTGATCATAAAAGTCCATTGATTTATCCTACATGTTAATTATAATAATAATAATTATTATTATTATTATGCAGCAGATAAATTTGTTCATGTTCAATAAAATAAACATTGAAAAAAATTATATAAATAGACCAGTATATTTCACTAATAATTCCTTTTGTTTGGTAAAAAATATTCCAGCTCCTAACTATTATTCAAATATCCTGTGTTTATTATTTTATAAATATTTCAACTAATAGTTACTCTTGAGTTTTTTATTTTTTTTTTTTAGTTTGTTAAATGCATTCAAATAATGTTTATTTTTTTACTTGTGAAAAATCAACTAATAATTTCTCTCAGGCGCCTTAATTTTTTTCAAATAATATTTTTTTCCAAGTGTTTTATTCTATTTCTAATGTTTTTAGCAAAAGTTTGGTCTTGTTTTGTCTACCCTGTTTGAAAAGTGGTGATAATACTAAAAGGAAATATTTTTTATTTTTTAAAGTGATAATATAACTATTCTCTAAGATGTTTTTTTTTCCTTTTTTATTTTATGATGATCTATAAGTATTTTATTTTAGTTATTCCCCTATGAATACTCTTATTACTGTCTAATAAAATAATATACTCTTATTAATATTTGTTGCAACTAATCCGTCTCGCTAGGATAACTTGGGATTCAAATGATTCGGGAGAGTCTAAAAAAAAAATTAACCCTGGAATGTAGTTATTCTAGAGAGATTTAGGTGGCCTATCAGGTCAACTCATAAACTGAGTGACCCGGTACCACCCGCTAAAGAATTTTTTTTCTGGGTGGGTGTTCCACGTAACAAAGTAGTATTCAATAGAGTTTTAGTGGAGAAGCTAAAATGGTGTTCCAGTTTAAGGGTAAAAAACAACAGGTTCGGGAAGCATAAGTGTTGTACAAGGGGTTAATAAGAGGTTTTTTTCTTGTATATATGCGCGGGTCTATCATTTTATTATTATTATTACCAATTCATTTCAAAGTTATTATATAAACATCAAAAAATTTTTTATTTTTTTAACATATGATTAGAAATTTGTTATTATATATAGTTTATGTTAACAAAGAAAAAAAAATTAACATGAAATAAGAATTTTTTTATAGTCTAAATACTTGAATCTAAAAAGAGAAGATAATATATTTTTATCATTGATAAAAAAAAAATCTTTTAAAGTAATATTTTAAATTTTATTATTCATAGCATATATAATTTACATTCATATGAATTATTTTTTAATTTTTTTATGTGAAATATTAAAATCTCAAATAATTTTTTATTTTTTTCAAGTTGAACCAGGTGAAGCTGAATAACTTAAGACCTGATCTTTTAACTGGGTCAACTCGAGCTCTTAGCCCGGGTCAACCCGGTACTGTCTAATAAAAAAATAATAATAGGAGGAGTAAATAGAGTGAGCGAGAGACAGTGATGATGAGGCGACAGACAGAATTAGAGAGCGAGACGCTAGTGGAAGCGGCGCTAAGGGTACTTAACACAGGGGACCCATTCGAGAAGGCGAAGCTAGGCGATTTAGTGGCTTCTAAATGGCAACAAGGGTCCATTTTTCAGGCTTACAACCCTTCCCTCGACTTCCCCGTACCCGATCGCCCCGCCAGGCTCGCTAATGTGTCGCACTTCTTTTTTATACTTGGTGTTTCTGGATGCTTATTAAATGTTCGATGATATGACTAAGTGGAAAAGAAATGTGGTGCAGGTAAGGTTGGTTTCACCAAGTTTGATGCCAAAGCTTGGGAAAGCTGGTAGCTTGCAGAGCAGGCAGGCTATTGTGCATAGTCTTGTGCATACTGAAAGTTGGGCTATTGACTTGTCTTGGGTACTCTCTCTCTCTCCCTGGCTTCATAATTTGGTGTTGTTAATGTATTTATGAAGGACATTGTTGTAGGATATAATTGCTCGGTTTGGTAAGCAAGAGGGAATGCCAAGAGAGTTCTTCACGGATTTTGTGAAGGTTGCTCAAGATGAGGGCAGACACTTTACTCTTCTTGCAAAACGGCTTGAAGAATTGGGTTCTTCTTACGGGGCTTTACCGGCTCATGATGGCTTGTGGGACTCAGCCATTGCTACTTCAAAGGACCTTTTAGCTCGTTTGGCAATAGAGCATTGTGTTCACGAGGTGCATGCATGCTTGTTTTTTCACTTACTCTCTGCCTTGTTTGAAGATTTTTTTATGTTTAATTAGCACGGTGGCCAAAACAATTTTTAATTAGCACAGAAAATAGCAAAGTTCATTGAGACGTGTATGTGTTAGATGTGCGTCCAACTCAAATTTAAAGGTTGTGCATGTTATTATATGCTTAATCTAGGGCCATTGCAATTTTAAGCATGTGCATGTGACACATGCGCGTATCAATGAAGTTTTCTATTTTCATAAATAAGTTTCTAGCTGGGTCATTTTGGTAATGTGAGCTAAAAAAACAAAAACTCGTTTTAATGGAATGCAAGTAGCATCAACATCAAAAGTTGAAATCGCTTCCATTTTATTGTTTTTTTATGTGTGTATAAACGCACAGATTTGTATTTCTGATAAAGAAATTCCTTTTGTTTTTTGAAAAAGAATCTTTTAGCTGAAGTAGACTCGACAATTTTATTGAAGTGGTCTACATGACAAAACTTATGGATCATATGGACAAAGGAAAACATATATTAAAAATCTTATGCAAAACCTGAAGTTGACTTTAGCCTTATATAATCCAAATATTCCTTTCATGCATGCTGCTTGATTTATTGATTTCGGTTAACATGCAGGCCAGGGGACTCGATGTGCTGCCAACAACCATATCTCGATTCCGCAATGGAGGTGACAACGAAACGGCCGATTTATTGGAGACAGTAGTTTATCCAGAAGAGATAACCCATTGTGCAGCTGGAGTGAAGTGGTTTAAGTATCTATGCTTGAGGTCTAAAACTCCAGCTTTAAGCAGAGACAACTTGTCATCTGAAGAAAATGGAGATGAGGAAACTGAAATTTCTACGGCGGGGGATGAAGAGGTGATTCAGAAATTTCATGCTATAGTGAGAACTCGCTTCAGAGGACCATTGAAGCCTCCCTTTAACGAGGAAGCAAGGAAAGCTGCTGGATTTGGTCCTCAATGGTATGAACCTCTAGCTGTCAAAGAGGTCCAGAATGCTAATCCTGGTATTTAATCCACTGAGCATTGTTCCGTGGATAGTGATTCTGTTTCCAGAAATTCCTTTGGACTGCAGTAAACACGTATTTCGAGTCTCATGTTCCCTGACTCTGACGGGGATTAAAGGTAGACTTGGGATTTGAGAACAGACATGAACGCTTTTTATGTATACAACCTCCAACGAGGTTGTAAGAGACTCCCAAAATTTGCCACGGCCTTCACCTGGCCCAGGTTGTCTTTGATTTCCCCTGGATTGACCTTTTCCCATGATTAGTCCATTCGTTTAGCCATTTTAACTTAAGGCTAAGTGGATGGCACTGAAGCCTGAAATTATCCTCTGTGGCCTGACTAAATATTCATTTGGCATGTTCTCATTGTTGCTGGAGGTGGAGGTTAAATGCGAGGGAGATTATTAAAAAAGGGGTACTAGATTCATCAATGATCCATTCCGGTCCCCGTGGTCTAAAATTTTTCATGTGGATTTTATAGTTTCCAACGGTTTCATCGACCTCCCAGCATCTAATTTTTAGATATTGCAAAGAAGTCAACTTGGCAGCAAAATTCTTTGGCCAAAAGAACAAGGCTCGACATATCTTAGAGCGGAAAACGAGCAAATGATACATTTGAGAGGAAGCCAACCATTTTTTTTTTTGTACTTAGATGGTGTTTGGCATTGTATTTTTGAATTTTTTTTAGTTTTAAAATATATTTTTATGTATTTTTAAATTGTTTTGATATGTTGATGTTAAAAATAAATTTTAAAAAATATTTTTTTATATTTTTTCAAGCAAAAATCATTTTTTTAACTTTAACTCTATTTCTAAACAGATATAATAGAACTGCCCAGGCTAGGTTTTATCAGGAGTTAAGATCTAAATATCTAATAGGTCTGGTGTTTTTTTCTTTTTTCTAAGTGATGTTATTTTAATTTTTTAAAAAAAATATTAAAACAATATAGTTTTAAATTAACTTTGAATTAACTAAATCAATTACCAAGATTGCTTCATTCAAAACTTATTTTTAAATGCGAAACACTTGGGAGTGGATATCCTTAATTGAGTGAGAGATGGGATCGCTCTTAAATTTAAAGCTAATACAAACAAGGATTAACGTGTAAAATCAAGCGATATATATATATATAGTCAAATAATAATAATTTAAATTTGTGAAAAAAGAATAGAGAAATTAAAGACATGTTCAAGGAATTAAAATGGCAACTCCTCGGTTGAAAAGCTATATAATCATCATACCTGCAGGTGTTTAGAATGAAGAGATTAAAAGATTTTTAAGTTACGGTTCCTGAATTTTTGAAGAGAAACGCGATTTGCGGCTGCTACCTCTTGGGAACTCGAGCCTTGCATACCAAGCACGTGTCCTTGTCCTATTTTACTGATGGCAAATTTGCTAATATGTACCTGTTGGGTTTTTCCAACAGTAGCAATCAAAATGTTTATGTGCTCAGATTACATCAGTATTTTTATTTTATTCTTAATTTTCTGGACATGTTTTCCATAAAGAAATCCAGTGATGGAAGACCTCGTAATCTGCACACAAGGCATGGTGAGGATAAATTTTCACCTGTAAAAATCTCATACTTTTCATTAGTGGCTTGGAACTTTAAATCCAGTAAGTTGTGAACCCTAGCCCTCCCCTACAAACCCAGCAATCAAGACTTGCGTTGCACATTTCTTCCATTAAAAGCATAAAACACAGAGAAGCCCCCATTGCAAAGCTAGTTCTAAGCAAGTGGGATGAGGAGAGCTTGATGAGGCAGCTTTGCACCTTGAAGAAGCCAAACTTGTTACTCGAATCTCTTCCACAAAATAAATAATCGTTTGGGGTGTCGACTGTTTTAAGAATCCCGAAGTTCCTCTGCTATATCAAAACAACAGAATGTTTGTCACATCCACAAACAGATTTTCACTGGTTTTGAAGACTCTCGATTGCCTTTTTCCACTGCCAAGCTCTCTGCTTAGCGTCTTCAAATGACCTTACCTTCTTCGGCTGAATGAGCACATAACTACGTCAGAAAATGATGGGAAAATGCAGAGGGGGTGAAGGGTGGGGGGAATGAAGGGATATAAACTGGTGAATAATCCCCTGTAGTTGGAATTTTTAATCAAACCATCACTGTATAGGATGAGGGTCAAAAAGCCATGCAGCAGAGGTCTGAACTCCTAAAATCAAATTATTTATGCATTTTCATCATTTTGAGAGCCCGAGATTCCATGAAATGGCACCCAGGTTTGGATATGGCACTGATTTATAATGAAAAAACTGCCAACGATTTAATCAGTGAAATGACATGGTAAAACAGAGGCATACCGTACAGATCTTGAAATGTGAAGGACTTGTAACTTGGACGCTCAGGTCATCAGAATTGTCAGACCAAATTATATTTCCCTTCACCACTAACTTCGAAGGGTCCACGTAAATCAACTTTGGCTTGTTGGTAAGGATAAGCTGCACCTTCTTGCTCGTCAGTTTCTGTAATTTCTTCACCATTGCGATCATAAGAACAGATTCCCCTGGATCCAAAAACTGTTGCCTGGTAACATTGATATCCTACATGTTAGATATACTTCCAAGTAGTCTGGAAACAAAGAAGAGGGAAAGGAAAAACCACCACTTAAGATTTATCAATTAAAATAACTTCATTGCGGCATTCTTTTGAAGCTTTGAGAAGATGGAAGCAAATCAACCAACACAAGAGTCATTTAAATTTCTTCCAAGAAACAAGCTGTACCAGCTTTTTGGTGATGTTAAATGGTCAACTTCCTTGAAGTCAAAGTAAAAAAAATTGCTTCAACTTTTATGTCAAAACCATCCTTTAGGTTCAGGAAGAGTGTACGGTGAAAACAGAAAAAAATCCAATTCAATCCAGTATGTCAAGACATATCCTCTGTGAGTTCAGAAGAGAGTCCATCTTTCCTTGACTTGAATTACTCCAAGCATGAACTCAAAGGTTACATAAATCGAAGGAATTGATTAGGTGCACAAGACAAGGAATGCAAGGAACTTAAATAAAAAAATTAGTTCCAACTTGGATGGCAGTTGAGTAGAACCATATCCTCTGCACATTCTTTTAACTTCCAAGACTTGTGTTAGGCAACAACAAGAGTCAAAAAATATATCTCACAATGTTTAAGCCACGATATTTTGCATGCAAAGAATCAGAATTGTAGAGAGAAGCAGAAAAGGGGCATATATAAAGGCAAGACATGTGCATAGAGTAAAAGGTGTTAAGCCAATACCATTTGGAATCAAAGGAGTCTATTGAAGCAAGTCTAGTTATGTGAGCAGTTGCTTCAGCAGGTGATGAGACCCCAGCATTTCCATCATTTTGTGTCAAAGAACTGTCTCCAGCATGTGTAGGGTTATATGGAGACCCAGAGTCATGGTCACTGTCACCCGATTGCACCTGGCACATGAGTAAGGAGAGAGATTAGAAGTCTAAAGATTATTAGCCTGGAGAGGAAATATGCAAAGGAATTTTGAAATCCTTCGCACATAATACTTTAAAGCAGTGTTGTCATACCATTGGCTCCGAAACAAGTTTAGGAGGGGTTTCTCCTCTTAAATTCTTCCAGTCAACCCCCTCAAAGAAAGGATGGTTCTTGAGCTCAGCATACCCACCACGTCCAGCACCAGGTCTTCTGCTGGGATCTATATCCTACAACATTGTAAGATGGAAGATCAAAGGCCTGAATCACGAACTTCATAAGGTTAAGGCTTATAAATTTCACATCTTATTCCAAGGGAGACCAGCTACCATGCACCACCATGATATTACCTTGTCCTTTGTCATTAGTCATGTGCCTCGAAAGTGTAATCGCATTAACATCCAGGCATTCAGTGTTAACACAAACAAATAGATGCTGTAAACAACCAAAAAAAATTTCTTGAACATAAAGTAAAGGACTAGATTACAATGTTTTAGGAGGGACAGAGGATAGCTCAGCCCCAGCCCCCCTTGGATCCATCCATGCACTAAACAAAGATAGTAAAACCACACATCTTCCAACCTGTTCCCAGACCTCTAGATCATCCTGAAACCCACTATATCAGATGTAGTAGACTGTACCCCATTGTTACTGTGCAATTTTAATGAGTTAAAGGCCACGCCAAACTATAGTTATGTAATATGATCTCAAAACTTGAATCTGGAAATGCTTGTACTGCAATAGCAAAGCTCTTACCATTGACCAAGCAGGGATGTTTTATCTATAGATATAGAAGAGAACAAAAAGGAGAATGAAGGATCATTCACCAAAAAACAGCAAGCTTGAAAAAAATCTAAAGTCCAATGTACGAAAGCTTTGTAGCTTACTAATAAGTGGTCGATGAGGTCTCTTGCTTCTCCTGAAAAATAATCAGGAAACCTTATATCCCGGGCAATAATTCTTTGAAATATAAGCCATTCACTTGCATCTTTGAAAGGAGAAGTCCCTGAAAGCATCTGGTACAAAGTGCAGCCAAGTGCCCAGAGGTCATTTCTGTTTGAATGTGGTCAAAAGAGCAAAAGGTTATCCCCCATACCCAAGACTTCATTAAATTGGAAATAAGCTCAACCATGAAAAACAATATTGACACCCCCTCACCCCAACACAAAGGGAAAAAACAATCATAACACACCTAAAACTTATTCCAATTATAAAATTTATCTGGTTGGATTTATGTGGAGTCACTTACCCAAAAGTTGCAGGAGAAGAGTTAAGGACTTCTGGAGGGACATATGCCGCTGTTCCCACAAATGTGCAAGCCTTATCATCTGAACAGAGGACCAAAGTAAGAAAAATAACATGCAGCTAAATAAAAGATCATAATGAATAATTGTAGATGATAAGTTCTAGTATTACCTGAAGCCGCATTTGGAAGGACAGTAATGCAACTATCTTGCATGGGCTTCACACTCCCAAAATCAGCAATTTTAATGTGTCCTTCTGCAGTAAGTAGCAAATTCTCTGGCTGCCATTCAAAAGACCTTTAGCTCAGTTTCCAAATAAAGAAAAAAGAGCTATGGACTAGGAAATTACCTTTATATCTCGATGTATTAATCCCATGCTATGTATATATTCAAGAGCATCAACAACTTCTGCAGCATAAAAGCAAGCTTCATCCTCCGATAAACGGCCTTTCTGCACAAACAATAAAATAGATATTTCATAACAAAATAAATCACATGCTGCAAAAAAAAAAAATGAAGGACATTCTGCTGAATATTATGTGAATAAAGAAATGAGCATTGCATTATGCAATCACTCTAAAGTGTTTCAAGAGCAACTTTATTTGAATATAAGCTATATGGAAGATGAAAACCATAAGTTAATTTCTATATATATCCAAAATGATGTGAAGTTCTTAAATAATACAAGTACAGAAAAAATTTATTGCATTAGGCACCAATGCAAAATACAAATTCTAACTTTATAAGACAAAATGTTTCAAAAATTCATGCTATTGGGTTCTGTGAATTCTGAAAAGATTGGGAACAGCTAGGACAAACTATAGGATTTACTTTTCCAAAATGAATAAAGAACGCAGAAAAGGTACTCACTCTAGTTATTTGGTCAAAAAGTTCTCCACCTTCACAGGATTCAAGTGCCATATCTGCCCAACAGAATCAAAATAGACTGACCTCAAATGATAAACCAACTTAAAAAAAACTTATGAGAGCCAGTGTAATTAAAGAAAAAAAATCAATTCCAAGAACATGGAAACTTGGATGAATTGCCACCAAGATACCTACACAGAGAATAATTGTCCTGAAATGTAAAAAAGAGCCGCACAATTCCAGGATGGTCCAATTGATCAAGCACAATGCGTTCTAGCTTAACATAAGCTGTTTTATTTTCTTTGGTGATGAATTTTTTGTCCATGATCTTCAAGGCATATACTGTTCCTGTATCCTTCTTCTTTGCTCTCACTACCTGATAAGTCCATTAGTTTTTATACTCGGCATTCATTAGAAGAAGCTCAAAAGCAAAAAAGGGAGCTGGAATATAAGAGCTACATAATATCCACAACAAAATTCATTTTCCCATTGAACATTCATCAGAAATCCTCAGAGTGAGGCATTTGAGGGGGGGGGGGGGGGGGGGGTAGCTCATTATATGGTGCAACTAAAGGGTCAGTATGCTAAGGCTCTCTCCGGTCACCTATAACATGAGCAAAACCAACCATCCAACCAACTAAAAGGCCCTACTTACACTTGTAAGAGTAAGACTGTTGCTCCCAGAGGGAATTAAATAAACCTCTTAGACTTCTGATGTTCCATTTGGCTTCCGAGAAAAGACAACGTTATCAGCATCAAAACGAACCTAGAGCTTCGTTTTCTAAGAAGTAGAGACAGAATCAAGGGTGAGTTTTAAAATTTCGTTTGCTCATCTTCATTCAACTTTCCCGGAAACCAAGCAAAAGAAATTCAAATTCGCCAAACCATCATCCCCTTCAAATGAAATTAGCCAGAAACAAAAACATTTTTCATACAACTCGAAAATATACATCTGTCGCTTCTAAATATAAGCTTCCATTATACAGGGAACAAATTAGATTTACAAGCTGCTATCAGATCATGATAGTACGAGCATAGGCTTATAAATCAAAGACATTCCCATGAGAGAAAAAATGAATAAAAGATACAAACTTTAGTCATAATTATAACCAAACAACACAAACCACCAATCTAGAATAAGAAACAAAACAGACCAACAAAACCCACGTAAGAAAAAACAAAAAAAAAATCAAACCTTTGAATAAGACCCAACACCGTAGATCTTGCCAAGCTCAAAATCATGAATAGTGAAATTCTCTTGAGGTGCTCTGAATGCAAAGCTTTTAGATTTCTGCACACTCCCATTATTGTTATTAGATGACGAAGAAGGATGATCGCCGCTTTGAATTCTTAACTTTGAATCAAACTCCCTCTCCATTTCCAACATTTCTCTCTTTCTCGATCAAATTATCTCCACATAATAATAATTATTAACAAAAACCCACTTTCTCTCTAAACAAAAACCAAAATTTATCTCTCTGCAAATCTTGGGAGGTGAGTTTTTCAAGTCAAAAGAGAACCCTTTATTGGATCAGAATCAGAGGGAAAGTTTGAGTCTTTATGCTCTCATCTCTGATAAAGAAAAGTGAATAAGATTCTTTCCATGTATATGTATTTTGTACAGGAGTTACAGAAATATGTGTTTATTTTTTCTTGCAACATGGGTATATGTGCATGAAAGTTGTGAGCTTCAAGGATGTTTTGGTGATGCAAAATTTCAAAACACTAAAAAGTGAATGTCGTTACAATTGAAGAAAGGAGGAGAAGTTAATGGGATTGTGTGTGGAAATTGATGGAGGAGATGGGGGTGTGGGGGTTGAAGAGGAGAAGAGAGAATGGGCACATGCGATTGAATGATGGAGAATTGGAGATCATTCGTTCTTTTCTTTTGTTTTGTTTTTCTTTTTCATTCTTGGTTTTCTATCTATAGAGCTCTAGAGTAGATAGGATTAGGATTAGGATTAGGATTAGGGATTAGACCCTTTAATTTTGGTAATGCTTGATGGTGTCAGAAAACTTTGTCGCCTCGTCAGATAAGAAATTTGGGACATGACTTATACTGGATTTGTTGAACTTTTTAGTTTTCTCAATTTTAACTAGTTTGCGAGCTCGTACAACGTTATGTTTCGAATCAATATGTTTTTAATATAATAAAAAATATATACCATATAAAGAATTATCTTGTTCTAGGTGTTATTTTAAAATTAAATTATATAAAACTTATTAATATAACTTAATTAATTTGATCAATTTAAAAGCAACTTAGCTGTTACTAAAAAATAAATAAATAATATTTTTTTTTAAATCTTCAATCCAATTCTTTATCTAACTTGAATTTAAAATAAAATTATGAAAATATTGTTTGAAAGTAATTTAATTAACCTAACAAATTTCATGTAACTATTCAAAAAAAATATGAGAAAAAAGAATTAAGAAAAACATAATGAAATTAAAAAATATATAATTTTTATAAAAGGAGAAAGGGCTAATAGTTAGAGCATTATTTAATTATTTTGTACTATAAAATTAAAGTCCAGTTTTCAATAACGTTATTTATATTTTTACTATTGTCAGTGTGATGCCACGTGTCATTTTTTATATAAAAAATATTAAAAAAAATTAAGATTTAAAAGTTTTTAATTTTTCTGTAAAGCTATACTCAAGAGTCTTGAGTTTAGTTGCAACGATTGATTTAAGTATAATATTTATAATAACATTAAACTTGCATGATCCAAGTTTGAATGAGCTTAGCTGTAACACCGGACTCAAAAATATTAGATGTGGGTATGGCTATAAGGTCATGTCATAAAAGCGTGATAATTAAATAGATTAATTAAAAAAAAATAAAGAAAAAAAACCAACATGAAAAAAAAAACTAATGAATAGAAATAAAAAAAAATCTGAATTAATTGGGTTAACCCTTCAAACCAGGTTAACCCGTAAAACCTGAGTTTCATGTCATGAAAGTTTGATAACTAAATAGAAAAAAAAATTGACGGGTTTACCAAGAATTAATTGGGTTAACCCATCAAACCAAGTTAACCCGTCAAGCCCAAGATACATGTTATGAAAGTCTGATAATTAAATAGAAAGAAATTTAACATTAACAAACTAAATTAAACCAAAAAAATTAATTAAAAAGAAAAAAAATCCGGGTTAATTCGTCAAATCAAGTTAACTTATCAAACCCGAGATCCGTATCATGAAATTTTGATAACTAAAAAAAAATTATAATGTTAACAAACTAAACGAAACAAAAAAAATTCATTATTTAATATATTTTCTTTCTCCCAAATCACGTTTATAAATTTATAAATTATTTACACTCTCATGTTGATACATTTATAAATTTTCAAATGTAGTTTAATGTAAATTAAGTAAAAAGTGTCATTGGAATTCACTTGACCAGGTAGATTAATTCAGTAATGTTTTTGGATTGCATTCCAATGATATTAAACTAGTTTAGATCAGGTAAATTGATCCAATCATGTAAAGCTTAATGACAATGATATAAAAACTATTTTATAGTAAATTATCTGTGAACTGTTGTCTTAATTAACGAGAAAACACTGGTTAAGCAACAAATTGGATTCCCAGCGACAGGAAATATAGTAAATGTAAAAAGGGACAAAAACTGAAGCATGTGCCTAGCGTTATTACCACTCCTTGTTCTGGTAATTCAATCTTCAGAGGAAGCATTCACGACAGATCCCGTGTTGACAGGACCAAAGACAAAGTAAAAACAGAACTAGAGAAGAAAACGTGGTCAGGTCATCGAGCATAAAAAATAATCCTTAATTTTACGACGAAGGGATTATCTTCTGATCCAACCATGTTCGGTTTTCTGGTACAGGTCAAGGGGAATGGACATTAATTTGAAGCTGGGCAACAATGAGTCAATGCAGGCCATGATACCATCGCAAGCTTGGTTGCTGTATACTTTACGACTGCAAGTCAGAACAAATGTAATAGCAAGTGTAATGAAAAACTAGTCAACTCAACGAGTTGACCTTACAGTCTCTAAACTCAGATTGTTTTGTTTTAAAATTAAATAACATGATAGTTATTTGAATGGGAATTAAACCAACTTGTCTTGTTAAAAAATAACTTAGATGGTTAGTAAAAAACATCGAGAATAAAATTTTAAAAAAATAATAAAATCAAAAAAAAATTATCAACTCAATTTTTTATCTAACCCGAATTTAAAATCATACTATTTGAAATTTTTTTCAACTTGATCTAATTCAAAAATAGCTTGGCCAACAAGGAAAAAAAAATTAAGGATGGAATCGAGAGGGAAAAAAAAAAGATGAGAAAATAAAATATTTTTTGACCCAGCTTTTTATTTACCCGAGTTTATAATTAAATCATGCAAGAATTGACTCAAGCATGATCAATTAATTTCATTCCAGCAGCTATTAAAAAAAATGATAATTTTTTTAAAAAATTAACAGTGTTAAAAGGAAAGAAAAAAAGAAAAAAAATGAGGGAACCTGCTCTATTACCTGCAAGAGCAATAAAGTAGGTATACACATTAAATACACAATAATAATAATAATAGCAATAACGATGATAAAGACTTTTAAATAGAATTTAAATATAGGTATAAAACCTACTATAAGGATTTACATGGGAGAAAGTTTGGGACTTAATGGTTGACTTGGGATTGTCTAATGTTTTTACTTTAAAAAAATATTAAAATAATATTATTTTGATAATTTATTTTAAAAAATATAATCAATGAGTTTTGACCAAATTTTATTTTAAGTTTATTGGGTTAGAAGTTAATCTAATTATTTTATTAAGTTAAACTAAGTAAATGTCTGACCCTGATTTTTATTTCAGATTTCAAGTAGCTAAAATATCATGTAGACCTGCCGGGTTGATTTTTTTTAATAACCAGGCCTGGAAGAAGGTTGCAGCTATAAGAAACACTGGTTAAGACTTAAGACATGAAAGCGTCCTAGATTTGCAAATGATTATTTCTAATATCATCTAAAATCTTCCCTGGAATCATTTTTTTTTTTTTTAATCTCAGGCACTGAGCATATAGAACCCATTAACACACACACACATATGAAATGAGCGTTATTTTTTAAAATTCATGAAGAACATGACTAGTGTTAGGTTCCCTGTTACAGGTACATATCTACATCACTGGAATAATAATAGCAGATTTACTCTAAACGAATGTTCAATTTTTTTTTCTGAATCTTTACTTAAACCCCAAATTCCTAATAATGCATGGACATGGCTAAATTCTTTCATTTCTTTATTCGAGTACGTGCGCAGAGCAATTAATATTGAAATCTGGACTTCATCGATTCAAATCTCATTCAAATTAGTATAAGATTTTCAGAGTATAGATTAATTAATATACTTTTCACTGGCCAACGAGCTTGGCCCTGAGAAATCTTTTTTCTTTGTTTTATTTTTTTTATCAAAGCCCTGCGAAATCTTTTTTTTTTTTTTAAGTTTAATATGGATATCTAGATCAACTTGCGCACACCTCGATTAATTTTATATGTTCTAAAATTAACGATCATGTAAATTTACAATAACTATAATGTTCGAATATAAGATTTACAATAACCATAATGTTCGAATATAAGACCGTAAAGGAAATAAATCTTTTGGTCCAAATTTTTACATCAGTGCCTTGATGGCTATCACCGGAAAATCTTTGATTCAGGGGGGGCGGATGCAGTCATGTTCCATCTAGGATAGATAATCTGGGAGTAGTCAATCTAGAGGCAATGATAACTTGGTATAAAGCTGGTCTACTTCTGAAACACCCAGCTAGCCATTTGACTGGATACATACCTTTACATCATGATTTGACCAGGACAGGCAAAGATGTGCTTGTAAAATAGAAAGGCCAGACTGTACAAAGATGGTAGACGGGTAGACCCCAAAACACATGCAAAGAGGGGTTTTTTGAAAAATTATCACAGTAAATTATATATATAGCTTGATCGTATTGTATTTTAAAAGTATTACTTTTATTAAATGTGATTATTTTAAACTGTGAGAAGATAGTTATTGTGTTTTAAAACAGTAATATTTAGTAAATATTATGCTTTTAAAACATAACATTATCAAAGTATCAAGTTATGCTGTCTTTTATTTAAACTAGTTGATTTACTAGATTCAGTTATATTAATTAAACAAACATTTTAAACAAAAAACATAATTTTATGAGTTAAAATATATATTTTTATCTATTTTATTAACTTAAAGACAAACTCTAATTAAAATTTTAAAAAATTATTATTCATATAATAGTTGATGATTATAATATGAATTTGTCATAACTAAATGAGAATATGTTGTAAGCAAATTATATATATGGCCTATATTAGATATATTTATAGATCAGTGGGATAAGTTTAGACAAAAAAAAAAAGTTTGGTTGCACCATATCAGAATAACTACATATAATTTTTTATTCAATCGTTAGACCGTGGTTCAATTTTTATAAAAAATTTTAAAAAATATTTTTCCTATAATAACCACTACATCACTATACGAATTATAAGATCTTTAAATATAAAAAAATTCACTAAAACCTTTAATTTTGACCGTTTTAAAACTTTACTTGTTATTTTCTAGATCAATTGAGTAAAAAATAATATAGTTTCATCATACCCTAAAAAACTATTTTGTTAATTTTTCAGGATAGATATTTATTAAAAATTCGTGCTTGTTAAATACTACTTAGACTGTAATATTTCATCAAATTTTTAAAATTGATGTTAATTCATCAATTTTTTTTAATTTATTGTCTTAATTGCGTAATTTATCCTACAAAGAGCCCAATTTTCGTGTGAGTGGAGGCATAGGTTTAATGAACGAGTGGTTGTAGGGGCAAATCAATTTGGTCCCGTGGAATCACCAATCAAATCAGATAGAGACTTGAGCCCATGTTTGTCCCGGTGGTCCACACCCCATGAGAAAAATATTCCCTTGATCAAACCATGCATTACACTTTCTTGTCCAAATGTGGACAGGATATACTCCCAAGTCAATAATAATCATATTGCCCATGCATGCACGTGGACACGAGACACCAGCATGAATAACAGGCATGGTGTCCCCATGGCAAACGATTCACTTCTGCAATTTTCCTTTCCCAAAGTTCAAGGAAATAGTCTTGGTTCTTGGTACTTGGTTTGAAAACAGCTCACAAAATGGATGGACTTACAAAGAAGCATATATATATATATATATATATTTGATTATTCTATGTGATTTTTTTTTTTGATTTACGTGGGTGTCCGGGCCAGCTTGCGCGTACCTCGACTAATCCCACGAGCCCTGAAATTAACGACCATGTAAGCCTACAGTGGCCATCATATAAGCAGAAATTGAGCATGATTCTATGTGATATTTTGTGTGAGAGAGAGAGTGTGATTTTGCTCACTAGACTAATTAATCCTATTACTTTACCCCCTTTTTTTTAGCTGGTGTTCAAATCAAGACCGTGATATGTATAGTTTCTAATACAAAGAAACTATATGCATTTTATGGACCTTCAGTTTAAATTTGAGGAGTTATGTTATTATATTAAAGATATGTTTGGAAATGTGGTTGTAGTTATTTTTTGAAGTATTTTTTAGGTTGAAATGCATCAAAATAATATATTTTTTATATTTTTAAAATTATTTATAAGATATATAGCACATCAAAACAATCTATAATATATATATATAATAATTTTTTAAGAAGAAAAATTTTTAAAATTTTTAGAAATATGAGTTGCCGGTGTTTCTGATTAAATGTTTCCCCTATGAAGTGCCTGAAACTTGAGACTGGTTATGATGGACACCCTTTTGAGAACAGTGATGGTCCCGCTGACAGGTAAAGATTGCGTAGCTCAGAAAAAAACTGCAAATTCTACTGCATGAGAGGATCTGGATCTGAAATTTGACGGGTCACTGGCCCCACGTGTACCTTGCTTGACGAAAATCCCTGATTCCCTGAACCATTGTTCTCATTATTTGAGATGGCTTCCTGGGGGTGATGCTCCGTGGCACTAGGGCCTGGGCTGTCTTTGCCTCTGTAATTTATCCCCGTAAGAACTGAAAGAGCCCTTTCAAAGTGCAAAGCCACTCCCAGATAATCAACGAACACCTTTCAGTCCGAGACTTGTCAGTTGGACCTTCAAAAGACCAAAATCTCCACCCCAATATCACCGAAGGGAAGAGTATCGTGTCTTTTGCCGGACCAAAATCTCCCAGCTTCCAGTGATTGGAGGTTGCTTTTTACGTTTTCTTTTCCTTATCAAATATCTATAGATAAATGGAAAATATAGGACAGTTCTCAGGGGGGAGAGTCAGAGAGAGAGAGAGAAGGCACAGAAGAGAAGAGTTTCATGTTTGCCAAAGAGTATATATATCTTATAATTTTCACAAAAGACTCAGGTAAGTAAAAACTGGATGTCACTAATGTACAAATATAAAAACATGATAGATTTACATCTTCCCAAACAAAGATACCGATGCTAAAACTTACCCAACACAAAAATCTTCACAAGAAGGGTAAAACCTAGAGAGACGAGAACCACAAGAATTTACCTTAAGAGTAAGAGAATTTATAACCTAAGTGTGCTGCTGTCAAGATTAGGAATCACTATAAATCCCAACCATCCTTGCGCCCATTAAATTCCCACTTTCGGCCAGCTATACTTCCATAGATCTCTGAAAATTTCAGGAGGCAATTACTTCTTATCTTGTAATGCACATTTGTATTCTTGCTGATTGCTACCCCAGTAAATTTCGATGTGTCTATTACCCATGTTGGCCTCACATACTCAACAGTCTGGGACGAGCTTGCATTTGCATACAAGTAATTCAAAAGCACATCCTCGCAGTTAAAGTAACTATCTACCAGTTCCCTTCCTGCCTTAGCTTCACTACTCCAGTACCTCTCAAAAGCTAGTGTACGGTCCATGAAGGCTGCCCCGGTAAGAATCATGTTGTAACTTTCATGACGCCGGGCATATTTCTCATCCCTGTACTTCAATGGACTGCCACGAACCAGTCGGGGATAGAAGCCAACAATCCGATCCGGGTGTTGACGCCACACATTGAATCCCCGTTCTATATCGTCACAAGACATCATGATATCATCGTCAAGCTCGAGAACAGCACGGGTCTTAATCATCGTATCTTTCTTGAACCGATTGTTCAGTGAGTTCTGGTCTTCTACTCTGATCCGTACAGGCACAGTGGAGTCTAGATCACTCGATCTGGGAGGTATGCCCTTGTTCCAAACCACAACAATCTCTTTAACAGAAGAACACCTTGAATAATGCCTCACATACATTTTCAAATTCCAGAGCCGTGCATCATATGTCATCGTCAATAAAGTGAACTGAGAGTAGGAACCATTTAATGGATAAGCTTCTTCAGCACCATTGCCTCCATAGAAATATTTAACACCTGTGCACATCATTGCAACTCCTACTGCAAATATTACAGCCAAAACCAACTTTCCAGCCCAAGTATTAGGCTTTATTTTTCCTCGAACACACAGAGGAACTCTGTTCAATCGGCTGCAAAAACGTCTCACCTTTGAAGAAAATAAATTCGACCTTTCCCGACCCAAGAAAGCATTATTTCTCTTCCCTGAGAAGTGAGCACACCAGTTGAGGGGAATAATGCACTTCACTGCTCCAAGTAGCACACCCAGTACAACAACAACAACAGTGACAGCAGCAAATGAAGCAGAGCCAAGAATAAAGCGATGGACTGGATCTCCTGAAGGTACACGATCTCCATCCATGACAGCTATCCATTTACCAGAGCTTAGTTGCTGCACATCAAGATGATGGTAGCGTGCACCATTCCAAGCATTGGGTCCCTTATTGGACTCTTCAAATCCCAGGGGAACTTCAACTTCTTTGTAATCGTCCTTGGTAAGAACTTCTACCTTGAAGATACGGACTCGTCTTCCATATGTTTCACCACAGTCTTGACCAACACGATAAAGGTTTCCATCATACACAAATGGCCTGCCTCCATTCCTAGCTCCCACACTCTTGTCAACATTATAAATGGGATTCTTCTTGTGTGGTTTCCAGGGACCAAGTGGTGAGCTACTATACCAGATTTCCAGTTGTCCATTCTTCCTGGTTCCAACACCACTGTGATCCGAACCAAAAAGCCAATATTCTCCAGCACGATTAATGATAAAAGAATCAACAAGGGGATTTTTTATAAGAACCTTATCCAGTGTCCACTGCAATGGAAAGTTAAGAGCTCGATAAAGACGAAGTTCCCCTGTCTGGCTGCTCTCAGGCATCATATATATCTGCAAGAAACAGCAACGAAGGAAACTATTTAAGCTACGTGTCCATAGTAATAGCTGTTGGATTTTTTTCTTCCAGCTAAACAAATTGTCAATGATCACCCAGCTAATTTTCCAAGTCAATTCACGAGTAGGACCCATTATTGGTTGGTCAGGTCCTTAACTTGTGTATTCAAGTGGACATTTTTAGATGCATAATCGCTTGCGAGGATATATAGATCTTACTTGGCCAAGGTAGTTGAATACGTAGGGATAGGATAGATGCCAGTCCTCATCCAAGGCAATGCCCAACTGTTGCCATGTCGCTCCCTTGTCAATACTTTTCGCAACTCCAATATCTCCTTGACTGGTTATTGAACTTTTTGTTTCATAGAAGAGGAAAAGTGTATCCCCCTGGTCAATTCAACGCAAGTAAACACAGATTATTTTCAAGAGAAGGAAGCTACTATAATAATAATAAAAAAAAAAATGGCACTCAATAGATTATTTCCAGAACGCACGCTAGAAAGTAAACAATTTGGTCTTTCATGAAATGCAAAATTATAGACAGGCATTTGCGTGCAGGCACACACAGAAACACAACATGTATCATACAAGAGCACTAAATAGCGTAAGAGGCTTACAGTTTGATGCTAGACAGAGTTACAGTCACACTGACCACAACAAAGATATATCAAAAGAATTTTGAAATCCAAGCTAATACTTTTGCTTCTGGTGGATTTTCTCAATATGAAAAACAACCCGAATAAAGACCCCAAATAATCTTCATCCCCTGCTTCTTAAATAACCATACTTCAAGCTAAATTTACATTGCTAACGGTGTCCATTGATCCCATCCTTGCATGTAACAATTAGAAAAATCAGAAGCAGTCAAAGAGCACAGGACCTCCTCTCCAAAAAAAATCCCTGCACCGACTTCTCCCCAGAAAAAGAGACCATGCTGTCCCAACATGCCTATAATTATCTCCGACTTTAGAAGTAAATATTATTGAAAATAAAACCACGAGCTATCCTATTAACTAGCCTCCAGAATAAAACTATTAAACACTATATTCACCATAGGTCATATCCACACGCAAACAAATACAGAGACGGGCACATATTCACTATCTAATAGAAGTAACAACAGAACCAGTTTCTGCTTAAAACTTCTGGTAAAAAAACAATTACTAGGTACTGATACCGTTCGCAAGATGCTTTCTGCCCCAGAAAGATCTTCCATCAATTTCCTGATTCTGCCTGCATGACAGATTTCTACAAGGAGCTTCCCCTAACCACACAATTCATCTTTATCTATCCTCGTCTTTTCTTGCAAATATTCATCCTCAGAGTTTTCATCTAGCCATTTAACTAGGATTTAGATAACATGATATGGCAAAAATTAAGATGAACACATGCACCGAGTCTGAATTGCTGCACTGAGCTAGCTCCCTATCTCTCACCAAGGGGTTGCTTGAGATACCTTACATAATAATAAAACCACAAGTTATGGGCCCTTAAGACATCTGACCAGCGGCGCAGATTTGGTCTCTCTCACCAATTTGCACAGTGGATTACTGACTTTTCTGTCATAGTCCCCTGACTATTTCAATACTCAAAGACCAATAATAATAAGCATATACATACCCCCTTCCCCCCCTTTCGAACTTGAAGATCTCATTCCAGACACAAAAACACCAAGGGCCAAATAGAAAAGGACACATAAGAATTTAGTAGTAATTTTCGTAAGTGCTATTGCCAAATTCCTGAATCCAGTCCTGTTAATTGGCACTTCCATAATAAAATATATTAGTCAGCTTGATTACACGCTTGGCACCACAATCAGATACCATGACTGAACATGTGAACATTCAGTAAAACAACCAACAAATACGCACAAAACCAGAGGAAGTTTTAACAAAATTACCAAAATGAATACAGTTAATAAAATAATTACCTGAACATAAAGAAACGGGTCAGCAACAAAATTACTGGGGAAACCAGCATCAGAAAGCGAAGCACAAGTGACAACGGGGTTGGCAATAGGCCATGCCGCACCCTCATCTCTCCATTCATTCATCTGTTGTCATTTTCCACCAGTAAATCAGAATCATGACATGTTAATGATACAAGTCAATACATGCAAAAGGAAATAAAACGAAAAATTGCCCTTGTCCCATGTGCTAGAAATAAACAAAAATTAATTAAATTGAACAAATTAAAAAATTCTTCAAAAAAAAGTAAACACACCAATAAATTCTGACAGAAATGCGAAAAGGTAAAAAAGCAAAAAACTTGCAGTTTCAAAACAGTCATTGATCAAGAAAGCAAGACTTGACCACTAATACCTGACTCGCAAAAAAAAAAAAAAAAGAAGAAGCAAGAAACATGAAGCTTTGAAACAGCCACTAGTAAAAGAAGAAGAAGCAGGAATTAGCCACTAAAATCCACTTTACAAAAAGCAAAAATTAAACAAAAAAATCAATAAAAAAAACCCCATGAACAGAGGTGAAGATATAATCACAAAGCCAGTCTCTGCTAATGCATAAATGTGCACAAAACTCAAAACAAATAAAAAAAATCATGGTAAAAGAACAGAAACAACTTACAGCTTCAATTGGTTTGAGAGAGAAAGGAGAATCACCGTAAAAGACACCAATAGACCAAGAACCCTCATTGTCTTCTTGACAACCAGGTGACTTTAACCCAACACTAGCATTTGTGCTACGTAAATAAGGCTTACTAAACATAAGCCAAGCATAAAACATACCAATAGATCCATACAAAACAAAATACCCCAAAAAGAACGTAAAACCAGAGGAAAACACTAGAGAAACCAATCTTTGGCTCAAAACATTATGCTGCTGCTGCTGCTGTTGATGGTTTTCCCATCTCCATCTGCACCAACACCTCATGCTCGTATTCGAGCGGCTACAAGTTGTCGCTGTTGCGGTTCCTTCGGTGCCATTCACACCAGCCTCATAAACACCCATGAAAGATTATTATTTGCAAGTTTAGGCAAACCCCAGATGGAAAGCTTGAAACTTTAGAAGTTCGTGTCTTTACAAGGGAAGGAAGTTAATTCTAAGGACCTTTTTATGGGTAATATTTTTTGTTTTGGTTTTGGTGTTTATAACGTTGTTGTTTCAGTGCGTTATTGATTTTGAGATTGCTGTAGAGATACGTTTTGCGTGTGTTTGGATGTAGAATTTTTACAGTGGATTTGAGAATGTGGTGTAATTGTTTTTTTTTTAATTTTTTATTTTAAAATATATTAAAATAATAATTTTTTAAAAATAATAATTTTTAATATAAATGTATCAAAATAATTTGAAAATATCAAAAAAATATTAATTTAAAATAAATAAAAATATTTTAAATTTTTTCAAAAATATTTTTAAAATATAATGATAAACATACGTTACACAGAATTGCTGGTGGGGATGACAAAGAGAAGGTTTTATTTATTTATTTATTTATTTTGAGTTGGAAATTAGGGGTTTGGGTCTTCGGGATTGACTTTGTGCATGGATGAGTCCCTGTCTGGCCATCTCAAAATTTAATTATATATGCAGACAGTGTGTGTGCATAGGAAGCTTTGTTGTGATTCTAGAGGGAGAGAGAAGGCGGGTTTTTTCTACACGAGGAAATATTTGTGTACCTGCATAGTTCTGAGAGCCACAGAATTTAGATATCGTTTTATTACTGTATTTTAATAAAACAGATAAAGATAACGACAGACGAAATATACTTTTCTACGCTTCTAGTTTCTAGTTTTATAAATATAAAAATTTACTTAAAAATATTATTTTTATTTTTAATATTATTATTTCTATCTTAATATATTAACAGAAAACAATCTTAAATACAAGTTAATTATAAAAAATAAATCAACTCATCACATATTAAATTTATTTTTTAATGATTATAAATTTGAATCTCTTCGTAACTATTAGAAATTTATATAATTGTTAGTTTTAGAACTAATGAAGTTAATAAAAATATGTATAAGTAGCTAGTTTAAATACCTATATTAATAATAATAATAAAAAAAACTTAACAAGTTGAAGCATATATAAAGAGCTGAATTAGATTAAATTCCTTGTCACAAGTAGAGTGGATTCTAACTTTTATTTTAAATTAAATCAAAATAATATTATTTTCATAAAAAATAATTAATTGATTAAAGATGGAGTCTCGATAAAGTTCAACTTGGACTGACCGGCCAACCCTGATTAATAGGATAATTCAAGTTTTATATATATATTAGTTCAAATCCCGCATCAGTTGGGAACCGTGTTAACCATCAGGCCATTCCAGAATTTAAAACAATGAATTGAAGAGACAATTCATAGCAGGTCATAACTGATAAGTGATAAATCAAGGAGAAATTACGAGGGTGAGCCATCCCCACCTCCCTCTCTACAGGAAATAAATGAAGGAATTTTGGGACCAATGTATTATTTAAAAAGTAAATAAATATCAAGTCAGCTGAATATTGAGAATCTTGCCATTACCTCGGCAGGGAAGGGTAAAGTATGAATAATAGCAGCAGTGTAAATTTAATGGAAAACATGTTTTATATTTTTATATATGATAAAGAGACTTTTTATGTGTAAAATAATACATGGTCGGACTTTATATAAGAAAAACTATGCAGAACAAGGTGCTAATTCTTAAAAAAATCGGAGTAGTAGCTGGGAAAAATGTTTTTTTTTTTATTTTTATTCCTTGGTTCAAATTTTGACGTTGAGGAGATTTATTCAGTCTTTTAACACATCTGATCAATTTAAAATTGCTTAGAAAAAGTCTTAACTTCAACTGGTGTATAAATTTACTCGCCCTGAGAAAAATTGACGAAGAACAAGGCATCTCCTGGGGTGGGGGGAATGTTTCCATGTATCTCCCTGGTGAGTAAAACCTTCATCATTCTTATTTTCAAGCTCTCTGTGTTTATTTTTTATATCTAACATTTATACCCCTTTGATGTAAAAAGAAGACGAACAATGTGAGAGAATGTTTTTTGAGTTTTGAATTTAATAAAAGAAAATGTTGCCCACGTTGAATTAACAATTTTTTTTATTTTTTATGTATATGTATTCTTGAATTACGAGATTTAAGAGTGCGAGAACAACATTATCCAACTGATTATATATTTGTAATAATATAGTTTTTTAAAATTTTTAAACTATATTTATATATAAAAACAAAATTCTCATGTTCTGATTTTTTTTTCAATTCATTTTTACCCTTTATAAATAAATAGCAATGTTTTAAAAAATAAAATAAAAAATAATTTAATTTGATCGAGTTTCATATAAGTTTTGTTACATTTAACTGGATCAATTTGAGTTTAATAAAATTATTTTTTAAATTATTCTAATATAAAATTCAGATCGGATAGAATTAAATATCTATGTTGAAAAGTAAGATAGCAAGTTCTTGTCATTTGGGAATCGATTTCTTTTTCAAGGAAAAATTCAACTAAACGAAACAAGGACTGTTGAGAGAAAATGGCACGAGGAAGAGGCACGGAGGTTTCGGAGATTCTATGGACATTTGCACTCGCGAACGTTTAAATATTAGCAATACTCGCGGCGTTTTGAGGGAAAGAGTAACCACGTGTCAGCTTGTGCATGGACCCTTTCCTTTTCCGCGTGAGGGGATATGGTCTTGGTCGATGTTTTGAAGCGTAAAGGACTTGTTTGGATGAGGATTGAGATGTGTTTGGTAACGAATAAATGAGATGGAAAGGAATTTAATTAGTAGCTGGAATTGGAAATTATAACTCATTTGCTTTAAAGCGGTGGGGTTGGGGCTGTCATGATGAATTTAATTAGGGGATGTGAGACATTTGAAGATCATCAATTTTTTAAAAAAATATTATTTATTTTAAAATATATTAAAATATTATTTTTTATTTTTAAAAAAATATTTTATTACAGTATATCAAAATAATCTAAAAATATTAAAAATAATTTAATTTAAAAAAAAAATTATTTTTTTTCAAAACAAAATTTAAAACACAAAAACAAACCATTTTTTTTTATTATATAGTGAATATATTTTTTATTTGTTTGTTTGGAAGGTTCTCAGTGTAAGAAATTGATTTGATGTTGCCCTTCTCCTTGATTTTATGAATTTAAAATTCAGAGTTAATATCTGAAAATTTATTATTTTTTTCTGAATATAACAACAAGTGTGGTGGCAAAAATATTTTATTTCTCTATGTATTACTGTACATTCAAAATCGTAATTAAATGTGTCTAGAAAAATAATTTGAACGTGATGCTCTTTATTTTACTGATTTAACACGATTAAGTTTCAAAAATCACTAAATGATACAGGTATATACACGAAAGAGAAATCCTATATTATTATCACAATATTTAATAGGAAATTAATTTTATTTTATATTTCCTTTACTGGAAATTGATTTCCAAATAAATAAATCAACACACTTAAATTTTTCATTCATTGAACATTAATCTCTAGCTTACAATAAATCTCTTCCATTGGGAGAAAAAGGAGCTAGGAGATCAATAAGGATTTTATTTTTTAAAAAAGAGAGAATCTACGAATAAATAATTTATTCCCTTTAATTTTCTTTGACAATAATATTGCAGATAAAAAATTCGAACGAGCCAGTACGTACGTACTTGTTTCCAAATTGTAGGAGGCAGAGGCGGAGCTAGAATTATTTGTTAGGAAAGGCATAATTAATATAATAAAATATAATATTTATTTTACTTTATTGTACATGAGTTGTAAAAAACCCTGTATAATTTAGTTTTATTCAAATAACTTACTATAAACATATAATGATCTTTGTATGGGGTAAAAGGTTTGAAGAAATATCAAATCGAGTCAAAGCAACGAAGTTAGTTTTATCTTCATAATATATTCATCACTTTAATGTTGGTCTTTGTATCTATCAAATATAAACATACAAAGTATATAAGAAATATTAGCTAAAACAAAGCATTATTTATGTTTGATAAACTTTGAAATAAATCAAAAAATAATAAAGAATTGTTCTCACTAATCAACGCGGGTTCTTTGTAAACTGAGGCACATTGGAGTTGTTTAATCATAACTTTAACATTACACACTGAAATTGGTTCACTAGGCTGCGAGTTATCGATATTTAAAAAAAAAAAAATTAAATTCTTCTTATTTTGTTCATGGTTCAACCTAAAATCAAAACATATATCGTGAGAAAAAATTGATAATTTTGGTGATTCTGCTAAAAAAAAAACATAAAAAAAATCAAAGTATAATCAAAACAAACCAATGAAATATATATAATTAATTAAAAAAAAAACAATATAACAAGAATTCAAAAAACAATTGGTAAAATTAGCAGATCTAGAAAAAAAATAAAGCAAAAATGGTAGAATTATATAAAAAAAACCCTCATCAAATTATTAACAAACATCTCAAAATAAAATAAAAATAGATTTTAAATTTAAGTTACTTTGTTTTGTTTAATGAAAAATAAATTAATTAATGGCTCTATTTCAATTTTTTCGTTGAAAATTTTAACTTATGATTTATATTTATATTTTTGTTTTTGACCGGCTGCAAAATTTATTGTGCAAAATAATGAATTTATATTAGGGTATATAAATTAATTTTTAAAAAATTTAAATTGAAAAATCACACTTAATTGCAGTAAAAAAACTTATTTTTGTAAAATAAAAAATCTCATTCACACTTAATTACCTAATATATATATTATACAGGGGAGAATATTCTAGGGGGGCCGGGCCCTGCTTCCCCCCCCCCCCCCCCCTTCCTTCTGCCCCTGGTAGCGGGACATGGACTTTTGAAAGGTCTCCTCTATGAACCAAGGATAGCCTTCACATCTGGTGAAGAAAGATACAGAAAAATATGAGATAAAGGTAGAAAAACAATATTTTATCGTGATCCACAAAAAGAAAAAGAAAAAGAAAAGAAAAATATTTTATCGTTACTACACAGGCAAACTCATAATTGAATGTGTAATTAAAAGATAATTTGAACATGGCATTCACTTTCTTTTTTTTATAAAATAATTATTTTTAGCTATACTTTTTGTCTCTCTCTCATTTTAAAGAATGAAATATATTTTAACAATTCTTTTAACTTAGAGCCTGCAGCGCTATATGTTAAAGGGGGTATTTTGAAATGTGATATTTATTATTTTTTAAAGTATTTTTAATTTGTTAAAAAGTATATTAAAATAATATTTTTTTAACTTTTTAGAATTTAATTTTGGTATTATGACATTAAAATTATTCAAAAACATTAAAAAAAAATTCACAAATCAAAGACAGTACCTTTTGATTGGATTTTTTTTTAAAAATAAATTAAAAAGGATTATTGGGTGATGATTGTCGAGAGATGCTGAGAGTAGAGAAAAGGCCTTGCCAATGAGACATTTTCACCTGGTATTCATCAGCTTGGCTGTGGTGTCTCGTGAAGAGCAACATGCACAATTGCAAAAACTATACACACGATAAATTAACAATAACAAAGCAAAAGAGGTAGAATTTCGAGAGAGAGAGAGAGAGAAATATTTTTTTCATAAAGGAAATAGCCACGTCTACAAAGTAATGATTTTTTTCCCTTTTCCTTTTAATTTGCTACAAAAACTAAGCCATTTTCTTTATCAAATATTAAAAAAGCTTCGAGTACGTAAATGGCAGTCAGATTCCCACCAAGTTTCAAAATAAAACAGAGTAATAATCTTTTATTTATTTTTCAAAGCCATGCCAGATTTATTAGTTTCATTGTAGGTTATACATCTTTACAATTAGAACAGAAGATTCGGGCATCATTCTTGATTTTTATTTTATTTATTCCTGATCAAGACTCTCCCATCGATCCACGGCATTTCCCCCCTCCATAGTCTATTCCCTACCGCCAGGCGCCAGCTATTATGACAAATAATTAATTCGCTGTCACGATGTTGTATCTGCACAAGGCTTTATCCCAGGCAACGAGTGGTTTTGTACCTTTTGGTGCGGGGAAGGGGGCACCTGGTGCGGCCTTGGACTAGTACACCGGCAATTTTGAATCCAACTTGCTCCAGCCTCCAGCTCTTGACCGCCGGAGTTTTTCTGTTATTTATTTATTTTATTTCCTACTTGGGTTCATTGAAATGCACAATTCAAACAGGAATTCAAAACAGGGAAAGTTAACGTCTTTATTGATTTGATATTGCATGCACTGGTTTGACTAGATCTCCTGCTATGAAGCTTTTCTTGCAGTGGAAGAGAAGGAAGAGATCAATTAGATTTTTTTAGTGAATAATACCGTGGTGAGACTAGGAATTATGTTTTTCCACGAGTAAAGAAATAGGAAAATTACGAGGTAAATTAATATGTTTTTATTTAAAAATATAAGAAAAATTGAAAAGTATATTAAAAAAAAAAAACTGAAACGGGTGAGTCTGGTTTAATTATTTATATAAACAATAAAATAGATTGATATATTTTTTTAATAGTTTAGATAACAACTTTATGTATAACTCAAGTGATCGGAGTCTAAAGGCGTTAGATTCAAACAACATGGCAACAATGTTAATTTTAATGGGTAGTTTTTTTTATAAAAACAAACGAAGATGGATCACCTTATAAAAAGGAAAAAAAGAAGAAGTGCAGGTCTAGACACGTGGGTCCAAGAGAGGCCACATGCTGGAGCTCTGTAGCAACAGGTTCCATTTGAGTTTTTTTTGGATATTTTTTTTTTTATCTTTTGTTCTTTTCCCCTTAAATTCTATCAATGTGAAGTTTTTGTTTAATTTTAATTTTTAATATTAAATTAAAGATGAATTATTTTTTATATTTTTTACATGTTAAAAAAAATAGTTTGATTTAGTAAAACCTATAACCTGTATCGTGAGTTTATTAAATTAACTAGGGTTAACTTAACATGTTTTTATTTTTTATTATTTTTTTAGATACAATAATATTAATTTGAAATAATTTTTATATAATTTAATTTTAAAAAATTAGATAAAAAATTAGACTGAGAGTTTTTTAGTTTGAAATGTTAAACCACATTTAATGGTAATACTAAAATATTTTATATGGTCTAAATATTTATTTTCTTATATTCAAAACAATTCTAATGCAAGTTGTAGCAATAATTAAACTAGTGAAAACTAATACGTGAAGTAAAGAAAATTAAGGAGGTCAACTGGCCTAGTATGTCAACGACGATGTTTTAATTGAGCATTAATTTTTGTTCGAAAATTAATTTAAAAAGATAAAGTGACAATTTAATTGGATTTTTTATCACCCTAGTTGCTTTGATTATTATTATTATTATTATTATTATTTTATCCAAGTGGCCGTTTGTTTTCATGTTACTTCAGTGTTTGAAACCAACCATAAAAAATAAATGTTTAATAACAAATAAAAAGTTAATTTACATATGCGGGCCCAGTAAAAAAAAGACTATTATATTACCTGGCTATTATAAACAAAAGACTTTTAAATATTTTAAGGTATGAATGTTATGTATTTTGAATATAATTCAACAATCCATGCAGGTGCTCAGAAACTATTTATATATAAAAAAGTTATCAGTATCCACCTATTTCGCATCTTCTTCCTCGGCTATCTTCAGTACACTTCCACAACCGTTGTCGGGAGATAGCTAAGCGGCCATTGGCCACTACCAAATTATAATTTTATCTCTTTCAATATTTATAATCTTACTTTCTTTATCGTCAAACATGTTGCCATTCTAGAAAATGCAGATTTATCGGAATTCACTCCAGAAAAATAAAAAGAAAAAAAAGGAAAGATATTACCAAATAAATATACTTGGTTTGGATAGATTTTTTTTTCCTTTTTATCCTGTCGGCCAGTGAAAAACCGGAACCCAGTGGAAGAGGCTAATGCCGCATAGCCAAAACCAACCAGCCAACGACTGGTGTCTTTCCGCCATTTGTCTGAAGCAAATCCCAGTTCATAAAATATCAAATCCTCTACCATCTCTCCCTTAAATAAAAGTAAAAAAATGAAGATAAATAAATGAAAGGTACGCTGACAGACTCTGCTCCGTATGTTAGTCTCAATTTGCCAAACCCGGGCGCACCTGGTTTGCTCTATTTTAGGCAAGTGGTAGCCGATATTATTAACCATGGCGCACAATCAGACCCCAGTGACCCATCCTGTAAGGTATTTAATTATTTTATGACATGGTAGAAAATCTTGATTTCGATTACGTTCGTGCTAAAAACTGTCTAATTATCTATAATATGGCGTCATGAAACAATTATAATAAAAAAATGTGTCCAACTAACCCTCGAATCCCCGGATTGATTGGGTAATTTAACACCTGTTGATCTCCTCGAGATGGCCACTTCGGCAACCCAGTGCCTTTCGTGTACAAAACTAGAATGCCGACGAATTTACTGAGCGCAGCAAGGAAAAAAGCCCGAAGATTCGTGGATAAGAAGTCCTTTGTTAACTGTGTCCGTCCAACTCTTGACATGCCCTGTCCCTTCCTTGTGTTTTCTTTCTTCTTTTTGAACGGCCCTTCTTTTCTGTTCTCTTTTGTAGAAGAGCAACCAATCTAAAATTTAAATTAATAGTAGACACGCAGACTCGGAGTTTAATCTAAAAAATAACTTGATGAATCTATATCAACTGTTTTTATTAAAATAATATTATTTTTTTTTTAATTTTTTTAACGATCTAGCTGTATTTTGATAATTCAGTTAAATTATTAAAAAATTAGTTAGATTTTTTTTAATATTAATATAAATATTCGAGTTAATTTATGTATATCTTAATTAATTCTATAAATTCTAAAATAAAGAAGGATGTAAACTTTTAATCACCTGAAAATAATGAAGCTCTTAAAAAAACCTGCCTAGTAACGAACCCGGTTCAACTAAAAATCCAACGCAAATTAGCCGCGATCCAATCCAATTATTAAATTGTTTTTTTTTTAAAAGGCGCGATCCTTATCACCATAGTGGTTGTTGTCGCTGTCGTATGTTGTTGGTACGAAGTGTACTCTTTCGTGTTTGACTGTTTCATCCGAGTGTGGTTAAAAAAGAGCCCAGAAGAATACATCAGCCCATTGTTGCAGGATTCATTTCCTTTTGGTTTGGCTTCCATCTATTGCTTTCTCCGATATGGACAGCGTGTCGGGTTTGGTAACCAAACCACTCTTTTTAAAATAATATAATTATAAATTTTATCATTTGTTTTTAATGTAGTGTCCTGTAGTGATGATAAAATTGTAATTTCCAGGTGTTTTTAAAAAACAATTTTTTTATATTTATTTTCTATTTATACTTGATATTTTTATCATTTTACACTTTATCTATTTATCATATTTTTTTCTTGTTTTTCTTTTTTTTTCCTTACACTTTTTTTTTGTTGATACATATTATTTTCTGTTTCTTACACTTTAAATATTTATTACTCTATACTTGATATATGTATACCATTTTTTGTTTTTATCTTTATTATTTTTGTAAATTTTTTTATTGAAAAATATTATATAAAAACTAAGAAAATAATGTTTCCCATAGTAATCGAAATACTATTCCATTCTTCTACTACGTTAAAAATTAATTTAAGATCTTAAATATTTTTATTAACACACGTGATCTTTATATTATTTTATTATATATACGCATCAATCTTTTAATTTATGATTATATATTTTATTCTGTATATAAAAAAACGTTAATAACATCTATATATTAATTTTTTTGTGTTAAAAAAAAAATATTCAACCTGCAACAAAACGAGTTGAATAGACACGTCAACACTTTATTTTTTTATATTTATTGACACGGATGATTCTCGATATATTTAATGAATTCTTGATTTGTAATTACAATTTTTTTTTAAAAAAAATACATTTAAACAAACTTGTTTATTTATTTTTTCAGTAAAAAAATTATCCAACCTGGAACAAAATGAACGTATAAACTGGCTATTGTCCAATGAAGCTGACTCTGGCTTCTCTGATCATGTTGAGGTTTCAAGAAAATGGTCTAAAAAAGGATCAAGCAGGGGAAGTCTAGCCAGTGGAGGCTATGAATATTTGTTCTGGATAATCTAAAAAATAACTAGCTAGGATTACTTGAAAGTTGAAACGATCATATATCCACACTTGACTATAACACTTAAAATATAATTTTCTTAAAAGAGGTGAAATTTAAAAATAACAAAAATTGATGGTTTCTAAACAGAGATTTAGCCCAGTCAAGTTTTTAAACAAATTTCCTTTCACTTCTTCCACGGGGTGTGTGTGTGTTGAAGAAAAGGAGACAGATAGAAAAACCTGAATCTTTCACTTGGGAATTTCTTTTTATATTCTTTAGCTATAATTTATTAACAAGCAAATTGCAATGACATAATCTGAACTCTTTTAAGAACTAATATTATATTTTTTCCAAATGAATCCTATTTTTTTTCAGCAAATTATTTATTTTACTCTCTCTCCATCTTTAATTTAATATGATCCTCCACCTTCCGAAGCTCGCGAATGATCGTTGATCTGGTTATAATGCCGGCAAGCCACATTAATCAATTCCAACCTGACTGATGTTTCATGCTCGGTTTCAGTGTTCCATGATGTTTCCGGTGTATAATATTCGGACAGCACATGCATGTAATTATAACATCCGTTCCGAGATTGAATCGGCGTGAGAATTGGATTAAGAATTGAAAAGGTAAGACTTTTATTTTTTAAAAATAATTAAAATAATATATTTTTTAAAAAAATTAAAACTGACAAGTTCAAGCCCAGATGAATTGAGTTACAAATCAATCTAAATTTATTCTGAATCGGCTAAATTTTTTACTTTTTAAAACCCAGAGCAATAATTTAGCTAATTTATTCGTTAAATAATTTCAGGAATACAACTAGTTCCTTATAAATCGCTCTTATACCGTGCAAGCTCATGGAATTTTTTGGTCCAGATTTCCTCGTAATTATATATATATATATATATATATATATATATATATATATATATTGCACATCAAATAAGCATAATGATAGGTTAATTGGCAATTATTATCCATGTTATAGACTAAGATTCAAGATTAATGAGCTAGATTATTTTAGTAATGACCAGGTAATAAAAATTTTAATTTTCAAATATCTTAATAGATAAAAACTATTCCTACAATAGCCGGTCATTACATCCAAGAGATAAGGAGAACATTTTTTATAAAAGAAAATTTAAACTTCTGAACATGATTAAGGAACCAGCAAACACCGACATGCTATAATATAAAAAAAAATCAAAATAATTATCAACCATTAAAGTTTTTGTAAAACATATTTTTTTGTGAGAAAATATGATTTTTTAAAATTCTCAATAAATAAAAAACCAACTCAAATATTTAAATTCAAGTAAGTTTTAAGCAGATAAAAAGATTCCAAAATTCGTAGCCATTAAATCTTTTATCAAAATAAAATATTAAAATTACAAAAACATTGAAGATAAAAAAACTTGGAAATTTAATGATAATTAAAATTTTAAAAAGCATTTCATTAGAAAAATTAGAATTTTAAAAAAATATATATAAAAAACATTTCAAATAATTTTGATTCCTATCATGTCTTTGGTTTTTTCTCTCAAAAACTTTCAATGTCTGGGAATTTTTCAAATGTTTATATTTTAGAAACACTAGCCTTCTTATCTCATAAGTATTTTCAAGATTTTTTTGAAAAATAAAATAACAAAAAATAATTTCAATTTATTGAATATCATTTTTTTTTTGTAGGATTCATTTTTTGACAGGCAAGAAGGCTATAATATATCCACAATCTATCGAAAGCATAGATGTCATCATGGATGAGGATTGCATCAATCAAAGGCAAAAAGCCCATTTAGGCCTTTTATATATATATATATATATATATATATATATATATATATATTTAATTATAAGTTTTTGAACTAATTTAAACACATCTTAACCAATTCCTCGATATTTTAAAATTAACAATTATATAAGTTTTTAACATTTAAATTAGTAATTTTTATAATTTTTTTTTAAATATAATAAGTTAAATTATACCCTCTTTGGATTCCCCTTGTTTTATACGCTCGTGCCCTTGTTTCTTAATTCTCGCACACAAATAGCTAGTAAGGAGGTAGAACTGGGCCGAGAGGCAATCGAACCATAGCATTTCCCTTTAGATTATTGGAGTCAGAAGTCGCAATTAAAAGCCCAAATTTAACCAGTTGAAAGCCCATTTTCTAAGCGAAGAAGAATGATTTGCTATCTAAGTATATGCATATAATCACATGCTAATGTTGGACCAAAGAGCATAACAATGGTATTTTCTCATAGTTAACAAGCCCGATTTAAAAGTTTGACCCGGTACAAGACCTAGATTATGAGATGAATGAATTAATTTGAGTCATCTAGTTTTTTTTTTTTTAAATCAAAACTATGTTATTTTGATTTTTTTTTAAAAAGAAGGCAAATCAGCAGATCTTGAAAAGAAAAACTTGGTTGTTGGTGAATTGAGCAAGAGAGGCAGGTCTCGAAATCCATCTACATCTGGGGTCCAGTAAAATGGTACGGACACGCCATGGATTGTATGGTTTACAGTTAGGTATTGTAATGGCCAGCCATTCTGACTACACTTACAAACTGGGGTCTAGTAAAATGGTCCGGACATGTCATTAATTGTACGGTTTACAAGTTTTGGTATAATTAAGGTGCCAGCAATGAAATTGGAGATTTTTTTTTAAAAAAATATTATTATTATTGTATTTTTGAGTTATGTTAATATATTAATATTAAAAACAAATTTTAAAAAATATTATTTCTATATATTTTCAATCAAAATAGTGGTCATGTCATGGGAGAAGATTGATAGGGTAACCTAGCTAGCATAAAAAAAAAAAAAAAAAACACAACTGTCTACAAGGTAAGTTAGGAAATGATTTACCAGTCGTCCTGTTTTTCACAGCTATCAAAGCTCCTGGTCGAGTAGGCAGAGACCTTTTGCATGCCAAAACTTTTCCAGAGATCGCCTTCGATTGAAATAAGAGGGCATATATAGCAGTTGACAGATCCAAAATGGCCGAGCTACCTAAACCACTTTCCCCTGACGAAAAGAATGTCTGGCTTGCATGTGTTAGTTAAGCACACACACACACACACACATATATATATATATAGCGCCATAGAACGAGCCATGATCAAACTCGTATTTTGAGCATGATTGAGCCATGCGGTGGTAGAACTAGTGAACCGGTCATATTGCTTGCTACTCTCGTGATGGTGTGGAGCTCTCAAAACTACCACCATTGGAATTCGTACCAGTAGAAAGGAGGATTTTTCTTCTTACGATGAAAAATGTAAGACATTTGATTGCTTGGCTAGAAGCAAGAAAAACGACAATAGAATACATGGCAATAATAGAGATGAGCTGGAATGATTAAACAGAGCACAGACAGCAGAAGACTAGGATGCATGGACCAAGCTAGCTAGTAACCGAAGCTTAGCATTGATACCACCATGCTTACTAAAGGAACAGTTATGTTGTCATCTACTACCTCTGTAATTGGAAGGGACTCTACAACAGTTGCCACTAACGCCACTAAAGCCACTCTCTGAATTGTCCATGTCCAATCCAACTGGAAATATCCGAGGGCTGAGTAGTAGAACAGCATCCTAGTTGTCAAGACAACAAAGAAAAACAAGGTCTAGTAAGTATTTAATGGTACGCAGTAGTTCATTACAATATGACATGACTGGTTGGAATTTTAGGTGATCTGAAACACACCCAATAGAGATCAAGAAGCCACAGATGAACATAGATATGCTACCAGCCCAGCTCTTGTGTTGATTGTAAGGAAGCTTCGATGACCCAAATCTTCTACCGATTATATCAGCCACACCTAAAGACCACTAAAGAGAAATCAATCGATAGTTTTAAGCAGGAAGAGATAAACACAGAGTCTGGAGTTTGAACAACGCAAATTTATGAGGTTTTTAGGCTTTACCATCCCCACCACACATCATGGCCAAAGAGATCACCCCAGTTGGAGACTCACGCCAGAAAACAAGAGCACACAAAATCAATATCAAAACATAATACAAGGGTCCTCTCAGCAACTCCCTGTAAGAAAAAACAACAAAAGATCATCAGCTTTGCTTGTTCAGAAGAGGAACGAAAAGCCCATAAATAATCAATGAGATAATGATAAAAATTACTGCGGATTTCCTTCTCGAGTTACAGATTTAATGAGCCCGTCATCAGCAACCAAAGAGAAGCCATGTAAAATAAGCCTTAAGCAATTCACAAGAGGTACTACAGAAGCAAAGCAGCGAGCCTGTGTTGAGGTGCTATTCCAGGATCAAACATCACGAAGAACTGATGTATAAGTTAAATCAAGAAAAACTCAAATCCCAACATAATCCCAAGATTCAATTTTGAGGTTGAATTTCAAAGAAATCCCACTAAGGATTGATACCTGAAAATAGGCCAGCAAGCAGCAAAAAGCAAGCCTGAAAGTATATGAACTAGTTTTCTGCTCAAACTCTGTTGAATGAGATTTCGCTGAGTGAGAGTATCAAAAGTGCGAACGAGACTGTAAGCGCCAGCAAGTACAGTAGCCGTGGCACCGGCGTCTTGAAGTAGAGGTGCGGTGGCGGAAATGAGGGAGGAGCGAGGAATGTAAGAAGGAAAGGAAACGAGACGTCGGAAAGGAAGTACTGGTGGATTGGGCAAGTTCCAGTGAGGAGGAGGAGACGGAGGAGGGGAGAGGTGGATAGTGGTGGTGTATTCGTGGACGTGGCGGCGTAAAGAAGAGTGAGAGAGGGTAAGAGTGCAAGACAAGAGGGCCATAGACGTTCGTTTGGGCAATGGGCGGCCTGGGGTCTCTTTCGTATTGGTTTGATGCCTCTAATGGCTACTGCTTGCCCTCCTCTAGGCTGTCTTATGGCATTATTTCATCGAGTCAAATTAAATCACATGTAAAATTATATTTAATTATGTTCTTTAAAATATTTATTAAAATTAAATTAATTATTTTGCCTTTTGAACTGGACTAAAACATAATTTATTTATATTCTATATTACAAAAGATATATTTAGCTATCTTCTCTCCACTTCACAACAACATTTTTTTCTTTTCTTTGTACCATCCTCAAATGAAAAAATTAATCCTTAAAAAATATCACCGAAAAAGCAAGTAACAATTTTCCTAGGTATTGTCTTCTTCAAGAACTTGGCAATTATGTGATAATGATAATAGTCTCATTAAAATTAACACTGAAAATGCTTCAGGGAAGATAGTTCTCATCACCACACAAACCCCTGTATCCAATCGAACATCAGCAGTATAATTCATGGAGACGAGTCCATAATTTATCATTGAGAGCAGAAAGAGGACTAGCATAAGCCGCACAGCACAACCATTGCAGCCCAGCATGATCCACCATCGACAAAAGTTAAACACGAACAAGAACGTGAATCATCCGAGAATTCCATAAAGCCTGTATACCACCACCAGCAAACCCCCTGGCATCCACTCCAACAACAGTGTCGAAACCCAAAGCAGTGGAAACCTCCTCTGCTCTGACCAATGAAATACGAGTCCCGAGTAGGAAAAATGAGGTTTGCATCTTCTCCCCAGTTCACCAATAATATATAGTCTTGAAATCCTGTTTCCTTGCACCTTTGCAGTTCCAGCACATAATGTTGTGATTACTCGTAAAAATACAAGTAAGAGGAAAAAGGAACCGATACAGAGCAATGCTTAACGATATATATACTTCATGACAGTGGCCGAAACACAAGAATCATCATCCATAGCAACTTCATTGGTTACCTCCCGAACAAATGAAGAAGAAAAGAAAGAGGGTATTTCTTGACACAAGCACAGCACTAAAAATGTACAAGTTTTTGTGGTTACAATTTATAAAAGCCGGTTTTAAAATAAGTATAAATTATAGCTTTTCTCAAAACCACGTTTTAATTAAAAATGAAATGCAGATTCAAATAAATTTAAACCAACCATTTTTCAAAACTGTTGTTGGTCTAAAAGCAACTCCAGCCGCACCGTGAAACGAGGGTGGATTGATTTGAAAGCTTTTATTCTAGACAGGTGTTAATCAAACCTTTGACTCTTAACACGTTATTTCCAAGAGAGGAATAATGAAAATTCAAGTCTAATTCTGACCCATGTTTTGATCCTACAAAGTAATGAAACCATCAAGATTTTTGAATGCATTTGTAGCTATAGTTAAACAACATACATTTTTAGTTAATGGTAAGACAAAATTGGAGTGACAGAAAAAACCACAGTAGCTTGAAAGGGGCTCTGAACAATTATTCCGTTGCTTTCTTACGGGCAAATCTTTGCAAAGCCGTAGGTAACGAAATTTCCTCGCTGATTTTCTGCTTCTTTGTAGCCACCTTTTCTTCCTCTTTCATTTGTTGGTCCAAGAAAGGTTTCTTGGCCCTTACAACAATCTCCTTTTTCTTTACTGCTATTTTACTTGGCTTATTCCTCCCCTTTGTTTTCTTCTTAATGGCAGTTCCCTTGGCTGCTTCAACAGCTGCTTCCATATCCACCTCCATCTCCTTCTTTGTTGGTTTCTCTTTCTTCTTTGCTGACTTCACTGTACCAATCTTTGAAGGGTCCAGCATAATTGTCTCGGGGGGGAGCTTGTCGAGAAGAGAGTGAATTTCCTTCTCTCTTCGTTGTTTAGTTGTTTCAAACGGGTTTGCTAACCATGTGTCAAAGTTGGGTTCCCCTGAACCTGGAATAAGAATTGAAGACCATCCCATGGAGTGCCCTATACCTAGAACATCTTCGTATGGTCGAAATGCAACTTTCCCTATCTGATAACCTTTCACAATAGAATGACCCATATATCTGCTGTAATTCCGTGATCCAGAGAAATCTCCAAAAACCTGAACAAACGATCCAGTTCCAGCAGCTAGTAAACCTTTTTGACTGAAGTCCAAGGTTTTTGCATGGCCTCTTATAGTTTGGAGAACCTCAAATTTCCTCACGTCCCAAATCTTAATTTTCTTTTCCTTGCCAGACGTGGCCATGAGATGGCCATCAGGATGAAATGCCATTGCTGTGATAGGCCCAGGATGACACAGCATCTTGACAAGGGGAACTGCACTAGTGGGCTTCCACATGCTTACCGTACCACCTGAATGACCCAAAGCAACAACCCCATTGAAAGGATTGGCCTGCATCACATCAGTACGGCCTAAACCTGTCCGGAAATTGCCTATCATCTCACCCATTGTAACATCTTGGTATCGCAGCTGCCCAAATTTGTTTATTGACGCCAAGAGAAAGTGGTTTTTCAGAAACTGAAGCCTTGTCACTGCACCGTGTTCCTGTAAATAATGTAACTTAATCGCATACTTATGCATTTATATAAACATTTGGAATTGTGGAACGCAACAAAGAATTAAACTTGAAATTTGCATAAAAAATCAAGTATATAGAAGTGCAGTATGGTGAACCCTGATATTCAAAGGAAGTGTACTGCCATGCAGGATGGTGCGAAGACAGTCAATGCAAGCAAAATAAATTGAGTTCAAGGACTGATTGACAGAAAGTAAGCCAAATTGCTTTGTAATGAAAAGAAAAATCACACCAGTTCATTTAGACACAAGAAATGATACTGCAGAGTTGTTTTATATCAGGTTAAATATTTATATGGGTCTAGCAAAGTTGCTGACATAAAAAGCCTCTGCAGCTTAAAGAGATATAAAATTCATCAAAGGACAATCCACTGACCTTTAAACAATGAAGTTCGACACCATCTCTGTTATAAATGTATGGGTACCTATCATAACTCGAAATTATTAGCTACATATAAAGTATATTAAAATGTTCATTCTTGTTTGGGCTAGTAGTTATAATACATGTTTTTTTCTTCTGGGAAAAAAAGCCATACTTTTTCTGGGCAGCAGCAAAGAACAGCTCATTGTGCAAAAACACGACATCACGCACTGTTTCTCTAACCTGAAATAATAAAATTAATTAGCACACCATCTAATTTCCAGTCAAGGCCTAAATGGCCTGGTAAAGAAAAATACCAGTAAAACATACCAAATAACGGTGGCATATAAATATCCATTATGCCAATTTATATATAAGGTCTCATCTAGAACCCAGTTGCATCTCATTAAACTTGGCAACACCAGGACATACCTGCATCTCTTTAATTAAGCTCATATTCTTTGTGTCAACAACAGCCAAGTGCCCCTTGCGACCAGCAGCTGCCATGTATCGACCACTTGAAGTAAAATCCAGAGTGTATGGACCAAAATCTGCACATTTCAGTGGAAATAAAAGGAAGTTTCAGTTTTTTCAGGCCATTAGCCAACAGGTTACTTCCAGGCAAGAATGTTACATAACCTGACAGTCAAAGAAAAAGGTTTGGTTTTTTTTTCTTAAAAAAAAAAAAGCAACTTAATTAAGAGGAAATATGGCTCCAGAATTTTAGAAACAGAATTTTGTGCTTTTGGAATAACAATAGTTTCAGGATTAATTAGAGTTCGTGAGAAAGACCTAGCACAGCATGGATACGAAAATATGCAAAATTTTCCCAAAAGATATTAAGAAAAGTCACACTATGATTTCCAGCATTTCTTCTCTCTGCTTCTTCTTTTATGTAATCCAAAATGATATGTGAAATGATGGATTCAAATGGCATTGCACCAAGGGAGCCAGGAAAGTTGCAATGAAGTTGCCTTCATAAACATTATTGACTAAACAATTTTTGATTGTAAACAAACCATTAGAAAGAAATCACATAGCAGACATGAACCTGGCAAGACTATATCATATTGATTCTTTGCGCTTGAGATATCAACTTCACGGCCGATTGTGTCCTGTTTGATCCTCCATGTCTTCTCTATACCCTCAGCCTCCAGATAGCCTCCCTCACTTGGCAAAAGCCACTGATTAAAAGATCACATGTTATAAAGTACTCAGTTATAAAAATAGAAATGCATTGTGTATTTTCTGCCAGAGAACAGTGGAAGGAACAGCATTCAAAATCCAGTAGACACATGAAACTATAAGAAATTAGTATCTTGGACCACAAATAAATCATTTGAAGGAACAAAGATATGCCCTGTTAACATGTAACTCATTGAAGAAATTTGATCGATTAATTTTTTATAACTAGAGAAGCGAAGAAAAGGAGAGCAATTATCCACCTTTTCAGTCTTGGCTGCAGCTTTTGCAGATTTTCCATATAAACTTTCTCTATCATAAAGTTGACCCTTGAGCTTTTTGTCTTTTAAAACCTGTAGATAGGGAGAATCAAAATCAAAATGCAATAAAAAAAAACCCCCGGAAAAGAAAAGGTTCTTTGACTGGAATTGTTGAACACCAATTTCTGACCTCCAAATCAGCACCTTCTCCTCTAAGATACTTCTTTACTTTCATATCCAACTCGTGAGATAATTCCTGCAAACAGAAACTGACCACGATTAGTTCCTATAGCCTTAAACAAACATGTAAGCAAATCACAGCTATGACAATCAACAGGTTACAAAAAAGCTAATTGATTGCATTAAAGCCAACAATTGAAGCATGGTTATTTTCCTGAAAATTAAAGAAGCGAATTACTTGTTCAGTAGGAGGCAAAATATCCTCAGGGTCACCGTTTTCTTGTTTCGCACCCATCTGGCCACTTAAATTTTATGTTCCTAAGCTGCAGAATCAAGATAGCCACCAATTAACCACTCATTATTCACAAAATACGTATACTGCATAAATAGCCAAAAAATATCATCTAGCAGAATTGCATGAATTCAACATCAAGCAAGCATACATTGAATAAGCAAATCCATGATTTTCAAGTTAATTAATGCCAAGTAATCCATATTAAACGTTACATTTCCAAACTTTGGAACATGAAAGCAAGAAAAAACACAGAATAAAAGCTAGAAAAAAATAAAACCCATATGAGCTAAACACAACTAATTGGATTGCCGTTTCAAATTTTCTCAAAAAATAAACAAAAGGGTACATCAAAAGTTAAACAGAGAAATCAATACTAGCCCAGGAAATAAACTTTATGTGCACAACTTGTAACACGCCATTACACAAAACCAAGCTAGTGTAAACAGTTATAAAACAAGTCAGTATACATACAAGTTAATGAAGAAACTTTTTCTAGGGTTAGTGTTGATACCTGTGAATGTTATAGTGTACTTTCAGAAGCAGCAGACTACTTGGAGGAGAGATGATTTTAGGGTTTTTGGCAAAACAAGGAAAAAGGCAATATCTTTATGCTTGCAGTTCAATATTACTTTCTTGCTGGACGCAAGGTTAATGCAAATTGTAGTAACTGTCTATGCCTGGGTTGAAAACATGATCTGCTGTGATGGAGGTTTTTAGGGTTTTGCAGTTTCAGTTTGGCTGGGTTGTGAAATTGGTAAAAAGGAAATGAAAGAAAATAGGGTTGGGCTTTTATTCGATATTTTGGGCCTTTTATTGGGCTTGGTGCTGTTCTTTATTGGGCTCTCTATACCTTTTATTTGCCTATCTGCCCAGTACCAAGGGGAACCCAACCCTCTTTTTCAAGGGGCTGTTAAATTGTTGCTATTGTGCTATGTAAGATCGTTGAAGATAGTGTTTTTTTTTTTTAATCGATTAATTTTTTTAAGAAATTGACTTTCACTTTTTTTTATTTGTTAGTACTAAATAGGACTCCAACTTGAGACCCTTCGGGAAGAAGGGGAAGGTACAAACGATTCAATGAGGCATTTGATGTAAAATTCAACCCTGACTTGTTTTATTGCGATTTTTAAAGGAGCTTGGAGAATTAGGAGGAACAATTAATTATCAGAAATAAAATAAGTGGGGCATTTTTATAAACTAAGTTTCTATCACGTTATTCAATTATTTTCTATTATTTAGAATTTTATGTAGTTAATAAATAGTAAAATATGGAAAATGATACTAACCTATTTTTAAGATAAAGTGTTTTTTATATATAAAAAAAATGGTGTTTTTCCCTTGATTAGAGGTGAGGCGGAATTTTCATGTTGGAATCCCTTTTTTGGTGTGGTGAATTGAAATTGCGTTTTACTTCAATTATAATTCTAAAAACGCTTTGTTAATCAATACATCATGTAGACTTGCATGAGTTTATACTAAAAAAATCTGTAGAAATTTTAATTGAAAAAAAAAACTATAATTTATAATTTTTTAAAAAAATATTTTTGAAAATCATAATTGCAAAAGCTGTTATATATATATATATATATATATATATATATAGTAATGTTGGTATTGTATTAAAAATATAATAGTTAATTAGAGTTTTTTAAAACAAACTATGTTTCCTTACTATTTAACCTGCACTCCACCATGAGTTGTAATTTGTTTTCCGGAAAAATATTGTGTATACAAGTTATATTTGTGTGTTTTTTTACATGAAAAAAATTAAAGTATAACTATACAAATATTTAATTAAACGCATTAATAATTATTTATGTAAATAAACAAAAAAAGTTATTTACATAAACTTGATTAAACTTTTTTTTAATTAAAAAATAATTCATGTGAATATAAGCTATACATGCTATAAATAATGAAATTTAAAAGATTATTTTAAAAAGTTTTTTATTCTATATTGAAAAAAAATGTTTTTTTTATTGTGAACATATAGTATATATTTTAAAAGGCTTCAAATCATATATAATAAAAGGCTTCAAATCCTACACAAATCTCCCATTGAAAAAATAAATTTTTTCTTATAAACATAGAATATATATACTAAAAGGTTTCAAATTCCACATTAAAAAAATAAAATATTATTTTAGTATTTATATAATAAACTTTAAAAATGGTCAATAACCAATTAAAAAGTTTATGGCTAAAAGTAAAAATACATTTGAATAAAAAGGGATCTCAACTGGATTTTACTAGGTCGCTTGAGTCATGAATTAACCAGGTAAGTCAACCAGGTTTGCCTTGTTTTTACTAATCTTGATTTTTTTATCTTATCCAAACCAGTTTAACTATCAAGACAATCAAGTCCTAGATTGACCCACCTAGTCAATTTAATAACTATTGTTTTAAAAACCCTATACAGGAGTCCTTCTTAGAAAATCGACAAAAACATTTTTTTATAATTATTACCGAAATATCATGATTGGCTGGCTTATCTTAGCACTCAACCAAAAACAAACTTCCTTATTACATTGAACACATTTTATTGTATTTTAGAACATTGTATTTGTAGCCTATAAAAAAATAAAATGCAATCAACAATGCCAGATTGGCTCTGAAAAAAATGCCTTAGCTGCGGAATTTTAACAGAATATCCATCACCACCACCAGAAAAATCCACTAGCATACCAAAGCGTTGACATTTCAGTTGTCGTTCTGGATTTTCCCGTTTCCACTCTTACCATTACGAACGTGCAGGGCAGGTTCCACAAGAAAGAAAGAAAAAAAAACCATATAAAGCAGCACCAACACTTGTACATCACGCTTCAATTGTTTGTGCCTTGCAGAACTCCAAATATTGTCCAGTTTGACCAGGTTTTCCTCAGGTTTGTTCTTCCAATACAGGGGTCATGCAGGGAACTGTAACATGCGGGTCATGGATCCGGAGACCCGATAACTTGAATCTTGTTGTGCTTGGCAAGTCATCGAAGAAGAGAGAGTCTGCTTCTCGGTCTGTGCTTGAGATCTTCTCTTTTGATCCCCAAACAGCTTCTCTCTCAAATTCTCCTCAGGTTTGTTCCTCTAATACTGTCAAAGATGGTAGATGGAGAGACTTTTCGGTTTTTCAAATTTTGGGCATTAATGGATTCGTTTCGCTGAAAAACTAATCGGGGTAGGATTTTGTGAAATGGGTTTTTTGGGAGGTTTGATTAATGTTTTATTCTCTTTGATTGATGGGTTTTGTTTAGGTAACTTACGTGTTTGAAGAAACAGAAGGTGAACCAGTGACAATTGCAGTGCATCCAAGTGGAGATGATCTTGTGTGCTCTACAAGTAAAGGTGGATGCAAGTGAGTTTCTTGGTTAATAAATTTTCAAACTTTATGAACACTACATTAATATGGAGGATATTTTTAAGAGAAATTATGGTTCTGCTGTTTTATTTTTATTTTTTTCTGACATTCAAAAGATTTACTTGAAGCTAAGAATGCTTATTTGAATTCCCTAATTTATTGGAAAGTAGTTTCTTTTTAGTTGAATGAGTTCAAAGAGATTCTAGTGTGTGAATTGAATGTGTTTTTGGCTGCTGAACAAGTTTTGTAACATGGGGTTGGTTTGTGTTGTGGCTTACAGATTACTTGAGTTGTCTGGTCAAGAAACAAATTTGAAGTTGTTAGCCAAAGAACTACCTCCTCTCCAAGATGTTGGTCCACAGAATTGCATGGCTTTTAGTGTTGATGGGTCTAAATTTGCCACTGGTGGGGTGGTAAGCAATAAATTTGTGACTTGAACCATGATTATCACTGGCTTGCTTTTGCTTGTGTTCCCATTGTCTGTATATATACAGCTGATAGGCAGTACGGTGTCTTATATTGTTCAATTACAGGATGGGCGTGTAAGAATTTTGAAGTGGCCGAGTTTGTGCATCATTTTGGACGAAGCAAAAGCACACAATTCTGTCAGGGATATGGATTTTAGGTCAGTGTTTCTTTTCCACCCATGTCCTGTGTAATAACTTTCCGTGTTGTGTGAATCCATATCTGGATATATGAGAAAACAATGCATTCAAATGCTTGTCAGTATAACAACAACTTTGCTGTCATGAAATGTGCTTTTGAAGAAATAAATACAGACTAAGCCTGTTTTTGGAGGTTTTATAGAAGAATCTGATGGGGCAATAAAGGGTTTTTTTTTGTCAATCCTAGTTGCTGAATTGCATGCCTTTGTTTGTCTATCATATTCTAGCCTGGATTCAGAGTTCCTAGCTTCAACATCTACTGATGGGTCAGCAAGAATATGGAAAGCAGAAGATGGTTCAGCTGTGGCCACTTTGACTCGCAACTCAGTATGTTTTATTTAGTCTAGGGATTTGTGACGGTGTGCTTCAGATATTGGTTGTACCTTGTTGCCAAAATGGTTCTATATTTGTCTGCAGGATGAAAAGATTGAATTGTGCCGATTCTCCAAGGATGGGACGAAACCATTTTTATTTTGTGCTGTGCAGAAAGGTATAGTCATTTGTTGTTAGGAGTAACAATATAGCTTATCTTTATCTCTAGTCATTGATTCTAAACTTTATGAATATCATTGATTCAGGCGACAAAGCTGTCACTTCAGTTTATGATATAAGTACATGGAAAAAGATTGGGTATAAGAGGCTACTGAGAAAGCCTGCTGCCATAATGTCTATCAGCCTGGACGGGAAATATCTTGCTCTGTAAGCACTTGCCATTTACCCATTGGACATTTGCAATCAGTTATCTTGGCTTCTGCAGTAACTGAACTCATTTACTATTATCCTCGTTTATGATTTAGAGGTCATGAGTCAATTTCATTTTATATTTTCTCGAGTCTTAAATCTGCTAGTAGTCACCAAATACCTTCTCTCATCATGGTTTTACTGTGCAAAAACTCGTTCTCGTAGCAAAATAGATTGTTCAATTATGTTTAGGATAGGAGTGCAAAGATGTCTTAGAAGTCCCACTCTCTTACTGACTGCAATGACTTTGAGAAAGCTATCTAGTAAATTTGCAGCAACCTGGCAGCATAGTTTGCTTGCAAAACTGCGAGAACCAAGTATTAACATGCTGTTTTTTCAATTATAGAGGTAGCAAAGATGGAGATGCCTGTGTAGCAGAAGTAAAGACAATGGAGGTTTCCCACTTGAGTAGGAGGCTGCACCTGGGTACATGCATTACATCTCTGGAGTTCTGTCCCAGTCAAAGGTAGGGCTCATCAACTCTTTTTGCTCACTGATTAGAGATGAATAATTTAACAGTACAAGGACCTTTAAATGCTTCTTCTGGTTCACAAAACTTTAATTTCACCTTGTCTTGATCCTTATTCCTTTAAATATAGTTTTCTTCTTTAGTATCTTTGATGCACAAGTTTCCCAGTCACCATTTCATGATTCGAATTTGTATATGTGATCAGTGATTAACTAAATGCTTAATTTGAAAATTATCTCAGATTGATTGATCGAAAATGTTGATTGATGCTACCTGCAACCAATTTCAATCTTTATCATTCTGAGTTATTCACCTCTGGAATTTTCTGTGCAGGGTTGTGCTTACTACTTCCAATGAATGGGGAGCAGTGGTAACTAAGTTGAATGTTCCTGCAGATTGGAAAGGTCTCTCTCTCCCTCTACACTTGCACATATTTACATATGTTAGATTTACGTATCCTCAAGTAAAGAGACTGATTCTCCCTCCATTTCACGTGCAGAGTGGCAGATTTATTTGGTTCTCGTAGGACTTTTCCTGGCGTCTGCTGTTGCATTTTACATTTTCTTTCAAAACTCTGATTCATTTTGGAAATTTCCACTTGGAAGAGATCAGCCTGGAAGGCCGAAGTTTGAAATTTTGGATCCACAGTACTCTGAAGATGCATTTGGGCCTCTAGATATGTGAAATTTTTTTAGCACGATGACCAGAAGGAAAAATAAGCACTGTCATTCTCAAGGCGTTTAAGATTCTTCATTTGATCCATTGTAACATCCAGTTTGAGAATTTTTTTAAGAAAAAGTAGCAGAGTAGGTTGCTTCTCTGTTTTCGTTTTGTTTCTTTTTTCTTCTACCCTTGTTAATTGAATAATGTAAACTCACAGAAATTGAAACAGGAAAAAGAAAACTGAGTCTTGACTGGGAAAAGAAAACCGAGTCTTGTTTTTGGACATCCAATTATTTTGTTGAAATAATAAAATTTCACATTTCAATTTCAAAGTGAAAAGCGTTTAACAGAGAAAACAGTTGGAAGGAGGGGGATTGAAGGAGCCTCCGATTTTTGACAACGAAGAAATATCATCTATGAAGAATTTTCAAGCAGATCTTGATAGTACTTCAGGATCCATCCGTTAATGATCTCGATTTCTATGTTCCTCTGCAAAACTACCCAATCAGGATCACCAATTGTGGCCGGCAGTATGTCCATGCAATGAGCACCTGCACAATAAAAACAACAGATCATTATCTGAGAATACCCTGCTGATAACAAAAGGTGTCTAGCCTTCTCGAAGTTCCAAATTCTGACTGGCCTTTAGAATCCTTGGAAATATGGAACTGGATTTAGAACGGGAAACATGAATTAAATTACCTTTAGTTGTATACACTGCCAGTATGCTATCTGATATGTTTTCCAGCACCCTACATGATTACAGATGAAAAAACATATAACTTACGTCGCCAATATGCCAGAATAAAGGCTTGAAAGATTCACAACATTTATTTTCTATAAGAACATCAAAGGTAGATTTATCACCCTCCACTGCTATAAGGGTCACGGAGGCCATTGGAGAAGATAATGTTGCTACCAAACCTCCTGAGAACCTCTTTAAAATGCTGCAATTTCACATTCAAAAGGGAGAAAAAAAGAAGGGAGCTCATATCTGCTTCTAAATTGCAACTATTAACATGCATGGATGCACTGGAATTTCACACAGAAGTTTGAACAACAGACATACATGACCACCATAATAAGTTGTTATCCAATGAGGCCTAGGGGGGACTCCAAATGCGCTTTTGCATTCTTCAATGTACTCCTTCAGATCAAATGGCTCTGCTGGAAACATAGTATCGTTGCTACCACGGCCGATCGGTATCACAAGTTCGCTACATGTCTATTAAATCCCAGAAAAAGAATTAATTCGTATTAATCAAGCAATTTGTTATAATGCTGGATATACTCACGGCAGAAGTTAAAGAACCTTACCTGCCAAGTCCAGCCTTCCAGTGTTTCATCTGAAAAGAATGCATCTAGATTATAGCAAGGCTTTTTTCCGAAGTAAGCAACAACCCCAGAAAATATCCTGTCAAGTACATCACTTCCTTCTGGTGCTGAATCAATTCCTTTGCAGACAAGGTCAACTGGATATCTTGGAGGTCTATCATATTGAGCTGCTACTGAAAACAAACTGTCCAAAAAGTTTTTCAACTCTGTAGCAGCCTCCAATGGTCTGTCAGCCAAAGTTGGAGGGAGTTAAGACACTAATCAATCAGAAACTAACTCATTGAATCGAGTTAGCAATTAAAAGAATCACGAGAAATGAGAGAGTTGGACTGTTAATTACTTGCAAGTATTGAACTTATTTTGAAGGATAGAAAGACCATCTGCTTTAGCAGCAACTTTATCAATTTCAAACCATGACTGTTTTATGGTTTTGTAGCAACTCTCACTCGATTCCTGCGATAAACAAAATCGGAAACAGGTACAATTCAAGACCTTCTTTAGGTTGGAAAGCTAGAGAGAAATATGGTCAATTAACTTAATCTTCTTACCTTGAAATCCTTTGTCACGACTGTATAGTATCCATTTGAAGGGGTGATATTATCAAAATAAAGAACCGGGGCAGAAGAGGCCAGCGCCCCTAGTGCAACGTGAGGGTATTTCAGGCGAAACCAAGCAGCAAGCACTATAAAAATAATGAAAAGTGATCAAACCATGTTTCTATATTGATTAGAAAAAGAACTGAATTTTGCGATTCATGATAATTTACTTACTTCCTCCGTATGATCCTCCAAAAACTATAACCGGGGAAGCGTCGGCCGAATATTTTTTCTTAATGTGTAGGATTACTTCTGCATAATCTGCTAAAGTTTGACCAGAGCTGAAGTATCCACGGAGGTTTGCATCTTTCAATGCTTCATCTCTTGATACAAAGGGGATTGATTCTCCGTAGAAGCGATGCTGCATTGGAAATTGTTGCTCAACACAAAGCAGTGTTATCTCGAAAGCCGAAAAGGGAACATTTTAGCAAAAAGAAAAGATCAAATTCTCCAGAAAAATAAAAAAATTCTACTCACCTCTATGTACACTTGTAAAGCATCAAATCGAGCAGCATTATCAGAGAGGATTCCAATATAACCAAGATCGTCGTTCAAAGAAGATTCCTCTCCCAAATAGACAAATATTGGAGCCATTGTATCGGGACCCCTCCAATGCATGAAGCTCACTACATATCTATGCTGAAAAGTCTTGTAACTTTCAGGACTGTAATTGAAGTGATCAAGTGTCTGGTTGTAATAAAAAGTTCTAAACTCCTGATCCGACGGGGCCAAAGACTGAACCTTAACTTTTCCATGGTGATTTCTTGCACCATAAGGTCCCTGCACCCCAAGTCTTGGTACTTTTGATGGTGAAGCACAAAACACACGTGTTGTAGAGAAAAGAAAAACCAGCCATGGAAGATGCCACAGAGCTTGGATTCTTGGACCTCTGGTGGCCATTTTTTTGAGGAGCACTGGTTATTTTTGTTTGATTTCCATAAAGAAAACTACCCAAGTATTATTAAAACTAGAGCTGTAGTCAAAATCAAATTGTTTATTGTGATTATCCCTTTACATTTGTAGTCTAGTTGATGCCATTCTATGATCGATCCGAATCTTGATTGATTAAGAAGATACTATCCATGTTAGACAACGTAACTGCTGCCATAAGCAATGGCTTGAAGGCAGAAGCACAGCTGGGATTGTTCAAGGTCATCTCTAGAAAGGTTTCTTTGGGCGACCTCAAGGATCCATCTTCGAAGCTCAAGCTTTTAGCAATTCTTTATTTTAGAGTTAAATAAGATGTGTAATTTGTGGATTTTTACAATTCAGTGTATAAACATTTATTTTCTTCAAATACTTGTATCAATCCTGAAGACTATAACAATAAAATAAAATTTGGAGCGGTGACAAATACGACTTATGATAAGGTATATTATTTTAGTTATAAGGCCGGCATGCATGGCATGAATATTGAGGGATGGCGTATGACGAAGGATAACACTTTTGGAGAGAAATTTCTCTCTCTTTATTATTTTTTACTTTTTCTTTAAGACGTAGAAATTTTAAAAAAAATCCCTGGGTTTTTTATACATGGGCTGTAAGCTGAGCCCAATTAGGTCCCATCTTGGCTCCATCAAAATTATCCTCCTTTTCCATGCAGCAGGCCCAATGTAGGTTTGTTTTTTGTAAAATATATTAAAATAATCTTTAAAATAATAATACTTTTTATTTTTTATATTAAAACATTAAAATATTAAGAAATATTAACTTGATATTTTTTAAAACTAAGTACATTTTTAAAACTTATCCGGACAAGATTTTAAATACAAAAATAAATATTTTTTTACTATTAAATTTTTTTTTAAAACTTTTTCATATTTTTGGATAAAATATGTTAATATCTAAAATAATATTATTTTATTATATTTATAAAAAACAATATTTTTAACAGCAACGAATAGCAGAAGTTGAAGCACAATCCATATCTCGACGCGGAAAAGAAAATCTAATGGCATTCTGGAGAATCTTCCAAAAGGCGATCCCCTTTGCAAACCCAGGCAGTACAGGTTGATAGTGCATTTAGTCTCTCTATTCTCAATTTTGTCTCATTTTAATCCCTTTATTATTTTTTCACTCTAATATCATCCCCATCACTTTATATACTAAAATACAATGACCTTCAAATATTATTAACCATGAGTTTATTACGTATCATTTGCATTTTTTTTTATTTTCAAAATTTTATTACAAAATAATTACACAATTAATTTTTATAAATAATTACGAATTTTTTATTTCCAAATAATTACGAAATAAAAAGTTTGAAGGATGAGCTTAAGACAAAATATATTACGAGGTTTAAAATAAAATAAAATAAAAATCAAGGGGATCAAATACACAATTAAGCCCAAAATGAGCTATAAAAGTTTGCAATCACGTATCAACTCAGATTCAGGAGGTCCACTCTCACTATACTCTCACTTAACTCTCTCAGATTTTTTTATCTCGTTCTTCCCCTTCTTCAAATGAATTGCCTTCACCATCTCCCAAGGTCTGACTAGCTATATATCGTGTAAAAATATCTTCCCTTTTTTTATATTTGTTTTCTTGCTTCCTTTAATTTCATTCGTCAATATCTTGTTTGAATGGCAGATCATCCTCTGCTTTGCCTCTGCAAGGCTTCAACTTTCACCACAGAAGACCTTCTTCTCCGTCGTTATTCTCTTTTAACATGGCAGTACGTTCATCCCTTTACACATAATCTGTGTCTTTTTTTTTGTTTTTCTTATAGCATATCATTTTGTTGCTGCAGGGAACCATGGATTATCATGATCTGCAGTTACGTGTAGCTGTGAAGGTAACTTAAAAGTAGCTTGAGATTCGATCCTTTTGTTTTGTTTTGTCAAGTTGAAGCTTCTATCTTGTTGCTCTGCTCTAATGTTTGCTATATATTGTTATTCGTTCTGTTTTGATTACCGCAACTTTCGTTCTTTTTCTTTAAATATTTGACTGTTAGAAATTCAGAATAACATAATACTAGTTTTAACGAAAACCTTTCTTGAAATCACTTGGGTGAAGAGTCTCAGCCATTAGATTTGTGGGTTCCACTAGCCGGATCCACCAGGAGATTTTCAGGGATGTTTTTTTATATATATATATAAGAATTCACCAGTGATATTAGATATTTTGGAGTTTTAAGGGGTTTTTTGGTGTGTTAAGAAAATATTTTTTCAAATTAGATATTCAGGAATATTCCTTCCCTTTTTTTTTGTTCTACCCTTTAAAGTTTGGATTTTTCATGATATGATTTTTTTTAATTGGGATGTTGAATAATTTCTTGTGCAAATTGGAGTGATCCCACGAATCCAGGGCTGGGAAATGAGTCATGTTATCATTTTCGCTGTGTATGTGGTTTGGAAGCAAAAAATTAATAAAAAAACGAATTCGGTAGCACCATGGAGAGTGGTTTTGATGATAACTGATTAATTTGGGCGATCAAAATGGTTGTTTGTTTGTTTCTGATAATTAATTTGATCCTATGAGTGACTCTACTGCTTTACTGTGTTGAATTTCGAAGTTCAAATCTTCTAATAGAAGCTTGTTATTTGAATTTGTTGCCTGTAGGCAGCTCCTGGCGCGCCATCTAGTGCTGAGATGAGTGGCACTGATGTTGAGGAAGAAGAAGAAGAAAAATCTGAGATATATAGTCATAACATGACTGAAGCTATGGGGGCTGGTGAGTTCGATAATGCTTGTAGTTCCATGTTAAGGGAGGGGAATTGGTGGGTGTGACCTGTTCAGTTGGAGTGGCATGTGTAACTGTTTGAATTTTTTTAAGTGTTTGCTAGTTACTGTTGGTTCTTGATTAACAAAATTTTAATGTGTCATTGATCTATAAGTGCAGCTAATTGTTTGTTCTAATATAATTTTAGTACAGTTTTGACTTATAGGCACGAACTAGGAATGAACTATAACTTCATTCGTCCAGATTTGATTGTCGGATCATGCCTACAGGTGATTGTCATTTGTTAGATTCATGTATGAAGGGATTCTTTCCCCTCTTACACTGATTTTATTTTATTTTTGTTTCTCATATGGTTTTCTAATTTGTTTTTTCAAATTTCTAGACTCCTGAAGATGTTGACAAGCTTCGAAAAATTGGGGTCAAAACTGTATTTTGCTTACAACAGGATCCAGACTTGGAGTATCCTAAATAACTCTTGTCTTCATGATCTGATGAAAGCATAATTTTTATTTCTTAAATGCTCTTATATATGCGGTCATCAGTTATCATTTATGCACCTGTTGAGCATTTGAGATCTAAAAAGAAGAAGCGTATGAAACATGCTGCAATTCTTTTACCACCATTTCAGATATTTCGGGGTAGATATCGGTGCCATTCGAGACTATGCGAAGGCATGTGGTGACATTCAGCATTTGCGTGCACAGATAAGGTTAGTCATAGCAAACCCAAGGTTTCTAATTTACAAAACGAGAACAAATAAACAATTGGAAAAAGAAATCTGGTAGTTAACATCTGACTACCTTTTGCATCGAAACTAGTTTGTATTGCCAAAAGAACAAGAAATAAAAACCTTGGAGAATGTACATAGTATCATTTTGGACTGCGATACTATCACTTTCTACACTGGAACTTCATTTTTGTTAGAAGACGTTAATTAACTTTCTAAGCTAGAGTTTCACTTGTTCTAGTACAAAATAACTCTTCTGAGCACTTTCTGTACCAATTGAATTTCTCCCCACTTCACATTAACTGTTTGTAAGAGCACAAAGGATGTGTGTTGAATGTGCATCTGTATCTGCTGTCTATGATCATTTATGTTGCTACTCTTCATTTGATACAGCAGCTAATATTAATGTAACAGGGATTTTGATGCATTTGATTTACGGATACAGCTACCAGCTGTTGTCAGCAAATTACACAAAGCCATAAACCAGAATGGAGGTGTGACATATATACATTGCACTGCAGGAATGGGAAGAGCACCTGCTGTTGCGGTAGCACTTGATTTTATTCTGCTTAATTTTTCGTTTGACACCTTATGATTTGTTGCTATGCACCACTGTTTTGTTTGGCTCTGTCATTTATCATGTACGAGGGAAATGCCCCTGCATCACCACCCCCACCTCTCTGAGGAAGCATTCTTTCATGGTTTTCCTTGTCTTTTTTTGAGGCGCTATGTTTGGTTTCTTCAAATTCCACACATTTCATGCTGATAATTTTTTTATACTCCTTACCAATAAACTAAGAGTTTTCAATGAATCACAGCTGGCATACATGTTCTGGGTTCAGGGCTACAAGCTCAATGAAGCTCACGATCTGCTTATGGTAATATTGGATTTGATTCCTTTCTCCTGTCTTTACCATAAATGAAACTTATATGTATTGATAATGTTTTCTGGGAAAACATTATTAAAGATCCATGGCTCCAAGCCTGTCAGGTTTGAAAATAAATATCATTAAGATGTTGATGATTTGTCTGTAATTTAATTTTCTGACTTAGAAATTTTAGGGGTCAATTTCATGGAACTGTGCATTTAGTGTATAACTATATGCCTGGGTGACTTGGCTGTATGATGTACATGGTTCCAGGATGCAGAGCATCATCCTTTTTTCTTATGTCAAATTGTAAGCTAGCCGGTATAAACGAAGGGGTCGACTTTGGTAGTGGACAGCTTATTTAGGGATATAAATTGCCTTCCATTCTACTTTTCTAGCATTGTAATCAACAAATCAGTTTATATTCCTTCCAGCAATAGATTTTGAACCTATACTGTAGACTATCACTGGATTGACTTTCAAGCAGTTTCTAGTGCTATCATAGACAGGCTTGATGCTTGACGGAGGCCATTATGTATATTGGGATTCAATGTTGAAATCATGCAATAGTAATTTGAGATTTACTTGGTTCATGACAGACATGGCTACAGTTTAAAATAGCTGATTAGTTTCTTTCTTTGGTAATTGAGAATTTAGCTTGACTGACCTTCATGGAGTCGAAGCTGGGACCTCTCCCTTAAAGGAGTATTGCTACCAGTGGGGCTAGAGCCCTATTGGTAGCTAATTAGTGTTTTCGTAGTATCTCATTGTTTCTTGTATTGCAGAGTAAACGCTCGAGCTTCCCAAAATTGAATGCTATCAAAAGTGCAACTGCTGATATAGTGAGTCATTTTCCTTTTGTGTAACACTATATGCATAGTTGCTCACGGAGCCTTGACTATAGGTTTCTTTCTGCATGTTGATTTTATCTTTATACTTGATCTTTTTTTTTAAAACAACTCCCATGTTTAGATGCTGAATTCTGTGAATATGAAAATTTTAAGTTTGCAAATATAGAAGGATGCTTCCTGACATGCAATGCCATTTTTCAGTCTATCAACTGTTCGAGCTACCCATAATATAAAAGTTGCAGCCAAGATTAACGAGTAGCTCCAGCTCATAAACATTACTCCCCAAGAGTTCCTTCTTGGGGGTTAGATAAATGAGTTTGTTGAGAATCAATGAAAAAATAAGGGATGGTTGTAGTGGCCAAGGCTCTTCATGCAATCACAAAATTAATATATTTTGCCTTTTGTTTTTGAAGTATCGACAGATTACTGCAAACTATTTTTTTTTCCTTGTTTGAAGCTTACAGGCCTTAGAAAAAAGCTTGTCACTTTGAAATGGGAAGACAACAATTATACTACAGTAGAAATTTCTGGGCTTGACATTGGATGGGGCCAGGTATGTGATGTAAAAGCTTACATTAGTTTTTGCATTATGTTTAAGCCATTCAAACATTTTTACCTATTCATATTTATTTCTCTTTCTTTCTCCAGAGGATACCTTTAGAATTAGACGAGGAGAGAAAGTTTTGGATTCTCAAGAGGGAATTGATGGTAAGTTTTTATTTTCCTTGGTAATACAGATAAATGCAGTTGCCAACTTTAACTTCTCAAGAGGAAATTGTCATCTTTTTTCCCCCCTTCCTTCGTTGCCTGCATGCCTTTTTGTCTCAAGTTTGCTGTCAAAAATTTTTTTTGCTTTTTTCTTGGCATCTGGCACTGGCAGCACATAATTCTAGGTCAAGGTTTACATAACGATTGGATTACAATACTGAAATAGTTACTGCTGAAGAAAAGCATATCGAATCACACCTGTGCTATGAGCCAGCCCCCCACAACCTCTTGGTCCCAGGCCCTCATATTTGTTAATCTAGAGAGTTCATTTCTTCGAAAATTTACATGTAGGCTACCTTTAGAGATAAATTGCTACTAGCTTTAAAGATTCCTTGAAACCAGCCCAGAATTGGCAGGGAAGGATCCCTTCCATTATAACTGTCAGGTATTGCTTTACCACAGCTAGTTGCAGAAATGGGTGCGAATACAGTAAGTATATTTCAAATTAAAACCAGAATTTTGTAACAATTCTTGCTTTAACAGGAGGGAGTCTACGAGTACAAGTACATTGTTGATGGGGAGTGGACCGTCAACAAATATGAGCTAGTTACCACTGTCAACAGAGATGGCCATATCAACAATTATGTTCAAGTAAGTTTCATCTCTCCAGATTTTATTTTATTTTTTATTTTATTGCCATCATCTCCTTTTGCTTGGGAGAAAAATGTATGGTTGTCAAATTCAGCCTGAAGTCTAGCCCAGTCTAAGGCCCGGGTAACCAGGTCAACTTGCAAGGTTACCAGGTCATTCCCGAAACGATGTCCGTCTTAGACAATTTTTTTTTTTTAAAAAAATAAATACTTGAAGTTGAGGAATCATCCAGCTTTGGTTGGATCAAGTGAGCGCGGTTGAATCCGCTATGTCACCTGGATTTGGCCCCGGTCGATATCCTAAGCAGTTCAAAATGAAAACCGGGCTGGGTTAGGTTATAGGTAGGCGAGTCACCAGGTCAATCTGCTGAGCTGACCTGGTTTAATAACCGTGAAAAATGGGAAAGGGGGCTCAACACCTTGGTGAGTATGAAATGTGGAAGTGTAAATAATAATCCATGGGAATTTAGTTGATAAAGATTCCTTACTGTGAGTCTATGATATCATTCATGGCAACCTTCAAACAATTTTCTCATGGTTCTCTTGTCTATTACTGTCCAGGTTCTTGACGACGATGCAGACAGTGCTAACGCTGTACTGAGAAAGAGATTAACCTCTGAAGATGATCCAGTTCTAACAAGAGAGGAGCGACTGAAAATTAGAATGTGTCTGGAAACTCTTCCCGGAGATGAGGAGTGAGCCGGAAACAAAGCCTAGACAAGTTGTCAGCATATAATATATAATGAATGCTTGCAATAGCTACGAATACTTGTATCCTTCATTGTACAATTAGTTTTTGTTAAATTAATAAAATATTGAATAAAGCAGCTGCTATACAGAGGCGGGTGTCAATAATCTGCGTTAATGTTTGGTAACATGTTTGCTGTTATAGGACTGTTTATTTTTTTAATTGATTTTTGTATGGAAATATATTAAATTAATTTTATTTTGAATTTTTTATTATATTAAAACAATTTAAAAAAACATAAAAAAATTAAAAAAAAAACTATTTTTTTGTCTGATGGTATTTCCGTCGTATTTACAAAAGCTATCTAAATGCCAACTAGTTTTGCAGCCTCTTCAGTTCATTTTGGAGAAATTATTGTTCAATACTTTCATAACATAATTATATGTTATTTTGTGCCTTGATTCGTACAAGGCTCCCCAGACTATTCCATGTTTTCATTGCATCAATCAATTAGTGCCTGAATATAAAATGGTAATTGAGTAATCAATATAAGGATTAAGGAAATTAAATTGTGTTTATGTTTGGTTAGTGTTTTGGAATATATATATAGAGGGACAAGCACAGGAATATAAAATAAAATAATTTTTAAAATAATTTTTTATTTTTTAAAATATAAATGATATAACATTTATTTTAACTTTTTATTTGTTTCGAGAAGACACTATCTTCTATTACGAAAATTGAAGGGCTCCCCTGGACTGTTGCATTATTATTATTATTATTATACCAATAAATTGGTGCCTGGATGTCAAATGGCAGTGGAGTAGTCAATCATGAACCTTGAGATCAGACACTAATAATTAAAGTAATGGGAAGGAAGATAGGGTACGCATGTATTGAGAAGATTGCATATGCTATGGAAAATCCAAGGGGGTTTTGGGCTAGTGGACTTAGAAAACGAGTTTTTCCTAGCTAAATTCTCTAATCATATCATAATTATCATGATTTTGCTTTGTTTGAAAGACCATGAATGGTGTCGGATCCTTATCTTATATTGCGACAATGACATCTAAATTTTGATTCTTATGAAGCAGCCATTGAAAAGGTAGCAGTGGGTGAGACGTCTGACATATCTGGCAATGGAATATTACGATAATTCCGTGTTGTGAAAAATTAAAAAACTATATTGGTAATTAGACCATATTGGTAAAACTCTAAAAGTGACAACATCTTTTAGCACTCATGATAATTACACCGTAATCTGTGCAGAGGTAGACCTTGCCTAGCCATTGCCGTCAAAACTCAAACTAAGAAGGCGGGTACATCGTATTACGTATAAGGGTCTTCATCTGGTATGTTTCCGGTGTGGCTAGTACGGTCATAAAAAGAAAGTCTATCCATATACACATCACCATTCTTCGGCGAGGGATCAAGGGAATGTTATGGACGCAGATGTTTCTGTTATAGATGATAACGTTCCAGAAAAAATAGAACCATCAACATGCATGGAGTATCGATCGGAGGTGGTGGATTCATACGGCCAGTGGATGTTTGCAGAAAAGCCAATGAGACAATTACGCAAGAATACTGAAATCAAGGAGCTGGTGATGCCAAATGTGTCAAGCCAGAGATCACAGATGGTTGGTGGGACCGTGGGAATGTGGGATAGTCGCCTTGCAAAAGACGACTGACTAGGGAAGCTGCGTTGATTAAGGGATCTCGATTTAATTTGCTACCGGATTAACACGTGGAAACTGGTTGTTTTTTAAATAATTTTTTATATTAAAATATATAATAATAATATTTTTTTATTTTTTAAAAATTATTTTTAATATTAATATATTAAAATAATCTAAAAATTATAAATTATATTAAATTTTAACAAAAAAAACTTTAAATTTTTTTAAAAATATGATTTCAATCGCGTTTCTCAACGTTAAGCTGGCGATTTGGGTAGTGACGAGATTGGTGGAATTGAGCCGGATGTAAGGAAACAAGCGGCAAAGGCAAAGCTGTGGTGGATGAGACAGAATCGGAAAAGATAATTATTGTCAGGAGAGGGCTAGGAGGTAACATGCAGGGTGCTAGGAAGGATGTTCGTCTAGGATCTCAGGCCCAAAGTAGCAGAAGAGGGCCCATGAAATGAAAGGAGGTGGAAAATAGTAAGGAACATACTCTGTCTTTAAATTCAAGCAGCCAAAGACAAAAGCAGCCCAATCTAGGTTACATAGAGGTTACATAGAGGTGATGGGAGATAACCGGTGTGTGAGGCCCAGTTCTAGAAGCATAATTTTCATCAGGTGCCAAGTCCTTCATAGGAAGATGTGTAATAGTAGAGAAAAAAGGTTGCTGCGTTCCAGTTGAGGAAGAGCATCTGAATGAAGGATTCTTAAGAAAGGATACCATCATGGTAGAACGGGAGGAGTTAACAGCTTAATGTCATCAACATGAAGATGGTCTTTAGGGAGTTTCACTACATACGTTTGATTATAATGAACATGTTTAACTGGAATTGTAGAGGGGCTGGAAGTAACCGATTTTGATCTACAGTGTATGACTTTAGGAAAGCCTGCGGGATAGAAATCATGGCATTCATTGAACCAAGAAGAAGTGGCAGGGCTGCAGGGAAAGTGATTGACAAGTTGAATTTTGATTCAAACTTCAAGGTGGAGGCGGAAGGAAAGTGTGGAGGTATCTGGTTATTATGGAACAAAGGCGGCGTGGATTTAAGAGTGTTGAATTCATCCAAGCACTTGGTCCATGTTTTAGAGATGAGGGAGGAGGTTCTCCATGGCTATGTACGGTAGTTTATGTTAACCTGAAGCTTCAGTTAAAACGTGAATGTCATGAAGAGACTAAAACAATGGGGCAACATATAACTTTGCCTTGGATGGTTATCGGTGATTTTAACAAGATACTGACGGCTGCAGAAAAGATGGGAGGCACACTTGTTGATATGAGAAAATGTCTGAGATTCAATAGATGGATTCAGGATTGTGGTTTGCTGGACTTAGGAAGTGTTGGTCCAAAATTCACATGGCGCGGACATGAGAGCAGAGGTTATGGAAGAGTGCATGAAAGGTTGGATAGAGGGCTGGGTAATCAACAATGGAGATTGCAATTTCCAGCCATGTGTGTTAGGGTGTTGCCCAGGGTAAAATCCGATCATCATCCTATTCTTGTTGAGCTCTAGTCCAGGGACATGAATACACTTAAAGCATGTCGCCCTTTTAGATTTGAAGCGCATGGACGTCTCACGATAGTTTTACCAAAGTAATAAAAAAAAAATTAGCAGGGGAGTCAGGATCTAGTTGCTGAACTTAAAAGGTTGAGAACAACGTTGCAAGAGTGAAACAGGAAGTTTTTGGCAATATCTTCTATCGCAGGAAAATAGTTCTAGCCAGGCTTGAGGGCATCCAAAAGGCTTTGTCTGAAGGAGGAAACCTGTTCTTGAACAAGTTAAAGAAAGTGTTAACCAGAGAGTATAATCAAATTTTAGCTCAGGTGGAAGTCTTTTGGTACCAGAAGTCTAGGTGCCAATGGAAGGCAAAACAGTTTGTAGATTCATTATAAGTATGATGGAAGTGCCACTGGAGTGGCTTATATTGTTTTTGGTGCTCATACCAAAGATGCCATAGCCCGACTCTGAGTCAATTTCGGCCTATAGGCTTATGCAATGTGAATTTCAAAATCCTTACTAAGGTATTGGTGAATCGACTTAAGCATCTGTCATCAGGCTTAGTCTCTAATAATTAGAGTAGTTTTGTACCAGGTAGGCAGATTACAGGCAATATAATGGTGGCTCAGGAGGTCATCCATTATATGAGGAACATGAAAGGGAAGAAGGGTTTTATGGCTATCAAAATAGACCTGAAAAAGGCTCATGATCGAATTTTCAACAGATAAAATCTGATGGATGCAGGTATCCCCTGTCAGATGGTTAATCTAATTATTCAGTGTATAGAAACGACATCCCTAAGGGTACTTTGGAATGGGAGTCCTTCAAGCTTCACTCCCTCGAGAGGGATAACGCAAGGTCTCCTCGTATATTTTTGTGTTATGTCTAGAGCGATTGTCTCAGCTCATCAGTAAAGAGGTGGTGTCAGCTTTGTGGAAAGCATTTAAATTTGGCAGGACAAGTATAAATGTTTCTCATCTTTGCTTTGCGGATGATATGTTGTTGTTTGCGAAAGTGATTAACAGACAAACCTACAGCTATATTATAGAGAAGAAGCAGCAGAAGTTGGCTAGATGGAAAGCTAATAGCCTAACCTTAGCAGAGAGAATTACTTTGTGTAAGTTTGTCCTTAAGTCAACAGTACCGTTGTATCCTATGCAATCTTCCTTGCTCCCAAAATCCTCATGCCTTGAGATCGAAAAGATTTGTCTTCGGTTCATTTGGGGAGGGAATGAGGAGAAGGGTAGAGTTCATCTTGTTAACCGGAAGACTCTTTGTCAACCTAAACTGGAAGGTGGGTTGGGTTTAAAACACGTGCACTACATGAACAGAGTGTTTATTATGAAGCTAGGGTAGGGTAGAGATAGTCTTTGGGTGCACTTGATGTCGTGGTCTAGCGGGGAAGGGACTTGTTTCTATTTTTTGTATTTGGGTTTAATTTTTTTATATTTGTTTGTCATCTCCGTGAGACTTTATTTGTTTATTAAACTTGTAGAGTATTTAGTGTGTTTAATAATTAATATCAGCTGGTTCAGATATCCAGAGTTATATATATATATATATATATATATATATAAAGAGTCTATGGCTAGGGTGCTGAGGGATAAATACATAAAATAGCAGGATTGGATTCCCCAAGTACAAGCTAGAGGGCAGGATTCTTCTTTATGGAAGGCTAGTGTAGAGTATGGCCTCAAGTGATTGCAGGTACAGGTTGGTCTATAGGGAGCAGTTCTTGTGTCAAATTCTGGAAAGATAATTGGCTTCAAGGTCTTGGACCTTTTAATCAACCATGTGATACGAGATATTCCTGAGGAATTAACTAATACAACAATGGCGAGCATGGTTTTGGAGAATAAATGCAGTGAGACTCTTTTCCTCATTTCCTTCCTCCACAGGTGTTGATGGTCATGGCAAGTCACCCCCTCGTTCTAGTGAAATAGATAATGACTCGATCTTCAGGGGTCATTTCATAGATATCGTGTTTACTATTGGGTTAATTTATGATTTTAAATTTATAATCGTTGATGTTTTATCAAATAACTAATTTAATTTTAATTATTAAAATTTTAATAATTTATTAAAAAATTAATTTAACTCAATAGATTGAGATATTAAATGAAATTTTAATATATAATTTATATTATTTTTAATAATTAAAAATGCTATCAAAGGTTGAAGGCTTGAATGAAATTCCCCTCTTATCTTTCAAAATTAGTTCGCTTTTGGCACCGTTTGGTATTGCGTTCCAAACGGTGTTTTGCTCAAATTTATTTATTTTTATTTTTTTGCTAAAATTGAGTTTGGTTTGAATTTTTTGGATCGTTTTGATGTACTGATATCAAAAATTATTTTTAAAAAATGAAAAAACATCATGAAAAAATATCATTGGCATGTATTTCGACATTAAAAGCTATTTGAAAAGCAACCGCTATTACACTCTCAAACACGCTCTTTATCTCATAAGATTCACTGCAGGGGTAATGTTGAAATGGATTATAGAGCCTAAGTGAAAAATTGAAGAATATACAGGCACTAAAATATAAATATTAATTTCAAACTTTTAAAATCGAGGTGAGCGATTGAACTTTGATAATATCAACAATGATGCTAGATTTGGTAGTCAAAGCATTGTAACATTCGCAACTAACTTTAAAGATTTGCCTCGTGGAGAAGGAGATTTACTTTATTCATTTACACTTTCGATCCAAAGTTTGGAGCCACTATTTAGAAAGATTATTATTACTATTTTTCTAAAATGTAGTATGTCAATATGAGAGATTTCTTCTTAACATAAAGTAATTTAATTTTAGTTGACGAACGAGTTAATTTAACAATACTTTTTAGTATGAAATAATAATAAAAAACTAACAGGCAGTTTTTGAAACACAATTTTATTTTAAAAATTTGTTTGTTTTTGTATTTTAAAAATACTTTTGAAAAATTAATTTTTTGTATTTTAAATTATTTTTCGTGGTGTTTTTATTTTTTTTTGACATGCCAACATTAAAAATTAATTTTAAAAAATAAAAATATATATTATTTTGATATATTTTAAAATAAAAATAATTACTACTACAACGTCAAACACCCTCTTATTTTAAATCCAAAGAATAATATTAATTTTTTGTTTTGGCAGTAATTACTATTTATTAAAATCCACCGAATTTATACAGTAGTAAACCTATTTTCCAAAAAAAAAAAAAAATCAGTACCGAGTGATTGACGAAACGAGTCCGAATCTCAAGAAACTCTCGAGTCGAATAACTTTGTTTTGTAAACGCGTTTATGACTACTTTTTCATTGAAAAAACATCCAAAAGGCATGGGATTCAGGTAACCGACCCAGACAAAGCAACGCTGCATGATTCGAGACTGGCGAACTAACTTGCCAAGCTGTTCTTCCAGCAACCCCACCTGTGCCGGTTGTCCACATGTAAACAGGCCTCCGGAGCGGTGCCTTCCTCTATAATTTTCACTACTTATTTAGCAATTAGCTTCTTATATATCATTGACTATTAGATATTTACCGGAGCTCGGGGCTTTCATTCAAGTCGAGGATCAAAATTCCCCGGCGCAGGGGTGATGTTTGTCCGTCCATGCTATCTAGTGAGAGGACCATCTGCCTTATCTTCTCTTGATTTGTCTCGATTTTCTACCTCAGTGATGTTGGGATATTATTAGATATTTACCTGATTTCTTTTAAAAAACTAAAAACTAAAAATATTTTCATTTAGAATCTTCTCCGTATAAATCGATAACTAATAAGATATTATTAGTTATTTTTTAATATTATAAATTTTTTTAAAATATATTTATATAAAAAATAATTTTTTAACCATCAAATCAACGCTTTCAACCCTTATCTACTGACCGAAAATTAAGACTTAGATTTGAAAAATATTAAATCTCTTACGAATTCATTCGGACACCATCCCTTGTCAAGTACTTGAAAAGACTAAAACTAAAATAGCTTGCATTGATTACATATCTACATCACTTTATTGCATCCCTGTATAAATTTATTGCACTTTTTACGCAATTATTTTTTCTCTCCATCTTCTTCTGTGTGTTTGACACCTGTACATTTGCGGATGTTGTTTTAAAAAATAAATCTGATAATAAATTTTTTGTAGATGAAAAACTATACTATATATTAATTAATTACATATTTTAAATTTATAATTAAAACAAGATACATACCACATCAAGACACTATTTAAATATTTTAAAATATTTTTTATTTATAAATATATTAAAATATTTTTTTTTTTACAAAACCGAACTGCCATCCTAGCCTGAAACCACTGATTATTGCATGTGTGTGGGGGTGCATGTGAGCCAGGGAAATTGAAGGTGCCTGTGCTGTCAAGGAAAAGACGCATTTAAGTTCAGTTAGGATCACATGATAGGGTGCCCACACAGCAAGTAGGGTGTCTATGATTTTGGGTCTGTTTGTTTCTGCGTTTCAAAAGCGTTTTTGAAAAAATTTGAAATTTTTTTATTTTTTTATAAACTTTAAATTAATATATTTTTAGTGTTTTCAAATCATTTTGATGTGCTGATGTCAAAAATGATTTTTAAAAAATCAAAAAATATCATTAGCATGCATTTTGGTACGAAAAACTATTTGAAAAGCAACCGCAACCACATTGCCAAACAAGCTCTTTAAAACCCCGCTGATTGCTGCTCTTATCTTGAAAATATCCTTTCGACCTTTTGCAAAAATATACACTTTCCAACTAGATTGAAATCTTTATCTTCGTCTCACACATAACTTTCAATTTCATACAAAGTCATTGTTTGTTTTTATATTTTATGAATGTTTTAATTTTTTAAAAATTATATTTTTATATTGTTTTGATATGCTGTAGAAATAAAAAAATAATATTTTAAAAATTATTGCTATTATAATATGAAACTGAGTAAAATACACTATTTTTTTAAATCAAAACAGTGAGCTCCTTAGATTTTTTTTTGGGAATTCAAATCCTCATGTCATCAAATTTTATTTATTCACGCTTAAAAAAGTAATAAATAAAAGTTAAAAAAAATATCATCAATTCTCTTTTTATAAATTAGCTCATTTTGCACTAAATTTTTTAAGAGCATCTTTAATCCATCATAAATCCATTATCTCATATATAAAAACCAAAACATACATCTATTTTTTTAAGCAAAGATCAAATATAAAATGGACCGACAAACACTCTCTGTCCTTCAAAGAAAATGTCGAAATTTATATTAGGAACATATTAGAGGTGATATATTCAAGCGAAATCTCAAAACTAATTTCAAAAATTTTAAAGGAGCAGATTTTACCTTTACTGATTAGTATATCATGCAAGATGACCTTAATTTCCATTCATGGATAAATCAATCCATTATTCTTGCTGAGGTTGCAGTTACCTAAAAGAAACTTTTTCATGAAACTCAAGTAAGTGTTATTAATTTTTACAGCTTTATTTATTTTTATGTTTTAAAAAAATTAATTTTTTTATTTTAAATTAATATTATTTTGGTATTTTTATATTATTTTGATACACTATATCAAAAATTATTTTTAAAAAATAAAAAAATATTATTTTAATATATTTATAAGTAAAAAATACTTTAAAAAATAATCAGAATTATATTTTAAATTGAATAAAAAATTCCAAAAAATCTCGTTCTTTCTTGTTTTTTTCATATTTATTTTTTAAATATATAATATTTATAACTCTAGCATCATAAATTATTTTCCTAAATTATACGCCCCCTTTTTCCATACAATAACAATTATTGTATATCTTTTTGTTAAGATAAAGAAAAAAATGCCAAAAAAGATCGAAGAAAGAAAATGTATTTATGTATTAATACGTCATATCCTTAACTCCTCAATCATCACATTCTCGTGAACGCTGCCTGCAGAACTTCAAGAAGAAAAAAGAGTTCTTAAAAAAAAAAACCACTCTCACAGAGAAAATGCAATTCTTCACAAGTTTCCCTCATTGAATTTTTTTTTCTATCACGTTCCCTAGAAAATAGAAAGGAAAGAGAAAATTCAACCCTCATGAACCGAAACCACCACAACCCGTCCGAACTCCCAGACTCCCTCGCCACCAATACCGGTTCCGACGGTGTTTCCGATCAAAATTTCCACTCGATCAGCGACCGTTTTCTTTTCAAACGAAACCCTAACCCTAGCACCAACAGTCCACATAAATCAAGTAAATCACCTCCGGATCGGTTGCGCCGATGGCATCACTACACAAACAGAAGCAGCAACCGCAAGGGCGGGTGGTTCTCTTGTATTCCATTTCGCGGCATTTATTTGTTCTACTTTGTGATATTTCTCGCTGTTTTCGCTTTCGTTTTGGCGTCTATTTTGCTGCAGAGTTCGATTACCGGTATGGTTGTGTTTAGTAAAGGGTGGATCGATCATCGGAGATCGATTAGACAAGGTTTGATGTCAGGTACTACATTGAAATTCGTGCCCGGTTTAAGATCACGGTTGCTTTTGGAAGGTCATGGGCTTGATCATGTTAGAGTGCTGGCTAATAGAGTTGGCCTCCGCCCTCCCAGACTCGCCGTTGTAAGTTTCCGACTATCTAATTTCAGTTTTTCTTTTCAAATTTATTTTGTGCTCTAAATGAGAAATGCTATAGGTTACAAGAAAACTGCGAGCCATTAGATAACATGACTCCTAATGCAAGATCCACTGGTGGGTCCCACTAATATAACGGCTAGTGATTTTCTTGCAATTTAATTTTCTTTATTTCTTCATTGAAATAGAATTGATCTCTGTGAAGATTGTTAAAGGGCTTGGTGTTAGTTTGAATGGTCATAATGGGAATTGGGAAATTGTTTGGTGAGCCTGGAGTGTATTCCTTTTGTTGGCATGCAATGCAAGTTGGACCCAGGATAATAATTGATCATGGACCTTGCTTATATGTGAGGGAGAGGGAGTGCACGTCTGGAGTGCTGGATGCCTGTGGGAATTTGTGTTGCTATGGCTGCAATGAAGTTGGAGTAATGACTATGAATTTTAGTATGGAGGTGTGGTTTTTAGTTGAGTTTGGGTTCTCTATTGTGGGTGGAGATGGTGCCCTTTAAGACAATTTAAGGGATGGTTGTCTGAGATAGTTGGCTGCATCCAATGGCAATGCATGGGACACCATCAATGACGAATATGATTAAATTGAAGTATGGAGGGGGGGGGGGAGGTTAACCAGAAATGACATGTGAAGTGATAATTTAAAGAAAGCTTAGCTCGATGGGGTTTAATGGAGGAAGTCAATTCTAGTACCCAGCCCAACTAGTATGGGTCTGGTGTTTATTTGAGTTGAGTTGCTTGGTATTTAGAAACCTTTTTTATGAAGCAATTACAAATTTATTATTAGAATTGCAGACGAAGGTGTGGAAGTAGTTTATATTTTTTAGGAATTTATAAAGCAAGAGGAACTTAGGTCATATGCTTGGGTGCATGGTTTTTCCTTAGTTTTCTTCTTTATCTTTTTGTTAGACACGTGGACCAAGAAATACGTTTTTCTGACACATACTTCTAGCAAGAGTTCTGGTTTTTTTCAAAGATTTCATCTACATGTCTTTAAGCACTGAACTTTTGTGAGCATGTTTTATTTTAATGGTTCTTGTCTGATGATATCCAGATCTTAGGAAACATGAAGAAAGATCCACAGTCATTGATGTTGCTTAGTGTGATGAAGAATCTGCGGAAACTTGGTTATGCACTTAAGGTGAATTGTTCAGGCTGTTCTTGTATAATTTCTGTGATATTTCTATGTAGATCTTGACATTTTCTTGCTGCTAATAGCAAATGCTTTGTTACACTATGCGAGTGCATATAAATGTCACATCACCTCTTTCAAAACAAGCCTGGCATAAACATTGATGTAAAGGCTACATGTTTTACTTTGGTCTTCAACCATGTAGAATTGTCTATGCTCCTAACAATACCTATTCGACAGATATATGCATTGGGGAATGGTGAAACAAGAACAATGTGGGAGGATATAGGAGGCCAGATATCAGTTTTAAGACCAAAGCAATATGACCTTATTGATTGGTCCATGTATGTTTCTCTCTTAATTTTGTGGTTTTACTGAACTTTGTTTTCTATTTATGGTTTTTGTTTTGGAAGGTGATTAAGCCAAGAACTTTCTGTTTGTCTTTATTTTTTCAGTAATTTACTTCGTATTGTTAATATACATGTATATTTTTTTTTACAGTTTTGAAGGTGTTATGGTCGATTCCCTTGAAGCCAAAGAGGTAGTTTCGAGGTGTGCATTTGTTCTAATGCTTTGGTGTTCCTTCATTGCCTGGGTGGATTATGCTCAGTATGCATGCATGCAGAATTAAAAACACACATCCACTTTCTGGGACATTTTGCAAACAATACATGCCTTTTGTATATTTAAATGTTTTTGCTTCACACACGACGTTGGACACAGAATACAGATATGGGAGCGAATGAACTTGAAGTGGCCAACAACATTGTTTGCATTATTATCCTAATGAAATTCCAGAAACATGGGATCTTGCACTCATCTACAACTTGCAGCAATTTAGATTGAGGTTTTAGTCTAGATTTTGCTTTGTTTTTGGGTCTTGGATGCTGCAATATATGTCCTGTGAGCAGATTACAGAATTTTAGACATGAAGAGGATGTTAAGGGTGCATTAGGAGATCTCTTGATCATTTTTTAAGTTAATCATAAGAATTACGATAAGAACTGTTTTGGGCAAACCTTTTATAGTAATTATGAGCACAGGTGATTCTGCGGATAATAGAAGTGCTAGATGTATAGAAGAAAATAAAATAATTTGAATTTGTAGCGGGATTACCTAAAGGGTTTGCTTAGAACTGTCTGTATTGGCAATTATGTAGATCTAGGTAACTGTTTACCTTTGTTTGGGATGCTATGGTTATGACTTACATATTTATGCAGCCTCACACAGGAGCCATTTCAGTCAATACCACTTGTATGGATAATCCAAGAAGATACCCTTGCAAATCGTCTTCCATTGTATCAGGATATGAACTTGCAGCATTTGGTGTCTCATTGGAGAAGTACCTTTAGCAGGGCTAATGTTGTTGTATTTCCAGACTTCGCTTTGCCAGTAAGAAATGCCACTTCTGTACTTAATTACATCTTATTTCTAGCCAGTCTTGTATAGAAAATTTAATGCTGTTTTTCAATTTACTTTCTTTTCTGTATCAGATGTTATATAGCGTGCTCGACACTGGAAACTTCTTTGTTATTCCTGGATCACCAGTAGATGTGTGGGCTGCTGAAAGCTACAGTAAAACCCATGCTAAGCATCAGCTAAGGGTGGACCATGGATTCAGTGAAGATGATTTGGTGGTTCTAGTTGTCGGGAGTTCTTTCTTCTATGATGAGCTACCATGGGACTACACCGTGGCACTGCATACTCTAGGACCTGTACTAGCCGAATATGCAAGGAGCAAAGATGCTGAAGGATCGTTGAAATTTGTTTTCTTATGTGGTAATTCCACCAATGATGATGCTTTCCAGGTAGTCAACTTCTCATTTGTTATAGCTTATTATTTTTGTTGTGTTATCATGTTTTAAGGTCCTTGTATCTGTGGTACTTGGTTATGCGCTTTTATTTTTTAAGTGATGCTGTGAAAACTTGTATATTGGCACACATTTGACTAAGCTAGTCTCCTATTGTCCATTTGATTACTTAACCCCATAAGAATGGGGTTAACTAGATGAATGCCTAAGGTGATGCCATGCTTAGCAGAAAAATAGAATTAAGGGTTTTCAAGCCTCAAGGTTACAATCCAAGACCGTAGAGAAAATTCTGACCTCTAAGTTCTGAAGAAATTCCTGAAGTCAATAGTATTAATTTTATTCTCTGCTTGTAAAAGAATGCATGAAATTGTTTGTAAAGGACCTTAAACTGACTCTTTCTAACCAGGAAACTCTAAACAGGAAAAATCTAAACCAAATAAAAATGACTACAAACTAGAAAAATTCAAATTAAAACCCTGTAACTTAACTAAGAAATTTGAATATAACTAGTAACAAGAAATAAAGTTCAACCAGTTTCAACTGGACAATTATAGTTGATCAATGAGGATCAATTCTGGTTGATGGTCAATCATGATTGGTCAATTGATCATGGTCGACTAAGATTAACGACTTGATCATGGTCGACTAAGATTGAATACACTAAACTTGATCATGGTCGATTACCAGGAGAAAAATTTGATGCTCTATCTAGTCCATAATTGAATACACTAAACATTCCATGTCACAGGGAAATATAAACTTGAATTAACCTTGATATTTCATCAAGCTTTACATTTGTGTCTTATTTTGCACATTGCTATCAAAGTATTGTCAATGTATTTAGTTGAATACTCCATGCAACTCAATTGAGTTTCTTGTTTGGCACTTCTCTTCTGTGGTTCCATCTATTTCATGAGGTTACTACTTCAAAATAGAATTTATGGAATTATATGCCCTTTCTGCCTAATAATCGGAACATACTAGTAAATAGTTCTTGTTTTATTGTATCTTCTCAACGGAGAGGCTGCTGTTTCTTTTGGGAAGAAACCACAGAGAGAGATGGGTGATGCTTGTTTTTCAAATTAATATCATGCCCTGTCAATTTTATGCTTTGGTTAACTAAGGTTTTTTTTTTTCCTTTTTGTGTAGGAAATTGTTTCTCGTGTGGGACTTCATCCTAGCTCTGTGCGGCATTATGGCCTGAATGGTGATGCCAACAGTGTGTTATTAGTGGCAGATATTGTTCTTTATGGTTCTTCCCAAGATGAACAGGGTTTTCCTCCGGTGCTCATCCGAGCCATGACCTTTGGAATCCCAGTCATCGCACCTGATATTCCAACCATGAAAAAATATGTGAGTATTTCTGTGGGCTTGATTCCTTCTTTGGTAGATTATGGGGAGTCACCTATCTCTGTTTTTTTTTTTTTTTTTCATTTGAAGAGATTGACAAATAGATTTCTTAAAATAACAGGTTAGTGGTGAAGCCCATGGGATATTTTTCTCAAAATATAACCCTGAAGCATTGACGAGGGCTTTCTCTCTTCTGATAACAAACGGGAAACTTTCTAAATTTGCTGAAACAGTTGCTTTCTCTGGAAGACTGCTTGCGAAGAACATGCTTGCATCAGAATGTATAACAGGTTATGCAAGGCTTTTGGAGAATATGCTTAGTTTTCCATCAGATACCTTGTTGCCTGGTCCTGTGTCTAAGCTTGAACAGACGGAATGGGAATGGAACTTGTTTAGCAAGGAACTAGAACAGGAAACTGATGATTTGTCAGGCATGTATGAGAGCCTTATTTCTTCCAGAGAAACCAGTATTGTTTATTCCCTTGAGAAAGAATGGAGCAATCTTGTTAATTCAACTATCATCTCTGAGAATGGAACTGAAATTCTAGTACCAGATACCCCGACAGAATCAGATTGGGATGTTTTGATGGAGATAGAGAGCTTTGAAGAACATGAGAGGGTGGTAAAAGAGGAGGTATGTTATTCCTCTCATTACTCCAGTTGTCTTAATTATTTTTTTGTCTTCATGTCTGTGCAATTTTCTTGACAAAAGACAGCTGAAATGGGGAATTATTTCCTGTGTAGCTTGAAGAAAGAATGGATAAAACTCGTGGTCTGTGGGATGATATATATCGCAGTGCTCGAAAATCTGAAAAGCTCAAGTTTGAAAGCAATGAAAGGGATGAAGGAGAGCTAGAAAGGACAGGCCAGCCAGTATGCATTTATGAGATATATGATGGAGCTGGGGCCTGGCCACTTTTGCACCATGGGTCTTTATACCGTGGCTTAAGTCTTGTAAATTTCTTGCAACCATATTTGGAACTTATAATTTTTGTTTTCAGAAAATTATCACTTCTTCCTTTTAGTACTTGCACACATTTCTTATTTGTTTTGGTTGCCTTTTGGGACATTTGCTTCCTTTTCTTGTTCATTCTTTTTATTAAACTTGCATGTATACACTATTTTCTGGATATAATTGGTAGAGTATATGAGTTTCTTGCAACTGGGCTTGTTTCTTGCAACTGGGCTTGTTTCTTGCTTCCTGAAATGACAAATGATTAGATACAGTAACAGAATTGCACTTGGCTTGTGCAATTAACCCATAATGTTTTATTGTTTTTGGTTTTATAACTTTCAACTATTGGTTCTTTGTAGAGATTTAAGTTGTATGTTGCTTTGTTTGGAGGTGCTGTAATTGTCCAAGTGCTTTATTCCAATGTAAAGAAACCTTATAATTGGCTAGGGAATTTTTTAAGACATTCTCCTGTATGACCAGTCATGCTTTAAGTAGTTTTGTTTTTCTTAATCATGCTACATTTATATCTGTTAGTCTACAAAAGCACGGAGGTCAAGATCAGATGACGTGGATGCAGTTGCCCGGCTTCCTCTCCTGAACGAAAGCTACTATCAGAATATACTATGCGAAATAGGAGGAATGTTTTCTATTGCAATTAGGGTGGATGCCATTCACAAGAGACCTTGGATTGGGTTTCAATCATGGCATGCTGCTGGTAGGAAGGTATCTTTTATGCCAGTGGGATTATAGTTTAAATTTTTGAAATTGCTGGATTATACAAGTTAAACTTAAGGTCATTAATTTTCGAAGTTGCAGTCAGCTTCTTGGTAAAATTTATGTAGAGTTTGATATTCACACACACCAGTCAGCTCGTTCTGGTGAAAAAATGGTCTTAATTTTCAAAATTGCGGGATTATTTAAGTCAAATTTAAGGTCATTAATTTTCTAAGTTGCAGTCAGCTTCTTGGAAAAATTGATGTAGGATTTGACAGGCACACACACCAGTCAGCTTGTTCTGGAGAAACTGGTCTTCTCTGTTTTAAAAAAATGTCTTTTCAGGATTGCAATTATTGCCTGGCCCTTTTTCATGTTTCAGGTTTCATTATCATTTAAAGCTGAAAAAGTTCTAGAAGAAAAGACACAAGAAGAAAATAAAGATGTAATTTACTTCTGGGCTCGCTTGGGCATGGATGGTGGAGTTACTGGAAGCAATGAGGAACTCACTTTCTGGTCCATGTGCGACGTCTTAAACGGAGGACACTGCAGGTATTTTGCTTCAAATAGTGGGTGCAAATTCTCAGTTCATGTTGCCCTATGTTTTAATCAATTTCAGAGATTGCCCATCCATTCTGTGGTATCTGTGGGTCCTCACCACACATACCTTGCATATTCAGTTTTTTTTTTTTTTTTTCATTGTTCTGTCTTTACCTCACCAAAGTCTTTCATTTTTTAACCAAAATCACGGGAAAACTGTTTTCGAGTGCCACCGGTACATTTGCATATAAACTATTGCTGAAATCATTAAAAGGCAGGCCTGACCATCTTCAGTTTAGCTATATGGGCCAACAAGATAGGCAAAAGGCTAGTTGCACATGCCCTATTGTAATTGCATTTGCTTTGTAGATTATTATTTACCCAGATGTGATCTCTCTCTTTTTCAAAGCCAGATTTTAACTGCCGGCTTTTGAATGCATGCAGAACTGCTTTTGAAGATGCCTTCCGCCAGATGTATGACTTGCCATCATATCTTGAAGCTCTTCCTCCAATGCCAGAAGATGGAGGTCACTGGTCCGCCCTGCATAGCTGGGTCATGCCAACCCCTTCCTTTCTGGAGTTCATTATGTTTTCACGGTAATTTACAAAGGATGCTATTTTTCACCGAAGCCAGTTAACTGTTACATTGATGATATGTTGTGTCAGAGGCACTAACTGTAGTTACAACTCCAACAATAGTTGATGTTTTGTAATGGAATTGCAGAATGTTTGTTGATTCTCTTGATGCTCTGCAATCCAACTCTAGCCAAGTGAACAAGTGTTTGTTGAGTTCCACTGAGCTCGAGGTAAGATACAAAAATACTATGCTGCCTGCTTTATATGTTTCAGAGAGATTATAGTACCATCTCATTCATGAATATGCCTATTTAACGATACACAGGAAAAGCATTGTTATTGTCGGATAATGGAAGTCCTTGTTAATGTTTGGGCTTATCATAGTGCGCGAAGGATGGTTTACATTGATCCACACACTGGTTCTGTAGAAGAGCAGCACCCGATTAAACAAAGAAAGGAAATTACGTGGAAAAAGTATTTTAACCTTACAGTATTGAAGAGTATGGACGAAGATCTTGCAGAGGCAGCGGATGATGGAGATCATCCAAGGGAGAGGTGGCTGTGGCCACTAACAGGAGAAGTGCATTGGCAAGGGATTTATGAAAGGGAGAGGGAAGACAGATACAGGATAAAAATGGACAAGAAGAGGAAAACAAGAGAGAAACTAGTTGAAAGGTTGAAGGCTGGATACAGACAGAAACCACTTGGGAGTTAAGAAGCTTGGAGTCTGAATACGCTCAACTCCCAAGTCGTAATCCGGCTGCTGAATGTACTTTTTCTCAATTTCAGAGACGGACAGGGATCTTGGGGATGGGATGAGAAGGGTTTTTTTTCTTTCCTAACAGCTTCAACACAGATTTTGTTCATCATTTCATTTTTACCAAATACACACACTTATGGAGTAAAGGGGAGAAGAAAACTAGCTTCCCTTGGATTGCAGCTCACAGTTTGGGGCATTTTCGCACAAAACTCTGACCGCTCAACTATATTCAGGCATTCGAGCAGTAGAACGCATCAGTCGATGTTCATCTCAACCATTCAAATTACATAGTTGAGGGACTAAACCACATATTCTTTCATCATTGTATATTCTTTTGTCAATATAGAGGCAATTTTGTTGAAAAGATGCACCTAGCTTGTTTTACTACATGTTCCAACTTCATTTTCGGTGCTTCGTAGGAACTGCAAATGACCAAATCTTTGATTGTACTGATACTTAACCTATGCTAGGCATTGCTAGTGACTAAACTCCGTCAATTTTTTGAGGAATAAAAAGTTACACTCCGGGTTCAACTTGCCATGCGAAACGTTTATTAGCAGCTTGGTTGAATAACAAAATGAAGAATGCCTGAATATAGATTTGCAATTGCTGGACTGTTTTCTTGATTCAAATTAACTTCGATGTTTGGATATCAGGAAACCAAACAAGAGTGAAGAAAATATTGATGTGAGATCTAGATGGTCACACAGCTAGTTTCATAGCTTACAATCCTAGTTTTGTTATAAGAAATACAGCCATTAAAGTCATTCTATTTGTTACTTCATTCAAATTCAATAGCTATAATTGCACATCTGTATCATCAAAAATGCTCTAATGACGGCCATGTTGGGCTTCCCCTTCCCCTCAAACCTTATTTTGCCCAAGCAAGTCATTATAGATTATAAAACGACTTGGCACAGCAGTGTATATCTTGCATCTTGACCATAGCAATATCCAGATTTTATTTTAAAAAATAAAAATCCAAAGTCGTTTGCTTCGTCAAGTCAATACTTGGAAAAAAGAAAAACTATAAAAGAAATTGCTCCTGGTATCCAAATTTCCAGACCCAAAAATCACTATAAAAGTACTTGTACCTTGCAATCTCGAGTTCTTCTTCAACTCATTACAACAATGGCAGAAGTGAAGCTACGTGGTTTCTGGTCCAGCCCTTTTAGTTACAGAGTTATCTGGGCTCTGAAACTAAAAGGTGTACATAGAAGAAGATCTTCTTAACAAGAGTGAGTTGCTATTGAAATACAATCCAATTTATAAAAAGATCCCAGTCCTTGTTCATGATGGCAAGCCGATTGCTGAGTCTCTTGTCATTCTACAATACATTGAAGAAACGTGGCCGGAGAATCCCTAGCACCAGCACACCCGGATCCAAATTTCGTAGGGGTGCTGGCCACCTGGACCCACTTAATTGGGGTTGATGGGAGGGCCCCCCTCTTCATCTTTCCAAGCCCAACTTTCCCGAGCAAAACTCAACCATCTTATCCCAGTTTTTTAATATTTTATATGATTTTAATATATATTATTTTAAATAAAATACAATTTAAAATATTACAAGAATAAAATTTATTTTATTCTTTTTTTCTCCACAAAAACAAGAATTGTGTACTATTAATAATATTTTTCAATTAAATGTTAAATACAACTTTTAATTTAATTATTTTATTGATGCATTTTAATTGTAAGACTTGTTTTATCACGAGTTATTTTTAAAATAATAATTCAAAATCATTTTTTCATAATTGATGCCAAACACCTTTTTTCGCCACTCGGAACCTCCATATTTTTCTTGAAAATTCTCAGCAAACTCGGACGACACCGATTGGGCCAAACAGGCCTTATAGGGCCCCCCACTCCTCCCATGAACTCTCCTGGGTCTTTAGTAGATTTAACTTTTATTTATTTATTTATTTTATTAACGCAGACCCGACCCAGTTCAGTAAATTATTTCATCTATGACCCTAGAAACATGAAATAATTACATAACCCTCCCGCTCTCACCTGGGACCAATTGTTGGACTTGTTAATGGTATTTTCCAGTCTCTCGACACTCTTGTGGTCTTTTTATTTTTCTTAGGGTTTAAATGACTCCAAAACCCAAAACCTAATCCCTGTTGTCTCTGTCTGTCTCTCCGACATATCAGGTAACCTCACTCTCCTCTCCCTCTCCCTCTTAAACACTCCATATTTTGCCTCTATACTTCAATCCTGTTAATCACTTCTGGTCTCACTTTCTATGAAAATGTACTAGCTTTAGCTCAAAATGCAACCAAGTAATACTTGTTTGAGTTATACATGATTGTTCTGTATTTTTCTTTTTAAATGGGGTTTGTTTGGTTGTTAGATTTATGTTAAATGTTGGGGAATTGGCTTTGTGCTGTTCGGTTTCTGACAAAATTAAGGAAATTGAGCGAACAATAGAGTGCAAATTTGTTGAATTTTGAGTATTTGGGAATTGAAATGTTAAATATGCTAGCTGAGAAAGGAGCTGATGGTTCCTAGTTTGATGTTCCCACATGATACCGACCTCAAACTTTGCTTATGATTGGATGGGGTCATGGCTGTCTGATTATTTGATGAGTTTGGTCTGTGAAAATCTATGTCTTTACCGTGAAATTATATGTATTTGATGATTTGGCTGTGTAACATGTAGATTTATATGCTAAAGGGAGGTGGGTTTTTTCATCATGCATGCCATAAAGGGTGGCTGGGTTGGCCAAACATTTGCCTTAGCCAAGTCCAATGATTCTGGAGGGAAGAAGTCACGGATTCGGCGCTCAAAGGAGGAGAGGAAGGGAATGGTCGAGTCCTTTATAAAGAAGTAATATTATAATTCGCCTTCAATGAATTAATTCCTGCTGTAATAATTCATATGGTCTGAAGATGATTGATAAAATTATTGGATTCATCATTTTGTCCTGTCTGTTTGCGATTAATGCTTGGAATTTGCTTCTCTTGGATGTCTTTCACTAATACTGAAAGCTATGAGTGCTTGCTCAAGAAGCTCGCACACCCACATGCTCATGCATACACACATAAACACTTAATAAATCAGCTCAGAGGCTGACTCTACGACATGGTAGATAAGCTCTGAGCTTGTTTTTCCTGAAAGTTGACCTGTAAGTTGACTTTTAGTAGGTAAAAGGCATATACTGTATGGTTTACATTAAATATTCCATACCAAATGATAGCCATTCGCCTCATGATGACACTATGATGGCCTAGTCTAAATAGAAAAATTGTGTTGGTTATATCAACCCTTTAATAATTATCTTCTTTTTATTTCTCGATGCAACGTTCTTGAAGAAGTAGACTTTGGCATCCATTCATTTGGTAGACTTGCTTTCAGGTACCAGAGTTTAAACAATGGGAATTTTCCATCTCTTAATCTCACACACAAGGAAGTTGGTGGGTCCTTTTACACTGTTCGGGAGATTGTTCGGGAGATAATCCAAGAAAATAGAGTTCTTGGTCCTGCCAAGTTGCCACTGGAGGAGCAGTACAATGATATGTTTGTGGAGCAGTACCCGTTGGGTACAATTTCAACAGAACCTCAAACTTCTCTGTCCATATCTCCAAATGGAAGTCCTGAACATGATCAGCATGAGAGCTCAAGTGAAGCACTTGGTTTAATTTCAGAGCAACATGCTGAACCTGAACAGCAGGGATTCAATAATGGGAAAATCATTAACGGGAGTCATGTAATTGTAAAGAATGAAGAAGCTGGTAAACCAAAAGTTGTAGAGGTTCAAGTTACTGGACCTCTGGAAACAGAGAAGAGAATGGAAGAAGTGGCAGCATCTAGGGCTAAAGTAACTCAAATGGCTGATGTAATGGTAGAGACATTCCCATTGCCACCTGCTACCAAACCAGCTGGAAACTTGAATGGAAATTCCAGTAATGCAAGGGAGGTAAATGGGATTTTAGAAGAGAAAGATGTTGAAAAGGTGCTCTTGGAGCCGGAACAGGACCCAGAAAATGGCATTTCTTTGCCAGACGGAATGAGTTCTTTGTATGATAGCAGTTTGGTAGATGACAATGAAGTTTCCTTGCATGATAGCAGTTTGGTAGATGACAAAGAAGTGGAAAAGCCAACAGTTCCATTGTTGGAACGAAGCTCTGATTTGGCATCTGAGAAAGCAGTGGAAAACCTTGCAGTTTTGGCAATGGGAAGCTCAAACGCATCTGTCACCAACGAAGGCATTGTGCAGGATGCTGAGGCAGACAAAGATGTGATGGTGAAGTCATCACATGATGAGAAGGCAATTGCTGAAACTAAGGTGAGTTTTCTTAAATACTATGTATAAATCATGTGGGAACTTTATTTTGGAGGTGCGCACTGCAAAAATCATAAATTCTTTATTCTCCCTTCTTTGATTTTATACATCTTTCTTTACCTTTCCTTGGTTTTCTTTCTCAAGATTCTTGCAACTTGCATGGCGTGGTTGGCTGCTAAAAAGGCATTTGCAATTTAGCATTCTTTAACTGCTTTCTATTATTCCTTGTGTTCTGGTGCATTAATTTTATTCAAAGTTTTTGGTTTAATACAAGAAGCAGCGATATATTTATTTTCATGTAAGTCAATTCGCTTAATATGCATGATGATATCACTTGTTGGGGTCTAGAACAAATTTGTACTTGGATAAGTGCGTGTTAAACAGACAGTGTGGCAACTATAAGCAAAATCATTTTTCCATTTGAAAACTTGGGAGGGAATTTAAGCATACTGCTGTCTTTCTTTTTTTTCCAGGTTATTGACGCTCAAAATGGCATCCAAGCAAAATCTTCAACTGTTGGTAGCAGTCAGTCAATAGCCAAGGAGGTTGAGATGAAAGATGAAGCTTCCTTTCAACATAGTCAGGACTCGCAGAAACAAAGCAGTCCAACATTAAACAGAATTAATCTGTAAGTACAAGTAGCCATCATCTCTCTAAACTCGTTGCTTTGATTTTCCTTTCTCTCTAATTCTTGTATTCTTGAACAAGAGTATTTCTAGATGTTGGTAAACTGATTAGTCTTTTTCCTTGTTTCCATGAGCAGGGAATCGTGGGGAGGGGCATCTAAGAATCGACCAGAACCAGAAACCAACCCGCTTTTGGCCATTTTTAAATCATTCCTAGCTGCCTTAGTGAGATTTTGGTCAGAATAAATCCTTTTGTAGTGTAGTAATATTGTCTAAAGCTTTTGCAGAGTGGATTTATACTTTACCTGCCATTGTAAGGCATCAAGTTTCGCCGTCTATATCAAGAGTGGTGGTTATTACTTGTTTGCATACATTTATAACCTTCTCCTTCCACCCTCCTTGCTAAACCATGATGATCTTAAAAGCTTGTTCCTATAGTTAGCATCCCATTTATGGGAACTCCCACTGAGCTTTTATGGGAACTGTGGTGGTTGAAAATTTCGTTGATAAAAATAATGGGAAATCCCACTGGGATCCAAATCAATCTATTTGTTAGGGTGCAAACTACTTGGCTTGAAGATCATGCAGTTGAATTATAATTTTTTGCCCTTGATTCACCCTGTTTTTTTTTTTTTAATTTGTATTTTTTCCTTTCATTGATGAATTTCCAAATGCCTTCTATGGTCTCCTGCTTTGAGCTATGCAATTATATAATACAAAGAACTTCAACTGAGTTATCAATTAACGAGGAAAATATAAAGGAATCATGCTTGTTAGCTATCCATGTATCAATTAAGCTCCAAGATAGAGGGCCATCATGTGTCTAATAAAACTCTTTATTTTTAACCTAAAAGCCATCTTTCCCATGACAAAGGCGCTCGCTATATATATATATATAGACAAACACACACACACACAAAACACAAAACCGTGGTTAAGGATTTAAGAGTGAACTTGGTGGTGCTGCTAAGGAATATATAATATTAAAAAGAGATTCGAAATTCGAAATTTCTTTTAAAAAAAGAGATATTATTAATAATTAAGCTATAATTTATCAACAAAGTATTAATTACTATGCTATGCACGTTGCATGGTTATCTAGAATTTACAAGTAGATTGATTAACAGAAGGGATTGATAGCATTAAGCATTAATGTCAGAGTTTTGATTTTTTGACTTTTAATATCTCAATTAAATTTGATAAACATATACTTTTTTAATATAAAAAAGCATACTATAATTTTCACTTATAGTTACTTATTATTATATATATATATAAGCACACTTTTTTAAACTTTTAAAGGAGTATTTTATCTGTAATACAATATTAATATTAGTATTTTAAAATTTTTATTGACTTTCTAAAAAATTGGTTAATCTTTTTTTCCGTTGTTTTCCTATTATACTCCATTTAACCCTAAAAAACACAGAATAAAATTTTTAAATCACTCGTGATTTATATATATAACATCTTCATAACACTTTGTTTTGATTATCAAAACTCTAAAAATGTTGTAAGATCACTCAATAATATAGTGCCAAATATTTATTATTTAGATCAAAAATCCATTAAAAATCTCAGACCCATCACAAGACGTGGAACATGAACGTGTAATTACAATCATAACGCGCGCATCCATGCCAGTTCTAGCTAGGACACCAAAGATAAAAATCAAAGGAGAGACAAGATTAAAGAAAAGAAAAGTGGGACATATATTTATCATCACGTCACGTTTATAGCAGCAAGAATCACTGGTTTAGGCAACCACCCCAGAGGCGAAACCAACCTTCTTGCTTGACCTAAAAAACAAGTCCACCTCTTCACGGTTCATAACCTCAAAAAAGTGCAGATTTGACAGTTTCCTCTTGCGTGAATCTGGACTTCTCGGTGGTTTCTTTGGTGCTGGTGGACAGGTTAACAAGGCGGGAATCTTGTGTTGAGCTGATGTTGGAGTGCAGCACTCATACTGCTCACAGTCATCATCTTCACCATCACCATTACGAGTCGTCTTTATCACTTTCAATCCAAGTTTTGGCAAGTTTTGGAAGAGTTCTTGATCGCTGGACATGGTTGTTTGACAGGAGGGAGTGGAGGGTGACTACATGGAAATGGAGGGAATCAATCAATAAGAGGAGGTGTGCATTATAACAGGATAGTACTGAGAGAGAATTAAAAGAGAGGTTGTTGGTTGTGTGCTTCTATTTTTGCTCGTCTTTTCTCGGTATAAGACATTAAAAGATATGTTCTCTTATTAGAATTTATTAACTTCGATTTTTGTGCACAAAATTTCCTAAAGCATTCGATCGAGGAGTGCTGGTGTAATAAGGATGGCAGGCACGTTGCTTTTTTTCTTTTTTTTTTAATATCTCATCAACCATTAATATGAATCGGAACAGATAAAAATAGAGAAATAAATTTATTTTATTTTTATAATAGTTTTAATTTTTTCTTTTAGTGTTTTTATCTTTTCTTCTTCGAAATAGTAATAAATTATTATTATTATATAGCTTGAGAATTTTTATTAGCAACCTTGTCCTGAACATTGCAAAATATTTTTATGGGACAGTTTTATTTTCCAAACTTTCAACGTATATTACTGTATCTTATTTGTTTTCCCTTAATGATAAGAGAATTCTTTGAACTCTTGAAGATTAATTCAGTTTTTTTGGGTGAGTAAAAAAATTAAAAAATTAATTAAAAAAAAACCAAAACATAAAAAAAAATCAATTAAACCATTCAGATTAATTCAATTTCTTCCCGCAGTCATGAAGCGTGGAGATAACCATTCACACTCATATTATTGTTTATTTTTTTCAAAAAGCTTCCTTGTAAATTTTGGATTATAACATATAAAACATATTGCCTACCATATACAATATTTATTTTGGGGTGAGGTTGTGTATGATTAGGCTTAAACTCCAGTGCTACCATAGTATTCAGTATTACATCATACCAAATTCTATCATGGATAAGATTTTTTTTTCTATAACATATAAAATATGTGAATTATTCTATTTTATGCTTGACGCTATAGCACTTAGTTAATTCTCTTTACTTAACCTAAATTTTTGTATCTTTTAAATGACACTCTTCTCTTTCTTCAAGCACCAAATTAAATCAACAAAATTTATCAAAGAAAACAAATTTCTTCGCATTTCACTGAACAAAAATTTGGTGTCAAAAAAATTTTGATGCATGTCAAGATTTGCTGCAGTGTAGTGCTAAGAACTCCCATGCATGTGATTGTTAGTGATCATAGTTGCAGTGCTGCATCTTGAGTTACCCATCACCTAATTTTACAATGAGAACTAATTAGCTCGGGCTTGTTAAACCTCCAATATTGCATGCATATGGTGGGTGGGTGTGTGTGTCTATATATATATATATATATATATATATATATATTATTGATGCAAAGCAGAACTTGACGTCCTTATGCACGTTCTGAATGAGTCGAGAACAAATTTTCTGACGTTTCAATGCCTTAATTTGTTGACAGATTTTCTGATGCTGTGGTCCTTTCTGTACTGTATTTGGGACCTTTTCTTGCATCACAAAATTGAATACCCACTACCCACCTTGATAATTAGTCCTTAATTATGCCTATATATCCACCAGCTCTTATATTATATACAGAGAGATTACAGGTATTTCTTATTGTATAATAATAATTTTCTGTGTGCTTATTTTAGTAGGTCAACAGACACTGTATAAATTTCATGTCCATTTACTCTGAAGCTAAATGCTTCACGTCCTATCCCACCAAATAAATAGCTTTTACTTCCATTTCCCTGACAAGGCCTGTCAAAATTATTTTTGGTTTCTTTACGCACGTTACTGCCAGTTGATTTTTATTTACTGTAGACTGTCCTTTAATTTCAAATTATTATTAAAGGATAGGACGTGAAGCAGATTTAATAGAGTTTATTTACTTCCATTTCCATTTGATTTCAGTTAAATTACTTAGTCTATAATCGGGTTTAAACTAGATTGAATAACTTTGGATTCATAGAGTTTATAATATAACCATCTATTTTTTTTCAAACAATCATGGTGTTGTTGAAGTAACTTTTCCTCACTAAGAATATATGTGCCTGTGTTAGAGTTTGAGATTGTTGTAACCCATTTTTGGGTCCCCACGAAAAAATAAAATAAATAGCCAAAAGAGTTTAGAAAAAATAACAGAAGGCAGAAGCGCTCAGGAAACAGTCAGAAAATTGGTCAAGAAATTCAAAAATACAAGGATTAAATTTTTGACAGTATATTCTTGAAAGATGAAAGCCCTATTGAGAAGAAAAATTTTAATTTTGAGGAGAAAAGCCCAAATTTGGATGTTTATGGACTTAATTGGATTTTTATGGACTTAATTGGATTTTTTGGGACTTAATTGGATTTTTATTTGAATTTATGAAGGATTTGATTGCAAGAAAAATTAATTTTTAAGTCAATTTGGGCTTTAATTTGAAGAAATTTAAGTTCTGGGGCCAAAATATATTTTTTAGGAATTTATTGGGACAAATCAGGGGCTCAATTGCATAAAAATTGAAGTTTAAGGGCCAATTAGGGATTTAATTAAGAAAATCCGAAACCAGGGACCAAATTGGAAGAGGCGCGTAAATGGAGGGGCTGCTATTTTCTCGGTTCAGGGGCCTAATTGAAGAAATTGAAAGTTTATTAATCAATTGAGGGCAAAATTGCATAAATCAGATGCCAAGGACCAAAATGAAAAAGGCGGCCAACAAGAGGGGCAGGGACCGATTTGGAGGACTGATTTGAAGTTTGGCCATTTAAATGAAACGGCGCGTTTTATTCAAAACGACGCCGTTTCATATACAAAAAAAAAAAAAAAAAAAAAAAAGAAGGAAAGCAGAACGGTGTCGTTTTGAACGACACTGTTCATCGTCTCCTTCCCCCCGTTTGTAACACAACAGAAACGAAAAAAAAAAAAGGAAAAGTTTCAAAACTTCCCGCCTCTCTCTCCTCGTCCCCACCACCACCACCGAAAGCAAGAGTGGCCGACCAGCCGTTGCGTGATTGAAGGCGCACTAACCGTTTCCTTTTTGTTTATAAATAGAGAGAGGCCGAGAGGAGAGAAAGGGGGACCGAAAAAAAAAAAAAAAAAAAAAAAAAAAAAAGAGAGAGGAGACCGAAGAGAGAGACAGAACCGGCGAGATAGAGGGGAAGAGAAAAGAATAACACAAAAAAAAAGAGAGAGAGAGACCGAGAGGAATAGAGAGAGAGAGACCCGAAGGGAGGAGAGAGAGAGAACCGCCTGACCCGCCGTCCGTAAGCCAAGCTGCCACCGTCTCCGCAGCAGCACCGCCAGCAAGCCGTCGTCTCCGCCGTGTCAGGTACGCTGCCCTCCCCCCTGCACATTTTTTTTTCTTTTTGTTTCTTAAAATTCGTCTCCTGCATGCAGGGGACGGGGAGGAAATAATTCCCCCCCTTGCGTTTTTTATTTCCTCTGGGCCAGACGTTGTCTGGCCCAGAGCTATGTGGACCGAGCCAGAGAGATCTGGCCCCGTCCGTTGGTCTGGGCCGGGTCCGGCCCAGACCGAGGTTAATTATTTTTTTTTGGGCCGAGGTCGGCCCAGTACCTGTTGGGCCGAGATCGGCCCAACGACTGTTGGGCTGGGTCCGGCCCAGTTTAGTTTGGGCCGGCCCAGCCCTTTTAATATATAAATATAATATTATTAAATTATATTATTATTATTATTATTATTATTATTATTATATATGTGTATATATGTTATATATATAAAAAATGTATTTATATATATAAAAAAAAAAATTCGAAAAAAAATCTAAAACAAATATTGTTGATTTTTTCTGCATATTTTTTTTGTCAAAAATGTTTTAATTCTGGTTTGTATTTTTATACTGTAAAGATGCTAAACCAGTATTAAAATACCCGGTTTTCGTCAAAACATCAAAGATTTTCAGAATAAAAAATGTTTTTGCTTTCAAAAAATTTTCTAAAAATTCCCTAAAAATGTTATTGATTTTTCTGCATATTTTTTTAAAGCGGATTAATATTGGGTTGTATTTTTATACCGTAAGGATACAAGCTCAGTATTAAAATACCCGATTTTCGTCAAAACATAAAAAAATAATATTTTCTAAAAATTGTTTTTGTTTTAAAATACGGCCTAGTCTCTCCAATATATATACATAAATATTATAACATCATATTTTCACACAACAAAGAAAATTTTCAAAACAATATATGTATTAACATGCATTTTGGCTTTAATAACCAGTTTATTCAAGCCATGAGAACTAGGCCAATATTTCAAAAATTCTAAAAAAAAATCTTTTTGTTTTCTTTTAATATTTGGGATTACGAATTTATACGTAAAACGTATTCCTAAATATTATTAATAAAATTTTGGTATGGACGTTAGAACGGTTAGGATTTTTACCCGATAAGATAAAGACCTCCTTACTGAGGGGGATTTTTCTTGAACCATAGACAAACCAATAACTAGGAAAACACAATAACACCTTAGTTTTTTTATTATTATTTTTATCAGACAATAAAACAATGCAGCTTACCTTAGGTAGGGCGTATTTGGGGTGCTAATACCTTCCCTTTACGCAACCAGTCTCCGTACTCGATCTCTGAAACCAGTTAGGTTCCTAGTGACCAAAATACTAGGTGGCGACTCCAAAGAACCAAATCAAATAAAAATAAAAAATTTTTCGCCAGTCGAACCCGCAATATGAAAATTTTGAATTTTGTGGGGGTGCGACAGAATGGCGACTCCGCTGGGGACTTTGTAGACTAAGCTTTGTTTTTGTCTGATTTATTTGTGTTTTCCTGTGCTTATTTTTAATATATTCCTTTCATGTTATTTATTTGCGTATTTGTTTTTATTTTACACGCATATTATTCATGCATTGTATATAATTGTTTCATGCATCACTTGCCTCAATTTTGAAAAGCACACACAAACTTTAAGTTAAGTGGGGAATTAGCGATTTACCCTAAGACTATTGGTCAGGGTTTAAATGCGTGAAACACCCAACTCATATCTGAGTGCCTGCTTGGTAATGGTGGGCACACGTGTCTTAACTGTTCCTTGCAACGCCCCCATACTTCTTTACGAAGAATGTCACTGGGCAGATATGAGACCTTTCGAGACCAGATAGAAAAAAAACTACCCTCTCTCACTTAATAAATAGAGCTTGTCTTTAGGTTATGAATCTTATTTTCATTTGCATCACGATTAATTGTTAATTTCATCAACTCAGGTTTTGAGCTGAAATCATGACTAAGTACCTCTCTTTCCAAGAATATGGGCAAGAGTCTGAGTTGGCTCAGATCGCCGAAGGAAAATGTCCAAGAATCGATGCTAGTGGGTTACCATGCATTACCAAGGTAAATCACATGGTAAACGATTTAGGAAAGTTATTGCCTATCATGGAATATGTTGACGAGACCCTGTTTGAAAGGCGATATGGGAGGATTGCACATATAATGAAGTTGCCTGTACAAGCAGCGGCGATCAAAGCCCTTCTTAATTTTTGGGATCCCAGTTATCGTTGCTTTACCTTTGGAAACATCGATATGACACCCACCTTGGAAGAATATGAGAGAATCCTGGATTTTCCAAATGACAACTGCCGAATCTACCACCGACGCAGATTTGAAGATACAGCTTCGGAAGTAGTCAGTTTATTAGGCTTAGGAAAGATCAGCCAGTGTAGAGTTGCTGAAGGGGGTTTTAAATGGAAGATCATTGAAGCTCGAATGAAGAAAAACGCCGAAGAAGGCAAGTTGGGAGACGAACGATATAGGTTGGTGGCCTTCGCCATTTTTGGGCTAGTGTTGTTCCCTTCTGAAATTGGGGTCATCAGTTTAGAAGCAGCAAGTGTCTTCATCGAATATGAGCATGACCGGATCAATCCTTCCTCAGCCATCTTGGGGGAAACCATGTTATCTCTTAATCACTGCCGAACACATGGAAAAGGAGCTATGAGGTGCTGCGTCCCTATGTTGTACTTATGGATAATCAGTCATATCGAAGCACCAAGAGACATCTTTAACAACTTTTGGTGGTTTGACTTGCGACCGTTAAAGATTACCATAGATGAGACTTGGAAGAATTGGGATGAGAAGGCATGGAGGGATAAGTATGCAGCATTACCAAGTAGCAACTTCAAATGGAAAGCACCGTGGATGAACAACGCTATTTGCACAATGAGCTGCGGAAGCAAGATATGGGTTCCTTTAATTGGTGTAACCGGTTACATCAGTTATGCGCCCGCCCTCGTAACAAGGCAGTTAGGCGGAATGCAATATACGCCAAGAACCTTGGGTTTAGCTGATTTCATTGGTTTATTCAAGCACCAACCGTTCATCAAAGAAATGGAGCTTATCCGACAGGATTGGGAAAGGCCCGTGAAGGTGAAAAGAGAAGAAGGAAGCAGTTTTGAAACCTCATTCAGCCATAATTATACAGTTTGGAGGAATGAGGATTTTTCTGAAGTAAAGGGTCTCTCTACACAAGAACAGTCAGATGCATCGATAGAAACACAGAAAAGGAAAAGAAAGGATGACGAAGAAGATCTAAGAAGGCAACTAGATCAGTGTGTAATAGAACTCAGCAAAAGTAAGGGGCGACAACAATTGTTAGAGAACCAGCTAGAGGAGGAAAATACGATGAGGGTTTTCTTGAATCAGCGGTTAGAAAAACAAGAGAAGCAGCTAATGTCTCTAAAGGAATGGCAAAAAGGGCTGAGGTAGCTGAAGACATAACAACGGGGGTCCAGGCTGAGTTAAGGAATCGAATAGCCGATTATGATGAGTTGGTCAAGAAGAATGGGATAGCAGAAAAAGAATTGGCTAAGGTTAAGAGGGCAACAAAAGGCGTGAATGATGATAAGGAGACGATGGATTCTTTGAAGAAGGGAAGGAAACTTCTTTTAAAGAAAATAGAAGTTGAGAAGGAGAAGAATCGTCTAGCCAACCTCGACATAGAAGAAGAAAGGAAGGTTAGAGCTCAATACATGGTGCAGATAGAGGAAGAAAGAAATGCGAGAATGGCCGCTGAGTCTGACATGAGAGATTACCAGAAGAGATCTGAGTCTTCAAAAGGAAGGATGAGGGCTTTACAAGCGGAGAGCGAGGTACGAGAAGAAGAGTTAAGGGAGTTGAGAAGCCACTACTGCAAGATGGAAGAAGATATGAGTAAGGCTAAGCAAGAGCGTCAAGAATGCCAAGACTACATGGACAGCTTTGCAGTTCAGATCAATTCCAAAATAGCGGAGCTGGATATTGCCAAGGAAGAGCTACAAAGGACAAGAGATAAGTTGGCACAATCAGAGGGTATGGTGCGAGTATTGGAAAGAAGCAACGAAGCTTTAGGAGCCAGCAACGAAGCAATAATCGAAGATAACACCGTATTCCATGCCAAAATAAGACACATGGAAAAACAGGTTGAGCAAGTAGCCCGTTACGCAGAAAGGTTGCAACAACAAGCCACCCAAGTTGGAAATGATGCTTCAAAGTATCGAGAATACATGGGGGCCATGGCCGGTTTTATTGGGGATTTAGCTAATAGAGGAAATGCTTTTTAGAGGTAGCAATGTATAGGACTCTCTTTCCCATTATTTGTTTTGTATGAGCAATTTTTGTTATTTATAAGAAGTCCATGACGTATTTCCTTTCTTGATGAGTTTGGTAAGCCACTATGATAAGAACTTGGCAAACCCTCCTTTATGGTAATCGGGTCAACTCAGAAATCTTGCTTAAAGGTTACGAAAGTCATGAATCAGCTCGTAAAATATGCATATATACACATTTCATATGCATCACATTCGCATCACGTATTTTTTTTGTTTTTAATTTATCATACGCATTCCAGATCGTGAAACATAGGTCCCCCTTCCAAAGTCCACTACACTCGGCAAAGAGCAAGAATGGAAAACGAAGGAAGGTCACAACCGGAATCTCAGTACCAAAGAGAACTAGAAGGAGTTCGGAATGATGTGGCGCACCTAACCAGTATGTTAGAGCAATTATTAAGAGCCAGAGATGGAGCGGGAACATCTACTCAACCTAATGAAGCACCAGCAGCATCTCAAATTCCTGTCGCACCTATAAACATAGGGGCAAACACACCAACTAAGCAGAGTCCTGCTCGGCCCATCCAAATCCCTATTACAATGGATTTAACAAACAAAGATCCACATGACTTTAAATTCTCTAATCATGAAGGAGATGATAAGTGGACTGCCCTAGAAGAGAGGCTAAGGGCAATTGAAGGAAATGATTTGTTTGACCCAATTAGGGCCACTGAGGTATGTTTAGTACCTAATATTGTCATTCCAAAAAAGTTCAGAGTACCGGAATTTGTTAAGTATACTGGGATGGAATGCCCGAAGACCCGTCTCCGCTCCTACTATAACAAAATGGCAGAGGTTATCCACGACGACAAAATGTTAATATACTTCTTCCAGGATAGTCTGACCGGATCGGCCCTCAGTTGGTATATGAGGTTAGACAATATTAGGATCAGGAAGTGGACGGACTTGGCGGACGCTTTCTTGAAGCAATACAAGTTTAACCTAGAGATTGCTCCTGATAGGACCAGTCTGATCAGCATGGAGAAAGGAAGTCAAGAGTCCGTGAGGGCTTATGCTCAAAGGTGGCGAGACCAAGCTATCAATGTGCAACCTCCACTGATAGAGACAGAAATGGTGACTTTGTTTGCCAATACTTTCAAGGCTCCATACTATGAACACCTTATGGGTAGTTCAGCACAACATTTCTATGATGTCGTGCGGATCGCCGAGAGGATTGAACAAGGGATCCGAAGCGGAAGAATAGCAGAACCTCTAGAGAAGAGAGGTTTCATTGGAAGGAAGAAAGAAATTGAGGTGAACAACCTAGAAAGAAGAAGCAAAAACTACCAAATACCTACCCCCCGAGTCACTAGTATTAACTTTTCCAAACCCCCCACTCCAAACCAACCCAATCAAATAAAATTCCCTGCAAATAACCACAACAATTACCAAAGAAAAGATAAGCAACCGTCAGAAGAGCAACTACCTCCTCTACCCATAACCTTAAAAGAGTTGTATGCCAAGCTGTTAAGTATTGGGCAGATAGCTCCCCTACCCATACCACCTATGCAACCACCTTTCCCTGCCTGGTACAACCCCGAGGTAACTTGTGAATACCATGCTGGTCACGCAGGCCATAGCATTGAGTCTTGCTTCGCTTTTAAAAGAAAGGTGTTGCAACTAATCAAAGTGGGATGGGTCACTTTTGAGGATTCGCCAAATCAGAATTCCAACCCTTTACCTAAGCATGTTGATGGTAGGGGAGGAGTGAATACCATGGAGATTGGTAGCAAAAAGAGGGTGTTGAAAGTGACCATGGCCAAGCTATACTCGATGTTGGTACAGTCTGGACATTTGGAAGAAACGACTGAGTACTGCACATGGGAAAGTAACTTTTGCCCTTTCCATAAAAAGGAAGGGCATCACATTGATGAATGCAGTGAATTTCATCAAAAAGTTGCAAGAATGCTGGCTCTAGGAGAGTTGAGGATTGAGGACGTAAGTGACAATGAAGAGGTAGGAATGATAGAGAAATGTAGAATCCAATCAACAGCTAATGGTCGCTCAAAACTGGTATTAACTAGGCCCTCCTATGCAAGCAAAGTAAACTATGGAGCGATGCCTGGAGATTATGGTTATACCTCGAATGTTGAAGCTCCTTTGCCGCTATTCCGAACGGAGATAAGTGGGCTAACTCGGAGTGGTCGTTGTTACACACCTGAAGAACTAGAAAGACAAAGAAAGGCTAAAGGCAAGGAGGTGCTGGACCTCGATAAAGAGTTTGAGGTGAATAAACCTGTGACCGAGGAAGAAACGAATGAGTTCTTGAAACTAATGAAGCATAGTGAGTACAGTATAGTAGATCAGTTGAAGAAAACCCCTGCTAAGATCTCCATCATGTCTTTAATACTCAACTCGGAGCCACATCGTAATGCTTTGCAAAAAGTATTGAATGAGGCTTATGTGCCCCAAGATATTGAGCAAAAGACTATGGAACATCTAGTAGGGAGGATTCATGCTGCCAATTACTTGTATTTCACGGAAGATGAACTCGATGCTGAAGGAACTGGACATAACAAGCCCTTGTATGTCACGGTCCGATGCAAGGATTGCCTCGTCGGCAAGGTTCTCATTGATAACGGCTCGGCCCTGAATGTGTTACCAAGGCATGTGCTGGATGAAATGCCGATAGATCCCTCACATATGCAACCCAGTGTGATAACGGCGAGAGCGTATGATGGCTCATCAAGGCCAGTTGTAGGGTCAATTGATGTTGAACTAGCTGTGGGTCCACAAGTCTTTCTAGTAACCCTTCAAGTGATGGATATCCACCCTTCTTATAGCATGCTGTTAGGAAGGCCATGGATACATTCTGCGGGAGCTGTCACCTCTTCGCTACATCAATGTTTAAAGTACATTGCCAACGGTGTCCTGGTTACTGTTAAGGCTGAGGAGACTATATCGATGGTAAGAAATGTGGCAGTTCCATTCATTGAAGCAGAAGATTGTAGGGACGGAAACCTTCATGCATTTGAGATTGTCAATACCGAGTGGGTGCCCGAGAACACTGTGTTGAGGAAGCCAGAAATCTCTGAAGCCACTAAAATGGCCGCTAAAATCTGTTTGAAAAATAAGATTCCTTTCCCATACGATATGGGGCAAAGAAGGCCGGAATGGAGGGGTATAATCAAATTGAAAGCTGCAGAACAGAGGTTTGGGCTTGGATATAAGCCCAAGAAAGAGGATTACAAACGAGCTGCTGGTGCAAGAAGGGAGAAGAGAATGGCTAGGATGGAAGGAAGGAAGCCTGTAGAAGAAAACTTAGTCATCCCTCCAATCAGGTTTTCATTTCCAAAGGCCGCATATGTGATACAACCTGATGGGGGACATGGAGACCTCTTTCAAAATCTTTCTTCAATGAACATAAACACTCTGGAGGAAAATCAAGTCAAGGACATTGCGGAGAAAATCGAGCCCGAAAGGAGGATTGAAGAGATGCCACAATTGACCATCCACACTTTGGAAGAAGTCACCGTCAAGACTTTTGTCCGGAAGCTAGCCGAAGGGGAAAAGTTCCAGAATTGGGAGACCCAAGAAGCTCCATTGGTTTTTAAAATGTAATCAACAATGATGGTTGGATTATATTTTTATCTATGTTGTTTGCCTTTCTTTTCTGTTCTGTTTTTTTATTCATGGACAATCGAGGCTCAAGATGTCAATGGGATTTTATTTTTGTTGTGAGCCAATCTTTTATTTTCAATGAGATCATGCATTTTCAAAATTCATCTTGATGTCTTACTATGCATTTACACATCACTTTCCGCTTTCAGGAACTCTGAAAGCGGATCCTCCACAACAACACCTGCATTTTACATTGAGAATGAATGGCCAAAATTTAAAGAATACATAGTGGCTGTAGAAGATGAGGAATGGGAGGAGGAAAACATATGGGAATTCACAAAATTAATAGAACAACACGAACAGGCTTGGAGGCCCGCTAAGGAGGAACTTGAAACCATAAATGTGGGCAATGAAGAAATCAAGCGAGAGCTGAAGATAGGGACTTTGATCACCCCCGAAGCAAAGGAAGAGTTGATTGCACTACTCAAGGATTATGTGGATGTCTTTGCCTGGTCCTACGAGGATATGCCTGGCCTGGATACGGACATTGTAGTACATAGAATACCACTGATGGGAGGATGCAAGCCGATTAAGCAGAAATTAAGGAGAACTCATCCGGAGGTCTTAATCAAAGTAAAGGCGGAAATTGAAAAACAATGGGACGCTGGTTTTTTGGAAGTAGTGAAGTATCCACAATGGGTGTCAAACATAGTGGTGGTACCCAAAAAGGAAGGTAAAATCAGAGTTTGCGTGGACTTTAGGGACTTAAACCGGGCTAGCCCTAAAGATAACTTCCCTTTACCACACATAGATATGTTAGTTGATAATGCAGCACGTAGTTCCACATATTCCTTCATGGATGGGTTTTCAGGCTACAATCAGATAAGAATGGCGCCAGAGGATAGGGAGAAGACAACCTTTATAACACCATGGGGAACCTTTTGCTACAAAGTCATGCCATTTGGTTTAAAGAATGCCGGGGCCACTTACCAAAGGGCTATGGTGACTTTGTTTCACGACATGATGCACAAGGAGATTGAAGTATACGTGGATGACATGGTTGCTAAATCTAAAGAAGGAGAGAATCATGTCCAAGTATTGAAGAAATTATTTGAAAGATTAAGGAAATATAAGTTGAGGCTTAACCCAGCAAAGTGCTCATTCGGGGTGAAATCCGGTAAGCTGTTGGGATTTGTGGTGAGTGACAAAGGGATAGAAGTGGATCCTGAAAAAGTAAAAGCTATTCAATCTATGCCACCCCCCAAGACTGAGAAGGAGGTGAGAGGGTTCTTGGGAAGGTTGAATTACATCGCTCGGTTTATATCTCATTTAACCGCGACTTGTGACCCGATTTTTCGTTTGTTGAGGAAGAAGAACCCTGGAATATGGAATGAAGAGTGTGATAAAGCTTTTGAGAAAATCAAGCAGTATTTGCTAAATCCACCTCTGCTTGTTCCTCCCGTACCAGAAAGGTCATTGATTTTATACCTAACAGTAACCGAAACAGCAATGGGATGTGTGCTTGGGCAACATGATGAAACCGGAAGGAAGGAAAGGGCAATTTATTACCTAAGCAAGAAGTTCACGGAATATGAGTCTAGGTATACTGTGATTGAGAAGCTGTGCTGCGCACTAGCATGGGCTACAAAGAGATTACGTCAGTATATGTTGTATCACACTACATGGTTAATTTCCAAGTTAGACCCGTTAAGGTACATTTGTGAAAAGCCTTATCTATCTAGCCGAATTGCAAGATGGCAAGTTCTTTTGGCTGAATATGACATAGTATATATGACAAGGAAAGCCGTGAAAGGGAGTGTTATTGCCGATCACCTGGCTGACCATGCTATGGAAGATTATGAGCCGTTAAACTTTGACTTTCCCGATGAAGATGTGTTTGCAATCGAAGAAGAGAAGTCAGATTGGTGGGTTATGTACTTTGATGGTGCTGTAAATGTATGTGGTAACGGAGCGGGGGCAGTGATAATCTCTCCTGATAAGAAGCAGTATCCGGTTTCAGTTAAGCTGCAGTTCGGGTGCACCAACAACACGGCTGAGTATGAAGCTTGCATTCTTGGTTTAGAGGCTGCATTAGAGATGAACATCAAAAAGATAGATGTGTATGGAGACTCAATGTTGATCATTTGCCAAGTAAAAGGAGAATGGCAAACCAAAGAAGAGAAGTTAAGGCCTTACCAAGAATACCTGTCTCAGCTAGCTAAAGAATTTGAGGAAATAGAATTCACCCATCTGGGAAGAGAAGGGAACCAGTTTGCAGATGCTTTGGCCACACTAGCATCTATGGCCAAGATAGACTTTGGGCACAAGGTACAACCAGTACACATCAATATCAGAAATAACCCTGCTCATTGTTGCTCAGTCGAAAGAGAAGTGGATGGAAACCCGTGGTACTATGATATCAAGAATTTCATCCAAAATCAGGCATATCCCATGGGGGCATCCAAAATCGACAAAAAGACCTTGAGAAGATTGGCAATGGATTTTTATCTTGATGGGGAGATTTTGTATAAGAAATCATCTGACGGGACTTTGTTGAGATGTTTGGATGAATTTGAGGCAAAAAGCACAGTACTGGAAGTCCATGAAGGGATTTGCTCAACTCATGCTAGTGGACATGTGATGGCCAGGAAGATACAAAGAGCCGGGTACTTCTGGATGACGTTAGAGAAGGATTGTATCGATTATGTCCGGAAATGTCATAAGTGCCAAGTATACAGTGACAAAATCAATGCTCCTCCGGCTCCTCTGTTTAATTTAACATCTCCATGGCCCTTCGCGATGTGGGGAATTGATGTAATTGGACCAGTAAACCCAAAAGCCAGCAATGGTCATAGGTTTATTCTCGTGGCTATCGACTACTTCACAAAATGGGTAGAAGCTGGGTCATTTGCTCATGTGACGCAAAAAGTGGTGAAGAAATTTATTGAGAGAGATTTGATATGTCGGTATGGTCCACCGGAAAAGATTATAACTGATAACGCCCAGAATTTCAACGGCAAGATGATATTAGAGCTCTGCACTAAATGGAAAATCAAGCATTCCAATTCTTCGCCATATAGACCAAAGATGAATGGTGCGGTAGAAGCTGCTAACAAGAATGTCAAAAAGATTATTCAGAAGATGGTAGTCACCTATAAGGATTGGCATGAGATGTTGCCATTTGCCCTTCATGCATATCGCACTGCAGTTCGAACCTCAACAGGAGCCACCCCGTACATGTTGGTATATGGAATGGAGGCGGTGATGCCTTTAGAAGTGGAAATACCATCATTAAGAGTGTTGTTAGACTCTGAGCTGGAAGAGGTAGAATGGGCAAAGGTTAGATATGAACAGTTGAATCTGATCAGTGAAAAGAGGATAGCTGCGATCTGTCATCATCAACTCTACCAAAGAAGGATGGCTAAATCCTATGACAAGAAGGTTCGACCTCGAGGATTCCACGAAGGAGATCTTGTACTAAAGAAAATATTACCTTTACCTGGAGAAGATCAGAGTAAATGGGCACCTAACTACGAGGGGCCGTACGTGGTAAGGAAAGCATTCTCAGGAGGAGCTTTGTTACTGTCTAGAATGGATGGAGAAGATCTAGCTAGGCCTGTGAATTCCGACTCTGTAAAGAAATACTACGCTTGATGTATTTCACAATCTCCCAGTCAATAAAAATAAATTTTGGCCATGAATTCTCTTTGTAAAGAGTCCTTTTATATAACACATGATCTCATAGCATTTTTTTTTTTTCTCAAAAGAACTTTTTTTTGGCATGACTAAGAGGAGGACTCCATCAATTGGTGAACCAAATCAAATCTACTTGCACATCACACTAGGGGGCAAAAGGTGCACGAAATGCACATAAGGGTCCATAGTAAACCCAAGCCCAAAAGGGATATCATAATAAAAACCTCTAAAAAAGCATCTTTTATAAAATTTGCTAATGGCATCAAAAGTTTCATGTTTTCATGAACAAAACCAATTTTTGCCTTTGGCGCAAAACTCAATGGAGCAAGAAAGGGCCCCATAAGGAATTAGAGATCTCTTCACTAAAAGGATATGAAGGATATTTCGTTTCATGAGAAAAGCTTGAAACAAAGGCGAAGAGGTTTACGACGAAAGGGGGACCTATGTTTCCAAGATAGGTAACAAAAACATTCATGCATATTAACCATAATATATTGCTTTCAACATTTGTCAGATCGGGATTTCATCACCATTTCTCAGGTAGTGCGTTTTCTAACCCTACCTCTTTTCGAGTGCGCTGTTTGAGCCCTCACTTTTGAGAGTGCGTTTTCTAACCCTACCTCTTTTTGAATGCGCCGTTTGAGCCCTCACTTCTCGGGTAGTGCGTTTTCTAAACCCTACCTCTTTTCGAGTGCGCCTTTGAGCCCTCACCAACATTTTTCTGGGTAGGTCACCCATTACAATGAGACCGCACTTCATATTCTTTCTATTTGGGTAGGTCGCCCATCACAACGAGACCACTTCATCACATTTTCTCCCCCTGGGTAGGTCACCCAAAGAATGAGACCACTCTTCCTTTTTCTGGGCAGGTCACCCATCACAATGAGACCATACTTCTCTGGGTAGGTCACCCATAAGAATGAGACCATTCTCCATTTTTTGTTTATCTGGGTAGGTCACCCATAAGAATGAGGCCATTCCTTCCCCTGGGTAGGTCACTCAAAGAATGAGACCACTCTTCCTTTTTCTGGGTAGGTCACCCATCACAATGAGACCATATTTTTCTGGGTAGGTCACCCATCACAATGAGACCATATTTTCTGGGTAGGTCACCCATCACAATGAGACCATATTTTCTGGGTAGGTCACCCATAAGAATGAGACCATTCTCCATTTTTTTTACCTGGGTAGGTCACCCATAATAATGAGGCCATCCTTTCCCCTGGGTAGGTCACCCAAAGAATGAGACCACTCTTTCTCTTTTTCACTTGGGCAGGTCACCCATCATAATGAGACCACGCACACATTTTTTGTATCGGTTATGGGTAAAGGAATCGCCAGATGGGATTCCAGGTTAAAGGAGATCACCATATGGGATCTCGGATGGATTTCCATGTTGATCAAACTAAAATAAGAATTTAGAGGATCGCTGGATAAGGATCTCGAGGTGACTAAGTTTCGATCATGGTTTTGGGGCTAAGGAGGATTGTTATAAAGGACAAAGTTTCAGATCAATCAAGCTTCGACCAGATCAGTTTCGGGAGTTCCGTTTTGGGTTTATCTTTATAACACTTACTGCGCAAAACCCATGCTCCGTAAGTATTATAAAGAGGGGGCATCTGTTGTAACCCATTTTTGGGTCCCCACGAAAAAATAAAATAAATAGCCAAAAGAGTTTAGAAAAAATAACAGAAGGCAGAAGCGCTCAGGAAACAGTCAGAAAATTGGTCAAGAAATTCAAAAATACAAGGATTAAATTTTTGACAGTATATTCTTGAAAGATGAAAGCCCTATTGAGAAGAAAAATTTTAATTTTGAGGAGAAAAGCCCAAATTTGGATGTTTATGGACTTAATTGGATTTTTATGGACTTAATTGGATTTTTTGGGACTTAATTGGATTTTTATTTGAATTTATGAAGGATTTGATTGCAAGAAAAATTAATTTTTAAGTCAATTTGGGCTTTAATTTGAAGAAATTTAAGTTCTGGGGCCAAAATATATTTTTTAGGAATTTATTGGGACAAATCAGGGGCTCAATTGCATAAAAATTGAAGTTTAAGGGCCAATTAGGGATTTAATTAAGAAAATCCGAAACCAGGGACCAAATTGGAAGAGGCGCGTAAATGGAGGGGCTGCTATTTTCTCGGTTCAGGGGCCTAATTGAAGAAATTGAAAGTTTATTAATCAATTGAGGGCTAAATTGCATAAATCAGATGCCAAGGACCAAAATGAAAAAGGCGGCCAACAAGAGGGGCAGGGACCGATTTGGAGGACTGATTTGAAGTTTGGCCATTTAAATGAAACGGCGCGTTTTATTCAAAACGACGCCGTTTCATATACAAAAAAAAAAAAAAAAAAAAGGAAAGCAGAACGGTGTCGTTTTGAACGACACTGTTCATCGTCTCCTTCCCCCCGTTTGTAACACAACAGAAACGAAAAAAAAAAAAGGAAAAGTTTCAAAACTTCCCGCCTCTCTCTCCTCGTCCCCACCACCACCACCGAAAGCAAGAGTGGCCGACCAGCCGTTGCGTGATTGAAGGCGCACTAACCGTTTCCTTTTTGTTTATAAATAGAGAGAGGCCGAGAGGAGAGAAAGGGGGACCGGAGAAAAAAAAAAAAAAAAAAAAAAAAAAGAGAGAGAGGAGACCGAAGAGAGAGACAGAACCGGCGACATAGAGGGGAAGAGAAAAGAATAACACAAAAAAAAAGAGAGAGAGAGACCGAGAGGAATAGAGAGAGAGAGACCCGAAGGGAGGAGAGAGAGAGAACCGCCTGACCCGCCGTCCGTAAGCCAAGCTGCCACCGTCTCCGCAGCAGCACCGCCAGCAAGCCGTCGTCTCCGCCGTGTCAGGTACGCTGCCCTCCCCCCTGCACATTTTTTTTTCTTTTTGTTTCTTAAAATTCGTCTCCTGCATGCAGGGGACGGGGAGGAAATAATTCCCCCCCTTGCGTTTTTTATTTCCTCTGGGCCAGACGTTGTCTGGCCCAGAGCTATGTGGACCGGGCCAGAGAGATCTGGCCCCGTCCGTTGGTCTGGGCCGGGTCCGGCCCAGACCGAGGTTAATTATTTTTTTTGGGCCGAGGTCGGCCCAGTACCTGTTGGGCCGAGATCGGCCCAACGACTGTTGGGCTGGGTCCGGCCCAGTTTAGTTTGGGCCGGCCCAGCCCTTTTAATATATAAATATAATATTATTAAATTATATTATTATTATTATTATTATTATTATTATATATGTGTATATATGTTATATATATAAAAAATGTATTTATATATATAAAAAAAAAAATTCGAAAAAAAATCTAAAACAAATATTGTTGATTTTTTCTGCATATTTTTTTTGTCAAAAATGTTTTAATTCTGGTTTGTATTTTTATACTGTAAAGATGCTAAACCAGTATTAAAATACCCGGTTTTCGTCAAAACATCAAAGATTTTCAGAATAAAAAATGTTTTTGCTTTCAAAAATTTTTCTAAAAATTCCCTAAAAATGTTATTGATTTTTCTGCATATTTTTTTAAAGCGGATTAATATTGGGTTGTATTTTTATACCGTAAGGATACAAGCTCAGTATTAAAATACCCGATTTTCGTCAAAACATAAAAAAATAATATTTTCTAAAAATTGTTTTTGTTTTAAAATACGGCCTAGTCTCTCCAATATATATACATAAATATTATAACATCATATTTTCACACAACAAAGAAAATTTTCAAAACAATATATGTATTAACATGCATTTTGGCTTTAATAACCAGTTTATTCAAGCCATGAGAACTAGGCCAATATTTCAAAAATTCTAAAAAAAAATCTTTTTGTTTTCTTTTAATATTTGGGATTACGAATTTATACGTAAAACGTATTCCTAAATATTATTAATAAAATTTTGGTATGGACGTTAGAACGGTTAGGATTTTTACCCGATAAGATAAAGACCTCCTTACTGAGGGGGATTTTTCTTGAACCATAGACAAACCAATAACTAGGAAAACACAATAACACCTTAGTTTTTTTATTATTATTTTTATCAGACAATAAAACAATGCAGCTTACCTTAGGTAGGGCGTATTTGGGGTGCTAATACCTTCCCTTTACGCAACCAGTCTCCGTACTCGATCTCTGAAACCAGTTAGGTTCCTAGTGACCAAAATACTAGGTGGCGACTCCAAAGAACCAAATCAAATAAAAATAAAAAATTTTTCGCCAGTCGAACCCGCAATATGAAAATTTTGAATTTTGTGGGGGTGCGACAGAGATAATTAATTAAATTTGGACTATATATTGTATTCATAAAAAATAATAATCCTGGCAACTTCTATTAAATTTAAACTTAAACCAACTGATCCCGTATCACTTGAGTCAGTGCCTCAAGAGTTAAATCATATTCATGGCAAACGTTTTCACCCAGCTACCAATTTTATTGTTTTTAATGGCCATGTCTCCACAGAAAGAAAGAAAATATATGTAGAAAATAGTTAAAACTTGATTTAGAGTTGAGTGTCTTCCTGCCACAGTTGGGACCTCGCTCATGTTCTTTACTTGAGACTTACAGGGAGTTAGGAAGATAAATACCAATCCATGAATGGTCAGTGTTTTGCAGTCATATGTAAGGTCTTATTATTAGATAGATTCAATCAATATCTTTTATTTTTAGTTGATAAATTCTTTCATCTTTTCAACAACTTGAACGGAGGAGTGGGATCTTCCTTTACTGCTATTAATTTGAGCGTCTCTACTAAATTAATTGTTAAGGACCTCCTTTATCTCTTTTTTTCTGGGCTGGAAAATAGTAATCGAGGCTTACTTTTGATAATTTTAGACCAAATTCATTTATGTATTTGGGTAATTCTCTTGAGAAAAGAAGAAGAAGAAGAAGAAGAAGAAGATTCAAGAGCCTCCCTTCTCTTGTTCAAACTAATTTAGGAACCATATATTTTGTCCCTAAACAAAAATGCGGTAAAATATGATATCCCTCTCCCGTAATTATTTGTTTTCTTTTTTTAGAAAATCCTATCAATAAGATGCTTAATTAGGACCGTCTGAACCATAGCAAGATTGCACTTGGAACAGCTGGAGTATGACCCATTAATTTCAAGTGTGCAAGCAAATCAACACAACTACACAATTGCATTATTATTGTTTAATTGCGTAAGTTTTTTTCTATTTCCAATCATATTGGTATCCTATGGTTAATCACATCTTTCAACGCTCACTGGTGATGATAATTAATGAGTTTGCTTCTCAGGTGAACTATAGCATAGTTATAATTAAATCTAATATGATTTGAGATTCAGTCCCGAACAGTGTAGATTAATTAAGGTTAATTAATTTTTTTTAAAAAAAATTAAATAAGTAATTTTATATTGATTTATCGAGTCGATAAAATTAACTCTTGGTTGGTATTTTGAAGATCCGGTTTGGGACTAAGAGACGAGTGGACTCTTGGGGCTGGGTTTGAGAAGAGTGATATAGAGCTTGAATAGTACAACGAAGAAGATAATTTATTCCTGCTTTAGTCTGAGCAAACATGAATAGCATGTTTAAAGTTCGCCAGATAATTAAACAAATAGTTTTGGAGTATGAATGTTATTCCAAAAGCATTCCAATCTGACACTTTAAAAAAAAAAAAAACGTATATCAATCATTGTCACGATTTTTTTTTCTTTTTGATAAATTTATTAATTACCATCTTATTATAGCAGAAAAGGGCAATAAATAGTGGTTAAAAATAAATCACCTATACCTTCTAATATTGCAGTCAGAAAATTAGCATGAACTGCTGATCCCTCCCTCAGCTGCATGCTTCTTTCTTCGCTGACTTCTTTGTTAATTTCCTCTATAAAGAGTTAAAAATAAGGCATATGTAAGACAAGGCTTATTAAGAACTCTTCCTCAAAGGGGAGCATTAAAAAATTATAAAAAAGACACAGAAAAGTAAGAAAAGGTTAAAATTCTTAAGCAACATTTGACACAAGGAATAAAGTGCGGTTATTAACTGATTAGCAAAGATTTGGAATGTTTTTCTCTTTGGTTTCCTCACAGCTGTAACTTGCAAGAATTGGACCTCCAATTCATTGACGTAGGGTTCCACGCATAGAGTTCTGCACAATCATGGTAAAATCATCGCACGTTTATCGATAATCATCAAGGAGTGGTGAGATATTTATACGAGAAACAACTCAAATCCTGTGTAACATAAATCCACGTGAAGCCAGCGTTCGAAAGGTGGGTGGATCATTGAATAAATATATCTAGAGTGTCAATATATAGCTGAAGATTCAATAAAAGATATAGTTAAATTCATTTTTTAGTATTTTTTTCAAAGTAAAATATAGATGAAGAAAGAATGCATGTACGCCATGCATGTGAGATCATTTTTTAAAATACTAACCATGCTTATATATTATAACTTAATTCGAAGGAAACTAAAACATTTATAATTATGTAAAATATTGTAGTGGCAATTAACAAATAATATATATTAGGTCAAAGTCAAGCAACATGTAGCTTTCGAATAGAGTTGTGGATATAATTAATCTTTTCAAGACTTGGGAGCGGTGAAACCAGGCAGAGCGGCGGGGGAGACACTTCACGTGGAAAGGTGCTATATTATGGGGTTTGGTATTTGTTAAACCCAACCCAATCTTTTCCCATTTTTTATACTGAATAAGATCTTTGGTAGATAGGAGTATTCAAGGCTCTAGCTAACATGGTATCCTATGCTTCAAATTGGAATGTAAGATATATATATATATATATATTTATATAGAGATAGAAATACAGGGAGCGAGCGAGCTAGAGAGGCTGCTGCGGGCCATGTTCTTGATCACGCATCTTTAGTCAAATTGAAAAACAAAGGAACATTCTCCTTGTACGTAACTGGTTTTGCTAGCTGGTCATGAAATATATAAATCATTTTTATTAAACTCCTGTTTGATTTTACTGATTGATTTTTTTTGGTAAATTTGTGAAATGAAACCTAATAACATGAGTTTCGTTTTAAACTAAGCTAATTTAAATATTGATCCGTTCAGACCCAGGAGATCTGGTAAATTAATTTACGATCCAGTAAACTTAATCCAACTTTACTAAATTAAAAAATAATATTATTTTGAATAAAAATATATATATAGGTTCGGGTTGATTTGACAATCCATTAATTACCTTCATATCTTTTCAAATCATGATGTAAATAAAGTTGGACAACTATGAAAGAAATAAATAGCATGATAATTAAAAGACATTAAACAGCTAGCTTGGGATGAGTCGTTGTGACATGAGGTGGAGATTTCTTGTCTTACCAAGAATTAAATGCGATGAAGATTTCTAATTAATGGGGTTGGCCGCCATTTTCCTCTCAATATTGAAGCAATACTAAAATGGTAGTAAAAACAAAGGGAAGATATGGTTGGATAGCACATTTTGCAAGCAATGCAAGTACCACTCATGAATGCTATGATCATGATGGGGAAGAAGTCGTTTTTAATTTGAAAATTTAATTATCCCAATATGAAATTAAGGAAATACATACGTGGCCATTGACACACAATATATACATATATAAATATTGGTAAAATCACATCCATTACCCGTCATGATAGCTACATCTACCAAATAAATTTTGATGTACGTACGTTTCAAAATTAAAACGTTATTTTCTGGTGAAATATTTGAATTATTTCCTTGGGTATAGAAATTAAATTCATAGTTCTTATATTCTAATTGAATATTATTATTTAAATTCATGTAAAAAAAAGCCAAGAATTTTTATTTTTATTTTTTTATTCTCATTATTATTATGCATGATTGAGTTAAAGAATTTTAACATGAATGATTCCATTTTTTATACAAAAATAAAAGAATTCAATTAATTTGGATATAGAATAGTCGGAATCAAATAGTTAACAAATAATTTATTTTTAAAAAATATATATGTGTTCATATTTCAGCGAGTGTATTCACATCCTCTTCAGCGCGGGTGGAGAGATCCAGAGCATCATAGTTAACAACCTTTTGCTTCCAACGTGAATGTCACGTTCCACATGTCAATCAATAAAAGTAGAAGGTCCTGAAAAATCCACCCGCCAGATCGTCAAAGGAAAGAAAGTTATTCTCTGTTTCTAATCTACACCAGATCAACCTGCACTTTGACACGTGGCCATCTCAGGAATCTTAAGTTTCTTAGCTAATATTTTTTAACCAATCAAATTTTAGCACTATTCCACGTATTTTGAATCCGTTTGTCTTACGCGATTCAATAATAAATACTAACTAAAGTTTATATAGTCAATTCTTATTATAAAAGTCATTGTTTAATCATGAAAAATGAGAATTATAATTGAGTCATTATTAAGTTTATGATTTCCACGTATTAAATTACTTGAATGTTTGATATTAAAGTGGAAAAAGTTTTTTTTAAAAAAATATATTAAAATAATATTTTATTATTTTTTATATCAATATATCATAATCATAAAAAAAATTATAAAAATTATTTAATATTTTTTATAAAAAATATATTTTAAAAATACATTTTAAAAACAAAAACTATAACATTCCCTGAAAAAAAAAACTCTTTATAAATTGTTTAGTGCGCTCAACCATATCTGATTATCTGTGATTCCACTAGCATTTTAGCTAGATGAGGCTAAAGCAATTCAGCCGATTTTTTTTTTTTTTGTCCTTTTCTTTAATTTCTAAACCAAATGATAAAAAAAAAAAAAAAAAAACAGTGAGCAGATAATTCAGTGGGCAATTCGAGTCATTTAACTAAATAAATTTTACGCAACTGTAGTTGAAAACATTCCACCCATACCAAGACCGCTAGCTAGAATAGTTATGAAAAGGTAGCCTAATTTTCTATTTTCTGAAATAGTAAGTTTTTAGCTTTCAATATCTTTGGACAAAATAGATAAGTACAAAAAAGATAAAAACAAATATTTAATAAAAATAAAGCTATAAAATAAATATATCTAAAATAATTGTATAGTGTATTTACATGAGATATATTCCCTCTATCCCTACTTTCTTTATTTCTTTTATTTTTAAATAGTAATCAAAAGCTATGAAACGCAGATATTATCATTGATACGGTAAACACAAAATTTTAATCTAAATCTTAGTTATTAATTTCTTAATAATTCTACTATACAATGCAATTACTTGCTTTATTATTTATATGAACAATAATGCAGGGGTTTTCTTCTTCTTCATTTCATTTCTTTTTTATTATTATTATTTTTGTTGTTTTTTATTATTATTATTTTTATTAATCTTTAACATTAGGTTTTCATTAAGTCTTTTTATTGTATATTTTTTATAAAAACAATCTCATCATTCAACATTTAATTAATTTTAAATTAGTCTTTATAATTTATTTTAATTTATTTTTTATGAAGTTATCACAATTTCAAATAAATATCTCGACATTTGGTTTCTGATCAATTTTGAAAGTGTATATTTTTGTTATCAAATAATTATACAAAAATAGTTAAAAAAAACCAAAATTATAAAATCTAATAGAGCTCATAATCCTAGCCACTGGTTTGACAAGTTAAGCTGGGAAACCCGGATCTATCTAATACATCAATATTTTAATATTAAAAAAAATCATTTTAAATTTTTTTAAAATCAAACCATTTTTTTCATTTATTATCTGGATTTATCTTTAAACCTACTATGCCAACTAGATCATGTCTTGAGTTAAGCAAAAAATTTAAATCCAAAATTTTCAATATTAATCTATTAAACCAAGTTTAATAACAATACTGAATTATATATTCTCGTGGTTTTAAAATTTTCATTTTTTAATCTAAGCGGTACCGAACACAGGCATGTAAACTAATAAGTAACAGGTAAGCCATGAAACATTTCCAGAGAAGATGAACTCTATCGGCAGGCAGCTGGTTTAGATGAAGAAACCCAACTCATCAACAGCTATATATCCTCATGGATGGAAAGGTAGTCTGCAGAAAGGTAACTAAAGATTCTCAATCATATTCATCAGCTCATAAGCTTAGCTTAGCTAGCTTAGTTTTAACAATCCATTTATCATTTTCTTTACATGTTACAATACAAAAGAATAAAGGTTAAGAACAAATATATAAAGAATCCAACGACCCTCTCTTACCTTCCTAGACACGTCTTCATTTTTTCTGCCTACATAAATAGATTACAAAACCTTGACAAACCACACATTTCTCGCTTCTTTTTCTACCCCTCCTCCTCCTCCTCCTCCTCCTCCCCTCCTTGCTTCTTCGAGAAAGCAAAAAACAAATAGAAAAAAACCCATGTCTACCGATCTTGAATTACTCCAAGATTTGCCAAGAATTCAAGTTCGGCCTGCAGTCAAGATTGAGACCCTACAATCTTGTGGTGCTACGGATGACAATAAAGCCATAATTCAGCAAGAAAACAGCGAAACTGACGACTGTCAAACGCCGAAATCTGAAGAGCACAAGATTCCTGCCGTTTTAAGCTGTCCGCCGGCGCCACGAAAAGCAAAGAGGAATATTTCATGCAAAAGAAAGCTGACAGAAATCGACTTCTTTGAGATCGTGAACCGTGAAGAAGTAGATTCGTTTCTTCAATCAAGTTTTGAGCTTCTTACAAAGAGAAGGTGCCCTTGTATATGAAACGGTCGGGTGTGTACTGGCTACAGGGTATTACAGTTTTTCTTCTCCTCCTTGTATGTATGTATAATCACACGCTTAAAAGCAACAATCTGTGGGGTAAAATTCATGCTGTTACAGGGTCTGTAATTCAAGACGAAATTAAATGGATCTGATTTAATTAAGGTTTTAGTTTTTAATAACATGAATTAATTCTTCAAATTTATTCAAGTATTGTATGCAGTAATTTGTCCGGCGCAATTTTATTCATTGTCATTTTGACTTTGAGATTTAGAGAATTTGAGCAGTTTTTGTTTGGTTTTGGTGCAATTATGAATTTTAGATGTTTAAGATGTGATTAATTATGGTTTTGGTGCAATTATGGATTCAAATCTCTGAGAGAGGTGGAAGAGGAGAGGAGACTAATGAATTAACCCATTGAGAACAATATTGATCTTGATTATACTGAGAAGAGGGTAGATGGGGTTGGTCGCTTGTGTCATTTTCTTATTATTATTTTTTCAATCAAGATGAGTAATTTTCTCATTAATTAATTGCTTCTTGGGTGGTTAAGATGGTTGGTTTGTTTCTGGCTTGACATTGAGATTTGAGTGATTGACACGTCTTCTTCGGTTTATTTCTGGCTGGACATTGAGATTTCCATTCAAAACGATCACTATTTGATCAATATCTGGCAAGGCATGGGATTTCTTTGACATGATTTCTACCATTTTCACACCTAAAAATGTTTGAAGATAGAGACAAATCCAGCCCACATAATTAAGTGGCTTATAATAAAATAAAATGACGTTTCACCGTCCTTTTCTGGACATGGTGATCTACAGGCCTTGCTAGCCGATCAAAACATATCAAATTAACTATATAATAAAAATAACGATGGTCAGTACCAACATATATGTGATGATATTTAATTTATGGGCCATGCTTCACTTGCAAAGATAGCCCATGTGCCAATAATGGCTGGAGAATTAATTAGACGACAATATGGAAAAGTAAACAGTGTATCTTGTTGCACAAAATGTCTGCTTCAGCCTTCAGGGCTGAATCAATCATTTAAAAGGCCATGCAAGCGTAAGTTCACATATCAATTCCCGTCTTAATTAGTAGATTGCTTGATCTTTACGTGTCATCATGTCTGAATAAAAAAGTAAGGTTCGGGAAAAGAAGATAATTAATTAACACTATTAATCAACAATTAAAGGAAGGCTTTTTGGAGAGCTTAAAACTCAAGTCACTCCTCACGCCTTATTTTTTGACGGAATAAAGAAAGAACATCCCTCTGTGAAGCAACGTGGAGGGAGGGAGGCATTAATAGCTAAAAGACGGTGTTACATTTTACAAGATGGCTTCTGCTCTTACATGTAAACTAAAAGGCTTAAAAATTAATATCCCATCAAAAAGTTGAGACGGAGTCTACATACTGTTTATTTTTTTTTTTTTTACAATATTACTACTAATTAATTAATTACAGTAGTCTAAATCAATTGCTCTCACTCCTGTGATGACTAGATCAGGAAGAATGGTTGAATGGGCATATTGTTCCATTTACTAGATTTGTAGGGTACCCTACACATAGTTCTGTTTAAAAGAAACATGGAGAGTGTGATAAAATCTCCTACCTTTTGATAACTTGAACTACAAGACGATGAGTATTCAAATAGGGTGGTGACTACTGGTGGTGGGCCGCCACATACTCTCCAAAAGCTAGTGAAGTTATTTAGATCTTGTAGCTTATACCACAAAAAGATGCTGGCCGACCGTCCAAAAACGTAATGTTAAAGCTACTAGCTATACGTTAGTAAACGCATAATTTGCTTTTATTTGCTTCTCCAAGCAGATATAGTATCTTTATTTATTTCTGCACCGTCTTCATTACGTGTGTCTAGTACTGTTGTTTTTCTTTATGACCGAAAGATTGGATGAAACTGGGGAAAGGGATAGTAAAGGGAAATATTACATCAAGGAAGTGAAAAAGAAGAAAATCTAGGAAAAGTAGTGATAAGAAAAGGGATCCGAAAACCCACAATTAATCTGCACTTGGAAATAATTCTCGAGACTTGATCCAAATTATAATACTATTTATACTTTAACGAGTTATCTGATGTCATTTATGATTTTCATTTTCAATTGTTTTAGCTAAATTGGAAAACAAAAGAAAAATTGTAAGAGATACAAAACTTCTTCTTGAGAGGAAAAAACAAATTCTCAAATATATAAAGTATTGATTCGAGAATGCCTAATGATTAAAAAATTCTTGAGAGGAAAGACATGCTCCTAGGAGCCCATTATCATGTCTCATCCACTCGAAACACATGCATCTTCATCTGTCTCGTGAGGTAAGACAACAAGCTAGGAAAGGGCGTTATCCATGGGAAATTCAAAAAGGGTTTTTGCCGAGCTGAGTTACGTTTACAGGAGGAGGAGGGATCCAAAATTCACAGAATCCGAGGTGGTGATTTTGTACTTTAGCATGTCTACATGTCATGACCAGATCGGAAAGATCAAGAAACAGAATTTACAAGGATTTGGAATGTAGCACTCATAGGATGTAACTACCTAGGCAAAAGCCAACACAGAGACATCAAGCTTTATGGGTGTTCATGTCTGCTTCCATTTCAAGAGTGGTGTGTGCATTACATTGCTAGTGTACCAAAATGCAGATCCCATCGTCGATGCAAAGCAAACTCTATTCCATATGTTCTTTTGTGCTGCCTTGGTACTACGTACTATAGCCACTTGCTTGTTATTTAATTAATTACCAGTAAAGTTTATTGAGGAGTCTAGTCTTGATATATGATTTTCGTTTTCTTTTTTTTTATCAAATATAAATTATGATTATTCAATTTTAACTCAATGATTCAGATTTAATACGGTGATATTCGTTTAGAAACATGAAAGGATTCGAACCCGTATTTTTACCATCTATAATCTTGATGTGTGGTACTGATTAGTACTCTTCACATTATCATGAAATTTCGTTGAGGAATTTACACTCCAACATTTTGCTAAAGAGTCAAGACAGTAATAATTTGACGGCATTACAACAGGAAGCTTCACATGCCTCTTTCAAAACGTGCACAAAAACATCATGCCATTTGTCAATTTGGTTTCCAAGGATTCAGGTTTTTTGAGATAATAATAATAGTTATTTTTTAAAGTGTTTTTTATTTAGAAATATATTAAAATAAATTTTTATTTTTTAAAAGTTATTTTTAATATCAACACATAAAAATAATAAAAAATTATAAAAAAATTAAAATTATAAAAAAATAATTAAAACTCTCAGACATCCACTTCATTAGTAATAAATTAATATATAGACAGCAGGCGCTAGCCATGAATGTGATGGGGACTATATGTGTTTCAATGGGCATCTTTCAGGGGCTAAATTTCAGGCCCAAAGAACGGTGTGATTGATCACCCTACCATGCCATGTCATGTATTCTATAGCACTCATATCATCCAACTATATATTATTTGAGCAATTGTCTCACATTCGAAAAAAATAGCACCGACAATATTCACAAGTATACTTCCTTAAAAATCTCGAGAATCCTGCATCTTTTTTTCTTTCACACTAGACAGATGGGTCTTGCGATTTTCTTACAGGCTTATATCATGAGTAATTCATAATTACGAGACTTTATATATATATATATATATATATATATATATGGAGTGTTTAAAAATATAATTATGATTATTTTTTAAATGTGTTTTATTTAAAAATGTATTAAAATAATATTTTTTATTTTAAAAAAATTATTTTTTATATTAACAAGTCAAAATGATTTGAAAATATCAAAAAAATATACTAATTTGAAATGAGGTAAAAAATAAAATGAAAATTATTTTATTTAAAAAGCACTTTTAAAACACAAAAATAAATTTTAATTGATTCACATGAGTTGAGTGTGATTGATCTAGATCAATTTAATTTTTAAATTTTAAAAGATATATATAAAAAAATATTATTTTAATAAAATAAAATGATTGGTTTTTACACTAATAAGTTATTGGGTCATCTGAATGACTAATAAACTGTGTTTCAGAATAATACTTTTAGCAGACATATTAGCGTTTAATTAAGATGGAAAGGGAAATACATCAAGAATTAATGTATTCCTATTAAAACAATATAAAGGCTTAAAACCACTTTCATCCACTTTTTTAAGAATAAATGTTTAAGGAAATAATACAGGTGATTTTTTCACTATCAGATCTTAAACGTGTTAAGAAAGATTTGGGAGCTAAAATTGATTGGAACCCAATTAAACGATAACTGTGAAGTCTAATCAATGATGGGCCCGGATTCAAGCCCACGATCAAAGCTAGTCAAGCCTAATCAATGAATTTACATTGAAAGCATCGGCTCGTGGGAGTCGTAATGGATCCTAAAGGCCCACGAGCCCTACACAAACAATCTGATTACAGGCCCCTGCATTGTTTTCATCGTTAACAGCTCTGATGTTTTGGGCCCAGTACAAGATAAAGTGTGATTTTATCAACCAGCCTAAAACGGCTTATTATTAAAGCTAGCTGTGTGAGGGGCTAAATTATTAAAGCTAGCTGTGTGATAGGCTGATGCGAAAAACTCATGACTCGAAAATTGTTGGTTGAAACTATGAAAATGAAATAACATTGTTTTAAATTGAGTTGACTTTGATTACTCGTGGGTTGACTTAGAAACCCGACGACCTGAGTTGTTTTTTTTTTTTGCTAGACCCCAGCTGGGTCTGCCAAGTATATTAATTAGTATATTGCTCTGCTTAAACCAGTTTAATTGAGAAATACCCGTTGAAATGGAAGCTCTTTTTTTCTCCTTTTCATATTTTTTTTAAGAAGAAACAGGTGGGCTTTCCTTTCCTACTTTTGATTATAAATTCGTATGTTGATTTCCTAAACAGGCCTCATGTGTGTGAGCTCAAAAAAAAAAAAAAAAAAAACGAGGTTGAACATCCAAGGCCCAACTACAACTATATTAGTCAGCCATTTTTACGGGACTGGGCTCTACTGGCCCATCTACTTAACAATATGTGTTGGTCTTTCTTTTAATTCAACTTGGTAATTTTTTTTAATTATTTTTACCCAGATCGCTGAGAATTGTGTCTTTGACATGTAACGGGTGGAGCATCGAAGGGGGAGGAGTATAGAATTCTTTTTGTAGGCCTCCGATATGGAAGAATTAGTAGCACTTTCTTGAACAAGAGAAATGAAGAATTTTATTATGGACCAAAGTCAATATATACAAATTTTCAAGTCTAGCACGTGAAAGAATATACTACTACTGTATCTAGAAAAATAATATAATGGAAACGTGCCATTGAACAAGTGGATTAAGATTCCTGGAAGGATTGTTTCTCTCATATAACTCTTTAAATATGTGAATTTAAACTTCAAATTGATGTAATTAAATCAGTCATTTTCAATAATTTAGCAGAGGTGGCGGTCTCTTGTAAGTTTTTTTTCCAATGAATTCTCTTGACTATGTACATGTGCCTGAAATATTTGGTCTTAAAATCACATGTATCATGCAACTTGAAGAATTTTCATAGAAATTAGATGAGTTTGTTTTGGAATATAGTTACGATTATTTTTTAAAGTATTTTTATTTATAAATGTATTAAAATAATATATTTTTTATTTTTTAAAAAAATATTTTTAATATTAACACATCGAAATGATTTAAAAATATTAATTTAAAATAAAAAATAAATATTTTTCTATTTTTTTTAAATATAAAAACAAACAGTATTTAAAAGGCTGACAAGAAATCTCCTATGGTTTTAAGATTGCTGTAGTTCATTTAAGGTACTAATAGTCTAATACCCGGACAGAAATTGTCGGGGAAAAGCCGCTAGGGAAGCAGCGGTCCAGGTGCTTAAAAAGGTTTGATTTTTTTTTTCCATATTCAAACTCTGCGGCCCAGTATCTTTAAAACAAGAATATTCATAGTATCTTTAAAACAAGAATATTCATTTGAATCGTATTGATGTAAAAAATATGTTTTTAAAATTATTTGGATAAAATAATATAATTCTAATTAATATATAAATTAATGCACAGGTAAATTTATATATTTTTGGGTGGAACAAAAATTCTTTTCAAGATAATAATTATCTTATTATCATGTTTTTGAGGATACGTAGAACATGATTATTAAATCTGATCTAATGTTAAATTCACTGCAAGGTGCAAGTTATTAAGAGTTTGGTTAGTTAATTTGAATTAATATATTTTTTAAAAAATATAATGACATTATTTAAAAAATAAATAAACTAGGGTCAATTATGAGTTGATTTTCTTTATATGGAGACAAATCAACTAGGTTTTATGATTCATTAAACCTAGTTTAATAATGATAAATTAAGATTAAAAAGTATGAGATTAGATTGATGAAAACTATTATGGCATTTTCTTTTTCATCTTTAAACAAAGTCTCATATACCGCTCGATTTGTGAAGGGGGACCAAATTATCAACCTTAGGGAAGTTGGAGATTTATGATGATCTTTTTAAAAGTGTGAAGCTAGGAATACTAATTAATTATTTACAGAATTTTATTTGCTGGATTATATGGTAAACAGCCTTTATAAAATATATGGAATTTGAATCTTATCTGTACAATATAAAATAATTAATAAAAAAACAAATCATTCAATAATAAGAGTTTCAAGTATTTCTAGCATACGTACTCCTTGCTTTATTTGATGCAGGAGAAAATATATTTAACCCTCTAAGTCTTAATTTACAGTGATTGCTTTCAGCTAGAGTGGACCGTGCATTATTATAAGCCTCTAAACAAATCCAATAATAGATGGAGCCTTCTTTTTAAGTCAAACAATATAAAATGGAAAAATTATCAATATATAGTGAATTCGTGATAGATCTATTAACTAACACAGTATCTATCAACATCCAAGACTTTAAAAATTACATAAATAAATAATTATTGAGGCGAATGAATATATATATATATATATATATATAATGGGCCACGTTGGATGTCCCACCATTGATGTCGGGGCCTAAAGCTGAAATCTGCTTTATTCATCCATAATTCCATAAATTTTATTGATTCAATCAGGCTTCATGTCTTGTTAATTACTAAGAGAAAACTCAAGAGGACGTTCTTGTAATGAAATTTAAGTAATTATTAACACTATAGTTTCATCACTTCTAAATATATTTCAAAATAAAAAAGATGATATCCTATCTTTCCCGTTTGTCTTTGATTCAGCGAAAGGTAATTCTAAGCAGGTAAGCATTTCCATAAATTTTGTGTTTTTTACGTGACACGTGGCTAAAAGTTATGGATTGTGAGTTCAGATTAAATTAAAATACACACACGCACACATTGAATGATCTGTGAATGACTTGATCAGAAAATGATTTCGTTTTAACATACAAATGAGGATATAATACCTATATATTAAAGAAAAAAACTAGTATTTTTTTATATATACAGGAATCAGCAAAATACGAGGGATTATATACATCCTTCAAAATCATGAGCACGAGACGTGTATTAGGTGAGGAGTTAGCTAGAATGTGATTCAAGATATATAGCGCTTGTCCGACGTTTATATAGTGATCAAAGCATAGTAATTAATTATGCCTAATTGATATATAATGCTGAATCTCTTGATTTTGTCCTAACGTGCTTTTCGGGGGCATGCATGCATGCATACAAGCCACTGTCAATGGATATATCTACACATATATCATGCTTGGGAGCAATGACGACGACGAGGGAGGTGATTAATTAAATATGCACGGGGCAGTCAGCTTAATTGGATAACAGCTTGTGCTCCCTTTACACCTGCTTAAAATTTTCTCACCTAATTTTTTTTCCAGAATAAGATTACTAAATTAATCACCTAGCCATCGAAATGAAAGACTTGGATTTTAATGTGCAAGGACAAGCATAAGACGTACGTGATTCTTGAAATTTATAATTCATTTATACTCGACCGACCAAGAATTTAATTAGTATTTGTGAACTTGCAATGACAAAGTTTTAACATCTCTCGAGTTGAATTCGAGGGAGACACTTGCTTTCGTCACCGAGGAATGCTTCACGGGCTTAACAACTAGTTATTTATTATTGCAACTATCATCTCATGTTCTATTTATTTATTTTTCTCACTGTGAGGTACAGGAGTTAGTCCTATTGTATCCTTGTAACAGAAAAAAACTATAATTATTGGGACTCAAATCTTATCTAAGCGAAGAAAACTATATAATTCGCAACTATTTAATCATGTAAAAGAGGAAATTGCATAGAAGAAATCCTCATTCATAAAAGATAATATATTAATAATTTTCATGAATGCATGGCTTTAGATATTTATGACTCGTCTAATATTGATTGATTGATTAATTTTTTAAATAATTTTAATACATGTTAGCGACGATTATTGACAAGAAAAGAACTTCAAACACTTCAAAAGGAGGCTAAGGAATTGTCCATTCAACTTGTTGGTGATTCAAAAATGAATTATCTTGAAGAGAGAGGGAATGATATGATCTAGAAAAGGTCAAATTCGAATTTTGATGTAAAATGTGCAACTATCTAGTTTTACAGCAACAATCATAATTAACAATCCGACCGTTGGATTGAGTTAAAATTTTACATGGAATATCCTGACATGTTTTTCTACCTTAGGTTAAAATATCAAGTCAATCGGAGTTCATGAAGGTAACGAAACACGGGTCAACAACGACTGTATGAATTTTGTTATTTATTTTTTTTTGACCTGTGGACTTCTTATTTGGTTAGGATTCTTTTCTTAAAAAAATATGATAGCTTATTTTGGGAATCTCCTAATTCTACAAAGATCTTTAATGGGCTGCAACATAGTTTCTAAGTATGGCAATGATTCATAAATGTTTCAGAATCTTTTTCTTGTAAGGATTCCTTATTCATTCTAGCTACAAAAAAAAAAAGGAAAGAAGATTTCAAAATTCATTCTACCTTCAGATTTGATTATCTTAGCTTATAAGAAATTTCTAAAGGACAACAAATATGATCCTATCATATTTAGGATATTAATTTCGGATTTATTATTATTTTCTTTTTAGTTTAGGGTTCATTTATATTATTTGAGTTTAATTATAAGTGGGTATCATATAAGTTCACATAAGGGGTTCATTATGGTTTATTTAAGTCTAAAGTTAGTATACATAAAGGTATAACCAAACATGTAAGAGAGACAATTCAGATTAATAAAACTTCTTGTTTGCCGCACTTTGTGTGTGTGTGTGTTAATGAGATAATCTCCCTTCCATGGTTCTCTAAAGAAACTGAAAAATGATTTATCAAATAATAACTATCTTCGTGGCGTCATCCTTATACTTCTCGTTCGCGAATCAATATTCGTTAGGTGGGGGTTTTTTGTTTCCAATAATACTAGTGCCTAGATACAAGTTATCTTTGTGTCATACTCCTATCAAACCTGATTTACTTGGCTTTCTGGGAATTGATGTCTTTGCGTGTGGGTTGCGTGACTATGTGATCATGAGGTTCACATCACATGGTTTTAGATATTTATGACTCGCCTAATTTAGACTGATTATTTTTTTTTAATAATTTTAATACATGAAATCTAGCCCATCTTACTATATGTATTTATTCTCTGATATTTTGAGTTTGAATTTTGAAACTAGTATTTTAAAAAAAATTTATCTCCATGTCGATATAAAATATATATTTTTAAGGTGTGTTTGTTTTTGTAATTTAACATGTTTTTTAAAATACTTTTCAAATTAGGTTTTTGCCCAAGCGTCGTAGAGTTGTTGTCGGGTTGGAGGGACCCACAAGCGACAACAACACTAAACAAGGATAGGCCCTTCCCCACTATTCATCTCTTGATCCCTCATTCCACTAATCCGTTGTTACTGATTCATCCCGCAGTTGCTCCTCCAATGCCAATGGCTACTGACTGTGTCAGCCATTTATTTCTTCTTTGTATTAGCACTAGCCTGGCAGGAACCGGTGGACTCATATATCTTTATTATCCCAAGACTAGGCAAATACATTAAATAGATATTTTTAGGTTTTTTTTCAATGATTTTAATATGTTAATGTAAAAAAAATATTATTTTAATATATTTTCAATTAAAAAAATACTTTTATAAAAAACATTATACACCACATTACCAAACTCAAACTTAATATTATTTGAAAAAATAACATATTCTCAATTGATATAATAGATTCAAGGATTCCCTTCTCATCAAACTCAAATATATATATATATATATATATATATATATATATGGATTGTATGTTGTTCGAAATTTAAAACGGAAACCATAAAAAATGGAATATAGAAACCATTGACTTCACTTGCCATTAAAAAATGGAAATAAGATAATAATTGACTTCTGGTTTTAAAGGGGGAAAAAAAGGTCCCCTCGATCTTCCAATGGACATGACAACTGAGAGGCGATTAGAAAATTTAGCAAACATACAATTAAACAGAGACTTAGGGAACTGATGCATGCACCGAATGGAAAACATAGGACAAATTAATGGAGCTTCTGGGCCAAACAACCACTAACCCCTAGCTACAGTACTATACTACGGCTATAAAACCCTAAACTGTCTCTTTCTGCTAAGGCATTTGACTTCGAGGAAGGTGGGGTGTATTAGGACTCACAAAACTTAACCCCACGCGTCACTGACGAGTCAGTTGGTGACAGGTTAGTATCAAATTAATTCACATTTTTTTGTTTTGTTTTTCTTGTAATCCAGCATAGATCATCCACGGGGAGTACTGCTGGCCGGAGCAGTATCTCTTGGCTACGCAACAAGATTAAATTCCACCATCATCGTTTATTATGTTCCAATATCTCAAGTTTGCTCCCAGTCCTTGTATTTAGCTGACGGGTAAATCAACTAATTAACTAGCTAGCTAGGGATCGATCTTGGCCGGCCCCGTGGCCATAATGAGAGTAAAGAGAGCACGGGTGCCTGTGCTCTCGTGGAATATTTACCAACAATTCTTGCTATATATCAAAGCAATTTATGCATGGTAACTCTTTCCATAGAGAGAATCAAGGCAAAACTTCGTACATGATCAAATTGTATACATAAGGCAAGGCAAGAGACATGACAATTTCACTTATATACATATATTCGATGTTATATATATATATATATAAGATAGATCAAAGGTTAGTTTTCGTAGATCGATACCTCTTTATAAGATAGTTACATCAACTTATCAAATCAACAACAAATCCTTTGAAGACAAAGGTGCCATAAATTTATTTATGGGCTTGAAATATATTCTAAGTTGAGGGGCCATGCATGTGAACCTTTCCTCGGCACGGCCTCGTGGTACTTGACTAAGCCAAGTCAATGGTCGCCTTTGCATGGAATGGAATTAGTCCATATAATTTCCAATATCTTGTTCATAAAAAACAAACTAGCCATGAATATTTTTTGCAAAACCAAAGCTGGTTTATGAAGACTTGCCGCTGGTAGACTTTTGTGTTCTCCCTATATATACACCTCTCCTTCAACATTCCTCTTCACCCCATCACCATTTCTGCTTCTCTCTTCTCTTTCTCAAGGTAGTTGTTTAGCTATATCTAGTGGTCCAAGGTCTTGCTCGTTTCTTGTTATATATTGAATACAAATCATTGTTTTCTTTCCCCTTGCCATATCTATACTATATTAACTAGCAAAGTTTCATTAATATACATTCGACCTTTAAATAATTGGATTTCAGCCATGTCACCGGCATTGGTCTCGGAAGTTCAAACCATTTGCAAAGAAGATGAGCTAGTAGAAAGTCATGAGTACCATAAAGGAGTGAAACATCTATGTGGGAGAGGGTTGAAAAAAGTGCCTAGAAAATACATATTGCCGGCATTGGAACGTCCTCTTTTATCGAAAGAAGATGGCGCTACTAATCTCAAGCTGCCTATAATCGATATTGCTCAGCTGCAAGGTCCGGATAGAATTCATGCCCTCGAATCCCTTTCAAAAGCTTGTCAAGAATATGGTTTTTTTCAGGTGAGCATGATTGATTTACCACATCAGCTAATTAATTACATACCCTTGGTTTTAGTTTTAATTTTGGTTTATGCAGTTGATAAATCATGGCATTGCAAGCGAATCCGTTCTCGACATGATTCAAGCAGCAAGGAAATTCTTCGAGCTTCCTTTTGAGGAGAGGTCGAAGTACATGTCGAAAGATCAGAGCGCACCAGTTAGATATGGAACAAGTTTTAATCAGAACAAAGATAGGGTGTTTTGCTGGAGAGACTTTATAAAGCTTAATTGCCATCCCCTCTCAGATGTTCTCCCTCATTGGCCTTCTTCTCCTGCAGAGCTAAGGTGATAAATCTGCACCAATAATATTGCACCTAATATGAGCTTCGTGTTTCTAGCATGATGCTGTGAATCTGCTGGTCCTGCACAATTACCTACTCAAATAAATTAGATTAGATGATTAATTATTTCCTTAATTGTAAGTGTCAAGTGTATTATTATACATGTCTCCGTTAATTATTAATTGTTAATTCCATGTTTAATTTATTAACAGGCAAGCGGTGGTTAACTACTCGAAAGAAACAAGATCCTTGTATCTAATGCTTGCGAAAGCAATATTAGAGAGCTTAGGATTGGTTGAAACAGATAAAAATATCGATGAAAATGGTAGCTGTGATCTTTTAAAGGAATTTGAGGATGGGAGCCAACTCATTGTGGCTAATTTCTACCCTTCATGTCCCGAACCAGACCTAACACTTGGCATCCCACCCCATTCAGACTACGGCTTCCTTACACTACTTCTCCCAGATGAAGAAGTTAAGGGTCTGCAAATTCAACATGAAGGGAGATGGGTCACTGTGGAACCAATTCCCAATTCATTTGTTGTTAATGTTGGTGATCATCTTGAGGTTAGTTCATTAAGCATTAATTACTAAGTTTAACAGTTTTTCAATTACTAATCCATGCATAATTAACCCTTTTTTCATCATTTGGCAGATTTTTAGCAATGGGAAGTACAGGAGTGTACTCCATAGAGTTCTGGTCAATCCTTTGAAGTCTCGAATGTCCATTGCCTCGTTACACAGTTTACCTTTCAACAGCATGATTCGTCCATCTCCAAAACTCGTCAATGATGCTAATCCAAGGCGGTACAAGGATACAGACTTTGCGACTTTTATTCAATACATGGCATCTCATGAACACAAGAACAAGAGCTTCCTGGAGTCCAGGAGATTGACTCAGCTAGGCGATGCATGAGTTTTTATATATATATATATATATATAACTACGTCATTGCAGGAAAAATAAACAAAATATCAAATATAAGAAGTTTGCCTTTAAGTTGCACAGGCAAATCAAAGCACAGTGAAGACTTGTTAGGATCGGTGCTAGAGTTACAGAGAACACTATTCTGCTGTTTTATCAATAAAAATAAAAAAGAAACTAGGTCATTAATTAAGAAGCTTATACTTTTTCGTATGCTCTTTAATCCATCCCCTGTTGAATTTTATTTTAATACACAACTTTCTCTTTGCTATTTGGATGCATCTTGTATAATAATCAAGGAAGACAACTGAAGAAACTTAGGGTGAAGACAAAAAAGGTAGTGCTAAGTAGTGAGAATTAAAGAAGAAATGCGAAGAAACCTAGGGTTTTTTTTGTAGGTTATTAGGTAACTTATTGCTATTTGCTAATCTATCCTCCATTTTCACTGCTATATATAAAGTCTCTGGGGTCATGCTTTTGATTCATGAGGATTTTTTTTTGCTATATTCAAAACGAAGAGGGACCTCTAATCCCTACACTTGCATGTTAGAGGCCCGAATCTTGGAGGGTCTACCCTTGTCCATTGGGTCCCCGAGCCCACGCACGTTGACAAATTCCTTCATCACCAGCACTCCATGATGATGAAATTAATTAGAGAAAGTAATTGTGTGTGTTTGGCTCAGACACCATAGACGGCAGGCATAGAGGACCTGACGCAACGTACAGTGACAAGAACAAAAAAATACGATTTCACAAATTTTAAAATGGTAGCTAAACTGCACAGAGAATTTTAATTAAATAAATTTTGAATTTCCCTAATTCAATGCCAGTAACGTATGAAAGTATGTTTAAGCGGAAAATCAAGTTGATGTGTCGTTAATAAAACTCAGATTAAATATATTTTTCAAACCTGACTAGAAAAAAAAAATTAAAAAAAAACAATTAAAATAAAGAAAATCTTGAAACATCAACCTCCATATGTAATTTTAGCATAAAAACAACTCCAACTAATTACATCAATTTGTCCCTTTATAAAACCGGATTTATAAAAAACGCTTGCAAAACTCTAGCTCGAACTAATAATTAAATTAAAAGTTGTGCTTAAATGAGTTTTATTAATAAGCTTATTTGACTTATTCAAACGTCTTGTTGGATTTTAACAATGTGTTTAGAGAATTCAAATCCTTCTTAAAGATACACAAATACTCTAAAGACAAAGTTCCTACAAATTCAAATTTTCATACATGTGTTCAGCCATGCTCTTCAAATTTATCAACAGCTTGAATCTGGAAAAATAAACTTTGAAATTCTGACATACGACCATGAAGTTGCTGCTGGTGATGGATCCATGTTATTACACGTCGCATTTGCGTACCGATTACAAGGACTTGTATCTTGCTCGAAGCACAAACTCTACCTTGGTGGCGGTCTTTTCAAGGCACAGAGGATATGTTGCCAGTTAGTTTCCGTGACTTCAAACAAATATCTAGCTGAATTTCTTGCAGATCATTTTCATTGCTTCAGCAGCCTTCAAAATTCAAACAGATTGTCCTGTAATATATAAGATTTTAATAAAAATGTTATTTTTTTAGTTGTTGTCCTCGTTTCAGATATTAACTTTGAAAAGTATTCAGTAAAAGGTTACCATCAACTCAATCTATAAATTATTATATTAATTTAGATTAATTATTTTTATTAAAACAACAATTTGTTTTTATTGATCCATATAGGTTTAATCAAATCAATTAGATCATTCAAAACTTGGCTCTATTGAATGAATTTTGTTCGGTCAATAACTTGTTAAATTCAATTAAAAATCTATATCAAGCTATAAATCTCAAGTTTTCTAAGTAAATTTGTGGTACCAAAACAAGTTTAATAACTATATTTTTTTGTTTACATAATTATTTATAGGCCCTGCAATGTTTCTGTGTGCCCTAATTTTCTCAACTTCTTGGTGATTTTATTTTGATGTTATCAAAATTTTCTCAGCTTTTTAATGGAGCTTAATTATTTTTATTAAAATAACAATATATTTTTTTTCCTTCTTTAATTATGGACTCATATAGGTTTGATCGGGTCAATTGAGTCATTAAAATTTTAGCTGGATTAAATGAATTTTGTTGGTTCAATATCTTATTAAATTCAATAAAAAACTCATATCTAAGTCTAATAAATCTCCGGTTCTTTGAGGTAGTGTTTGATATTGCGGCAACAATTTTTTTTTGCTTGAAAATATATCAAAATAAAAAAAAATAAAAAATTATTCACATTAACACATCAAAACAGGGTATGTATAATCCATTGTGAGAAGTTATTTTTTTTTTTAACATAAAATAATATATTTTTTAGAAATAATATTGCCGAAGGTGAGAATTTCATTTTTACCTGAAAAAAAACGACGCTCGGGGTATGCATAATCCATTGTTCAATGACTAGCAATTTTCACAACTTTTATTTTATCAAGCACATGCCGTCAAATTAACCCCTAATGCATCGTCTAGTTCTTGATTTCATTCTTAGATAAAACCTCCATCAACCGGGCCCCTAAGATGTAAAATATATTTTTCAACTGGTCCTTGTGTCCCACACCCACTTGTTACATAAAATATGAGAATCAAACGGAGAGCAATAACTAACGTGGACAACAGTACAAGATTGAGAAATATTTGAAATACCAAGGACCAAACTGATATTTTGTTTTTAAATTTTGAAAAAATGAAATTAAAGTATAGGGTTGCAACTGGGGAACAAATTGGAGTAATTCATCAAAATATGTTTTAATTTGGTGGAAGAGACACGTACCCAGCAGCACAGAACGAGTGAACTTTTGCAGAGAATCATTCAGACAACGGTATATAAAAGCAAAAGAACTTGTAGGCTCTTGACCAGATCTCAAGAGAAAATTTATCGTAACTCAGTCCACTTTTCCGCAGTGAAGTTTGCTGCAGGATCACTGTCATTTTGGCATCAAGGCGTCGATGCTTTGTCACCTTCAAGACAAGCCCACCCTGAATAATAAATTGAAGACATGGAAGTCAATCATTTTTCTTCTTCCTGATTTTAACGGTTTCTGTAACAGTTCCTGTCCATTGAAATTAAAATTAAATCCCTTCTTGATTAGTTCTTGCGTAGACTTTCCATGCTTATTTTTCTTTTAAATAAATAAATAAATTCGAGAAGATAACGTACGTAGACAAAAACTAGCTCGTGTTCAAGACGAAGACCGACGGCTATGTCTGATATGTTCATGGATGAAAATATATTCAATTATAAACTGGGGTAGAATATTCAAAAGGTTATCAAACCTAATCCACGTTACAGTAATTAATTTACCAAATGGGTTGGATATACGTAATGGGAAGGAATGATGCCACACTTGGAACAAATCATAACACATATCATTGGCTTCTGGCGAAGAAAATTGGCGTGTGAGTTCAATCTAGTTTTGGCATCCACCCAACAACTCCAACCCATTGGACTCTAATTCTCCAACAGTTAGCAAGCACTGTACTCTTGTGAACCAAAAGAACAAGAAGACAGCAGGACAGGGCGACGAATCTTGAGAGCCAACATGCAAGTTGGCATCACGTGAACAGATTTATTCCAAAATCTAATGGGAAGGCAAAGAAATAAATGTACGATCAAAACTTCATATTCATTTGGTTTGGTCCCTTGTCTAAACCCCATAATACATCACTAATTGCATCCCCTGTAAGCTGCGGCCCACGAGCCAGCATATATCCACTAGGAAGTTCTGCAGACAACAACTGCAAACGCCAAGAACTTCTGTAATTTTTATTTGTGTTCTGTCCCCATCTTCCTTCACAGTTTCTTGGGCTGCCACATAGCTCTGTTTTTTGTAAACGTTGCCCATGTTTCTAGATGGACCTAAGTGTATGTTTGACATTAATGGGGGTTGGTTTTGTCATTGTGGTTTGAAGATGTCAGCTAAGAAAAACTATAAATTATATTTTTTTTAACTAATGTTTCAATATAGTTTTCTCCATCAAACACATATCTAAGTAGGATCAGGTTAAAATTTGATAATTCCATAACCAAGTTAGACTCTTAAGAGATTCAACAGGAGAAGCAATTCCTCGAGAAACAGCTTAGCTAGTAAATACATATACATGTTCTACACTCTGTCAACCAGGATTTAATTCCAAAAGTAATGAAACGTATTTCCTCTCGAACATGAATGATATTTCTCGGCAAAGAATTTAAATTGTAAAAAATGAAAAAGAAAAAAAGGATTAGAAAGCTATAGACAAAGAAAGTAGAAAAGCATAAATAAGGAGAAATTATTAGATATATCAGGAGTTGTACTCCACCTTTCTCTTAAGAATACAACAGGCGCCGCTGTAAAAATAATTCATGAATCTCATGTTTTTGTACAGGGAGAAGTATAATTCCCGGTACACCGAAGAATTTCTCTAAACGAAATGCAAACATGCTCCAATTAAATATACTACCATATCAAAGAAAATTAAGAGATTGATGAATGTCTCTTCATGTTTGCAGTTTCCATGATATGATGAATTGATTACTCTGATGATAATTTATCGGCATTGATGTGATTAGGATGTATGTTAATGTGTGATTTTGAATTGGGATGGCGTTGTTCGTGTAGGGATCGTCAAGATCCGGCATCCCGAGAGAGGTTACGGTTACTTTCGTTACCGTTAAAGAAGTGTAACTATGGAACCATTTTACTAGGGATCAGTTGCAGTGGATTCTTTGCTATTTTGTGATTGCTTGGTTGTTTATTAATTGATTGCAGAATTTTTATTGTAATCCATGTTTCCCACTTCAGATCTTTGTAAAAGGGCATGAAGAGATGAGGAACACTTGGTAAATACGAACATTTTGGCAAACCTTACTGCCAAAAGTTTCTAAATCTTCGTTGAGAGAGATTGCAGTGAGATTACAGAAGAAAATCTGAAGGTTAGAAAATTGAGATCCCAAACATGCAACCTTGAAGAGGAGCTGAGAAAGAAGGAAATTATTAGCCAAGAACTTTTCACTGATCATTTTGCAGATTCAAAGTGCAGATCTATCGTAAGTCTACAAGAACAGTTAGAACGAAAAGAAATTGAGATTGATACAGTACAAGAACAGTTAGAATGTCATGAAGAAATGGAAACCAGGGCCAACGACCATCCTGCAGACAATTGTACAGACGTCAAGCTTTTCGACTCACATGTTACCGCTAAAATGGCCAAAACATTATCTGAGTTGCAAGAACACATTCAATCATGTTTAGCCTACAAGTGGGAAATCTAGTTCTGCTTTCAGTAAATCCGTGATCTTTCAGTAAGCAAAGCCTATTTTGAACAGTTTCGTCCAGCTAAAATATTTGTTTGAAGAAAAATCTGCTTCTTTCGAAAATTAAGTTGATGATGTTTCAAAATTAAATAAAGAGTTATTTCGTGTTTGAAGTTGTGGTTTATCATGCTTAATTCTTTGAAGGAACAAGAGATGGATACTCTAAGGAGTTCTGATAAGGGGCCAGAAACTGAGATTTCTAATCTTCAGAATGCGAAACAGCGGTTGCAGAAAAATATGGAAGCTACGCTAAGAGAAAGCACTATGGGCTCTAAATGCTTGGATGATTTATGAAATGAAATGACGGTGCTTGGTAGTAACTTTGGGTTTGCAGGCTTTAGCCAAGGAAATTTTAGAGAAGAAGTTGTCAGAGCTGGATATGTGGCTGGTAGCACAGTTAAGATGTCCAACGATAGGGAATCGAACCTCGTGGAATTGCATAATTTAGAACCTCGTAATACGGGTCTCCGAGAAGAAACGAGAGTAATGGAAAGTGAAATAGAGGCACAAAAGGTTGATAGGGAGCAAAAGCTGAGGACATGCAAATGCTGAAAGTCTTATTGAAGAATGCAGTTTGCTTCAGAAATCTAATGCAGAACTGAGGAAGCAAAAGATGGAGTTACATGAGCATTGTGCAGTCTTGGTAGCTGAGCTAAGGGATTCTGAATTATTTTTTTCATGGTATGTCCAAGGAAGTAGAAGATCTTGAAGGAAAACATATTTTGCTGCAGGAAGAAATTGCCTCGAATTAATAGCAAGCCCTTAGTGTAGAACTTGATTAGCTTCTTCAAGAAAACAATAAATATAAACGAAACTTGCAACGGAAGAGAGCAAGCATTCTGAATCAGATTCATTTAGAGAAGACAATTGAAGTTGGGAATCTTCAAAGAGAGATTGCATATCTGACCGAACGGCAACTCATGACAAAAAGTAAAGGAAAGCTTCAGAATTAGCTGTGGTTGAAGTGCCTCAATTGCGTTCAAATAAAGCTATGCTGGAAGATTAAAACTTGAATTATCTGAGAGCAACCTCAGTTCCCTCCAGATGGAATCAGAGATTAAAGAGCTTGGAGTTGTGCATGAACTTGCTGCTTCCAAACAAAACTAGGAAGTTCTGATTGCTGATTATTAAAAGCTATTTAGAAGATGTCAAATCCAAAGAAGAGAAACATAAAAGCATTGTTAAGGGGGCTGGAATTAAAACTGAAAGTTTTGCATATGAGAAGCAACAAGTTACGGGAGAAACTTCCAGCCTTAGGATCCAATTTCTGAAAACATCACTGCTTCAAGATGAGATTCCAGATCTTAAAAGTTCACTTAATGAGGTCAAATTTGAAAATGAGCTTGCCCGGGTGAAGAGAGCAAATAATAAATCCCAGAGGAAGATGAGATACCTTGAAGAGGAAAAGCAAGAGTACCTGAAGAGAACTCGGGCACTTGAAGAGGAGCTGAGACAGAGGAAAGAAGAAGACGATCAACACTAATCCAGTGATGCAAGCCTTCCCTCCTAGTAACATGACTACTTCTACTCCTGGTGAATTGAATCTCTCACAGGTCAGTACCAACAATTTATATATCATGTTCAATTGAAAATAGTTAATGCATGCAACTATTTAGATGACAAATAATGAAATTGAAGATAATCTCTAACCAACTGAAGAAAGAGGAGGCAAGTGATTTAGAAGTGTTATCTATGGGATAACAGTCAAGTCTAATTCACCATGTTTTATTTGCTGCCTCTGTTTCAGTTAACTGATGGACTTCAAGTTGATTGATGAAGTTGTAGTGGTAGAAGGAGACGGATACGAGGGCAAGATATCGTCACTTCAGCCGGAGTTGCAAGATTTACAGGAGCGCTGCTTCGACATGAGCCTTAAATATGCCGACGTTGAAGCTGAACCCGCGAATTCTTCCTTTTAACATGTTTTCCGGCTTCGTTTGGTATTGAGATTAAATGAATAATGATTTTTGTTTTTTGTCTTAATTATTGGGAAAAAGCTGTTTGATTAAATGAATAATCTATGCTCATTGCATTGAGCCCACATGTAATTATATTTAAAACATTAGTAAGCTAAAATAATCTGGTTTTTATTCATGAGAATATGCTTTATTTATTTTGCATTCAGTTTTAATTAACCAAATATATATATTTTTCAAAAATTATAATTACAAAAACTACCTGAACAGACCGCAGGCCTATTCCTAAATCAGTTTAGGCAAACAAACGTCGGGACAGAAAATGAAACAGGCTTGTTAAACTACTGGACTTAGGAGTGTTGCTTGTCAACATAGGCCTGACCCATTTTCAAAACACAACCCGCGAAACCCGAAAATTTTCAAAAAAACCAAAATTTTCAACTTTTAAGAAGAACCCCGGTTTCCAAAATGCAAAAACCCAATCTCTTACCGTCTATTTAAATCCTTTCAAATCCAACCATCCAGGTCACCAATCCGGGCCTCCCAAAAACCAGCCAATCACCACTCACCTCCTCTCCTTATATAAACACACCACAAACTGCTATCATTCTATCCTCAAAAATAATTCTCAAAAGAAGTAATCCTCCAATTTTTCTCTTAAAAAGAAGAAAAAAATTCCTTCGTAGTCCCTCATTTTCAGGAATCCGAAATGGCTCCCAAGGCCGAGAAGAAGCCGGCCGAGAAGAAGCCTGCCGCAGCAGAGAAAGCCCCAGCGGAGAAGAAGCCCAGAGCTGAGAAGAAGTTGCCCAAAGAAGGAGCGAGCGAAAAGAAGAAGAAGAGGTCAAAGAAGAGCGTTGAGACCTACAAGATCTACATCTTCAAAGTATTGAAACAAGTACACCCTGATATTGGGATCTCAAGCAAGGCAATGGGTATCATGAACAGTTTCATCAATGATATATTTGAGAAGCTTGCTCAAGAGTCTTCAAGGCTCGCTAGGTACAACAAGAAGCCTACCATTACTTCTCGGGAGATCCAGACTGCTGTCAGATTGGTTTTGCCTGGAGAACTTGCTAAGCATGCTGTTTCTGAAGGGACTAAGGCCGTTACCAAGTTCACTAGCTCTTAGGTGGATAGGGTTGTTTGGGTCTTTTGTGGGTTTTGCGGAGTTAGTCTTTGTGTGTGATGTAAAGGTTGCTTGGATTCTGATCTGAACACAATTTAATGAAACTTGATTTTAGTTCATAAATTGGCTTTTTTATCACTGGTTTTCCATGACTTTGGCTATGTTTCTTGACGTCTCTCAGTTGCGAAGGTTACAAGTTCTGGATCCGAAAGCTAATTTCATGTGGCTTATAACTTTTTGTTAATCGAAATGAAGTTCAATATATTTATTTTAATCTCAGTAAACGTAATCTAATTAACAGTTCTTGTTTGTTGTGTCTATACCTTTGCTTTTAAGACATCACGGAGGTGCCAAATCAAATTGATCATGAGCAAAATTTGGAAGATTTTATATTATTAGGAGTAAAAATAAATGAATATTTTTTGAACTATGAAAGATAATCAAAACTAGGATCGTCAATAATGGTTGGAATATTTTCACATAAAATGAGATTTTTTTTTCTCCATTCGCTGTTTCTCCATTCTAATGCCATTGTTTATTCAAACAATCAGATATTGATAAACATTACTATAATTATTCCTATTTTAAAATATGGACAACAAAAGTAAATTTGTCTAACATATCGTACCCGACGAGCACTTTCCTCCATCACGGACGGACTGGCTCATTTCCACAGTTTGATCAGGAAGCCCCTAATGCATTCCAGTCCCAAATCGAGTCTAAAAAAAGTATTTTTTCAAATCGATCCAAAATATTTTAATTTTTCTCAATTTCATCCTGTCTTGATTTTTAAAAATTTTATTTACTTGTTTCCCATCCTATAATGTTTTTTTTATATCATGAAATATGCAAGTTTTTAGAAGGAAAATATTAGTGAACTTTGGTGGAAGGAACAATCTGAGATACTATTTTTTTTTTGGACTGAATTGAGAATAAATATATAGTATAGAGAGTAGTTTGCGGTTTCCCATTTGTACTTCCTTTGCTCTTCATATAGACTTGGTTAAAGAAACGGAAGGAAACGCAAAAAATTATTCGCGACAAAACAATTCGAATATTGCCACTTTAAAACAACGCAAAAGCTTCAATGACAATAAATATTCGCTCCCTTCCAATAAAATAATTTATTATACTGATGAAATTCAATTTATTAATTTTAAAACTATTAATTTGAATTTTTATATAATAAGAAACAGCTATAATTTTTAGACTAATATTTTTTTTAAGTGCTTTGGATTTTACCTGTAATGCAGTCAAAGGTACCAGGGCTAGTTCAGGGCATAAAGTGCATCCCATTTTCTTACAACAACAAAGTTTGCCTGACTTCTTCTTCACTGCTTTAGCGCACGAAGTTTCCTCGATGCTGTCGCGACGATTAGAGGTAAATGACTTGCATTGATTTGACAAATAAGCGTCCAGTTTTACTAGTAAATAGTATAAACAATCATATTTTATTAAATGCAATCATGATTATTTTTGTGCTTTTAAATTGTTTTTTTTTTCAGATGTTTTAATATATTAATATTAAAAATAAATTTTAAAAATAACAAAAATATATTTTATTATATTTATAAATAAAATATACTTGAAAAAACAACTATATAATATATAATATCTTATCTTAGTTATGTGGTTCTTACCCACTTGTACGAAAGGCCAAAACACCATAGCCACTTTTCATCAACCTTTTTTCATGGCTAAATAGCGCTGCTATTCAAGGAAAAACATGATTATTATTATTTTTTTAGTTATCAAACCTTTTTCTTTCAAATTAATACTCTCGCGTTATGTTTATATTGTTTTATTTGTTATGATTTGTTTCTCTTATATGTTTTTATGCATGTAGAATATTTTAAAAAATCTTGATATTCAATTACATATCAATATTATAAAATAAAATTTTAGCTAATAGTTTCAAAACTTTTTTTGGTTGGAACAAGGACCAGAAAAACGCCCACTCTTCAAGAGATGTGGAAAAATCTATTTTGATCCCTACAATTTAAATTGACACATATTTTATCTTTATAGTTTAGAATTTAACATTTTGATTATAAATTTTATTTTTTTCATGTTTCAATCATTGTGTTAAGAGAAAAAAGTTAAAGTTATAAAAAGAGAGAGAGAGAGAGAGATGAAGGGATTGATTGTCACATTTTGGTCAATAGAAATAATCAAAATTCATTATAAATAAAATAATTAAAATATCATGAAATTTTTTCATGGTTTTTAAATAAAACTATAGATTTTTATGATGATATTAACAATTATTTTTTTGAACATAATATGCAAAGATAATTTTAAGAACGTGCTCATAGTATTTAATGAAAAGAAAATATATATTTTGTTAAATCATTTTTTTCTTAAGAAAGGCAGAGGACAAGTCGGCCGAGGAGAAGCCTGGCGCAGCAGTGGGGGGCAACTACAGCGGAGGAGAACACGGGAGCAGACTGCTGTCGAATCGGTTTTGTCTGAAGAAATTGTTAAGATCAAATGCTGTTTCTGAAGGGGAAAAGGGTCTAAGGATTTGGTGGTTTCCTATTGCTGTGAAGGTTAAAACTTCTGAATCGGAAGGCTAAATTCACGTAGTTTATTACTCTTTGTTAATGGAATTAAGGTTCATTTTTTTAATTTTATTTTTCCAGATAGATTAGTAGACGTAATCTACTCTGAGGCATTCTTTTGCCATGCACAATAAGAAATCCCAAGAACATGGATAATCAAATTTATCATAAGCTAAATTGAGCAGCAGCAGCGAAGAGGAGAGAAATTTCATGGTGTTCGTGCTGTAACTACTAAATAGTTATAATATAAGAGATAGATAGATATAAAAAGAAAAAAGAGTAAAAAAATACGAGAGAGAAAATTAAAAAGAAAATTTAGAAAAAAATTCATATCACTTTTTGTTGTTGTTATAATTATATATACATACATATATATATATATATATATATCTGTTTTATGTTATAAATATTCAATATTTGCGGTGTAAAGATTATGAAATTTTATTTATCAACATTAATCTAATACTTTTTCTTTAAAATCCGATGTGGAACTTGTAATTTATGTGTTGTTGCCTTTTGGTTGGTTGAGTCATTTGTGCACAGCCAAAGTGAATTTGTCAAATATATCCTGCACGATCAGCACTCCCCTCCACCACGGGCGGACAGGCTCATTTGCACATTTTGAACAAATCAGCCCCTGATGTATTCACAATTCTTGATCGAGTCTCAAAACAAAGTATTTTATCAAATAAATCCCAAGCGTTCGTATCTCTCAATTTTTTTTTTCTCAATCAGTTTTTTTTTTTTTCCCCAACACTGAACTGTTTTAAATTATGAGATATGCAAGTTTGTTACCAGGAGAATATTAGCAAACTTTGGACCCAGTTGATGCTGCAATGACGATTGCAATGACGATTAAGGAAAATGACTTGCACTGACTGATGGGTGTGGAATTTTCCAGGAAAGTAGCAAATAGTAGAAACAATTATATTTTATTAACTGACTTCGTCTTTATAATCCTCACAGTGCCTTGATATTTATTGTATTGCAGGAACCTGCAAACCCTTATTTGCTTTAGAGATGCGTGATGAATGTTTCAAACAAGAAGTGGAAAAGTTCAACCAGTGGAGAAAAGCTCTTATCATGATGGGTGTGTGTCTTTCTGGGTGGAAGTGGGATCTCGCGGATATGGCAAAAGGGTATAGCTTTTTTTTTGTTCTAAGATGATTAATTAGATCTGCTCTTATACATCGATAAGGAATAATTTTCCTTTTCGATCCAAGCATGATATAGTCCACTTGACAGTAAATAATTGGCGTTGAATTGTATTTTTGATACTGAAAATCTTGTTTGAGCATGTTCAAATTGATGATTTGCTTTTGTGTATGCATAGGGATGAATCAAAGTTTATCGAAGATGTGTTGAATAAATTGGATTGCAAATGCTTTCATGTTTCCAAGCACATGATAGGTGTTGATTCCGGTTTGTTACTAGAAATTGCTACAACAGATGTTCACGTTGTGGGCATATATGGAATGGAAGGAGTGGGCAAGACACCTACAATAGAGTCTGTATTTAACAGACTTTGTTAAACATTACAGAGAAGTTGTTTTTTTTGGAATGTTAAAGAAATTTCAAAACAATGGAAAGTTATGGTTCAATTATATGAATTACTTCTAAAACCAAATATTCTAAGGATCAAAAGAGTTGAAAGAGAAATCAATTTGATTAAAGAACAACTTCGTTGCAAAAAAGTTCTTATTGTTCTTGATGACATGGGCTAATCAGAACAATCAGATACATTGGTTGAAGAGCGAAGTTGGTTTGGTACTGGAAAAAGAGTAATTATTACGACTAGAGATGAACATTTGCTAAATGAACTTGAACTGGATATGAGGCTAGAAAGTTGGATTGACATGCCTCTAAGAGCACCGCACCCATTCGGCACAAGATTATGTGAAGCTTTCAAATAGTGTAGTGATTTAGGATTTCCTTTAGCTCTTGAAGTTTTGAGCTCTTATCCGTTCAAAAGAAGCATCCTTGTATGTTTATGTTTAGGGTTATTGAAAAACTTAGTATTTAGAGAAGACTTGGGATAATTTTTAACACGCGAGATTATGATAAAGCAAAAGCTATATCATGCTCATTCTTTGATTCAGACAAAGAATATGTAATTGAGATACTATGTGGCCTTGGTTTCTTTTCAGAAATTGATATAAATTTTCTCGTTGATGGTTCTCTTTTAACTATTAACAACTCAAATCAATTAGAGATGCATGATCTGTTGCGAGACATGGGAAGAGAGGTTGTTTGTGAATTGTCACCTAACCATCCTGGAAAACTTGGCAGAATTTGACTTCCTAAGGATGTGCAGGGTGTGCTCAACAATCAGACGGTAAGAATTAAATCCGTATGCCTAGTCCGGTCTTGCACACAAACAATTTTCTGTCTCTTATATGAACTTTTTAGAGAGTTAACCAATTTTTTTTTTCTGGATGGATCATCTTCCACACCATTATAGGTGATAATTCTGCTATTTTTGAACTGTTTTCAGTTAACTGAAGTTGTGGCGGGTCTTGCACTAGATGTGCATTTTACATCAAAAAGTCTACCTCTAAGCAGGATGAGATATTTAAATTTACTTCTAATTGATGAAGTAAATCTCACTGGACGATAAATATCTTTCCAAAGAGGTGATATGGCTTTGTTGGCATGAATGCCCTTTGCAATCTTTACCATCCATTTTCAACTGGGGAGCTAGTAGTTCTTGATATGCAGTGCAGCAACATCAAAGAACTGTGTAATGAAATCAAGGTAAGGCATGTCAATGGAAAGGCTGTCTGTTCAGTCAAAAACAACACCTGCATTGTTCGCGAGTGCCCAACCAAATGAGATTCAGGGCAGGGAAGGCATCAGGACTATCTGGCCCAATTTGTTGGATGACTGCAGCAATTTAGCAAATACTCTTAATAAGACTCTTGTTCAGGTTACCTCTCTCTTTCTGCATGCATACACGCAGATTAGTACATTGCATATATGATAAGGTCTGAAATTTAGTTCTACATGAAACAGGCTCTGTGCAAGGGTGATATACCAAGATTGTTTCCGCCATTGTGGAGATGGATCTTCATTATCACTTTATCTTCCAGCAGTTGCAGATGGGGAACTCCAAGCGCTGGTTGTTTGGGTTATTTATGCAGCCAATGCAGCAAATGAAAGATTATTTCGTGATGCATATGCTTCTGCTGTTATAAAAAAATAATAGCAATGATATTCAATACCTTGAAATGTTGATATTGCTTCTGTTTGGTAAAATTTTCACCAGCTATTTTTAGGTATTTTACATACCATTTTGAAGCTGTCTGTGGAAGTAAAGGAAGAGATATCTAGTAGAAAAGGTGTTGTGTCCATCAAATTAAAAAAAAAAGGAGAAAGGGGAAGGACCAGCCCTGGAACTTTGTTTACCATATCCAGTAGCTGGAGAGACTGCTTGACCACGTCAGTGACACGGAAAGATTTGGCTAATACCACATTCGGGAGAGGGAAAAGCTCTTTCGTTTTTTGGTAGTATGCAGCTAATTATACTTCGTTTTGTGTCAATAAAGAGTTTTCCTGGCAGTAAGATGTGAAATAACATGGGATGCAGTACCATAGCCATTGTGCTTGTGAAGAACAAAGGGGCTGAAAACTGAAAGAATTTTGTCGGCCAAACATTTTATTTACGGATGAATGAATGGAGGTGGCATTTGTTGTTCCAATTATACATTTTGCGAAACATTCCACATATAATCAGAAAAACAGATGTAATGACTGGACACTCTACAGACACGAGAGGCTGAGGAGCTGCTTCTCATTCACCTAGAAGGAACTGCCACTGCCTCCCTTCAGCCTCACCACTCAATTCTATTCATGTTATAATCAATTATTTCCGCTTTCCACATCTTTACAGTATCGAGTATGCTCGGATCACTTCAACAATTGGTGCTCTGCACAACGGGCACTTTCCTCCACCACGGACCAACTCATTTGCACAATTTGAACAAGTGCACATGTGCCCGCACCTGCAATAAGTTTACAAATTGAACAGACTGTTGGTAAACAAACAGCAGCGGTGGAATGAAATCAACAAATCCTAAAATGGTTAGAATGATTTCATATGATACCTGTACAATAGAGAATCAATATGGCTGTCACAGCAAACACAGCATGTCCCTTTCTTTACATGACCCCATCTAGACCCATCCTCGGATGTCTCAGCACCCGACCCTGCAACATAATGAATTTTTGAAGTTCATAACCAAAGAGAGTAAATGATCAACAATTCAATGAGAAAAATTGAACGTCAAGTAGCCAACAAAAACCTTTTTCACCAGATGATCGATTCAGGGCAGCAGAGACTTCCTGTCTGACCGAACGTTGCAATTCAAGCTGCATATCCATGCAGGCTTCCAACATCCTCTGCATGTGGGTCATTCCTTGCTGAAGTCTTGCCATGTCTGCTCTCAGATCATTAATCATCTCCCATTCCTGCTCAGTATCAGCATCCACATTCAGATAACAGTTGCAGTCACAGAAATAACACAAGATAGGAAGAATAGAAGAATTGGCAGATTTAGAATGCTACTACTACTGGAAAAATACTATTAAGGCTTTTTGGAAAGGAATTACATTCTGTTGAATGTTTTCATGGTATCACATCAGAATGTCCTCAAACTATTTTTAGACCGGCCAAAAGGTTTCTGTCAGTATAATGACCAAATTTGGAAACAGCAGGGAAGGGAAACTAATCTGCGAGCCCTTTCTGTTTTCCGATATATGGCAATGATGCTGTACCTTGAACTCTTAGATCATAAAATGAAGCCATTTGATTTTCAGAACAAGTCAGAAAGTTGAGTTTTTGTGTGATGCAATCAGACAAAATGTTCCAAGAAATTCAACATAGAAAACTAAGATTATAATTGTGATGATAAAACATAATGAACTGTCTCAAGGCCTGTAGAGGAGAAGATGACTCACGAGTTCTGATCGATGCATGCTATGACGAGACCAGCTAGTGTGGTGCAAATCCTGGTGCCATAGTGGCTGAGGTGGAGGCACTGGTGGAGATGGCAAAACCAGTGAAGGTCTGTTTGTGGCATCACGTTGACCCTCATCTCTCTGCTGCTCCTCATCTCGCTCCGGTGATGAGGGAGTTGGCGTTGGCAAGTTTCTGTGCAAATCCCAGTCAATGGGAGAACGACCTTGCCTTTCCACATATGACTGTATTAAATGGTCTAGGCTTTCACGGAAACCACTTCGAAGAAGATTAGACACACTTCTCCTACAGCAGGAAAAACAAATTTGTTCAATGATCAAAGTTAATTTCAATGACTTTCAACACATAAAAGGCCTTCAGTAACAAATCAATTACCTGCTCAACAGTTCTCTAAGCTCCATACTATACACATTATCATCATCGGGAGGGTGAAATCTATTGAATCTTCTCATTGGAACAGAACGGTGAGTTCTTAGAGGATCGGAAGGCCCCTCTGTCCAATTTTGAACAGCTTCCCTAGTGCTGTCCCCCCGCCAAAGTTCCTGGGATTCCTGTGGATGACCTTGTTCACCAAGCACATTTCCAGGTGTTTCCCGGGACCATTCATTGACTGAATTCTCTTGCCAATTTACATCCAGAGGTTCCGCGTTACTACCTCTCCACTCATCTAACTGACTGTAGTTTGACTGTCGCCAGTTTCCTCTCTCATCATCAGCAACTTGTTCCTGCCAACCTTCTCCTTGATTAGCAGTTTCTTGCCAATTCATGTTGCCAGCAGCAGGGTTGCTCTCTGAGCTGTTTGTTTGATTAGGCAAATGACGCATGTCATTTTCTTGACTCCTAGGTTGTGATTGATCATTCTCATCATGTTGGATGTCCTGAGAAGTGTTTGTTTGAGTCTGATCATTTCTAGTATCATTTATGTTATTATTAGGGGTGGTATCAGAATGGCTGCTTACTTGACCACGGACAATATTTTCCAACCTGGAGCGGAACCCTTCCCTGAAAGAGAGAAGTCATTTGCCATTAGGGTGTCAATTGAAAATCTTTTTTTTTCGTTGTTCAAAAACTGCAATAGCAGCAGCAGCAGACATTAATCAAGCACAACTAAGCAATATATGGTAACAAGATCAAATTTTTAAGAGGACACACCATTGCTCCACAGCAAGAATCCAATGTTCTTTAACAAGAAAAGACAGTCAAATTTCAGAAGGGGGACAGAGGAAGAAGGAAAAAAATGCCGGTTCTTTCCAGGCAAGATGATATGGTTTGTTTTCAAGATTATAGATTTTTCAGGATCAGGTTTGAGTCATCTTTTATCAGATAATGTTGTGAGGGGTGAAAATTTTGCATCAGTTACTAAGGGGTGTATCCTTAAAACTGTTAATTTTGTTATAATGGTTTTGAAAGTGATTCAAACTGATATCTGCATCTTAAGCAATTTCTGATAAAATATCAGCAGCACATGTGCACAGTTAGATCATGTTCGAACATTAGAGCTGCAACCTCCACCCTCCTTAACACATGGTACATATTTCGGTTAGGTTAACAATACAAATCAAACTTAAGATGTATTCACACCACATGGATCCATCACTGCCTCCAAATGCATTTCGGATTTTGCTTTCTATTATTCCTGATCAGGTCTTTTATCCCCCCCCCCCCCACAAACACTCACCCAAACTCAAAAGTCAGTAATGCATTTATGTGTATAAATCCACTGATATATCTCATCTTACCGTTGATATCACCAATATAAATGTGAAAATGTGCCATTTAATGCCCCAAGCAAAACTGGCACTACAATCTAGTTGCTAAACTAAGAAAATTTTCACACTAGATGCAATGAGCCCTAGGTTACAAAATCATTTTTCCCACCATCACATGCATGTGCACAAACAGACAATGAATTTGCCAAACCACCAAATACAAATACCATCCTCTCATCTATAATTAGAAAAACTAGAAATTTTTTGTTGAATAAACTGAATTTGGCAGCATTATAATTCCCATTCTAACACATGAATTTCCTTATCTAGTCAACAATCAACAGTCGAATAACTGCTGGATTACATACAAAAAGACATAAACGACAGAGCTGCTCAGGAGAACAAGAAATATTTCGATGGCAAATTTCTCTGAATCACTCTTGTGAGTGAAAGTTGTATTCCATGTGTTTCCTTGATAGGATGATCCTAATATATTTCTAAACAAAATCTGTATCCTCAATCAAATCATCCTAAACAACGTGCTGCTTAGAAGGCAGATAAGGTAAATAGTATCCTAGAAAGCACAATTTTTTGAAGTGTTTGTACAATAAGATGAACATTCTCAATAGTATTCTAAGGATTTACACAGGAATTGAAAAACAAAATGCATACCTTAAGCCAGAAACAGTGTGTCGCTGCCTTAATTGAACTAGTTCACTAGCAGCCATGGAAGGCGGTCTCTCCTCTTCAACCGGTCTTTCATTTCGCAGGAATCTACCTCTTAGTAATGACTGGAAAATGTTTAAGCATGAGCAATCACAGTAAACGAACTAGAAGAGAGAATTTCCAATCACCATAAAAAAAGTGCATTTTCAGAATGTTTTTATGATTTGCTTATTAAGGTTCCCCTTGAAACAATTTATTTTAACTGAATTTAATTTAGATCAAGCGTGGCAGCTGTTAGCCTTGAGGAGGGATATATAGAAATCCCTGTATGTTTAATTAATCATGAAGTTAACATAACCTTACTTTCTAATATCTTTACATAGACCATTGAAAGAAAGAAATATATAGTAGCATAGCAAAACGCTGAACTTATAAACAATGAAATTATTTTAAAACAAGAAGCATTGCAACTTATAGTGATCGTATTGCTGAACATACACAGAACAACAAGTTAGGTTAAATTACTAATAAATGCTACCAAATAAAAAAAATCATTTACAACAAAGAACAGACCTGAATGCGGTTGCGGTGAGCAAAATCCGAGACTGCCCGATGCTCCAATAACCCCTCAAGCTCCCTTTGTCTTTCTCTCTCGATCCTGACAAGCAAGTCAAGAATTGCTTGTCTTCCACGCAACCTCAGCATGTCCCTGCGAATGTGCTCTGTTTGCCCTTCATCATGGTCAGCAACCGACCCATCACGTGCTCGGTCAACTTGTGCATTATGACCAGCAGCTTGATCTTCCCTTCGACTCGCACGAGCTCCTCGCTGCTGACTTGCCATCTGCACCCACTCCCTGACAATTCTAACCCTTTCCCTCTCTGTTTCACCAAGCCATTCTGCTCTAGGACTGCCATTCCTTTGGGATAGATTAGATGCATGATCACTAATGCCAGTCTCCATCCATCCCCGAGCAATCTGTCTCACACTCCTCTCAACTTCTCCAATATCAGGAGATTGCTCCCTGCTAGACTCATTATCCCCATGTTCATTCCGTGACCTCGTATGCTCATGTGACCAAGGTCCATAGTCATTTTCACTCTCACTTGCATCCTCCAAACTTCCCTGATTCTCACTGCCGCGACTCTCTGATGCATTTGAAGCTGTCATGTTTATATTAGAATCAGCATTCCTTCGCTGCCTCAACCTCTCCCTTCTACTCAACAAATGCTCATCTTCCAACTCCCGCCACATTTGCAAAATCCCAGATGCCTGAGTACTCGGCCTTTCCACTGCCCCTTGCCTTCTTGCAGTAGGCAACTGCGATTCCCTCAGAAACGAGGAATCAAGCATGGAAACAGTGTGCAAACCCGCAAGTGCCATCAACTCCGACTCACGATTACTCCTCTCCATAGTAGTTATCATCTCTTGTGCCTGGCGAGCAGCCCACCTACTCAAAATTCGAGAGTGGCGCCTTCTTGCAGCTGATGACTCAGCCAAATCATCACCCTCGAGATCAGACCTCCGTCTCCTGCGCACAAGCTGATCACCTTCATCATCCTCATCATCCACGTTACGATTAGAACTACACGAAGCAAATGGCATACAACCATCCAAATGCCCACGCATCAATTCGTCCAACCCCCTCTCAAATTCCGTGCGAGCATCATCTGTTGATTCAGGCTTTTGTTGTAAGAAATCAGTCATCCTCACACAATCCCTCCACCTACCCCGACACCTCACAACCTCCACTCTCAAAATTCACACCCCCCTTTTAAAAAAAATAACCCTTCTTTAAATCCACTAATTACACGTAATCCCTTCATTACACAATCCTAAAACTTATTAAAAAATAACATCAAACTCTAAAAATCCAAATGCAAACCCTAAATTCTGTCCCAAATTCAAACCAGATATAAATAAAATCTATTCCCTAAATTGAATTGTGATTGTCCCAAATCGATACCACCTGATAACATTTAAAATGTCAAAAAAAAAAATCTTTTAAGCAGAAAAAAAAGAAGAAAATTAACCAAATTGAGAAAATTAAGGATTGATATTTTTGACAAAAAAACGTACCTGGTAAGCTATGTCTATAACGTAGTTTTTTCTTAATGTCTTACGTTTGGGTTTTGCTTTGTGGATGTCAGGGAGAAACCAAAACAAAACCAAAACAAAAACAAAAACAAAAACAAAACAAAAAATGATTTTTTTTTAAGGAAAAGGAAATGTGAAGTGTAAAGAGAGAATTGTTGAAGAAGAGAAGGGAAGAGAGATCACAGGAGAGAATTATATCAGAATTTATAATTAGTGTCCCTAGAGATTTCTTAGAGAGAGAAAACAAATTAAGAGTGTTTTAGAGGGAGAAAGCTTGCAGAGAGAGAGAGAGAGAGAGATTTTATTTGTTTTTTATTTTCTTTGTTTTGTTTTGTTTTTTATTTTTTTCGCTCGGGAAAGGACCGCGGATCTAAAGGGAGCGGCGGGCTTACGATGATTGACACGTGGGAGATTATGGCTTTTTAATTTTGAGCTGTTTTTTATTCTTATTTTATTTGTCAATTGCCTAATACCACGTCATAAAATTGGCAAGGGTCTGCACGAGCAACATCTGTCTTTTTCCCCTTATCTAAACAGTAAAACGTTGGATGTTAAAAAAGAAAAGGAAATCGTTGAATTAATTTTAAAAAATAAGAAAAATAAAGGCTTCATCTACGTTTAATTTTTTTTAAAAAAAGAGAAAAATAAAATTAACTTGCATTCCAAGTTTTTGCGTGAGTCTGTGGTATTTAAAAAAAAACACTTTGAGACAAATAAACTAGCTTAGATAAAATCAACTCAAAAATTTATTAATTTAGCTTGTTACTAGGTTTTAAAAATAATAATTTGCAATTAATTTAGCATTATCATATCAACTTAATTAAAATTTAATTTAATTTTTTAAAATTATACCTTTCAAAATAAAATATGTTAGCCCAAGATAATTTGTTTGATACGCAACCTAGGGTTGTAAAAACTTATTTATTGATGTTTTAGATGAATTTATTAAAAGAAATTATAAAATTATCATAATTAAATTATTATTGATATTGTTATTAACTATAATGAACATGATAAAGAAATTTATTTGAATACACTAGATCAACTACCGTCACCTCTCAGTGTTCATAAACTATTCAACACCTAACAAAAATTAAATGTTACAAAGTTAATTTATAGAGGATAGATGAAGTTGTTTAGCAGAAAGATTACAAGATTGATTAGAAAATTGAAGATTAGTTTTAAATTAATACTAAAATAAACAGATTGATCAGCAAAATGAGAGCAAGATCTAACATAGACTTTTGTGATGATGATTGGTTTGTCAGTCAAGGAGTACTCTTCTTCTTTCTATATGGTATGTAGACAATTAACTGTCAATTTAAGGAAAAATATGATCTTGGTCCTGCCCAGTGTCCGGGCAGCAGGTATATTGCTAGCCTGTCACTTTTCAGGATTTTAAGATTATGTCCAGCTCAGGACCACGGCTTGCAGATGGGATTGTATTAATCTGATTTCAAGGTTAAAATTGTGTAATTACTTAATGAACATATTAATTATAATTAAAAAATATTTATAGATTTAAAAAATATTGACTTAATGAAGATAGTAATTATAATTTTAAATGAATTTGATCAAAAACATCCTAGTTAAGAAAAAAATATATAATCTATAGCTTTTCTTAAATTAAATAACCTTTAATCTTCTTGGTTAAATTAAGGTTTTGAGAAGCTAGTGAGTTAATTAGAGGATTGGATGGACGATTTTTATATAATCACAAGAAATTTGGCTAAAAAATACTATGTATCCAGCTGCCAAATCCAATAAAAGAAAATCTCCTTGCCCAAGTTTGGCGCCATGTCAATCTATAACTTGTTATTTTATTTGAAAATCTGACAATGCACTGCTTAAAATATTATCCAAGTCAGCAATTATTATGTTTGTGTACTCTTTAGATGGTCAAGTTATTGTTTATTAATTATATATATAAAAAAAGAAAAACAAGAAGCCAACATTTCTTACGTAGAATTGATAGAGCACGTGTTTTTTTATTTTGTTTTTTTGTTGAAATTTAGAAAGAGGAGAGTTCACTAGAAATGAAGAAAAGAAGATTAATATAACGGAATTACCTGTGCCCTGGCCTGAGATCATGGTATGTCGACCCAAAACATAAATCCGGTGAAAAAAGATACATTAACTCTGTTATATTATTATTATTATTATTTTCACAGATCTTAGCGTCAACTCTCATCATGAAAGGTACAGCAAGCATAATAATTAAATTCAAAATGGAAAAAACAAAGAAAATAGCAGGAGCGCAGAAAGGCGAGGGGCTAAAGGGGTAGACTGAAGCCCACCCGAGGGAATATGGAGTTTACTTGAGGGAGTCCTAAAGGGAGAAAGCAAAAGCTTTGAAATATTTTTGCTCTTCAGGGGAAGAAGGGAGGAAGGAGCATGTGGTAGCTTGAGATGCCAAGAGGGAAATCAGGCCCTTGTCTTACTCTTTGTGATCAAAATTGGGTGTTGGTGTTGGGTGATGAGCATCATTCTTGTACGGTGGTCTGCCTTTTTCAATGACGTTGATGTTGCAAATGCATGTATATTTTTTTCATCACATAAAAAAAAAATTAGGTCAAATCTTGATTGGGGTGCTGCACCAAACTTAGAGCTATAGAAAATATCCCCATTTTTAGCATGCCTCAATTGGTTGAGAGCATTGAGGATTCTATGTACCAATCACGCTCATTAAACTTGACCTATACTAATACTCGGCTAATAGGTCACGAGGTTAATTTGAATTAATTTAGGTTATTTTAAATATATATATTAATAATGTTTTTTACAAGATCATGTGTCAACATGGTTTTTAACACACTACAAGATTTAACAGTTTTACCGACGGAATTTTTCCGTCGGCGTAAGACACATACTCCATCGATAATTAATTTACCGACGAAATCACTGACGGATGATTCCCGTCGGTGAATCTTTTGTCGGTAATTTATTGTCCGTCGCTAAATCCGTCGGTAATAATATTACCGACGGATTTACTGGCGGAACAGACACGTCGGTAAATTTTTTTTTATTACCGACGGATTTACCAACGGATTTACCGACGGAAATTTTCGTCGGTAAATCCGTCGGTAATTATTTAAAAACATTTTAAAAAAAATTCATTTTATAAAATAATTAAATTAACATAAATCAACATTGTATAATATATACTCAAAATGCTTGGAAAAAAGAATAAGAAAATCAACTCAAAAAAATAAAACAAAAAAATTAATTCAACTAAAAAAATTCATATGAAAAAAATGAAGTTGCAATTGCTAAAAATTTAAAAATCCTATAAATGAATCAACTAAAAATTGATCTCATATGAAAAAAAAAATCTCACAACAACATTTATACAATTATTATAAACAAAATCAATTAAAATTAAATAAAAAACAAATATAGTGAAAAAAATCATGAAAAAATAAGAAAAAAGAAAAATCTTACCTTAATATACTTGCAAGTGAAGCTAAGGAAAAAAAATAATTCGTAAAGCATATTAATTAAAAAAAACTAAGAGGATAAAAGAAGAAAGAAGAAGAAGACATACCCGAGCATGGAGGAAAAGAGAAGGAGATGAGGAGAGAAAAGAAGAGAAAGAAATAGATATTGATGTTTTTTACATATAGTGAAGAAGAAGAAGAAGAAAAAGAAGAAGTAGAAGAAGAAGAAGAAGAAGAAGAAGAAGAAGAAGCAGTAGAAGAAGAAAAAGAAATAATGAGTCTGTCTCTTGTGAAATAAGCGGATTCAGGTTTTTTATTCGGGCGCGTTACCGACGGATTTACCGACGGATAATTTAATATTAATATTTTTTAATTATTCCGTCGGTACTTCCGTCGGTAATATTTAATTTAAATTTTCAATTTCGTAAAAAGTTTTCAGAAACCGCCAAAAATTACCGATGATTTTTCAATCCGTCGGTGATTCCGTCTGTAATAATTAAATGAAAATTTTAAATCAATTGAATTTTTTCAGAAAACCGCCAAAACACACCGACGAATTTTCAATCCGTCGGTGATTTTGTTCGTAAAGTAAAACAATTAACAGTGCAATTGGAAGATGAACAGTTCTGGAGCTCTCTGGACAATACCGACGGAATTTTCCGTCGGTAATTCCCTTTGTAATTGACATGATGAACAGTGTTCACATTTTACCGACGGATTTTCCGATGGATTTGCCGACGTAATTACCGACGGAATTAATCCGTCGGTAATTCCGTTGGTAAAAAATGACACGTAGTCATTTTTTTTTTGCTTTGTTTTAATTTTTTTTCTCATGGTAATTCCCTCGGTATATACCGAGGGAATATTTCCGTCGGTAAAATCCCTCGGAAATTTACCGACGGAAATATTCCCTCGGTATTTCCGTTTGTATTTATTGATTTTCTGGTAGTGACATGTTACTTGGGGCAATTTCTTTTTTTTTATTATTTTAAATTTTATAAAATCTAAATAAGTTTTAAGTTTTTGAGCAATTTATTAAGCCGATTCAAGTTTTTTAACAATGCATATATGGATATACTGTCAGCTTTCATATATTAAGGCAAAAGAAGCATTGAATTCTTTTCACTACAATGCATACACCATTTTTTTTCTTTTTTCCAACTTACTAAGTCTAATTTTGAGTTAATTATGAAATTAAGGTTGTCTAAGATTTATTAAACCTTTCAATCAATAAGAAAAGACCCTAAAAATCTTGTTTAGGGATTTTTTTGCTGTTTTTTTTATTTTGATATGCACAATAAAAAATATATCTTTATAGTTCATTTTAATAATTGTCAATAAAATACTCTTTCAAGAGCTTCACCTTTTTTTTCTATTAGATCTTAACAGGGCGTAGTCGAGATCCGTTAGGTCAATCTAGCTATTTCTTTTCCTTCTTATTTGCCGAGTGAGAATTATTCATCCATGTGATTAAATAAACTTTATTTTCCATAATAATTCATACTTTTGAAATAGAAACCATTGTTTATAGAAATTAATAATAATTAAATCCACCTTTTCCTCCTTTTGTTCATGTCATGACATGGAAAGTGACCAACCCTGAAACCAGTTAAGACTTCACTAGTGATTGGAGAACAAGATTCTCTAAACTTGCTTCCTCGCAAAGTCAAGAAAGTTTTAAGCCAAAATAAATGCAATTTAAAGCTCAAGTACTTATTAATTAAACCACTACTCATTGATCATCTTCAAGCCATAAAATTATAAACAAAAATTACTTGTGTCGATCGAGGGGTTATTCTTTCATTAATTATTAGCACATGTCCATAACATTTGATTGGGAAAAAAAAAAAAACTTTTGTTAGTGCATGGACCCATTGATCAAAGAGTTTGAACTTGTATAATGACTAAAAATTTGCAGGCACCTATTCAATTTAATCATTTCCACTTGAAAATTTGGGTCACCTTTTCTCTCTATTCTTGACAAATTAACACTCGCAAGTTTGACCAATTAAAATTTATTTTTTTCGAAAGTAACTCCCATTTTCCCATTATATTTTTTCCTTTGACAATTTAATTTACTAATTATTAACGTGAATAAAGGCCAAGCCCTGCCTCTATATATTTGTTTTGCTAGATTGAAACTAAATTTATAACCTGATGATGTGTGCCTATATACACTCTCTAAGACATATTGTGTCGTGTATGGGTCAGAACCACATGGCATATATATTTTGTCTTTAAAAAAGCACGACATCATCAATATCTATTTATGAGGATAATAAAATTTTTGGAAACACTATTTCCTACAAACTTATTTCGTTGCTATAGATATATTTCTATTTATGAGGTTTCATGACACTTTTTTTATCCTTTATATTTTAGGTTTTTTATATTTTTATTCTTTCCAATTTTTTCCAGGGTTTTTCATGTTCTTTAGAGATAAAATTTAATTTTCTCAAGGAATTTCAAAAATAGATTTTCTTTTAATTATTGCAGGGTATTTTCATCTAAAAACAACAAAAGGAGTATATAGGAGAAAATATAAAAACATATGTGCATATAAAAGTGAGTTTTTTTTTTAAATAACATATAAGATAATAAAGAATAGATGAACTAACTAACCCTAAAAAATCCCTGTGAAAAAAAGAAAAAACAATAAATCCAAGCCTGGATCAAAGAGCAGTTGCAATCCACATGGTTTTGATGAAAAAAGGGGGGGGGGGGAATAAGGAAAGGAAGAAACATTTATAATCCATGTTAGAATTGAAACGAACATGTTGGATGATTTATAAGCCACAAAAATCCCTAGTAAAAGTTGAAGTTGAAAAATGTAAATATTGGATGGTGGTGCATGGGATTTGACGCCCTGGAGTAGATGCTATGGGATTTAATTTTATGTAGTAGTTATTAATTAGTTTGATATCTATAAAAAGGCTAAATTAATTTATAGTTGATTAGATTTACAAATCAAGCAATTACTAGGGTTTCTTAACTTAATTTTTGTTCTAATAACATCATGCCTCGGTGATAATCATAAAATTTACCGAATACTGTAGATAAACTAAATTGGAAAATGAAATTAAAAAAGAAAACTTAAAACATGAAATCAGCATTAATAACCTTTACAAGATGAAATAGAACCTGAGAGATCTTTAATTTAAGTAATAATTTATCTCTTGACTTATCCAAAAAGGAAAAAAAAACTCGAGAATCAATTAACCTAGCTAGCTAGTTAAAATCATGCACGCAGGAGCCATATTACAAGGGCAATTATTTATATCTGTCCATTAGCATGCAGACAAGAGCATTGGGATGGAAAAAAATTAAACTGTGTATATAGTTATATATGTTAGGTCACCCGTCATTCAATTTTCCATCTCCATGCAAGTTGTCTGCTGTCTGCTTCTCTCAGATCATTCCTCTAGGGTTTTAGCAAAACTCCATCTCCAAGAAGCCAAAAAACTACTACTCTCCATCACATTTTGCACCCTTTAGAGATACATGGAGTTGGTCTGTGCACCATGGACAGTATATGCATCTTAGTCTGATATGGTGGCATTTTTATCATTGGGAATCAAATCACGTCACATTTTCAGTGTCATTGCTGGGTGTCCTGGGCTTTATTTTCAAAGGCTGTGGTGTTATTGGATTAGAATCCTATGTTGTTGTTGAAAATACTGCATGGTTGGGTCCATGAAACTTTTATCGCTTAGGTGTTGCTACTGTCTCGTTCTGCTGGAAGGAATATGTCACTTCTCTTTACTTGTAAAGCTGATAATTTGGACTTTATGTTCTTGATTGTTCTTTTTGGTTCTCCTTGCAAGTGAGGGGACATTGCGGTCATGGTACATTCAGCATAGGCTTTCGATCAAGTTGCAACTATCAGATTGTTAGGGATTGTTGCCATGCTTTATTGATCACTGATGAATTCATGAAAAAACTTTACATAAAAATTAAGTTTTAATGGATTGAAATCTTGCATCAAGACATGTGGGCTTGATTATTGGCTTTGTGTTTGGATTTATTGATTGTTGGGCTTACACCGTGTATGAAAATTTATCTAAAATAACAAGTTATTTATGGAATGAAAAACTCTTTAATACTTAAATCGGTAAGTGTATGAAAGAATTGAAAGAAAATATAATCAAGACTTGTTAAAGAATTTGAAAAAAATTAAAACATATTTTATTTACTTGTTGGTCGAAAATATTTATAGACCTTAAATATTCATCTCAAGAAGTAAAGAGTTTCATAATTGATGGAAACATTAACATCCACCATTAATTATAATGTCTTGCATTTTATTGATGGAGAAGTGGATGATTGTTAGTGATACATTAGGTGAAAATAATCATTGATTGAAAAAATAAATGCTTGATTTGCATAAAAAATGATTCGTGCATGCACTATTGATTATTAGCTTAAAAAAATAATGTTGTAATTAGATTAGGGTTTTTTTTAATTTATGTTTTGGGCATTGACATAATGCCATTGATGATGGTAATTATTTGAACCACTGAGTTTAAATATGTTGAGGCCATCCTACATCGTTTGTAGTTTGTAAGTGTGAGGAAAAGCCTCACCTCATAAGCTAACTTATGTTTTAGAGTAAGATAGGTCCAAGACCACCTAATGATTGATTACAAAGCCTAATTAAGTTTGCTAACAAATCTGGACCCTACAATCAGGACGAGGAATAGGTTGGCATGACTCTCATCCAAGACCTGAGATAGTGAGATGTGAGGGGAAAGTTGTTGGGGCTATCGCATTTCAGGTGTGGAAAGAACCAGTAAAGAATTCATTCATTAATATACAAGGGAAAGTAAACCCGACCACACAAGCTAGCTTTTAAGGAAGAGATATAGATCTAAGAGCATGTTTGACAGTGTGGTAATGGTTGCTTTTCAAATAGTTTTTCGTGTTGAAATACATATCAATGATGTTTTTTTATTTTTTTAAAATCATTTTTGATATCAACACATCAAAACGATCCAAAAAGTACAAACCGCAGTCAATTTTAACAAAAAAAAAATTCAAAATTTGATGAAACGCAAATACAAACGTAATGCCAAACGGTGTCTAAGACTAATACCACCTCATAGAAAATTTCTGATCCTTCAGGTCAGGTTCCATTCATTATATTTTTAAAATTAAAGAGATGAAGACATGTACTTACTTTAACCAGAGTGGAAATTTACAGTAAGAAAAAGGAGGAGGAGGAAGCTAACAAGGGAAGAGGACGGGTGAAGATTTTCTCCAAGCGACGAGCTTGGGACTTCGGGAGCGCCAGCTCTGCCCAGTTTAATATGGGCTCAGTATGGGCTTCAACTCTCTTTTTTTTTTTTTAATTTCCAATTAAACTACTTATTTAATACTTGTATCTAAAAAATATATTTTCACGTGATCCTTGGAGAAAATTGTTGAGATTTTTTTATAATTTTTCTTTGGGTAAAACGTAATTTCTGTAGCTATTTCACTTCTTCATGGCCCTTGAATATGATGCAGACACGCATATATTCTGGTTACTATAGAGAAGAAATTGATGATAATAAAACAAGTGGATAATAATCAAAGTTGAAAAATTGGTAGCAAATAGCTTCATGTAACGTTCCTTTCACATGCAAAAGCATTTCCCTCCTGTACTTATAACTCTCCTGTCACCTTTTATTTTATATATTTATCCTCTCCAATTTAACAAGTCGTTTTCAAACCGATGAACATTATTACCTCCTCAGGTTTTTCCTCATCATTCCATTTCTCTATCTCCTCCTGTGTATCCCCTCTTGTTGAATTGCTATAACAATAATAATACATATTTTAATCATTTTTTCTTGGCCGAAAGAGTTAAATCTCGAAACGGCAGCTAAAGAATTGCCAATGTTATTATTTGATCGAAGCTTAATTCAGACCTGAAAAGTAGTTTTTATTTAGAAAATGTTTTTTTTAAGTAAATTTTTGAAAATTATTTTTTTATATTTGATAATTCATGGAATATGAGTTGAAAAATAACTTATTAATATTTTAAATTTTTTTATAAATTATTTTAAATAATAAAAAATAATTTTTACAGATAAAAAAATTAAAAAAAATCATAAAGTATTTCAAACAAAAATAAATAGTAATTAAAAAATAGAAACTAAAATTAATAAAAAAATAATAAGAGAAAAGCTACAATATAAAAAAATAAGATGAAAGTTGATATAAAAATAAAATTAAATTAAATTTGAAGAGATAAAATTAAAGAAAAATCAAAATAATATATATATATATAATAATTAAGAGATTAAAAATTAAATTTGATATAATTAACAAATAAAAAGATATTTTGAGTTTTTAACAATAAAGTATTTTTTATTAAAAATAAAAAAATACTTTTCTAGAGACTAGAATAAAATTTTTTATTAAAAAATATTTTCTGTTAATTAATGTTTTTAATAGTAAAATATTTTAAAAAGAAAACCGCTTTTCATCGTGAAAGAAACGTTGCTTGGTATCGACAAGTTCACAAACGAAGGGGGTTCGTTCGTTGTCCATTCCTTTTCACCGACAATTTCGAAAGTGACCAAAACATCCTTTGCATTGCAAGGGTTGAAACTTGAATGCCCTTTTGCAGGGGATAATAAGGTAAACTCACCCTTGGCAACCATGGTTGCAGCATTAAATGTTCATCTAGCAATTGATTGGACAGCTCTATTTCCATGATTGAGAAAAATCTTCCACTTGTCTCTAATTTCAAGATTATCTTTTTTCATTAGCAAATAACACCACAAAACAAATAGACTCAACCACGTCAGCAAGTTGTGTTCACATCTTATTTCAACTCTCGTGGGTCACTCCGAACTGACTGATCCACAGGTGACCATGTCGTTTTCTTGGTGGGTTCTTGTCAATTTCGGTTGTTCTGATTTTTTAATGCTAATCTTGAAAATAGGGAAATATTTATGATCAAGTAATTAGCATCTAAATTATAAATAAATAATAAAATAATACATGATGAAAAATCTTGATAAAATAATATAGTTGGAGAAAATCATGCTTTAAAAACATGATATTTAATATATATTGATGATTATGATTTAAGATATCAGTTATTGAGTTCCGATTATATTTAATAGATATTGTGTTTTTAAAATGCAACAAGATCAAATTATTTTATTTTATTAAAAAAAAATTAAATAATATTATTTTATAAATTTATTTGATATATATTAATAGTTATAAACTGGAACATCATTTGATATGATTTTAAAACTTGATATTTAATAGAAATCACGCTTTTAAAACACACCTAGATGAAATTATGTTATTTTACTAAATCTATTGTAAATCTATTGTGTTAATTGAGAAGAAAAAAAAACAAATATTTAAGGAGAATAATCCTGAACCTTACATGTTATCTTTTTGAGGCCAAGTGAGGGCCTGCACTTGGTTTTGGCATTTTCTTGTGAAGTGGGAAACATCAATGGATTCCATATAGATATCCATGGCCTACATCATGGAGCAACTTCACCATCTCTATCATGATTCAACCGGAAACCTAGTAGCTAGCTTTCTGTTCTCCCCCTCTTTTTTTAATATTTTCTTTAAGGCTTTCCTCCTCCTCCTCCTCCTCCTCATTTGTATAAGGAAGGTCAATGGCACTCTTTTAAACAATTAAAACATGGGCTTCTCTTGAAAAAGCTTTCTCGAGTCGAAACAAGCCCACCACTTGGGCCTTGTTCATTGGGTAAGACATATGAGCTTAATTAACTTCTGATCTTCACATGGCTTAACCCGCCAAGCTTGGGCCTTTTCAGACCCGAGGAATGTTGCAGTGACATGTCGTTCTTGATATCACCTGCCCTTTTTTTCTCTCTTTAAGAATGGCATGACTTGTCAATTGCCAAGCCACAAATGTTCCTTTAATCATGGTTATAAAGCCTGGCATGAACTAACATGTTGACTTGCACTCAACTCAACTCATGAAAATATATATGTATAATTTATTCAGTTACCTAGTAACTCAATTAACTCAGATCTAATATCAACTTATTTACACTCTTTTTTCCAGAATAATGTTATTTATTAAAAAATAAAATCTATACTTTTAAACAATATTTTTGAAACAATTTTCAAGTAAGTCTTTTTAGGGCTATAAAAATAATCTAAATTTTACTCATTAACAAAAAAAACCTTTTTTAACTACAGTGACAATTCCTAGATTGTAATTGGAATTATGTGTTTTCATGGTTTTATGAAAAAAATTATATGAAGAAAAACCGTTGCAATTCATAATGTTTTCAAGAAAAAAAATACAAAGCTAAATTTTAAAAAAAATTATAACAAAAAAAATACAAAAGAAAAAAAAATAATATATGGAAATACTATAACAATCCACAATATCTTAAAGAAAAAAAAACTGCATAATTAAATTTTCAACTAGTTTAATATTAAAAAAAATCAACTAAAATAATTTAAAAAAAACACTAAAAAAAAAAAGAATAAGACAATTTTAGAAAAAAAAACATGTAAAATAAAATAAAAAAAAAAGTTACAATACTTTCCCAATATATTTTAAAATATTAATTAATAGATTATACCAATGCATCAAAAAAGGTCAAGAAAACTACGGGAGAAGGGCATACAAATATTTGAAAGGCCTTCGGTTTATACATTATTTTTCTTCCAGAAGACAAATGGGTGTTATATGTCAGCGGCAACAACTAAGTTAGGTGATGGAGTAGATATTATTTTTTAAAAATCAGTGTATTAGAATTATCTAAAAATAAATAAAAATATTAAAGCTAAAAAATCTCAATTTTTTAAAAAAATACAGTTGACCACAATACCTAAACCACAACAAGACAGTTTTCACACATTTGAGCTCCTTAAACTGACAGAATCGAAAATAAACACGGATTAAGACAGCTCAAAATTCACTGTTCTGAACCCTGAAGGCCGCAAATGAACCATCGCAGCTAGAGGCGATGCACCGGTCATTTCATGCTAGTCCGTTGAGTTCGAGTATTCCAATGCTTGTCTACTTCTCAACCCTTCACGGACCTGCTGCTTTCAAAACGTTTGCTTCATATACCCCGATGCCTGTCAGAAATGCAATTCATTCCATGGTATCCAACCCCAGATAAGTTCTTGAAAGAAATAGATAGGAGAGTGTCTCAGCGCTTTATATTATTTTAATGCATAAATATTTGGGATTAATTAATAAATGTTATTGAGCTGAAATGGTAGGCTTTCTTGTCATCAAATCATAGACTTGATTGTTTCATCTCTGATGAATACAACTACGTACTAACAATAAATGAAGGAGTCAACGTTATGGAAGCAAGTTAATACAAGGTCGGGAAATAAAACCAAACCCATTAAAATAAAAGCAGTTAAACCAACCCTCTCCATTGCTTTTCTTTGAAATCTTCCCGCTGACAGATACCTACCACGCTGAAGGAGCCCTCTCAACCCCAGCCAGAACTAAACCAACTTCGTTCAACCACCTCTAGATAGTTACGGTGCACCGCCTCTCTTATTTAATGTGGTTCCCTATTTATACAATTACAGCCCCAAGAAACCTTAACCATATATATCCAGCTCTGTCTTTGAGCCAAGACGAACAAGCAAGACTGTGTTTGATTTGTTGACAAGTAAGAAATGGGTTCTGTTTCTTCATCAACTGTTATGGCAGAAAAGATCTCTTGGTACTGTGCTTTGTTGATGGCACTAATGCTGGTTTTGAGCTGCTGTGAAGTGAGCGAAACCGAATTGTCCACGGTTGGGCACCCGAGGTTTTTTGAGAACAAGCCATGCGATGAGATTTATGTGGTTCGAGAAGGTGAGACTTTAAACACGATTAGTGAGAAATGTGAGGATCCTTATATTGTTGAGGAAAATCCACACATCCATGACCCAGATGATGTTTTCCCTGGCCTGGTCATCAAGATTACTCCTTTCATCGATAGGTATACTCCGATGAGATAGTTTGTATAATTGCTTTTAAATGTTTACCTTTATGTAATCCTTCAAGACAAAAACATGGAGGGAGCTGTGTATATTTCTTCTCCCCTTGTGCTTAGACACTTGGTGGTGCTCCAGCTTGTCCTCATGAAATCAATGGAAGAAATTTTTTTACAAATTAAAGTTATACTCAACGTTCAAGGTTTTGATAGATGACCGTTTCCCTATATACTCAATGTTCAACATAACTTTAATGTGTATGGTAAGAGTTTGTCTTGTAGCTCCCTTTAGGATGGGTTTTCGAAAAGTGATGCTACATATCAAGAAAGTTTGATCACAAAAGAAAGGAATAGACCTCAATGGCAAAGTGTATGCTTTTCGTCAAGTTTCTGGCTATTTATTTTCTGAGCCTGTGTCTTTCTGATGTCGTGATGTGTATCATTTTCCCTGCTGGAATGCTTTGTGGTGACTACGATTTTTGGGGCCTAAAATATACCATGAGAATATGGAGGAAACAAGCTAACAGAAAACTGTTCCGATATGAAGTGGTAGCCCGTCACTTGACAACAAAAACATAAATAGAACCGTTGCTGGTATGAAATTAATCGCATGGTTTGTTCTGAACTAAGACTACCTCTGAAACAAGAAGAAAACAGAACACAAGCGTACATAGAACAGCCAGGATTCTCATTGCCTGTTTCCAATAAAAACATGCAATACCTGGGTCGAAGGTGACTAACAGATTTAATTATAATGCTGCAAGTGCTGCCTTCCATAAATCTCAAATCTCACCAGTTCCAAGAGGCTGCCTTGATGTGTCACCAGAGGCCCATGCTTGATAGTCCTTTACAAGCTGCAAAATTATTAAAGCAATTGATGTCACAAAAAATTAACCGTTACTGATGAACAAATACAAGCCTACAGGAGGAATAAATCAATCCTAGATGATGGTGGCAACATGTAAGAGCAGACGAATCAAACTGGTATATCCAGGTTATGGAGGCAGTTTTACATTTTTGTAAGAACTGAATCACCAAATCGTACTTCATTTACAAATTGAAGAACAAGATTTATCAGACAGAAGAGAATTTCGTGCAGAATTCTGAAAATGATCTTGAACTGTTGGTATATGTTGCTGGGATTTGTTCTTTCATCTAATCCCCTAATTGATATCTGCTTTTAATTGCCGTATGGTTTACATGAAGTCATTTTTCATGGTGCGAGACCAGTGGAATTCAGCCTGGACCAGGAACTTCAAGACTCACCCAAATAATGAACATGCAAGGGTTTAACCAAAATGAGGTACTAGGAGGGCAAATATCAGATCTGCAACTAGTAACAAGCCTATTTCATTCTTCATAGGATAATTTAATTTTGATTTCCTCAAACCTGTGCCATAAAGCGGGGAAGCATAAGCCCAAGTATTTGTTGAAGGATTTGGGAACCAGTCGATTCTATCGCTTCAGCTGGAATGGCTCTAATTGCAAAAGGAACCTCGATGCTAACCTATAATGAAACACAACGAGTTTAAAATTAATATTTGTTTACATATATGACCATGTACAATATTGAAATCATTTTAAAACACTGCGCCACAAGCAAAGACAACTTCGTCAAGTACCTCAATGACTGCATCTGAAGTAAGTCGTTGCATTGTAGAGTTGCTTGAGTTGCTACTGCATGAAATTTGGTTCACCATAGAAGCTGCATTCCCACACCAAATTAGTGTCAAAGCATTCCTGAAAAAAGCATTTAGAATAATAAATTTAGAAATTTAATTGCTAACACTACTTTGTACATGGATTTTTTCCGAAAGAAAATCTCTCATCCTTTGCATTGGTTCAGCCAAAATGATCGCATGTTCCTGATAATGATTTTTGTCACGCACAGCAGTTAAGGTTTACAGAGAGATGCTATTTTCACCATGACAATTGAATTATTAAAGTTTCCCTCAGCTAAGCTGCAGAAGTTAAAGACATGGTTTTGCTGGCATGTTGGTGCCTTATTGCCAATCACTGTCCAGGCTTCAAGAACACACACAAGCAGTGGAGTATAGCCAGGGCCAGAAGGTTATTAAAATAAATCTCAGAAACCAGTTTTTATGAGACAGTAAACCACCTTCCTCTACTCAACTTAATAATACAGCATTTCCAGTATTTTCTCGCTATGCCTGAATTGTAGCCATTTTACAAATAAAAGCCTGGTCAACAGTAGCCATTTCACAGCAAGGCCAGGCTAAGTATGAAAAACATTCTGAGAAGCACATGATGAAATTTAGTTGCTGAGCATTTCATTCTGTACAGTAAAATTTTAACAAATCAAGTGTTGCAACATTTCAAAGATGTATTTTCTACCTTCCAATTCCAAGCAAAGAGAAAAAACGAAGGACAGGGCATCATGTACTCCTTCGCTAAAACCATGGTTTTGAAACTAATCTCTGAAAGAAAACCATTGATTTACAGCATGCATCCAATCATACATTGAAACTAAAGTCCCATTAAACATGACACTAGTACACATTCTTACACCTATAACACAAAAAAAATAACGAAACCAGACTTATACAAGGTATAATAAACAAGTCAAACCTCAAGAAGACAACTATCATAGCAAGCATTGGCCAATAATGACAATTACACTACCACCACATTTCAAGCCCATCATACAAAAACAGAGTCAAAACCCTGGTCTAGCACACAAAGAAATCCAAAATCAATCCATGTTATGCTTGCCAGAAAACCCAAATAGAAACCCTTACCGTCAAACTTCTCATTCTGCGCAACGACAATCGGCGAACCTTCAAGCTGCCGCAATCAACAAACCAAGCAAACATCAGTGCATAACACCATGTAATCCAAAACTTCATATACAAACTCAAAAACAACAACAGCATCAATAACAACAACTAGTGTATTATCATTACCTTACACGACAAAAGCTTAATGCAACAACCATTAGGCTGCTCTTCAACTCTAACAAGCAAAACAGGACAAACCTCAAACGCAAAAAACTTGAACCTATACACGTAACACCTAAACGTGTTGTCCTCTACCCTCTCTATCCTTTCCGCATCCAACACTGAGTACTGACTCGCTGGCAAACTCATATACTCCACTGCAACCTCAACATAAAAAATCATTACAAACCCAGTTTCGAAACAATCAAAATTAAAACATTTTGTAATCTTTAGCTTAAGAAATTAATCCATCCTAACATTACTTAGAGGGCGCCCGAGTTGCCGGACCGAAACGGACTCTCTACGTCTAGCAATGAATTTCGCTTTCGGGACGGAATCAGCCGAAGCACGAAGCGTGCATTTTGGATATTCAGTTGGAAAGAGTTGTTTGGAAGTGAAGGGATTTCTAGGGTTTCTGGATATGAAAGAAATTGAATTTAGGCCTATTGTTGCCATGAAAATAACTGAAAATTCAAGGATTGCAAGCTAGAGGAAGATAAAATAGAAGTATTGTGACTATTGTCTGTGCTGGTGAAGGATAAGAGGACGAGTGGTTCTGCGGCTAACGAGGCGCAATTTAGACTCACGTGGTTACATTTTCCTAAGCTGCACAAGAAAATGCCAGAAGGTGGTTTTGGCATCGATTGTGGGCCACTTTGTTTTTTTGCTTGACAAAGATTACATGTGGCGTAGGATAAAAAACGTCACGTCAATGCTTTACTAAGAAGCGCACATGGCGTTAAACCTTCATCGTCACAAAACAATCCGTTCAAAGCGAACCCCGAATTATCTCCCCTGCAAACCTTTTTGATTAACCCGAAAATTAATCAAAATCTGAATCTAGAAATAGAAAGAGAAAAAAAGGTGGAAAACAAATTTCAAGACCTAAAAATTAAATTCCATTCAATGAAAGAAAAAACCTACAACAGATTCATTCAGATCAGAATCTAAAAAGACTTTACATAGGACAGAAACACTAAATTAAACACAACCCACAAAAAACCCAACAAACCCTAGCCGCTAAGAGCTTGTAAACTTGGTAACAGCCTTGGTCCCTTCAGAGACGGCATGTTTCGCAAGCTCTCCAGGCAAAACCAGTCTGACAGCTGTCTGGATCTCCCGAGAAGTAATGGTGGGCTTCTTGTTGTACCTTGCAAGCCTCGATGACTCTTGAGCGAGTTTCTCAAAGATATCGTTGATAAAACTGTTCATAATACCCATTGCCTTGCTGGAGATCCCAATGTCAGGATGGACCTGTTTCAGGACCTTAAAGATATAGATCTTGTAGGTCTCGACGTTCTTCTTTGTCCTCTTCTTCTTCTTGTCAACCGCTCCTTCTTTGGGTATCTTCTTCTCTGCTCTTGGCTTCTTCTCCGCTGGGGCTTTCTCTGCTGCTGCTGCTGGCTTTTTCTCAGCCGGCTTCTTCTCTGCCTTAGGAGCCATTTGGGATTCTTGAGAAAGAAATTGAGAGAGAATTTCTTTAAGAGAGGGGGGTTGAGGAGGTCTTTTCGAAAGATTTGATGATTGAATTAGGTATTATGAGGTTTGTTTATATAGGGAGAGGAAGTGAGTGGTGATTGGTTGGTTTTGGCGAGACGCGGATTGATGACGTGGATGGTTGGTTTTGCGGGGGTTTGAATTGACGGTCAGATGCGGTAACTTTTGAAGACCGAATGTCAGGCACGAGGAGGAGTACAGGCCCAGCCCATCTGTTTTCATTAGTCATTAGCACTGAAGGCCATGATTAGCAAAGTCGGCCCAACAGTCAAATAATAGGAGGGAAATGGGAGATAAGGAGAGGATTGATGATTTGTGAACAGCCATGGCAAGACTCCGGCAAGGAAGATTGCATGAATATACAGCTTGAGTTGGAGCTGTGATGCTCGGTTAGACAATAAAAGTAGATCATCTGGGGAAAGGGAGCTCTCGATGTTTTCTTTATAGGGTTATCGATCATTTACTCAATCTTTGATTATTGTTGATTTCAGAGATATGTTGCAAGGTTTGGGGGTGTAGAGACGTCTCAGGGAAGTGAAGGGACACCCCATAAGGTTAACTGTCCAGTCGATTCTCTAAAATATTTACCATTTTTGCAAGATATCAGTCTTCCCTTTTGGAGTTTGTCGATCGCATTATGTGCTGTTTTTCTTTTATCCACAATTTTGCTCAAATTGAGAGCTTTTTGCAGACGCGGGCACATGTGCAACTTGTACCGGATGTTCAGATGAGTAGGTCCGTGGTGGAGGAGAGTGTTTATGAGCGGAGGGCCGATTGTTGAAGCGATCGGAATTCAGAGCAAACTCCACACTGTAAGGAAGTTGAAATGAGAGCAATTGAAAACAGAATAAATTGTGGCAAAGGTTGAAGAGGCCAATGTCAGGTCTTTAAGTGAATGAGTAGCTGCTGCTCGGGTTTGGTCCATTCATTGCTGCTGTTTTCTCTGATATTATATAAAAATAAATGATTTCCATAGATCAAAGAGAGAGTAAGTAGATAACCTACTACAAAGATTGAACAGTTAAGTTAACATGAATCATCAGCTACAATAGACAGCAGAAAACTTATCATTGGAGATCGACAAGTTCATGATCCTGTATTTAACGACAGCTTGAGATGGAGAGTCGAGACCCAAAGAGTTCATGAACTCTCTTGTTTCTTTCTTCCACAGAGCATGTATGGCGGCATTCTAAAGGAAAACATTTCTTTCGCAAATTACAATTTGCCCTACTAAGCTCAGCAATCGAATTACCAAGACTGGTCTTAACACAATACGCTTGCAGAATGGAAAACCACGCCCCCTCCTTGCAAGATCACAATCAAAGAGCGCAATATCACGATGCTCATTTGCATCACCTCAAGGGGCACCAAAGGAAAAACAATTCTACCTCTTCGGTTTTACCAATCCTTGATTATTGAGGACTGCCAATTATCGAGCAAGAGATAACGCAGTGACCAGGAATATGAAAACTGCTCCAAATCAGTTTGTCTTTCAACCTTCAGCCTTTCCCGCTCTGATGAAACCCAAGCACTTATTGCAGGATACTCACCACTAAGATTTGTTTTCCACCCAATACTATCTTGACTCAAGTTATGTGGAAGGATCACCCCATAAACAGCTCCACAAGGCTAGATCCAGTCCCAGCCTCTGATGATTATCAGGCACCTTTACCACTACTAAATGAGGTTGCTAAATTACTTCGAAGGTTTCTAAACCCCCACAAGGAAGCTCCATTGAAATTCTCAATCCCGACCAGATCAAGCCGATTACCCAGCCTTCAGCAATGTGTTATTAGAAGGAAGCTCAGCGTTGTACAAAAACAGAATCTAAATCAAACATTTCCAACGGTTCTCCGTACATCATTGATTACCGGGTAATTCCACAAAATTTAAACGAAAACCAGCAAATACTCAATCCAGTCAAACAACTACCTACAAAACATCTCCTACAAAAGATCTAAGACAATTCTACAGATACCAGAAATGCACAAAACCACAAGGGAAAAAATAAAACAGAAATCGTCAAACCAGAACTAGCCCTAGCCAATCAAAAGAAGAATTGAATAAAAAATGAGAAAGCACGAGCAGGAATCAACATCATTCAAACCCAATAATCAAAGACAAATCATGCACAAGATTCATGTTTCATAGATCATGTCACCCAAAAAAACCAAAAATTTAGAACCCAACAAAACCTAGCACGGCCTATGAGCTGGTAAATTTGGTGACAGCCTTGGACCCTTCGGACACAGCATGTTTCGCAAGCTCTCAAGGTAAAACCAATCTGACAGCAGTCTGGATCTCCCGAGAAGTAATGGTGGGCTTCTTCTTATACCTAGCGAGCCTTGAAGCCTCTTGAGCAAGCTTCTCAAAAATATCATTGATGAAACTGTTCATGATACCCATAGCCTTGCTTGAAACCCCAATATCAGGGTGGACTTGTTTCAAAAACTTGAAGATATAGATCTTGTAGGTCTCAACGCTCTTCTTTGCCTTCTTCTTCTTGTCAATCGCTCCTCCTTTAGGCAACTTCTTCTCGGCTCTTGGCTTCTTGTCCGCTGGAGCCCTCTGCTGCTGGCTTTTTCTCAGCTGGCTTCTTCTCTGCTGCCTTAGGAGCCATTTCGAGATTCTAGAGAAGACGAGACTACTTTGTTAATTGGAAGAGAAAAAATTGATAATTTTTCGGTCAGAGGGTTAGTGAACTGGTTTGGGCTACTTGTTTCGTTTATATATAGAGTTGGAGAGAGCATGATTTGTTCGGTTTACGTCGCCGCGGATAGATGACGTGGTTGGTTGCTTTGGCGAGGGACTTAATGGACGTCGGAGATGGTTTCGGACTTTTAGAGCGATCACATCCTGGTGTAGACTGATGAATTCCAACTTGAAGAGGAGTCCAGCCCCAGCCAAGTTATCGGCAGTAGCACTGGCAGTGGAAGGGCCTTGATGACACAAAACGGCACGAGTTATGATCTAGTCTGTTTATTATTAAGAAATTACTGTGTCCAGTTCATCTAAATCTTGGGCCATTCAGCTTATTGTTTCAAGCTAAGGTTTTGAATCGATAATAACAAGCCAAGTAGTCAAGAGATTGAAATATTGTTTCCACTGAGAACATTCTAAACAGGCAATTAAAGCTTCATTGTTTCGACGGGGCTCCTTCTGATTTCCACTAAGATCAGAACCTAAACCTTTACATGTAACATGAAAGCCTAAACAGAAAAAAACAAACCCACAAAACATTCCCATATACCCTAGACATGGCCACCTACGAGCTGGTAAACTTGGTAACAGCCTTGGTCCCTTCAGAGACAGCATGTTTCGCAAGCTCTCCAGGCAAAACCAGTCTGACAGCTGTCTGGATCTCCCGGGAAGTAATGGTAGGCTTCTTGTTGTACCTTGCAAGCCTCGATGACTCTTGAGCGAGTTTCTCAAAGATATCGTTGATAAAACTGTTCATGATACCCATTGCCTTGCTGGAGATCCCAATGTCAGGATGGACCTGTTTCAGGACCTTAAAGATATAGATCTTGTAGGTCTCGACGTTCTTCTTTGACCTCTTCTTCTTCTTGTCAATCGCCCCTTCTTTGGGTATCTTCTTCTCTGCTCTTGGCTTCTTCTCCGCTGGGGCTTTCTCTGCTGCTGCCGCTGGCTTTTTCTCAGCTGGCTTCTTCTCTGCGGCCTTCGGAGCCATTTGGAATTCCTGGAAAAGAGAGTGAAAGTATTTTTGAGCTAAGAGATGGTAAGCAGGTGATTTTCTCAGGACTTTGTTAAACGAAGGGTTTGTGATGTGTTTATATAGGGAGAGGAGGTCAGTGCTGATTGGTTGGTTTTGGGAAGACGCGGATTGGTGACGTGGTCGTAGGATTTGTGGGAATTTAAATTGACGGTTGGAGATTGGGTTTTGATTTTTGGGTTTCGCGGGCTGGTTAGGGTGAAATACTTTAAAATGCGCGAAGAAAATATTGTTCTTCATGTCACTTTTTACCAATGAATAAATTATCGTGGATTGTGATTTGTCTTTTATTGTCCATTTTTTTACTACACCCTTGTATGCTTTAATTGATGGTCTATTAAAGCACTTTCATCCATGAACAACAACATTCAAACATAGGGGATTGAGATGAAAACAACGGGAAAATAGATGCTTTTTTTTTTTTCCAAACTCGATGCTAATGCATAGTTATCAAATCCAGTTCGAATTCTGAATTTTATAGGTTAACCTGGATAAATTCGGGTTAACCCAGAAAATTTTAAAAAATATATTTAAAGTTTTAATATTGCATATAAAAAAATTAAAAAAAAAATTTATATAAATATAAGCTATGCATGTTATAAATAAAACATTTTTTTAATATTTATATAATAAACTTTAAAAAATAATAATAACTAACTAAAAATATATATAAAAAAACCATTTTAAAAAAAAAAAAACACAGCCCTCGAAACTGCTCCCCCTTCATTAAAAAAACCATTATTTCCAAATCCCAACCCTAATCCCACCACAGCACGCTGCATCAGCAATTAGTCATCCTCATTCAAAGGCAGCCTCTCATTAGCAATTGATCGTCCTCTTCCAAAGGCAGCTTGCTTTCTCGGATGCTTGAACTGTTGTCCTTCATGTTTATTTCTGATCTATTATTCTTGATTTATTTTTCATCTCTATCCTCCATACTTCACTACTCACAACTGCTGCTTCTTTTTCTTGCCAACAAGTAATCCATTTTTTATGGTTGGATTTTTTGTTTCGGTCTCAATATATATGCCTTCACAAAGGGTTATGAGTGTTTTTTTGTGGTCCTTTGAGAAGCCTTTTTCAAGCCTTCTACTACTTCATATCTCAAGCCTTATGCTGCTGCTTCATCTGTCAAGACCACTATGTATGGTAGCTAAAAATATACGAAGGTATTTAACAACCATTGTTGTTGTTTTTTGAAGTTAGATCTCAAATCGCCTAGCCTTGTCCCTCGGCAAGGAAGATTGCGATGCTCGTCGTGCTTGGAGGGGCTGGAGGTGGCAAGAAAGATCCAGATAGAGATAAGATCTCAAATCTGTCATGGAGAGTCACCCGGGTCTCGTTCGGGTTTGGTTGGGTCACGGGTCGACCCGCGCGGGTCGATCGAGTTTGACCGGGTCGTTGCACCAACCGATCTTTTAATAAACCCGAACCGGTCCAGCCACCAGGTCGAACAGATCCCCGGGCGACCTGTCGGACCGGTCCGGCTTTAATAGCAGTGCGCTAATGTGTACCTTTATCTTCAAACTTTTCAAGTTATAAACTTTTGGTCATTAATAATTTATAAAATTTAACTTTCATCTCAAATTTTATTTTTTTTATTGTTTTTTTCATCAATTAATATTTTGTTGATCACTAACTAAGCAAAGTAATTTATTTTAATTTAATTTTTTTCTCAATCATTTTGATATCTTGTTAGCTCTTGATTTTATACATATGTATTTTGTATAAAAACTTATATACAAAAATGTTAAACTCAATTGAATACATGATCTGGATTACAGATTTGAATGGTTAACTTTGGTTGTTTAGGGACAACGCTTAATAAAAAAATTTGTTGCAAGTATGGTTTTTGATTTATTTTAATTAATTGTATGTATTAACTTTTTAGATTATTCTTGGGATTTTTTTTATCAAAATCACGTAATAATAATCCACTTACAATTTTTTTTTAAGAGGGAAAATTTTTTCAACCTGCGGTGAAGTGTTAGTTAAATACCCAGTACACACGATAGAGATTGCTTTTCAAAATATTATCCACTTAAAAATACATAGTTTTTATATTTTAACATCAACATATTAAAACAATAAAAAAAACTAAAATCTATTAAATTAAAGCTTAAAAAAAATTGAAAAAGTACGATTCAACCATACTCCCAGATGGTGTCCAAGTCTATGTTTATTATTGTGTTTTGGTATGTTTTAAAAGTATATTTAACTTGAAAAATATTAAATTGATATTTTTTAGTATTTTTTTATATTTTTAACATGTTTACATAACAAAAAAAAATAATATAGAAAAAAATATTAAATACATTTCTAATTAAAAAATAATTTTTAAAAATAATCTACACTCCATTTATGTTGGATATATTTTTACAGTTTAACTGTGCCTAAAAAATTAATTTTAAATAATTTTTATATATTTTTTAATATGATATTTTAATATAAAAAATAAATTTTAAAACATAAAATAATATTATTTTAGATAATACTCTATCACATTTCCAAATACGATATCAGTCTAAAGTAACAAACAAGCAGTAACAAACGGTAAACAGGTGCGGTGTTGATAATTATTGGGCTTGTGATGTGCTTCATATGAGAGAGGTGGCGAGTGTTGAGCGGTTGGTTTCAGGGAGACGCGGATTGGTGACGTGGGTTGTGGATTTGCGGGGATTTTAAATGAGCGGTCATGGATGATACCTTGTTTATTTATGCAGCTACAGCCAAGCATCAGCCTTGCGTGCCCACATCCCCATGAACACTCTGTTGCAGCAATAAATAAAGTTATGTACCCTTTCTTTCCTTGTCTTTTGTTTTCTTTCCATCAAATAATAATAATAATAACAACGTGGGTGGCTCTAAAGTCTAAACTAGTTGTCCAGATGAAGTTTTTAGACAACGTAACTTATTTACAATGTGGGTTAATTTGATTAGAGGATCCCATGAAAATAACTATATTATTAAAAAAAACACTTTTATTCACATCTATTTGAATAAAAACACTAGAGCATGGTTGAATCACCGAAATCACATCCATAAAATATTATTAATCTATGTTTTTCGTTTAAACCTTCAGCAACTTGATTTTTTTAATTTTTATTTTTTTAAAATCATTATTTAATATCATGTTGTTTTTGAGAATTGTGCTCTTACAGTTTTTATTTTATTTTATTTGTGATGGGTTATATATTAGTATTGTTGATTTGGTTTTTTTTTAAATCATTATTTCTGTTTTTTCTTTCAAGTAATGCAAAACATGGGTAAAATCTATCATAGAAGAGGGCCTGGAAAAAAATCACTCCAAATTTATATTTTTACCAAAAAAAAAAAAACGATGAAAGAGGAGTAAAATAAATAATGTCTGTATTTGATCTTGCCATCCACATTCTACAAGTCTAATTACCGTTCGAAACAACAGTGTCACTGTGAATACGGGTTGGGCTTGAGTTCCGTGCATCCATGTACACGGTCAATACGAGATTTGCCCAAACTCACGTCAAGTTTGTTACCATTACGGCACTGTTCGAGATTGTGTCCGTGAAAAATTTTGGTTTTTTTTTTATATATAGTTTTAAATTATTTTTGCTAGTATTTTTTTATTGTTTTAAAGTGATGATGTTAAAAATAAATTTTAAAAATAATTATTTTAATATATTTTTAAATAAAAATTATTTTAAAAAATAATAGCACATCCAAACGACTGCTTTCCACTCTAATACCATGTCGTTTCGTTTGTTTAAAAAAGGATTGCGTGTCTCAAAATAGGCAGGTAAGGGCACCAAAGCACAAATGGCAAGACAGTAAAAAAAAAAAAAAAAGGGGGGGATTGAAGGGTCAATCGAAGAAACAAAAAAGTAAGATTTGCTGGAAAAAATATCTTCATAGCTATTTTGAGAACCAATTTTTTTCCAACTCTTTTACGGGCTGATGTGACCAAAAAACAGTTTCCTATCTTCCCAATGTGCAGAAACAAGAAAGAATTAAACTTTTTTTTTGTTTTATTATTAAATTAGTCCTGTAAATTAAAAAATTAGTATAATAGTGTTATTTAAAAAAATTAATGAAATAATCTTATCACATTTTTAAAATAAGATATTTATTAAATATTATTATTACTAAAAATAATAAAATAATTATAACATTTTAAAAAATAATATTTAAATATATCATGCTTTGAATTACAGAAAACTAACTCCACTCCTGATAGCAAGTTGCAACATCACTTTCAAAATACTCGACTTCCATGGCATGAAACGTGGCCTGAATTTATCAGGTAAATCATGTTTGGTATTATGTTTTAAATAAAAATGGACAAAATTTATTTATATATATTTAGATTGTTTTAATGTATTAATATCAAAATAAATTTTTTAATATATATATATATATTAATATTTTTTAAAATACAAGATATTTAAAAAACAATCATTCTCATATTTTTAAACACCCTTAATTAATTAATTGCAGGTGTGACCTATTTATAACCATACAACGCTTAGCAGATTTCATTACGTAGCTCATGACTTTCATTACATAGATCATGATTTCTCATTCACGAGGCAGGTGGTTAGATATGAAATCATTTTCAAATTTAATTGACGTTACATGTATCTAATTAAAATTATTTAATTAATATTAAGGTTCGTAAATGTTATATTTAAATTTTGATTAAATATTACAGTTTAGAATTTAAAATAAATCCAGAAATATGATATTTCACATGAACTTTTTGCTGATATGTTAATTTAAATTTTATGTATTTATTTTGGATGCTAGTTTTTAACTTATCTTTTTTTTTTTTCTCATTTTGATTGGACCGAAGTGGTGGGACACTGCAAAACCTTTCATTCTCATGATGTCAACGACACATAGTATGATCGGGGAGAGGTGGAGAGGCAATTTTCAATTGTGGAAATGTCTCAACTGAATCGTTTTCACGGACTTCCCATTTCCATATCAAATAGATTGAATTCTGTTTGGTATTCGTTAGCGTGTATTTTAAAAGTTTATTTAACTTTAAAAAACATTGAATTTAGATTTTTTTAAAAATACTTTGCAGTAATTTTAATGTATTAATTTTAAAAATAAAAATAATATACGTATAAAAATAATTTTTTTACATTATATAGAAAAACTTAAAAAAAATACTTCACACCATCATAGTAAACACGTGCTAATATTACATGGTACTGCCCAAAATTGCATGTTTGTGCCTTGAGTTCTAATAAACTCGTACACACATATTTAACGTAATCAAGTTGATTATTAAACTAACAAAAAATATTAAACGACGAGAAAAGTTGGAGATGAAATCGCTTTTTCAAAGAAATCTCTCTTCCCTGTTATTGTTTAAAACCTAATCTCTTCTAAGTAGTGTTAGGAATTATATTTCCGGCTGATTTTTATTTGAAAATAAAATTTTTAATATTAAAAAACTAAACTTTTATTAGTCTAAATATTTAAAAGAAAATAAAAAAAATATAATTCAACCGGTGCATCTCTCCCAGTTTGTATCTTGTCAGAGATGATGATGGATGCTGCGGGGAAAAAAAATCCTGGAGCAGGGATAATGTTGGACGCTGTGAAATAAATACCCCGTGCAGAGATGATGTTCGGTGCCGTCATCTACTCCCATGGAAATAAATAAATAGATAAAAACTTCGTTGTTGACAAGTCCCGTGGTCCAAAAACAAAAATGTACGGTTGCACAGAACTCTGGGTATTTGTTTTTTTTTTTTCAATCTTTTTTTTTGTTAAAATTTAATTCTTTAATTTTAAATTATTTTTTTATATATTTGAATCTTTATATTGGTATAAAAATATAAAAATAATTATTTTAATATATTTTGAAGTAAAAAATAATATTTTTACCCATAATTTTCTCAATGTTAATAGAAAAAATAAAGATATGTTAAACTTCCTGTGGCCGTAGCCACTGGGCCTGGAAAAAAATAATTTGAAGTTTTAAAAAAACAATAATCAAAGTTTTATAAAATGGTGGTTACACGTTGCCCGAACACACACTGGGCCTTGAAAAGGCACTTAAGCGCCCATTTTTTCAGTATGTGTAAGAGACTTGGTTTTATAAAAACACCGAGAGGTATGTGAATTGTTTATGCCTCTGTTATTGTGTTTAAAATATTGTTTTGCATTTGTCTTGAAAAAATAAAAATCGAAGTTTTTTAAATTGATTTTATGGTTCTATATGCTTGTATCATAAATAATTAAAAAAATAATTTAATATATTTCAAAACAAAAATTATTTTTAAAAAACATTTTACATCACATTACCGATTATATTTGACAAACAAATATTCAAATAAAAACCTTCAAAACATAGCTGCAACCCATTGCTAGTTTCTAGCAAGTCACTCGTTCACATTAAGCATCCGGGTTGAATTAACAAGACATTTAAAAGAAAAAAAAAGTTTGGATTAATTTGATTTAATCCATCCAATTAACAACCCAACCCAAGTCTTTAAGTTAAATCAATTTCACTCTCATAACTATGTTTGGAAGTGCAATGAAGGGTCTAGAATTCATCCTCGGTAAATGTCTAGAGGGATTGGGTATGAAAATACCGAAAGATCCTGGTTTTTTCTCCCATATTTCTTTAGATAAAAAGTTATATTTTGAATGTGTATTATTTGATATTATGATAGCTTTTGTATGCAAACTAGAAAAAGTTAATAATTTATAAAAATGTTAGATTATAACATTTTTCTAATTAATATTTCAAAATATAATCTTTAATGGGACCATAGAAAATTATAGTGTGTTGATCAAATAAATTCTCTCAAAACCATGATCAAGACAAAACACGGTTTCAATAGCTTCCCACCACATTGCCAAAAGGAACTTCAAAATTCTTCGATTCTTTTCAAATAAGTCGAGAAGGGAAGCACTAGTAGATAAATAATTTCTGATATTTTTCCGTAAGTGAGCTGAGAAAACAACGGCCTTTTATATCACCAGTGGCCATAAAAAAAAAATCGCTTAAATTATTTGATATATAAAACAGTGTTCATCATGGTTTTTTTATACAACGCCAGTACGTAAGAGGCGGACGTCGGCGGTAATGCTTGCACGTCTCGTATAAAAGTTTAATGGTTCTATCTAAAGCACTGCCATTCATTTTTTTCAACTATTTTTCTTCAAAATAAATAACATGTAGCTTATTTTGGCTCGGTTCAATCTAGCTAGATCGTCGATTCATTCTACATTAGCTGCTTGAATGATCTAATTTAAGAACCAGATTGGTCTAGTGGCTACTGTTACATTCCAGTCCACAAAAATGACATATCACCTCCGCTGGACCGCTCAGACCGGCAAGGCCGGCGGTTCATTTTAGCTAGGCTGATTGATAGGACAATCTAACTTGAAAATCAAATCAGCTTGGTGGTCGGCTATCCAGTACATGAATTGGACTGGTTGGTAACACTGCTTTCAAGGGAGTGCAAACGGAGGTAAAATATAACGAGAAGGGGGCGTGGAAAAAAACCACTCTGAATTTGTACTTTGAGAGAAAAAAAAAATGGTGGAAGAGAAGAAAAAAAACCGTTTGTAATATATTGCCATCCACAGACGACAAGTCTAATCACTTATTGCCTGTAACTTGATAAAATTCAATGATATTGACACGAGTCTAATTTCAATACATGCACGGCGCCATTGTTAAGTATCACTCTAAACAGTTTGGTTTTTTTCGGTGTTTAAGGTTCTGATTTGTGTAAAAATTTATATTTTTTTAAATTTGGTTTTTAAATTTATTTTTTTATGAAAAAATAAAAATTAAAAAAAATCAAAATAAAATAGCATGAAATATAGGTGATGTGTCACAGGTTTTGTAAAAGATGTATTTTAGTCTTTGAACTTTAAAAATAACACAAATTATACAATTTCAGTATCACAATATCTCTCCAGTTCAGTTATGGTATAAAAATTTATTTTTGTTATTTTTAATCACTAGTCTAGAGAGAAGAGAGGAGGGTAACGGATTCTAACGGTATAAAAAGAAAATTGTTATTAACACACATCTAGGTTACCAAAATGAACTCTATTTAGATCAAGTGGTTTAATTTGACCGGAGAAGTTTATATTATGTGTTTTTATACCTTTAAGGTTTGTGAGAGAGCTTATATGAGCTCGGGTTGATTTTTTAATTCAAGTTAATTTTGATTTTTTGGGTGGTTTTTTGAGGCCATGAGTATATTTATCACGATTCCTATAGTGTTTTGTAAGTTTTATAGGTGAAAAGCGAGTTTTTGAATAAAACAACTTAAGCCCAGATTTTCAACCACCGCAACGGTCTAAATATGGACAAAACATAGTTGTCTGCCCAGTTGCAAAAAATAAAATAAAATAAAGGGTCCAGTCACATAGGCTTTAACAAAATGGATCGGGCGAGCCGACCTAGCAAGCCCAGCAACGCTTAGCTTTTTTTAAAAAAAAAAACTCAATGGTTCTTTTTTTTTATGGTTTTTCCTCTAAATGTTTTTAATTTATATTTAAATCAACACTCCTCGTCTTTTTCATTTTGTTCGGAGAGTCTCTTTTAAACCATAATTTTTTTGTAGTTATGCATTTAAATTTGAAGAATATTTTTGATTCATCTATATTTTTTTGTTATCTTTTTACATGGATGAACTTTGTTTTTTTTTTTTAAAAATCGATTATATGTGCTGCCTTATAATTATAATGTTTTTTCCTCTTTTATTTTATTTGATTACTTTAATCCGCGTCTCTATTTATGTTATCGTATGCTTAAATAAAAAAAATTATTTTAATAAATAAATCTAGCAAACATAGCCAAGTAAGTATATTGTTTTTTGATATAAATGTATTGGTCTACACTTGTCTTTTAATTTTTCAAGTTTTAATTTTAGATATCGTTAATGATTTTTTATTGATATGACCCACGGTAAAACACGAGTCATGTAACTAGTTTAACAAAGATATAAAACATGTTGCTATTTTTCTATAGCATTCATCGTGGATATAGAAACACTACACCGTGGATTGTGGCAGAGTAGTGTTAATTTCGTTATTTCAAGTAGATTTTGAGTGACTTGGTTATGAGGTAATTGAGTCATTTCCAAGATATCATTTAGAGGGTGTTTGGGAGTGTGATAGCGGTTGCTTTTCAAATAGCTTTTCGTGCCGAAAAGCATGCCAATAATGTTTTTTTATTTTTTAAAAATCATTTTTGATATCAGCACATCAAAACGATCTAAAAGGTACAAACCGAACTCAATTTTAGAAAAAAAAATTGAATTTTTTCCAAAAGCAGGTTGAACCTCAATGCCAAACACCCCCTTAGTCATTAAAGGATTGTAAGGGATTCCTACCATTTTTTCCCCTTTTAAAAAATAATATACTTACTTGCTCCCGCGCTAAAAATAAATAAATAGCTAGCAAAGGGTGTTTGTGTCTTTGCATTTTTCAAGATCATTAAATGACATTTTTGCCCTTATAATAAAAAAAGAAATAAAGGAAAGAACCTGACCTTGTCATTTCCACGTGGTTTTTTTTTGGTTAAATGTTGGGGTAACGAGGGGTGTTTTTGATATTTCGCTGTGATTAAATGATTTTTTAATTTAAAAGCAGATGGCGCATGAAGTTTAGATGTCGATGTATGGGATGCGTCTGCGTTATCTAGGCGTCGTGCGCGGTGTATTCATGTGGCTAAATATGCCATTCTGCCATGTCATCAGAAGCACCACTTGACCCTTTTCCTCGTGGTGACATGCATGGTGGTTCTTGGTGGACAGTTTGTCACCGATGGTCATTTCTTTGTTTTTCTCTCTTTCCCAACAAAATAGCGAATCGATCCTCTTTTCTATTGTGTGCGATTTAATTACAATTTGTCATGGGTTATTGTGTGCGATTTAATCCTTATTATTTTGATTTATGATTTCTTTTCCCAGCTTTTTTGTTAAGGTTTTTTTTTTTAATGTCAACTTCAACCAAAGTTTATGTTTTGTTATTTTTTTAATTTAATCTTTGTTTTTTTAATTTTTTTCTCATTTTGTTATTTTTTTTTCAATTTACTGATCAAATGCTAGTTTTTTTATGACCTCTAGTTTTTTTTTTTTTGATTTTTGGTCTCATTTTTTTAATTATAATTTTTTATGTTACATATTTTTTATGAGGTTAATGTGATTCATCTGTAATTTTTGTGTTTTTAATATTTTATATACATTGAACTTATTTTTAAAAATAAAAAACATTTATTTTTTAACAATATTTTTAATATGTGTAGTCTTGCATATAATTTTTTTTCCCTTTAATTCTTTTTGATAAATTTTATGTGTGTGTCGATTTTTATTACAAATTAATTTTTATAAATAAATTTATTAGATATGGCAGAGTAAATGACCTGTATTACAATGTTAAATATATTGGTCTATATTTTTCTATTAGTTTTTTTTTTAGATATGGTTAATGACTTTCTGTGTATTTGTTTACATAAATAATTATTGATTTTATTTAATTAGATGCTTACATAATTTTTTTTATTTATACTTTGATTTTTTTTTAAATAACCTATATACCTAAAGTTCTTTTAGAAAAAATTTATGACCCGGTAAGTCAACTAGCTAGTTTATAACTAAATATTGCGGGGTTTGAGCTACTTGCCCACGTTCAATGCGAGATTTGCCCAAACTCGCGACGAGTTCGTTACCATTGACCCTGGTTATTCGATCCAAACGATTGCGAACCACTCAAATATCAAGTCCTTTTATTTATTTCAACAAGCTGTACATAGCTAGGCAGTTTGTTTGGCAGGTTAGGTAGTATATCATGATAATATTTTGTATTTTAAAATATATTAAAATAATTTTATTTTTAATATTATTATGTTAAAATAATAATTTAAATTTATTTTTTTAAAAAATTAGAAAAATAGGGTGAAATCAGAGTCTCAAACAGTAAACGGTGCCTAACTATGCATGAATCGAATTGAACAGAATAATTAATTAAAGCGGAATTGTCATGGGATTTGAAGCGAACTTTATGGACCAGGAAAAATCGGCAAGACTTTTTTATACACCGGTAATAAAAATCACGACGGCAACCAGGCACAGGGCGACGGGGAGGAGGAGATCGCATCTCAGTTCTCATGAACTACACGGAACCACCGTTTTCAATCGTGGAAATATCCAAACTGCAGTTCTCATGGTTTCGAGATGGTCTCCATTTCCACATCCATTTGATATATACAGTAATTGCACTGCCCAACTGCATGTATGCATGCACCTTGAGTCCTGAATAAACCCATATACATATTCATATTTAACCAAGGTGATTATTAAAAAACAAAAAAAACTTCTGTTTTAAATACGTTTTTGTATTTTTAGTTGTGATTTAAAAAAAATAAAATTTTAAAAAATTATAAATTTTAATTTTTAACTAAAATTTTAAGATAAAGTTTTCAACAAATTTATACAAAGTTTCAGTATATATTAATTAATCAATCAAATATATTTAAATCTATGATTGAAATAAAAAATAGGTTCCACTACAATACTTCTTAAAGGTTGATGACTAAAAGTATATTTTTCATGTATTCTCCAATCCAATTAACCCATCTTATAAATAAGTTATATTGTTTAAAAATTCCCTCTGGGCAACTAGTTTAGAATCAATGATATTATTTATTTATTTCTGAATGCTTACTTTTTTAAGAATATTCTAGTCCCATGAAAAAAAAGGGGAAAGAGGGGGCAGAGAAATTGATTTATGGCTGCAACAGGGTGTTTATGGGTACATAAGAGGTAAAGGCTGGGGTACCTAGCTACATAAATAAATAAGGTATCATCCATAATTTCACTTTCTGTTACTGAAATTAAGTACAGTGCTCATAATTCAGTAACGGCATGTCATGTGTCCTCAAACGGTAAAAAATCCGTAGAAAAAGTAAGAAGTGTAGCAGATGGCAGAAAAAGGGGAAATGCGCGGTGCATAGCTAGATGAGCAAAAAAAATCAAGGGCCATTACGTGGAAAAAAAGAAACAAAAATAGGTCAATAATTAAAAAAAAAAAACACAAGAGGCGAAAACCAATCTAGAAGCGAAACCACCATGGATAAATGAGAGAGAGAGAGAGAGAGAGTTGTAAATCTGCATTTCTCATTCGACAAATACCACTAGGCACAGGCACCTTCAAAAATTTCTACCAAAGGTAGCGGTGACTCTTTCTTTTTCTCTTTTCCTCTACGCGCATTTTAGAAGATAGTTCCAGCTATTGATTATATATTTATCTATTGTGTAATAATTTGATAGTTTCTGTTTTAGAAGATAAGGAGAAATGGAATCGACGGAGTCGTCTTACGTCTCATCACCGGAGCAACCGCAGAAGAGATCTCCTCCACCGCCTGCATCGCCGCCTTCAGGTTTCTCTGATCTAATACTAGCGTTTTTCTGCTTTTTTTTTTTTCAAAAAAATTATTTTTCCACACAATGATTAACGATAGCAGTTTTGTTATTGTATTTTTAGGTTACATTTTGTGCTAGGATTGACTGCTATGAGGAGTTGGTTGTTTTATTTTTTTTTGCTAAATTTGGATGTTTTTGACTTGAAATTGAAAACGTAACCCTAGATTTCTGAGAAGGGGAAGTTTTAGTTTTAAGTTCTGTTTGGTTGGCGAGGAAGCTGTGGAAAATGAAGGAAAATTAAATTTAAAGTCTAATTTTGACCTTGAAATTAATTTCCCTGTTTTCAGGCTCCTGCGGTTCTAATATTTGCGTTTTTTTTTTCCAGATTCAGAAGAGAAGCCGACTTATACCAGGTTTCTCGTGTCAAATGCGGCAGCTGGTTCTGTGATTGGAAAGGGTGGTGCAACAATTACTGATTTTCAATCACAATCTGGAGCGAGAATTCAGTTGTCGAGAAATTATGAGTTTTTTCCAGGAACGTCTGATAGGATAATTATGGTATCTGGAGGAATTGATGATGTGTTGAAGGCCGTGGAACTTATAATTGCTAAATTGCTTAGTGAGGTAGTTATTGTGACATATGGTTGGTCTCTATGATATGCTGTGTGTTTTCTGCTGTTAATTTGTTTTGTTGGTCAGATTCCTGCTGAGGATGGAGATGAAGCTGAACCAAGAATGAGAGTGAGATTGGTTGTTCCAAATAGTGCTTGTGGTAGCATTATTGGGAAAGGAGGGTTCATTATAAAGTATGAAAACTTCTTTTATATTCTTCTTACAATATATGTTTAGGCGAGGGCTCGAAAAGTAAAAAAAAAGAATTATATAATTTATTTTGTACCTGGAAGTTTTATTTGGATGTAGTTAGTTAGATGTTGCTAACTGTCTCAAAGCAATGCACTAATGGTGGTTTGTGAGGAAGTGTATTTAACTTTATGAGAAACTGTAGTAACCCTCCTTGGTGTTCAGAGTTCCATCCCTGGAATGAAATAGAATTTTTATATATCAATGTATATTTCCTGGTACTAAGGAATCCACAATCCCCTTTGTTTGAGGGCTGTGGCAAACTTATGGATGCATCAGTCCATTACCAAGAATTATGCATTGCGTTGATTTGGACTTAGACCTCAGTTCATGCGTTCTGATTCATGTGCCACACCATCTGAGCTACTACTGTTGTTTTTTACTTGAATGTTGAATTTATAGTAACTCACATGGAACTTTAATTATTCAATTTAGCTAAATGCATGCATATTTATTATAATTGCAAGAAATTGGGTATTTTTCTTGTGAGACATGAAATGGGGAATTTTAATTTCTTATTTTGTTTCCTGTATGATTGTCTAGAAGTTTACCTTCAAATCAAAGCAGAGGGAGGAAGTGTATAATGCTGATATCTGCCTTTCTGCAGGTCATTTATTGAAGAGTCCCATGCTGGCATCAAGATTTCTCCTCTGGATACCAAATTTTTTGGATTGACTGATAGGCTGGTTACAGTAACAGGATCTCTAGAGGAGCAAATGCATGCCATTGATTTAATTTTGTCTAAGCTAACCGATGACCCTCATTACTCGCAGACTATGCATGCTCCATTTTCATATGCAGGTGTGACTATTGCCATTAACTTCTTACTCAGTAATGCTCTCTTTTTATTTGAAGAAAAAGCTTCTAGTTTCTACCTTCACCTCTACATTTTTTTTTTCCTATCATGTTTTATTGGTTCTTTATGAATTCATAAACTTTGTTATCCCAATGATTAATGGCAGTATCATGATGTAAAGCTCCTCCCTGCTTTACCCTGGGGAAAGATTTTGGAATGTTCTAAACTGTGTCAGGGTGCCCATGGAAAAGATAATCAGTGTCAGGGGGGGTTGATTTAGAGTTTGAGTTTGTTTTTTTGTTCAGATGCGTATTTAACGAGAAAGATTTGAATATCCTTTGAGTTTTATTGTTATGACTTCAAAGCGCAATTGTATTCAAGTAGCTGTGCTTTGCTGATTATGCTGTGGTCTTTCACTAGTGAAAAGGGTTCTTTCTCCATAAGCATCTTTTAGGAAATTGGCAAGATTTAGGCAACTTCTTAGTCTTAACTCACTTACCAGACTCTAAAGGTACCACTGATGTCCAGTATTAGAGGGTTTTTTTTTTTTTTATCGAATCAGGATCATGTGTTTCTTACCGCATTCATCATTAAGGAAGTGTTGACTTTGTTTTTCTATCAATCTGACACAGTTAATTGGTTGCTATTTATTTATCTTTGAAAAACTTCTGGTTGTTTGAGAAAAGGTTACGTGGCATGGTTTCCTTGAGGTTTCTGAAAATTTGTTCTATTCAAACCTTTTCTTTTAAAATTTAATACCTTTTAAGATTCTTTTAACTTGAATAGGTGTTTTCTTCTCTGGTTTTGACGGTATTCAATATGCATGTGTGCTTCCTTATGTTGCTACAGCAGCGTACAATTCAATGAACCATGGGCCAAATGGGGCTGCAGTAAAGTTTCAGCATAACAAGGTTCATCCTATTCTATTCTATAATTCTCTAAGCTTTAACTGGGTATCCTGGTGTCAATGTAGTCTCCATAGCAAGAATTTGATAGTTACTACTAAAATTTTGGAATGCTAGAACAGATTTTTTCAGTTATGCTGGTTCGCTTATGATTATTCTTTGCTAGCTGATCTTCTTGCATGTTCATGAAATGAAGTAAGCCTTTTCAGTTCAAGTTGGCTTTTCCTTTCCTTGTCTTTAGGTTTCCCCACAACATTTGAGCTGCCTTGCTGAATATTTGCTGAGTTTTTATAAAGTTTAAGCGATTAGAAATATTTTTCAGTAATCAAACACAGATATTTGCTGAGTAAATTGATTGTGATTGATAGAAGCCTTCTGATGTTTTACAGGATGATATTACCAATTCTGTGACCATTGGTGTTGCTGATGAACATATTGGATTGGTTGTTGGTCGTGGAGGAAGAAATATAATGGAAATTAGCCAGGTTTTTATACAACAAATGATCCATATATTCTTTGTGTTGTTCCCCCCCTAATGCAGAGCACTCTGTTTTGGCAGACTAGTGGAGCCAGGCTAAAAATATCTGACAGAGGTGATTTCATGTCTGGAACAACTGATAGGTACGGGAATGGATTTTGAGCTCATCAATTTACTCCTCAAAAGTGTGTTCTGAAGTGTCAAGGCTTTCAATTCTGTTCTTTTCTGCAGGAAAATTACAATCACCGGATCACAGAGGGCCATCCGTGCTGCTGAGGACATGATAATGCAGAAGGTATCCTATGCTTCTGAGAGGGAGACAGATTAGCCATCGAGCATTCTGAATTATTCTCGCTGCAAATTTTTCTGTGGACCTTGCAATTTCTTTGTTTATTTGGTGTTCCCTGAATTTAGTAAGCAATTCAAAATCTGTGATGGAAGGAGAAGAAGGAATGATTCTTCAGGTTTCTATAGGAAATCCTTCACAGGGTACAAATTCTGTTTCTGGAAACAGTTGTTGGATTAGGCTATATTAGCTTGTCTGATTATTAGATTTACCCATGTTTATCTCCTTGATACAGTTGTAACTTTTAAATTATTACATGTTTTACGTCTGAGCTATGTTTTCAAAGGATACTTTGCTATAATTAAAATGGAAATTTGCTGAACCATTTCCTGACATTTCAATTTCTGCTATATCTCTTTGTTATGGGATGGGCTTGAGCACTGAAACTTATTTTTTTTGGCAATATATTTAGTAGTGCAAGAAATCTAAGCTTGTTTGAAGACCATAAGAACTGAATGCTGATACCAGACATGGTTGTCATTATTTATCTCCTGTAAGACTTTTCTGATTCTGCATCGCTTTTTAGACTTTACTGATTCTAAGAGTGACCATTGTATGCAATACTATTAGGACTATCTAATTAGCTTTTTAGAATGTTTGTTGAACAGACCCGAGGTGGTCCTTTGGTTGTAAAGTTCATTTGCAGCTTCTAATGGCATTTTGGCCGCCTCTGGTGAAGGATCCTAAACCGTGACATTTTGGTAGAGAGAGGTAGTAGTTTCTAATACCGAAGATGACTGGACTTCATTAACCAGGTCAGATTTTTACGCAGGTTTTCTTTTTAGCAGCCTTGTATTGAGTCTGAATTTTTCCCTTGTGACTTTTTTTCTACTGCAATTAGAAGTCTCTACTGTCATGGTTTTTTGTCTACTGCATGCAAAGTCTCAACTATCAGTAGAGTTTTGGGAGGAAGTTTTCAATTTTCACTAGTTCAAGCTCTGCTCTTTTACTTTCTTTTGAAGTCCATTTTTGTGATAAAATCCCTTTTGTATGAAACGATATATTCACATCTGATCAGGGGAGAGGGAGAGGTTATCTATAAAAAAACTGCATTCTTTAATATATGGAATATGAAAAGTGATTTTAGTAACGGTGGTCAACAGACATACATGCACTTTTGCGGTCGCTTCGCCAACATACATGGGTGAGCTCTTGCAATTTTATTTCAGCATACAAATGACTGATTGGATGGTGCTATCTAAACGAAAATGTAACCTCATGTTCATGGCAAACCATATCCCCCTTCGCCATATCCAGACCCATAGCCCTCCCCATAACCTGATCCACTACCATAGCCTGAACCAGGACCAAATCCACCTCCTCCTCCGCTCATCCCCCCACCACCACCACCTCCTCCTCCTCCTCCTCCACTGCCCCCACCTTTGCCCCCACCACTTCCACTTCCATAACCAGAACCACTTCCACTACCATAGCCCGAACCACTTCCTGACCCAGAGCCTCCACCTCCACCTCCACCGCCACCGCCCCCACCTCCGCCACCCCCTACCCCACCACCGGAACCATAGCCCGAGCCGCCACCAGACCCATAGCCAGAACCATACCCTTTTCCACCGCTGCCGCCACCACCGCCACCACCTTTACCTCCTCCTCCTCCTCCACTACCACCACTACCACCACCATATCCCTCACCACCCCCAGACCCGGAACCATAACCTGACCCAAGTCCTGATGCTGAACCGCCACCACCACCTCCTCCCTGCCCTCCACCTCCACCTCCAGTTGCCTTTAGCATCCTAGCAGCAAAGGTGAGGTCTACAATAAGCAAGACCAAAAACGCAGCCCCTACCACCCTCAAAGCCATTTCCAAATGAAACTAACACAATATATCTATCTGTTTGCGTGTCACTCACTATATAAAATACCGATATGCTTTGTCGACTGAAAATGCTTGAGGTAGGAACCCTATATATAGGCATTGCCAAGGTTACCAGACACTGTTTTTAAAAAGTTTATTAAATTTCTAGTACCTTCTATCACTTGCTATTCTTGATGATGATTGAAAGGAACGTGTGATTTAGGTGGTTGTTTAGTGGAGGGTGCTGGTGGTGGGTGTGGCGGTGGTGGTATTGTGGACTCCTGTCTGTTTCAGTCTTCATGCCATGTTTGCATAGAATATAAGATTTATCCCCGCTTTTTGACATGAAGTGTCTTATAATATTCAACTTTGGAAATGGGACCAATGGCTTGCATCTCCCACTCTATCATTCTGTTCAAATTTCAACTCCACTTTCAAATTTTTAATACATGAGATATCCATGCACTAACGGTCTTGTGGTGATTTATGCTAACAATTGTCTCCTTAAGCATCAATGCATCCACTAATACTAGTAATTTAAGCACAAAGATGTCTGTTTAACCTCTTCAAGTATATTCACAATGGTCTAAATTTGCACGACAAACTGGGTTGTTCAGTCAATTTCTTATTGCTGGTGGACTTGGAATAGGACTACTCTTCTTTTCCAATATAAAAGAACACTGGGCACCATTGAATATAAATAGATGTGTACTTAAAAAACAGTTTCTGAATGCTGATTTATAATTTAAAACTTGGTGCCTGTTTTGATGCATGAAAGCACTAACTATCCTTGCATTACTACATTGGAATGTTAGGCCATCTACGTGGTTGATATATATACACAGCAGTCTTCTATTCTTGCACAAATTGAATTTCAGTACCATGCATCCTCAGATCATCACCTCCTTTGATGCCATGTTTTATTAAGTTTCAGTGGCTTAATTGGCCATTGGTGATATGGAATTCGGAATAATCTTTACTTTAATGTCCGTGCCTTGCATCGCATCCTTTTTTTATTTATTTTTTTTCCTCGAGCAAAACATGGCATTGTCAAATGCCAGTAGTTTCCAACCTTGGTGCCTCTATTGATGAAAGCACTATATATTCTATGCTATCATATTTTTTAGTATTCTTCATATGTTTTCCTATCCCCAATAGAATAAGCCACAAGTACAAAGTGTGATTAGCTCCTTCTAAGCTTACACGTGTTCCCGCTCCCATTGAACTTCTCAATCCCATGTTCTACTCTTCAGGATATCCTGAAAATCAAAGGCCACCGACACCCACTAACTTCCCAACCAAAATTTCCCGGTCCCAATCTCTCCATGGAATGCCAAGTGTGGTCTCTACCTTCTTTCTTTAGATATACGCTTATACTGACAACTGGCACATTGCTGTTTTCTACTTTGCCTAGGGTGTCCATCTGTATAGCATGCTTGCTTTCAATCATAGCAACCTAGCCATCATTTCCTCGACGAAAAAAGAAATGGGCTATCGTCAATTTACTGAATTTCAAGTACAGTGAAGAATCACAACTTCTTGTATTTTATACAATACACAGCTTGGTCAGGTCTGTGTGTAGTGCAACAATAGGTCTAAAGGTGCTATCCTATGTTTCTCTCAAATCTGCGATTGGATTTTAAGAGGATGCTTGTTTAACACCATACTGACCAGGAGATAAATTGGTTAGGGAGAATTTTTGCGATGTGAAGGATGCCAGCTGGGAAAGAAGTGGAAGCCATTATTTTCTTACAAGTGGCAGCTATTATGTATGCATGTGCTCTTTGATTATCTCGGTTCTTTTTTACCAACTCCATTAACGAATGTGATCGGAAGATTCTTCATGGATATACATGCTCTCATTAATAATACTTAGTATCATCAACAATGATTTTCCCATTGATTAATAAAGGATCGGCACAGAGAGGATAGCAATGTAGTTGTTAGATTTAAGATCCAGTAACAGATTGTAGAGTTAATTCGAGTCAATTAACGAGTTGGGATATATCATTTTTTCGATATATTATTTTTGTTGAAATGATTTTTTTTTTAAATGTTTCTGGTTTTCACCTAGTTTGGTTTATATTCAATTTATCCAGACCAATAAAGTTGAGGTTGCAAATTAACTCACTAGGTAACCTGAGTTTTGTTTGGTTAAACTAGTTCAAATTAAAACTTGACTCTTGGGTCATTAGTTTTATCATGTCAATCTATCAAGTTGGATTAATAATAATGGTAACATGCAGCAATAGTTATTGTATCTGTAGCTATTTGTTTATTTGTTTTTTCTTCTTGATTTAGTATTTATATGATAACATGGTAGAAATGGTTTTTCAAATATGTTTTTTACTAATAAATGTATTAAAATAATTTTTTTATTTTTATAATTTATTTTTGATATTAGTAAATCTAAATATTAAAAAATCAAAAAATAATTAATTCTTTTTTAAAAAATAAAAATTTTAAAAATACTATTGTAATGCAATTTCAAATGGAGCCTTGAAATAACCACAAGTTCAGTAAAATATATTTTATCTTCTGTTAATGCTACAGAATACAAATTTTAAGGAATATTTAGCTAATAAACTAGTACTCAAACGGAGTTTTAACTATACAACCAACAGTTTGTGAATCAATGGCTTCATACCATCGCTCAATCTGATAGCTTTTGCCTTCATCCCGTATTCAGTCTGATCATGTTTTGGATTTTTCTTAGCACATGCTATAAAAATTTATGTAGTAGCAAATTTGTAATTTGATAGCTTGATCCAAAAACAAACTAGGGTTTATACAAGCAGAGAGCTCTTGCTTCATATTGTCAACTTGCTCTTGATAGCATCCAAAATATATGTTCCATGGCATCTGCCGAGAAAGAGCCGGTATTGATTCTAGAACATTTAATATCACTTGAAAAAAGAAGATTTAGATTGACATAAATTGATCAGGACATACTTTTAAGGTTTCTTTTTGTGATAAACTTAATTTTGAAACATTAACCCTAGATTTTTTTGAAAGGAAGAGTAACTGTAAATCTTAAGTTCTGCTTGGTTGATGAGAAAATGAAGGAAAATCAAATTTGAAGCTTCGAAAAAGTCTCAACTGTTCCTGTCCAAAAATGTGTTTTGATGATGCTCTAGAAAAGGAAAATGAGAGGCTTGAAGTGCAACGATTGCAAGCTAATTTGGACGCCAGATCAATGCAAAGTTGTTCATGTAGCAGAAGCTGCAGTTGCAAATTATCTTCTAGATAAGAGTTCAGCCATCAAAAGTTCTTAGAAACTGGAGCCTGGGCGTTTAGATGCCACCGAAAAAAATCTTAAGAGGTTAGATTTTTGTAAACTCATGTGTAATGAGTTCAACCTGACCGGTTCAATTTGGTTCTATATTTTTAAAAATTGAATAAATCTAATTATTTAATCTTTTAATAAAATTTGATTTCATGTATAGTGGGTTTTTAGTCTATATATAATGAGTTTAATTTTAAAACTAAAACCAAACCAAACAAAAGAATTAAAAATTTCTAATTAGGTTTTTTTTGGTTTAATAACTATGATCAATATTTTATTCTTTATTAATTTTATATCTGTTTGACTATTTTAGTCATATTTCATCAATCATCCATTTTCTTTCATTTTTATCACTCCTGGTGAATTTGCAGTCATGGAATTTTTAGCAGCCATATTGTAATGAGGTGTCAACTGTCGGGGAGGAATTCTTTTCTTTTATAACCCTTGTATTGTGACAAGAGTCTGTTTTTATGAATCATTGTATTTATTTATGCAAACTGGGGAGGAGGGAGAATGCTCTGATTTGAGAATAAATATATAGTTCTTGACTCTACTATTAGTACTATATATTACATGCAGACTACAGGTAACACATGCACGCAACTTGCAGCCGCTACCCAGCATGCTTGAGACTAGTACATGAAAATCTATGAATATGCAGAGGTAATGCTACTGCAATTTATTTAACATACAAATGACCTCATGTTCATGGCAAACCATATTCACTATCCCCTCCATACCCTGATCCATACCCTGACCCACTACCATAGCCAGAACCAAAGCCGGGTGCTCCACCACCACCACCACCACCACCACTTCCTCCTCCTCCTCCTCCACCACCACCCTTACCACCACCATAGCCATTTCCATATCCTGACCCCCTACCATAGCCAGAACCAAAGCCGGATGCTCCTCCTCCTTCACCCCCACCACCCCCACCACCCCTTCCTCCTCCTCCTCCTCCACCACCCTTACCACCACCATAGCCACTTCCATATCCTGACCCACCTCCACTCCCATAGCCTGACCCACTTCCTGAGCCAGTGCCTCCACCTCCACCTCCTCCACCACCACTACCTCCACCTCCACCTCCTCCTACACCGCTGCCGGAGCCATAGCCTGAGCCACTGCCAGACCCATAGCCAGAACCATATCCACTACCTGACCCCAAACCACCGCCTCCACCGCCGCCTCCACCTCCACCGCCGCCTCCTCCTCCTCCTCCTCCTCCTCCTCCAAGACCACCACCATATCCCTCACCACCGCCAGACCCATACCCTGAGCCATGACCAGAACCTGATCCAAGTCCTGAGGCTGAACCACCACCACCGCCCCCCCCTTCTCCACCTCCTCCACCCCCATCACCTCCTTTACCTATTGCCTTGGGTGACCTAGCAGCAAAAGTGAGGTCTAGAATAAATAAGATCAAGAATGCAGCCCCTATCACTCTTGAGCTTGCCATTTCCAAACTTCACAGCTCAATGTAGCTAGTGAAGAAATTAGTGTGGTTCTGTTTTTGTCACTCACTATATATATAGAAACCGATCGATGCTTCTTGACTGAGAATGCTTAAGGTGGTAACCCTATATATAGAGGCATTGTAAAGGTGATGATAGAAAGGAATGTATGTTTTGGGTTTTTGTTAGTGGTGGGTGTTGGTGGTGGCCTGGTGGGGGTGACGGTGATGTGGTGGACTGTCTGTCTGTGCCTTCATGCAGTATCTGCCTAGAATAAAAGCTTTATCTCCACTTTTGACTTGAGTTGTCTTGAAATATACAAATTTGGAACTGGGACCAGTGGCATGCATTTCCCACTTCGTCATTCTGTTCATATTTGAACCCTACTTTTAAGGCATGGAATTTACAGACACTAGCACTTGTTTGGTGATTATGTTAGCACTTGTCTCCTTGAGCATAAGTTTATCAACTAACAACGGAGATTTATGCACACAGATGTCTGTTAATTAATCGTCCTTGTACTTACATCACACACTGGGTTTTGCAGTGTTTGTGCGCGCGCGCTAATTTTTTCTCTCTCCCGTTTTGTAGAACACTCGTCATAATTTATTATTGATGTTATAGTAATGGGACTTGAGGGATTGATTTGACTATTCTGAATAAAAAAGGTCAACACAATATTATTTTAATTTAAAAAACACAGTTTTTTCACTAACTGGACTCGAATCCATCAAGCTGGGTCGGGAATCAGAACACCGACAAAGGGTGCCGGAATGCTGGTGAATAATCTTAAGCTTCGGTGCCTGCTCTGTCACGTGAAAACTTCATCCTCGTGCCACTGCTGATGGAATGTGAATTAATTACTCGTACATGTATATATACATGGATGCATGGTTGATTGTTGACCTTCAATTCTTGCGCAATTCATGACTTCTAGTTCCATGCATTTACAGATTAGCATCACTTCCATTAACGTCATGTCAGATTTATTTTAATAATACACTGTAAATGCATTGGTCTAATGGTTGTGCCTTGGAGTACGTGTGCATACCCTTTTTTTCCACGATTTTTCTTGAACCTCAGTGGCTCTTCTATTCACGAGAGCACTATCGGTGCCATCAAATTTCTCAGCGTTCTCCGTGTGTTTTCCTATCCAATAAAATAAACCCTAACTTTAGGCAGGGAGAACATATCGTAAGCCTACAAGCAAGAAGTTTCCATTGTACTGTCCGACCACCCTCAAAATCGATCTTAGCCACCCAATATTCTCTCTCCATGGATATGGAGAGTTAGTGCGGTGTCTGTCTTCTTTCTTTATATACGCTTACTCTGACATCTGGCACCGACACTTCCTTCTACTTCGCCATGGATGGACATCTGCGCAGCGTGCTCGCATTCAATTATAGCAGCCTAGCCATCATATCATTGACCAGAATAGAAAGGGGCTTCTGCAATTGCTGACTTCAAGTGTGAACGAGCCACTTCTTCTAGCCACTTACATTGTGCCGTACACAACGTGATTCAGTGTGATTTGTTATTTATTACGATAATAGCCATCAACAAACGTTAAGGTGGTGTCATATGTTTCTGTAATGACAGATTGGATGTAGGATTTGTTTGGTAAGATTTGGGTGGTTGAAGTTTGGATGTAGGATTTATAAATTAGTTTTAATAAATGAATTTGTTAAATATAATCGAGTTAATAACCTATATTGTGATATTAATTTATTTTGTAAAAAAAAAAATTTGTTGCCTTTTGATTTGTTTTTTTTAATTGTAACCTTAATTTTCTAATTGCTATTATTTTTTTTGGATTTTTTTATCTATTTTTCTTTTCAAATCACCCTTCAACGTCTCATTTTCTAATTGCTATTTTTTTGACATTTTTTATTTTTATTTTTTGATATTATTGTTCGACATTGTTTAATTTTTTTTTTAAATAGTTTTGTGGCTTTTTTTAAATTTTTTCTATTAAATTATCCTAATAGTATGATTTAAGATGCTGGTTTGTCAGGTTAATCAGACTAGCTCATCCCTTAATATCCAGATTACATGTTTATTGTGCTGGCATAGATTGGTTCAAACCAATTTATTTTTTTTTACTTTATTTTGTCATTCCATATTTAATTGGCTAAAAATTAAACAACAATATATTTTTACTCTTAAATAAAAGGTTTTTTTTTTCTCATGCTATCATGATGGCTTTATATATATATATATATATATATATTCCCGTTTACTACATTATTGTTTTTTTAATATGATTCAAATAAAATCCACATATTTATTTAGTTAGTAATATAACCCGAGTAATTAGATTCAATCATTCTAGTAACAACTAATAATGCGCGTTGGAAAATAGAGACACATTAGCACCTTTTAATGTACTGACCCTTGCAGGTTTCCATTCCTGCAATGTGGCGCTAGCTAGTGCTCCTCCACTGAAGCATACCCGGTGATTCCTTTTATATATGCTGCTATGATATCACCTCTAGTAGAGCAGGATTGCTTGGCCCCAGGATATCAGGACATGTTTCTGTGATCAATTAATGATCATTTCACCATTATCATAGGTCAGAACCACTTATAAATTATGAACAGACATAGGAAGAATAAAAGAGAGAAGAAAAACTAGTCATTTAATCATCATATTTATCGTTGTATTGTTCAATAAACAAAAACTAGATGAAGCTGTCTAGTTAAGGAAAAAAATTCAGTTCTCACAAGTGATTTATGTACTATAGGGATCATATAATGGTCGATCGATCAAGACAAAATGAAAATGAACTCTGTTAGGTTTGGTTTGGATTGGACTCAACCAAAGATTCTAGCAGGTACCAGTGCAAGAATAAGAATATTAATATTAAAATATGATCAAGAAGTTCCACTAAATCCACTCTCTTCACCATCTCGTGAAGGACTCGAACCTCTGGTTTGACGTTGCTCGTTATTGTTACTAGATTTGGTAATCATTTATGAATCCCCGCCCCCTCTGGAGCTGGGGGTTTAGATCTTGATCTTGAGGTTGACCCCTCAGCAGAGGCATCTTTCGACTTCTTCCTCCGAGATTTCTTCGTTATGTCAGGTAAATTTGAGGGTGACTCGCTTTCTCCACTAGGATCCTTATGATTCCGACTTGTTCTGGTACCATCCAATTATTCGGTGTCATTTCGTGAAGACCGCCTTAATTTTATCTGATTTTTCTCTGGATGGAGATTCAGCTGATGATCACCGAGTATTATATTTTCTTTCAACTTCAACTAGAGTGCTACAAAACGAACATAGCAAGAGAACACTGTAGATCTGGGCAATCTCATAATAGTTAAAGCCAGAAATAATAGCCATGATACTGATAGTCCATGCCTGACAGATTCAGCTGTCAAGAGTCTATCTTTTCCAGTAGACAGGATTGAGTTGCGTGCTCTTAATATGTGATTGACGTGCTATGTCCAACGCGGAAGATAAAATATTTCGCAGAGTTTTTGACAAACTATCGTGAGCCCCTGCCTATTCTATTTTATTATTTCCACCAATCGTCCCTCTTTCTTTTCCACCTACTCTCCTCCACTAATTCAACTCCATCTTCAGTTTCTAAATTATTCTATGTTTCAGTCCTTGCTGCATATTTCACGTGATTTTGCACAGCCATTTTCTGGAGGCACAGAGTTTACCCACAATGATTTAGCCAGGAATATTGCTAAAACTAAGTGAATCTATATGACTAATTGCTTATTTTTCTAGTTTAGATAATCTTGTAAGCCCACATTCAATGCAATGCTAACAAAACCCCTCCCCCCCTGCTCACAGTGCAGTCGGGAGCCTCGTGTTAACAACTTTGGTCTATCCATCCCTTTCTCCGTAAAGTTTTTAGTCCAACTAGACTTGCGATGCCAAGCTTTCGAAAAATGGCAGGGAACAAATGTTTCGAGTTCAAAATCAAAACCCTGCTCTGAAAATACAGAAAATGAAAAAGGTTAGGACTCGATATTTTGTTGCCTTCAGAGATTGTTATTTGGAGGTAGCAACACGTCGATCGATTAAAAAGGCAGCATGAAAACATGACGGACTGGACTGCTGGTTCGTATCCGGGCTTGCTAGACTATGTGTCCAGCTAGCTCAAGGCTCGACAGTACTGGGTCTATCATTTTGGACCACTCTTCTGAGGCCTGGTTGAACCGGCCTTTATAGCTTCTGGGCCATGACTTCCATGTTGCCTGGATTGTGTGCTGACATGGCAAGGATGGAAGGAAACACTAACACAAAGTTATTATCTTAATATATTATTTATATTTGCGTTAATAATTCTGTCCACAATTAAAAAAAAGGTTTTTAAAATTCTTGATACCATTGATTTAAGAGTATAAAGTCTTAATTTTTTTTGAATTAAATTATTTGTTAATGAATTATGAATTCGTTCAAATAACCTGTTCATGTAAACAAAATGTTCCATTTCGTCCCTATCTCGAATAACCGAATAGTCATTTGAAAATGAAAAGGACTAAATTCAAATAAATAAGTTAGTAAGGGCTTAATGTATATTTAAATTATAGCGTGGGGATAAAATGTGATTCTTCTTTCTTATTTTCCTTTACACATACGGACAGCAAGTACTGCAGTAGACTATAAAAACCCACCAGAGACAACTTTCAGAAGATTACGGTCTGCTATTGTCACACACTCTCCCAATCACGGCAAGCGATCTCTCCGCTTGTCTGTTCGACTCTTCATTTCATCACTCGAAGAATCAACATCGTCCAATTTCTGATCAGATCCACAATATTTCTCAACCTGATCCACCAACGCCCCTGATTTCCTCGTCAATTTCAATCCAATTCAGGTACATTTCCCTTCTTAATCCTGGATCTGTTGCCTTGTATCTCAATCTGATAAGATGTCTGTCTTGTTAACGTTAAATAGTCAATTAATTAAGATGATGGATTTAATTGTTTAAGGTTTCACAAGTGATGAATTTCAGTAACCTTGAACAGTTTTCTATGGGAACAGAGGAGTTTAAGAAGGAAATGGACGTGGCCAATTGGTTTTCGCAATTGCCTTATGAACAGTGGGCCCCAATCCCTGTCTCCGGCACACGACCTTCAGCTCGGTACAAGGTGATGTTTGTTACAATTACAAAAACCTAGCAATCAATTATTGTTATTATAGTTGTTTCGATTAATGAATGTATAATTTTTTTAATGGCAATGTGACGTGTTGTTGTCAATTTTTAGCATGCTGCAGGAGTTGCTGACGAGAAATTGTATATTGCGGGCGGGAGTCGTACTGGTCGGTATCTACCTGATGTTCAGGTATACGATACTGCCGGTTGTGTGCTTGTTGAGTATCGACGTGGGTTGTGTGTTTACTTGATCTTGGATTGGATGTTTTTGCAGGTTTTTGATTTTAGAGGTTTGGTGTGGTCTAGTTTGAAACTTAAAAGTGAGGCGGTTGGTGGAAAAAGTGAAGAGAATGGCGCACAGGAAGTTCTTCCGGCCACTTCAGATCATAGTATGGTAAGACTTTGTATGCATTAATGCAGTGTTTTGACATGATTTGTGTTGTGCATTCAGACAGTTTATTGATCTTTGTGTCAGGTTAAGTGGGGGAACAAACTTCTCCTTGGGGGGCATTCGAAGACAACTTCTGATAGTATGATAGGTTTGTTTCTTTACAATATTTTTCAAGAGATGGGCTTAGATGTTTTTCTAAATTAGATGGCGATGCTCGCAGATGTATATTGAGAAGATTCTTTTCCTCTGTCATTGATTTGTTGCAGTGAGGTTCATTGATCGGGAAACACATTTCTGTGGTTTTATTGAGACTTCAGGAAATGCTCCGGTAACTGACTTTATTAATGGCTTGTTTTTTTTTATATATATCTGTCCTGGGCTTGTTCATCGAGTTCATGTTTTCCTCTATGATATGTTTTGAAGTTGTTATGTACTCTACAAGGAGGCAAAATGCACTTTTGTTTATGGAAATTTGGTTGGTAACTTCTTGAGTGTATTTCAGGTAGCCCGTGGGGGGCATTCTGTTACACTGGTTGGTTCTAGACTGATAATTTTTGGCGGAGAAGATAGGAACAGGAGATTGCTGAATGATGTGTATGCCCTTGACTTGGAAACAATGACTTGGGATGTGGTAGTGGCGAGGTAAGTGTCTGTTCAACTTTTAGATCCAGCTGCTTGCAACTTTTCAGAAGTCTTCTGCATCATTTTCTTGTGTTTTGATAGGCAGACACCTCCAGCTCCCAGATTTGATCACACAGCTGCAATAAACACGGAACGCTACCTTCTAATCTTTGGTGGCTGTTCTCATTCAATCTTCTTCAATGATCTTCATGTACTCGACTTACAAACTGTAAGTCTTGCTGTTTATTTATCTTTTGCGATGAGAGGTAGGTGTTGGATGTGGGGCTTGATTGAATTGACGTGTATAATGTGAGGTAAATGTTACCATGTTTAATTTATTTATTGAGAAATGAATTACTAGAAACTCAATGCATATGTTTAATGTGTCAAGAAGTGGATTGCTAAGGCATCATAATAAGATACATAGCATGCCAGTGTATTCTATAAATGATAATATTTCTTGATGAAATTATTAGTCCATGAGACACTTGTAAACAAAAGAAGCATGCTATGGGTGTTGACATTGGCTTGCATATTCAGTGATAATATTCCAGTGGCTGCTTCTAGACTAACCAAGACATGCTTATTTTTTTATTTTATTGCATGGGATTTTTATGTAATAAGAAAATTATGTTGACTGAGCAGCAGTTACTGCTCTGGTATATCAATATTTGGAATATATACAGATTTTGCATTCCCTAGATTCCATAGATGCAGACATCTGTCTCCTTTTAACAATGACAAGGTCTTCTCTTATCATAGATGGAGTGGTCCCAGCCTGAAGTTCAAGGTGATTTGGTCACTCCTAGGGCTGGTCATGCTGGTGTAACCATTGGTGAGAACTGGTATATTGTTGGTGGTGGAGATAACAAAAATGGTATGCTGTAATGTTTCTTTGTTTAATTGTATTCCTACCATTGGATGCGCTCATCACTATTCTCTAAAATTGGTACCACCAATTGGTGATGATCTACAGGTTGCCCAGAAACCCTTGTGTTAAATATGTCTAAGCTAGCTTGGTCAGCATTGACAAGTGTAAAGGAAAGAGATCCACTTGCTAGTGAGGTCAGTACTTTGTGCCTTTCTCAAGTTTTTAATTTTAGCCATCTGTTTTATTTAGGAAATTTTTTGGACCAGAAGCAAAACATTGTTAGTACATCTTCATTTTTCAGGAAAGCTGGATAATGGATAGCAATTTCATAGGTCAAAGATTAATAATTTGAAAAGGACTGAAAACAATCAAAATCAGTTTAAAGACCCGTGTGTATCATTCTGGATCTCATTTAAATTATATAGCTATAAGCTAATCATCAATTTGAAGACGAAGAAGAAACCCCCGGTATTAGATATCAATTCACTGATTGTAGGTTTTAGACTCCAGAATGATCCGTTTATGGATTCCATGCTTGTACAGTTGATTTTGATGGTAATTTTAAGTCGTGTAGAAAATTCATAGTTGCTGGGGAGACATAAAAATTCTGTTGGATTATAACTAAAATGATGATGAAACTTGTATGCTAATTATGTGTCCAAGATAGGTCAGTCAACTTTAATGTGTTGATCTAGCTTAGTTGTGGTTGAATTGATCGTAGTTGTTACTTCTATGCTTGCAAAATTTCTAAATATAATTTCAAAAGCAGGGACTTAGTGTTTGCTCAGCATTAATCAACGGAGAGAGGCATTTGGTTGCCTTTGGTGGCTATAATGGGAAATACAATAACGAGGTATGTGCTATAATAACATTTGCGCTGGTTATGGTGCCTATATGCACCATCTTTCTCATTATAACCTGATTTCCTTGATTGACCTGTATTTTCTAGGTTTTTGTTATGAGACTTAAACCAAGTGATGTATCACGTCCAAAGATTTTTCAGTCACCAGCAGCAGCAGCAGCTGCAGCTTCTGTTACTGCTGCATACGCTTTGGCCAAATCTGAAAAGTTAGATTTCTCCAGCTTAAATCTGAGCTCTAATGGAGTTGGAAACAATCCTTCTGAACTAGATTTAGCATTTGAAATTGATGCACTTAAAGAAGAGAAAAAGGAGCTGGAATTGTCCCTCACCGAAGTCAGAGCAGAAAATTCCAGGCTTACAGAAAAGGTTGATGAAGTTAATGGTACTCATGCAGAACTGTCCAAGGTATGTTCTTGATGATTATTTTCTTGTACTAGGGAACACATTCTTTCATTGAGTGGTAATATATAGTTTTAATAACATTTTCTCTTTGGTTTCTCTTTCTTTCTTTCTTTCTGTTTCTTTTCTTTTTTTGAAGGAACTCCATTCTGTTCAAGGTCAACTAGCTGCTGAGAGATCAAGATGCTTTAAACTTGAGGTGCTCCCCTCTCTCTCATCTTGTTCCTGCTATCCCTTTTTATCTCCCTCTGCTAACCTTTTTATGTCATCTCTTTGTGAACTGACTGGTTTATTGCGTGGACCTTGATTCCCTTTTCCTAAATCTGGTTTACTTTGGTTAATTGTACTTTCCAGGCTCAAATTGCTGAGTTACAGAAGATACTGGAATCATTGCAGTCCATAGAGAATGAAGTACAACTACTTCGAAGACAGAAATCTGCACTGGAGCAGGAGATAGAGCGTAGTGCAGCTCAAAGACAAGGTTCTGGAGGTGTCTGGCGCTGGATAGCTGGCTAAACTAGCAAATCATCGAACTGTTCAAGGCCAAAGCCTCAAAATTGTGCCAAAATTTTAGCAGCCATAGCCGTCTCAAGCTAATACAAATAGCCTGTGTGTATTTGGCCAATGCGTGCTAATCCTCGGCCACTGTTAGAGTTTTTTTGGGAGGTTTAAGTTAGAAACGAGTACAAGATATAGTCTATGCAGTCGCACCGTTGTTTTCTGTGAAACGGGTAATTGTTTGATTTTTTCCCCATCCCACACATGACACTTACTTTATTTGTTTTTGTAGAATTGAATTATTCTCTCCTAGTACATTATAAATTTCATTGGATATCATATAATAAACAAATATTTTTTATTTTATGAACTTATTTATTTTATGGATAACAATATCATATGATTCTTTGGAAGGGAATTGATTCTGGTGATGCCTTTCTAAAACCAACGTTTTACTTGTTTCCCTCTCCGGTGGCAAGCAGTTCCATGTAATATTGCATGACTTTTCTCTGCAGGATGATGATGGTAGAGCCTTCAAAGCGGGGTTTTTATTATTATTATTATTAATATATTAAAATAATTTTTATTTTTATTTTTAATATTAATACAAGATCTGAAAACACAAAAATAAATTGCTTGAAGTAAGAAAAAAATTAATTTTTTTCAAAAATATTTTTGAAATACAAAAACAAACATATCCATAAACATCATAAAACATCCCTAAAATTTAACCCACAGCATCCATTTTTCTTCTAGATCTGACGTTGTTATTGAGAATCACAAGTAGCCTGGTTATATCCTTCCAATTTTCCTCCTCAGGGTGGGAAATGGCTATGATCTGTACATTACGAGTTCTACTTTAACAGCAAAAGATGATGACGGTAAGAGACCCTAGGTTTCGAAAGCATTTTATTTCATCATCAGGTATCATCACTCTGTTCTACGTTATCATACATATGCAATTATCCAAAGCTCACAGTACAGAACCGGAAAAAAAAATTCAAGTTTGAACAACAATTTTCTTCTATTGATCTTTATCTGAGGTGTTTATGCTCTCTCTTTCAAGTCCTTTCCGCCTGAGAGTTCTACAGCTCCACCATTTCCTGGTCTGGTATCAGGTTAAAAACGGAGGAAAGTTGCAATGTTGAGATAACTTGTTGTCTGTGGGAAACAAGCTCCTTCCTCAAGATTTTGCCCGCAGCAGACTTTGGAACGGCGCTGATGAAACCCACTCTTCGTACTTTCTTGTATGGGCTACCTAAGATTTTCATATAACAGGATCAGAAGAAATAAATCTTAAGAGTCTGCTTGAAGTAAGAAGGGAGAAGCTATCAGATCAACCTGATGAGCAACAAATTGAATGACTTGTTCTTCTGTGAGTTCAGAACCAGATATGCCATTGGTGTCTGTCCAGCTTCTTCATCTTCAACACTGCAAAATATGTGTTAATATATACTGATAGATCAAAGAGGGAAAGAGAGAGACACTGAAAGGCAACTTACAGTATAACTGCTGCATCAAGTACTTGGGGATGACCCAGAAGAATTCTAATTCCGCCGGAGCCACCTGCATTTAGCACCAGACAGTTTTGGTTAAAAGAACCCCCGAACTTGACAAAGAAAGGAGCTTGGTTCTGGATCATTCGAAGAGCTAAGCTATTCGCAAAAAACATGACGAGCAGAACTGGTGAAAGAGTATTCTGAAATACCTGATACCCATTGTGCTTGATCAGCTCCTTAATCCGATCAACAATATGAAGAAATCCATCTTCATCAAAATAACCCATATCACCAGTTTTTAGCCAACCATCAGTGTAACGTTTTGAATTAATGAATTAGAAAATACAATAAAGCCCTTAAGGCTTAAAGTATGGATATAAATGAATGAGGGGTAGTATGGTAATTAGATAAACATAATAAATATAAATAGAAAAAAAAAACAAAAGAGAGATCTGAAAATTTGAAGAACAAACCGTGAGAGAGAAGGGAGGAAGAAAAAGAAGAGAAAAGAAGGGAAAATAAAGAAAAAAGGAAAGGAGTTGGAAGAAATAAGTAAAAAGGGGTAAGATTATACTTTAATGTGTATAGTATGTTTTCTTTGGCTTTAATTTCGGTTTTGATGAATGTTAGGGTTATGAAATTTGTGTTTTGAGTTTAATTGATGAATTAAATTGAATGTTAGGGTTGATTGTTGTGGTTAATTGATGATTTAGTTGATTATGGAAAATTATGATGATTTTGAGTTATAGTTTTGTTTGATTGGTGAATTTTGAGTTAAAAATCAGGAGAAAACAGTAGGTTTCTGTTAAAATTCTGGATTTGGAGGTTGAAGATGACGAAAATTCAATTTGGTCCCTCAATTTGTGAAAATTACAGTTTAGTCCCGAAATTTACAGTTTAGTCCTGAAAATTACAATTTGGTCCCTGAAGCATATTCCTAGATTTTGAACAGAATAACATATGAATTATGGTCAGAATTACTGTATAGATAAGAGAATTTAACACTTTCAATTTGGTCCTCCAATTTGACAAAAATTACATTTTAACCCTAAAAAATTGGTAAAATTCCAGAATGGTCCCTGAAGCATAATGATACATCCTGGACAGAATTGAGGATTAATTATGGTCAGAAAATTACTGTATAGATAAGAGAATTTAACACTTTCAATTTGGTCCTCCAATTTGACAAAAATTACATTTTAACCCTAAAAATTTGGTAAAATTCCAGAATGGTCCCTGGAGCATAATGATACATCCTGGACAGAATTGAGGATTAATTAAGGTCAGCATTTAGTATATTCATGGATTTATGACAAATTTCAGTTTGGTCCTCCATTAGATGAAAATTACAATTTGGCCCTAAAAATATGGAAAAATTTCAGATTAGTCCCTAGCTGTAATACTAGCTTTTTCAGATTATTTTTATGAATAATTAAGGGTTATTTAGTGAATTATTACCAATTTTATTAGTTGTTTTTATTATGGATTAGATTTCGGGAAAACCGTTAGATTTTGGGTTTTTGAGAAAATTGACTAGTTAGTTCAAAAACATATAGGGTTACGGTATACACCCTTAGTTAAGTGTATTAAATAGGTTAAATGTTCTTTTGAGTCGTTTTTGAATATGTCTCTTTTGTATTCAGATAATCCTGATATTCTACCGGCAGGACGTCAATAGGATTTCCTTCGGTTTCAGCTTGTGAGTGCTATTTGCTTTTGAGTCAGGTGAGTGGATAATTTTTTATATGCATGAGAAATAGTATAAGTATTTGATTTGTTAATATGAATTGAATCATGCTTCTTGATAATATATATGTTGATTATTATCCTTGTTATGATAAAGCATGATCAATTATTGAATTTGAATTCTTGATATGAACCGACATATATTTTGAATTGACTTCTGAATTGATAGATCCTCATTTGATTGATGTCATGAGTTGAGCTTTGAGATATGAATATGTTTGTTAGATTATGATTATGAACCTATGGTATGTCAGTCAGAATACCCATGCTAACAAGGTAGTGTTAGTCTTTGTGCACATCGTATCTGAACCCTAGTTGGTCGGGGGAGTCACCAACGTGTGTGGACTGATCATCCCACAGTACGGAGCCTCATGTTCATTGCATTTTGATTTTCTGACGAACTTTACCATATAATCTTCTTGTTATGGCTTATTTGAGAAACCTTTTCTATAAGAACCTAGAGCCATACTTGTATATATATATATATATATATTTATATATTTCTCATTACTGTATTACCTCGTGTGTGTATATTGAACGTTATCTACTCACTGAGTTGTTGAACTCACCCTCTCATTATTTATCTTTTTTAGGCTTATAGCTTGATAGTAGGTCACTTTTGTTGAATCTTCTGAACTTGCTTTTTGGTTGTAATTTGTACATTCCTTTTTGTCAAGTTAGTGCTTCAAAACTATGAATTGTATTAACTCTTGTAGTAAGACAATTAAATCATATTATAAAGTTAGTTTTGTTGTTAATGCTGCGTTAAACTCTGATTGAGTTGTTTAAAGGATTGTATGTAAGTTTGGGTTCGCATAGGTTTGGAACCTTGGAGGGGAACCTTACTTATATGCTGGTCATGGATTCGGGTCATGACGAACTTGGTATCAGAGCTTTAGGTTAAAGAAACAATAATATAATTAATTTCATAATAAGTGGAGCATTAGGATCCGTATCGTCTTATTTGTTGTTTTTGAAATTTTGAATTCTCGTCAAGCATGTATTTTTCCTTGTGATAGATATGCTTTCCTATAATTCTGTGATAAATATCATGCTATTGTTCTAGCATGACTTAAGTGCTCTCACTTTTATTTTAGGAAATGCCGAGGAATAGACGAACATCTGATACTATTAGGGTAGATGATGACCAGGATGATGTTCCTATTATGCAGTTGAGAACTGCAAGACAGAGAAGGAGGCGCGGTGCACCCGTGCCTCAACATGTTGAGGAGGTACCTCCACCAATGGAGGAAGAGTCTCAGGAGATAGAAGAGGAAGATATGGTTGATGAAACAGGTGTGGGGGTAGCTGACCCTCAGCCTGTTATAGAGGTTCAACAACTTAGCCAGGTTGCGCGGACCTGGATAGAGTTTACTATGGAGAGAGACAGAATGAGGGATAGAGATGTACCCTCGACATCCCACACTGTTCAGGGAGTTAATGTGCCTTTGAATGACTTCATGAAGTTGACACCTCTTATTTTTACTGGGATGGACAGTTTAGAGGTTCCTAGATGACATTTGACGACGGTGTGAAGCTTTGGGATGTACAGACCACCGAGCTGTGAGTTTGGCATCGTTCAGATTGGAAGGAGATGTGGCAATCTCTTGGTTTGAGTCTAGGAAAAGAGCAAGACCAGTAGAGGCTCAATGGACATGGAAGGAGTTTAGCTCCATGTTCTTAGACAGGTTTCTCCCTCAGAGCGTTAGGGATGCTCGACTTTATGAGTTTGAGAGGCTATCTCAGGGGAGCATGACAGTGGATGAGTATGATCTGAAGTTCACTCAGTTGTCTAGGTATGCATAACATCTTCTACCCACTGAGGAGTTGAGGGTGAAGAGATTCATTAGAGGACTCAAATCCTCTATGTATGTGGTGATGGTGCCACAGGTGTTTCCATCCTACTCCTCAGCCGTTGATAGCGCCAGGTTGATAGAGGCGCGTGAAATAGAGGACATGACTGCTGGCCAGTTTAAGAGGCCTAGAGATGAGGGTCAGTCTTTTAGGCAACATGGATTAAGTGCAGGTCTGTCAAGGGGACGAAATGGGCGTCAGGGATTATGGGTTCAGAGGAGGTTTAGACAGAGACCGTCAGTTAGTGGCTCAGGCGGTCAGAGTGGCAGTAGTGGTACCCAGAGTTTAGTTTAGACTGCACCTCGTAGTTCATTTGTTTCACCCGGGGATAGTTCTTCGTGTCAGCACTGTGGAGGAGGTCATACTAGTGCAGAGTGCTACAGAAGGACTGAGGCTTGTTTTAGTTGTGGCCAGATAGGTCATAAGATTAGAGAGTGCCCGAGGAGACAGTTGTCCACTTCGGGGTTATCTGTTTCAGTCCAGCATCCTATTCAGGCACCATCGACGAGCAAGTCTGTGGCTCATGAGAGTAGAGGTTTTGGTGGCCGTGGTCAGAGAGGCCGGGGTGCAGGTGATAGAGGTCAGATACAGCAGGGTCAGGGGCATGCCAGAGTTTTTACCTTGACTCAGCAGGATGCTCAGGCATCCAACGCAGTTGTTTCAGGTATTCTTCATGTTTGCTCTTTTGAAGCAAAAGTTTTGTTTGATACGGGTGCAACTTATTCATTTATGTCCCCATATTGTGCTATGAGGTTAGATAAACAACCAACCTTGTTAAAATCCCCCATTTCAGTCTCCACTCCCTTAGATGAGTTAATATTAGTAAAGTATGTGTATCTGGATTGTGAAAATCTTAGATAAACAACCAACCTTGTTAAAATCTCCCATTTCAGTCTCCACTCCCTTAGATGAGTTAATATTAGTAAAGTATGTGTATCTGGATTGTGAAAATCTCTATTTCACAATCCAGATACACATACTTTACTAATATTAACTCATCTAAGGGAGTGCAGACTGAAATGGGGGATTTTAACAAGGTTGGTTGTTTATCTAACCTCATAGAAAAATAAAGGGACATAAATGAATGTGTTGCACCCGTATCAAACAAAACTTTTGCTTCAAAAGAGCAAACAAGAAGAATACCTGAAACAACTGCGTTGGATGCCTGAGTATCCTGCTGAGTCAAGGTAAAAACTCTGGCATGCCCCTGACCCTGCTGTATCTGACCTCTATCACCTGCACCCCGGCCTCTCTGACCATGGCCACCAAAACCTCTACTCCCATGAGCCACAGACTTGCTCGTCGATGATGCCTGAATATGATGGTGGACCGAAACAGATAACCCCGAAGTGGACAACTGTCTCCTCGGGCACTCTCTAATCTTATGACCTATCTGGCCACAACTAAAACAAGCCCAGTCCTTCTGTAGCACTCTGCACTAGTATGACCTCCTCCACAGTGCTGACACGAAGAACTATCCCCGGGTGAAACAAATGAACTACGAGGTGCAGTCTGAACTAAACTCTGGGTACCACTACTGCCACTCTGACCGCCTGAGCCACTAACTGACGTTCTCTGTCTAAACCTCCTCTGAACCCATGATCCCTGACGCCCATTTCGTCCCCTTGACAGACCTGCATTTAATCCATGTTGCCTAAAAGACTGACCCTCATCTCTAGGCCTCTTAAACTGGCCAGCAGTCATGTCCTCTATTTCACGCGCCTCTAACAACCTGGCGCTATCAACAGCTGAGGAGTAGGATGGAAACACCTGTGGCACCATCACCACATACATAGAGGATTTGAGTCCTCTAATGAATCTCTTCACCCTCAACTCCTCAGTGGGTAGAAGATGTTCTGCATACCTAGACAACTGAGTGAACTTCAGATCATACTCATCCACTGTCATGCTCCCCTGAGATAGCCTCTCAAACTCATAAAGTCGAGCATCCCTGACGCTCTGAGGGAGAAACCTGTCTAAGAACATGGAGCTAAACTCCTTCCATGTCCACTGAGCCTCTACTGGTCTTGCTCTTTTCTTAGACTCAAACCAAGAGATTGCCACATCTCCTTCCAACCTGAATGATGCCAAACTCACAGCTCGGTGGTCTGTACATCCCAAAGCTTCACACCGTCGTCAAATGTCATCTAGGAACCTCTAAACTGTCCATCCCAGTAAAAATAGGAGGTGCCAACTTCATGAAGTCATTCAAAGGCACATTAACTCCCTGAACAGTGTGGGATGTCGAGGGTACATCTCTATCCCTCATTCTGTCTCTCTCCATAGTAAACTTTATCCAAGTCTGCACAATCTGGCTAAGTTGCTGAACCTCTGTAACATGTTCAGGGTCAGCTACCCCCACACCTGTTTCATCAACCATATCTTCCTCTTCTATCTCTTGAGGCTCTTCCTCCACTGGTCGTGTCTAGGTCATGTCTAGTGGGGATTTGGAGATTTTCTCCAAATTGATGCAACGAGTGATAAATTCCGGTTTTTGGATCGAAACCACTCTTGGATTGAGCATCGTCAGCTTCCTTCTCGGTGATGATACCAGTCCACAATTCTTCAGCAGGCATCTTGATGAAATTTGAAAAGCTATTGAAAATGTCCTGGACTGAACCATCTGCTGCATGATGTCTATATAAGCAATTGCTAATTGGGACCAATGGATGTCACCGCGTCTGAACTCAGATAATCAACATTGGTAAATACATTGACGATTGTCGTATTAGCTGGCAAGGAAGATACGATCAGGTATCATGGTATCTTGAAACTCGAACATTCGTGTTTACGTTGCTGATAAAAGAGATACCATGAAACTTTGTTTTACCCATAAAGGTTCATATATTGCTGCCGCCTAGTATACAAGCTAGCTTCGATGACAACACTCACTGATCAATATCACAAAACCCTACGGCTATTGACCAGGTCTTGAAAAATTCATTCTTGTCCTCTTATTTTCCCAAGCGGGGGTTTGACACATGAACCCCTGTTTTCTGCACCTCAATAGATTATTGAAAAGCTCATAAAGAGACCTGGGCTTTGGTTCTTCAACCTTGTCTGACATCATGAACCCATGCGAGCAGGCTATGTCATCTCTGCATACTTCCCGAAGCTGGGCTTCAATTCCATTATTAGATGATATGGAGTTTTGTAGAAACATCAAAAACTTTGCAAGAGCTTCTCCTTAAGTAATGCTACATCCATGGAAAATTTTATAGTGTTTAGCAGTAATTAATAATATCCTGAGATTCACTTTCAAAAAAAAAAAACAGACACCGGTTCCTCCCTGCACTCGTACCACACTAACAAAAACTACCTAATAAACCAAATCAACATAGTTTCACCTTAATCATATGACTTGCCTGCCCAAAAAAGTTGGACCAACCTTCCTTCCTTTCTTCACCTCTCTCTCTCTCTGTTTCGGACAGAATGTTGATCAAAACTAAAAAGACAGAAAAAAAGAAGATGACAGACTTATCATGTTTATTTGCCAGTTTATACTAAATTTGCCAATACATTAACTCATAATTTTTAGTGGAACACGCTGTAATTACTCATGAGCTGTTGGGACAATGGATGCTAACATGTAACACACCAAAAATAGGAAGGTAAAACTAGCACTATCAAGAAACATTAACTGGATTGTCTCCAGCCTCACAATTCACATGAAACCCTGTCAATGAGCTGTGCATAACCATAAAGCCATGCCTATAAAACCCGACCATGTCTTTCTCAAAACTTCACCCACATTTACAGATTTCTCTCTATTTCTTTTTCAATGGAAATGAAGGGGAAACTTTTTGCTCTTCTGCTTCTATTTTCCCTCGTTGCTATTTCCACAGGTTAATCACACCATTTATATTTGAAGTTCTTCCAAAATTTTCTTATGTATTTCTGCTACTCTTTGTTGAACATAGAAATTAACCCTACGGATTACAGGACATGAAGAGAACAAAAAAACAAAGCTTTTTGTCATCGGAGACTCGTTCGTAGACACTGGAAACATGGGTATCAAGTCCTCTGATGGTCTTATGTTGACGGATTATATAGGTACTTAATTGTCTAATTTTCACTTGCATGTATTGGTTTGATTTAAAAAAAGTATGAATTACTATATTATCCTATCAACCAGAATATATTATTTTTATCCAAAATTATACCGTTTTATTTTAAATTTCTTGGTGTTAAGCTGGTTAAATTTAGACCGGATTTAGAAATTGTTTGTAGGGCTTCAAGCAGTGTTTTTTAAAAAATTAAAAACTATTTTTTTAATGATTTTAGATTGTTTTATAGTATACACTTTAAAAACCAATCACTTAACATTTACTAATTCTTTAACGATCTCCATGTTTACTCATCTATTTGTTACTTTTGGACTTTTTAATACATGCAGCGTCGTTTCTCCATATACGAGCTCCCGTGCTTTATGCACAGAGGGACAAAGCATCAAGATCAGAACTACAGGATGGAATGAACTTTGCGCGTGGAGGGAGCGGTGTTCTCGAAGTGTCATTTAATAACTACTCAATGACGCGTCAAGTGTGTGATTTTAAGGAACAAATTGCCCGAGAAGTGTACACCAAAGCTGATCTTGAAAATTCTATTGCTCTGGTGTGTTACACTGGCAATGATTATATATACAAATCTAGAAGCCAAAAAGGCACCATGAAGGTAAGTGCCTCGACTCGTTTACTTTCTTCTTTTTTTTCCCTTTCTCAAATATGCTGCACATTTTTTCTGTTTACGTAACAGGATGTGCTCGGTCAAACTAAAGCAATTGTTGATCTGCTTACAAAGAACCTAAGAGAAATTAGTGCTTTAGGAGTAAAAAAGATAGCTATATTTGGGACACCTCCAAGGGGATGCTTTCCAGGCATGTATAGTGAAACGCTTCGAAGGTGTGACAAAACTTGGAACAACGCATCGAGAACGCACAACAAGTTATTGAAAGAGTCACTGCAAACTCTGAACAAGGAGAGAAATGGATCCAAATTTGTGTATTTGGATCTTTATAGTGCCATCGAGTCAGCATTATTTGACGAAAACAAAGGTGATTTGTCATTATTATTCTGCATAATTAAGATGCGTTCTTCGGTGCTTCCAAGTATATTTAAAAGACATGAAAATATATAGTGTTGAACCCGAGATGTTTCAATGTTGTTTTGATCTGCATCCTTTCCATGCCTTTGGACTTATGAAAAACATGGAAGAGCTAATGTTTTACCTCTCTATATACAAACATTTAATGCACAAAATCATGATAGTTTCTTTTTCATGTTGTAGAAACTGTGGGATCTGAGAATCGGTTCAAGGCATGCTGCTTGGATGGTCACATGTGTGGCCCAATTGCTCAGAAAATGTGCGACCAACCTGCACTGTCAATCTTCTGGGATGCTGGACATCTTTCACAGAATGGTGCACATATTGCATATTCATATCTAGTGCCATCTCTCAACAAACTCCTTTAGGTATGCAACTAGATTCTAAGATACGCTTTAATTTCAAATATATTAAAGAAATTTGCATTTTTCTTCGTTTGTTCAGGTGATTACTTCTGCAGGATATTATTTTGGGAATCATTCTTACGTTTTTATTTGAATCTGTTGTTTTAGGCTGCTAAAAATCGAGAAATCAAACTGGGTTCTCATAAACAACATGGCATCATCATGTGCTACTTGGATGGGATCACGCACAATGTTCATCATGGGGAATTTTTTTCTCGGCCATTTGTTACTTTTATTAAATTGATATAAAAGCTCTGTTTTCATGAAGAACTGGGAAGTGGTAGAATGTGAGTTGGGCTATTATTGTATATCATTCCGCTTAAGAAAGCCTGTGTGCCAGTTTGTGTTCTTAATATTATTGGAAAAAATTTAGTTTGTATTCTTGTCTTTTTGGTTCAATTTTTGTTGTCACTTTTTCATTTTAATACAACTAGAAAACTTGGGGTCAAACTTGGGTCGGTTTAACTGTATATATAAAAACTAGATTAGTATATAGTTTTACATCCTACAAAACCTCGGGTGCAACCCGCAATAAAAGCGCGTGCAATAAACTCTCACATCTCCGAAACACACATCTCACCCAACTCTTGGGTAAATGCATTTGTGAAATGCAAGAAAAAATGATGAATTTTTTTCAGGAATGAAATTCATTTTGTAAACTTCTGGTTTTGTATTAGTATGAAATCGCCTTAATTTTGGGTCTGTGAATTGACCTAATCCAAGAAAAGTGGACCAGTGCATTTTGAGGGGAATTTGGTCCAACAAAGTAATACAGAGAAAATAGAAAAACTCAAAAAGTAAGAAGATTCCTTTAGTACGGCTTAGAGTCAACAAAGTGACTTGCCCTGCGTATACACTAAAAAACAAGAGAACCATCGAGCCGGCTTGGCTTTTGTTAACCATTAAACAGGAGGCTCTTTCACAAATTTAAACGAGTAAATATGTTTACTGAGTGATATCATGAAGTTTATTTATTTTTTCAGTATATGGAAAAGACATGAAACTATAGAGTGTCGGAGATGTTTCAGTGCTGTTTTGATCTACATCTTTTCCATGCCTTCGGACTTACGAAAAACTTGGAAGAACTAATATTTTACCTCAATATATCCAAACTTTGAATGCACAGAATCGTGATAATTTCTTTTTCATGTTGCAGAAACTGTGGGATCTGATAATTTGTTCAAGGCATGGATGGTCACATGTGTGGCCCAATTGCTCAGAAAAAATGCGAAAATCCTGCATTGTCAATCTTTTGGGATGCTGAACATCTTTCACAGAATGGTGCGAACATCGTGTATTCATATCTGATACCATCTCTCAACCATCTCCTTTAGGTAGGCAACTAGATTCTAAGATATGATTTTCAAAATACATCCAATATCTCAACAAAATTTTGCATTTTTCTTCGTTTTGTTCAAGTGATTACCTTTGCACTTTGTAGGGTATTCATTCTTACATTTTTATTTGAATGTGTTCGTTTAGGTTGCTAAAAACTGAGAAATTAAATTGGGTTCTCATCAAGAGCAACTTGGCTGGGATCATGCACGATGTTCATGGCGGGGATTTTTTTCTTTATCATTTGTTAGTTGCAAAATGATATACAGCTCTGTTTTCATTAAGAGCTAGGCTATTATTGCATATCATTTGGCTTTAGAAAGCTTGTGTGCTAGTTTGTATTCCTACTATTATTGGAAAAAAAAATTAGGTTGTATTCTTATCTCTTTTCGGTCAAATTTTTGTTGTCATTAATGTACACACCTCTAAAACACATCTCATCCAACTCATGGGTGAAAGCATTTATGAAATGCGAAAAAAATTATGAAATTTCTTTCACCAATTCAATATCCCAAATAAAGATGGTATCTATAAACAAAAAAATGACTTGCCTTTTTACATCATTTTCACCAATACATGCTTTGATGAAAATGAGAATATAATTGAAGCCAAGCTATATGTTGGCGAGTTTGAAGGTTCTCAGATGGCAGAATCCAAGTAGCAGCAGACACACCAAATGGAGGATAACCCTACCAGAGCCCATGATTATCATCAAGAAGTAGATTTCATGGATTACATTTTATAGCCAAGTGCCATATTCATGGCCTTTGACTACTCACTCTTCACCTCAAATACCCGTCACCTCTCTTTCCTTGCCTACCCTTTTCTTGATTTCTTCTTCAGTTCCTCCCCCTCCGAACCCTTCACTCTCTTTGTTTTGTTTTCCCTTAAACTTTTTTCTTCTCTGCTACCATGGCTGTGGCAGAGCAAACCACATCCCCTGCTACTGCCCAATATACAAAGACAGGCAGTCGTTTACACTCCTCACAGCTCTCACATTCATCAACCAGTCTCTCTTTTCACTTTCGTCGCTCGTTTAGACCAATCCCTCGTGCCCAAAACTTCAAAATCACTTGCTCTGTCAAGTAATTAATATTCTCTCCCTCTCTGCTTTGAACAAACATGGAAACTTTAAAGTGTGGTGGGAGAACAATCAACCTGTTCTGACAAATTGAGTAGGCCATCCTTTTGTTTTAGAATATATCACTTGACAGTAAATCAGCTTAGGCAACGGCTAATGCAGTGTAATTGAAGCTTAGAACAAACATGGAAACTTTAAAGTGTGGTAGGATTACTCCTCGTGCGATGTCTGACCCCCCCCCAAAAACCCTTGAAGGTTAGGCATGATGAGCGATTTGGTATGATCACAATGAAATGATGCAAGTTAAGCACACCAATTCTCATTTTTGGCAGTTTAACATAAATAACAATCATAAAGTAATGATTTATCTTGATGTCAGGCTGTCCTAATAGATCTATAAGGAATTAACTAACAATCAACCCTATTCCGGGCATCTCTAAGCCAACTTCATTGACCGTACGTTTACTTGGCACTGATACAGGTCCCGATTTTATAACTCACAGAGAGAATTAGGACCCAAAAGAACATCAAGTACAGCCAACCTCGCGACACCACCGACTCTGTTTTGCCTGGGAATAAGCTATTCATCGGCACCAGACTGGCAGGACCACCTTGTTGTGGCAAACCAAAAGAAAGGATGATATTGACATTCCCGTTCTTGCCAAATGACCATTCCATCTCATTGCCACCTAAGCTCATGTTTTCTATTCTTATCATACCAGCAGTAACGTTAATTGAGCTGGAAGATGCTGGATGTAAGCGAAGAGCAGCGTCCTTGGAGGGGAACTCAGAAGCAAGGGCATGAGGTGCAGGAATGTTCCCCAACCTGTGACTAGCCTGCTTGATAAATGGATATTTGAAATCTGCACCTAAACAAGACACATAAGAATGAGCCCAGACAAACAGAAGCAAATGTAAAAACCAGTGGGCAAAAATGCGACCAGCTGAATTATTTCTATCTTGCAAAACTTGCATCTCTTAATGAATACAGGAAAATGAAGCACAAAGAGTACCGCTGAAAGAAATTGAAATGTCAATTTACCAGAATCAAATTTCATGGCCTCTGGCTTTTGATTTGATGAAGATGGATCAATAGTGCCATGTGTTTCTAATAGGTTTTGGCTTGCCGCGGACAGTTCTTCAGTTTGTCCCTTGACATCCTGTTATACAGTTACAAATTAATTGCTGCGTGCAGCTCAATCAGTGAATTAAAGCAATGAAGTATTTAATTATATTCTTACCTCTTGGGGTGGAAGTTGTTGGTCAGAAACAGCAGTCTCACTTCCGAAGATATCAGAAGGATCAAAAGACATGTTCTCATCAACAGCATCAAAGAAATTGAGGTACTCATCCACCATGTCAAAACTTGAGGAATCTCCACCGGTCTCTGGCTCCACAGGCTTTGAAAGATCATTAGCTTCCAGGAAAAACCCTTCACTCTGTGGAAGATCACCAAGTGCATCCAAGTATGATTCATCAAACAAATAATTTGCATTGAGAGCATTCACAATATTGATAGGCTCCGCATTGTGTTCTTTTTTGTCTGCATCCAACTCATATTGTCCAGGTAAATCCAAGTTTTGGTCAGCTGGTGGAGCTGGACCATTTCTATTCTCCGCCCCTCTTATCACAGGCTTTATATCATTGTCACTGAAGTTACTGGGCTGTTCCGCATGGTTGCTTGTTTCCCCATAATAGAAGTTTAGTGGAAGAGCAGTATTTTCAGATGTAATTCCACCGTCAAAATTCTGGTGGAAAAAAGACAAAAATAATGAAAATTTTAATTGGTTGTGAGACCATTAATCATGAAATGCAAACAAAGAGGAAGGCTGGGCAGAGGAGCATGGATCACAAGTAATGATGAAGAAACATACATTGACAACACTCCCCCAGAAAATTTATAAATAATCACCATGGCAAAGACACAAGACCAAAGCAGCAGATACACTACATAAGACATTTGATTAAGTTGACCAAATACATTTCGATCCCTTTTACAATAAACCAATATTACCATATGCAAAAGTCAATAAATAGAAAGAGCGCAGCATACAATGACAGCTTAGTGATCCAAATTAACAGCCAAGGCACGTAAATGCTTAATAAGCAGCAAGTTCTTTAGTGGGAATAAGGCAATCCATCTGAGAACATGTAGACCCCAGAGAGTATATTACAAGCCTGGTGCAATAAACACAATCAAGAAATAAAAAATAACATACAGTGACATAGCTTAGTGGTCCAAAATAACAGCCTAACCATGGAAAGTCTTATTAGGAAGCTAGCCCTTTGGAGGAATAAGGCATAACATCTGAAGAACCTCAAAGCAAACAACTTGAAAATTACCAGATGGCAAAAGCAACTGCATTGAGTATGTACTTAATCACAAGCAAAATACAAGGAAAAACAGAAAGTGATCCCATTTTCTCAGGAGGTTGCAAAGAACTTCAAACCTCAACGCAAAAACCTTGACAATTATCAGATGGCAAAAAAAATAAAAAATGCAACATGTTAAAGCATTGGATACTAGGACTAATGAAGCAAGTTAAAGTTTTAATGCAGTCACATCAAGGACATAATTATCAAATAAATGTGCAAGTTGAGCGCTTCTAGATTAAGAACTTGTATCAAGAATCCTTATTAACCCAACATAATATGTATTCTACAAATTTGAAATTTTAGCATATACTTCTTGGCAGTTTAGAAAGGGACAGCTTTGCATTGGCGATGCAAAGAATACGCAAGATCTAGTACTAACACTTAAACAATCAACTAAATGGCATTCTATTCTTATGAACTACTTTTGCTAACTTCTTTGCATGTAAATGTTTTCATGTGCGCACCTCAATTCATCATGTAGATCTAATAGATTTTATTAAAATTACATTTTTATACTCTTAAATTACAATTAAACGATTCAAAATAATGTACCACTAGTAACCATACAAGTACAAACCTGGTCTAGCTCATTCAATTCCAGGTATGAGCCCTCACCAACTGGTGCTTCTCCAGCTGGCACCATCTCTTCACTTGGCAAGAGAGGCACCTCATCATCCTCCCATTCCTCCTCAATAAAAGGTGCTCCATACTGCTCCCCATTCTTCGGCCCTGTCCCGCTCTTTTGGAAAATCCTACAAAGCACAAATGCATCCTTCCCCACCCAAAATACAAAAACACAAGACAATCAACACACACAAAAATCCCAACAAATTACATTTAAAAGAAAAAGAACTTGAATCTTTTTTGAGATATCGATCTCACTTGAGCAATTCCAGCTTTCTCCAGCTCCTCATCAGCAAGCCGATACTCATGCATTACCCAATTAGAGCGCTCACCACGTGGGGCTCGACCCTGATGATACACAAGGGTCTTCTTCATCCCCACAACTCGTGAGTTCCAATGAATAGGCCTGTCTTTCCCAGTCGTTTTCCAGTACCCTTTCTCAGTGGCCCGGTTCGTCTTGGCCCCATTTCCATACTTCTTATCCAGCATACTAAAGAAATACCATTCTAAATCCCTGCTCTTCAATTTTGACTTAACTACAGAACCCACAAACCAAAATCCCCATTAAAGTAAAGACTGAATAATCACCAAATTCACAACTTTTAACTAAATTAAATCACTTTAACATATATAGCTCACAGTCAAGCAAGTTATATTTCAATTCACAATCAAAACCTAATCAAGTTAAATCACTACCTTATCTATGATCAAACAAAAAAATAATCGATTACTTAAAAGTTAAGTCACGAATCAAACAATTATATTCTATTAAATAAAGAGCTGGACACGTGGATCTAAAGAGAGAGAAAGTTGTGAAATTTAAGACCTGGAAGATCCCACGGCTCAGATTTATAAACATCGGTGACGGAGATGGCGTCCAAACGGAACGGTTTGTTAGTGACCTTCCGTTTAAGATAGTAACGGACAAGCTCCTCATCCGTCGGGTGGAATCGAAACCCGGGAGCAAGTGAAGTCGCCGAGTCACTACTGCCCATCAAATTCGAAATCGAAACGATAGTTCGTCTTAGGGTTAAAGTACAGTTTACAGAGTTTTAAGTAGAGGATTTTGAAGAAATGATTGAGATTTTTAGGGTTAGGGTTTATTTGTTTCAATCGGAGTCCGATTTTTGACGAGGAGAGATTGAAGAAGAAGCCATTATTTTGGGGTCGAGAAGTGAGTCTTTCATTTCATTTTATTTACCTTTTTAAGCGAGCTGTTTTTTCGAGGAAAATTCGGTAAGGCAAAGCTAAAGCGACATGGAGAGGACAATCTAAAGTATCACCTGATGAGAATGTGGCGGTGTCTGACAGGCTAGAAAGTGGGGTCTAAGTAAAGGTTTGTTTACGTGGCGCGGAAATAAATTGACGCGTGGAGAATTTGAGACTGCACACGAGAATGGGGTTTGTGAGTGACACTGACGCAATCGCAACCGTAAGGGGTAGGAGTAGGACAGAGGACTGATAAGGTCAAGGTGAAATGACGGCTTTGTCCTTATGGTTGGTGTGAGTTTATTAATAATTCGTGTTTCTGTATTCTTGTATTTATTTATGTACTTATTCTTTGACTTGACTTAAATTCATGTTGAGTTAAAACATAAAACTTTTTTTTTTACTTCGCAATTGCCTTCCATGGACTAATTTGCTAATATGATGCAAAAATTACGTTTCAATCTAGTAAAAAAAGTTGTGTTAAGAGATCAATTAACTTAAAAAATTTATGATTCGAAAACTTATTTACACTAAGTTTTATATTAAATTGGGAAAAAAATATTAACTCATAAAATTTAAAATTCAATTACCCTGATTAAATTTTTAATAATAAAAAATGATTAGATTAACATAAAAGAATTTTATTTAAAAAAACAGGAAGTCCATGAAAAGCTACGAATTAAATAACATTTTTCTCTCTCTAATTCATGTGAAATTTGAAGCTACATGAAACAACACAGATGGGAGGGAACAATATAACTTAGCAGGGACAATGAGGAACAAAAAGAGAATCACTTGTGGAGACATTGAGAGCCAGTAAAATACAGGGAACTTACAACCCCATTTCAAAAGCATGTATTCTTAATTGGAAAACAAAATCCGACTTAAGAAGATTAAAATATTAATGTTTCCATTGCAGGAGGATACGGAGCCCGATGACAGGTGGGAAAAGAAGGTAACGTCAAGTCAAACATAACTGTCAATTAATGATTTCCTCATCTCATCAACAATGGCACTAGGTCGAGCTTCCCTCAACTTGAAGACGCTTTCAATTACAGATAGTTCGGTAGCTGTAGTGTCCGACCCACAGAAGGCTGTCCAGTCGTTTACTGTTATTCCAGCAGCGATCACTTCGCTACCACGGTTTACAGTACCTGCAACTAAGGGGACCTGAAGAAGGGTCGAAAGCTCATCCAGGTCTTCAATGGATGTATGAGGATGGACCTGTCCAAAGTCCAAACACAAGATATTAGTGCAAGTTCTGTGATTGAGTAACTTAAAACGTTTGTTCAGTCCTTCAAGAAGAGGCGAGTCTCTCTTACCAAACCACCTCTGTTGGAGAAGGCACAGTAGCTCCCCACAAGAATGTTGCCAGCAATTGTCTGCCTAAACACTTCAACCCCGAGAACATCAGCAATTATCTCCTCAGTTTCCTGGTGAAATTTGAACATGGCAGAAAATGCGGGCACTCAAAAAAAATAATAAAAAGTGATGCTTGTAATTAGAAGTTGTTTTTGTGATTTGTGAACCATTCTGATATTCATTTCTTACATCTCAATCAACCATCCTTGTAAAGTTGTCATAGAACATGATGACCCCACCACCAACTATTTAACATGTTCAGATAAAGAGAGTACTACAACAACAGTCAAAAAATGTTCTTCAAGAGGAAAATCTTTCTTTAAAGCATATTAAAGAAAAGTTCCACTACGTGTAGGAATAAGAGGCCATGTTATACCTCTGAGTCAATTTCTGAGCCTAACAGCCTATCTGCTACTGACTAGTTAATACACGAATCCATTCAGACAGGTTTTAAGCTTAACTTCAGGTCTCCAGCTAAGTAAGAGCCCATTCCTAACTTAAGCACATGCCAAGAAACTAAATGAACTCTAAAATCTATTATCATTTTCAGAACTCTCCATTAGTCCCCAATGATTATAACAAGAGTCTAGTTTAAGGTCATGAAACAAATCATTCAGGGATATAAAACTTTACCCTGTCCAGATCAGTGTGTGCAAGGGCAACATGATCATTGCATGCTATGCAATTACCCAAAGCAGATAGTTTCTCGTCAATCCTCTGAACAACAACTTGATCAGGTAGGCTGTTTCTCAAATGCTGGAGTTCTTCAATTAAAAACATAAACAATTAGAGCATAAGATCTCCAACAGATAACCGAGTCCAAAGTCAGAAATCGAGTAGGTGATTAAAAGAACAAACATTATTAAACAAGATTGAAAGCACATTTTCTTGTTTGCATGAGATGCTTACAGGTCCAACTGTTAAAAATGCACAATTGGAAATTTTAAATGGTAAGATGACAAGTATAGTTGCATTGCAGCATGTGTGTGCGTGTGGTATGATCATCCAATGCTATAATTGCACGAGTGATATTAAAAAGCTAATTCATTAAACACGGTATTATAATCCAATGCATGTAGCTGAAACAGCTAAACTATAAAAGCAGCTATAATATTTTCTTCCTGCTTCCAGTATCTCATCAAACTCACCTTGATCAGTGGTGGTATGAGGCACAAGAAGCCCATTTTTGTTTCCTGCCAAAAGAGTACACTTGAATTCACTAAAGTAGGAAGAAGTAATGGATACCTGATTCTAGGACAAGGAAAAAGTTCAGAATTCTCACCAGCACATAGCCGTCCAATTATCCTAGTGCCAGCAATTGAGGTCTTAACGACAGGAATGACGTCAGCTAACTCTGCCTCAAAAGTGCTGCAAGAGACTCATGCAGTTAGAGAATCCATGTAAATCAACAATACCAGACACGACTCTTGTAAGCAGATCAGATAACTTGTTAGCTCAACATTCATAACACCTGTAGAAGCTTTCTGATCCACCGATTGCAACTAAGCAGTACGCATTGGTCAACTTGGAAAACACACCAACTTCACAGTTATTCTCAAACTGAAGTCCTGCACAAATTCACCCATTAAGCTTCAGATAAATAGAACACTCACGATCTAAATTAAACTTGAAATTAACAGAAGAGAAGAAAAGAAACTCGCACGATTCAGTAATCATACAACTGAAACAAACAACTGGCAAGGAAATTAGGAAACTTACTGCTCGCCATGAAGATTACAAAGTCGGACACAGAGATAAACAAGAGCTGATGTAAGAAAAACACAAACATCAGTTTCTTTCGAAAGAAACACTGAGGAGCACAACAAATTTCATGACCTCTAAATACCAATATGAATAACTTTCTAGTAACTTTAAGTTTCCCAAACTATCTTAGAACCCAAACAGGGCCCATAAACCCTAATGGCTACAAAATTAAACTCTCATAACAACACACGTTTTTCTTTAAATTTAAATCAAAATCACCACAAAAAAAAACCTAGATTCATTTCACTGCCAATACAAAGCAGAGCCGCTAACTAGAGAGCAAATTGAAGCGAAATGAAAAAAAGAAAAAAAATTGCTCCTGTTTGCCTTTATTTTCTTGATAGCCAAACAGATCGAAGGAAAGAAAATAAAATTATAATGATAAATGGTTGAATATATATATAAGAAATTAAAGAAATTTATGCTTACTGTTTGATGTTTTTGCAGTGGCGGAAACACTGGCGTCTGCGAGTGAGAGAAAATGAAGGGTTGTGTGGTTTTAGACCCGCGCAGATATTTTTCTTATGCCTAATTGCCACTGCCTTTCTCTATAATACGATGCCGTTTCAGTTGAAAAGTGAAGTGATGCGCTGTTTATTCGCGTCTCCAGAGTTTTGACCTTTTTCGCGTAATGACGACGTCGTTCTCGTAGACTTCGTTTGAGTTTTTTCCCGTTATTTTTGGTAAAACGATAGTCGAGTTCATTTTCCAGCTTGTTTTATTTTATTACTGAAATAATAAAAAATGAATAAAATAAAGATAATGAGAACAAAAATATATTTATTCAAAAAAATAGAAATAGAAATAAAAATATAATAAAAACATGTTTATAAAACAATTTTAAAATAAATTTTGTATTTTAAAAACAGAATTTCCATTGTCTTCATCTCTTTCACTGGAGACATTTTGATATAATTGAGTCACATTACAAATAAATGTATCTCAGTGTAAAGAATAATCGTTTTTTTTTTACATGTTTTTGAATGGGCTTTTAAATATCAAGATTAAATTAAATTGTCTCTAATTAAATAGGAATAACTTATAATTTTTTAGGTAATTAAGAGGGCCACAGGCCAGAAAAACAAAAGACCAACCCGTGCTGGTATGAAAACCAGGACCAGTGCTTCCCTCACTGCGTGTAAACAGCTGGGCATGTCTATCTAAGCTGCACCCTTCAATCTCTAGGTAGAAGCTCCACCAACCAACAGAAAAGACTGATAAGCGACTTACCATTGCATATTTGCATTGCTGAAAACACTGGAGAAGATCTAATTGCAATATATGCAAATCAATGGAGATTAAAGAGAGAGAAAAGAAGGCTCCGTCTCAAATTAGTTGAAACAATCCTAATCCGACCCCTTTGCGTGGGAGATTGCTATACACTTACTGATTCTCTATTTTAGAAATTGATTTTAGATAGCCTGTAGAAAAAAGAAATGAACAACTAACGGCTGGCAGGCAGGCAAATGATGCTCCTGACAGGACTGAGTTCACGGCTGGCAGGCAGGCAAATGATCCTCCTGACAAGACTGAGTTCTTGAGGACAGCATAAATTTCAGAATTCTGATCAGTTGACATGGGGCAGGATATTCAACTACGAACAATGCAATTCATTTTATCCACTGCAGAAGTACAAAGAAACAAAATCCACCAGCTTACTTCTCTTACAACGAAAGACTAAACTGAAAGACAACAATAAAATCCTAATTTTACATATTGCAATTTATCCGACTAGAAGGGAAGAGGAGGCGGCCGCGGCAGTGTCTTTGATTCTTATTACATACAAACAGTGTGATTCCACTGGCACCGGTCACAGACTAGTTTCCCTTGTTTGGGAAACTGATTCAGGATTGACTGGATTTCACTTGGCGTGGACACTCCTTTTCAAATCCTCATTTTCCTTGTTGAGAAAGTCAACTCGAGACTGGAGAATGTTAATCATGGCGTGAGCACTCATCATTTCAAGCTTCAATGTCTCTCTCTCAACAGAAATCTTGTGGATCTCACTCTGCAAATCATTGATAAACTTCCTGCAGCTAGGAGACATTGATGAATCAAGACTAGCAGCATCTAGTGCAGGTGGGGGAACACGAGGATTTTCTTTGGGTTCCAGAGGTTCCATCAGAGAAAATTCTAGCAAAGCAGATATTGCCGTTGTTGTTGCTGAAGTTGTTGCCATCATCATTTCTGCTGATGTTGTTGCTGCTGTTGTTGTTGTGGATGAGCAAGGATCCTGACTTGTCCTTGTTGAGTTCTCCGAAGCATTTGAACGGTTAGACCCTGTCTCATTATTGTGCTTTCTTCTTTTATACTGGAGAAGAGTTAAGGGTGCTTCTGTATTTAGCACACACAGTGGAGGACAATCCTCCACACTTTCAGTCTTACACACAGGTAAGGCATTTTGAGAGTCCCCCGGAACTTCGGTAATGCCAAGAGGACTTTTATTGATGGAATGACTATCCTGCAACAAACAAGTAACACTATTTATAGCAAAATGTTGCTGCTTGAAATACAAAATTAAATTTCAAGAAATTCCATGCTGACTACTATAGATGTGTACTTTTACATCATTACAGTAACAAGCATGTCTACAATAGGTGACTGAAATTCTGAATTGGCCATCCCTATTTTACAAGGCATCCCAACACACTTGAAGCTTAAACGATTAAATTTCTACAAGTAGAATCACTTTTCTGTTCATTATTTGCAACCCAAAACCTCAACACCAAGGAAGGGCATGCAGCAAATTTTCAAGCTCCAATTGGTTCACCAGAAGAACTTCATACAAAACCTGATACCTGGTTCTGGTCTCCAAATGACATATCAAGGAGGTCAACTAAAAGAATAACCAGACAGGATACAAAGTAAAGCTTGATCAGTTTGCTTGAAAACTTTTCAAGGAAATGTCAAGAGACTTGAGTAGAGTTGCAAGATCATGATCCATGCATGCAAAAACCCATTTCAGCAATCTGACAGCAAATGCCCTTTTGTTTACACCTGATCCCACTGAAGAACGCTACTCTTTATCCTTGTTTTCTCCATGTTAAGTTTAATTATGACAGCAAAATATGCATTTGTATTCTTACCACTTGATCAATCCATCTAATGGATGCACTATTATCTAGTCCATTAAATGTTTTATATTTGATAGTTTAGGTAACTGTAAGGAATAGTTTGGGCTAGCTTTCAAGGAAAGAAAATGCTTTAATTGGCACTGTTCCTCGTACTTTAGCAATTTGAAAATATTTTACTGTTTGGTGAAGCAGTTGCATTTGAAAGTGTTTTTTAAGGTGCATGGGGACAGAAAAGGCATCAAATTGATGCTTTTTAGGTGGCTTGTGGATGGTTTTGATATGAAGATGTCAAAACCATTGAAAAGTACCCTATAAAAACCATCAAAAATTGATGTTTTTCAACCCAAACACACTTCGCAAAAAGCACCAGCACCACATCACCAAACAAAAATCATATATGCAATTTTTGTCATGCAACTGCACATTCATGAACTAATCTTGATATTGCAGCTAAATTAATACAAAAGCTACAGCATCAAAACCATGTTTTCATCAACACAACCCATTGCAAGATGAAACTCTGGTCAATAATACGAGTCACTGATCTAAGTAGCAGTCACATTGACCAAGTGAGTTTTTTTACAGCCTCCCCAAGGACCTGCTCTCTTATATAGTTGAAGTAATAAGCAATCATGATCATGCACATTCTTCATTCCATAAAAGTCAACTTCTTCAAGCAACCCTCAGTGCTTGTTTCCAGTTAATCTTCCAAACAACATCTGTTTGATATGCACCTCCTTGTCATAAAGCATCAATCTGCCAACCATTCTTCCAATAGACAAACAATCATGAAAAACAGTTCTGATCTCAAATTCAGTAACAACTTTTAACTACATTTCCAATGTCAAACTCCCACGCCCATTCTTGGAACTAAAAGAGAATCCATTACCTTTCCACTCTATAGGTGTCAGACTTAAACTACGTATTCTAAAAAAGAAAGAGGTTCTGCAGTGCTTTCAGACCTTCAATTCAAACATTAGCAAGGTAGCAGTTTATTATAACCAATAGCTCTTTTTAATATCCAAAAGTAATAATCCAGTGTTAAGGACACTAAGCAAGACTTCAACATCATAGAACAACAAAACTAAGCACCCCTAACAGTTATCAATAGTCCAGCATCATACTACAACAGCGGTAAGCATCTCTAAAAGTTGTAATGCTTCAACATGGAAGAAAAAGCACAGACCTGCTCGGTACGGTGCATTTCACCACCATTATCATAAGTAACCACCACCTCATCAGCAGCATCTTCTCCTGGAATGAGAGCTGCTCCACGATCATCCCACTCCTCCTCGATGAAAGGGGCATAGCGGTTCCCAGTTGGTGGTCCTATATTGTTCTTGTGGAACACTCTACAGAGGACATATGAGTCGATCTTCACAGAAAACAAAACAAACAAAATCAGAACAGCATAACAATGGAAAATCTTCCACTTCCTCAACCGCTCCACAATTACTTTTGGTTGAGCTCCTTCTATTGTCAAACCAAAATACCTATTTTCCTTTTCATTTCCTAAATTATCAAGGCAACCATATAGAAATCCACATTGCTAAGACCACGAACAACAATACTATTACAGCCTGACCTGCATAGCTCCAGTTCTTTCCAATTCTTCATCAATAAGCCGGTACTCATGCATAACCCAGTTGGTGCGCAGCCCACCTGGTGCACGCCCACTATGAAACACAAGAGTTTTCTTCATTGCAAGGAGTTGACACTCTCGCCGAATCTCCCGGTCCTTTCCAGTAGCTTTCCAGTATCCTTTGCCTGTCGCCCTATTCATTCTTGCTCCATTCCCATATTTCTTGTCCAGTGGACTGAAAAAGTACCATTCTTGGTCTCTGCTTTTCAACCTTGACTTATCTACAGACCAGCATAATTGAAACCCAGTAAGAACACCATGGGAATAGATTAATACCAAGAAAAGAACCCAATCTAACAAACGTAAAATAAAACAAGAACAAACCACTTACAGCCCAACAAAGAACTGTATCATCCAAAAAGAAAATCAATTAAAAAAAGCCTCAATTCACCAGCAATCCATTAGAGATAATAGCCAGACATGGTTATTACAGACTAAAAACAGCAACAGCCCAGTAAATATGTAATCCTATAAACACTACCTGTAGTACGAAATCTAAAAATTGGGACAAAAAAATCAAAATCAAAATCAATTGTAATGCCTTAAAACAGAAGAAACAGCAAAAAAATCACAAAAATAAACAAGAAAACAATTAGACGTGAAAAAGAACAAGAAGAAGAAGTAATTACCTGCAAGGTCCCAAGGTTCGTTTTTGTAAATATCGACCTCAGAAATAGCATTAAAACGGAAAGGTTTATTGGAAACCTTCCGTTTCAAGTAATAGATAACGAGTTCTTCATCTGTTGGGTGGAATCGAAACCCAGGAGCTAACGCTGTCGTTTTAGTGCTGACTGGTGTCGTTTTTGCCGGTGCTGGAGCTGGTGGTGCTGGGGTTGTCAGTGCTAGTCGTAATTGCTGTTCTTGCGAGGAAGTTTCAGGACCCATGATGGGCTATGGTTGTTTGGGAAAGGGGAAAGGGTGGAAAAGGAGGCTAGGGTTTTTTTGGGAGTGGAGATAAGGTTTCTTGATTGATGGGGAAGAAACTGGCAAGTTAAGGGTAGTGCCTTCGATTGCAAGCAATTTAGGTTCTTTTTGTGGGCAATAATTTATGACCTTTGATTTTTTGAGGGGTTTAATGTTTACTGTTGAATATGTAGACAAGACATATGTAACATATGTTATGTTAGAACATAGGAGGAGGAAAAAGAACTGTCTAGCAATTTGATGGCAATTGCAATGGAATACATTCTGGTTGGTTCAATTGGGGGATGTTTGTTTGTTGAGGGTCACGTATATGGCTTGGATCAGGGGCAACATGAGGGGTGGATAAATATATGGTAGGTAAATAAAGTGAATCTTGGTTTATGGCTAAATAAGGTTATTCGGCATGGCTGGTAAAAATTATTTAAAGTTGCAAAAATAACTGTAAGGTTATCTGACGAGTTGTTATAATGATATGAAAAATATTTAATTAGTAATAATATATGTAAGCAAATCAATCTTGAAATAAATAAGAATATTTGACAATATCGTACCTGGTCGATGCAACTATATAATTAAAAGTCATCTAGATTAGAAAAATGCTTCTGAATAAATTAATTTCGAAATAAAATGGCGCTGTTGTTTTGATGTTTTGAGGGACTCTTAATTTACAATGCATCGAGTCCTAGAAAATCTCCATGTATTTATATTATGTATACATAGAAATTAAAATTAATAGTCATAGTTATTATTACCAAACAGTGTTATTTAGACTGTAAAAATAACAATAAACATATTAAATTTAAAACAATTAAGATTATTTGATATCACACCAAGTTATTACAATTACGTGAAAAGTCAGTCGGGTCTGAAAATATTTTAATCATTATAATTATTCTATTTGCACGAAAAGTATTTTCATGGTTAATTACGACAGGTAAATATTTAACATGAAATTATGTACTATTAATCTGTGTGAGATTAATAACTTGTTCGAGAATGTGGCTATCCACAGGATTTGTCACGCTCCCAAACAAAACCTAAATTCCTCAGGCAAGAAACTATACACAGCAGATGCAAGATGGCAACGGGGCTTTGGAGGTGATGGGAGAATCGCCATTGTTTCCAATTTCACTATAATGTTACCAAAAACAAATTAACCCCAACAACCCTAATGATTTAATAACTTGTAAAATCCTCAATCTTAAAACAGTAAAAATAGCCATCACCAGCTCGGCAAGTATCTTGGAAACCTGCCCATGAATATGTAGCTGGAAACATCTGGAGTGTGGTGTAAGAAAGAGGAAGTAGAGGGCAAACCCTAAGATTAAAACAAAAAAAACAAGATGAAACGAATAAACAGCCAATAAATTACTCCCTTTTCATTACTACTTGAAAAGTAAAAATAGACAGAAAAATATTTTATTGGACAGAGCATCCTATTCTGACACAACAAATGCCCTAACAAGGGTAAAAATTACGTCTTGATTAGATACTTGTCCACTAAGGCAAGTAATGGCTCGTGGGGCCTAACCAAGTTTCTGTACACAGTATTATCAAGGACGAACCCGGAGGATGACTTAGCTAACCCTTGCTTGCACAGGCTCCTCCATCAACAACCGACGACGTGGAGTTGAAGGTTTGACCAGATGGGTTCATGGTCATGCCCGGTGGTCTACTGTGCTTCAGCTTTTGAGGCAGCAAAATCGGCTGGGTTCAACTAATAAAGCGCTTTTTGAAGACTGATGTGGCCTCACGGGCAGGGCGTTCTGTCCAAGATTTTAATATAGAAGTAGTAGCTTTGGTTTGATTTTTAGCGATGTCTTCTGGTCTGGCTCGAGCTCCGATGATTGAAGAGGGTAACTTTTGCCTGCTAGACAGTTGACACTGTAACTTGTAACTGTGCATGCCGAGATACTTACGTGGGTCAGTGGGTGTGGTGAATTTTGGCCGTTTCTTGGTCAAAGTACCAAACAAACCGTTGTCTTTTTGAATTTGAATGAGGACTAGGGCTCAAGCAAATTTGGCCCGTCGCCAACTCTTGAGCCATTTCAAGAACATGGGCTTTTTTGTGTGTTCCTCACTTCATAGCTATTAAGCAATGCCAAATGCTATCATGGGTTTTATTTATTTATTTATTTTCTTTTTTTTATATCATGGGTTTTATTCTGACACTGAAGACTAAGGTTTTGAAATATATTAATTAATGGCTAATAAATATAGAAGCAACAGAAAACCACATATTAGCGTGTGGCGTTGTGTGTGATTTGATTGGTAAAAAGATCAATAGATTTTTTTTTGCCATGGAAAATAACTCCAACGCAAAATTAGAGTGATTGAAATTGAATTCATAAACTCAAGTCAATTGTTCTGCATTAACCTCTTGTATTTTTATTTTTATTTTTATTCATGTAGGGGTATTTGGATTAGTTTATACGTACCTCAACTAATTCTCATGAATACTAAAATTAACGACCAGATAAGTCTCTAGTAATTATTAATATTAGCAATCTCAAAACTTGAATTTGAAATCACAAAGAAAGCAAATCTGTTGATCATAAACTCTTATCATAGCCTACTAGATGATTTTTTTTTTTTTAATAGAATGACAGCCTAGTAATTACTGATAAGTAATATAGCATTTATATTTATACTTTTGTCATCAATAGCTGTTTGCTATTGTCATTTTATTAACTATTTTGTTGCGTGAAAAAGAGGTTGGCTTTTACTAAGTGAAGAAGAAAGCTTCAACCTATAGTGATTACAATTTAATATGAAAATTATGGGCACTGACCTCAGCCGATAAGAATGAGTAATTTTGTTGGATATTTACTTTACCAAACAAGTAATAAATAAAATATTAATATTATCAAACCTGACCCATGATTCAATTTACTTTGTTTAAAATAAATCACTTTAAAATAATATCATTATATTTTGTATTATTAAAAATATTTTGAATAGCATATAAATCAAATAAAACTATTTTAGTATAATAAATCAACATGTAAGAATTTCTTCATGACAAGTTTTGTGCTTATTGGTGAGGACAAGATATGTAGACATGGGAGAAATGCTAATTTGCTGGTTCAAAATTAAAAAGAAAAGGAGAGAAAAACTGGAACCAATTTAATTCCAAAATAAAATACAATTGATTTTGCAATAATGAACCGGTGTGTTAATTCAAAAAAATTAATTGGATTATCTTAATTACTAATTAATATATCTGTATGCAGAAATGGTCTAAAGTTAAACCTGTGCATGGTAAAAAAAAAAAAAAAAAAAACCTTGGACGTACTACGTCGACATAAGTACGTAGTCACAATCGACTACAGCAAAATATAGACAGGAGAATTTTTCCTTTTCTTTTTACTTAATCGTCATTAATTAAATTAATGAGAAAGAGGAGTTAAAAGCAATGAACAGAGTTAATTACAAGGATACAGATTAATTAGTGGCCAAAATCCTTAATACATAATATTTGTAAGTCCAAGAGGCCTGCAATGGCGCGTGCAGCTATCAAAATCAAAGAAGTTCAAATTCAAACAAAGAAGACATTTGTCTCGAAGATTAAACTATTAATCTTACTTTATAATAAATCATCATCAACCAACAGAAATCACGACCTGCCAACCCCACCTTTCATGTCTCCTTCTACCTCAGGAAATTTCCCATTTCGTTTTATGCTTTCTTGCTCTTCAAATCTCTAACCTCTTCGTACAGTTCTTTCTTGTTTTCATTTAGAAACTACCTGTATCTAGTTTAGGTTGCAAAGAATTAAAGAAAAAATGGAGGGCTCTTTTTCTAAAGGATGGAATAACAGTTATGATTATTCATTTAAGATTCTGTTGATCGGGGATTCTGGAGTTGGCAAGAGTAGTCTTCTCTTAAGTTTCATCTCCAACTCTGTTCGAGACCTCTCTCCTACTATCGGTACTGTCATTTAATGTTCTCCTTTCTCTTTTTTAGCGGAAAATTTGCAGATAGGTATTGGCTGCAACTTCTAGCTATCTTTTAATTGCATGTAAGGAGATTTGACAGTAGATTTTCAGTGGCGAATTTGGTGAGATTGTTTTGTTTTTGTAAATTTTGTAACTGGAATTTATTGTGAGAGCCATACTTGTGCTTCTATCTAGAATCTGATCAGGAATTCAGGGTGTATACAAGTGGATTAAATCACTAGCCTTGCTCGTGTCTTTCTTCTTCAATAATTTTGACTAGCTCTGAAATGTATAGTGTTCTAAAGGGGAAGGCTTCAAAAATGTGCAGGTGTGGATTTTAAAATCAAGGTGCTCACTCTTGGTGGGAAAAGATTGAAGTTAACAATCTGGGACACAGGTAATTAGAGGAAAATGGCTCTCATGCTCTGAATTCTGCGCTCCAAACCTCCATCCATGATTGAACTTGGGGAAACATTTGCTTTCATGGGATCCGAACGGCCACTTAATATGAAGAGATCAAACAAACCCTTTCCCCTTTAGATAGATTTCTGGATAGCATAAATCCAGTGCATGATGTTATCCTAATCAACTGTACCAATCCACACTCCTTTCAGACCTGAAGAAAAATTTGACATGGTTCCGATAAGATCAAAGCTGCCAAGTGCCAACTATTTATTTGAATTAAACTCTATTCCCTTTATAAATAAAGTGTCAAATTGGATTCAGCAGGTGTTTCTTTCCTGCAGAGGTATAGAATGAATAATGAGTTCTGTTGTATATATTGCAGCTGGGCAGGAGAGGTTTGGAACATTAACAAGCTCTTACTATAGGGGGGCACATGGAATAATCCTTGGTATGGCAATTGTTCAAGCATCACTACATATTTTATATAGTTAAAGTTATCCTATTTTATTAAGCCTTGAGTTGAACTCTCCTCATTTACCTGAGTTTTGATAATTATTGGTTAAGTGAAACAACCTAAATTAGTTAAGATCAGTTTGTTTTTTCCCTTGCGATATGCATATGTATAAAATCCTGACTAGTTTGTGCTTTGATTTCGTTTTAGTTTATGATGTGACGCGACGGGAAACCTTCGAAAATTTGTCAGATACATGGGCAGAGGAAGTGGAGCTCTACACTAATCAGAAGTGTATCAAAATACTTGTTGGAAATAAAGTTGATAGGGTAAGCTGAAATACTTCCTATCTTTCCCTACTTTGACACATGCATACATGCGCATTAAATATATTAAGAGCCCGTCGATTATATTCCTCCATTTCATGTTAGAGACCTTCTGTCTTCAAGTTTTGTGCTTTTAATGGGCGCATTGTCTTAATGATGCAATGCTTCCAGGATAGTGAAAGAGTTGTAAGTAGAGAAGAAGGGATGGCTCTTGCACAGGAGCATAAATGTTCATTTCTTGAATGTAGTGCTAAAACCAGGGAAAATGTCCTGCAATGTTTCAAAGAACTCACATTAAAGGTACATTGCTATCGAAGAAAATGCCCTTTTATCTTTTTTTCTTTACTGTGCTCTGAATCTGCAATATGTTCTAAAAGTTAATGGTAGTAAATCTAATGAAAGAATTGAGAGCTAAAAGTAGTTCTCATTGTTTAATATCTAGTGCAAATTCTGAACATTTCTACTGCTTTACAGATATCGGAGGTTCCTAGTTTATTGGAAAATGGTTCAGTGGTAGTGAGACAACAGATTCTGAAAGAGAAACAAGTCTACCAGGCACCTCGTGGCGGCGGTTGCTGCTCCTAATTAAACTGCCTGTAATATTACGACGCAAAATATGTGCCAAGGCCAATTGGGTGGCCAGATCTCCTTCATTCTCTGTTCCAAAGCGGTGGTGCATCACGCAGAGAAAAGTAGATGCTTACACACAGCTGAGGGCAGAAAATAAGAACGTTGTTAAAAATGGCAGCACTTGTATAGTATATTTTCAGGGAAAGTGGTTTTGATTGATTCTTTTAAAAGTGATGAAGTTTTCTCAGTGGAGGGAACACCACAATCATTTCAGTGTCGAGCACTTTGAGCAGGATAATAACAGCCAGCAGAATGTCCTGTCGGCCATACCAAACCATGAGCAATTCAGCTTTCGCACTAGCTGAAAGAAAAAGAGCTTGAAATAATTTAATTCTTTAGCAGTCCAGAATATTTGGAAGCTGAGTATTCTGGTGAATGATTGGTTGACCAGCCCTCTTAAACATCCCACAGCTGTTTGCACCTCAAGTCACACATGAGAAAATTTGAAGGATGAGAATTTGAAAATGATTGCTGATTTGAAATTTAAAAATCTCAGAATTCTGCTGAATCTTTCCAACTGGGACTCTCAAAGGAAAAAACTTGCCAGACTGCTAGCTACGCGGATAGTTCAGCAGGTAAAGGTATTCTCTCTCTCTAAAGTGTGTCAGGTATGTAAAGTGTCTAATATGCACGTGATTTTTCAAATTATTTTTCATTTTAAAAACATCATATCACTATTTTTTATATATTTTTTGTGATAATTTTAATGTATTAGATTAAAATAAAAAAAATCTAAAAATATTATTTTAATATATTTTCAATTAAAAAATACTTTTAAAAATATTATATAAATATTCAATTAAATTACATCTGCTCCTAAACATAAAATATATTATTATTTTTTTGGAGTAATAGTCATATTTTGCAAACTAACAATTGAGGAAAAGTTTTGGGATATAACACAATAGACAGAAATTAAACAGCTAGCACATAGTTTGGCAGATTAGGGCATGTTTGTTTTTGCGTTTCAAAAGCGTTTTTGAAAAAATTTAAATTTTTTTTATTTTTTTATTAACTTTAAATTAATATGTTTTTAGTGTTTTCAAATTATTTTGATGTGCTGATATCAAAAATGATTTTTAAAAAATCAAAAAATATCATTGGTATGTATTTTGGCACGAAAAGCTATTTGAAAAGCAACCGCAACCACACTGCCATACAAGCTTTAAGGTAAAAGGAATCAACGCTGACCTGATGTTTTGTGCACTGGGAGGAGGCTGCCCGACTTCCTAGTGCACGTGGAGACTGCTCCATTTACTTATTTTACGGGTGTCAGGTTGTGGTTGAATGTGTTTTTGGTATTAAAGGTAATGTTTTTTTTTAAGAATATTTTTTATTTGTAAATATATTAATTTTTTATTTTATTTTTTATATTAGCACATCAAAACTATTAAATTATTAGTAATAAGATAAAATAAAAAAATTAAGGACAAAACCATAAAATAAAGATGTGTTTGAAATGGTTTTTGAATATTCTTTTTGTATTTTTAAAATATAAAAAATAAAAAAACATGTCTTTTTTATTTCAATGTTTCTATCTCTTTCATTTCCAAAACAATAACCAATGTAACTTAATTTAATTTTCACATATAAGACATTAGTATTTGCTTCGATAACTTACAAGAGGAAGCATTGTGCTGAAAAAATCAAGGCCTGCATGGTTTTACTCCAAAGTTTGTCTCCACTAGTGCATATAAATACGTTGACATTTGCCTCATCCGAATTATTTCTCTTCCTGTAACGAACCTCAGTGAAAAAAAAAAAAAAAAAAACAAAGTCTTGAGCAATGAAATTCTAGGTCAACTTTTTTTGGTGGCTATTTTCATACTCGTTGTCAAGGTAGCCAAAAGTGAGGAAAATTTTCAAGAATGGTATGTTTCAATTGACACAACTATCAACATTCAGCATCCACAGAATAATAACTGAAACTTATCTTTTTTTTTTTTAATTAACCTCATAAGATAGTTGTCTTAGGTATATATATTTTAGAATTAAATAGTCTGGAACAAGATGGTCTTACAATGAGCCAGATCTAAAATAATTGAATTTAGTAATCAATCAAATATAATATAAATTAGGTTTGATAATATATCAAACCCAATATATTTGGATTCAGTTAACAGATAAACCCCACAACAATACAAACCTAGCAAAATGTTAGACCCACCACGTTTGAGTTCTACAGTTAGTTGAACCTAACATGATATGAGTTTGACATTATCAAACTTAAAACACTTGGGTTCGACGATCAGCCGAACTCGATGTAACTTGGGTCTAATGATATAACAAACGTAATAAATTTAGATTCAGTTGTTAGCTAACTCTAAAAAAACACATGCCTGACAAGACATCAAATTTAACATGTTTAAGTTTAGTCGTCCGTCGAACCCAAGGAAACTTAGCCTAGCGGGATGCCAAACCTAATAAATTTGAGTTCAATCATTCGCTGAAACGCTGGACCCAACATATCTAGGTTTAGTCACCCGCTCAACCTCGCCAGACCCAACATATTTAGGTTCAACTGCCTATTGAACCCAAGAAAACATAGGTCTGGTGAGACACGAGACCTAACATACTTGGATTGAGCCATCTGTTGAACTCAAGAAAACTTGAGCATAACAGGATACTAGATCTAATAAACTTGAATTCAATCATCAAGTGAACCCAATAAAACATGAATCAGATCCAAAATACTTGAGTTTAACAATCAATCGAATCCAATACAATATGTTAGATCCCAAACAATCATCTAAACTAAAAGTGTTATTGGTTGAATAAACAATCATGTCTTTTTTATATATATATTTGGTTATATCTCAGGTCTTGGGTATCGAGGACTAAGAAATTTTACCTCTAAAATAATTACATGAATTATTCATGTCAAAGTTAATGATCTCTTTACACTTAAAGATGTATAAAAGGTCTCTTAACGGGCATATCATATTTTTTTTTAATGATATGTAAAAAATATTTGTCCTTTATTAATGCCACTGAAAACAATGGACTTTTCAATAATTTTATTTCCTATAAACAACAAGGTTCAGGAGATATAAATACTTCCTTGAACCACCCAGGTAAAGGTTCATGACCTTTTCTATTTCTTAATAGCTTGAATATATTTCAGAGCATTAATCACCATAAAATACAATAATAGACATTACTTATTCTTAGAGTTTAAGGTTTTTTTAAGTTATTTATTATCTTTTTTATAAATTATTAATTTTATAATCAGAGAGTCTTTAAGTCCATCGATTAGGACTATTTATGCAGTACTTAGGTTTTTATCATTGATTTGGTGCTACTTGAGCTAAGAAGAAGAAAACCACTCACTTGAATAAGTTAATTAACTATTATTAACAAATTAAATAACTTGTTACACAAATATTCTGGATATTAGTACATCACATGTCACATTTATTCTGGCTTCTAGAAAATTTAAATCAAAGCAACTGTATAGTGACTGGGGTCTATATCACATGATCCATCAATAGAAAATTCTCCAACACTCCACCATAGCCAATTTTATTTACATGGTATTGGCAATGTTTATCAAGGCTTTCTTTTGATTTTGATGGTGCCGGAATGGGATGCAACAGAGACTGAACTCATGGTGAGATGCAGTGGACGGCACAAACTCTCCAATTGTGCCTGGTTCAAATTGAACTTACGTGTTCCAAGTCAGGGACCAAATTGAAACTTTTTCTTACTTTTCTATCCATCAATTACCAGAAAGCTGGTGGCGGATTTAGTCCCATCAGAGTTAACACTCGTAAAGTTTTTAGCGCACCTTTCCCTAAACCAGAAGATGAATTTGACCTTCTCATTGGTGACTGGAATTCACAAAGTCGCAAGGTAATCTACCCCATCACATAAATTAGGTACTACACCGTTTTGTTGGAATTCTTTTAGCTAGAGTAATTTTATATATCCCAACATATCTGTCTCGAATAACATCAATATTGATAATATTCACAAATATATGTGAGGAATAATTTAGAATAAATATCATTAATCTTATGTGTAATTAATAATGTCACCCACAATCCCTGACTGGATGTTAATGAACGACAAAGGCCCATGTTCGAACCCTTCTGCAAAATTTTATGGATCCTTCAGGATCGCTCAAGGTAATGAAATAGAAGGTTAAGGAGGTCCATTTGGCTTAATTACTATAAATTAATTGGGACGCAATAAAATTTTGCAGAAAAAGATATATTAATTTAAAATATTCGACGTAAGGAACCAATGGAGTTTCAATTTCAAGGATTAAAAATCATGAGGAGGAGGAGGAGGTGGTGGTGGTTGAAAGTGAAGGATCATACAAATCATGGTGGACTTCCTTTGATGTGCATGGTGGCCAATTCTACTCGCTTCTTGTTACAGCTTGACCAAATGGCATTGTGGCAACGCCAAAAATGGTTAATGCGGCTGCATTTAGCAATCTTGGGGGCATGGGAGTGTTGCCTTATCTCAACTCCAGCGCAATGGATACTGGGCCTCTGCCAAGTGGACCTGGCCCGTTTGATATACAATTCTCCACCAATCAAGCCAGGCCCATCAAGTAAATTCCTAGAATTTGCATATTTTTTATATGTGAATCCAGACTATCACTACTACAGGGGCTGCTAGTCCTAATTCTCAAGGAACCTTGAATGTGACACCGAAACAAACATTTATCCCCACTGTACCAACAGCTCACGATTTGCCTTGCTACACAATCAACAAGTGTCGTACTCGCAAAGGGATACTGCTTTAATGCTGACATATGGGCCTGGAGTCTATGACGCTGACCCCAATCCCGCCGAGGAGAGACCACCCCAGATAAACCTTTTTTTATGGATATTTTAGAATTAAGTTATGATCATTTTTTAAAATATTTTTTATTTAAAAATATTAAAATAATATATTTTTTTATTTTTTTAAAATTATTTTGAATATTAATGTATTAAAATGATATGATTTTATAAAAAAAAAATTAATTTGAAGTAAATAAATAAATAATTTTTTTAAAAATATTTTTAAAAATAAAATACAAAAATAAACAGAGTTCTCACTTGTACGATAACACAAGACTCCATATAATAAAAGATTGCAAACCTTTTATTAATAATGATTTATAAAATGAAAATTATCTTTGCTTAAAAAAGATTTCAAGTATAAAATAAATATTGTCCGTTATCCTTGATAGATATACATAAAAAAATATATATACTATTTAAAAAGCAGGTTGAAAAGCTTAAACAAAAAGATGTGTATAGGTACACATGATTGAAAAAAATAAATATCATGAGAAAAATTCAAATTAATCCCAAACTAATTAATTAATTACCGACTCACAAGTTGTTTTATTAAAAGTTTTCCTTATTCTGGGTCCAATCCCTAAAGCATCAAACATTCCTTTATCAAGTCAAATGGGGTCCCAAAAGAATTTGATATTTCCGTTCAAAACGGTGCTGATTTCAAACGGGGGATCGAATTAAGAAATATATGATACTACAGGAACTGCATTTCAATTTCCTATTATTGTTTGGAGAATACATTGAGAATTAGTAGATAGTTGGGGGGCTAATTAGTTTATAATTGTACAAGAGATACCTCTTTGTAATTGACTAACCTGTCTCCCTCTCGCTATTGCATGTATATGCTTTTTTATTTAGCATATTTGTTTTTGTGGTTACACGGTATTTTTTTTAATAATGAATTATTTTTAATATTTTTTTATCATTTTGATTTAGTAATATTAAAAATAAAAAATATTATTTTAATATATTTTCAATCAAAAAAACACTTCAAAAAACAACTATTATTACACTATCAAACATTACCAATACACGATGGTGTGATCTGCACTATTCTCTTCCTCGGCAGCAACAGGTTTTGATACTCATCACAGCTTGAAACGCCAAAACGAGGCAGGCACTTTGGTAGGAGAATTCATTATTCTGCGTGTGGACAGCCTGGCATTGCTCTTTTTTTTACTTATATATGACAATGGTAAACACATTTCTTGAAAAACTGAGGGAGTATTAATCAGGTCTTTCATTCGTCTACCACAATTAAATATTTTTTTAATTAAGAAAGGAAAAATAGCCAGGTTCTTGATATATGTGAATGTAGGAGAAGAAGGGGTATTATCGTTGAAGTGAAAGAAGGTGAGGCAGACGAGAGGCACAAAAAATTAAGAGAAATTAAAGGAATAATGTAAGGATAAGCCTTTCCATTTAAGATTCACCAAATCCGGAGGATTATATATATATATATATATATATATATATATATATATTATACCACCATTCAAGACTAACATAGGCACAATTGCCTTTTTATTCAAATTCATTGTTTTTTGTTTTTTATGGTGATAATGCAAATCTGCTGTCTTTTTGTTACAATAATTCTTAATTTTGTTTCCAAACTGTCTTTTTTACGGCGATCTAAATTATTAAATCACCACATATGACTTAATTCTTACGGTTATCCTAAAAGTCACCTGATGTGAAGTTACCTAACTTTAAATCCATAAATTTAACCACAGCTCGACAACATGAATCGGCCTATTAGCTCAGTTGGTTAGAGCGTCGTGCTAATAACGCGAAGGTCGCAGGTTCGAAACCTGCATGGGCCACGATTCTATTTTGGCCTTTCCTTTTCTTTTACCCTTTCGCGCTGTCAGTTTGAGCACTGATTTCAACTGTAGTTGGCATTTTCTTTCGTTACTTAAGAAGAGCTAATGATGCTTAAAAAAATGTCATACATGGACAAGTTTTGGTACAAGGATCATCGTCTTCATTAACCCTTAATGGAAATCATCGCCAACTTTGTGCTTAATAGATGCATGCTTATGCCATAAGTTTTTAAATGGGTTGATCGGCCTGTTTTTAATTGATGTAATTTGGTACCTACACTAACCATAAACCGGCTAGCCTTTTAGGCAACAAAATCCATGAAATTCATGTACTTATTAGCTTCAAACAACTAATTATTATTGTAAATGCAGTGCTAATACATAAATTTACACCCATGTAGTGAGAGAGCACATAAAGTTGAAATTTAGAAGAATACAAGGGTTTAGAATCCTATTTCGGGCCTGTTAAACTTGAGTTCTTGAAGCAGTTCATAATTAATGGTGGCATATACTGATTAGGTGGATAGAGTAGGCCAGTAACCAACAAGAAGGTGTGGACCAAGCCAAGAAATGAACAAAAAATAGCCAAGTAGCTAGGGAGAGCATTTTCTATGAGGAAATTGTTATTTTAATAGAGGAAAAGGGCAAGAGGTGGAATGTTCATATGGGAAGTGCAGTTCCTTACTGACTCTCTTCTGATGTTATGATGCTTCGTTTTTATTCTATTTTTTGTAATCCGAACATGAGAAAGAAAGAGAAGTTAGCAGAGAGGCATTTTTGCATGTGAAACAATGAAGAAAATCAACCAAAGCAACAGACTTTTTGGCTTTGATGGGGGTGAAGAACACAGGCCAAACACTCTCATGAAAAACACATTCCCTCTGCCGAAAAAGGAACAAAAACCAATGATGAAGAGAAAGGAAAAGATGCCTACCTATCATGCACTTTTCATGAATTAGCTTAGAGTCTTTTTTAGAACAGAAATTGCTAGCTTTTACACACAATTCAAGCCCACTACATAACAATATTTGAACAAGCTAGATAGTTAAAAGAATTAAAAGAATGTTATATTAATTACGATCCTTTTAAGTTTACAAAGGAAAAAAAAATTAGAAACAAATTATCTGGTAAATCAATATCAAATTAATGGCCATGTCTGATCAAATAGAAGAAGAAAAGAAAACTTCTGAAGAAGTCAGGAAAAAGAGAAGTATAACCTTCTTCAGTAATGACAATCCACCAAAGCCGGGCTGGAGAAGCCAAGAGGTTTGTTTTGCTGCTGCTGCTGCTGTTGGTGTTGTTGTTGCTTGGAAGCAAAGGCAAATTTCTCATCTTCCGGGGCTGGAAGATTGAGATCCAAATCCAAAGAAAGTGCGTTTCTTGCTTTCTTGGGCTCCTCAGATTCTATAGCCAATGGTGTTAATGACAAGGTTGTGGTACTAGACAGAAGAGGACCTCGGTGCCGCCTCATATGACCACCCAAGGCCTGACCAGATGTAAACTCCGCACCACAAACTGAGCACTCATGAATCTTGCCTTTATTGTGATTGCTAAACGTACCTCTGTTAGCATTGTTATCACTCAGTTGAAGACAAAGAGATGAAACATTCTTGTAATGTCCATCTTCTTCGTCGGAAGATGGTGAAAGATTTTTCTTCCTTTCATCATTGTGGGTTGCCTTAGGCTTCTTATGACTAGCCCTATGTCCACCTAATGCTTGAAAAGATGGAAATGTCCGGTTACAAGTCTTGCACTCATAAACATAGTAACCAACCTTGCCAGAACCTGTCGAATTAGCAGTTTCTAGGAACTTTCTACTGTTGAATTTGGTGGTGTAAGCCCCTCCTCCTCTTGAATCATAGTCTTGACGATGTTGTTGTTGTGTTGGGAAATCTCTTGAATGGCCTTTGGCAAGAAGGATAAGGCAATTAGCCATGTCCTCTTCTTCTTCAGTGCTATCTTGAAATTCATTAATGGAACTTGTTGGTGACCAGCTGGTACCACCATCTCCGCTTGATGAATTAGCAGTCAAACCATAAGGGATTGGTGATTGAACCCTCAACCTCTTCGTTCTCTTCCCCTTCACAACATTGGCTGCGACCTCCTCTGAAGCTTCCATCTTTCTCCAACACCTGATCAGAGAAAGAGAGAGAGAAGAGGATTGATGGGATATTAATGTTTAGAAGAGTCAAGGGTATATAAAGAATCAATGCAAGAGAGAAAAATTAAAGTTTGTTTTAGGTGACAGTTTTTGGAGTAAAAAAGGACACCAATGGAACAGTCAAGTGAGAATTAGTCTGAGGCAAATATATAGAACCCAATCCTTGTTGAGTCTGCAAGCTATATAGCAACGAGTTATAAATAGGGTGAGAGTTGCAAAAATTAGACCAAAAGAGTGGGGGAGAGGGATAACACAAGGAGACAAGAGCCAGAAACAAAGAGATGGAACAGAAAAGATGGTAAAATTAGGGACAAACAGGCAGTAAAACAGTTGGTAAGGAGAGGGTGTTCGTTGATGTCAAGTCCGTTTCAAACTCTCTTTCTCACACTTTGCCAACTCACTTCAACACACCAAGGAAAAATAAAATAAAACCTTGATTAATTACCCATAATTGCTTGGCAGCACAGTATTATTAGCTAATATTGCTCTCATCCACCCCTTCTTTGGCCGCTAAATCGCACCTCCACTCATGCGTATATAGTGAGTTGTAATGAACACACACACTATTCTTAGTTTACACCATCACCAGACCGATCTGTATGTGCGGACTCGGTGCTAATCTTTACTGTCAAGTATTAAACTCACTATTTATTTATATAAATTTTGAACAGAATTTATTTTTTCAAGAAATAAATTATCAACAAAACCCTGTTTCAGTTTGCTTAATTAATTTGTTGCATAAATGTTGGTCCAGATACGTTTTATTTATTTATTTTAATAATCAAGGTATTTTCAAGTCAGTTTTCGACTATAAAATACAAGTTACTTCTTGAACAAACCATCTATAATAAAACTAAGGAAGAAATTTGTTTATTGAAGTTTCTTAGAGATGCCGGTTCGAGTAATTATGTGTGGGGGTATTTATCCATTAATAATATTTTGAAATCAAATCAATAATCAAAGAATTCGTACAAAATTTATGATCAATACATGAGATATTAATGTATAAAATGATACAAAAATATTTTAAAAATTAATTTTAAATAAAAAAATCAATTTTTAAGGAATTAATTTTTTGACCCCACTGCCGAACTCCGCCTTGTATTTTTCACGTCTTTTTGAAGAGATATACTTGCTGCGTATATATAACAGGCAATCGGATTTTGTGTATAACATGCTATATATGAATTGAAAAGGGAGCGTATATAATATATAAATAAATAAAGAGAGAGTGTGTTCGAGAGGAGAAGGGAGAGAATGCAACGCAAACTCCATTACTTTGCCTCAAAGATTCTCTCTTAGAGATGATTGGAGTGCAAGGCTGGAACCCACGGAATCTGCGGGGCTCCTCTTTCTTGTCTATTTTTCTTATAATTTCCATGGCTGCATGACCAACCTTTCTTGTGCCTTTTCTTTCCCATCACTACTTACTTCCATAGTAAGCACCTTGCTACTCGTGCTCCATTATTCCACTATTCCATTGGTGGGCGGGCAGGCTGTTTCCCTCAAAATTAACGCCATTATTTTACCAAGAGATCAATTTTAGTGCTTTTAGAAATTTCCAGTGTTGAAGATCTCAGTAAAAAACCAAAAAAAAAATAAAAATGGCATTTGAACCCATACCATATTCTTAATTAGCAAAGGAGAGGATCTCTCTCTCTCTCTCTGTGTTCTTGCGATTGTATTGAAATTCAAGAAATAGATTTATTATCCAATACAATACAGGGGGGGGGGGTATCTTAAGCATTAATTAAAAACTTGGATTAAGTATCTTAGTGAGTGCTACATGATCTGATGCATTATTAAGCACATAATCTGTTTCTAATCATTCAATTCATGTGCTGCTGGCTCTTCCATATATTTTATAATCACACAATCAGTTCTGTCTCATGTCTTGTTCATGTAATTCCCTTTTAATTCGAAGCATCCAATATTAATGTACGGGCCATTATCCAATGACAAACCTCCTTCTCTCAAGTTGTCTTATTTTTTCACAACCTAATCATTGAGTTCACTTCATTCGATAACATAGAGCTACACTGGTTTCGAAGTGAAGTAAAGCTTGCATATGTATGAATTTGGACATTTTTTTATTACAAACAAAGAAGTTATCTATTGAGTTAATTAGTAAAGTTTGGTTAGTTTGTGTGCGCGCGCGCGCCTTAGAATAAAGAAACCGTTGTAGAAACGAAGATTGTGCCTTAATTTCATTGATTAATGATAAAAAAAAAACTCGTTTAATCATAAATGCATGTTAATTTATTATTATTTATTTTGGGTGCAAACTACAAACACTTCTACCTGATAATTAGTGTTGCTAATAATGAATCATAATTTTTTTTTAATGGGAATTACGGGCCATGTATTTGATTTCCATCCTATAATTTTGTTTTAACCAAAAAAAAACAATAAGGTGAACGTATTTTGGATTTTCACTTGAATAGAGGGATGGGGGGGGGGGGGTTATAGTATTTAAGGAGAAATTACCAAAACTTCATGAATTTATTTTGAAAAAAAAGGGATAAATAATGAGAGAAAAAATGACATTGACATACATGAAAGTGATAATAATTTTATTTTTATCTTGGCTAATATCTATATATATATATATATATATATATATATTCTCTCTCTCTTATTTCTCTAATTCTTTAATGTTAGGTTTGTTGCCATTACATGTGCAACAAATGGTGGCTACAACCATTGACTTTGGTAGCCACCATTGTTGAAGAAGAGAAGAAGTTGGCAACCACATTTGTTGAAGAAGTTTGGCAAGTTTGGCAAGTTTGGCAACCACCATTGTTGACAAAAGAGCATGAGAAGCTACCATGGATGCCTATAAAAGAGGCATGATCTTAGAGAGCAAAATGAGAGAGTGAAAATAGAGCCAAAAATGTGAGAAATATAGGAGAGAGTGGGCTGCCATTGCAGCACCAAGAAGAGAGAAATAGAGTGAGGTTGAGAGTTGTTAAAGAGGGAATAATTCCTCCTCCTCTATTGTTGTAAATCTTGTTCTCTCCCTATATAATCAAATGGCTTCTCCCGTGGATGTAGGCGATTTGCCGAACCACGTTAAATATTGTGTCAGTGTGCTTAGCCTCCAATGAGCAAATATCAGAACATCACCGATCGGAATTCCCTACAATTGGTATCAGAGCATATGGTTTAAGAGGTGTTTGATTTTTTGCTCAAAAATGAAAGTTGTCAAAATGGTGTTTTGACCATCCCACTGTGTAGAGGAGGAAGAGACGAAGCCACTGGTGAAAACCGCGTCAAAATCGGGCGTCGGACATGGCCGCACTCTCCGGCAAGGCGTCTGCCCACGCGCCCCACGCGTCTTCTTCACCCGGATGAGTTGACCCGACCTGAATACCAGTTGACCTGACCAATGTGAACAGTAGACATGAACAGTGACGTCATCAAGAACAGTAGACATGAACAGTAACATGCAGATGATGACATCACCCCTGATGTAACGATGGCATCAGCATTGAATTGACCAAGTCAACATACATGTCAGCATTGTGGGGCCCACCTGCCATGTCATCAGCCGCGAGCCGAGCCGAGCCAGTTGAGCCGAGCTGATTTGGAGCCGAGCCGCGAGCCGAGGGATAGGATTCTGTGCAGCAGAGTCTACGTGCAACCGGATCTGAGATTGAATCTGAGCCGTTGATCAGGCCAGAATTGTTTTGATCAAATCTTAGCCGTCTGAAGTGCAATTTGGACGATACAAGACATATTTCCAGCTAATTTGATCATTCCGGATGCAATGGTACGGTCCGATCGATGAGATTCGGGACCGAAAATGGCAGTGGTGAATAGTTAATGAGAGATCGCCCGATCAGGAGGCATCTGAAGGTCATCATGGTGGTCGATGGAGATGATGAAGAAGAAGGTGCACATGTTTACCCAATTACATGTGCTGAACTATTAAATGGGGAAATGTAATGCCTTGATGGAGGGCAAAATTGGGACACTCTGGACACCCGGTTATGTGGACAATCAGAGGTGGAGAGTGAAAATTGATGAAGACCAATCTTGATGAATCTAAGCACTGGTAGTCTCGCCAGATGTTGAGAAATCAGGTATAAAACCAGAATATCCCAGATCACTTGTAAAGGAAAGCCGCAACAAAGCTAGCAAATGGTTGTATATACAAAAAGGCAGTACGGTGGATAGATACGTTCTAAGAAGTTCTGTCTAGGAGATTGGGTTTTAAGCGGGACCAGTGTGACCCCTCCAAATCTTTCCTGGGAACTTGCTTAGTTGAAGGATCATCCACACAGTACTATTTTTGTATATGTAACAGTTTGTAATGAAACTGTTGAAGACTAGCAAGATGACAGCTTAAAGGAACAGTTGGGTTCCATATGTTCAAGGATCTGATGGAGTGGTGATTTCTCCAAAGAAGTTAGATTTGGTGACTGTGATTTCTCGAAGGGAGAATTGATGAAGACCCTGATAATGGAAGAGAAATACGCAAGGGGATAAAGATTGGCACCCTATTTTGACTTGGATAAATGTTGTGACAGGATGAGCTGCTGTCAAACATAAAAGCAAAGAATAGGGAGAAATCTGGAGAACCGGAATTGCACGAGAGCACACGGAGATTGTGCAGGAGTACCCGTAGGATCCAACGAGGTACTGTAATGAGACGATAGGTGCAAGGAGAAGAAGAATTCCCAGATGAAGCTCAGAGCAGAGGCTGTATGTAAAAGTTGTACAACAAGAAGTCTCTTGTGCTCTTGATAAAGGCAACAAGCGAGGACCTTTCCAATGCATGCAAGGATGGAAAGATGAGCTGTTGTAGAAGCACCGAATTAAGGGGGTGCGACCGCCTATGATGAAAGGCGAAGACACCAAAGAAAGTTGGTGTGGGTGGAGCTATCAAGCAGAAAGGGATAGAAGCTCCAAACATAGAAAATGAGATGGAAAACTGCGAATAGTGCACCGTAACTTTCTCTTTCTATGTGATTAGTGGTAGTGATCTCTCCCAAGTTCACATGGTGGTAGAGAATCTTGGAGCCACTGGAGACATCCCCGATGAAAGAGGATGAGGCCGTCTCATGACGACAGGTAGAGATACCTCAGATAGAAGGTGTGAGGACCATGTTATGAGTCCGTGTTCAGACCGTCTCATGAAGACAGGCGGAGACACCTCAGACAGAAGGTGTGGGGACCATGATATGAGTCCAAGATCAGGTCGTCTCATGATGACAGACGGAGACACCTCAAATGAAAGGTGTGAGGACCATGATATGGGTCCATGTTCAGACCGTCTCATGACGACAGGCGAAGACACCTCAGATGAAAGGTGTGAGGACCTTGATATGAGTCCATATTCAGGCCGTCTCATGAAGACAGGCGGAGACACTTCAGACAGAAGGTGTGTGGGCCATAATATGAGCCCAGTTCAGAACGCCCCAGAGCCAATGTGATGGCTAGATATGAGTGGACAGGTGGATAGCCAATGAAGTGGCTATGATGAGTATGAAGACAAATGCAGGATTGACTTTCATGGATATTGCCCCCATGCTAAAGATCAATGAGCTAGAAGACATTTGCCTTGGACAATAAGTGGATAACTTGTGGAGCATTAAGACGCGGCTGCTATGAAGGAGCAGAGGGCATGTGCAGGTTCCGGGAACAAGTTGACTCTTGTCAAGGTGGTGAGCTCGGTGATGGCATTGTAATACTCAGAGTATGAAGATAGACATGAATCAACCTTTAATGGGCTGCCCCTATAAGTAAAGGTGGATAGCTACCCGGACTCTTGAGACTAAGAGTGAGAGACTCATGGAGAAGTAAGGCGTGGTTCCTAGGGTGGAATAGAGGGCAGACGCAACTCCTGGATGAGTAGACTCTTGGAAGAGTGGTGAGCTTGTGATCACATTAAAATGCTCAATGACTGTCGCACTTGGGAATATTCGTTTGAGGGGGTGTTGTAAGCCTTGGTGTGAGGCTTGATAAATCATTCCGGACCGAGCATGGTTGATATGCTTGAAGGGGAATGTTGTTCCAGAGACAAACGTTAAACACTCTTCAGATGAGATATGACAAACCATCTGGTTGAAGTGATCCTTTGAAGTGAGCAAAGGGGTGCTTGGTTGACTCTGGTGATTGAAAGGTTTAGCAAGTACCTGTAAACTTGGACACATACGCTCTCAGAATGGTAAGCTTGGAAGAGCTGCAAGATGCAAGCATGTGCTGAAGAAGCAAGAGGACAATTGCCCCACATGAATGGCAAAGGGGGTGATTGTTAGGTTTGTTGCCATTACATGTGCAACAAATGGTGGCTACAACCATTGACTTTGGTAGCCACCATTGTTGAAGAAGAGAAGAAGTTGGCAACCACATTTGTTGAAGAAGTTTGGCAAGTTTGGCAAGTTTGGCAACCACCATTGTTGACAAAAGAGCATGAGAAGCTACCATGGATGCCTATAAAAGAGGCATGATCTTAGAGAGCAAAATGAGAGAGTGAAAATAGAGCCAAAAATGTGAGAAATATAGGAGAGAGTGGGCTGCCATTGCAGCACCAAGAAGAGAGAAATAGAGTGAGGTTGAGAGTTGTTAAAGAGGGAATAATTCCTCCTCCTCTATTGTTGTAAATCTTGTTCTCTCCCTATATAATCAAATGGCTTCTCCCGTGGATGTAGGCGATTTGCCGAACCACGTTAAATATTGTGTCAGTGTGCTTAGCCTTCAATGAGCAAATATCAGAACATCACCGATCAGAATTCCCTACATTTAATGTATTTATATTTCTCTACTATTACTAATTATTTACGAAGCACTCTAAAGTTTTCTGAAAAGAAGATAAAAGCGTGATTCAACCTCACTGCGAAATTAAGTGGAATCTTCTTCTGATAAATCTCAAAAATCGACATGGGCCCTTTTTTAATTCCTAAGATCACAAAATTTTCTACAAAGGAGATGGTGAGTATCTACAATATCTCGCACACAATTGACCATGACACACATGGTTCATGCATAGTGGTAGTGATCACTGATTTTTTTTTCACTTCATTAATATTCTTGAGAGCAAGTAGGTGGCGAGTCAATGCATAACGGGTCGGCAAGTTCTTGACGTGAAGAGCCATTATTGATTGGTTGTGCGAGGCACGTAAGGATCCAAAACCACCCCAAGAAACCATGATTTAGGCAAGCAAAGGATTTTCATAATCATGGGTTCCTCTCTTATCCTCATGATCTTCTACGCCACATGATCTCGCACACCTTCCTTTTGTTTTCATGTTGTGCTTCTGCAAAAAGTGCGCAAAGAGCTAACTTGGAAGGGATTGCTAGCTAATGCAAGTATGCCAGTAGTACTGAATGTATATATAAACGACTTTATAATATATAGTTTATTCTCTTATGTTATTATACTATACACTATACTATCTGTACTTCACAAGTCATCCATGAAAGAGAGAGAGAGGTATATAGTAGCTTCTGAGCCACTCAATGGAATATGTTATGTTGACACTAAATAAAGCAACCGAAAAAATCCCAAATAATTTATTCTCATTAAAAGGAATTAATTAATACATGAGGAAAATATTAATACAACGAATAGCGATCCACTTTCCTAGTCAACTGTTGCCACGGCTCCTCCTGGGAGGTAGGTTTAGTGCATGTTTCTTGATGGGCAGCGTTATTTTTTAAATTATGTTTTTATTTAAAAATATTTTAAAAAACTAATTATTTTTAACATGAAAAGAATTCAAAAAATAGAAAAAATTTAAGATTTTTAGTGAATTTCCAACAAGCTTTTAATATCAAGAGTAAATGCAGGTAACATTTGTAACCGACATCATCACCAAATAAAATTACCACAATCGAGTAAAATTAAAATCACTGTCATCCAGCTGAAAAAAACAAGCCACTAAGATTAGTGTCGTTATTTTATTTAAATAATAGTTAAATATGAAGGTGGATGACTCTACGCGTCATATGGTAGATCTAATGAATGCCCAGTTGATGGGGAAGCAAGAACAGGCTAGAATGGTTTGCCATGCCTAATTACAGAAAAAGAGAGCATCTCTCTCTCCTAATGTAGTGGTACTACTACTACATACAGTCTAGTTAAGCATCAGAATTAAATTCACTGTACAGGCCCTCATTTCACCTAAAGAGCTGTAAACTCTTGACCACCCTAACGAAACCTGCTAGTTAACACTAACTTGAAACTAATTGCGTCATATTACTCATGCAAGACAAACCCCAAGACCTTCTATGAATTAGAAGATCGTCATTGAGATCGGGAATGTTATCACTGTTAACATTCGGAGTTAGTTGGACATCACTTTCTCACGGGAGTTACTCTAACAACATATTTCATACTTCTTTGAACTTTATTGGTGTCTTTTGCTTGCAACGTAGTATCAAGGAGTTAAGAAGTCAATTGAATACAGTTTGTTTGTGTTTTTTTATAAAAAAAATTAATTTATTATTATTATTTTATTTTAAATTAATAAATTTTTGATGTTTTTAAATTATTTTAATATGTTGATATAAAAATAATTTTTTTTAAAAAAATATTTTTATATTATTTTAATATATTTTTAAATAAAAATCAACCTCTCTCCCAAAATCTTTTCTTTAACCCTATACATCTACACCTGTAAATAGATCTACTCTAATGCCCAACTCGGTTCAGTTGACTTGGGAGTAAAATCACTAGAAAAAGGCGAGATATAACTGATTGGACTGCTATAATATTGCAAATCACATCTACTTTCCCCCCTTTCTTCCCTGGATAAATCACAACCTCCTAACCTAAAATTACTCTAGTGCTGTTAAATTACTAATAGCAACCCAAATAATCTCTTACTATTTACTTGTGAAATTGCATTTCAAACAATTTTTTAAAATTTTAAATAAATTTAATAAGGTAATATTAAAAATAATTATATATATATATATATATATATCAACCACCGCATGAATTCGGTGATGAAAAATACCAACATCTACAGACAGGGTGGCAGACTGAAAGCAGCCCTAGTACGAACTGATTATTTCAACATGGAATTAGCCATGGTTATCAGATCATGTGTTATTATGAGTTGGCTCTATTTCTCTAGGCTGTCAGTGTGAGGTACTCCTTGACACAGACGTGGGTTATATAAAATATTTGTTTTGCTTCCAATTGACAATTTGACAGGGCTTTCAACGGTTTTGAAAATTTCGAAAAGTTTTTTTTTTATTGTTTTAATGTGTTGAAATTGAAAATTAATTTTTTAAAAATATAAAAATATTTTTTTAATATATTCTTTTTAAAAAAATATTTTGAAAAATAAAAACTACTGTTCACACCTCTGATAGTTAGGCTCCTCTTGCACTCACTTGTCTTTTGAAGCAACTTCTTAACGAACTCTCATTCACGGAACCATAAACAGACTAGAATAATTGAGGAAAGAAATCTCCATCTAATTCTGTTAAAAGTAAAGCATGTTTGATCACTAACCAAGAACCATCTAACGATGTCAACAGCCTAGGACTCTTCCCTAGGGGAAAAAAGAGCCACCCCAAAGATCAATTAAGAGAAGATTGAGACAAGAAAAAGGAGCTTTTCTAATGAAATTCAATGGTTCAACCCAGTTAAATTTACATTTCATTTCATACCAACAAGTTTTCAATACGTACATGTCTATTTCCGGTGTGGGATTTCAGCAGGATCAATTGCTGATTATTATGCTCACCTTACGAAATATGAAATAAAAGCTGCATATTCACCCCCATGTATGGTGGTGGATGGTGTCAATTTACCGATACTCCACAAAAACCGATGTTGTCCTTGGGGGCACAGTGAAGCACCCTGTGGATGTTTCATATGATGAGTTCTTCACAACTTCATCAGCTGACATAGCCTGCATCGAAATTCCCATAAAGGAAAAAACGTTAAATACAAAACAGCATTTTCCAACAGAAATTAACATCCAAATGAAAGAGAAAAACAGCTTGGAACAAAAAACTTATGGCCAGCATCCCTCTCACATTTGTCACTGTTTGTGCAAGTTAAAAGCAGCATTTTCTATAACCTCAAAAACAGCTACCCTAAACTTATCCCAGCTAGTCCACCGAGAGAGAGAGAGAAGGAAACTTAATGCTCTATTAGAAGTATTATTTCGAGAGTTCCAATGAAAACTAGGTCAGCAGTGTTCTGTCCCAAAAGAATTTCGGAAGATAACTACCTGTGTAGGATGCAGCTGAAAAGTTCTTGCCCGCAATACAGGACTGGGAAAAGATACCTCAGATGGACTGGCATTGAAGATCACCACAATGAAAGAGTAGCTGAAGAACAGGCCATAATACTATCAGTAATTACACAATTCAGAATCATAGTAGAAGCAGTGATATATATTCACCCACATGGGATCCAGTTGAGTTAATCCTGGAACACCTCTATGGCCATCTTCAAAACTCATCACTATAACACCAGGGACCCATGAGGGACCAGTGTTGTGGAATCGTACCCGTTCCTGGATGCCAATTAGTGTGTCATAATAATGATATACTCACTACTAATCTGATACATATAAAAAGACAGGACAAGGGAGAAATCCAGAAGAAAGCATTGTGAGAGTTTAGGTGAAAGACGCCACTGCAATTTTAAATATTGCTTTTATTTTGAGAACAAACCAAAGTTATAATTAAGCACTGAAAATGTAGGAAAGTAAAGAACAAAGAAAATATCATGAAAAATAACAATCAAATATGAGTGATTTTTTTAAAGGATGCACTGAATTGTTGAATAATCAAGGAATGACATCAATCTAGTTCTAGTTCACAAAGTTTTCAAGATCATGCAGGCCATAGTTATTTGATCAACTGCTGGTCTGAAGATTAAGATGGAATAGTTATTTGATCACAGCTACTCTGAAGACTAAGATGGGAATGGAGAACATCAACTATTTAGAGCCTAAAACGTACACTTTTCTCCATGTAACTTTCCAAGAAAATTAGAAAGAATAAATCTGGTGGAGACCATATGCATAGAAATTGAAGTTCATTTTGGCATGGAAAAAGTGTTTCCCACAAGGGAAAAGGTAGAGTGGCCCCAACTCTCGATTCAATGACATGGATAATGGAAAATGAGCCACATATTGAAAGTTGGCTCCCACTATTTAGTTATTTTAAATTCTGAAAATTAAAATAGCTTTTTTAACTTGATTAGGTAATTTACTGTGTCTTCATTAAAAACTAAACAAAAAACATAAGACAGTTAACACCCTTGTGTAGCAAACTAGTGCCACACTTTATTGCCATGTCAACATAGGTCAAGAGTTGAGATCACACGATCTTGATCCTTCTCATAGTCCATACAATCAAAAGATGGTATGCATAAGGCCAACCTACATCAAGCCGAACCTGTTTACACTTTAGGTAATTGAACAGTCAACTATCAAGTTCTGTCACATGAGGTTCCTCCAAGGTATAGGAGGATGGATTAAAACTAAGGTTTCAATAAAGGGCAAGAAGAGACCAATTGCAGAAAAGACCTTTTTGTTACATAGGCAGTGTTCATATTGAAGCCATTAAACATGTTTAATCTCAAAACCATCCCAAATCAGCAAGTTATAACTGAAAATTCTTACCTGAATAGCATTAGCTGTCGTCAAACGAAAAAGAGGAGATGAATATCGGATTTGTAACACATCTAAAAAATTATTTATAGCCGCAAGGATATGATTCTTCTGAGGCTTGAAGGATGGATCAGCCAGTCTTGGTCTTATTCTGAGGAAAAGAGACATCCAGAATTTCAAGAGAAACGTTGTGTTAGATGCTCTAGAAAACAAACCATGAAAAGCAGTTCTTTTTTTCCTCCTTCAAGATACTAAGCACCATGAAAACCAGTTGTATATATCATAACAGTATTTTGTAGAGCAAAGAAATTAATCAACACAACCAGGTACTTCAAATCGCATGATAATGATTAACACTAAATTCTTGCTTACAGTGGCCAGTGCTTTTCATTTTTCTGCTTTGGAGGAAGGCCGACACCCCAGTTGTTGGAATTGTAAGTGAAATCTAGCCTGAAATTAGTTACAAGTAAACTAAGGAACGTTACATGCATCACAACATAACAAGAAAATATGAATAGAATCTACTAGCACAAGGTTAAAAACATGCAATATTATCGTAATGACAAATTTATAATTAATTAGAATATAAATATTTGAGTCAGATTTAATTAATTGAGATAGCAACTTGAAAACAAGAATAACAGAAGACCTGTTGAACCAATCACCAGAGTTGTAAGAGTCACGATCAAGCGATTTTGAGCGTAGCATCTCATCACCAGAGTGGAAAAATGGAATTCCCTTAAAAAACAGAAAACACTGTCAAGTCATCATAAGATAACAAGTACTAAGCAAATTGAACGTTAAACACGATAATGTTGCATGGCTTTCTTATGCCTTGAAATCCTAGCAAACAAAGTACAAGACATAAAATAAATTTTAGAGAATTAAAATGGTTAAGTAAATGTAGTTTGCATGATTTTCTCACTAGCTTCCGTTTTTCTATTTTCTTCATGAACAGAAGAGTAGGGTGGGGAGAAACGGTATTCCCTTAAACAAGCAGGAAACACTGTCAAGTCATCATAAGATAACAAGTACAGATCAAATTGACCTTTAATCATGATAATGTTGCATGGCTTTCTTATGCCTTAAAACCCTAGCAAACAAAGTACAAGACAATTAAATTATAGTAAATTAAAATGGTCAAGTAAGTTTGCATGATGTGCTCGCTAGCTTCCTTTTTCTATTTTCTTCAGGAACACAAGAGTAGAATGGGGAAAAACAAATAACACTAGTGTTTATGACTACTGACTAATAAAAGATTATTGGGAAGGAATGTTTGGGAGTCCTGTAAAACAGGTTACATGATTTGGTTGTACAATTTAAGTTATCAGCCTGATTACAAACATGTCCTACACAGGATACAAGTGTTGAAAGGAACCCAAATTCTAACCAGCTACGTTAACAATTCATTGTGTAAAACCTTCCACGATTTTCAAACATGTTGAAGATATTATTAATGCACTAACTGAAGAGCCTCATTCATTGAAGACAACAAGCTATCTAACATTATCCTCAAGAAGCACATTTTAAAAAGGACATTTATTATACTCGTGATGAAATTTTTTTTAAAAAAATCATGAGTTTAAATCACGAAAATACATCACCGAACAACAAATGACATGAACTCTACCTGTGACAATGCTATGACACTACTTGCCAAATGATTTAATCTGCATCTCTCATCTACAGAAATTTCCATTGGAGTCTACAGCAAGGAGATGAGTTAGAACAGTGTCATATATACTTCTATTATAAAACAGCATTAGGTCTGTGAGAAATGGCTAAAATCAAACACTCTAAAAGCATATTGATCGTACCTTCATGCTCACAACATCAAATAGGGTTTCATTGTCATGAGCAGAAACATAATTGATCTGAAAAACAACCAAAAAGTCGATAACAATGTTTTGCAAAACCTTATCCTTATCTGATGGAGATGTATTAACAGTGATGACAATTAAAATTGAAAAAATTATTGAGTTCAGCAGCAAAACAAACACTCTGACAAAGGGAAGTGATAATGCATGATTCAGAGTCTAGATAATTGCAAACAAGTATTAAATGATACATGTCTGGCCAGTGAAGGGAAATAATGCTTGCCAGAGAGCATATGTAAGGAATTTATTTAGTAAAAGCATTATGGCAAAACCATAAAATGTGTCTTGAGTGATGTTTCATATGTGTTCCGATTGCATCATCTCAGAACAAGATGAAAAGTTCCTTGAAAGTCATAATAAACATAATCACATATGCTAAGGTCCTTACTGTTTCTGCAGGTTGCTGAGCATATGCAACAGGTGCCCCACCATAAGTTAAAACTTCCATCCCTTTTACCTGAGAAAAGCAATATAACAAAAATTTTAAGGTTAGCCAATCTCCAAATATTTATAGGTAAGGAAATACCCAAATGAGATGCGTTAAATTTTTTTTTACCATAAATATATGGCATGCCTGATCTATTGTAGGCTTGAGAGAAGGTGTATCTTATTGTGTGGTTTAATATTCTATGTACTTTCAACATTTGGAGAAGCCAATTGAGGACAGCTTAATTATTCATATTAACCATGCGGTTGAACCAATAAGTCCAGATGTACAGTATAAAATATTCGACAGTAAAACAGATCTCTGCACTGCAGGATGATGTATACCTCTTTCCCATCACTATTGGTCAGTACATAATCCCTCGGATTTGCAGCCATCCCAACCTGGACAACATGAAATCAAATAATTAATGATAAAATCATGACTTGGGATAATTAAATGACCCAAATGACTTATTGGTTATTAAAAAATGAGTAAACAAAAGGTTTAATACTGAGGGTTGACAAAAAGATAAATGTACACAGGCCCAAAGAGGCTTCCTGGTCCTCATCTTCCCAGCAAATCTTATCTTTCTGTGAAATGGGCCATTCTGTGATCAGCATTTTAAAAGTTTTTTTTTTTTCTCTGAGTTATCAACCAATACGTGGATAGAAAATGTTGGGAAAAAATTATTTATATTTGCTTCTATTTCTAGCCTAGAAACATTTCCTATATAAATCAGTCGCATATTTCCGCTGCCAGGCAAAAAAAGCACATAACTGAACCTTTATACTTAAGCTTTTATATGGCATGCAGCCAATAGATCCATAGCATTTTCAGGCCAAGGAAAGTACTGGGTGTTTTAAATATAAGTTCATTTGAAATTTTTCATGCTTGTAAGAACATTACAGAAGTCATGGACACTACGCTGCACAAACTCATCTGAACTTAAAAGTTCATCTATTCAACACCATCATCAAATATGGGACAGCATTAGGATAACTAACCTGGATGTGATCTTTTGCTGCAGAAAGCATGAGTTCTTCAACATCTTTTCCACCATGATCATGACCATTAGGCTACAGAAGAATCAATTACTATTCAGGAAAGCCGCTGTAACCACAAATATACAGGAATTGAAAGATCATACAGTATTACACCTCAAACTAAAAGCATAATTGTCCAATTAAGCATTTCAAAGATGCTGCCAAACTAAGATGTAATACAGACAAACTACTTGACAAAATGCAGCAAAATAGTTTGCTTGACAAAATGCAGCAAAATAGTTTGCTTGACAAAATGACTTTTAAGGAAAAACACAGACCACCTAGTGATGGCAGATGAGTTCAGTATAAATATATTTATAATGAGCTCCTTTTACACACTTTTGAAACTGAATCCATATGTTCTCCAGAAATTGCAAAAGAAAGCAACAACTTTTCTAAGAATAGTCAACATCACAAGGGTTTAAATTATCTCCATATTGAGGCAGATCTGGTATATGATCGCGCAGAATGGCGTAATAGGATCCATTTAGCTGATCACAGTTCGTTTGGGATTGAGGGTTGGTTTTGTTGTAATTGGTCAATATCAGACCTTTGTACAGCCTGGCAAATCAAACCCTAGACTGAAAAAAGGTTGTTGTTAAAAGGCCAAAAGTGGCATGAAGATTCAACCAGCAGACATGCAACAAAATGTTTCCAGATGCATGGTAAATATTTCAGAGATATAGAACAATAGAATAGGGGAAGAAACTTCTACATGAACCAAGAAAATATTAATTTAGGAAAACCCTTGTGTAAAAGATATTAAAATTTTAGCTATAAAATAATTTTTTCTTTGCTGCCCAAAAATATTTCTTCAGAATTGTCAGCAAGTCACTTATCCATGAAAGTTCATTGCCTTTCCGTTAATAATGATTACCTGCAACATTAGCCCAGTCACAAATCCTTGCTGGAGAGGATGGCCAAATGGAGAACCCCCAAGCATTGCATCCCGAATTCGATCATTAAAACTGAAATTGGATTTCCCAATATTTCATGAAGCCAAAGTGCTTCTGAAAACTAATCAAACTTAAATCACTAAAGTGAGAAGATGGGTGTTTTTCCTGTGCAAATTACAAAAACCAAAAGATAACTTTAGGAATTGATTCTGGGTAAAGCCAGTTCCAAGGCTTCAACTCCACATAAAAGAATTGTAAACTTTTTTTTCCTAACAACAAGGGGTTTCTAATAAATTAAAATCAGTCCCAAGAAGCACTTGAAGTTGGTATAATTCTTTCAGTTGTTACAAGATCAACCATGCAATGCTGACAAAAGAGAAATGCCTGTATAATATCCATGTGTCCGAAAATTTTCTTTTTGGCACAGAAGGAGCAATATATTGTAAAATCTAAAATAACAGATAGTACCTTCCAATTCCAGTCCCACCAACATTGAACTGTGAAGCATTTATCCCACGCCCATTGTTAGCAACTTCACCAAAGTCCCAACCTTCTCCATATCTATATAAACGGAAGTCAATCAGCAACTTATGTCATTGGAATGTGCATCGGAAGCAACAAACAATCTCCAAGACCCTCATCCAAGAGAAAAGAAGAAAACATAGGAATTATGGTGCACTAACAGTATAACTCATAAAGTTTATGGCAGAAAGAAAAAAATTCACTTCATGCTCCAAACTTACATATAGACACTAGAACCATCAATTCCATCTCTTTCCTTTGTCAGCCTGTTGACTGCATCTTTTGCTTTCACCTACACACAAATAACAAAGGTTGAGTGGGCATGGCTCTTGATTTTTGTTGGCATGATCCAATAAAGAACTGCTTGAACATCAAATCCTAGGGGTGAGAAAAAAACCAAAAAAAAAAAATTAACTGAGAAAACCGAACTGTGAAAAAAAACCGGTTGAGCCAATTAGAAAAAATTAAAAAAAAAAATCAGTTCAGCTCAGGTTTGGTTTTAGAAGGCTAAAACAGAATTAACCGAATCAAACCGGATCAGTTCAAACCGAGTTAAAAAAGACAATGGTATAAATATTAAACTTTCTTTTCTTCCCACCCTAATCAGACCTAGCCAACACGCCCCAAACCATCAAGACTCTTCTCTCTTCAACTTTCTTACTCCTAATCTTTGTCTTTCATTCTCTTTGAAAAATTGGTCCCAGTTCTCCTTCTTGATAAGTAAGGTAGGGGTGCTGTTTAGTTCCAGTAATCGAGCGCTGCTCTTTGTTGGCTATTCATAAATCTGGAGTTATATTCTATTGTTGATTTAGTTTGCCTTCGTTCATAACCTTAGTAGCAAGTATCTTGCAAGTGCATTTAGCATATCATTTTTCTGTCAAATGTCGACGAGGCCATCGAGTCCAGTAGTCATTGATCTGCCCACAATAGTGTAGTATTTACAATTTGCATGGGATACCTGCTAATTACTATAAGAGAGTAGCAAGGGCAGACCCACCAGAAGCAGGGGTAAAACAAGATCATGTCTTCTATCTTGATGAAAGCATAAGAGGCAATAATATGTTTTTTTTTTGTGCTTGTCTTAAAGGTCAAAGATTGAATCTAATGAAGGGAAAGATTATTTCTAGCGCAAGATTAGATCTCTATGTTATTTCGGTTTTTTTTTTTTTTTTGGTTTTTCAACAATATAAACCAGACCAGACTGGACCGAAACTTGTTGATTTGAACCTGTTTCAGTTTAAAAAAAATTTAACAAAAAATAAATTCGGTTTGGTTATTTTTTTTTGTTTAAAACCAAACCGAACCAAAAATGCTCACCCCTATCAAATCCAATACAAGTTTTAGCCCCTAGAATTGTTTAGCATGTCAAAGAATCCATGCGTCAAAAAGACACAACGCTATATAATTAGTTCTGCTCCTTGGTCCAACAACAGAGCAAATCATTTTCTCTTGATAATGACTTATGTGGCAGGTTAACTGAAAACATGTTACTTAGCAACTTGATATAACTCCTAAACATGTCAGAGGAAACTAGAGCATTAATATTACAAGAATTTCTCCCATGCAAATAATTTATGTAAAATGATATATGTTAAAAGGTAAGACACGGACTCAAGAGTCACGTACCATTGTGCTTTTCATTATATGACCCATAAGGTCAAAGCGGAACCCATCAATCTGACAAAATGGCATATAATGAATTGTCGTCAACTTATAAAAAACAGATATTGAAATTCCAACAGATGGAAAAATGACTTTCATAAAGCTCTACCTTAAGCCAACAACAATTCAATTTATGAACTCGGAAAATCACTATCACTTATTGTAAAACGAGAAGGAAAGTATATTTCAAAATGTAAGAGAGGAAGAGAAGCCAGGTCAGGGGATGTAAAAACAAAATGGCATCGCAGAGCAAATAACTACCTTATAATTACCAACCCAGTTTAATATATCATCAATGATCAACCGCTCAACCATATAATGCTCACTAGCAGTGTTATTCACACATGTACTATGCTCGATAAACCCATCAGTGTTTCTTCTCAGATAATAACCTGGAACAATCTACATGGAAAACTTAAGAGTTACGACAGTAGCCAGGGCTAACCTTCCACAATAACCAAACATATCGGCCTTTAGTAATTTTCTCAGTAAATTAATCCTACAACCACAAGTACTATTAGATAAGCATAGTTGGACTGGATATTAAAAGAATAATAACTATAAAAACCTTGTCAAGAACAGAATTCTCATCAAAGGGACCATTTCCATGCAAATGATTATAGACAACATCCAACACAACACGAAGGCCGATATGGTTTAGTGCCTGCAAATCAAAAGGATTCAATTGCAAGAAAATGGTTAAGCATTAACTAAGTTGACTACCTACACCATCAAAGCAGTATACCAGTGGTCCATGCCACAGATAGTTAAAAAACAAAATGGCTGCCCTAACATTAGGAAGACAAGGACAAAAGGCATTAGCAACGGAATACGAAGGCCAGACCTGAACCATCTTTCTGAACTCAATTGTGCGGCATGAACCACTTGGGTTGCTAGCATAACTCCCTTTAGGGACCCCCCATAGAACAGGATTGTACCTCCACAAGGAAAACAAAACGATAAAACTGTTTTAACATGAAGACATAATAAACTCGGTGATTTGTCCAAGTCAGGATTTAGGAGCATACCCCCAGTTATACCCATCATCATCTTGGATTAATGTGATCTGAGCTTGTTGCTCAGTTGAATCTGGCGGTAATTTTTCCAGCACTGTGTTATCTGTTGAAGCCTAAATGTCATACAAATTAATGATAGCCAACACATGACAGCTTATCTAATTTCAAAAATGAGTTTAAGCAATTTCGGTAAATTAAAAAATTTAAACCATTTTGCTGAACTAAGGTTGTGGCAATCCATAAACTGCATTACATGTGAAGGCACACAATCACTAGAATATGAGCTAAGATAAAATACTTACCCACGCACTTCCAGTTCTCCTTGACATCGTCAACACCAGCAAATTGAAATGTAGGCAGCAAATGGACATGAGTGATACCAGCATTTGATAATTTCTTTAGATGAAGTACACCTGCTGAATCCTTCAAGAAGAATGTGGTTACCGGTGTTAAGTCACTATCATATCAGTTACTTCTAATACATGCAAAACAATCCAACACACTTTAGAGTTTTGAGCAGTAGATTCTAATATTAGGGGTCAAAAGAGCAGAACTACCTCCAGCGTGAAGGCCAGATAACCACCCCGAAAGTCAGGATGCACATTATGATCATTGGCACTACAATAGGCACATAGGATTTTAGAATGAATAAGAACCTACAAACTTCAGCATGTCATCAGAGCAATTAAAACTTCAGCTAACTCTTTTTACTAGCACATAAGCCTGAAACTGGATTTTTTTTTTCTTTCCAGAAATATAACATTGAAGATGAGCCAGGTTATAGAGCCAAGATTCATGGGAGTTAGTTTTTTTTACCTGAAATCCCTTACATGCAATTCATAGATACTTATGTCTGAAAAAGAAAGTATAATGGGTTTTTCATCAGCTAATTTCTCCCATCCTTCAGGTTTTAAAGTATCTGAATCAAGATTCACAAATAATGTCCTCTGGCTGTCTGGTGAGAGCCTGTTGCAACAAAAAAACAGCATAAAATCAGAGGAATTTCACATCTGTATACACAAAATACAAATGCAAACATAATATGATGATTGGCAATGCTATATTACGATTAGCAATGCTACAATCAGAGTTTGTAAACAACTTCACTGTTTCAGAGAATTGTTGGCAAATTGAGACAGCCAGCATACCCTCTAGCATATGGATCATTTGCATAGCATTTTTCAACGTGTAAGGTGCTAGGATGGTAGACATTCACTTCATACACATAATAACAACCTTCCCAGTCTTTTGATCCTTCAACACTCCAAACTCCATTAACCTCCTTCAACTGAACAACTTCCACGGGATCCCTGCTGTTCGCATTCTTGTAAATACAGGCACACACTGCCTATTTTGAAGCAGGAAAAAAAAAAAACATGACTGATAGTGTAGAAGAAGACGGCTTGACAAAAAACAAACTGGCCATAAAGAATCTGTTGCGAAATGTCATATACTTGAGCAGTTGGAGCCCACAGGTAGAGGGACACGGCATCTTCTGAATAATGCGCACCAAGGGGACCATCATATGCAAACAATTCATCTAGAACACCAGGTAACTGCAAACCAGTAGCATAGCTGCATTTCCCATCAGCTGCCAAAAATGAAGAGAACACAGTATCATGAAAATAACTACCTAACCATGAAGCATTACATCGTTAATATACTTACAAAACAATCTCTAACTGCCTTTAGAACAAACAACTCAATGCCCATGCCGCTACATAATATAACCAAATAAAACAACAGACCGCAATGTCACATGATTAACTTCTAACCGCATGTTTGATCATTAAGTCTATGTGCATATTCACAGTAATCTTTAGGTTTAGGCCAACAAACAAAATCTCTTAGAAAAAACAAGCAATGAACAAAAAACTCACAGCCAAATGTTGCGACGGCTAGCTGGCATTTGACAAGAGATTTGGCATCCACAGTTGAAGGAACTCTGAAAGCTTTGTAATCTCTAATATGAGGAAATTTCGCAATCACCTAAAAAATGTCCAAAAATAAATCATCATCATCAAAATAAAAATAAATTAAATAAGCCTTACATTTTGTGGAATGCCGCCGCTGTCTTCCTCGAGCTTGATTTTAAAGTCATGACCTTCAACTTCACTATCAGTAACGGATAATGCAGCCGTTTGGCTAGCGTATAAATAACAAGAACCGTCTCTAACAACGTCCGCATTCCACGCGATTATAGATTGAGTTGCCCAAAATGCCCTTGAGTATAGCAAACTGTCCTGTAACTGAATCAACCTTTTTAATCATAATCATGATTTAAAGTCACGAGAAACGAATTAACTCATTGACTAAAGAGGCGAACCTGGGAAGGGGATGTTGAAACTTCTAGAGGCATGGAAGAGAAGGAAGAGGAGCAGTGAGTGAAGCGTGTAGGCGAGGTTCTTGAGAGGAGAGGAAGAGAGAGATGGCGGTTGCGGTGGTGGTGGTTTGGTTTTGGATTGAGACGGCGTCGTGGAGAAGAAAGTGAAGAAGAAAAATAAACGTTGGAATTTGAAGGAGGCGGACTGGTCAGTGATGATAATGACGAGAGAAGGGAAGAGGAGACCGAAGTAAGCACCATCATCGATTGGCTCTTCTGCTCTTTGCGAAACGGAATGTTTATACCATCAGGTGATTTTCTCTCTCCTTGTGGGAGGCGGGATATTAATTTTACCGACGTAGATTTTTTTTATAAACAGGAAATCAAGTCAGATATTTACATCCCGGGCAAAACATAGGAAACTGGGCCTAGACGCAATTATTGAGAACATTTGCTGGACTTGAGAAAACCCAAAAAATACTTTTCTAGGTAGTTTACGGCCCATACGATCACCCAGCCTCTCGTTCAAGGAAAGCCCAATGATATCGCCACTTCACAGTTGATCACAGCACCCACCCAATGTTGTCTTTACAAGTTTTGAGTGAAGTGGTATTATCGACATTTCCTTATGTTTATTAATGGACCGGAGGATCAAAACCCATGAACCAAATCAAATAAAACAAGTTCTTGTTTTCTTGATTTGGGCCAAGTTCTTTGATTGCTAGTGTCTAGTTTCATTTCAAGCCCTCCAAGCACGGTTCCATCGTATAATCTATGTGATCGAGGCAGAAAAATTGAAGAATAGTAGTAATTTTACCAGAATTATGTTTTATATAACCCCATGTATTAAATGGTCTTGTGAAAAAATCCAATAAATTGGACAGGGTTAGTTTTTTTTAATTAAAAATGATAAATAACAAGAAAAAAATTTCTTCTTTTTTAGCATCGAAAGGACGCCACTTTAGGAGGGAAGTCCTCTGGTCAAGTCGTTGCGAGTCCAGCTGGAGAAAAAACGTTTTTTCGATAAAAGTAACGAAACAAAACACATGGGTTCGTATACATGACTCAAGAAATAAGCAAGCCCTTCTAGAACGGTTCAGCTCTAACACACATGATTCCAAAAACAAATAATAGGGCACATTAATTCGTTTTTCACGACAAAAATTTACATGGGGAAATGACCAAGAGTTTAATTGCCTCTCGTGCACGTTTTCATGAGAAATTGTGTCATATACATTGGTTCATCATTGAAAGAAAGTGCATGTGGCTTCGTGGCATAATATCATATGCCCTGGGACAATTTGAGTACCGCTTCTATTTCTATTTTTAAATGTTTTTTTTTAAATACCTTGGTTTATAAAAATATTAAATTAATATTTTTTTAGTATTTTTATAAATTTTATGTTCCCATATTAATAAAAAATATTTTAATTTATTTTTATATAAAAAATTATTTTAAAAAACATTTTACATTACAATCTCAAGTATACTATCAGTGTTGTTTATCAATGCAGTCGATTAACAAGAATATCAAATAGTATATTTCTGCTTCGGTATAATTTACCGCGCAGCTCATTTCCAACAAATTTAATTTTTTTATATATTTTAAATTGTTTTAATATAATAATTTTAAAAAAATAAAAAATATATATTATTTTAATATATTTCAGTATAAAAAATATATAAAACCTGCCCTTCCAGATCCAGAGAAACCAGGCTAGAACCCAAGGCAATTTGCTGAGAGAGTTTACATGACTAGCCCAAGATGATAAATCTCGAAATACAGCCATTCATCATCTTCAGAGGCCCATATAGAATGTCTGCTAAATTTTTAATTTTAATTTTATTTTCCTGGTGAAAGGAGTGTCTGGTAGCTAGCCTGGATGCTTGTATGTTACGGTAATGTCAGAATCCAAAGTATGGTTCAAGACTAGCTTTGGTCTAGTTGTTAAGAGACCAGATGTATATTCCTTTCATCAATTAGCTGTAAAGACCATGGATTTGTCAAGTCTTATCCAGTAATTTACAACTTAAGTTGATCTAGCAAAACGCGTGGGACCAGATTTGTGAAACATACAATTCCATGCATGTGCAATCCATCATGATGGTGATAAAGGGTCACAGAAAAATCATCCATGAAATCCATTTGGTTCCTAGATTTTTCATTGGCTCGATGCATCAGTGGTCTAAAGCAAAACAACGACCTGTGAGTGTGACCATGACCTCTCTCCTTGCATGTGAAAGCAGGCTGTAGCAGCTTTGAAGAATTCATGCCCAGTTTTAACAACTGACCAGGCTTTCGTCTCGCCAATGGGAGGCTGGTACGAAGCATACATGTCGAGAAGAAAATGGCTGTGTGAATTCATGGATACTGTGTTGAGTCAAGTCACCATCTGCTAGAAACCTTATAATATGGTTGGGATTGCTTTGCTCCGACGAAGAAACGTTAATTTCTAGCTCGTTCCCCCACCTTGATGCCAGAAAAAAAAAAAAAAAAGTCTCCTCGGGAACTTTAGCTTAGTTATTTAGGTGAATAATTTCTCAGCTAATGTAAAGTTTATGATGATGATGGGTCTTGTTGATATCGTTGTTGCTCTTTAACTGGTCCAGCTCAAAGAGTTGGTCATGATAGTGGGTCTAATTAGATGCACTTATAATGGCAGACACTCGCCATGAATGGTTGGTGTGCTTCAATTCATGGAAAGGGAAAAAATCCAAGGGGAAAAAATTATTTATATGATTACTAGCCATGGTCATACTTAACATCATTTCTTTACTTCTAAAATTTAACCCGGAAAGCAAAAGCAAGAGGAAATAACATGAGCACCACTCAAAATTTGGCTACATGGAGCAAAGATTGCTGCAAAATTTGTGTGAAAGAGAAAAGCAATATATTGATACAAAATTTTCCAGCTAACATGGAGAATTCAGTACCTATTTTCACATTATACAGTACTCTAGTCTCAATCTGACTTTCCAGAGAAGTTAGAATCATTAATATCTAAGACAAAAGTAGTTTACAAATTCCAAACTGATGCATAATAGCTAGGCCATCCGTTTCCAGTTGCTTTCCTTGTCGTGATCGATTAACAGTAATGAAAAGGATGGATGCACCACATTACTAGAGAACTATGTGTAAGAACTAAGGTTTTGGTTAATGCAGGACAACTTTCTGATACTTGGTGGCAGGTGAAGAGGAATCAGGACCTTCGCCGAAGTCTCGATCCCTCTTCTTGCTCAAACAAGAAGTGAAACTGTTGAAAGAGTCTTCGTGTATTAGCCGAGATGTTGGCGAACAAATGGTTACTGGTGGGATCTCGATGGAGTCTAATTGGGGAGGTGGGTGCTGCCATTGAGGGAGTGGTCCAGCCAGGAGAAGGGTCTGGAGGAGCGGACCGGCTTCCTTCACTGCCTGCAAGAGTCTCCCTTTCTCTGGAAGTGGTTTGTCTGCTGCTAACTTAAGCATCACATCTGGAAGTGATGATTGCGATGGTTGCTGTGGAATTGGGTCACTAAACTGCGAGGGAACAGTGACTTTGCTAGAATCAGGAGAGCTGATGTGATTGTTGGAATCACTAGCCTTGGATTCATCTTCACTGCTGTAAGTTATAGCGAGAGAAGCAGATTCTTGCTTCAGCTGCTGCATTTCCTGCTGCTGCTGCTGATTCTGTAGCAGTTGTTGCTCGAAGGATAATTTCTCCAAAACTAGTTTCCGGCATTGTATCTGAGCGTCGTTTCTTTCCTTAACTGTCCTGCTCAAAAGATTTTTGAGGTGGAATATCTCAATTTCTCTTCTTGCTACCTCCTCCTTCGCCGATACAATTGCAGTTTCAAGTTCTGTAGTGTACAGGAGATGCTGCCTTATGTCTTCAATCCCCTGCAGTCAGTAAAAAAGAAGTTAAAAACATCTACATTTGTCTGAAAACAAGTACAAGAAACAGAATTGAACAAGGTCAGTAACAAGAAATAGACAAGAACACATGGTGATATATAGCCGTACCTCATCTTGGTAGAAGCATGATGACCAGTTAAGAAGACCGCAGTGATCCTCCATTTTTCTTTCTTTTTTGTCGTTGAAGGGATGTATGTCTTGAGAGAAGTAGAGAATGGGAGAGAAGGCAACTTCTTATAGGACCTGAATTTACTAGGTAAACAAGGTAGCTGAGTTCTGTTTACTTTCCTTTTATTCTCTCTTTTGCTTTATTTTCCATCAAGGGCATGCGGTTGGACAAAATACACACTAAACGCCAAAACCATGGAAATTGCCTCAAGAAAAGGCAGGTAAAATCTTTGAGCCATCAGATTTTATGTACTCAACCGCTGCTGCTACTCGAGGAGGGAATGTAAACAGCAGTAAAAGTGACTTCTATAGCTCCTCTTTTTTACTACAAAAGAGCTGCAGAGGGTAAGCACAGTGAACTCACGTGTGGAAGTGAAAGTAAAATTTAAGATGTTGCTGAAATAAGTGCTTGATCTGTCCCCCTTAAATAGAACAATCATCAAAATACAGTTCATAGGAGCAATAAACAATTTGCAGACTATTTTACAACCAATTAAGAAAAATATGTCCTCCCCTTTAGCCTCTCTGTAATTCTTGATCTAAAAGGGCCAGCATCATTCTCCTCATTTTACCTCGAATTAATGAAAAAATTCTCTGCCACCGAATTGATTTGGTACTGATTGAGTTTATTCTGAGACTTGAGGTGCACAAGGTATATCTTCAAATCAGATTTTGTGATATCCTAGAAGGGGAAGTCCAACATGACGAATGATTAAAGCTATCTGATCTTGAACTTTTTTTCTTTGAAAGTATATACCCGCTTATATTTCTCTTTTTGACTCTTACAGGAGTACAAGTACACAGGTTATTAATAGCTATTTAGCACTTTACACTGGTCTGATTGATTTTTTCAATGCAATAAGATATTTAAGTCTTGTTAACGTGTTTTTTTAGAAGAAAAAAATTTAAATTGTGTGGAGTTTGTCTACTAATTTAATTTGACAGGTAAAACACTCTGGATAATTTGACTAAAAAAAAAAATTATATAATATTTTTTTAAAATATTAAAATAGAAATATATTATATCGACATAATCAATTCGGGTTAATTTATTAAATTTGTGACCTGAATCATGAAACAGGAATAACCTTATAAAAATCAAATCGAAACTCAGGTTAACATATGAAACTCATAACCTAATTTATATGACTGTGATAACTTAAAAAAGAACAAATTAAAATAAATTATGAAGTTCAATTTTCAAAAAATATTTTTATATTGAAGGATATAATTAAAAAAAAAACAATCAAATAAAAGCCACAAAAAATATCTGGATTAATCTGTCAAATTCATGATCCAGGTAATAAGACCAAGATAATTTTATAAAAAACAAACCAAAAAATTATAAAGTTTAATTTTAAATTAATTAAATATAAATAAAAAAATTGAATTAACTACTCAAATTTAAAATTCAAATCATTAAACTAAAAAAAAAAAAGTAAATAGTTGAGGAGGGAAAAGTGAATTCCCCTCCTCAATAATTAGTATATGTAAATACTTTTCTAACAATGTTTGCTAAACTCTACTTTACTTTAGATCATAGGGTCTATCAAAAGAGCTCGGCAAAAAGATCGTGGGAATGATTTCATTCCCATCAGCAACGATCAAGATAAATCAATGCAACCACATTTTTTAGCCTAATCAAACTACACTACTGGAGCATGGAAACTAACTATATAAGCAAGCCTTTTGAACCTGCAGTTCATATTTTGACACGACCCTTCAAAATTTGCCTTGCCAGAGGCTACAGCTTAACGTCTAAACCAGGAATCATGTCTGAACTTAACGTCTAAACCTTTATTTCTTTCTTATCCCACTTGAAATATCATGTCTGCATGCATCTCTCTCTCTCTCTCTCTCTCACGAACGCACGCACAAATATTACAGTCAGCAAAAGAAGCTGAACCGAAAAAATTGTTGTGGCAAAGGAGCAAACGGTAGGGTCTTGAATTCTATCATGCGTGTCCTTCTGGACAGTAAAGTTATCCTTGAAAGGGAAAAGGAATAAGCGGCTTCCAATTTGACCAATCTAAAAAAACGAACAATTTAGGAGCAAAAATCTAATTGATCCATGCCTTGCTTTGTTGTCCCACCTACACGTTATGATGCATTTCACTCACATGTATACATGCATGCAACTTCATTTTCACCAGTCCTTTAGGTTTGTGGTGTGGGGTCTCAAGCGGTGCAAGAAAATTAACTATCTACAGCTTCAACATTGAAATGATGAGAATTGGTCAACTGCCATTTTAGGGTTCATCGGGTCTTGCGTGGTAGAAGTCTCAGAACAACTAATTTCATGTTACCTGAAGAATTGTATGGAAGGAGAGAGGGAGTAAAGTCCACTGTGGTTTGTGTGTATCATGATATGTAAAAAGGCAATACAAAACCTAGTAAACCCTCGCTAGGTCGACGTCGATATGAAACCAAATTAAAGTGTTCAATGGATGTAGCCATCTAGGCATAATATATATCCATCATTGACCGGAGGTTTCAGAAGTTCCATGTGTATATATGATATGAACACATTAAGCTCGCTGTTCCTATATATATATATTGTATTTAAACAGTCATTAATTATGACCAAATTTAACTTTAAACCTTTCCCATTTTTTCCTAGGGCATGCATATAATTTTTCTTGAAGTATTAGTGTACAATTTCATTGAAAATCTCCAAGGACAGCAATAGAAAACACAAGATCTCTTACACATATCTAGTAAATAATTTTAAAATCAAGAAAAATAAATGAATTTAAAGTTCCCTCCATCTATATGTATAAAAAAGCTATAATAGTAACCTTTTTAAATCTAATTATTTATTTCCTTTTCCCTCTTCGTGCACAAACGCGGTTTGGAGATGTGGAAAATGATGTTTAAATCAGCTCCTTTTTGTCCCCTTGCTTTTTTTTCTCTTTGCATGTGAGACGGTGATAGTTGCTGGACCCAGGCGTCACGATTTTCTTTTTTTCGGTCCCTTTCTTTGCTCAGATTTCTTATTTCTAACCTATGTTTTACTCCACCTAAGTATAGTAATTGGATAAGTAGTAATTAAGGATGGAAAAAAAAATTACTAGATATTGTCTTCCAACAGTCAAGCATAGCACAACAATAAAGCAAACTCAATTTTTGCTAATCAATGGTTAGAAATTTAGAATCCTTCATCCAAGTTCCAAGATCAGATATGATCAAAAGAAAATCTAGGCTGTTCATCAATTTAAATTAAAGGTGGTGTTTGGGCAAAATTGTAAAAGTTATTTTTAAAAAAATAGTTTTTGTTTAGAAATATATTAAAATAATTTAAAATATATCAAAACTACCCAAAAACACAAAAAAAATAATTTAAAATAAAAAAAGTCAAAAAATAACAAAATGATGATTCAATCCTTGTGCCAAACTGTCTCTTCAATACACTAAACTCTATAATTAGAGTGTACTTGTTTTTGTAGTTGAATGCAGTATAATTATATATAAAATTCAACTATAAAAAACTATTTTTTTTTATTTTTTATATTTTTTAAAAAAAATAAATTGTGAACCTCTCACCCTCAACCGCAAAAACAGACCCATCCTAATCCTTACTCTTGTTTCTCCAATTTACTTTCCCTCCTCGACACCCATATCACCATTTCCGAGCCGTTTGAATTCCTGGCCTCAGCAAGTGTCAAATGGTGCCAGTTTGTACTCCAGTAATGATTGAGAGCCCGTTTGGCATTGCTGCCAAACCGGCGTTTTGACAAAATTCAAAATTTTTTTTTTTTTTTTGCTAAAATTAAGTTACGGTTGTACTTTTTGTATCGTTTTGATGTGCTGATATCAAAAATAATTTTTAAAAAATAAAAAAACATCATTTGCATGTATTTCGGCACGAAAAGCTATTTGAAAAGCAACCGCTACCACACTCTTAAACACACTCTGAATGACATAGATTTATGGGTCATACGAATCCATGTACATCGAGGAAGAAATAAACTACTGACACGTCATGAATGCCAATGTATAACTAATTATTCTGATTACAAAATGCTTCACAGCTTTGCAAAATAAGCCTATACTCGAACAAATAAGAAGACTACAAAACGAGTTTTAATGTCTGCAATATCATAGACAAGGAAGCAAAATTTATGGGAGAGAATGGGAACCGAGGTGCTGGGGCCAGGTCGTACTTTCATTAACCAGCACGTACTGCTACACCGACATTAGCACCAGCAATTTCTATTTCTAGTAAATACAGCATATAAGTATTCAACATCAACATTCTGCTTTATAAGATTAAAATCAGGATCACACCGACACAAATGTTTGACATGGGTAGCTGTTGGCAATGATGTTCTTTCGACTCTGTGATTTAAAAGATAAGAACAAGATAAAATGATACATGACAGATGCAGCAGAGTCATTTAGAAGGAAGTTTGATATGGTCTCTTTTTCCTGGAAAGGGAAAGAAATGTAAAATTGCACATAAACGTGTTACTTATGTTAAGGTCCACCTCAAATACTTGATGAACTAAACGTAGACTGGTTTTGTGCACTTCCTAATCATCAACTGACCTCGAACCATAATAAAAGAAAATGCAGTAGCTTGAACATTTACAGGGTCAGCATGTGAAATAGATTTCCTCCAGAACACAACATCCAGGGGACCAAAAAAGAGCAGAACGTAGAAAATTTGCATACATATCCTCTCCTCTGCCATGCTCCGCAACAAAATGAAAGGTAGAATTTCAACTCACTCATTTCTTCGCATCTTAACATTAATTGGAATTTCCTTGTAGGTCTGAACTTTCTCGGCTGCTCGACGTGTGGGCCGAAAGGATGTCCTTCTCAGTTCTTGAGTTTCAAATCTAGGGACACTGTTCCCTGTTTCAGATTCAATTTTAACAGATAGAACTGATGATGTAGGACAACTTTCATGCACTGGATCGTCATGTAATGGAGGAATATGAAATTTAGCATCATCTGTCTGAAACAAATTTTCAGCTGGTTCTTGTATTTGATCCTCAGATTTAACCCTAGTGGATTGCCTTCCTGTACATATCCTGCTGAAACAAGCATAAAAGCGTGTACAAATCCTTCATTTCTCTTAAATTATTTCTAGAATGCTCAAATCAAAAGACATTTGCAAACTAAAACTATATAGGATTCCGGACCATGTCAGGACTAACCTCTTTGTATCAGTATCCTTTTCAGTGGGTTCTTCTCCGGACTTAAACCTAGCAGATTGCCTTCTCAAACAAACACTGTCAGGAGAAATACTAAGCAAACTAAAAACTTTAGAGAAAAACTAAAATCACTCATAAATATATTTGTGATCTAAAGCTTTACAGGATTCTGGACCATGTCAGAACAAACCTCTTTGTATCAATATCCTTTTCAATGGGTTCTTCTCCAGACTTAAGCCTAGCAGATTGCCTTCTTAAACGAACGCTGTCAAGAGAAATACTAAGCAAACTTAAAACTTTAGAGAAAAACTAAACTAACCCATAAAGACATTTGTGAACTAAAACCATACAGGATTCTGGATCATGTCAGAACAAACCTCTTTGTAACAGTGTTCTTTTCAGTGGGTTTTTCTCCAGATTTAAACATAGCAGATCGCCTTCTCAAACAAATACTGTCAAGAGAAATACCATGCACACTCAGAACTCTAGAGAAATGCTAGATCACTCAGCATGTCAAATTTCAAGCAGCGATAGAGTAATTGCAATACAAACCTCTTCTTCTCAGCATTCTCTTCAGTTTGACCAGGTTTAACAGCACCGGAATCCAAAGCTGCACGGAACCAATATAGAAAAAGTTGGCTTTATAAAGAGTTTCTAAAATTTTGAATACGTGTATAGCATGCTAATTACATTGAACTTTTGATTGGCGCTTCCTTTTTATGTTGCAAGGTTTATTGTCCTCTGGTTCAGAGAATTGAGCTGCCTTGTCACCTTTGATGGTTTCAACCTACAAGAAATGACAAAACAGGATGAAATACTATGCAGGATACACCAACTTCCCATAAATTCCATTGAGGTCACTTGCTCAAATACCTCATTTCTCGTATTCTGGCTTCTAACTTTCTTTGTTTTCTCCTAAAACAGAGAGGGTTTTAAAAGTCTGTCGCCAATATTACTGACAGGTGACAGCAACTTGATGAACGTATTCAACAGCAAGGCAAAAGGAACAGCAGCTAAACATACCTTCAGCTCCAATTTTTTGGCATTAAGCAGGCCATTCTTGCATCCCAACTCATGTTGATATACCTTAAGCTGAATAGAAATGAACCAAATAGTTACCACATAAACGTTGCAACACAGCAAATTATGCATGACAATCCAATGGCTTGCATACATAAAAACATACCTTATCTTTACCTGCATTTAGTTCCTGCATTTTAAGGGAATAATTTAGCCTCACCAAGGACTCAAATTTTGATGCAATTTAGATGCGATTAAAAAATTGATTAGTGCATGACATTACTGCTAACATCTGGCTGTTTGTTTGGGCAAGTTGCAGATTCTGTTGCTGTAGTTGCTGATAATTGACTCTCAGTTTCTGCAACTCAATTGCACTCAACTCGATGATTTTACTGTTAACCAAAGTTAAGAAAAAATGGCACAAGAAATCACCAACAAGAGACAACAAAAATTAGGGGAAAGAAAGACAAACAAAATCAAAACAAAAAGGATACTTCCTATCTGCAACAAGCTTTGTCAATGCCATGATATTCTGTGACAACGATATTCAACAGGGAAAAAAAAACCAATAAGCTAAATTCTAATCAATACTCAAGAAAACACGTCAACACATGTACATCTAGATATTGAAACACTCAAAACATACCCGTTGGAGCTTCTCAACATGCTCTTTACTAACTAAAACAGATTGTGATTTCCCATATTGGTTTCGCTGTGACAGGTTGCTAATATCAGCAAGCATTTTCCTTCGCGCAATTCCAACCAAAGACCCCTTTTCCAGTTTCTCTCCCTTTATTTTGTCACCTGACACATTCCCAATTTCATCGATCACGCAATTTAAGCTATTATACACAGCAATACCAACTCTGATTTGAATCATTACTAATTTTCTCAGAAATCAAACAGCGATGCACAATTCCTTTTAAGTTTTTCTAACCCTTCGCAATTCAAACATCAATAAAAGCCCCGAATTAAACACAACAAATCGATTTTACCGAATAAATATCGCATAAAGATTCATCAATAGTATAAAAAAATTAGAGATTTTGCGAAATTTTACACACAAAAAAATGAAACAAGATTACAGAGAGAAAGGAAAGAGTACCTGCAACATTAATGTTTTCTGTGTCAAGAACCGGAACACCCTCCATGAGCTAAAACCCTAGAATTTATCTCTATTTTTCTCTCTTATGAACCCTAATTCTGTGTTTCTCTCTCCAAAAAAATCGATTTTTTGTGAAAAAGAGGGAAATGGTGAAAATGGAGGAGAGCAGGGAAAATGAAGGGTAGAAATGGAAATATGTATTTGGCAGTATGGGAGGGAGCCAGTTTTATTTTTGAATTCGTTGTCTGAACCTGCATCCAGGCTCCCGAGGTAAAGGCGACGGGCCGTCGTTTAATTGAGTGAAATCGAATGCGTTGAGTAGGCCATGTGGCGTTTTATTATCTGTGCCCGACGGATCCAATAATTTCTTAGCAAGTTTTAGGTTTTCGGGATTATATATATATATATAGTTTTCAAGCTTTCTACTATTTTGGTGTTGAGATTTATTTATTTGAATACAGTAGATCGATATGGAAAATTTATTATTTTAAAAACTTAGTTTTAATCAACATATCACTGACTTAAATGTTCTTTTTATAACCAAATAAAAGGATATATATTTTGATGGTGAAATTTGTTTCTTTTAAAATGATAATATGCCAGAAATTCAGCATGTGATCTCTTTGTGATGTCAAGAGATTATTGTCACTTAGAACTGGAAATAATTAACTCTTTCTTTTAGTTATTATGGGAAAACCAAACTCAATTAGGTGCATTAAAATTGAATTAATAATTGGTGGGTAAATAAGTTTGGTAATGTGGTGTATAGTATTTTTTATTTTAAAATATATATATTTTTTTACATTGATATATTAAAATCATTAAAAAAATATTTAATTAGTTATTTTTTCAGATAAATATATTTATATTTCAAATACATAAACAAATTAGGTTTATATTTATGATGCATCCTATGTTTTATATTAAAAAAATCTGATGTTTTTTATTGAGAACCAACTGCAATCTTTCAAAATTAAATAGATGCAACCTGTTTTTGAAGTGTGGTTGTGATTGTTATTAAAAATATTTTTTCACTTAAAAATATGTTAAAACAATGTTTTTTTATTTTAAAAAATAATTTTTGATATCATCACATTAAAATAATTTAAAAATATAAAAAAAATAATTTAAAATTAATTAATTAATTAATTAAAATATAATATAAAAACAAACCGGATTAAAAGTAGAGGAACGCACCTAGAGTGGACACTGGACAATATTGGCCAAGCAATTCTTGGACTGGGCTACCATATCATGACTGCCCTCTTTTCTGTGTTAAATGGGCCAACTTTTTTTTTTTTGTTGAAATGGAAAGCATTTTACTGACCTGGATTCGTACGGCGTCGAATTACCCTATACCCTAATTCCTAATCTAAATTGGATGTTATTACAATCTTTCCTGAGAACAAAAGCTAGGGCTACAAAACTAGGGAGGGCCTTTTCCTAGTTCCTACCCCCTAAATTGCCTTCTATTTTGCTTTGCCTTTTACATCATCGAAGTATATAATATGTGCAGTTTCGTGTTTGCCCTTGAGTTCTTATATTTTTCCAAAAAAGTGACATGTGATAAATGATTCGAGATTTATTCATTCTTAAAACACTAATTTAAATATTTTGTTACAGGAAACGATTACCATGTATTGACACAAACATTATCAGATATTATCACATTATATTTGTCATTATTCAAGAATTAATGGGTTTACTCCACACCTCAATTATTTATTTTTATACGTGATCTATATTGCATGATATTGTCATATCATATGAAACTTATAGATAATATTTAGTTACTTTTTTAAAAACAGTAGAGACGAAGACATGAGTTATACTTCATATTTTAAAATTATAAAAGTTGGGTTCAAAATTATTTAAAAAATGAATTTATTATATACTCGTTTTTTCTTCTTTATACGACCCAATCCACCCCCCCCCCCCCCTCTAACTTTTTGACAGATGCAAAGTATATTATCTCTTACGGCAGTTGCCCTTTTTTTATATATATATATAAAAAAAACGAGCATTTATTTCTTGGAATATAAACTTTGGCTGCCGGCCGTTATTCTTGTCTACTTTCTCCACCTCGAGGCAATGCGTTGAAGCTTTTCTTGCTGTGGAGACAAAATACACGTGGATATCCACGCTCCTTTGTCTGAGATAAACATAAACTCTTATAATTCTTCAATTATAAAATAGAAAGTAACGACAAAAAAAAAAGAATTTAAAAGATCCAGATGAGAGGATCACGAGAGCAACTTGCAGCAAACTCTTCAAGAAATCCACGCATACAAATCGATAATAATTCTGATCTCCCTCCTTCGTTCATCTCTTAGAAAATGGAATCAATGAAATGACAGGCGACAGAGGATGGAAAAGAATCACGAGAGAAGATGGAGTCAAAAAAGACTAATGAAGATATGAATCGCGGAGCGAGTCTTATTCAGAAGGTTGAAGTGAAAGCTCACGGGTAGAGAAAGGATGGCAACAAGATGATTGTAGTTTACTTGAAGCCCTCAAATCAATCACGCAGTTAGTTTCAATTCAATTTTTCCTGCTGGGTTTGATGTTGAGATTTGACTTGTTTTCCGTGAAAAGAGAGGCAGCGGCTGCGGTTATGCCTACTTTTCACTAATCTTGTAGGGACTAAATTTAAAGTGAATTTGAACCTTTTTTGTTTCAGCTTACAGAACTTGAACAAAGAACTGTTTTGGTTGGAAAATTGTTAAAAAAAATAATGTTCTGCCATGTGAGGCCTGTGGAGCTACAGAGGTAGCGGGCATGCCTAACGCAGGCCATGAATACTAGGCGAAGAAAAGAGAGAACTTTACTCATAAGATTGATTCTTTTAAAAGATAAATGTTTTTCTTTTTCAACCATAATACTATTTTTGTGCATCAAAATCAGATTTTAGATAAATCACCTAGCTTACATACTGCTCCCGTAGTTTATCTTTTTTCAATTCACATCCCAGATAACAACACAAGAAACTAGTATATTGCAATCATAAAAGTATAAAAAAACAAGATTTAGGTTATGTGACGGGGGAGTGTCAACTTGTCTGACCTATTTTTTTTTAAATAATCAAAACCATGTTGTTCAAATAAATAAAAAATTATTAAATTAAAAATTAAGTTTTAACCAAGTCAATTAAATCACAAATTAACATGAATTTTTAATCAAATCTGGACATATTAATCATATATTTTTTTAATTCAAACTAATCAAGACTTTAAATGTAACTGAGTCCCATGAGAACATGTAGAGGGATAGTATGGATTTTATAGCCAGAGCTGAAACAAGTCCTAAAACATATACTTGGCAGAAAAGATCGAAAATTAATGCACTTATTTTTGGCATATAAAAAGTTGTGAGGACATCTCTAGCCATAGCCATCCTCACGTAAAGCATCTATACCTTGCAAGTGAAAGTTGGTTTTGCACATCCCAAAAGGTAAATGGATCCCTTCTTCTAATGTTCTGTTTCTTTTTATCCATAGCACAACTGGCTTTATATCTCTGGACCGGCATGCATGCCACCGCCCCAGAAATCAAAGAGTTGCAGGGATGCAATGGGATACTGAGACTTATACTGTTATTAATTTTAGAATTTGTAGAATTAATTTAAGTATATACAAGCTAATCTTGTTCCATGTTAATAATAATAATAATAAAAAAAAAAAGAGTTGCGGGGATCCTAAAGATAAATTGTAAAGCTTACTTCTTCTGGTTCCACCCAGGAAAATTGAAAAGCAGCCGTTTTGCTCTGTATACGTTTTCTTCTCCTCTTCTAAGCCGATCATTGAAAAACGTATTGAAATCCGTCATCGTTTGGTTTCTTTTGTGATTTATTAGAAAGGAAAGTGGGTTATTCTAGTCTTATCTAGTCACGAGGGCTGTCAATTGTTGATTATCATCCATGTCTTGAGAAAAAAAAATCAGTGAAAAATAAAAAAATGTAATATTACAAATATATTGTAATCCCTGTATTTCTTTAAAAATTTACTCTGGTCCGTGTATTTTATTTTTACTATTTTCCCTGGAGAAACAACTCGTGTTGTATGAGTGTGTCTTCAATTATTTAGATATCATAAATTTAACGGTGATTTTGTGAAGAATCTTCTGCGGATATTACATCAGTCATGTTTTTGAATTCAATCATAGTATTTAATTAATAAATAAATTGAATTTATATTTTTTAAAAAAATATATAACTTTACTCATTTTGATTTTTATATACCTTCACCGTCTTCTTTTTATTCACTTATATGTCTCGAAAAAAAATATAGAGGTAAACAGTTTTAGTATTAATATCTTGTATCCAGTGTAGTAAACAAGTGATTAATTTTATTTTATTTTGTATTAGTTCTCGATATTGAATTGTATTTAAAATTAAATTATCGGCGTCTAACATGATTTTAAACGTGAGATTCAATTAAAATTTCTAAATTCATAGAATTTCAAACATGTATGACGTGTAAAGGCAGACAAGATAACCCTTGTGTTTAATGCTTATCATTACATTCCTTAAGAGCATAATAATATATATATATATATATATATATATATATATATATATATATCCGGATTAACTCATATATATATCCTCTAATTATTATTACTAGATCAACTACCTTTAACATCATGAAGAAATTTTATAGTGTAAAATCAATGGTCGAATGCTATTAATAATTGCGTTTGGTTCCACAATACAGGCCTTATTTGCTAATATAAACTCTCTTTTTTTTTTAGTAAGAACATCTTTTTTAATTTGAAGTGATTAAATTTGATCATGCATCTTGTATAGTGTATTGATTTAAATTTTTATAGCATATTTCTTTACATATTAAAGATAGCAAGATGTGAAGCATTTCAATTTATTGTTACTACAGTGATATATATTTAAGGTTAATAAATGAAAGTTAAATTAAAAAAAATCAATCTTTTAATTTGATTAAAAAGCTTGTAACAAACTAAATCAAATTGAAAAAAATTAAAGATTTTTTATTAAAAAGTCTATAAACTTAGCCCAACAAGATAATTTTAAAGCCCAATTTAATGTAAATCCATTTAAAAAAACTCAAAAAATCCCATTTGAAGGTATGATTAGTTTTTCTGGTTTTATAGTAAAAAAACTGAATTTATCTGAGCTGAACTGAATCAATTTGAATTTTTTAAAATTTAAATTACTCAATTTGATTGATTTTCATAGTTCAAATCAAATCAAACTGAACCAACAGGTGCAGTGCAGGGCACCAAAATAAATGGTAGACCGCAACATGACAGGGAAAGAGGTGAAAAATTGAAAGCACTGTCTGTAAAAGTTAAGACATGATTTGTGTTAGTTAACTAATCCTTGATCTCCGCACACTTTTTTTAACCGGGTTGGTTACTCATTCATCAGAAGCAACCTATGTGTAATGGATTTAACCTCGGAGGGAAAAGCCACCGAAGTTTCTGATGCTCCTTGGCCGAGGTTGATAATTAAATGATGTGAAAAAAGGTCCCATGGAGTTTCGAAGCATGGAAGAAGCGCAGTCGCTAAAAGGATGTGCAGATCACAAGAAATGACTGCAGGGTAGTCATCACCTTAAATTTTTGAAACATAAGCTGCTCGGACATCCATCATTATTAAAAAGAAAAAAAAAAAAGCACGACCCCTCTAACCACACTACGGGACACTGCTTGTTGGAATGATAACATCTGCTTTTTATTTAATCAATTGTGTTTCAAAATATTTTTAGTTTATGAATATATTAAAAAAATAATTATTTTTAAAATTTTGTTTTGATATAAATATATTAAAATTATTTTAAATTAAATAAATAAATTTTAGATAAACAGTGTTTTGATGAGACTGTCAAATGCACCGATATAATTGTTGTTTTTTGTGGCTAGGCTTACATTACATGTAATGTGTTTTAAAATTTATGTTTTTCATTCAAGAATTTTTATTATTATTTTACATGTAATAATTTAAATCATTTATAAATTTCTTAAAACTATAATTAAAAATACTTTTTAAAACCTATTTTTTAAAATTACCACCGAAAACACTGGGGATGTGATGGAATTTATCATCACTCGGCGTTTCAAGCAAGGTCAGAAAGGGTATTATTGAATTGGGCGAAGTGTCTCAGTCTCTGGAGTTTGTCAAAGTAATTAAGCTTGCCAGCCGAAATATCTGACCGCGCTATCATCAGCAAATTTGTTGCCGTTATTAATAATGTGCTCGAGAGCTATCGCAAAATACAGTGTTGGGACATTTGCATGTTAGCGTGTTTTGTTGTTTTTAAAAATGTTTTTATAATTAAAATAATATTTTTTATTTTTTTAATATGGATATATAAAATCATTGAAAAAATAGTAATTCAATATATATAAATATTGTTTTTAAAAGAAACATAAGTTAGTTGAGGTGGGGGTATAATTGCACTTACGTGACGTGCAGCTGCCACTCTTGTTGGAATTTTTTTTTTAAAATAACACAGATTCAAGAAATTTAATAGAAAATGACATAATTTTGAAAATCGTTGGGCAAAGAATCGCTGTTGAAAATCATGCTCGCTATCCATAATAGTAATTTAAATAAAAATTATAATTTAGAATTGTGGTTTCAATACAACTGATGTCTCTAGTAGTGGTTCTTTAATGACCGCTATTCATAATAGCTATTTTTTAAAACAAAACCTTGATTTCTAGTTTGTATTAACAATGCATTTGTAAACACCCTAGAAACTAAAAAAAAAAACCCGAGATAAAATAGCTTTCAATCACCCAGATACTAAAATCATCTTCCCCTCGTTTTCATTAGTATTTCTATTTTTATTATTATTATTGTAGACAACTGGCCCAGGCTTATGTGTCCAACCTTCTCGTCGCCACAGCTAATGGAATTGTCTCCTACACATCACAAAATTTAGGTGAGACATTAGTATTGATTGTTTGCTCGATGGATGCAATGCAGTCGTACTATTAATAAAATTGATCCATCAACTCATCGTTGTAAAAGATATTAATAGACTCGGATATATTATTATACTATATTTTTTATAATTGATAATTATATTTATTATTATTTTTTTTGTAATATTATTTTTGTTAATTGTCATGTCGATTTTAAAGTTTTCTTGCATTTATGCATTTTCATACCTAGTTAATATAATCATGGTTTGGTATCGTTAATTAACAAACTAGGATGTGAACAAGCTGTTCAAATCATCTATTAGCAACTTTAAAAATAAACATGAATAAAAACAATATTTAAAAAACATACATTAATTTGAGATTATAATTGACAAATAAAAATAATATTAAATTTTTTTTTGTTTTGATTATGGTTTGAGGTTTGATAATTTATTGTTTTGTATGGCTTTTGATTATGATGATATAAACTTTGTGATTTTATTTGGCTTTTAATTATAATGATTTAGCCTTTATATTGTATAAAATTCTAGAGTAGGCTATGATGCTTAATACGACTTCTATTGACAATAACAATTTACAGACACCCGCTATTATCATTAACAATCGCTAATGCTAATAGCAAGTGTTTACAATAGCTACTAACATTAACTTTCGTTAATAAAACCATCTTCTCTAGGAGGAATTGAGTTAAAATTATATTATTTTTTAAATATTCTTGTTACTGTGATTTTTTAAAATCTTTTTATATTCGTGTTAGAGCTTGTTTGACAGTGTGATAGTGGTTTTTTTTTAAATAGTTTTTCGTGCCGAAATACATGTCAATAATTTTTTTTATTTTTTAAAAATCATTTTTAATATCAGCACATCAAAACGATCCAAAAAATACAAACCGAACTCAATTTTAACCAATTTTTTTTTTTAAATTTCAGCAAACACAGATTCAAATTAAGTACCAAACGGTCTCTTCGAATGATAAAAATACCGACTCTTCTTCTGCTGCAAAAATTGGCCTCCGCATCAGTAACCTATTCCTTGATAGGGTGACACTTCAGTCCACATCCAGACAGTTCAAATCATCTTGCAAATAATTGGGACCATTCCTAAAGATTTTGGAGTAATTTTACCTTTTCCTCTTCCTAGGCAAAGGAGAACCCTAGATAGTTGATAATAAAGCAAAGGCTCTTAGTTTTAAGTTTTCAACTTGCACAGAGAGATTACTGAAAAGCTGCAACCTTGATAGCATAATTTAATCCAATCTCCATTTTATTAGTCTAGCCAGGCCGGCAGGGAAGCGGGTTCTGTCTCCACCTGAGAAGTAGGCTTTACTAGTAGATGAGAACAGAACATAAATTACTTGCAGCCATCCCTGCAAGAATCTTTATCCCAAGACAAAATCTAAAAAGAAAAAGAAAAAGAAATCAAACCAGAACGAGGAAAAGAAAGAAATCTCAGCATTTATCTGGACAAGCTCTCCCACACTAAAAAAATTAACCTCTTGCAAGCAAGGTAGGAATGTGAGTGGCTCTCTACACTAGAGAACTAAAGAGAAAGGGAGAGTAACATTTTCTCTTCCTCCCATATCACCATCCTCCATGTCTGTCTCCATCACAGCCACCACGCCCCTCCTCTCTGTTCTTCCTTTCTTCGTTGTAGGTGTATAATTGGAAATAAAAACCAGAGAGCCCTGCCAAGGAAGTGACAATTTTATTTATGCCATGTCATATTATTATAATCTTGTTTCATTATATAAGCTACTGCGAACACATCGCATTTTCCCAAAATTTGCAGCAGCTTCCTAAGTTTTTTTGGTTGTTCTTCAAGAAACACACATCCAACCCTTCCTTGAAGAATCTTCTTCTACAGAGAAGCACAAGGTTAAACAACGAATACCTAATTACCCAAGCCATTTTAACTGCTACTTCGATGAAGCTTCCCAACATCTACATTCTCTTAATTTGCCTCTTTACTTCTTTCACTCGATTCATTATTGAAACTACTGCCTTCAATCTCACCCTTCCACACCAACATCCAGACCCTGAGGCTGTTGCTGAAGATGTAAAACGGTGAGACCTTTACAGCCTTCTGCTACAAATCACTAGAAACCCATCTTGTGTCAGCTCATTTTATGGTTTTGCATCATGGTTTTTTTTGTAGTTTCCAACATTCAGCCTTTTAGCTAGAGAAAAATGCTAACTTGGGTTTTGCTTCCGGTGTTTATGGTAGTTTGTGTTTTCCTGATTTTGAACAAATTCTTACCTGGGTTGTTCTCATTACTAGGAGGATCTCTCTTTTGCAGTGATTTTGAGCTGGAAATGGAAAATAAAACCACATTTTCTTGATTTGCCATATTTTCTCAGCAACCAAACAGGGGACAGTCAAACAAAACCCCGTCTGGGTTCTGTTCATTGAAGGCTTCTGTCTCATGGGTGCCTCTCATTTTCAACTCTTTACCGATGTACAATACCAAAACAAAACAAAGTTGTCATTTTTCTTGCTGTCGTTGCATTTTCCCGGGAAACAAACAGAGCGTACCCTGTTTCCCCTGTTTTTTTAACCTTTCTTTTTACCCCAGGTCATTTAGCTACATGGCTTATTTTATCTTCCCACATTTTACATTTTCTTCAAGCCAACCAAATGTTATTTCCATACATTTATCACATTATTGATATTTTTTTTATATTTTATCTTGCAGGAGAGTCAATGCATCTCTATCAAGAAGGCACCTTTTGTCCATTCAAGAGAAGGGCCAATGCCAAACTGGAAACCCCATCGACGATTGCTGGAAATGCGACTCTAATTGGGCCAACAACCGCCAACGTTTAGCTGACTGCGCCATTGGATTTGGTCAAGGCTCGTTAGGTGGAAGAGGTGGTCAGATCTATGTGGTCACTGACTCCTCTGACCAGGATCCAGCCAACCCAAAACCAGGCACATTACGTTACGGTGTCATCCAAGACCAACCTCTGTGGATCATCTTCTCTTCAAATATGGTCATTAAGCTCAAACATGAGCTTATTTTCAATAGTTACAAAACTATTGATGGCCGCGGCGCAAATGTTCACATTACAGGAAATGGGTGCATAACACTTCAATACATATCACACATTATTATCCACAACATCCACGTTCACCACTGCAAGCCTTCTGGTAATACTAACATAGCAGCATCACCAACTCATGTTGGATGGAGAGGGAGATCAGACGGTGATGGCATTTCCATTTTTGGGGCCCAGAAGATTTGGATCGATCACTGTTCTTTATCTTACTGCACTGATGGTTTGATTGATGCTATAATGGGGTCCACTGGGATTACCATATCAAACAACCATTTTACCCACCATGATGAAGTGATGCTATTGGGGCATGATGACAAGTATGCATTGGACACAGGTATGCAAGTTACCATAGCCTTTAATCACTTTGGCCAAGGGCTGGTGCAACGGATGCCAAGGTGTAGAAGAGGGTATATACATGTGGTGAACAATGATTTTACAGCCTGGGAGATGTATGCTATTGGTGGTAGTGCGAATCCAACCATAAATAGTCAAGGGAATCGATATACCGCACCAACTGATGATAATGCCAAAGAGGTTAGTCTGCTCTGAATTATTTCTCATCATTTAAGGAGGTAGAATATATGATCGATTAATGATCGATTAAGTAAAGTTGATGGCAACATCCTTGAAAAGCAAGCTGTCACCGCCATTAAAAATAAATCTAAACCATTATCAGCATGAGAGTGATCTCTTTGGTGCCTGCCAGCCATTAAAATGCAGTACAAAATCCCCTGTGCATTCTCCACTCTCATTTTCGGAACGTGGAGTGCAATCTCTGACGGTGACCTCATGAAATCTTTACAGGTAACAAAGAGGGTGGACACAAACGAGGGAGACTGGGCAGGTTGGAATTGGAGAACAGATGGGGACATAATGGTAAACGGAGCGTTCTTTGTGCCCTCAGGAGCCGGTCTGAGTGCACAGTACAGTAAAGCCTCCAGTGTGGAACCCAAGTCTGCTGGTTTAATTCAACAACTCACCTTGAATGCTGGTGTCTTCGGTGACCCTAGGTAAACCTTACTAACTTGACCCCACTTTGTGCTTCTCTTTTTCAACTCTGTGAGCGCCTTTTGTCCGTCTAGGAATTTTTTATTACTGATATCAACTGAATTACCTGTTACTCTTAATTACCTTTCCCCTAATTAATTGCATTTTATTAGGTGTTGAAATAATTCCCTGTAGTGTCACTATCCCAGAATCTCAATTGCTGACAGTTTTTCAGGGAAAATCTTTCGGTTTGATCAGTCTTATTCTGTGTGGAGTGAATAAAAGTAGACATTTCGTTGTCTGATTTTTTGGCAATCTATGCCTAATCTTTGTTTAGGGAAAGCTTTCTGTGTTTTTATTGTTAGCTTAGCTTTGTGCTTGCAAAGATGGCTTTTGGATCCAACCAAAAAATTTGATAGTAGTTTTTTGGTAGTCTGGTTTTTTTTTAATATATTAAAATTATTTTTTATTGTTTTTTTTGGCAATATCACATCAAAATACTAAAAAAATAATATAAACTTATTTATTTATTTCATGCGAACCTCTATGTGCAAAAACAAACGCCTCTTCTGATAGCGAGAGTCCTTGCCTATATAAAATACCTTTTTTACACTGGTGCACGTGATCATGCGTTTGCATTGGGAATCTAGCTAGTACCACCAAAAACAACCTTACAGTTCATTTGTTGGTCTCCACTCTCTCCTGTGCCTTTCCAGTACTGCTACTGCATGGCAAATAGGGTCTTCTTTTATTTAAGTTCAGTGCTTTTCATTTTGTTACTGTTGGATCTCATTGTATCTCGTGTTGGTGGACCCTCCTGGACTTGCTCGCTTTAGGGTTTAGGCCTTAAAACTTGGTTCCAGTACATCTTTGCTAAGCATTTGTGGATCTTAGCCGAATGTGTGAATCGGGCACAAGATTTGTTGCATGTGATCCGCTACCGTGTCGCTGTTCTTAGCCCTCGAGCATTATTATGAACTTTTTGTATGAGAGAACCCATGCTTGCATTACTGGAGCCTGTAGCCCTTTGAGCGCGGGCTCACGTAGAGGGGCTTCTGGTAGGGATTTTTAATTAAACATGTACTTGAATCAACTCCGATTGCAATTTGTCTCCGGCAACTCCTAAATGTCCAGAAAATGAAACTGTTGATAGAAATTCTTCCCTTTGTCACTGCCATGTGGTAGTTTTAAGTTTGCCATGTACCGTGTAGGTTTACATGTCTCTGTCAAACAGAGGTGTCTAAATCAGGAGGCGTGAAGAAAAATGAGCTTAGTCGCAAAGTCTGGCCTTTTCCTCTAGAGATAGACCCACGTAGGGCAAAGAACATATGCTAGTGTGGTGGTGTGTTTCAGTGTTTTTGCATGGGAAGGTGACGCAATTATATTCTCTTGATCTGCTTTCCAGCAAATATGTATGGGGCCATGTCCATGGCTTTCAACACACTGAGGTTCCCACTTATTAATTGGTGGGGTATTAACTGGACATCAGTATTGGAAAAGGAGCTTTCCTTGTGACCTAGTTGATGCGCGTTTTCCTGATGCTCGACTTTTGCTTGTTAAGCTTCTTTAAATTTCCTCCTTACTTTCTCTGGTTCTCCATTACTTTTTTTTTTTTTTTTTTAACATACATAGGCTATCCTCTTTATGAGTTGTGTTCCTTTTCCCTTTGTTGCTGAAAATGTAGCTGCAATTCAAACATGTCAAGAGAAGCTCTAGCTTAAGCTCCACAGTCCCTTAATCTCACGTGAGACTCCACTCCAGTTCTGATTTGTCTGCTCCATAATAATTATCTGCTGTTGTTTTTCTACTGTCATTGGCAGTCGCTTCTGTTGTGGTTGTCCCATGTAGACCTTCCATGGCCCAAACAGTCTCCACATATACGACCGCCCCTACACCAACCATTTTTTTAAACGCTTCTCTGTTAGATTCGTTAGTAAGCATAATTTTCTATTGAATCATGTTATCATTTGATCTCCAAAATAATGTATTCACTAGTTGGTTTTCAATCATTTGCACAGAGATGACAGTGGGAGCATTTCTACTCCGGGATTCAGCGGAGGTGGGACTAGCTCCACAACCAACACCGGCGTCCAGGGGTCTGGGTCCAGCGGTGGTGATGGCGATTACTTCGGAATGATATTCGGGAGCGGTGCTCCACGACCCGCATCTACAAGCTTAATCTTTTTGTCCCTTCTAACTATTTTAATTCTGTGCACCATCACCAACCATGTTGCCTTGGAATCTTTCCCATTATTATCATTATAGAAGTCTAAATTGAAGGAGAGAAAAATTCATCATCAGTATTAAAGATTTAAAGGGGAAAATGTCATCACAACTAGTCGGATTCCATTGCAAGCCCTGCTGATTGCTACAATTGTATAAATATAACATCAAATTTTCACTAATACGAGCCGCGTCGTGTTGGGTAAAGATAAATAACCTGTTTGTTTCTGGGTTTTAAAACCATCCAAACAAGCTCCAAGAATACAAACTATGCATGTGGATTAGTCCATTCTTGCTTAATTATAGAAGAAGTGACTGAAATAAAATTTTGGCAAGGGATAGATAGGATATGGGTGGCTGAGGTGGCGTTTCGGGTATTTTGTCGAATATTTTCGCTATTTTTTTCCTTTTCTTTTCTTTTATCGACTCTTTTTATTTGCCATTGGTCTGTCATTTTCATGAGTTAATAATGTAGTTAACAGGGACTGTCTTGTCGGAGAAACTTGCCAAACCGTCCTAGTAGATTTTATATTTTTAAGAATATCTATGTTAGAGAGAGAGACTTCACTGTCATAGAGATAGAAATACGAAAGTTGAATTTCAAAACAAAATCACAACGCCGCCGTCTGTGGGAATCGAACCCACGACCACATGGTTAAAAGCCATGCGCTCTACCAGCTGAGCTAAGACGGCATCTTGATTTAAGGGCATTTAGAAAATAATATGTAAATATCTTTCTTTTTAAGCTTTTCAGTTCGAATCAAGGAAAGATTCACGAGGTCCTTTACTTCACAACGTGTCTACGGGTCCTTTTCAGGACACCATGACTAGTTTTCTAGGGAAAATAACGAGATCCTCCAAAAAAAAAAAAATATAGGGCCCACGAATGCTTTTCGGCCCGTGAGGAAATGAAAAGCACATCACACAAGGGGCTGCCCAACCCAAACCTCAGAATTGCCAAATCTCAACATCAACCCCTCATGGGTTGTTCAAAAGCAACGTGTATCGTTTGCAGGAGAAAGCTACCGAGGTGACACGCCCACTTTGGCAGCCTTCACTAGCCGCTAAAACGTTGAAAAATAGCGCTCCCTCTTCTCTTGCTTCATACATGAGAGCTTGCTTTGCAGATTTGTATCTTTCCGGCGTTCTTCATACATGTTTATCACCGGTACTAGTATTAACAATGCTATGTGCTAACAAGTGCGTTGAAATAGGCCGGTTTATGGAAACATTGACAGATCCGAGATATGCATTGTGGATTCACATGAATGAAGAGGATGGATGGGGTACCAAAAGTGGATTCACATACAAGCCTGGGAAGCAGGTTCCGTCCCTGCATCATCCATGGATGAAGATTAAGCTCACCAAGTTTCTTTAAGAATGAAGCTCGCCATGGATGTTGATCTATTTCCTTCACACAACCTGTTTTATCATCTGTTCAACATAAGCATTCAAAAAATTGATTCCACTGCTTTCTGTCGAGTCTATTGAAGTGGACAAAGCGGAACGCTTCATACAAAAATGGATACCCATGCAATCACCTACAAGGCATTTTCTGGCACTAGACTAGGCATCATGACAAACTACTAATATATAAATAATGCACGTGTACAGGATAACATAACTATGTACATACTGTCATAAACTAGAAACCGTCTCCATGAGCAGCTTCTTTTGGGGAGCACCATAATTCAAGATGCCTCAAGGAAACATACATAAATTATAGGACACTGGTGCAGAGTTTCAAGAGTAGATACTGCTGTTGGATCCTTCCTAGTAGTGAATAACACAATAAGTTACTATATACAGAAGCGTTGAACTTCAAAAAATAAGTAACATTGCTAGTTTGCAAAGCAATTGCCACCCTCCTTTGGAACTTCCATCATTCCCTTTGTTTCCCCAAGAACTTGCTGATGCTTTACCCCATGGATCGGTTTGTTCTCCACTTGAATTAGCTCCTTTTGCCTCTGTTGATTGACTCCAACTAGATGATTGACTTCCAACAGAAGCACTGGATGGATTCCAGGTCTTGGCATCACCTCCAGTTGCCCCTGCACTTCCCAAACCTGCTCCTTTGTTCCCCCAGCCACTCCCTTGATCATCAGAACCTTTTATGTCTTTGCTTGATTGATTCCAAGAATTTGTCGATGCTTTACCCCATGGACCGGTTGGTTCTCCACCAGCATTAGTTCCTTCCTTTACCTCCACTGATTGACTCCAGCCAGATGATTGGCGTCCGCCAGAAGCACTAGATTGATTCCAGGACTTCGCATCACCTCCAGTTGTCCCTGCATCTTCTGAACCAGCTCCTTTGTTCCCCCAGCTATCACCTGGAACACAAGAACCAGATCCTTTGTTCCAGCCACTTCCTTGATCATCAAACCTTTAATTTCTTTTTTGAATTCCAGTCCCCACCAGAAGAATTTGATGACTTCCAGCTGTTTCCTTGACCCCAGGCAGCATCAATATAGCACTAGCAAGGTCATTACTACAACTATCTTTGGCCATTCTTGACTGCTTCCAGTCTGAATCTTGGCTGCTCCAACCACCAGCTCGATTGCTTGTTCCACCACCAGAATTCCAGCTATTATGTTGGCCCTTATCGTCACCTCCTTGGTTCCAACTGCTTCCACCACCATTATTTTTCCATCCTCCACCGCTATTGTTTGCCCCATTCTTCCAGCCAAAGGTACTATCTTCATCAGAACTGTTGTCACTCCAACCACCATTTTGATCTCTCCTTCCTCTGCCTCTACCTCCAAATCCACCTGTGTCAGATTTGCCTCTACCTCCATAACCTCCTCTGTCCGAACAATTTCTACCTCCGAAGCCTCCTCTATCACCTCTACCTCTAAAGCCCCCCGTGTCTGGATCAACCTTGCCACCATCGCCACCTCTCCAGCCCCCAACACCTGCCCTATTACCATAAGTCTCTGTTTGGCCTTCACCGTCTCAGGCTACGGATGAATCCTGGTTACCATCACCATATCCAGAGCTCCAACTGCTTTTCTTGCCCCAACCAGATTCTTGGTTTGCATCACTAGAACCTTGGTTTGCATCTTTCGACCCAGAGTTCCAATTACTTTTCTTGGCCCAACTAGAACCTTGGTTTGCATCTTTCGACCCAGAGTTCCAGTTGCTTTTGGTGGCCCAACCAGAATCTTGATTTCCATCAGCATTACTGGATTCAGAGTTCCAAATGCTCTTCTTGCCCCAAGCAGAGTCGGAATTTCTTCCTGCATCACTTGATCCAGAGTTCCAACCGCTTTTATTACCCCAGCTAGATTCCTGGTTTCCATCTCTCTTGCTGTCCTTTTCAAATCCAAAAAAAATACTAAGGCGTTCCATTTAACTCAAAACCCGGACAATATAACAAAACTACTCATTTTGTGCACACAAATCTCAAAATAAACCTACGCAATGCAAAACAAATACTAACTGCTACCATCTTTCCATTGAATTTTCTGTAAAATTGATTCCTAAATCCTATCTCTTTAAATTTTCCAGTGGATCTGTGGCAAAATCAAGCAAATCCGTTTAAGTTCCAACAAGTAAATACTCCGGTCCGGTATCCTCAATGAACATTTTTACAGCACAACAAGCTCAAAAACAACCACACGGACCAATTTGCACAGACAAATAACTTTTTAAAAACACAAGCACTTTCCATTTTCTGTGAGCAGGTAAAAAGCATCCATATATTTCATATTTTACATGAACACTCTATTTTAACCTTAAAGCAACATCATTTTCATATAAGATCAAGAAGCCCCAAAGCAAAAACCTTGACTGAAAAAAAACCACTTCACAGGGATAGCAAATAACCCAAAATTTCTTTAGAAATTCCTAGACTAAAAAAACATTACAGAAGACCCTAAACCAAACCCTAATGAACCATCGTGCAGCACAAAAACAAGACAAGTAACAAAGAATAAAGGTGAAACAGCCCGTTATACCATCTCAGAATCGTAACAACAACACACGTTTCCACTCAAAACCCTAAACCTTACCTGAAAAATCAAAACTCAAACAAAGATTACCAAAATTTCAACATGCACCGTCAAAAAATACACATTAAAAATCTGTTTAAAAATATGATTACTTATTATATTAAAATATATTAATATAATATATTTTTTTATTTTTTAAAATTATTTTTAATATTAATATATTAAAATAATTCAAAATATATAAAAAATTATTATTTTAATAAAAACATTTAAAATTTTTAGAAACTCGATTTAACCGTTTTCCAAACGGTCAAGTCACATGGCAGTCTCATTTTCAGTCAAAACTCTAAAATGTCAAACTTTACAAATCAAAATTCAAAAACATTAAAAACACCACCGCTTTACCAGCACGACCCCAGGAGAGTCGAACATAAAAATAATCCGAAATGAGAATTTTTTTTAAAACCTTCAATGTCGAAGTTAAGGTCACTATCATCACTGTCGCGATCACTAAAATCAGCTGCATCTTCGAAGAACCGCGCGATTCTTCTTCTTATTTCCACCACCAGTCTTATCGTCATCACCACCACTGCCACGTTTCCGTTCTCCTCCGCCGGAGGCGACAGCCTTACCCGTCCCATTCGACGACATTTTACCGTGACAATGTCAAGGAGTCAGGGTTTTTTCTTTATTTTTTCGTTTTAAGAAAAACAAATGCAGAGAAAAAGATTTGCATAGAAGAAAGAAAAACAGAGAGACTGTTTGGGTTCTGTGTACAACGTACAAGCGTGTTTGGTGTGAGTGCGAGTCACTGAGCTCTGGCAGTTATAATTGTTGGAAGGAATATTTATTGATTTACACTAGTGATCTTCCTTTCAGGGATGGTAATTGGTATTCTTTTTTTAAACCTTTTTGCACGGGCAAAATAGGAATAAAAATGAGTGACCATTTAGCTAGAAGCCTAGATGTCTTAAAATTTGAAACAGGTCTCTTCATGGCTGATGGGATTCATTACAAGAGTTTGTTTTGTGTAGAAAGAGTGATTTTAAAAGTTTATGAACTTTTTTAAATTATTATTTTTATAATTTTAATTATTTTGATATACTAAAATTAAAAATTAATTTTAAAACATAAAAAAAATAATATATACTTTAAACAATCATAAAATCTAAAATCTTAAAATTTGATACATGATTGGTTCAAGTCATAAATTTAATGAATTAATTTTAAAAAAAATAATGTTATTTTATAAAAAAGAAAATCAACATGGTTGTTGATGTTTTTCAATAGGATGAATTGAATTGCAAGTTAACTTAATTTTTCAATCAGTCAATTGAATTAATTAATTATTTTATTTTTTTTAAAAAATAGATCATTTCAAGCAACCAATGAAGACATTAAATTTATTTGTATTTTAAAACTATGATAACAAAAATTTTGAGATCATTTCTAAGTCTTGCTTGATAGATAGATGAACGAATTTCTAAGTTTTTATGAATATTTATTTTATATAGGTATTTAAAAATATAGTTATGGTTGTTTTTTTAAAAAATATTTACTAAAAAATATATTAAAATATTTTTTATTTATTTATAAAGATTTATTTGTGATATCGATGCATTAAAATAATATAAAATAATATATTAATTTTTATAAAAAAAATTAAAAATATGAGGACACTTGAGTTAACCTCGGTACTGCAATTTATGCCAATTGCCAGCTCTCCTTGCACATCTGGAAAAAGTCGTTTGTTTCGGTACTCGATGGAACATAAGGAAAGTGGATTTCTTACCTTTAAGAGAACTTTTGGGCCTGTAAATGCAGCAAGCATAACTCATTCGTTTGCCCATTTTAATTTTTTTATTTATTGCTATTAGTTGCTGTGCTCTTGATCAATCTGTACACAAAAAATAAAAAATAAAAACGAGTCTCAAAAATCCATTGTGACTTACAAGATAAGTTTGAATATCTTGGATTGATAGGATGGCAGGATATTTTCCTCGTATTGTAAGTTTATTATTACAGTGTAAAATATTTTTTTTTAAATTAATTTTATTTGAAAATATATTAAAATATTTATTTTTTATTTTCTTTATATTAACATGTAAAAATTATAATTTTAAATCCAAAAATAAACAATATTGAATTTTTTTAAAAAAGGAAGATAAGAAGATTATACCCTCAACAAAATTTAACACTATTAATTATTATAATTTCTTCGAATAATTACGTTATTCAATTGGTAATAAATAAAATATGGATATTATCAAAACCAATCCAAAATCTAGTTGACCCTAGTTCCAAATATGTTTTTATATTATATAGATATATTTATAAAAAATTTAGATTTGTTTTTAATACAATTTAACATAAAGATATTGACACAAGACACATACACATGTATAATTATAAGGCCTATATCAACCGGACCCAATTGATCAGAGACTCAGACCGATCCAAAAGAAAAAATTAATAGAAAAAATAAACTGGCTAAGTTGATTAAGAACCTGAGTTGACTTATTGACACGGTTAAATTTAGTTTGATTCTCCGAAGGATTAAACAGCCAAACAGATCATTAGCTCATGGTAAGGTAGAGAGATTTTATATAGCTCTGTAATAGCTTTTACAATTTGAAAAATACACTTCTAATTACAGAGGTTTTTTTTTTATTTTAAAAAAAAACGATTTTGATGTCCGGTTAAAAAAGAATTATTTTAGTTTCCATAAAATTAAAATTTAAAACACAATTACACGTGAAATCCAATGTTATTTAGCTAGCCAATCTATTTTTATCAGTTGAGAAAAAAACATTAAATACCACAAAAACAAATACCGAAAGAACTAATGCATTACCACATCCATTGATCAGACCAGGCTTCCACTGATCGAAATCAAATAAAGTCAGATGCAAACCCGACTCGTTGTGGCAAGATACAGAGTTCAGTGAAGAGCTCACACCCCAAATGGTAGTTTTACCATTATTATTATTATTATTATTATTGTTAACACACACATATTATAAACTTTATAAAACAAACAGTGATTAGCCAAACAAACAAGCATCACGGTAACTTGGTCCCTTCAGAAAAAAAAGCAGCAGTAAAAGGATGATATAGTTTGCATATGCACTCATTCGGTTTCGATTGAGTTAAAAATGGAAGCCAACCAAAAAAATCAGATCTGAATGCAACTATTAACCCGGCCATACCTTTAACAATTGCGTCATCCTACACAAGACTTGACAGATTGAAAATTAAAGACAGACCATCCATCCTACATCACAGATTGTTCAAACTGATTGCGTAAAATACAGCATGGATCTACAAGTTTGATAACACTGACCACAAGCAAACCATTAGTAGCGCTCAAAAGATGACGGGTGTCCACCTCTGCTGGGGCGGTCATAAGGTCCTGGCCTGTTTCTGTAGCTGCTCCTATCATTGCGTTGAGGCCCTCCACTTCCATACCTATCATTGCCCCCTCGTGGACCTACATCCCTATCATAGCCTTTGTCTTTGCCATAACCATTTTGTGCATAGCGATCTGACCCACCATACCTATCCCCAGAAAATCGATCTCCATTTGGTGGGTACCTGCATGGTTTACGAATTAAGAACCACACTGTTTATGAAAAGTAAAAGGCATAACTAGTTCATCATGCTACATAAGGTGCTGGATAAATGAATTCGTCCAGGGATGTCCCTAGAATACAAAAAGGGTAAAGCCTCACAATCGAATTCCAACACGCATATTTAGAAGTAAACGGCAAAATTAAATATTAGGGGTGGCAGAACGATAAAAGCAAGCAATTACTACAATACTAGGGATAAAGACACAAAGCATGCAACACCATTCTAGCATTTTCAAATCCTCAAAACTTAAGGTACCTGTCACTAGCATAACGATCACGGCCCCCATACTTGTTGTCTCTACTGTCAAAACGATCCTTATCACCATAGCGTCCCCCATCATAGCGGTCATCTATGTATCGATCACGATCTCCTCCAAAACGATCCCCACGGTCTCCAGCCCCTCCAAACCTAGAACGCGAAGAGATTAAACCTCCACCACCACCCCTGCCACCAGCTGAAGGGCAATCTCTAGCCCAATGCCCTGAACGCCCACACTTGAAGCACTCATCTTGTCCAGCAGGTCTGTCTCCTCCCCCATAGCCTCCCCTGCTTCCAGTTGAGTAGCCTCCCCTGTAGCCATGGTCTGAATCATCTCCTCCTATTTTTGGTTGGGCCTTGTTCACTGAGATGACACGGTCACCAAAGTCCCGTCCATGCATCTCCCTGATAGCATCATCCATGGCTCGACGATCCGCAAATGTAATAAATCCAAATCCACGTGGACGGCCTGTATCTCTTTCCAACATCACCTGCAGAAACACCAAATAGGAAAACGTGATACTGCAGGCAATTATATGAATGTAAGAAAATCAGGCAGTAGCTGAAGTGCAATAATCATACTATGCAAAGGATGACGCACCAACACTTTTTATCTGATGCATATTGAACATGAAGGGCTAGAATGTATATAGACTGCTATACAGTGAATTCACTTTATCATTTTAGCAGTGTCAGGAAAACCTGAAGCTGTGCACACTTGAAGCAGGAGATGATGAAAGATCAATCAATTCAGGTGAAACATGCTGGAGAACACCAGCTGATGCGATTGGATTATTACATGAAGAGAATAAGAGGATGCTATATGCTGTCTCATGCTATTTAGGAGATCCTATCTCTCTTAAAACAATTATCAGACTCGAGAGAGCTTTTAGATTGGACTGTACCAACACAATAAATTTCTCCCTTTATTTCGCTATGTTGGTCCATTTTCCTTTCAGCACAATGATCAAGGAACAGCATTGAATACACTTCATATGTACTCATTTTTATTCTTAAATCTTGACATTCGACTATGGACAAATTTTGGGACAACAAAAGAAAGTGGATTTGGACCAACAAAACAGGTCAGGGAGTAACAATAATGGGTGACAAATATCACTCCAACTTAAAACTACAGAACACAAAAATAACATCAGCTCAACACCAGCAAACAAACCTGCAATACTGATGCAGAAGCACATAAGTTAAAGTACATGACTGAGTGATTGGTTTTAGAATGTGCTATCAAATGTGTTATCATCTTCTCTCAACAAAAAGGGAAAGGTGGGATCAAAAAACAAACAGCACGAGATTGATTTGCAGGAAAAAATAATCAGGAAGAAGATGATTGATAGTCAGGTAGATAACTTACTTTCGCTTTGTTATATGGAATAGTAAGGGATCCCAAATGTTTGATTTTGCAAAGAGTTCTTAAGGAAAACAGAAGAATCTTCAAAACAGTAACTGATATCTAGCAAGTAGAACTCTGACCACTATGTTCCACAGAATCCAAGATAGGGGTTCCATAATAACCATCGCATGCCTTCCATAAACTTGAATGGATCAATCTTCATCAAACATCCCACTAAAGATGGTTATCCCTGCAAGTATTCTACTGAATATGATTGTGTTCCAGCCTAGGTCATCAAATCTCACTAAAACAAAATCCCAAAATATAATTTAAACATCATATCAATCTAATGGCTCTCATAAAACCAAATTATCCACCATGAAACATCTCAAACTAATCAATCCTTCACCAATACAGAATGGACATCACCATTTCCATCATTCTGGATCCTTCTTCAGTAGCTCATCATTCCGTTGGCAAGCTTACAAAAGAATCGACTCAACCATGCAATCAAGAAACAACATTTTTTTGTTAGTGCATCTGCCACGCATTGAATGGACAAACAGCAGGACTTCTTAAACCTGATTCAAATAGTCAATTATGCAGTCGTGGATTTGTCCAAGTCCTCTCAGGTGAAACCTTATTAACCAGAGAACTAGGACTACTGTCAGGTGCTTTAAGGTTGAAAACTTTCAGTGCTTGTGCTAGCAGGTGGCCTGTGTCCATTCCTTCCATTGGAGTTACAAAGCAGATAAAGAGCGGTGAAAACAAGGTGAGGGAGAGAGACAGAGAGAGAGGAAACAACTCCAGCAGCTAAAAACTACATATATTCAACGTGCATGTCTGAAAAGATCCACATATAAGCATTTCCAGTTTCCAAGAATAGACAGCTCTGCTACTAACTGTTAAAGGCAGATTTTAGATTAACAAAACAGTCACTGGCAAGCTACAAGGCACCCAATTCTGTATTGCCAAGAAGGCACTGAATCTGTCTTCTTCCATGCAGAATGCAGTTCCGATACATCAAAACAATAAATAAGGCTTCCAACAGACACAAGTAAATGCAAGGGATTTGCAAACAAGCAAAGCCCACGAACAGGGTGATCTACATATGCTGGAATGCAGGATGCAGTGTGCGATTTAATCAATGTTAACGAGCCATATCCATGGTCTGAAAAATTACCCTGAACACTGAATGGATAGGTCCACCAACAGCAATCTTGTTATCGGTAATAATCAAGAAGCTGAATGCAGTTCAAAGATGAGGAGTAAGTGCAGGGATGAAAAGCTGTACCCTCAACTCGAACAGCACTAGCATGGTAAAAGGATCCATTTCCATGCAGAAAGAGACAGCTTTAACTGCTTCACATGAGTTGCAGCATCAAGAATGATGATGCATCAGAACTAGGTTTCTATACTTGGGACAACCATGAATGTATCTCACCCAAATTACATATCAAAGTCAAAATTCATGCATGCGCACCATAACAAAAGAGGTCAAAACATAAGGGATGCAGCATTTCTGATTATCAGCGGAGGAAAAGTCAAGTCAAGAACGGCGAAGAGACAAGATGACATAGAAGTCCTAACAGAAATTTCCCGAATGCTATACCATAGAGTAATAATCAAACAGCACTAGGTAACCATCGAGAATCTCAGAGAATGAAAGCATGACATAAAAGCCCATTAACAAACATCCAAGAAAGAACCACATAGACAAGTGTCCAGCTTGAAAAATCTTCTCCCACAACCTTTTTGATGTTCTGGTCCAACTAGCATGGGAAACACCAACTGAAAGAGAATGCACGTGATCCTTGATAAAATAAAGCTCTTCGTGTAAATGAAATTTCAGCTAGACTCCCCAGTACATCATCCATGAATCCAGATCTACTGTAACTGTCAAAGCCAATCAATCACTTAACCAGAAAAACCACAATCATGTTCATTCCCACCTTTTCCAACAACATATCTTCTTCAAAAAACAACTCTTTACCCCGATAGCCATTTTAAAAAAAAAAACCAGGTGTATTTACTTCAAAATTCCACATATCCAGAAACCACTGCTACATCCTTGCTTGCAAAACTAAAATAAGGATCCGACCAAACTAATCTAATCCATCAAACAAATGTCGCTGTGCTTCAGCAACCACTCTGGTGGAAAAATATCTCTAAACACACAGCATCTCAAAAGATCATAAATCAGCAAACCAAGAACAACAAAGGGAAAGAATTTAAAAGATGGAACTATAAAGATAATTCAGAGAAATTATAATTATTACCCTCAAAATCAACGAGAACAGAAACGGAAACTTGAATAAATAATTAAAAAAACACGGAGACAAACACACTTTATTTTTTTAAAAAAAATTATTTAATTAAAATGACCTATAAAATTTCAAATTTTCACAACTTATCGCCCCTCGTTTTCTCACCACCCAAACAGAATTTCTTAAGAAAAGAAAAACAGTACCGTACCTGACTCTCAACGATTTTTCCAAAGCGATCAAACGCATTCTCGAGCTGCCGTTCAGTGATGTCCCATGACAAACCTCCGACAAATATCCGGTTCTCTTCCTTTCCGGCCATTTCTCTCTATATATCATATAAAAACTGCGCAAAACGATCCCCTTTTCGGCAAGAAATTGAACAGGCGAAAGAGAGAAACAAGAAAATAAGAAATAAGAGAAGGAAAGAGAAGAAATTTGTTACCTTTTTTTGTGCCTCACCGAGCTCGTGTGGAAACCCTAAAAAAATCTATGATTTTTTTTTTTTTTTCTGAGAGAGACTTTATTGGTATCTTCCTAAAGATGGACCCTGGACCGTGGGCTTATATTAAATTTACGGCGGGCCTGTACTCTTGGCCCACATAATAATAAAAGCATATTAGATGTAAATTTTTTTTTAAAAAAAAAAACAGATTTTATTGAAATTCATACAATCTTTATAAAATTTATAAACACGATAATTTCTCCTTTTTCATGTTTTGTAAATGAAATTCGAATTTAAAATAATAAATTCTTTTAGATCTAATTTAAATTATTCAGCACTAAACAGAAGTAAATTCGATAAGTTTATTTTTTCCATTGATTCTCGAATTTAAAATTTAAACTTAACATCTCATCTCATCATGTAATTGATTTATCTAGACCGTATAACGGTCTAAGATTAATGCTGTACGACTGTCTTTATTATTAGTGTTTAGGAAATGTATTTTCATCTAAATTGATATAAGTTAATCTAAATATATTTCTCTTTTTCTCCTGTTGTAAAAAAAATGATGTCATGACTGACGGTTTTTTCTTACAGGAATTTGACAGAGAGAGATGATGGTGAATGGAACAGCATTGATGTCTGTTCGAACCCTCATGTGTTCCTACATTAGATTATTTCTCTTGAACTACTCGTTTTTTTGTTAGTACGAGAATTAATAATTTTTATAGGCTTCTTTTACTCAATGTTTTTGTTCATATTTTCAGTGTATTTGAAATTGTAGATTATTTAAAATACTTTTTGTTTAAAGATATATTAAAATAATTTTTTTTATTTTTTAAAAATCATTTTTAATATTAGTACATCAAAACAATTTAAAAATATATAAATAAATAATTTATTTTAAACAAAAAAAATAAAATTTAAAGGAATATAATTTACATCCCAATTCCAAACACACCGTTAATATGAAACAGGTAGTTTAACTTTTTGTTCATATTTTTCCTCGAAGAAAATTTCTATAACATGAGATAAGATGCATCTGATTCGGGTATGTGAAATAGATTTTGTAATTACAACATGGTACATGGACTGAATTGCAATGAGAGATTATGATTTTCCATTTGATGAAACAGTGACAATAATAGAATTACACATTAACAACGTTAAATAATTGCATCTCAAGAGATACATAATTTACACGACTGTACAGGAAATGAACATGTATCAACCAGTGGTTGCAATGAAATTTGTAAGAATTAGGAAGGTGGTGTAGATTATTCAGGAAGAAGGGGCAGCCTGGTCACACTAGTGCCACCGCTTCCAGTTAATGATTCCAAGCTTGCCTGTGAAGTTGAACTAGATTTTGGAGGTCTAGATGTTGTTTTCTTGTTTGTCCTCATGGGAAGAATCTGCAACCTAGGGTTAACTTCAGTGCCTGAATTTTCTGCTGTCAACTGATAGCTTTCCACGAGCTCTAGCTGCCGAGCAATTATTTCAGAGCGTCTAGGAAGAAGCTCCACTGGCTCTCCGCCAGGGATGACAATATACTCAATTGCCAGGCGAACCTCCTGTAAGAGAGAAGGAGAGGAGTTCATACAAGAATGCAACACCCGAATGCTTGGATTTTATGAAACAAAATGAGAAGACAGAAAGCAAAATGTTCAAAGGAATTGCACCTCCAAGGCATCAATCTCTTCCAAGGTAGGTTTCCTTTTTGGTGCATCATCTTCAATTTCTATGTCAGAAGAACTTTTGAGTGGCTGTTGTAATGAAGAGCCAAGCGATTCCATTCCAAGAATCATACGAAGTGCCTTCACCATTTGTGCCATGGTATTTGACTGCAAAACCATGATAACGTTAAATAGACACCATCCGTTAATATAGGAAGATTACAATATTCTTGCAATATTTTTTCAATGGGTAAAATTTTAATCGCAAGTCGTAACCTTCTATGGAACATTTCTGATCCTAAAGCAAAGCTAGCGTGCAAGTAAATATATCATCGTTAATGGGGGCTCGTTCCAAGTTCCAACATAAATAGTGAAAGTTGTTAAGATATCATGTTGTGATAAGTATAACTACTTCAAAATTGAATGAGAACAAACGATGAGCAATACCTTGATAACAAATACAGGTAAATGGTGGTATTTAGCAACACCACGGATCCATGGGTTCTGCTTCATTTCTGAACTGGATGCTAGTATTGCATCTGCTGCTCCAATGTCATCAGTCACATCTATCTCATTCTCTATCCCCATTACTTTTGCCACTTGTAGTAGATCAGAATCAACAATCTAAGGCACAACGAAATACAACAGAATGATTGTCAATGCCATCTTTCAATTTTGATATTACCAGGAAGTTTGTCACTCTTGGAAATATTCTTTTGAAATCTGATAAAAGATTAAAACTACCTGCTCCAATTTTTTTTGACTCCCTAAAAGCAACTTCGAAAACATCACAAAGCAAAAGAAACTTCAGGAAGGAAACTTTGACTAGTTTACCTTGCAAGTGTATACGCGTACTGGTGAATTCCTCTTGCGCTCAGTTCCACTGGATTTCCATGTTTTGGATCGTTTTGGACGATAATCTTCATCTTCCTCGTCAGAGTCTACTTCATCACATCTTTCTTTATCACTAGTTATCACCTCAGTTTCTTCTACGTAGTTCTCTTGAAGTATTGAAATGGACTTGAGAGAATCATCACTTTCTTCTATAAGGTTCTCTTGAAGTATTGGAATTAACTTAAGAGAATCATCAACCTCAGTATCTACGTGTCGGATTTCAAACAGAGGAGATTTTCCTATTAAAGAAAAGAAGTTATGCGGGTACAACATATTGTAAAAAGAGCTTCCCAATTTAAAATATGACATACCAGCCAATATAGCATCTACTGTTGCATCTAATCTGTGATGAACACGACACTCTGTTCTAGTTATCATCTCAACAGCACATGTAAATGTTGGAGGTCCTTTCCTCTCAAGAATTGTCTTCTGCACTTTCCTTTTCCTTGCTTCCTCATCCCCGAGAGTTACACTCTGCACACAAATGAATGAACATCGAATTAATCACAAACTTTTATGCACAGGGATCCCCTATTTATGTGACACCATACAAAGTGGAACCAAGTAAAAATTATGTTGATGGCACAGTCAACAGACAGCATAATCTTGGTAGAAGTATAAGCACATCAACATGAGATTGTATACTTAAATAAAAAAGGTTAATCATACCTCTATGCCTCCAACAAGAATCTGCAAAGAAGGATTCTTTATTATGTTGTCTATGGTCATTCCATGGGCTGTTCCAACCAGCTGAACTCCACGTTGAGCAATAGTGCTGGCAGCTAAGGCTTCAAGCTCTGTTCCAATCTCATCAATTATGATGGTCTCCGGCATATGATTTTCAACTGCTTCAATCATAATCTGCATGGAAGTTCATGAAGTGATGGTATAAAATAAGTGAAGCTTCTAGTGATTTGTGCAATATCACAGCAATGAGGCTTTTTGATGCTCACATTATGCTGCATATTAACATTTGGAACTTGCATCCTCCTTGCACGACCTATTCCTGCATGAGGAACATCCCCATCACCCCCAATTTCATTTGATGTATCTACAATTACAACACGTTTCCGCTGATCATCTGCCAACATTCTGGCTATTTCTCTGTGCACACCAGAAAAAAGAACAAAAGAAAGCAGGCATTAACACAGGATTAGATGAAAATATTTGAATTCTCAGCACCTCGAAATATTTGAATTCTCAATCTCTTAAATTTATCCTAAGAGTTTCTATAAACTTGAATGACTAGACTATCTCCATTTATTCTCTTTTTTCCAGTTTTCCCACTACTGATTTTTTAGCATAACATATGGGGATCCAAGTTCATGATAGATGGAACATTTAAAGTTAAAGGAAACAAAAATAAAAATGACAAGTGAAACTGGATAAATTATCATAACTAGTATAAAGAATTCTCAATATTACATAGTTTTTAAAGGAAGCGTTATACCAGAACTATACACATGCATGTGTTCAATAGTACCAATCTAACATCCATTAAATAATATTCCAAAATGAAATTCATCTCAGCATCTCAATTCTACAAACATGAAAACACCAATACCTGATTAAGGTTGTTTTACCCACTCCTGGACGACCGATGACCAAGATAGAACTTCCCCCCTCAACCAAGTCACGGATAATTTCAGCACTTCCAGATACAGCACGACCAACCCGACAAGTGAGGCCAATAATTTGCATCTTACGGTTTCGAATGGCACTTATACGATGCAAAGAACTATCAATACCCGAACGGTTGTCATCAGAAAAATCACCAACCTAATCACAAACAACAACTAACTTCAGACAAGAGTTTTACTACAATCTCCTCCCAACAAAATCCTAACGCTAGCACCATACTTCATGTAGATGAATCAATAACCAGCATATCCAATCACACAAATGTCACTATTGAGATTCCTCGACAGAAAGGCATTGTTGGATCACTTTCATTCTAGCCAAGCTTAACTAAAACATACAATTTTGGATTTGCACTGCAATGCACACCGTGTCCCCAATTAGCTATAATACAAACAGAGAAGCTTCATATATAAAAAGGCTAAAAGGGTGTCAAACCTCACAACCAGGTAATATATAATTATATATTCACACAAATAATGCAATCATAGGATAGAAATAAAAAAAATAAGTCTGGCAAATTAAGCAATGTCACGATAAAAAAAGTAAACAAACCATTTGCTTAGATAATCTTCCATATAAAACAAACAAACTAATAAAGACACCAATAAATAAACTTACGTATAACTTTAATCAAATCAAAACCTTGAAAAACAAACGATTAAATTCCTTCTTAAATGTCACCTTTGATATAGCATGCTTTAAATCCTCATGCCTCACTGGCTGCTCACAAATGACAAAATCCCCAGATGGAAATCTGGCAATAGGCTTCCTTCCCAAATCCATTACCACTTCAATCAACTCACCAATCTCTCTGTGCCCAGATAACCCACTCTTCATTCTCAACGGCAACAATTCAAGAAACAAATCCAACTCGCTATTACTATTCACTGAACTCGAAGTAGAAGCGGAATTCTCCAAATCGATCACCGGCCCATTTCCTGTCCTGTACCGATCCCCCGGTCTCCGTATCTCCGAAGCCCGTACAACTGACGGTGTGGGTGACTTTGAGGAGGCAATTCGACGCTGCACACCACGTGTTTGACGAAATGATGAAGTGATTGTTGAGAGGTAAGTGAGTGTTGTTGATAGTGGGATTTGCCGAGCTGAATAACATGAGCTTTGTAGATCAATGAGTAAAAAACGCGAATTCATTGATGTCATTTTCTTTCAAGGTTTATGTTATTGTTATGAGTCGTCTCTTGTTTTTCTGTTCGGTGTTTTCTGATTTTCGCTTTTTTTGAAGCGGAGCAGAATGGAGAGGGGGAGATTTGTAATGGAGGAAGATTCGAAGGGATCTCCTCTTGGATTGGAGAAGAGAGTGGAGTCCACAAACAAAAGTAGAAAGACACTACAGGACAAACAACTAACGACCGCTCGTGTAAGAGAAATGAGGGGACACGTGGTGGCTGCGGACCACATGTTCTGGCAGAGAGGAAGTTGGTTTCGTGTTGTGTTTGGAGACTGGGCTTCGTTGAATGGAACTCTCAAGGTGAGGCCCTTCTTCAAGCCATCTTATTTTTTATAATCGGTTACCTTGTTATACTTATAAATATTTTAAATTAACTAGTATTTTATTAAATTATTTAATTGTACTTTAAGATATAAAATGATTAATAATTATCATGTCATGGTAAAAATATTCTTATTTATATAAATTAATTTTTCATTTCTTAAACTCATGTGATATATACATGTTTTTTCTTGTGAAAGTGATTTTTTTATCCAAAAAACAATAAAAAAAATATTAGAATAATAATATATATGATAAAATAAATTGTATAAAAATATTGAAATATAATTACATAAAAATACTAGAATACTTGTTGTGTGATTAAGGAATACCAAGAAAAACTATTATTTCCATGAAACAATAAACTCTATGGAAAAGTAGATGTGTTTTTTGTTTGCAAGCAAGGGTCATCATACTTTGTTTCAAAATCAAATCCATTTTTTTTGAAATAGTTTTTTGTTTCAAATTAGTGTGTTTGTAGTTTCAGTATATGATATTTTTTAAAAAGTATTTTTTGTTTAAAAATATATTAAAATAATATTTTTTTTATTTTTAACATCAAAATATTAAAACATAAAAAAATAAATTGATTTATTTTCAAATAAAAAAATAAAAATTAACGAACGTGTAATCACTCACTGGAATATATATTAACCAGTATCAAACATGCATTTGGTTTGAATATATAAAGCCTTGCATGAAGTATTTTAATCGCTGTCTTTAAAAATAAAAAGGATTTAAATGTGAATGTTGGAAGACTTTTCTTTCCTTTTTGTTCAAACAGCAATCTTCAAAGCGGGCAAGGGAAAACACGGGGAAAGGACAAGAGGAATTTTCCGTCTGCTTGAAGCATAATTCCTTTTCAGCCAATGAGATATTTTCTAATGCAAAAGGATTCTTAAGTACGGTGGCTGGCTGGTCAGAAAATTCTTGAGTTCGTGTAAAAGTCTCTCTGCCATAATAACATAAAAGCGACATAAAATAAATTTTTTTAGTTGTTTATAATTGTTTCCCATAGCCTTTTCAGTGACTTCATGTAATTGCAATATTGGATTTCTTAATTGTTTAGGAATGTGGTGTAAAATCACTGTTTCTTTAAAATTTAACTTTTTGTTTAAAATGAATTTTTTGATTTGCTTTTTTTATTATTTTAATATCCTGATATCAAAAATAATTTTGAAAATAAAAAATAATATATTTTTAAATAAAAAACACTATAAATTATCATTTTAGTATCTAAAAAACACTTTAAATTATATACCAACAAAAATCTATTATATATTATCTTGTTATGATTTCAAGGCAGAAAAAATATAGAAAAAGAATAAACCTAGAGAGGACATGTCCCTTTGTACTTGTGTTTTATAAAATAAATTTATTTTATATCCACGTTTCAGTTTTTTAACTAATTATGTTTTATTTTTTACATGTTTTTTTTTTAAAAATACTAATCAAACATTAACTTATAAAAGTTAGTTAAAAGAATATATTATATTTCATTTAATTTGAGTATGTTTTTGAAGTCATAAGTCGAATTCCCATTGTCATCACATGATGGCTCTCGTATTTCATTTAAGATTAACAATAACGAAGCTTACTGTTTTGTTGAAGGTTATGACCATGGACCGGTTTTCAAACGAGGGCAAGGAATAGACACTGACAGCGAAGAAGATGGCCACAGCCCACAGGAAATGCTAAAAAAATTAAAACAAAACAAACATGGACGCCCATGCCCACCCTCTTCAGTAACTGGGCCTCAAGCCCCTAGCCTACAAATCTGGGCCGCCTCGAGATTTTTGGGCCTTCCCAACCTGACCATCAATAGCTCAAGAGTTAATTGTAAATTAGACCTGTAGTACGTCAAAATGATTTAATTATTCCCTGGGATGAGAGAAATGAAGCAATAATCCTTTCGATTTAGCCTCCATCTTTTACTGTTTTCCAAAGGATGTACTCCTTTTCTAGTAAAAAATCAGAATTATGAATAAATTTCAAGTTGCAAAGACAATTGAATGAACTGAAACCTGCAAGGACTTCAATGTGACTACATGTATGATCTTAATTTAAGTAACTATAGTAAATTTAAAGGTCAAAAGTAAATTTAAGTAAGATCCCTTTAGTTAGATTAGATTAATATTAAAAAATATTGAGATTTTTATTTTCTTGTCTATCCATTAACAAAAAAATATAAATATCTTTTCTTAAATTGATTTTCTTACTTTTTCGAGTCACTAAATTCATAAAAATGATTTTATTTATCTATGTGTAAAAAATATTACCTTACAAAAAAAGAAGTTAAAACAATCCACTACAAAAAACATTGAAGCTAGCTATATATATATATATATAACTTGTATTTAGAGAGTAAACTATTATAAATTGTCATATATATATTAACAATTATTTTTAATAATATTTAAATTAATCAAAAAATCAAATCAACCTCTGCCAACTAAAAAAAAACAATATAAAAAGATGAAAAGGCCCTAATATTAACATTTTTTGTTTTTAAAAGTGACATAGTTTCTACACCATGACTTTAAAATGTAAAAAAAATGTATTGCCTCCATGCAATCATTTAAATTTTTTATTTTTAAGGCAATACATTTATTACACTCCATATTTAAACAGTAAAAAAATCAAATTGTCCCTAATTAATTTTATAATTACTAATAAATAATTAAAAAAAACCCATGAAGATGTTTTTTTTTAAGTGTAAAATGGTAGTTACACTTTTATGGTTCGGACCTATTTGGAAACGTAGTCCAACCTGTGTTTTTAAAATTTTGAAATTTTTTTGTTTAAAATTAATATTTTTTAGTGTTTTTGGATTGTTTTGATGCGCTAATATAAAAAATATTTTTTTTATATATAAAAAAAACATTATCTTGATACATTTTTAAATTAAAAATACTTTAAATCGCAAATAAAAAAAACATTATCTTGATACATTTTTAAATTAAAAATACTTTAAATCGCAACCGTTACCACAATCATGAACAATCCCAAACCCTCCCGTGTAATATCTTTGGAATCAAGGTCCAAAGCACTCATAGTCTACAAAGAAGAAGAGGTGGGAATTCTGGTCATTAAAGGTGTATTTGACATTATATTTCATAAGTGTTTTTGAAAAAAATTTAAAAAATTTTATTTTATTATTTGCTTCAAATTAATATTTTTTGATATTTTTATATCAATTTAATATACTAATATCAAAAATAATTTTTTAAAAATAAAAAATATTATTTTAAAATAAAATATAATTTAAAAAATAACTATTATTAGACTCTTAATCACTTAGAGTATGTTTGGCATTGCGGTAGCTGTTGTGGTTGTGGTTTAAAAAAAATTGTTTTATAAAAAGTACTTTTAGTTGAGTTTGGTTTGAAAAAATAGGTGTTTGGTTAAAACCGTGGTTGAAATTGAAGTTGAAAAAAAAGTAGTTTAATGTGTTTGGTTAAAAATGCTTTTAAAATTGAGGTTATAAAATTATTTTAAAAATATATATTAGTACTTATTATTTTTAATTTAAATACTGTAAATTTAATTATTGCTATTTTATCATGAAATAAATCATACTTTATATAAAATATTTTTTATTATTCCATGAAACCATTTATAATTTCATTACGTACGAAATATATCAAACAAAAACTACAGTTTTTATAATATTTTTAGCATGTAATAAAATTAGATCAAATATTATCAGATATAAATTTTATTCTAAACTAATTTATTTTTTTTAAAATGTTAAAAAAATAACACACTAAAAAAAATAACACACACTTAAAAAAAAAAAAAAAAAAAAGCACGCAGGCAAGTGAACAGTACACACCATATGCTGTGCATGTAATTGCACTGTTCATTGAACAGTGCAATTACATGAACAGTACGCACAAAAAGCATGAAATGGCTGCTTCCCGTTTCCTGCGCTAGAAGCGCAAAATTTAGTGGGGCCCAATGAACAGTAAAATGATTTTTTCGTTAACCAAACGACTGCGCGCTGCGTTTTTAATAAAACGCAGCCGCAGCTGCAGAGCCAAACAGGCTCTTAGAGTTCCCCTGGGTGCGCTAGCCACGTGAATCAACTCCATGGGCTGGAAATTATATACTCGAGATGCTCAGAAAAAGAAAACAATAAGTAAGCTGCTTCTGAAAATTTTAGGGATGTTTAATATTTGAATTTAAACATCAATTTTAATTGGCACAATTATCACGGTAAAGAGATATCGGAGAAATTGAAAGGACCGAATCACCGTTGTTAATATTATTACTATAATGATATTTTTCAATTAGTTTGTGTTTTTGACAAACAATTTTGTTTTTTCATTTTTTTTTATATAAGTATGGCATATTTAGAAAAATTAATAATTTTTTCTCAATGTTAATTTAAAGTTTTAATCTAAAAAATCAAATAATAGAACAAACATTTTTAATTCCCACCACTTAGTAGTGTTAGACTAACCTCTTATCTTTAATTCCCACCACTTAGTAGTGCGTGATAGCGAGAAAGTATGCATTGTATATTGCTTACCACGTCTCCCCAATTTCTAGTGGATTCCTTCCGTGTCTCTGGCATTGTTTAATTTTTGAGATGATACGATGTTTTTTATAGAAAAATTGAATTTTTTAAAATTATTTGTTTTGTATTTTTATTTTGTTTTGATCTGTTAATGTTAAAAATAAATTTTTTAAAATAAAAAAATATCATTTTAATATATTTTTTAAAAAATAAATTTAAAAATAACCCCTGATAACCAAGTGGTCACGAGTTTGAATCTCATCATCCTCATTTATTTAATAAAAATTAAGCACTAGGTAGTTTGGGCATGTATATGTTTCAAGCCCAAAGAACTTTCACTTGAGGGAATGTGTTAGAGAATAATATAAATCATGTATTGGGATCTTACCTAACAGTTTAAACTGTTAGGTTGAGATGATTCTTTGACGTGGTATCAGAGTCTTGATGACCTAGTGGTCACGAGTTCGAATCCCACCATCCCTATTTATTTGATAAAAATCAAGCACAATATTAAAAAATAATATAAATAATATCTCAGGATCTTATCTAATAATTTAAGTTGTTGGGTTAATATGATTATGACATGATATCAGAGCCTTACCACCTCTATTTATTTATTTGATAAAAATTAAGCACAAGATAATATAGGTATGTGCAAGTTTCAAACCCAAAATATTTTCACTCGAGGGTATGTGTTAGAGAATAATATAAATCATATATTGGGACCTCACCTAATAGCTTAAACTTTAGGTTAAATTGGTTCTTTGACATGGTATCAGAGTCTTGATGACCAAGTAGTCACGAGTTTGAATTTCATCATCCTCATTTATTTGATAAAAATTAAACACAAGGTAACCCTAAAAGGTGTAGCTCAACTGATCAGGCATTGAGTATGCTCCTCAGAGGTCACCAGTTCGAGTGCCACAAATCTCAGAGCCACTAGAGACTCACATGGTCGTTAACTTCAGGGTCTTGAGGGATTAGTCGAGGTGCACGTAAGTTGGCCTGGACACCCACGGCTATACCTTGTGCTTAATATTTTATCAAATAAACGAGGATGATGAAATTTAAACTTGTGATCACTTAGTCATCAAGGCTCTGATACCATGTCAAATAATCATCTTAACCCAAAAGCTTAAGTTTTTTACTTTAGTTCTTTGACAGTATCAATAATTTTTTTAATAGTATTTAACATTAAGAGGATTTAGATTTGAGCTTTTTAATTAACTTCATTAATCCACTTAAGAGGATTTCACGAATTCCAATTTAAAAAATTAATCCACTTAAGGACATTCACTAGAGGTTGCATTTTTTATTTTTCAATTCTTTTAAGCTATATTTTTTTTTAGATTTATCCTTTGATTTTTATTTTATTAAAGATTAAGCTCATTTTTTCATATGTTTTTCACATCTTTTCTTTTTCTTTTTATTTGGTTGGGTCTAGGGTCTTTTTATGTTTTGTTCTTAGATATATTTTCTCAAAATATATTTTTTTAATTAAATATAATTAATTGATTAAACATAGACGAATACTCAATTCATTGTATTTTGTTTGGTTTGGTTTTATATATTATTACTCTAATGAACCTTGCAATTTCTTTTGATGTCGTCTTGCATTCTCTTATAGTTAAATTTAAACTAACACAATAAGTTTTTTTTGTTATGAGCAATGTTCATAGTCAAGTGGTGGTAGGACTCTATCGATCTTTTTTTTCTTTTCATATATGATATTGATAACTTATATGTTTTTTTTTTTTATTTAGTGACCATTCCTTTTCTTTTGGCTAGTATAAATACACATCTGTTCCTTAGTTACGATCATAGTAGATTGGCAGAGAGCCAACCCTAATATTCATCTCCAGTGCCTCCCATCTTGCAACCTAGCTACCTCTTTACACAAACCTAAAACATTTTATTCCCTGAAAATCCCAGATTTTGTCTTGCCAGAAATGGGGACTCAAGGAAATAATCAATACATGACAATAATACTGTTGGTGGCAATTATTTTTGTATCATTTTCTAGGCATGCTTTGGCAGCGAGGCCATTAGATCAAGGAGCTGAACAGTGGTTAGTGAAAAATCTTACACGTCAATCTCTTCAAAGGGCTCCAGTTCCACCTACAGTGGGTACTCCATGCACTCTATGTTTGCAGGAAAGTGAATTCCTTTTGGAAAGTGAATTCCGGGGAAAGTGAATTCCTGGAAAGTGAATTCCGGGAAAGTATTTTCCGATGTTTGGTAGTGTTATGGAAAATAAACTGGAAAACACTTTCCAGTGTTTGGTTATGTAATGAAAAATGAGCTGGAAAATAACTTATTAATATTTTATTTTTCTCAAGTTTATTAAAATAATGAGAAACAAATCTTACAAATTAAAAAGTTGAATGAGAATGAAATTGAAAAAAAAAATATAATTTCATAAATGATCTCAAATAAAACAAATAATAATCAAAATAATAAGGATCAAATCTAAAAAATTAAAAAAAATGAAAAATGAAGAAATTAAAATAATAATAATCAACATTTCATAAATTATTTCAAATAAAATAAGTAACAATCAAAAGAATGAGGATCAAATTTGATAAATAAAAAATTTCAATAAAAAAATGATAAGAAAAAAACAAATAGCAATTAGAAAAATAAGGACCAAAGTTAATATAAAAATAAAATTTTAAGAGATGAAATTGAAAAATAAATATTCAAAACAAAATATATATAGCAATCAAAAGTTTGAGGATCAAATTTGATATAATTAGCAAATAATGACATTTCTAAATTTTTTACAACTTCCGGAAAGTGTTTTCCCCTCAAATTTTTCAGGAAAACACTTTCCTGAAAACCAAGCCAAATTTTCCTTTTACTGGAAAGTGTTTTCCATTGATCAACTTTCCTACTGACAAACAAACACAAGAAAGTTTGGAAAGTGCTTTCCTGGAAACCACTTTCCGGAAAACAAACACAGCTAAAAGGAAAACACTTTCCTGAAAACCAAGTCAATTTTTTTTTTTACTAAAATTGACTGGAAAGTGTTTTCCATTGACCGGAAAGTGTTTTTCATTGACTAGAAAGTGTTTTCCGCTGACCGGAAATTATTTTCCGTTGACCAACTTTCCTAATGACAAACAAACACAGGAAAGTTTGGAAAATGGTTTCCCGGAAACAACTTTCCGGGAAACAAACAAGGCCGAAGTCGTCAAGAAGATCTTTGCTTTTTTGAACGAAAAAACAATGCACCTGCATTGTGTCCTTTTACATTTCGACAGAGAAGATGAGAGAATTTATCGTTTCTCTTAAAGAAACTTCTTGATCTGAGTTTAGCATGCGGGTAGCGCCTAGCTGTACTAGAGAATCGGAAGGATAAGATATGCTGTCCAGAAATGGCGAGGGCCCCTAGCTGAAGTTAGGATCTCAATCCATTCCAACTCGTCCATGTAATTTTAATCTCGAGAATTCTAGTTAAATTAATCAGATATATAATGTTTCAGTTTTATGAAGATTAGTTAAAGTAGGCGTAAGTTAACTGTAACATCTATATTAATTAAAAAAAAACACTTAAAAAGGGACCAAATTGAATCAATGTTAAAATAGTGGAGTAATAGAAAAGCAGCACTTAAAAAGATTAATCATATTTGAATTTAAGGACCAAAGATTACCTTCGTTAAGGAAACTTGGAAGAAGCGGGTCTTTAAGAGCAAATTTATTAAACCCGATTTGATCCATTTCTCAACTTAATCCCTGGTCATGGATGAGTGGGTGGATCCAGAGCAATTTAAAATAATTTCATTTCATTACTATTATTTAAAAAAAAAAGATAAACAACCTTGTTTTAAAATACTTGAATTAGATTTCACAAACAATTAGTTAATTCATGATCTTATTATCCAAAACAATATATATATATATATATATATATAATTTGTTATAAAAAATAAAAATATCTCATCCGCGGCTGTAATTTCTGGTGACCGGATCGCTGTAATATTACAGCGCATTGTGAGAATAACCTTGCTGGCATCATTATTCAGGGACACATTCTTGTCAACAACCGCCTAGCGTCATCAACAAGATTCCTAACATCAACCATTGGTCAGTGTCCTGAGAAATGGCAGTGTAATGTCATTAAGCATTTTCGTCAAAAATCTTGTGATAGTAATGGTTGTGGTGAGCTAGTGATGTCCGTACGGTAATGGTTTTTATTTCTATATTCTATTTTTATATATATGAAAAGTTTCAAAATCATCATATAATAATCTAGAAATTACAATAGAAAAAAAGAAGAAGGTTTGTAATGATTTTGAAATTTTTTATACTAGGTAATCTAGTATCCTTATGCACGAAGATAATCAATTCGGTTGTTGTGGTCGGACTTTATTATGGATTTCTAATCAATTTAATCTGTGTGTTTATGTCTATTGAATTAATCTATGGATTTCTCCAAGAACAAATTGAAGCAAGGTGGCAGAGTTCTGGCAATATTTTATTTTCGAACTTCTCCCAACAGAGATGTGTAGCCACATACATTGCTTCAAACATTGCTTCAAGAGTCTCGGTCGGAGCCATTGAATCCACTATTTTCCATGTAGAGGATAATAATATCATTCTTTTCGGCCGAATGGTTGTAAAACCTATAACGGACTGAAGAGTCAACTAGATATCTAGTTCACCCGATGTTTGAACTAAAAAAATTACCTAATCGCTCGACTAAAAACATAGGTTATCCACTAGCTCACTAACATGATCTATTCATGTTTGACCATGTCAAAACACAATTTTCAATAAATTGAATTTTTATTATTAAAATAATATTATATTTTTTAAAAATTAAGGAATGAACCTGTATTAATTCTTCCAACATATGATCCGAACCTTTCGAGGTTAATTACTAATCGAGTTTTGCAACCATGTTTCTATGCCCTTAGGATATGGGATCATCATAGGGATGGCAGACTCATTCTAATTAAAACAAAAAATCTAACTAGATTTAATTAATTCCTTGTTAAAAGCTCTAATAGATAAATAACTCATAAGAAATTCCCACAAACCCTACACTATACAACTTTCGCTTGACCAAAATGATTAGTTTTAGGCAACCGTTTAAAAGGGACCTCAATTTAAAAATAAATGGAGTCGGAAGAACAACCGGAACAGCAGCGCCGATTCAACTTTCGGCGAGCAAGCCCTGCTGCGCTGTGGTCCATCTCTTTGCTTCGGAAAATAATAATCATCCGTTACAGAATATTAGAAAGCTCTAAAAAAAATATAAATTTAATATTTTTTAAAATTAAAAATATTTTTTAAAAACATGTAAAGATAAAAATGCCAAAAATCCTCTAAATTTCAATGATAATTGCCATCGAGAAAAAAATAATTGAAAGGACTGTATAGAACAGTATTATGTTGACTAAGCATGCAAAACGAAACGAACAAAAAAAAAAAACGATTATTACACTCTTAATCACTTAGAGTTCCCCTGGGTGCGCTAGCCACGTGAATCAACTCCATGGGCTGGAAATTATATACTCGAGATGCTCAGAAAAAGAAAACAATAAGTAAGCTGCTTCTGAAAATTTTAGGGATGTTTAATATTTGAATTTAAACATCAATTTTAATTGGCACAATTATCACGGTAAAGAGAAATCGGAGAAATTGAAAGGACCGAATCACCGTTGTTAATATTACTACTATAATGATATTTTTCAATTAGTTTGTGTTTTTGACAAACAATTTTGTTTTTTCATTTTTTTTTATATAAGTATGGCATATTTAGAAAAATTAATAATTTTTTCTCAATGTTAATTTAAAGTTTTAATCTAAAAAATCAAATAATAGAACAAACATTTTTAATTCCCACCACTTAGTAGTGTTAAACTAACCTCTTATATTTAATTCCCACCACTTAGTAGTGTTAAACTAACCTCTTATATGTAATTCCCGCCACTTAGTAGTGCGTGATAGCAAGAAAGTATGCATTGTATATTGCTTACCACGTCTCCTCAATTTCTAGTGGATTCCTTCCGTGTCTCTGCATTGTTTAATTTTCGAGATGATACGATGTTTTTTATAGAAAAATTGAATTTTTTAAAATTATTTGTTTTGTATTTTTATTTTGTTTTGATCTGTTAATGTTAAAAATAAATTTTTTAAAATAAAAAAATATCAATTTAATATATTTTTTAAAAAATAAATTTAAAAATAACTCATGTTAACCAAGTGGTCACGAGTTTGAATTTCACTATCCTTATTTATTTAATAAAAATTAAGCACTAGGTAGTTTGGGCATGTATATGTTTCAAGCCCAAAGAACTTTCACTTGAGGGAATGTGTTAGAGAATAATATAAATCATGTATCGGGATCTTACCTAGCAGTTTAAACTGTTAGGTTGAGATGATTCTTTGACGTGGTATCAGAGTCTTGATGACCAAGTAGTCACGAGTTCGAATCACATCATCCCTATTTATTTGATAAAAATCAATCACAATATTAAAAAATAATATAAATCACATCTCAGGATCTTATCTAATAGTTTAAGTTGTTGGGTTAAGATGATTATGACATGATATCAGAGCCTTACCATCTCTATTTATTTATTTGATAAAAAATAAACACAGGGTAACCCTAAAAGGTGTAGCTCAACTGATCAGACATTGAGTTTGCTCCTCAGAGGTCATCAGTTCGAGTGCCACAAATCTCAGAGCCACTAAAGACTTACATGGTCGTTAACTCCAGGGTCTTGGGGGATTAGTCGAGGTGCACGTAAGCTGGCCTGGACATCCACGGCTACACCTTGTGCTTGATATTTTATCAAATAAACGGGGATGATGAAATTCAAACTTGTGACCACTTAGTCATCAAGGCTCTGACACCATGTCAAAGAACCATCTTAACCCAAAAGCTTAAGTTTTTGACTTGAATTAGTTCTTTGATAGTATCAATAATTTTTTTAATAATATTTATATTAATTAAAAGGATGAAATCAACCCCTCCAAACTTATTTACTAAAAAAAATCAAAATAAAAAGTTGAAAAAACTTGGATTAACAATTTTTTTTTTTAAAAGTGATATTTTCTACAAGTGCCTTTAAAATGTAAAAGAAAAACTGTATTGCCTCCATGCAACCATTTAATTTTTTTTGCTTTTCAAAGCAATACACTTATTACACTCCGCATTTGAACAGTTAAAAAAATCAAATTGCCATGATTAATTTTATAATAACTAGTGGATACTTGTAAAAAAACCGTTCTACCCTCAACACTAAGAAGATTTTTTTTTTAAGTGTAAAATGGTAATTACACTTTTATGGTGAACTCTCCTGTGTAATATCTTTGGAATCAAGGTCCAAAGCACTCATATAGTCTGCGAATAAAAAAATAATATATATATATATATATATATATATACCGAATCGAGTTCGCCCTAAGTGCGCCCTGAGTGGGGAAATTCTGGTCATTTAACAATTATGACTTGAGAACACCGATCGAGTTCGCCCTAAGTGCGCTAGCCACGTGAAGCAACTCCATGGGCTGGAAATTATATACTCGAGTTGATCTCGGAAAAAGAAAACAATAAGTAAGCTGCTTCTGAAAATTTTAGCCATGCTTAATTTTTTAATTTAAACGTCAATTTTAATTGGCACAATTATCACGGTAAAGAGAAATTGAAGGGACCGAATCACCGTTGTTACTATTACTACTATAATGGTATTTTTCAATTAGTTTGTGTTTTCACTAAAACAATTTTTTTCATTTTTTTATATAAGGATGGCATATTTAGAAAAAATAATAAATTTTTCTCAATATTAATTTAAAGTTTTAATCTAAAAGATCAAATAACAAAACAAACATTTTTAACCATTAAACTAACCCTTTATATCTAATCCCCACCACTTAGTAGTGCGGGATATCAAGAAAGCATGCCTTGTATATTGCTTACCACGTGTCCCCATTTTCTAGTGGATTCCTTCCGTTGAAAAATTGTTTTTTTTTTAATAATTTTTTATTTGGTATTTTTAGATTGTTTTGATATGAAAATAAATATTTTAAAATAAATAAATATTATTTTAATATATTTTAAAATAAAAAATATTTTAAAAAACAATCGCAAATTATTGCATGCTAACATTCACCATGTTACCAAAACAATAATCACCCCATATTTTTTTTGTGGTGTTTGAGATTGTAATGTATAGTATTTTTTTAAAAAAAATTATAAATATATCAAAATAAATCTTTTTAGATTTTTTTAATGTCAGCACATAAAAAATATTAATTTAATATTTAAAAAAATACTTTTAAAAAACATTTAAAAACATAAATAAGTTGTGTCAAGCTCTCTATTAGTATGGTTTTTTTTCTAACATGTTTCATAAGCACCTTAGCTTCTCTTTGTTTTTTATTTTGTCCTGATATTTTAATTGATATTTATTTTATTTCAAATAACTTATAAAAATTAAAATTTATTTCAATTTCATTCTCATTTTATTTTTTTTACTTCTCTTTGTTTTTAATTTAGTCCTTGAGTTTTTTGTTAATATTTCTTTCATTTGAAATAACTTATAAAAATTGAATTTTTTTTCAATTTCATCCTCATTCGATTTTTAAAATTTATCTTATTTAGTCCCCATTCTTTTAATTTTTATTTATGCTATTTGAGATAAATTTTTATAGCGTAATTTTTTTGGCAATTTCACCCTCTATTATTTTTTTTCTATCAGATTTTATTATTATTCTTTTGATTGTTTTTTTTTCTTTGCTAAATTTTTTAGTTTGTTTTTTTTTTTTTACATTCAATTTCATCCTTCAACACTAAAAGGATTTAGATTTGAGCTTCTTAATTTACTTTATTTTAGAATTTCATGAATTCCAATTTAAAAAATTAATCCACTTAAGGACATTCACTAGAGGTTACTTTTTTTTTTTCAATTCTTTTAAGCTATATTTTTTTTAGATTTGTCCTTTGATTTTTATTTTATTAAAGATTAAGCTCATTTTTTTCATATGTTTTTCTTTTTATTTGGTTGGGTCTAGGGTCTTTTTATGTTTTTTCCTTAGATATATTTTCTCAAAATATTTTTTTTTAATTAAATATAATTGATTGATTAAATATAGATGAATACTCAATTCATAGTGTTTTGTTCGGTTAGGTTTTATATATTATTACTCTAATGAACCTTGCAATTTCTTTTGATGTCGTCTTGTATTTTTTTATAGTTAAATTTAAATTAATACAATAAGTTCTTTTGTTATGAGCAATGTTCATAGTCAAGTGGTGGTAGGACTCTAATGATTTTTTTTTTCATGGATGATATTAATAGCTTATTTTTTTATTTAGTGACCATTCCTTTTCTTTTGGCTAGTATAAATACACATGTGTTCCTTAGTTACGATCATAGTAGATTGGCAGAGAGCCAACCCTAATATTCATCTCCAGTGCCTCCCATCACACAAACCTAAAACATTTTATTCCTTGAAAATCCGAGATTTTGTCTTGCCAGAAATGGGGACTCAATCATTAATTTAAAGGGACCGAATCACCGTTGTTACTATTACTACTATAATGGTATTTTTCAATTAGTTTGTGTTTTCACTAAAACAATTTTTTTCATTTTTTTATATAAGGATGGCATATTTAGAAAAATTAATAAATTTTTCTCAATATTAATTTAAAGTTTTAATCTAAAAAATCAAATAATAAAACAATCATTTTTAACCATTAAATAACCCTTTATATCTAATCCCCACCACTTTAGTAGTGCGTGATACCAAGAAAGCATGCATTGTATATTGCTTACCACGTGTCCCAATTTCCAGTGGATTCCTTCCGTTGAAAAATTGTTTTTTTTTTTTTAAATATTTTTTTATTTGGTATTTCTAGATTGTTTCAATGTGAAAATAAATAAATATTATTTTAATATATTTTAAAATAAAAAATATTTTAAAAGACAATCGCTATACCTGAATCAAATTATTGCATGCTAACATTCACCCTGTTACCAAAACAAACATTACCCCATATTTGTTTTGTAGTGTTTGAGATTGCAGTGTATAATATTTTTTTTTAAAAAAAATTCTAAATATATTAAAATAAAATTTTTTAGATTTTTTTAATATCAGCATATACAAAACATTAATTTAATATTTTAAAAAATACTTTTAAAAAACATTTAAAAGCATAAATAAGTTGTGTCAAGCTCTCTCTTAGTATTTTTTTTTTTTTAACATGTTTCATAAGCACCTTAGCTTCTCTTTATTTTTTATTTTGTCCCTGATACTTTAATTGATATTTATTTTATTTCAAATAACTTATGAAAATTAAAATTTATTTTAATTTCAATTTCATTTGATTTTTTTTACATCTCTTTGTTTATAATTTAGTCCTTGAGTTTTTTGTTAATATTTCTTTCATTTGAAATAACTTATAAAAAATTGATTTTTTTTTAATTTCATCCTCATTTGATTTTTAAAATTTATCTTATTTAGTCCCCATTCTTTTAATTGTTATTTATGCTATTTGAAATAAATTTTTATAGTGTAATTTTTTGGCAATTTCATCCTCTATTATTTTTTTTTCTATCAGATTTTATTTTTATTCTTTTGATTGTTATTTTTTTTTTCTAATTTTTTTAGTTTTTTCTTACATTCAATTTCATCATTTAACATTAAGAGGATTTAGATTTGAGCTTTTTAATTAACTTCATTAATCCACTTAAGAGGATTTCACGAATTCCAATTTAAAAATTAATCCACTTAAGGACATTCACTAGAGGTTGCTTTTTTTATTTTTCAATTCTTTTAAGCTATATTTTTTTTTAGATTCATCCTTTGATTTTTATTTTATTAAAGATTAAGCTCATTTTTTTCATATGTTTTTCACATTTTTTCTTTTTCTTTTTATTTGGTTGGGTCTAGGGTCTTTTTATGTTTTGTTCTTAGATATATTTTCTCAAAATATTTTTTTTTAATTAAATATAATTGATTGATTAAATATAGACGAATACTCAATTCATTATATTTTGTTTGGTTTGGTTTTATATATTATTACTCTAATGAACCTTGCAACTTCTTTTGATGTGGTATGCATTCTTTTATATTTAAATTTAAACTAACACAATAAGTTTTTTTGTTATGAGCAATGTTCATAGTCAAGTGGTGGTAGGACTCTAACGATCTTTTTTTTCTTTTCATATATGATATTGATAACTTATATGTTTTTTTTTTTTATTTAGTGACCATTCCTTTTCTTTTGGCTAGTATAAATACACATCTGTTCCTTAGTTACGATCATAGTAGATTGGCAGAGAGCCAACCCTAATATTCATCTCCAGTGCCTCCCATCTTGCAACCTAGCTACCTCTTTACACAAACCTAAAACATTTTATTCCCTGAAAATCCCAGATTTTGTCTTGCCAGAAATGGGGACTCAAGGAAATAATCAATACATGACAATAATACTGTTGGTGGCAATTATTTTTGTATCATTTTCTAGGCATGCTTTGGCAGCGAGGCCATTAGATCAAGGAGCTGAACAGTGGTTAGTGAAAAATCTTACACGTCAATCTCTTCAAAGGGCTCCAGTTCCACCTTCAGGGGGTTCTCCATGCTCATATATTTCCGGCAGAGGGTGCTTAGGTCAACCCAGTGGCAGAGGTTGAAGATTTATTTTTGGGAGGTCTGCTCCTGTAAACAATTTCATCTACTAAATTTTCAAGTCAAAGTTAGAATAAGTAATCCAGCGAGTTCTGGGCTTTACGCTCGGGAGAATTTCCTTAATTTCACTGCTTTTGGTTTTGGAAATATATGTGTGTGCTTGAACATCTGTGAGCTGCAATAATATCTTACATGATTATCAATCTAATATGTAGTTTTGAGCATTTTTATGAATTCTGGCGATTTCTGCAAATATCACTGATGAACTGAAGGAAATCCGATTGAAAATTAATATTTCCAATGCTTGATGCCTCGTCCATTGAGCATAGGAGGTCAAGACTATTTCAACATTATTCGTTCACATATAAAATTGTTTGTTTTCAAGCTCCGTGCCTTTGATTTGGATTCTCTGCATTCAAACTTCTAATCTGCTCTTCAATTATCATTTATTTATTTATTTTGTATGCAATAATTATTTGATTGGGATTCAAGAAAGCTAATAAATACTTTAAAATATCTAAAACATTTTATTCACTAGAATTGTTAGATTTTTTCTTGCCACAAATGGGATCTCAAAGAAACAATCAATACTTGACAAGAATTCTTTTGGTTGCAATTATTTCTGTGTCGTTTTCTAAGAACATGTTGGCAGCACAACACAGTTGCAGTTGATCCAATCTCTTATTGAATCCCCCATATACACAGTTGCAGAGAAAGCAATGTCTGTTTCAAGAATTGAAAGCACAACACAACTGCACAAGCGTGTTCCTAAACTGATTAAACACAATGCCTCCAAGTTCCCAGGAAACTGCTCCTGATTCGAAGCAATTCAGCTGCAACATTTCTGATGTCCATCCGCTCCCTTGGCGAGTCTACAGAACACGCAACTCCTAGTGTGGTGATTGAAGTCAAACACTCTAGAATTTTGTTATCTCGGATATGGTTCATATTATGAGAGGCATCAGCATCTGTTTCCTCAACATCTCTAAAAAGTATCGGGTCCGCAACTTCCCCAACAAAGTCAGGCAAGGACATCCTAACGTAACCGTGAAGGTTCAGTCCATCTTTAAACATGTCATCTGTAGGTCTCTTTCCTGTTATCATCTCCAACAACAGAATGCCATAGCTGTACACATCCCCGCAAGTTGACACCTCAGTTCCCGTACCATACTCTGCAGTTTGTCAGCGTGGTCAATCACAGTTTTTTATGACATTTGAAATTGGTAGTAAACGGAAATAGAGTCGATCTTAAGAATATAAATTTAATCAGATGAAATTATTCAATATTGTAGTTTTACTACATTCATAGGTATTTCAGGGCATGGATCTGTGCCTTTTGTGGACGCAACATTGATCAAGTGAATAAATATGCATACTTTTTTTTTTAAAAAAAATATAAATTCATCTAATATTTAAAATTTTTATAATAAAAAGATTTTTTTTCTTTTTTCTAATTAAAATTTAATTAATGATATAAAATAGTATGAGCTTGTGTAAATTTTAAATTCAAAGACTTTTCACTTGAAATAATAAATAAAAAATAATATAAATTATATCTTAAATCTATTTAATACTTCAAGTTTTTAAAATGAGATTATCCTTTGACGCAAACAAAGAAAATAAGCTTTAAATATAAACTAAAGACTGGAATCTAGACTATGAAGTATAAACAATGAAATATCCTTCTAGTGTTACCTGGGGCTGCATGTCCGACGGTGCCTCTTATTCCAACAGTGCTTGTCTGACCCGTAGATAACTGCCTAGGGTCCTCTGAAGGGAACTTTGCTAATCCAAAGTCACTAACATGGGCAGTCATATCACCACCCAGAAGAACATTGCTAGGCTTCAGATCACAATGAACAATAGGCATTTCACAATCGTTGTGCAAATAATCAAGTGCGCTAGCCACATCAACTGCAATGTTTAACCGCTGGATGAGGTTCAGATTTCTTGGCTTGTGTGTTTCCTCCGATGTATGAACTGGATGCAACCACTCTTCTAGACTCCCATTGATCATGAACTCATAAACAAGAGCCTTGAAATCATTGCCTTGAAAATCAATGCTAGAACATACCGTTAAAATTTTGACAAGATTTCGGTGTCTGATGTTTATCAAGGCCACACATTCTGCCACGAAGCTTTTTGAAGCTCCTTTATGTAGCAAGTTGAATACTTTCACAGCGACAATCGCTCCATCTGACGCGAGAATTCCTTTGTACACAGACCCAGAACTACCAGCACCAATTAAATTTGCAGAAGAAAATCCATCAGTTGCTCGAAGGAGGTCTTCGTATGTTACCCTTCGAAATGAGGTCTCCCATGAACTCCCTGAAGCAGGCTTATTTTCTTTTTTCCTTGAACAAAAAAAAAACAATAAAGAGATCATCAAGATTAATCCAAGAATGCTGAAAGAAATAGTGATTATCACTATCAGCTTGGTAGAAAATTTTGGCTTTGTTGACTTATCGGAAATGCAGTTGGACAGATTCAGCTGTGGTATTCCACCACAAAGCTTGTTTCCCAAAATCGAAACTGCACTTGAATTCTCAAAGATACCATGCATAGGCACCTCGCCTTCAAGGTCATTAAATGATAGATCCAAACTCTGCAACTTAATGTCTGTCAAAAACTTCGGAATTCGGCCTGTCAAGTTGTTGTAGGAGAGATTAAGCTCTTGAAGTGCTCTCAAGGAACGCAGAGACTCCGGAATGGGGCCTCGGAAGAAGTTCCCATCCAAGTATAGATATTCCAAACTCACGCTACTGCCAAGACTCCTCGGAATTTCCCCAGATATCCTGTTTCTGGAGATGTCCAGTTCTCCAAGATTCACCAGCTTACCCACTTTTGAGGGAAGGACACCAGACAACTGATTCCCAAAGAGGGCCAAAACGTATGACAAGGATGAAATACCAAGTACCTCTTTCGGTATCGGACCACTCAGATTGTTTTGAGGGAGAGCCAAGGCCAACAAGTTCTGGCAATTTCCAAGACTTGGTGGGATGCATCCCTGTAAATTGTTGTATCCTAAATCAATTTCAATCAATGAGGTGATGTTCCCTAAGGAAGACGGTATGCTGCCTGATATTCTGTTTCCATAAAGAAGCAAAACAACTAAATTTGGTAATTTACCAAGAGAACTTGGTATAATTCCGGTCAATTGATTTTCCTCCAAAGCCAAATTATCCAAGCTTACGAGATTTCCAATCTTAGTTGGAATGCTTCCACGTATTTGATTTCTTCCGAATATCATCTTCTTGAGCTTTTTTGAGAAGTTACTAACTATTTCAGGCAGCACTCCTCCTAGATTGTTGTCATGTATACCCAAAGCTTCCAAATTGGTGCTGTTTGCGAGGGGATAGAGAAAGTTCAGGTCATCATCCTCACCATCTCCAAGATCATTGAGTTGCAATGAAAGCCACTGTAGATTAGGCATGGCTAAAGTGGGCACTTTCCCGGAGAAGTTGTTGGATGAAAGATGAACATGAGTAAGTTCCGAGGCATTTGAGAGTGTTGCTGGAATTAGTCCACTGAATTGATTGGTGTGAATTCGAAGAACTTCAAGATTTGGAAGAGTTAGGCCCAGTTCCGGAGGAAGCTGCCCTTGAAACTGGTTTGTGGGCACGGAGAAACGAACAAGAGAAGATATATTGTACATGGAGGGAGGGATTATACCACTCAGATTATTTATGCCGAAAGAAAAGAATTTCAATCTTTTCAATTTCCCAATACTATCTGGAATGCTTCCTTGCAATTTATTCACTGCCCCACTGAGTTCCACAATAGATGAAAGATTTCCAAAAGAAGAAGGTATCTCACCTTCTAGATTATTCATTCTGAAATCAAACACCTGCAGCTTCGATAAGAATCCAAGCTCTGCATGAAGTTTGCCCGTAAGATTGTTTCCCTCTAAACGAAGGTTCACAAGATTCGAGCATTGAGAGATATTCACAGGGATTGCACCAGTGAATGAATTGTTCGCAAGGACCAAGGTTTGTAGGCGAGACAAACGACCTAATTCTCGAGGAATCTCGTGGCTGAAGTTGTTGTATTCCACTTTTAGCACCCTAAGAAAACTCAAGTTTCCGATGTGGGGAGACAGACTTCCCACCAGTTGGCTGGAGTGTAGATCAAGCTCTACGACCCTTTGTTGCCGCCTTCCACATCTAACTCCTGGCCACTCGCAGAAGTGCAAGGATTCATTCCACGAGCTCAGTGTGCCAAGGGGGTCAGCAATTTGAGCCTTGAAACCTAGTAGGGAGAGTCTATCAGTCTCGTTTCCTCTTATAGGTAATGAGAAGGAAACGGAGAGTTGAACGACTAGCAAGAAAAGCGGAGACAGTATCCATGGCAGCTCCATTTTTTATGGAAATCGTAGAGCTTAACTTAAGCATGGAGGGTGTGTTAGCATACTCAAATATATAGGGAAGGAATGGGTGGGCTTAAAAAATGAACACAGGCAAATTATACCCTAAATGTAAAGATAGTGTAAGTTTTGGCCCAGAAACTGTCGACTTTGCGTGAAAATAGAGGGTCTTTTTCTTCAATATGAACTAAACAAGACACCCTGCGTTTACCTCATGGAAAGGGACCACCTCAGAGTTGAATTCAAAGTCCACGAGATTCCAAAATTCAATTAAGATTGTTGTTGGAATATTTTTCAGCTTCATTAATATGCTGGGTCCCTCTTATCTTTTTTAAACCCAAGAGGAACCAGGCACATTACATGTATTAAAACGAAACTGGACGGTAGCCCATCAAATGGGAGAAAAATACTGTGTACAGGCCTAATTAAGCTCAATTAAGGAGGAAAGTTTGGGGACATGGAATCAGGCACACTGCATTTGTTAAATGGGACGTATGCCGTTTTAGAATATCTCTGGGAGTAAATATATTGTTTTGGATAATAAGATCATGAGTTAATTAATTGTTTGTGAAATGCAGTAATGATCCAGAATCGTTGGCATCCCATTAAATTGTTTTGAAAAGTGTAACATTTACTTGAAAATTATAAATCCATTTCGAAACATTTTACAGTTGATTCAGAAAAGCAAAACGCAAAACAAAGTGATATTTTAAATAAAAAATATTTTAAAAATCAATCACATTATATATATATATATATAATTGTGTATTGATTACATAAAATTTTTTATTTCAATTTAAATTTTTTAAATTATAAAAATACATTAAAAAAACTTACATATATAATTTTTTATATAAAAAATAAAAAAATCTTATCCGTGACGGCACTAACTGTAATTTCTGGTGGCCAGATCACTGTAATATTACAGCGCATTGTGAGACAATAAGATTTTCTTATTGAGTAATGAGTGAAAAACGTGAATTCATTGATCTCATTTTCTTTCAAGGTTTCTGTTATTGTTATGGGTCGTCTCTTGTTTTTTTTTTTTTTTTTTTTCTGATTTTTGTTTTTTTTATTTATTAATATTGGTGTTCGGATCAGCTTGTGCGTATCTCAATTAATTTTATAATTTTTAAAATTAATAAATATATAAATCTTTAATAATTCTAAAATTAAGTAAATTATAAATCTATGATAATTTTAAAATGAATTAAACTTATAATAAATCTAAGATACCATTGTAAGCAGTTTGTTAAGTAAATTTTGGAGTCCCCGTACAAAAGTAGAAAGACACTACAGGACAAACAACTAACGACCGCTCGTGTAAGAGAAATGAGGGGACACGTGGTGGCTGCGGACCACATGTTCTGGCAAAGAGGAAGTTGGTTTCGTGTTGTGTTTGGAGACTGGGCTCCGTTGAATGGAACTCTCAATCTCAAGGTGAGGGCCTTCTCCAAGCCATCTGATTTTTTATAATCGGTTACCTTGTTATGCTTATAAATATTTTAAATTAACTAGTATTTTATTAAATTATTTAATTGTACTTTTAAGATATAAAATGATTTATTTTCAAATGAAACACATAAAAAAATAAAAGTTAAAGAACATATAAACACTCGATAGAATATATATTAACCAGTATCAAACATGCACTTTATTTGAATATATAAAGCCTTGCATGAAGTATTTTAATCGTTGTGTTTAAAAATAAAAAGGATTTAAATGCGAGTGTGGAAAGACTTTTCTTTCCTTTTTATTCAAACAGCAATCTTCAAAGCGGACAAGGGACAACACGAGGAAAGGACAGAGGAATTTTCCGTTATTAAGAGAGTGTTTGTTTTTACTGGAATTGTTGTGGTTGCGGTTGGAAAAAAGTGATTTTTTAAAAAAGTGCTTTTTCTGTGGTTTGTGTATATAATTTGAGTGTTTGGTTAAAGTTGTGGTTTGACTTTATTGTGGTTAAAAAGATGTTTGGTTAAATTGTGGTTGCGGTTGCTTTTGGAACTAAAATGACTAAAAAGGACATAAATAAAATAAGTTTTTTTGTTAAGAGGAAATAAAATATTGTTTGCACATAAATACCGGCTAAATAATCAAAGTTTGCTTTGTTATTACAATTACATATTATTGCCCCATCAAACAATTTGCAATGCCATCACGAATATCATCCATACCCGACGCCCTCTGGTGTGAACTCGTTTGTGATTGTGGAACGACATCGGGAAAAATATCTTGAGGAACGAAATCAGGGTGGTTATCAAAGTTGTTGAATGCAACATCTTGGCTCGACTTCCGTCGAATATAGTTGTGTAGCGCCATTGATGCGACAACAATTTTAACCTGTGATTCGTAAGGAAACTCAGGCATGGTTTGCAAGATTCACCATCTTTTCTTCCAAACTCCAAATGTACGTTCGATCACACATCGTAATGATGAATGGACTCGGTTAAATAGTTCCTCTCGACTTCGGGGTTGTCCTCGTCGACGAAATTCTGGAAGATGATATCTTTCCCCTCTATATGGACCCAAGTAACCGTACTCATTCGGATATCCCGAATCAACAAGATAATACTTCCCTGCATAGATGTCAGAAATTTTTCCCACTTACAAAAAAACTTCATAAAAAAAAAATTAGAACAGCTGAACAAACATATTTTTTTAAAGAAAATCTACCTTCCGGTGGCCTCGGAAATTGTATGTTTGTATTTCCAATCGCTTCATAAAATATTCTTGTATCATGAGCACTACCTTCCCACCCAGCCCAAACAAATGTAAATTGCATGTCAAAGCTACATGCTGCCATTACATTTTGCGTCGGTATACCTTTTCTACCAATGAATGGTATTTGATTTTCTTGTGAAACACATGCACGTACATGTGTTCCATCAATCGCTCCAATGCAATTCTACAAAAACATAAAGTGTATTGCCGAATCAATTTAATTGCACGTAAATATTTGATTATAAGCTTTTGAAATATTCAACTACTTGTACACAATATTGCTTACCTTGAAATAGGGCATGTATCTCGGATTCATTGCAATTTCCAATGGAGTTGTTGTGAATTCTGGATCGACTGGTCTTATTATATGCGTTGCAAGCAAGCACACAGAACGAAGCACCTCATTGAAATTTCTTGAAACAGTTTCACCTGAATGCTGAAAACACTCCTGCACTTCCCTATTCGACGCTCCTAGAGCTAAAGTGTAGACAAACATGCCTAATTTCTCAATAACACTCATCCGTCTAGACGGTTTCAACCCATACATCGTTTCCAACTCCAAAGCCAAACTTTTTAATGTGTCAGAATCCATCCGAAACATGTTCACACAACGTATCCAATGACCATTTATAATTTCCATCAACCATCGCATGCCAGTGTTATATGAATTCATACATGGCTCTTTATAAATATACGTTTCGTGATATAAAGCCATTGCTCCTGCAGTGCAGATGACTAATTTTTTTGCGATCACACTCTCTACGCCAAAATAATTCTCCACTGTCATCGTCATCCTGTTGATTTAAGTCGTCATCCTGAACCTCACTATTGTAGTTTCCATAACCATCACTGAAACTTCCTCTAAATCCACTTACAGAACTTGTACCAGCAAACCCATCGGACACATGCCAACCAACATTATTCATAACATTTTCATAATGGTCATCAAACAGTGCATTAAACCAGTTCGCATCCATATCTACAAAAAAAAAATTCAATAAATTTTTAACCTGCATCGTACCAATACAAACTACATGTTAATTGACTAAATTATTTTGAATTTTTTTCTCGTTCATGACGGTCTTAACATAAAACATCTATGTTCGATTAAACGGTATAGTTCGAGCAGCTTTATGCGGTCAGACCAACCCTATTTTCTTTTTTAACAACTGAAAAATCGATTTTGATATTGATGGTTTCTTTTTAATGATAGGAGTGCTACTATGACTTTTTTTAGCTTTCATCTCATCTACAAAAATAGATTGAGGTTAAGGGGAAAAAATCAAATTAATTTATTTTTTGGGACAAATTTAAGGGCATTTTAGGGTTAGAAACTGATTTATTAAACTTCTTAAGATGTTTATTTGGTTTGTCTCGTGAAAATAGTTTGCAAATTAGTTTTTTAGGTCCAAAAACCATAGCCTCACATTCTGTCTATCTCTCTGGTGACCGAAAAACAAAATGAATAAACAACACATTGTGTATTTTATATTTTAATACAAGATTACAGCCCACCCATAAACATAAAACATTATTAACGAAGGCTAGGTGTGTCGGCCTAGCTTTGCAGTCTTACTTGTTCCATGCCTTTATCTGATCGAGCATCTTTAATGAATCATTTCAAGGCTTGTATGAAGCATCACTCTATCAAGATTCCTAAATATAACAGCAGCCATAAAGAGAAGGGGCTGCTGTCTTAAGTTGACAAAAAACCAAACATGCACATAATTGACAATAACAGCAGCCATAAAGAGAAGGGGCTGCTGTCTTAAGTTGATAAAAAACCAAACATGCACTTATAATTGACAATAACAGCAGCCATAAAGAGAAGGGGTTGCTGTCTTAAGTTCACAAAAAACCAAACATGCACTTATAATTGACAATAACAGCAGCCATAAAGAGAAGGGGCTGCTGTCTTAAGTTCACAAAAAACCAAACATGCACTTATAATTGACAATAACAGCAGCCATAAAGAGAAGGGGTTGCTGTCTTAAGTTGACAAAAAACCAAACATGCACTTGTTTAATTGACAATAGCAGCAGCCATACAATTGTTTACCACCAACCTTCTGCTAACAAAACAAAAATATAAAGCATTATTAACTAAAAAGCATCCATAAAATTAACAACCAACCTTCTAAAGTCAATGCACTTGAAGTTGCAGTCTAAAAACAGCCACAAAACCTCCTGAAACAGCCCTCAATACATGTTGGAATGCTTGCAAATTTTGTGTCCAACCAATGAAAATGCAAAGGACTTCTAATGCATCTTAAATAGAAACACACACACCAACATATATTTACTGCTGCCAAACCCAGCAGCAACCATTTTTACCATTACCAACCAGTCAACCTACAAAGTCCCATTCAACCCACTTTCAAACATTCATGTCAGGAACTATACTGCACCTCATTAGCTGCCTTTCAACTCAACATACATTCAACCAATCAGCAGCCATTCAACTCATAAAAGACAATGCAATCCATTACGTTACAATATAAAATTCAAGGCTGAAAAAAGCCAACTGAACATAGATTTATCCAGCATTCAAAGTAGACTATAGAAGTCAACACTCAACCTACAATAACAACTTGTAAAAGGAACAACAATAGTTGTTAACAATTTCTAAAACATAACAAACAGCCGACAACTACAAATACATTAAAAAGTGTTCAACATATGAAACGTTACAAGTTACGAAACCTGGGAAAAACAGCAAAGGCATAACCGTTTGCATAACTGATTTTGCAATTCTACAGCCGTAGCAACACCTCATGAACCTCAATTTTTTTTGCACTTTTACCTGCGAAAAAACAAATAAACATTAAAATGTTTTTGACAGAAAATAAAATTTCATTGCTGCAACAAACAACACACAATAACATATATTAATGTAAGTTTTCCATGTATAGAATTTAAACTTACTTCAAGGTCGGTAGTTTGCCCTTCGATCGAACATTAATTTCAGCCACTGAAATTTGCGGTCCATGTCACCAATTGTTGCCCATATTTCCCTCCTACTTCTAACCATAAAAAACTCAGTTGCAAAACAATACAACTCACTGCCGAACACCACTTCCTCAATGGAGTGAAACTCCTTCATCACCTCTTCTATGCTACAACCTTTTTTATCCAAAACACTTGACGTGCATTCACTCTTGGTAGAAACACTGTCCACTAACTTATCTAATCGAGTAAATAATTGCGATCCCCTTCCGGCACTCCTTTTTTTTTCTCATTTTGTCTAGAACTTTGTTGCACACCTTTTCTTTTCCCTCTATTACCGGTGGGATTACTTGTGCTATTGGCAAAAGTCACATCAGCCACCATATTCTCCACATCGGCAATAAAATTGGGAAGACTACCCTCCTCAGAATCTCCATTACCTTCATGAAGATGAGGGTCATCATTCATTGCGTTAGTGTGCATTTGACCGCCACCATCTTCATCAGAATTCAGACCCTACGATGGAGCCCAAGCATACTAACCGGTTGCAACAGTGTTTGTAAACATGATATCATATTTACAACACAAAGCTGGATCGATCCCAGCATGCCTAAACTTTCTTGCCCCGCGTATCTCCTACAACACGGGACAATGAATGAAAAAATACATAAAAAATTATGTGAAAGCATGCAACCAAACAGTAAAGAACAGCTGTAAAAATACAGAAAAAAACAGACCTGGTTTTTAGCTTTCCACCATTCATCAGGAGCTGCAATTGTTCCAAGTTCAGCACTCCATCCTACTCCTTTTTCGGAAATCAACCTTTTCCATATTCTCCAATCTTTTTTAATTCCGTCCCACTTATTCTTTAATTGTGCTTTCGTTAATGCATGGCCAGTTTGATCCTTAAAGCTATTCATAACAAACTTCCACCCAGCTTTGTCGAAATGGGTGTTGGGTCGCATACCTTGCTCAATTGCTCCAATACATATGTCACAAAAAGCATGCAACATCTCTATAGTCCAACAAGCCTTATCTTGTGATTGAGAATCGTCCATGTTCTCGTTTTTGCCTAATTTATGTACATATAAGAGGGTGAGGTGAGTCTACAATTGATCCCTACATCCCTAATTATGTCAAACCTTGTCATCCAAAATGACAGATTTTGGACATGAGACTCATGTATGAAATCTAAATAAAATGTTAATGACAAAATTACCACAGCTCGTATGATATGCATGAGCTATAAAAAGAAAATAGATCATTTTGATTAAACTAAAAGAAATGGGAACAAAAACAGGGTTGCCTTCATCCTGAAAGTTGCAGCCTCTTTTACTAACAAATTAAACTGTTTTTCACCACCAGTTCAGACACCATCAATACAAAGTGTAAATTCCTCTAATAAAAAAGGCATTTCCTTTAAAATTGAGGATAAAAATAAATCGTAAGTAGCTATGACTTAAAGAGACCAAAAGTAGAAGGGACAAGCAAAAGAGATAGGTTTCTGTGGAGCAATAAACCAAAACTTTCCTTCCTATTGTATTTTGGATTCTAACTTGATAGTAAGAGCATTATTCAGTACAGAACTACAATAATTGTATCAAAGTTGAAGATGATTACTTCTAAATTCTACATGTACTTGACATATTAATAATAATAATAAAAAAACACTCAAACTCATGAAATTAATGTATTTGTGGAGATAGTGCAAATGAATTGTAACCATAAAGCATACCTCTAAATTCTTAATGCTGGATGCAGAGGAAGTATAATTGAAGTAGTTGTGCTTTACAATAAGATATCATAATCTACACATTTTTTAGGTCATGCCCAGTGAAAACTATGTTGAACACAAATAATCATTCTAGTAATGCTAATTGCAGAGAACACACAAGATAATACTTGAAATCTATGTGTATGATCCATAGAAGCAAAGCATTGAGGCAGGCACTCAGGGACTGCAACTGCCAGTAATAAGAGCACTTGGTTGCATCAAAAATAGAATTGAATTTCAGCTTGAAAACAAATTCAATTCGGAAGGAAATCTAACTAACAACAGATAAGACTGTATCTCAATTGTGTTTGGTGATAAGAAAACAAAAAAATAGTGATAAGAGATTGAATAAATAGTCAACTCGGTTTTTAGTCTAAAACTACAGCAAAAGAGACTATAACTCCTCAAGAATGGAATCTAAAATAGTAAGTTGGCTAAATTAAAAAAATATATATATATATACTGAATTTGAGCCAAACTAAACTTAATCCATGAATTTATTTTTTTAATTTGAGTACCTAAAACTATTTTTTGTTAATAAAAAATAGATCCTTATGTTAATTTTGACAATATATATTAGTTTAGAAACATGACACATTTCGTAAACACAAGTAATTTGAAAAAACAAACAAAAACCTGGAGAAAAATAAAGTAATGCATGACAGAAGATATCAAAATTGAATTTTAGCAGAGACAATGAAGATAATGACCGGGTAGCTCCATTTAAAAAAAAAACCCACATCAAAACCAACAGGATATCAAGTGTATTTGTGCCTATGTATGCATAAAAGTGTAAGCAAATATTCACATGTCAAATTTTAACACAACGCAGAACCACAATCACATGCAAAATTTCCAATGAGACAGATACAGTAATTGTTGAACCGATACAGAGCAACTAACCTGGTAATTTCGTGTGCAACCGAGAATGAGCTTCGTAAGATGCTTCTGCTTGAGCTTTCCAGGAAGATAATATTTCGATGATCTCGTTGGTTCTGCAAATAAAAGTCACAGGAAGAGATAATTTTTGTTAGGGAAAACAGTTAGTTTAAGATGATACAAAATGATCTAAAAATTTTTTTAGGTCAAGTGGGAATAAAATTACCTGGGTCAGTGCATGTCTTCTTCAAACGCGAGATGAGTTCCTCATGACAGCAGATCGGTGGCAGATGGGCTTGATTTACAGTCAGCTAACAACCAATTCGTGTCTTTGTTAGAGAATGGATGACGCATCACAATCAATCAAACAAAAGCAGGATTAAGTGATGTCTAACCTTGTTTAAAACAGCAGTAAACTATCTCTCTCCCTCGCAACCAAGAAAGATGATGAGGAAGAAGCCCAACTCTCTCCTTATCTCTCTGTCTCTCTTTTACCTTTTGTCTTGAGAACGAGTGTGTGGGTGTGTTTAATCGCGAGGAGGAGAACTAATTTTTTGAGAAGAGGGCAGCTGTGGATCGGGAGCTCAGGGACGAATATTGCAGAAGAGGGGAGACGATGGTGTGTAGTTGAGGGCAGATTGGGTGAAATTAATTTTTTGGTGTGAAATTAATTTTTTGGTAAAGTTTGCTGCGTTTTCTGAACAGCAGCAACGGTAAAAAGCAGCCCTCACATGCTTTTGTTTACCCTGCGTTTGAAACTCAATTTCTGTGGACCCCATGGAGTTATAAAATGGTGGTTGCAATTGAACCAAACAGGTTGATGCAACGAAACGCTGGAAACGTGGACGCTTCCACGTTACCAAACGGGGTCTAAGTATGGTGGGTGGCTGGTTAGAAAATAAATGCGTGTGTGGAAAGACTTTTCTTTCCTTTTTATTCAAACAACAATCTTCAAAGCGGACAAGGGAAAACACGAGGAAAGGACAAAGAGGAATTTTCCGTTATTAAATATGGTAGGTGGCTGGTTAGAAACCAAATGCGAGTGTGGAAAGACTTTTCTTTCCTTTTTATTCAAACAGCAATCTTCAAAGTGGACAAGGGAAAACACGAGGAAAGGACAAAGAGGAATTTTCCGTTATTAAGTATGGTGGGTGGCTGGTTAGAAAATTCTTGAGTTCGTGTTTAAAAGTCTCCCTGCCATGCTAATAACATAAAAGCGACATAAAATAAATTTCTTTAGTTGTTTATAATTTTTTCCCATAGCCTTTTTAGTAACTTCCTGTTGATTGCAATCCCACATGTTGTATACATTTAAAAAAAACTTTAAATTATATACCAACAAAAATCTATTATGTATTATTTTTGTTAAATAATATATTTATCTTATTTTATTTATTAAGGGTAAAATATTATTTTTAATTTAACATATATATAAATTCTTTATATTTAGATTAAAGGAAGAACTTTAAAACAAATCATTTGAGAAGAATTTTAAACTCCTTTACTTTCATGTTCGTATTTATTTTTATATTAATTAAATTATTTTAACAATTTTGTTATGATTTCGAGAGAAAAAATACATATAAACGATAAAACTAGAGAGGATATGTTCTTTGTATTAGTGTTTTTTTTAAATTATTTTAAAATTATTATAAAAACAAATTTATTTTATATCCATATTTCAATCAATCATGTTTTTTTTTTTTTTTCACCATAGGACCTTCAACGTCCCGAAGAGACCATACTCTCAGCCTTGTTCACAAGTTGACATCCAGAATGGTTTGTTTTTCAAGGTCCTTGCCTTTGATTTTAGACTCTCCGCATTCAAACTTCAAATCCGCGGCTTTCAGTCAAACTATAATAATAAGAAGAAGAAAATTCCTTTCCTTTTGGCAAATATAAAGATAGACCTGCTCCTCCATCATGATCATAATCATACCAGATAGGCAGAGAGCTAATCCTCTTCATCTCCATAACCACCCACCCATCTTGCTCACCAGCTACCTCTTTACACAAACCTAAAACATTTTATTCCCTGAAAATCCCAGATTTTGTCTTGCCAGAAATGGGGTCTCAAACAGATAATCAATACTTGACAACAATACTCTTGGTGGCAATTATTTTTGTATCATTTTCTAGACATGCTTTGGCAGCGAGGCCATTAGATCAAGGAGCTGAGCAATGGTTAGCGAAAAATCTTATACTTCAATCTCTTCAAAGGGGTCCAGTTCCACCATCGGGTACTCCATGCTCATATATTCCAGGTCACGGCAAAGGGTGCTTAGGTGAAATCAGTGGCAGAGGTTGATGATTTTTTCTTGGGAGGCCAAATAGTATGCTTTTATAAACAATTTCATCTACTAAATTTTCGAGTCAAAGCTATGAATAAGTAATCCAGCGAGTTCTTGGCTTCACGCTCGGGAGAATTTCCTTAATTTTACTTCTTTTGGTTTTGGAAATATATCTGTGTACTTGAACATCTGTGAGCTGCAATAATATCTTACATGATTATCAATCTAAATGTAGTTTTTGTTGACCGTTTCTCGTAGCCGTTATAAACGACTCTCCCACTCTCCTTTACACTTATGAATTATTAAAATGATACACTCTATCTAAAGATTATAATCTTCATATTTATAAGCTCTCAAAATGGTTCAGTCTAAGGTTGTAACTTTCATATTTACAAACTTTTAAAGTGGTTCATTATAAGGTTGTAACTACCCATGATATACTAAATATATGGGACACATATCTATTAAAGCTTGATGGAAGCTTTGATTATAAATACTGTTATTTAATCCTCATACTCACTGACTTAATTCCCTTAAGTTTTACACCATCTATATAAAGTGAGTAGAGTTTAGAAGTGTCAAATATATATAAAAAAGAGCAGCAAATACGTGAGGAACATTAATGGCTGGAGGTATTGTTTCCTTGTCATTAAACTTTACGATTTTGATATAAATATATTTATTCCGTATCATAGAATCGTATATTAAGTTCTACATTTAGTATTAGAGTATGGTTTTATCTCTGTCTTGGTTTATAAAGTTGCTCTGTTTATGGCTGAAAGTTTGATAAAATTTCAGTAAGGAAATCGAAGTCTGCAACCCAGTATGAAGGTTGAAGGCAACTAAAATGACATGCAACTTTAATTTTTGAAAAACAATGACATTTAGTTTCCACTTTATAGATAGTCTTGGAACTGTGCTAATAATTGTTATAATTTTTATTTGATTTAATTATATGCAATTTGAATTATTATTGTGCAAATTTAATTATTATACTCATATTTAGTTTGCATGAATTGATTATTTCTGCTCCATATTAATACATGTAATTTTTATGAGTGTGTGTGTGCGCGCGTGTATAGAGAGAGAGAGTTAAAAGCATGAAATTAAATGTTATGCCTAATATTATAGTTTTGATTATGCAATATTTATGCTTATATTATGATAATTATTTGTGCATAATAATAACATGTTAGTATTATTTAAAATTATGTAATTCATAATATTAAGCTAGTCTTATGCGATTTAATGTCTAATGATCTATATAATTTTAATTAATTAGAAAATAGCCACAACATCTTTAATTGAATAAAATTATATATTATGAATGATTAGGATCACATAAAGAATATTAGACATTAATTGTAATTAATTATACTTAATATAATAAATTTTATCCCACAAGAATTTTTATTATATTTATATTATTAATTATGATAAAATATCAAGTTATTCATAACTTACCCACAAGAATTATAAATTAAGTAAATAACTTGATATTTTTATCATAAAAGTTTAATCTAAAATAAAATATATATCAAATTATAATCATAATATATCATTTAGAAGTATGAATTAAGTAAATAATTTGATCATAAATAATAATTGAATCCACTTGATTTAAGAATTTAGCCCACATGTATTTTTATGTCATTAGATTCGATATTTAAGCATGATTTACATTGGTAAATCATGAATATTTATTGCCTCAGTTTTAACTTAAGCATGTAATCTATAATTGTATGTAGTTTTACAACCTGCAAATATCTCTGATGTTCGTTATGATATCCCTGAACTTAAAGGAGATAACTATAAGATCTGGAAGGAAAGAGTTCTTTATTTAGAGCAGATGGACATAGACTATGCTATTAGGAAAGATGAACAACCAGAACTCACTGATACTGGCACTGCAGCGGACATCATGCTTTATGAGCGATGAGAGCGATCTAATCGCCTCACCATGATGGTCATTAAGATAATAAGATTAGAATTTATGTTAGTATTCGTGGTTCTATCGATCAACATGAAAAGATCGGAGACCTGCTAAAATCCATTTATGAATAATTTATCACTTTAGACAAAGCGCTAGCAAGCACCCTAATCATGAAGTTCTCATCCCTAAGGCTCACCAATGTGAGAGGTGTGCACGAGCACATCATGCAAATGAGGGATCTTGTGGCTCAATTGAAGAAACTTAAGGTTGAAATGTCGGAGTCCTTCCTGGTGCATTGTATCTTGAACACCCTTCCGCATCAATATGGACCCTTCAAAATCTTATGCAACACACATAAGGAATATTGGTCAATTAATGAACTCATGACCATGTGTGTTCAAGAATAAGGGAGACTAGTGATGAAACAGGGTGAAAGTGCAATGTTGGTAACACGTAGGAAGGGAAAATCTCAAGCCAATCAAGAAGGGAAAGGTAAAATACCTCCTCAAGCTAGTATAAAGAAAGATTCAAGTGTTTCTTTTGTAAAAAAAAAGGACACATGAAGAAGGAATGCCCCAAATTTTAGAAATGGCTTAAGGACAAAGGTAATCCAAATTCATTTGTTTGTTATGAATCTAATATGGTTGATGTCAATGTTAACACATGGTGGATTGATTCTGGATCAACAATCCACATTTCAAATTCCATGCAGGGTTTGCAAAACCTAAGGAAGCCAGTTGGAAGTGAGCAAAGCATCTTATTAGGAAATAAGATGGGCTCACATGAGGAAGCTATAGGAACTTGCTATTTAATTTTAAGTAGTGGTTTTGTTTTAAAGTTAGAAAAGACCTTTTATGTTCCAAGTTTCTCTAAAAACTTGATTTCAGTTTCTAGACTTTTACCTTTTGAATATTCCTTTAATTTTTCATAATAATCATTCAGTTTATTTTATAAATCTGATTGTGTCGGGAATGGTATTTTGTCTGATGGTCTTTTCTGCATTAATTTATAAAACAATATCACTTATGATACAATGCATGTTCACACTAGCATTAAAAGATGTGTTATTGATGAAAATTCCTCTAAATTATAGCACCAGAGATTAGGTCATATCTCCATAGATAGAATTAAAAGATTGGTGAATCAAGGGGTACTTAATACTCTAGATTTTACTGATTTTGAGACTTGTGTGGACTGTATAAAGGGAAACAGACCAACTAGTCAAAGAAAGGTGCCACTATGAGTTCAGACATATTAGAGATCATATATAATATATGTAGTCCAGACTTGGACTGACTTAATCAGAAATACTTGATTTCTTTTATAAATGGTTACTCACGATATATGTATCTTTACATGCTTTATAATAAAAATGAAGCATTAGATGCTTTCAAGATTTTTAAGGCTGAAGTAAAGAAATAATACGGTAAGCAAATTAAGATCATGAGATTGGATAGAGGTGAAGAATATTATGGTAGATACACAGAGAATGGACAAGCACCTAGGCCATTTGAAAAGTTTCTTCAAGAACATAGGATTGTTGCCCAATACACCATGCCTGGTTCACCAGATCAAAATGGTGTAGCAGAAAGAATAAACCAAACATTATTGGACATGGTGCGGAGTATGCTCAGCAGCTCCAAACTTCCTAAATCATTGTGGGCTGAAGCACTTAAGATGACAGTGTATATATTAAACCGAGTTCCAACCAAGTTTGTTCCCAAAACACCTTTTGAATTATTGAAAGGTTGGAAGTCGAGTTTACGATGTATACACGTTTGGGGATGTCTGTCTGAATTTATAATCCACAAGAAAAGAAACTGGACCCAAGGACCATTAGTGGACATTTCATTAGATATGTTGAAAGGTCTAAGGGTTACAGATTTTATTATCCATCTCACAGTACTAGGATTGTGGAATCAAGAAATGCAAAGTTTCTTAAAAATAACTTAATTAGTGAGAGCGATCAAACTAGAAATATTGTTTCTAAAAATAATCATTCAGAATCTCAACCTTCCACTTCAAGTGATAGATTGATTATTGTTTACAACACCCCTCAAGTATAAACTGGTGTTGAACAACCAATCATTGAAGTTCCACAAGTTGCTGATGATATTCTAATAGATCAAATAGTTCAAGAGTTGTCAAGAACTGTTGAACGATGAGTTGAACCACATACTTCTCAGGAATATAATGGTACAACATTAAGAAGATCTATTAGACCAAAGAGATCAGCAATTCCTAATGATTATGTTGTGTATCTGCAAGAATCTGACTATAACGTTGGAGCCAAAAATGATTCTGAATCTTTTTCACAAGCCATGAGTTGCAAAGAAACATAATTATGATACAATTTCATGAAGGAAGAGATGAATTCTATAAAGAGTAACCGAGTCTGGGATCTTGTTGAGTTACCTAATGGTGTAAAAGCCATTGGATGTAAATGGGTTTTTAAAACAAAGAAAGACTCATTAAGTAACATTGAGAGATACAAGGCAAGATTCATTGCTAAAGGATTCACTCAGAAAGAAGGAGTCGATTACACGGAGACTTTCTCTCATGTATCTAAGAAAGATTCTTTAAGTATTATTTTGGCATTAGTAGCCCATTTTGACTTAGAGTTCCAACAAATGGATGTGAAAACAACATTTTTCAATGGAGATCTAGAGGAGGAGGTTTACATGAAGCAACCTGAAACATTTCTCTCTAGTGATGGTGAGCAATTGGTTTGTAAGCTCAAGAAATCTATATATGGTTTAAAACAAGCATCCCGTCAATGGTATTTAAAATTCCATAATGTAATTTCTTCATTCAGTTTTGTAGAAAACATTGTGGATAATGTATATAATAAAAGGTCAGTGGGAGTAAAATATGTTTTCTTATTTTATATGTGGATGACATTTTGCTAGCAACCAATGATAAGGGTTTGTTGCATAAGGTGAAACAATTCCTCTCTAAAACTTTTGATATGAAAGATATGGGTGAGGCATTTTATGTTATTGGCATTAAAATCCATAGAGACAGATTTTAAGGTATCTGGGGTCTGTCTCAGGAAACCTATATTAATAAAGTTTTAAAGAGATTTAAGATAAAGGATTGTTCTCCAAGTGTAGCTCCTATTTTGAAGGGTAATGGATTTAATTTGAATCAATGTCCGAAGAACGATCTTGAAAGGGGAAAAATGAAGAACATTCCATATGCTTCTGCTGTCAGAAGCCTCATGTATGCTCAAGTTTGTACAAGACCTGGCATTGTATTTGTTTTGAGAATGTTAGGATGATATCAGAGTAATCCAAGTTTAGACCACTAGAGAGCTGCAAAGAAAGTGACGAGGTACCTTCAAGGAACCAAAGACTATATGCTTATGTATAAACCAATAGATAATATGGAAGTAATTGGCTACTCAGATTCTGACTTTGTTGGCTGTATTGATTCACGCAAATCAACATCAAGATACATATTTTTTATGGTTGATGGAGTTGTATCATGAAGGAGTGCTAAACAGACTTTGACTGCCACTTCCACTATGAAAGCTGAGTTTGTCTCTTGTTTTGAGACTACTTCACATGGTTTATGGCTTAAGAGTTTTATTTCTGGGCTTAGAATTGTGGATTTTATCCATAAGCCATTGAGAATGTTTTGCGATAATTCAGCTATTGTTTTTATAGCTAAGAACAACAAAGTGGAAGTCGAAGTAAACACATCGACATTAAGTATTTAGCCATAAGAGAACGTATTAAAGAAAAGAAAGTGGTCATTGAACACATCAGCGCTGAATTAATGATCGCTGATCCTTTGACTAAGGGCATGTCATTATGTAATTTTTCATTGTTTGAACAATGTTATTTTCCTAACTATTTTGATATTATTCTCATATTGATGTGCACCTTAATTTGATTTTGAGAAAAATTTGTTTGTGTTGGACCAAGAATAAACATAGGGTTTATTCATTAAGAACTTGTTGCCACATAAATTATAATGTTTAAAGAAATAAATACATAGTAATATATGAAAGATAATACTCATCAATTAGAGGGTCTATCACCATGATTCATGTATTTATTATTAAAACAGATTATCAATGGGTTTAAGATGAAACATTAAATTACAAATGTGGACCAAGTGAGAGAATGTTGACCGTTTCTCATAGAGCCGTTATAAACGACTCTCCAACTCTCCTTCACACTTATAAACTATTAAAGTAGTTCATTCTAAAAGTTATAACCTTTATATTTATGAGCTCTTAAAGTGGTTCACTCTGAGATTGTAACCTTCACATATTTATGAGCTTTTAAGAGCTCATAAATATTTTGTAGTAGCCTTCACGGTAAGGAAACTTGAAAGAAACGGGCCTTTAAGAGCAAATTTATTAAACTCGATTTGATCCATTTCTCAACTTAAACTGTCTTCATGGATGAGTGGGTGGATCTAGAGCAATTTAAAATAATTTCATTTCATCATTATTTTTTTTTAAAAAAAAAAGTTAAACAACCTTATTTTAAAAAACTCAAATTAGATTTTAAAAAAATTGATTCAGCCACATGTTGATCTTTCAAATTAATTAAATTACTCAGTCAAATCCTATCCAATTTAATTTAAAACTTATTCTGAATCCAAGACGATATTAAGTCAACTCAACATTAGTGGCCTCTCCAAATTCTACTATGCTTTGGGAATATCACTTTGTTTTGCGTTTTGCTTTTCTGAATCAACTGTAAAATATTTCGAAATGGATTTATAATTTTCAAGTAAATGTGACACTTTTCAAAACAATTTAATGGGATGCCAACGATTCTGGATCATTACTGCATTTCACAAACAATTAATTAATTCATGATCTTATTATCCAAAACAATATATATATATATATATATATCCATAAAAATATTTATTTAAATTTAAATTTTTAAAATAAAAATATCTTATCCGCGGCTGTAATTTCTGGTGACCGGATCACTGTAATATTACGGCGCATTGTGAGAATAACCTTGCTGGCATCATTATTCTGGGACACATTCTTGTCAACAACCACCTAGCGTCATCAACAAGATTCCTAACATCAACCATTGATCAGTGTCCTGAGAAATGGCAGTGTAATGTCATTAAGCATTTTCGTCATAAATCTTGTGATAGTAATGGTTGTGGTGAGCTAGTGATGTCCGTACGGTAATGGCGGCAATGATAGCATGGCTTTTATCAAAACAAAGACCAAAAACAAAATAGTATCTCAGATTGTTCCTTCCACCAAAGTTCACTAATATTTTCCTTCTAAAAACTTGCATATTTCATGATATAAAAAAAAATTATAGGATGGGAAACAAGTAAATAAAATTTTTTAAAATCAAGACAGGATGAAATTAAAAAAAATTAAAATATTTTGGATCGATTTGAAAAAATACCTTGTTTTGAGACTCGATTTGGGAACTGGAAATACATTAGTGGCTTCCTGGTCAAACTGTGCAAATGAGCCAGTCCGTCAGTGATGGAGGAAAGTGCTCGTCGTGCACGATATGTTAGACAAATTTACTTTTGTTCATATTTTAAAATAGGAATAATTATAGTAATGTTTATCAGTATCTGATTGTTTGAATAAACCATGGCATTAGAATGGAGAAACAGTGAGTGGAAAAAAAAATCTCATTTTATGTGAATATTCCTACCATTCTTGACGATCCCAGTTTTGATTATCTTTCATAATTTAGAAAATATTTATTTATTTTTACTCCTACTAATATAAAATCTTCTAAATTTTGCTCATGATCAATTTGATTTGGCATCTCCTTGATGCCTTAAAAGCAAAGGTATGGATACAATAAACAAGAACTGTTAATTAGATTACGTTTACTGATAACAGTTTAATTAAAAAAATAAATTGCACTTCATTGCGATTAACAAAAAGTTATAAGCCACATGAAAATAGCTTTCGGATCCAGAACTTGTAACCTTCGCAACTGAGAGACGTCAAGAAACATAGCCAAAGTCATGGAAAACCAGTGATAAAAAAGCCAAGTTATGAACTAAAATCAAGTTTCATTAAATTGTGTTCAGATCAGAATCCAAACAACCTTTACAAAGACTAACTCCGCAAAGCCCACAAAAGACCCAAACAAACCCTATCCACCTAAGAGCTAGTGAACTTGGTAACGGCCTTAGTCCCTTCAGAAACAGCATGCTTATTCAATATTGTAGTTTTACTACATTCATAGGTATTTCAGGACATGGATTTGTGCCTTTTGTTGGACGCAACATTGATCAAGTGAATAAATATGCATACAAGTTTTAAAAAATAATATAAATTATATTTTGAGTTTTATCTCATGTCTTAAGTTTTTACCATGAAAAGGTTTTTTTATATGGTATAAAAACTTTGAGATGTAAGGTATGTTATTATAATCAAATATATAGCTAGGAAATAGGGACGGAATGGGTGGGCTTCAAAAATGAACGCAGACAAATTATACCATAAATGAAAAGATAGTGCAAGTTTAGGCCCAGAAACTGTCAACTTTGCGTGAAGATAGAGGGCCCTTGAAGTCGTTTTCTTCAATATGAACTAAACAAGACACCCTGCGTTTACCTCATGGAAAGGGACCTCCTCAGAGTTGCATTCAAAGTCCACGAGATTCCAAAATTCAATTAAGATTGTTGATGGGATATTAATAAAATATAAGTCTTAATTTCTAATTCTTCAATTCACTTATAGAATAGTTTTTTTAGAACTGGATTCTAGATCTTAATTTTTTTTTTATTTTTTTTAAAGATACAACTTTGATCATACGAGAAAGACTTCTACATCTAAATTTAAAATAAATTAGAATACAATAAATATTTCATTATAAAAAGAACATTCACAAGCTTATAAACCATTGTTTTTATAATGAAAAAATGTCATCAGTGTTTTTTAAAGTTGATGATGCAGATGCTGATGAACAGGTGTATGAAGCGGGCCACATCAATCTTCCTTTCGAAACATTGATGAATATTTCTTATGATGCTGTCGATTTGCTTAAGCTACGGGAAGAACAGATTTGATTCTTATGAAGCTGATTGCTACTGGGATTCTGGAGAAGGAAATGGCTGAGGCTGGAGATTTGATTGTTTTATAATTACAGTCTTGTGTTTTCCCGGGCCATCTCTTGGTGTCTGTGTCCCTTCTTTTCTTCTGATGTATCTGTCTTTTGGTGGTCCTTTGGGCTGCTTGTTTTCCCGGGCCATCTCGTGATAAGATTACCATTGTAAATGGAACCTGAAAGGAGCCGATCGCCGGTACTACTGCTGCTCACTACCAGAAAGAAAATTGATAAATAAAAACAGAAATATCAACGCTATTAAACATTTTCGCCATTTATCCTGTGATAGCGACGGTTGTGGTGAACTGGTGATGACCGTAGTGTGACGGTGGCAATGATAACACTTCACGGCTTTTTATCGAAACAAAAACCAAAATCACGAAGTCGTAAAGAAGATCTTAGCTTTTTTGAACGAAAAAACAATGCACCTGCATTGTGTCCTTTTACATTTCGACAGAGAAGATGAGAGAATTTGTCGTTTCTCTTAAAGAAACTTCTTGATCTGAGTTTAGCATGCGGGTAGCGCCTAGCTGTACTAGAGAATCTGAAGGATAAGATATGATGTCCTGAAATGGCGAGGCCCCTAGCTGAAGTTTGGATCTCAATCCATTCCAACTCGTCCATGTAATTTTAATCTCGAGAATTCTAGCTAAATTAATCAGATTATAAATTCTGTATATAATGTTTGAGTTTTATAAATTTCAAAACTATTAAAAATTTATATAATTATTAATTTTAAAATTTATAAAATTTATAAAATTAATCAAAGTATATGTAATCTAATCTAAATATTTATATTAAAAAACAAAAACCCTTAAAAAGGGACCAAATGGAATCAATGTTAAAACAGTGGAGTAATAGAAAAGCAACACTTAAAAATGTTAATCATATTTGAATTTAAGGACCAAAGATTACCTTCGTTAAGGAAACTTGGAAGAAGCGGGTCTTTAAGAGCAAATTTATTAAACCCGATTTGATCCATTTCTCAGCTTAAGCCCTGGTCATGGGATCCAGAGCAATTTAAAATAATTTCATTTCATTATTATTATTTTTTAAAATAAAGTTAAACAACCTTGTTTTAAAAAACTTGAATTAGATTTCCCAAACAATTAGTTAACTCGTATATATAATTTGTTATAAAAAATAAAAACATCTCATCCGCGGCTGTAATTTCTGGTGACCGGATCGCTGTAATATTACAGCGCATTGTGAGAATATCCTTGCTGGCATCATTATTCTGGGACACATTCTTGTCAACAACCACCTAGCATCATCAGCAAGATTCCTAACATCAACCATTGGTCAGTGTCCTGAGAAATGGCAGTGTAATGCCAATAAGCATTTTCGTCAAAAATCCTGTGATAGTAATGGTTGTGGTGAGCTAGTGGTGTCCGTAGGGTAATGGCGGCAATGATAGCATGGCTTTCATCAAAACAAAGACCAAAAACAAGAAGTCATGAAAAAGATACTAGCTTTCTTAAAAGAAAAAATAATGCACCTGCATCATTTTTTTTTTTTACATTTCAACAGAGATAAAAGAACTTGTCATTACTCCTGAGAATTTTCTTGATCTGTATTTAGCATGCGGTTAGCGGCTAGCTGTACTAGAGACTCGAAAGGATAAACTGTACGGAGACGGTGAGGGGCCCTAACTGAAGTTTTAACATCTCAATCTATTCCCAGCCCATCAATACTTTTCTAACACCCTCCTCGATCTTGTTCCGGGACACAGGTAAACCATCCCCTTCATCGAGTAGTATTCTGTAGACTTCCCATTCCCGATCGTGAATCATGTGTCTCCCTATCTCTACCTGAGAAAATAAAAGATTGCATAAACTGTGAGATAATCTTTGGATAGAATCATGTGTGCACTCAAAGAAAGGAAGCAGAATGGTACCGAGAAGATGCGGGTGTTTAGAGTCTTGAGAGCCAGAGTAATGTCGTGGAAGACAAGAGGCCGGCCTCGGCCAGACAGCTCAACAGGGTTTGCAACGAGCAGCTCAGTATCAGGACCTCGACTAACCACCGCAAGTCTTACAGGACGCAGAAGCTCCATTCTCAGACGAGAACACAAGGCATTCTGTTTGTTGGGGTCAACTATCTTCTTGCCATCTGCTTGCATTAAGAACAAGTCCACCTCACAGTTTCCTTTTCGGTTCGCAAAGAAACGCCCATAAGAAATCTGAGATAAATTCATGTTTCACATATAAATATTATTGGTAACCAATGGGAGACTCACCAGGAAAAAGAAGCATTAGGGAACTTCCATTGCTCAATGAAACCCAGAACCTTTTTCTAAGAGTTCTGCACCAGGTTCCATGAGCAAAACCATGATGATTTTTTAGTCTAAATAAAGGCTATAATCATGAAGTACATATAAATAGTTCATGCTTCGAATTACTTACCTGGATATGATAATCCTTCAGTGTTCTCATTATATCGTAACTGAGACCCTTGTGATCCTTGCAGAGAAGTTGAATGAGAGTGTGCGCAGGGCTGAGGGTGTTGTCCACTGTAACAGAGACAGGATTGGGAGCGAGAAAGCCACTCCGGTGTTTATTGGGAAGCTCCAAATTAAACATGTCTTCCGTGATTGCAGGAGGAAGAAATGATTGAGAACATGCAGTAACTTCTGCCCCAGCTAATTCGATCTCACAACAAATCAAGGCCTTCCCTAACACATTCTTCAGATAATGAATTGTTTCCTCCTGTCTCATTTTTGTGTGAAGAAGTTCCCTATTAACAAATGGTCAAATTCCATCGATTAGCAAGTGAAAAGAAAGAAAACCATCAGATTCTCTCTCTCCAAACACACAAATCCATTACTTATAAGTGCACATTCAGAGCGGATAGCATTTTTGCAGCTACCGAAGACAATTTCTGGACTCAGAAGTTATAGCAGTGTGGTTTTCATATTGCAAGTAGCCTTGTTTTTCCTTAGGTAAAGCAACCACAAGAACATATGACTACAAATATTACACTTTAAAAAGCAGAAATGGAATAAAGAGAAACAGAAATGTCTAACCATAGTTGAGTAAAGTTTCGGAGAATGACCAACCTATTATCTGTGATGAAAAAGAGGTCCAGCACTCTCCCATCTGGAGCAGTGGACACCTTCACTCTTTTTATAGTTAGCTCCAGCTCCCATAGAACCTCAGTTACATCTAAAAAGGGAAAAAAAATAAAAAACACACCTAGTTAGCAAAGATTAGTAAAAGGAGATTGTTCTACATGCTGTGATCCTATATTAAAACACAAATAATGGATAAGAATGCTCATTTATAGAAGATAGGGGTAAAAGGAACAAACATAATTACAGTACAGCGCAACGTCGACGTCATTTTCCTTTATAAGGCAAATTAAGAGAAAGATCAGTGCTTTCCTATATTTCCAATAGCAAAAAATTTCTGGCCGAAGGAATTCATTAAGTCATTCACTTTCCATCCAATTCAAAGTCATCCTATCAGAACAGAGTAACTACGCTATGAATCTCAATGCTTCCCGGTGTCAATCAGGCATACATATAGATAAACAATATACTTCACGTAGCAAGACTCCTTCTCCCAAGTTCTCAAAAGATTTCAACAGGCATACATTTTTAGAAATATTATAATCATAAAGCAAAACTCCCATGTAGGCAGAGCCGATTTAAAAGTTGGCACAATTTCTCCAGAAAGAAATTTTGGGTTACCATGTAAAAGGCCCTCACGGTCATAAGAGCACCAGAACTTCAACAGAAATACATCCGGCGGCTTTGGCTGTTGGTTCTCAGGCTTGTAGTAGTCAAATTCTGAGGTTGAAAAATAAGACGGGCACACCTCCAATAGCCTCTTCTTCAACAAATCCCACCTTGTGTTAGGCTTCCCCGCCACCCAAAACACTAAATAGCACCACTTCCCGTCCGTTTGTGCATCTTCACCGTACAAAATCAATTCAAAAAAACTAATCAACTACGGATTAGGAGAGATTAAGGAAAAAGTGTACAAACAATAAAACTCCAGGAGCAATCTCATGTTTCATTAACTATCTCAAATAATGATATGAAATTGGAAAAACAGTAAGGAAAAAACAGTTAGATGCATGTATAATTTACCATGAACCTTATCTTTGATATCAGAGAAAACATCAGCAACCTAAATATGCACAATTTATGTTTCAGTATGACAGAAAATGTAAGATTAACTACCTACTTTTTCAACTGCAAATCCCAACTACCTCCTTCAAAGCAGAGATAAAGGCAGGGTGCCAACAAGAAATATATTATTTCCCTTTTATTTAGTTCTCCTTCAGATATTCGATCAAAACACCAAATTGATCATTCAGCTACAGAAAATTTACAAAAACATAAGAGCCATCGTTATTTATTTTCTCATTAATAATATTAGATCCCGACAGTAAAATAAATCCTACCAATAAAATCTAGAAAAAAAGAAAACACTCGGCAATCTTTTTCCTACAAATCACAGTCCCCAACTAAAGTAACTCAAATTAATGATTTCAAAAACATTAAAAAAAAAAAAAAAACTTACCTTCTCTACAAATGCTTAGTCCAAAAAGCAAGATAACCCTGCACAAATCACAACCAAGTCCAGTTTTATCAGGACAGTTCACAGTAATCACAGCCGGCTCTCCAGGCTTCTCCGCTTGACTTATCACAACAACATCCTCGTGCAATATCCCCATTCTCACTACTTTCTCTCTCTATTCTCCCTCTCTTCTCTCTCTCTCTCTCTCTCTGCCTTCAAGGAAAAAAAAAGCAGGATTTAACAAGAAGGGTTGCTTTTGTTTTTGTTTTTTTTACATTTTGGAGTTTCCCTCATCCTTTTCGGTATTTGTTTCTAGATACTGTGTTTTCTCTTTTTTGCTGCGATAATTCAAGACTTTTGAGACCCAAAAAAGTTAGCAGAAACCAGAGTACTTTAACAACAAGAGAACTGATGAATGTATGTTGGTTTCTAGTGCGGAAACATAAATATATCAAAATAAATAAATAATATATATAATAATAATTTTAAAAAAAAATATTAAACTTTAGTCAATCTTGTTTAAACCGCAATTCAAAATAATATCTCAACTGTCTTTTCATAGGGTTTCAATTTCTCGTCCCTTTTCGTTTCCTTGTTAACGTCGAATACAGCGATATTATAGCTTAACTCTATGTTTTTAGTCCTTGTACTTGTCAAATATATTATTTCAGCTCTTATACTTTCACAATTTTCAATAATAACTATAATTTTTAGAAGGTTTTATTGTCACTCTCAAATCTGGCATCTATAAACTAATTGATGGCATTATTATTATTATTATTATTATTGAAGACTGAAGAGTTAATATTGAAAAACTTATTAGAGTCAGAGTTGGGTATTTCTTAACATTAGGTACTGAAATAGAGTTTTTTATTTTTTTTCATTTTATCCGCTGCTACACGTTGAAACTGTGGGTCGTGTGATTGTGGTCGATTTTTAAAGTATTTTTTATGTTGAAATGCATCAAAATGATATTTTTTATTTTAAAAAAATTATTTTTAAAATCAACATATCAAAACAATCTAAAATATACAAAAATAAATAAATTTTTCATTAAACTAAATAATTTTTTTTGAAAATATTGGTTAGCCCGCATTTTCAAACGCTCATTTAATAAAGTTGCAGTCTATTTTTGAGATTACAACTAAATAGAGCGTAGTTAGAAAAAAATAATTTTTTATATACTTTTGATAATTTTGAGCTACTAATATTTAAAATAATTTTTTAAAATAAAAAATATTATTTTAATATATTTATAAATAAAAATATACCAGAACATTCTCAAATACCCCATCATATGTTAGAGATTATTATTATGTTTGCAACAGAAGAGTCAAACCCGCCAGTGACGTGTGGGTGTCCGAGAATTTCGATACCATTGGTAATTAGCGAGTTGCTTTGATTAGCATTGCCTAAAAAACGGAAATTTAAATTACATTGCTTAGAAGATTCCTTTCTATATCTAAAAAACGATTCAGTCCCTTTTATATTTTTTAAATAGAGAAAAACACTGTCCTTTTATATCTGGTTTAAATTTGCACGTTTTTTTTATTTCTTACCAACAAATTTATTAGAAAAATGAGAATTCAACACGTGTCCTGACAAATATCATCCAATTCAGGGTGCCATTGAAATATTTCACAAGACTATGTCGTTTTAAAACCATGAAAATCCTTTTTTATGATCTTAAAATAAAAGGAAAAAAAGAAAACAAAGTTAAGAGGAGGGTATTTAACTTTAAGGAATGTATTAATGTCCAATAAACGTGCCGAATCAAGCGGAGATTTTTTTTTGTGGATCCAGTTGAGATTTTTTGCCCTAATTTACCTCACTTATTGCACGTTCTTTGTAGGTCTTGCTTGCAAAGTATTCGATTTTTTTTTCAAATCTGAGTGTTTTAAGTAAGGATGTCAGTTTCATTTGGAATGGTCAAAATATTTTATATTAATTTAAAAAATAAAATAAAACGGAACAAGTTCATTTTATTTTAAATTAAGGTCCGTTTTGGATTTTTCAGCTAAATTTCGGCCAGAACATTCCGGTTTCATTCCACATGTTCCGTTTTGTTTTTTAAAAGTCATTGAATCAAATTGAAACTTGTTCAATTTAATTAATTAAATCACCCAAATATAAAAAGCTCTTTTTCATTACTATTTTCAATAACAATGATATTAATAATAATATAAAAAATTATTATTAATATTTTCATTAACAATAATATTAATTTTTTAAAATTAGATTTATCACTAATATATATGGTTTATATTCATGTTGTTTTTTTCATGTTTATACTTTGTAGGAATTAAGCAAAATAAGGGATGCTTTAGATTTCATTAGCCTTAATAATATTGACCCTAACTTTATATTTAAAATATTTATGTTAAAATATTTTGCTTTCATAATATTTTGATATTTTATTTAAGTTGAATTACTTTAAGTTAAATATCTATTTAAACTTGATTATTTAAAAATATTTTAAATTTTAAAATCATATTTGTCTGGCATTGTGTTTGTATTGCATAATTTATAATTAATTTATCTTGAATTTGAATTATATTTGTTATATATATATATATATATATATATGAATAATACAGTCTTAAAACGGCATGCCAAAACACTTTAAAATTTAAAATTAAAATATTCTATTTCAATTCATAAAAAATATACTTATCAAAACAGAATTGACAATATTTTGAGGTAATTGAATCTTTCCTCTTAATATCCACGGATCAACGTGTTTGTTTTGCTGGATTTAAAAGGCAGTAAAAAGTCTTTACAGGATCATGTAGAGAGATTGAATTTAATTTATTGTTTGCTTGGTGGAAACTCAGCCCATCACGCTACCATAATAGCATTGATTGAATTTAATGCTGGAACTGTGGCGTTGATTGTTTTAACAATTTCTATAACGGGGATCGGTGCGAATAATTTAATGATTTTACAGTTTTTACTTTTTATGATGCATTTCACACGCACGAGTAAAGTAAGCAGTCATCTCATTCTTGAGCAGGTGCGCTGTTATTATTTCCATGGAATATCAATGCTATGATAATAGTTTTTTAATCTCAATTAACTAAATTGTCGATATACTAGTTCACATGTTATTTTAAAAGCAATAGTTTTATATGTATATATATCCCTGTTCTTTAAATTTCCATTTTTTAGGCAATACTTGTCAAAGCAACTAGCTAATTACCAACGGTCTCAGATTTCTCGGACAACTGCATTTTGGTGACTGGTCTGACTCTTCTATTGCAAACATAATAAATATCCGACACATGACCGGGTGTTTAAGAATGTTATAGTAATTTTTAAAAGAAATATTTTTTATTTATAAATATATTTAAATAATATTTTTTATTTTATTTATTTAAGTTTAGAACTAACATCTTAAAATAATCTAAATATATATATATATATATGTAAATTAATGTTAAGATTAAATTACATATTTCCCTGTGAGTTTATATAACTATTCCTTTTTAAATAATATGTGAATTCAGTATACTAACAATTTAGTTAATTGAACAATTAAAAATATATTACTACAGCATTGAGATATATAAAACATACTGACAATCTTTTACCTTTGTTTTAGCGGCGGAGAGCTTTTTCCATTGAATTTATTAGTCATCACAAAAATAAATGGGTTAAATAATTTTTTTATATTTTTATTTCACAATGTAATTATTTTAATAATCTTAACAACAACAAAACGAGTTAAAATTTAGTCAAGGGACTTTTTATTCTTTAACTTGATTTTAAAACAATTAAATTATATCATTACCATCCGAATTTAAAGAGTTTTGCATTTAATTTAGGGGTTCTTTTATCCTTTATATTTGATTTTTTTTGTAGTTATTGAATGTCACTGGGACAACAATATAATTTTGTAAATAAAAAAATTTGAAAGCACATGAGCAATGTCCACTAGGTTTGGACGGTGTGTTTGGCACCATTCAATGGCTAAAACCTTGCTTTTAATATGGTGGTTGAAGCAACTCGGCGTCACGTGTGTTTTAATTGTTAATGATTTGGTGCTTGTGATCTCTTTTTTATTTCATTTTCCATCTCTTGTACTCATGCTAAATTTTTTAAAAATTAAATGAATCTAAAGTTTGTTGTCCTCAAGATTTTGTCTCTCTTCTCTTTATTGTAATTTTTTATAATATTTTATGAGATTAATGGTTTTTTTCAATTTTATCTTTAATATATTTTTTTAAAATGTTAAATTTATTTGTTTTATTTCATATGTTTTATGAAATTTCTTTTTTATATGTATAACTTCATCATTCTCAAGTTTTTTCTTTCTCGGTCAAATCTTTTTTTATATGTATACTGCTTCTATTTTTTTTTTTTACATTGTCAGATTTTTTTAATTATTTTTTTCATATTGTTTCATCCTCTAATATTTAATTGACCGGGTATTTAACTATCTAGTCAAGTCCGATTCTAGAATTTAACAAGTTGCTGATTTAAGAGATTAATCAAGATTTACAAAGTTGACACGGACTTTCTTGTTTTTTTTCTTTTTTTAAAGTTTTTTTTCATCTTTCAATATATTTTTTTTCATTTTTCACGGGATTCTTTAGTTGTTTTGAAAATAACACAAGTTATCTTTTTATGATTTTTGTTGAATTTATTTTTTTAAAAGGATTTTTGTTTTTAAATTAAATTAAATCAATTAATTTAATCCTCAAGCATCTAATTCTTCAGATGTTGAGCTTTTAGGTTGAGTTCGGGTCAAGAATTTAATTATTATTTTTTGTCATTGTTAAATTTAGCTTTTTTAAAAGGAATTTTGTTTTTAAATAAAATTAATTTTTTTGATTTCATCCCCTGACATTTAATTTGATAGGTGTTAAGTTTTTTGAATTAACTCGGGTCTATAATTTAACGAATTATGAGTTTGATATATTAACTTGAGTTTATAACGTTCATCCAGACTTATTTGGTTTTTTTTTTCTCATTCCATTCACCTATATTTTATTATTTTTTTATTCACTTCTTAAGAGATTTCTTGTGGTTTTGAAACTTATTATAGTTAACTTGTTCTTTTCTTTTTATTTTTCTTTACCTTTGTTGAATCTAGTTTTTAAAAAAGGATATTTACTTTTTAATTAAATTAAATTAATTGTGTGGAAGTAAACATGAGAAACTCGGCTCATTATATATTTTTTTACCTTGGTTACTATTTTATAGCGCAGGCTACCTCTTTAAATTATCAAATTCTTAGATTTTATTTATTTATTTTAAAATATTCATATCGCATGAATATAATTTTTTATGCTTACAGACAAATTAACCTGGCCGTATTGTGACGCTGGCCAATTATCTATTTGTGTGCGTGGTTAGCAGGAAGAAGTGGTTGAACAACCAGTACTAATTTCCTTTTTCTAGTTTTAATGCTTATTCTTGAATAAATTCACATGCAACTAAAATAAATATTATGTTGGTTGAATTTTAAACAAATAAACTAAATTTAATAATAGCAAATTTAAATATATCATTTATATCAAAATAGTATATTTGTAAAAAAGTTATCTCTTTACCAAATTATATTAACAATAAAAAATAAATTAAGGAAGTAAATGGTAATATTAGTAAGTATATGTATGGTATTGTGATACAAAGTATTTTTTGAAAATATATGTTTGGTATTTTTTAAAAGTATATTGTACTTTAAAGTATATTAATATCTTTTTTAGATTTTTTTATTTTTAATATTAATATGTTAAAATCATAAAAATATTTTTTAAAAAATATTTAAAAAAAAATAAAATAAAATACACCCAATAAAAACAAAGGTTGTCATGCTTCCAAATACTCACTCACTATCAGAACAGAACCACCAGCAGCAGACGAAGCTTAAAAAAACAAAGCTTTGTATTTTGATTTTTGACTCAAGTTTCTTTGCTGGAGCCCACTGGTTCATGTAAGGCAATGCTCGGCCAGTTCTTGGCTTTATCTCCTTTAAAACCAATGTGAATATTCCAGGCAGATTCCAAAACTTCATTACATTCTCGTTTCCGGGGATCCTGGAACACGATATTTACAATCGAGAAACGAATCGTATCACGATATTTTTGGTGGGTCTTTGGTCACCTACCACCCATCCGTTTTCTTACGCTACAAGGTTTCTGCCACGTGGATGCTTTCTGTATTGTCCACGCACGTGCTAGATTAAAATATCCTGTTAACTGCCCCCGTTTTGCTAGGTAATTGATTTACCAATCAGATAGCGACATGTCACTCCTTTATTTGATTTTGGGGCAAAATAAAGCATGACCCCCACGGTCAACCTGTCGAGTAGGTTTCATCTGGTCCTTCGGCTACTAATAGTTGATTCAATGTTACCCTATTTTTTCAAGCGAGCCTGAGTATTTTAAAAATTATACATGAATGACGTGTGAATTGACTTGCAATTAATGGAACAACTATTTAGTTAATGATATTTATCAGATTTAAAATTCTATTTTTTATTTTATAACCTATGATTTATAATGATTTAATTCAAACCGACCACATAAATAATCGTGAATTACGCAATTCCACAGCCTGACAAGTCATTTTGACTGATTTGCCATGTTGTTATTTTAAAATCGACCACGGTGGAACAAGTCCAAAGCACTCAATGAAATTGTTAGCTACAATGACATTTTCAAGCTGTTAGCTATCTTTTGATTGGTTCCTAGAAGTCCAAATTAAAAGTAATTTCAACAGTTGTGTGATATATTTTTCATATTTTAACAAGTATTTCAAAAGCAAAAGAGAAGAAAATGAAAAAAAGAAAGAAGTCCGCATGCTTGCACACACAAGCATTTTTCAAGGAGCATGCTCTTGCATGCATGATTTAATTATATCCGTGTTTATAAGATTTGATTGGATTAAGGTTTCGAGTTGGCTTAGTAAAAAATAACATAGTATCAATATTTTTTTTGATAAAAGAATAAAATTAACCTAGTTAAATATTATCCAAAATTTTATCGAATTAATAGGTAACCAACCAAATCATTGATTTTGACTGGTCAATGTTTAAGATGGTTTGAAAAAAAAAAACCTAACGCCTACAGGGTTCTATATAAGTATATCACTGAATCCCTTTATAGACCATGCTAGATGTAATAACTACGTCCATGCCATTTTCGTCGCAAGCTAATGAAAAAAAACTATGACCTGGCAAAATAAAATTGTTTTGGAAATATTTAGCGTGTTGCTTAACTCATCAGCTCATAAATTTATTTTTTTAAAATTATTAATTTAAATTTTATAAATTTTAATATTATTAAAGATTTATATAATAATTAATTTTATAATATATAAAATTAATCGATATACAAACAAGCTAACTCGAATATTTATATTAATAAAATAAAAAATTATTTAAGATAGCTTTGAGAGATAACTTTGAATTCTGTTAACTCATTAAAAATTTATATAATTATTAATCTTAAAATTTATAAGATTAGTTTAGATATATACAAACTAATATATATTCATCTTAATAAAAATAAATTACAAGAAAAGGCAAAATTAATTAAACCACATTATCCAACTTTCAGAAACCAAATCAACCGGCATTTGCGAGGGAATCTTGCGATCACCAAATTTCCATACACGTTTTTGTCTTTAAGCCTCGTTCCTGACGTGGTGGGCAGCAATATCCCTTTAAATTAAAATATTAATGATGATAAATCTACTAACAATTCGAGCCACACAGCCGCTAGAGCGAGGTGCTAGGTTTACTGTTCATATGAACAGTAACCATGCACCTCATGTATTTCTGTTTTTAGTGCAATAAAATAATGATCAAGCATACATTTATAATCAAACATTCATTCTTTTTTTTTTTTTTTTTTTAAAGGAGTATGTAGTCAAACAAATCCAGAAGGTGCTACTTTCAAAGGGGGACAATCAATCAGACAACCTTTTTTTTTTATGTATTAGCTTAACAGAGAGAGAGAGGAGTTGGTTGCCTGGTATCTTATAATATACGCCGAACCTATGAGCTGGACCATTGGATAATGGCTTCCTCGTCAAGAACAGAAATCACACTCTACCAGTCAACGTCGGCGATATTATTTTTCTCACACGGAACGGGCTGGTACTCCTTGACCAGTTCAGGTTTCTTGCTTCAGAGGCAAGAATGATTCCCACCCCAACAAGTTGCTGACAAAAGCATCTCCTTAATTAGCCAACAGAGAAATTCCTAGTTGCTACTGTTGAAGTGAACAGCTTGACATCCTGCCTTAACCGATCCACTCCTCGTACCGGGCTTTAAAACTTTCACAAAGCGGAGTCTACAGAGATGAACAGAAGAACTAAATAAGGCCCTTCTTTATTAATTGATCAGGCTGAATTTGCCTGCAGCCCATAATACCATGGATACACTTTTTGTTTCAAAATATATTAATATTTAATTTATTTAAAAATATATTAAATTTTTTTATTTTTTAAAAAATATTTTTTACATATCATATTAAAACAATCTAAACATAAAAAAATAAATTTAAATATATATATTTTTTAAATTTTTTAAAAATTCAACCATATTTTCGAACATTATATAATCTCTTAATACATGAGTTTTTTTTTTCCAAGTATACTGTAATAAGTTAACATGGATGATATTTTAATTAAAAAAATATTATTTTATTTTTCTGAATTTCTTGACATTGAACTAGATAATCTGATTATTATTAAATCGATGTCTTTTTCAATCAACTTAAAACTCAATTCAGATGGAATTCCGAGCGACAGTGAAACAACATATAAAACCAAATTTAACAGCGATCCTTAAAAGCTGGTGCACCTGTTCGAGATAAGCTCTCACTCGGCACTCCAAGGTTCAGCGGCCATTCAAGCCACTGACGTAGCAAAGCTGATGCCATCCTAAATAGGACACGCGCCCCATCACGTGTCTTCCATCGAAAACATAACCTTTGCATGCAACAACGTTTTCACTTAATTCCTCAAACACCCTTGCTCCTTTCCCATAATTTCCATCAAGCCAGAATAAATTCACCACCTTGTTTAGAAATTACCATCACATGGATCAAGTCATAAAAGCAAAATGGGTTTTTGTTGATTCAAGTATTGGTATAATCTAACATATTTAATCTTCAATTATAAATAATTAATTGTGAAAAACCCAATAAAGAAAACTCATAAATATATCATCTGAATAGATTACAAACTGAATTATTTGATTTATTTTTATTTTTAGATCTTATTGTACCTGTCATATTATTATTATTGGCTGCTCATTTATATCACATGATTAACTTCATTTCTCTATACAAGGATAAGGCAGTAATTAGATTAGCCACATCTAGAAAACGGAAAAAGAAACGTCAAATTTCCTTGCACTGCCATTTCCCTCACACCAGAGCCCTCCAAGAGCAAGAAATCAACAAGAAGATATGATCCATAAAACCCCAGCTCTAACATGCATTGCAATCCTTGCAGTACTCCTAACCTTTTCACCAGTAACAGTTGCTGTAACTGATCTCTATGACAACCCACAGGACCCAACAATCCTCCAAGTCACAGGCAATCCTGCCCTTGACAGCAGGAAGTTCATGAAAAATGGTCTTAACCTTCTGGGAACTGAAGAGAAGTTCAAGATGTTTATAAAAGAGCACAACAAAGAATATGCAACTAGAGAAGAGTACGTGCACCGCTTTGGGATCTTCGGCAAGAACTTGATCAGAGCTGTTGAGCACCAGGCACTGGACCCCACTGCAATTCATGGGGTCACTCCGTTTATGGACTTGACCGAGGAGGAATTCGAGAGAATGTATGCTGGTGTTTTGGGTGGTGGTACTGTACCAGTGGAGAAAGGTTCTGTTTCTTTCATGGATGCAAGTGGTTTGCCTGATAGTTTTGATTGGAGAGAGAAAGGAGCTGTCACTGATGTCAAGACTCAGGTACAGTTTCTACGAGATTGGAGGGCTAATTTTCTAAATTTTATTTAGCAGCGCTGAAAAGGGCTGGGGAGATGTGCAAATTCATAGTTTCTACATTTGTTTATGTGCTTGTGGGTCTAATGCAGGGTTCCTGTGGATCATGCTGGGCTTTTAGTACCACTGGATCTGTTGAAGGAGCAAATTTTATTGCAACAGGGAAGCTTCTCAATCTCAGTGAACAACAGCTTGTTGATTGTGACAGGGTGGTTAGTTTCCGATTCGCCCTTTCAATCTCTTATTCTGATCACCTAGATACCATCACAGCCAGCACCAATAATTTTGGTCTCCATACATCACCTCAATTTGAAGAGGTTTTGTCATATAGATCAAGGCCTGAAAGCTCTATTATATATGTTTGGTCATTTCCTTGGATTTTTGCGCAGTGTGACAAGACAGACAAGGCTTCATGCGACGATGGTTGCGGTGGAGGACTCATGACCAATGCCTACAGGTATTTGATTGAAGCAGGGGGGTTACAAGAGGAGAGTTCATACCCTTATACAGGTAAAAGTGGCGAATGCAAGTTTGATCCTGAGAAGATAGCTGTAAAGGTTGCTAATTTCACCAATATCGCTGTTGACGAGAACCAAATTGCGGCAAATTTAGTTCACCATGGACCTCTTGCAAGTGAGTTGCCTTCTATCATGAAGAGTAGCATCTATGGATACATATGGTTTCGTCTTCCATTACATTATATCATCGGTTGCGATATTACATCATATTTGTCATTTGCATGTCGTAGTCAGCGATAGCCGATACTGATAAACATTTTATCTGGGAAAATGCAGTTGGATTGAATGCAATATTCATGCAAACTTATATCGGAGGAGTCTCGTGCCCACTTATCTGCGGCAAGAAATTGCTCAACCATGGTGTTCTTCTTGTCGGGTATGGTGCAAGAGGGTACTCCATTCTTAGATTTGGCTACAAGCCGTATTGGATCATCAAGAACTCATGGGGAAAGCATTGGGGAGAGAAGGGATATTACCGGCTTTGCAGGGGACATGGTGTGTGTGGCAAGAACAAGATGGTCTCTGCAGTGGTAACCAAGGTTGCCTAAATATACCCATGCAAGTCGAACCAAAGGGTCGAAAGAAGAAGAATAAAGATTAAACTTGGTCTGTCAAATCTAGTTGAAGTCTAGCTAGCTACTTGTTATTTTGCTACTTAAAAAGGTTAGCCATGAGTGTAAACAGGTTATGGATTATGCACTACGTAATCAAAATACCATGCTTTGCCCTCTGGTTTCCTCACCAAGCTCGAGTAGTTTTGGACCTACCAAGAAACTGTTGAAAAATATATTATTTCATTTCAGAAATGCAGAGGAAAGGTAAAGTTTGGATAAAAAACCCATTGTCTAATTAAGCAGTTGCCAACATTTGTCCAGTAAACGTGAAAAAAAGCAAAAAGGCTGGAAATATTCCATACAAAGTTTTTATAATTATATGCATAAGGATACAATTTATAATTGCTTAATTATTCACTGACTTTTCATCTCCACAATGATTAGCTTGCAGATTCTAATCAGAGCATTTTTATTCTCATCGATTTGGAATGCATCTTCGAGTGGTTACTGTATCATCATATCTTTGTAATAGTTTTTTTAAAATTATTTTTTATTTAGAAATATATTAAAATAATAAAAAAAATTAAATTTTTTTTTTAATATCAGAACATTAAAATAATTTAAATATATATAAAAATTAATTAAAAAATTCAATTTTGTTTTACCAAGACCTTTTAAACACAAAAACAATGGCTTCTATAACCATTTATTTGACCAGTCATTTTCCACACTAATCACTGTAGTGGTGGAGGACCTTGACCTGTGTTTTTTATTTTTGGTTTTGTGGGGGATTACCTAAACCTTTTGTTTTATTTGTAATCCACAAGTAACTATTAGAGCTATTAAACCCATCCATCCTGGAGGGTCGGAAGAAGAAGAAAATGAAGAGTAAACTTGGTCTGCTAAACTTGGTCAAGTCTAGCAAGCTATTTGTTATTTTGCTACTTACAAACGATAGCCATGAGCACAAACAGGTTATGAACTATGCACTGCGTCATCAAAATAAACAGGTAGATTAGTGATGGAGTTTCTCCATTATTTCTTGGTTCGTCTCCCTCTGTTTTTATTTAGAAAGTTGATCTGATGTTTTTACTTGCTTTTTTCCATGCTTCTATTTCTCTAGAGCCATCTTCTTTATTGGCCTGTCGCCTATAGGATTTTCTTACTTTCACACATAAACTCTGATCCTTAGAAACCTGATCATAAATAGTGAGGTCCGTGCAATAATTTCTCCTTTATTATTATTATTATTATTTGACTAATACAATTGTCTTACTCAGTTTTCTAATTTATATTTACAATACAATCCATGTCTTCCCATACAACACCTGTCACCAGTCACAAGACAATTAACTTGCACTACTTTTGTTGACTCGTAAGTTTACTTGCTCATGACTTTGAATATTCGTAATTGAACAATGTTTTCGGTCTGAACAAATCCTAAGCCTCCACCTATCCTTTTTCCTACATATTTGTATCAACAGAGGAGCTCTGCAAACCACATCCTCATCACTAAAATCTCTAGATCAAATTAAAATTGGAGTTACCAAGCATGAGTTTGTACATGTTTTGGCTTCTTTTCCTGCAAATAATGCATCTGATCTCTTCTTCCTTCTCATTATCTGGAGGAGGAACAGATAGGCTCTCCCTGTTAGCTTTTAAGGCTCAAGTTACTGATGATCCCCTCGGTGCACTCAGCTCGTGGAACGAATCCTCGCATTTCTGTGAGTGGTCAGGCGCTAAATGTGGACGCCGGCATCAGAGAGTTGTAGAGCTTGACCTCCACTCTTGCAAGCTGGCGGGTTCCCTCTCTCCTCACATTGGCAACCTGAGTTTTCTCAGGATACTAGACCTGAGCAACAACAGCTTCAGCCAAAATATTCCACAGGAGTTGGGTCGTCTGTTTCGTCTACAGCAGTTGAACCTCGAAACCAACACATTCAGCGGTGAAATCCCTGCCAATATCTCGAATTGCTCTAATCTTCAGTTGATTGATTTACAGGGAAACAACTTGATTGGCAAAATTCCTGCAGAACTGGGGTCGTTATTAAATCTGCAAGCATGTCTTTTAGCAACTAATCATCTAGTTGGCGAGATACCGCTTTCTTTTGAAAATCTCTCATCTGTTGAGATTATTGGTGTGGGGGACAATCATTTGCAAGGAAGCATTCCCTATGGTATCGGGAAATTGAAAAGGTTAAGAAAATTGTCTGTTCCCTTAAATAATCTGAGTGGTACAATTCCCCCGTCCATATACAATTCCTCTTCTCTTACACTTTTCTCCGTGGGGATTAACCAATTTCATGGGAGTCTTCCTTCTGACTTAGGCCAAAAGCTTCCAAGCCTTGAAGTGCTTGTATTCTATGCCAACCGATTCAACGGACCGATACCTGTTACTATCTCCAATGCCTCAACTCTTTCTGTTATTGATTTCGGAAACAACAGCTTTACCGGGAAAGTGCCTCCATTTGCAGACCTGCCTAATCTACAGTATCTTGGTATTGATTCCAATGAACTTGGAAATGGGGAGGAAGGTGATCTCAGTTTTCTCCAGAGCCTTGCAAACTACACCAATTTGGAAGAATTGGGTATGAGTGATAACAATTTAGGAGGAATGTTTCCAGAAATAATCAGCAACTTCTCATCACAGCTCACAATATTGTCCATGGGAAGAAATCAAGTGCGGGGAAGCATTCCAGTTGATATTGGAAACCTCATCAGCCTGGATACTTTGATGTTGGAAACAAATCAATTGACTGGCGTTATACCAACTTCCATTGGTAAATTAAAAAATTTGCACGGTCTAACCCTCATTGAAAACAAAATCTCTGGAGATATCCCTTCATCTTTGGGCAATGTTACTTCATTGTTCGAACTTTATTTGTCTGCGAATAATTTGCAAGGAGGCATCCCATCAAGTCTTGCAAACTGCCAAAATTTGATGTCTTTAAAGCTTGCTCAAAACAATTTGAGCGGTCCATTAACCAAAGAAGTAATTGGTATGGCTTCTTTATCCGTGAGCTTAGACCTATCTCATAATCAGTTCATAGGTCCCCTTCCCTCTGAAGTGGGCAGGTTAGTGAACCTAGGATATCTAGATGTTTCACATAACAGGTTATCAGGTGAAATTCCTGGAAGTCTTGGAAGCTGCATTATGCTAGAATATCTGCATCTGGAGGGGAACTTTTTGCAAGGGTCTATTCCGGAGCTTTTGAGTTCTTTGAGAGCACTTCAATATCTTAATCTCTCTTACAACAACTTGACTGGCCAAATTCCAAGGTTTTTGGCAGACTTCCAGCTGTTGCAGCGTTTGGATCTTTCATTTAATCACCTCGAAGGTGAGATGCCTACACAAAGAGTTTTCGGGAATGTAAGCGCAGTCTCAGTTTTGGGAAACGATAAGCTTTGTGGAGGAATATCTCAGTTGAATTTGTCCAGATGCACGTCCAATGAGTTGAGAAAACCAAAATTTTCTACCAAGTTGAAGCTGGTAATTTCACTTCCATGTGGCTTTATCATTGCACTCTTGCTGATCTCTTCTCTACTTATCTATTCCTGGAGAAAAACAAAAAATGAGCCTGCTTCTGGAGCTTCGTGGGAGGTCTCATTTCGGAGAGTGACTTATGAAGAACTCTATCAAGCAACTGGTGGCTTTTCCTCATCCAATTTTATTGGTCGAGGTAGTTTCGGGTCTGTGTACAAAGCAATTCTCGCACCTGATGGAATGATTGTCGCAGTGAAAGTATTCAACCTGCTACGTAAAGGAGCTTCCAAAAGCTATATGGCAGAGTGTGCTGCCTTGATAAACATCAGGCACCGAAACCTTGTCAAAGTTTTAACTGCATGTTCTAGCCTTGATTTTCAAGGCAATGATTTTAAAGCTCTGGTTTATGAATTCATGGTCAATGGGAGCCTGGAAGAGTGGCTGCATCCAGTCCATACATCAGACGAGGAACGCGAGCAACGAAACCTGAATCTGATTCAGAGGTTAAACATTGCAATTGATGTAGCTAATGCCCTTGATTATTTGCACTACCACTGTCAAATGGCTGTTGTTCACTGTGATTTGAAGCCCAGCAATGTTCTTCTTGATGGTGATATGACTGCTCATGTTGGAGACTTTGGATTGGCAAGATTCCGTCCAGAAGCTTCAGTTCAATTATCATCAAATCAGAACAGCTCTATTGGTTTAAAAGGCACTGTTGGCTATGCTGCCCCAGGTAATGCCAGACAGATTTTACATGATTTATTTTAGTTTCAAGTGATTAGAATAATATTCCATTGGCTTGCATTGACGAATTGATATAACTATTTTCCCCATGATAACAATTATTTCTTCCAAAGTCATAAACATCCCTGCACATTTCAGCGTCCTGAAATGCTTAAAGAAGCAATAAAATTAGTGTCGTTCTATTACTAGTTTCCAGGGTTGTTAACAACCATGCATATAAATTTTAGAGTACGGTATCGGAAACGAGGTGTCAACTTATGGGGATGTGTACAGCTACGGCATCCTGTTGTTGGAGATACTTACCGGAAAGACGCCAACTGATGGCTCGTTCAAAGAGGGGCTGAACCTGCACAAGTATGTTCAAATGGCGTTGCCTGACCGTGTGGTGGAGGTTGTTGATCCCATACTTCTGAGAGAAATCGAGCAAACAAGCGCTAATGCCTCTGATGGGATGAAGCGTATTGGAAATGACAAAGTTCTGGAGTGCTTGGTTTCAATTATGGAGGTGGGAGTTTCTTGTTCGGTAGATTTGCCAAGAGAGAGGACAAACATCAGCAATGCCGTGGCTGAACTGCACCGAATTAGAGGCATTCTCCTGGGAACCAGGAGGCATGGATAGAGTGATATCCTCGTCTCAGCAGATGGTAAAGCCTTGTCATTGTATTGATATTCATTCTAAGATTATTCACAACCAGACTTGCAAATGACACATTAAATTGATTGCTACTTCACACTCTGTTTTGTGCTGTAGATGACCGAGGTGATCAAAGTGGAAAATGAGAGTTGTTCAACAGGCCAGAGGGAGCAGAAGTGCCTGTTTCCTGGAGTCGAATAAAATTGCAAGTGCACACTGGCCATCTATAAGCACTAGCCTTATTTTGTATGCTTCTATGTCTTTGTTTGCTCGGGGACTTTAATATTATGTGTAATAGAAGTCTGAACCTCTGAACCTGCAGCTGTGAATTTACTGTCAGCAATGAACAGGTCGGTTTCTTCACCTTCTTACAATCCTTTCTTACATTTCAATTTCTGTCAACGTGAGGAAGAAATTTATGTTGAAGTTGACTAGTTGAGGATGATCATGTTTCTATGTGCCTTCTCGTTCAAGGACTTGGATATGTGTGATAGAAGTGAGGGCTTGCCCTCTCATTTCCTTATTTTTCTTGTTATTAGTTATATCTAATTTATAATTAAACGATCAAAATGGAAGAAAGCAAAATTGACAGTAACGAAGCCACCTCTCTTTTTCGCTAAAGGTTTCGTTTGCATTCGAGCTCATTCAAACGTGTATTTGCTTTCTTCCTTTTCTCTTCACCGTCGCTCTCTTCCCGGCACCATCTGTGTTTTTCTTGGTCACTCGTTGAAGCCCAAGAACTTTAATAGCAGTCGAGAATCCGGTGTTGTTTCAATTTGTGGACTAAGTTCAAAACCTGTGGGCGTGTCAGGCCCATTCTAGAGTCCAGCTCTATAGACGACATCTAGGCTTTTGCAGCATTAAACCTAACAAAATACTGTTTTTTCGATAAGCTAAAATATTAACTTTCCAGGCTCGGTCCCTACTCTGGATTCGGGATAGAAGATGATTGAGTTGTTAGATTAACTATGACTATTAAAAATACTCGGATTAATCGTTTTTTATTAAAATAATATTTTTCTAAAAAATTGATTGATTATGTTTGACAGGATATATATTTTTTAATTAAAATTAAAATCTAGTTTAAATTAGATTTTAAATCATAAATTTATTTAATTACTTACCGCACGAACTAAGTTTAATAACTGGAAGATTATTTTTAGTTGCAAGATTTATAGGATTTAAATCTTCCAGACTTTGCGGAGGTTATTTAACCACTGCCACGAGCAAGCCAAACAAACTATGTGGAGGAATATCTCATCAGCTGATTCTGTTCTGGCGCACATCCAATTAACTATTAACTAAAAAACTAAATAACATGGTTGTTTTAGGGTCCCTTAATCCACAGTAAAATGAATTTCAGGTTATTAAAATTATTATTTTACTATTCACCCTTCAATTTATAAGGTTTTATTTTATTAGTCAAAATCTCTTCAAGCAATTAATGTATCATTTTTTAATTGTTTGGAGTAATAATATTTTTTTATTTGTTTAATAATATAATTATCATGCTAATTTTAAAAATTTAACAATAAGAACTTTCGGTACATTTAATAAATAGATGAATTACTCCATTATACTTACTATTTAAATTGATTTCTGGGCTTGATTATAACTCCATAATAGTTTTTTTTATTATTGTTGTTGTTTAATACTAGGAGCTTCTTTTTTTTTTTTTACAAATTAATGAACAGTAAAATTACTATATTACTCTTGTCATTCAATTTTTTTAACCCTAGCTTCAGTGGCTTAGTTGCAATTTGATAATAGTATTTTTCGTTATTATTGTTTAGCATCAGGGGTATTTTTGTTTTTATACAAATACAAAAATAAAAAAGTTATCGGTGCGTGTAAAGTTCTTTTATTTTTTGACTGCTATTAAAGTTCTTGGGCTTCAACGAGTGACCTAGAAAAAAAAGTGGCTATTAAAGTTCATGAGCAAATCAACAAAGCTTAAAACTTCTACCAATATCATTTTTTGATAATTGTAATACCTTGTGGCGTTTCCTGGAGTAGCGTTAATGATCTCTTATCTACTTTTATTTTTTCTTGAGAAAAAAAAGAAAGATACGCCTATTTCTGGGGTCTTCATGGCAGATCTCATCTCGAAGAGTAGCACACAAAAATCTTCTTCAAGCAACCAAAAGGAAGAAAAAATAAGGAAAAATAGGAACAAACAAACGCCCACCGTGGGGCTCGAACCCACGACCACAAGGTTAAGAGCCTTGCGCTCTACCAACTGAGCTAGACGGGCTTTTTATGCTTATATTTTATTATTTTTAACTTTATCTAATTCGTAAAATTTCTTCCGCCTAAGGTATGTGATTTTTTCCAGTTAATTACTTGCTTAATAATGTAACCTGAAGCAATTGCTCTTATAGCTAGTTTCTTTTAAAAATAATAATGATTTTTTAATTTAAATTTATTTGATTAAATTTATTTTTTCTTTCATGTCTACAAAATTATTAAATTTATAAATAAAAAACAGGTTTGAATTATATATATAAAAAATAAATTATACTTTTCTGAGTTTAGAAATATTAAATATGATCAAACACTCTCTTCGTAATAAAATTAAGTTTAAATGGATAAACCAAAAAAAAAAAGATCAAATAAGAGATTAAAATATTTTTCATTAACAAAACAATTGAAATTCATGGTTTCAAATATGTTTTAACTTTCATTATTAAAAAAAAGTTCTTTAATAAAACCAGAATCACATTAGAGATGTTAACTAATTAATGAACATAGACAGGTTGGAGGGAAAAAACTAATTAGAGCTAGCGTATATCTTTAACTTGTAACTTTCTGACTAATGATTAGTTATATAAATAAATATTTATGTAAGTTTCATGTGAAATATTTGTTTCGGGCAGTTGATTTTATACTTGGTAGCTAGAAGCATTCACGACTTGTTTTAGGCATGGGATACAAGCTATGGAAATTTATAAAAAAAAATTGTGATATATACTAAGAGGAGTATTTTGAGAATTACATTTTTTTTTTGGATTGAATTTAATTAGCAAATAGTATTATTATTTTTTATTTCTTGTTCTTCAGGATTTCATTATGCAGTGTATTTAATTTGGTCACATTCTACAGAAAATTTAAAACAATGCAAAAATCAAAGGGGTAAGAGAGCCCGAAAAACAACGTTAAATTATTTTCATGGAATTGTTTATGCTGTTGGTTTTAAATTGGGGCTTCCCGACAATAATATTTTTCGTTGTATTGGAGATGCTTTCTAGGTGTTTGATGATTTGTCTGTAAAAAATACCATGTCTTTCACATACACAACACCAAAAGAAAGTTAATCTTGTGTTTTCAACGGAGAGTGACACTAGCAGAATTGCAAGCAACCTCTAATTTTCACACTTTAACTGAGAAATTTAAACGAATTCTTTCCCAGCATGAACTGCGGGGTGATCTGTGAAGATTGGGGAGGATTAGGGGTGAGCAAAAAAACTGAGAAACCGATTAAACCGAGAAAAAATTAACCGAAAAAATCGAACCGAAAAAAAAAACAGATTAAAATTTTTGAAAAAATTTTCGGTTCGGTTCGGTTTCGGTTTTGAAAACCTGAAACCGGAAAAACCCCAACCGAACCGAACCGGTTCAGTTGGGGTACTATAAATACAAAAAAAAACGCTTAGTCATTCATAACCCCAATGTGCACTAGACTCCGCCGTCCTTCTCCTTCTTGCTCCTAAGCCGCTCTCTTACAATTCACATTTTACAATTTCACATTCACTCACATATCTGTAACGGTAATTAAAGGAATGGCTAGTGGAAGGTTCTCTGCTGCTCATCTCCTTCTCTGTTGATGAGTGCTAGAGCATATACAAGTTTCTGCATATTGATTTGTTTTGCTAAATCTAATTTTAGCTTGAATTCTCATGTTTTTGGTTATGATTGTAACTTATTTTATTGTTGATTTCTTTTTTAAATACTTTATGTTCATAATTACATTCTATTGAAAATTAATATAGTGCTTTGAGATGTTTCTGTTTATTTTTGTTGATAAACTCTTGCTTGAAGATGATTTACAGTGAAGCTTGAAGAAAAAAACAGGTTTTTCCGGTTTTTATGTTTAAAAAACCGAACCGAACCGAAACCGGTCGGTTTGAACCGGTTCCGGTTCGGTTTCGGTTTGAATTTTTCAGTTTTTAAAATTTTTATTTTGGTTGGTTTTTTAGATAAAAACCGAACCGAACCGAAAATGCTCACCCCTAAGGAGGAGGCACTGTAGAGGTGATAATATTGTTTTAATTATTGCAAGATGATGTCATTCACATAGCGTTTCATTATTATTTTCGAACATCAAAGATAGAAATTGTATATATTTTTTTTTATTTTGAAAAAATACATTTTATTTTTAAAATTATTTTAAAGATATATTTATTTTTATTCTTTTTATATGTATCTCTTCCATTATGTTACACTAATCAAATATTATAGTGTAATTGATTAATGACATATATTCATGTAAGCACTGGAAATTAATACTGAAGACAAGAATTAATAGTATTAAGGTATACAAAACTCAATTTATATTAACTTTCTTGCTTAGATAAACAAAGAATTGCATGTAAAATAAATGAATCAAAGACTGTTATCCACTGCTATTAGTTCATGCATAGTTGCAAAGGCCAAGAACACATAAGTTCCCATTGCCGCAGCTGTTGTTGCAAGCCCCGCAATGTCTCCTATTGAACGATGGATTCACACACTTTCCATTACAGCATGTTTCATTATACTTGCACTTCTTCCCACATAAGCCGCAATTTAGACGATCGGCTAACACATTAACACACTTCTTCTTGCAGCAATGAGGTCCTGGACTTCCCTTACCGTGACAAATCCTAGGGAACTTGTTACAAGTTAGTCTTCGATTTTTCGGTTTCTTGTGATGAGCAAGAAAGCGGCTAACTCCTCTATTTTGGCGAGGAGAAAAGCTTTCAATCACTTCGTTCTCAATATTATAGTGAACTTGATCTTCCTCGAGTGGAAATGAAGCAATGTCGAGGACGAGAGATGCGATGATGATGATAAGAACAAAGAAAATGTGCAGGAACTTCATCTCGAGAGAGGAGACCAGGAGATGTTGATTGGGTTAGCGTTCGAATGGAAGAAGAACACTCGGATGAGGGATGGAGAAGGACGATAGGAGAGGCGGTATTTATAAGGGAGAGGCTTTGAATTCGGCATGTTTCATGTTACTTTTAGCAAGTGGAGCGGTCCAAATCCAACCCTATTAAACAATGAAAAGGTGGAAACACTTTATTTCATCAAGGCATGGTCTTCTTCCTGTTCATATATATATATATATATATATATATATATATATATATAGAGAGAGAGAGAGAGAGAGAGAGAGAGAGAGTACATTGTTGAGGTACGGTGTTCAATAACTAGAGTAGTATAATAGTTAGGCAGAGCATGGTTCTCGTTCCTGAATTCACACGTATAGTACTAGTAAACAAGGAATGCTTTGTTTAATTAATATAATGAACCTTTATTACACGGTTTAAGTAGTCAACAATATGAAATATATTGTTAAAAATTAAGAGCACAAGTCAATCCCTGATAAATAAATAAATAAATAAATAAAGCGCAGATTAATTAATGCTCGTTTTAAGAAATCAGAAAACGTGAGCAAAATCTCTATTAAAAATATCATGGAGAAGAAACAGAGATTGTTAATTTGCAAAATGTGTAAAACTACGTACCTGTCTAAATAAACAAATAAATAAATTATCTTTTGGACTAAATATATTATCTTGGGCCGATGAGCTGTAAATTCTGAAGTTGGGCCTTCTGAGATGTGAACTCGCTTTGTTGTGGAAAAATAAAAGAAGTCCTGGAAATTCGGAAGCCCATTATGCTACCAGAACCGAGGCCATATAAGTTAGGACAAACCAACTAAGAGCTATCCATGTGGCTTATGACAATTTGATTTAGGAATGGCGATTATTACAATTTTATTCTGTTCGTGCACTACTACAGTGTTTGTGTATATTAATTTATTTTATGTTTAATTATAAATAATACGTGGATATTAAGTAATTGAATGAATATTCAAAATCATAAATAGAATATACATTTTTTAATTCTTATTCAATAAATAATAAACATAATAGAAACTAAAATCATAAATATTCATTAACATTCTTAATTTTATAAGAAATTTTCTTCTCAAGCTAGCAAAATACCGGAGCGTGCAATTATCAGTTATGTTTTTTCTCCTTTCCCCCCCCCTGTTCTTGTTAATCCTAGCATAACAAAGTTTGTGATAAATTGGGGGCGTCTCCTTAATTGAATCCACAATCTCAATTGGATCCCTAATCTACAAAAGATTTCACAATTTGACCCTTCCACCAACAAATGTGCCTGAGCCTTTTCTCAATTTGGTACCCAGCCTGCAGTCAAATTTAGGCATATTGGTAGAGGGAAGGATCAAATTAAGGCTAAAGATTGAGGACCAGATTACATAAAACACAGGTTCGGGATCAAATTCAAAAAAAGCTTTTAGATTGGATACTAATTTGAGGTCATCCCTAGTTTGAGTCACAGCATGACAAAGGCACCGGAATCCCACGACTTTTTCTTTTTCATTAGTAAAGTCGAACGCGAGGAAAACTACTGTACCCTTCAGCTCTTTACAGGTCACCTCACTTGTCAAAATCTAAACAAGCACCGTCAAATCTTAAGAACTTATGATGATCCAACGGTGAATAAATTCTCAGAAACCCGACTCAAGTTTGACCAATTGACAAACCCAGAGTCAAAGTTAAGTCAGGTAACTCGAGTCATATATAAGAAGAGCCTCTCTCCAATAAATATGCAAGGAAAAAAACCCAACCAAGTCCTGTCTCTCTTTCTTGTCTAGCCATGGCTGACAACGGCCATGGCAACAGTTACTTATCATTTGGTTCAACAAACAGACAAGAAGACATCGGTACAATGTTAGCGTCCTTACGTATAGAAATTCGACCACAAGAACAAGGTGGAAGAGAAGTTCCATTTATGTTTCGTTCTTCCAGATCATCAACCACTTATGGCGATGGTGATAGTGATCAGAGTACTCCGATGGTGATTGACAGTGAATCTGTAGAAGGAGGAGGAGAAAGAGGAAGCAATGAAAGAAGAATAGAAGAGAGAGATGGGTTTTCTTTAACAAGGAAAGAGAATGAGCGTACTGTTGAAGAAGTAAAGAGAAGAGAAGATATAGTGAAGGCATATGATTTGGATGGATTGAATTGTGCTATTTGTATGGAGCCTTGGAGGTCTGAAGGTGATCATCAAGTCAGGTTAGAAAAAGCAACTGATCATGATTTTACAAGAGTTGTTCTTTAAGCCTTTTATTAATGATTGGTGATCAAAATTTGTGAAGTCCCCCCCCCCCCCATAATAAAGCACAAAGTAATCAGTGACCATGTTCTTGAATTTATGATTAATGATTGTCAACTGAAGATGATTAATTTCTGGGTTTTCTTGGAATGTGAACTTTGTTTCAAATATGTGGTATATAAAGCAATTAAACTGCAGATAATTGTGACGAATGCTAAATTATGTTGTTATCTTGAAAAATGGGTTCATATTTTTAGTTTTTCAACTTTATTTTATAGTTTATTTTGATTGTTGCTTAATGTATTTTGCCCAATCATCTAACTTGAATGATTAAATGTGGCAGCTGCCTTCCTTGTGGACATTTGTACGGTTTTTCTTGTATTAGTAAGTGGCTTCAACGACCCGTGCCTACTACGAAGGTATACTCCTGTCATCTACTGAAAAGTTTATAGAAGCTGTCATTTATCTCTTTCTTGATCCATTGGTGTATTTCTTCTTCGTAGTGTCCTCAATGCAATGCAAAGTGCGAATTCAAGGATATTAGAAAGCTATATACAACACCAGTGGTAGTTATTGATGAAGGGTTACAAAAGGTTGTACTCGGGCATTGTCTTTTGGGAATGACATTTTTTTCTGTGTAAATATGTAGAAATATAAACTAAATAAAGATTTATCTTGCAGAAAGTTGAATCTCTTGAGGATGAAATTGGCTCCCTTAAGACAGAGGTAAGATAATTAATGACGATGGTTATGATATACAAAATACTCTATTTTGTTTTTGGATGTTTGTTCTAGTTTGTCTGTTACAAGAACAGCAACTAATATTCTATAATTTCCCCTCTTTTATATGCAGAAATCTGATTTGCTTGATATACAAGATAACTTGCTTGAGATACAAGATAATTTGCTCAAGTTATTACGCAACCTCAAGGAAGTATGATCTACTTTGATGGCATACTGCTTAATCTTTTTAATCAGAATTTCAGAAATTGTAGAGATATTTCTAAAGAATTTGGGGTAGTTAGATAGTCGATAAAGAGTCAGTTATGGTTATGGGCCTCTAGTCATTGAGAGAATCTTGTTTTGTCTTCCAATTGAAATCTTTAACTGTGATTTTTAATTCCTGGATCTAATTCTCGTGGCTTAAGTCCTGAATGCTCCAAGGTCTTAAAAATCAGTTCCTTTTTATGATACTAAAAGTAATAACGCTGTGTTATCTCTTTCCTATCTTAATTTCCTGGGTGCATCACACTGTTGTTTTCTGTTGGAAGTTAACTTTCCCTAAAAATATTAAATGTATAAACAATAGCTTTCAATGACAAATGTTAAAGATGTCATCTTAAATTCCTACTTATTATGGTATTGAGTTTCTTAATGATCTACTTTCTTTTAAAAGTATCAATAACTTTCTCCTAGCAGCCATGCTCTCTTGATGCATCATACTTTTTCTGATTCTAGCATGCTGTATCCTTACATAGTAGCTTGTCTTAGTTTCTTATAAGGCTTTTCTCATTCTCCCCTTTTCTGTCCTAACTGGCTTGATTTTGGTTTTCCAGAAACCAGCTTGTACAGAGAACACATCATTTGAGCAGATGGGAAGTAAACCTCATCAATTCTTTAATGCAAAAGAAGCTCAGGGTGCACAGTCTGGTAATCTCTCTGCATGATTAACTTAATGAATATGATTGCAGTTCATATATTTTTCATTTTCATCTCTGTTGGCTTCCTTGTTCAATCAAACTAAGATTTCATATCTTTTTGTGCAGTTCATCTTTATATTGAGTATTTTGATTGACTAATCCATTGCCTGATAAGCACATTCATATGGAAGTTTGTTGCTAAGTAATAGGAGACATGGCTGGGTTATGTAGTTAAAATTGCATGACAATTCAAAAATATACAATAAGAGTTGTGAAAATGCAGATGATTATGTACAACCAGTAAAAGACTTACTAGTAAAATGTGGATTTAAAAAACTTAAAACGTGGATTACAAATAGTAAAGATTCATTTTTCGGTCTAATTGTATGATTTCTCCCAAGCATTTTACAACTTGTTAGCTTCCAAAGCAGATACACATAGATATTACCTTGATATCTGGTTTTTACCATCTTTAGTTGTAGAAGGTTTCCTAAGCATTGTGAATTGAATCATTCTTGTGAAATAATGCAACCTTTCTATTCCTTAATATTTACAAACAAATCGTATGTGTGTTTTACTGATCTGGAAGAAATCTGCTATTCTTCAATGAATCTGATATTCTAGTGTGTGACAACATGACAGAATTAGAGGTTGATTTTAATTGCTGTTATTCGATAATGCAGGATTTTCCTTTGGCTCATGTTCTTCCAAACAACTACTCCATTGCAACTTTAAATTACAGGTCTGGAGTTAATTTTTTTCATGTGAGTGTTAGACTGTTAGTATGAAAGGCTAATTAAGAGTTTATAATGCAATGGTGATCGTGTGTTCCTAGATAATGTTTGAACATTATACATGACAAGAAAGAATTGGATGTTGTCTGATAGACTTTTACAATATCAGCCCATCAAGTTTTCACCCATTTTGTTGAATATGTTCACTTAATATGTTCTTTTCTCCCATACATGGTTGTGGTCTTTTAAATCCCATGGTTTCTCTTAGTGTTATGTTTCAAGTTGTTTCTTTTGTTGAATAGTTGCTAACCTTGACAGCATGAGTTGGCCATAGAAGGTGGAAGGCTGTTTGCCATGGACTTCTCTTATCAAAATCTGATTCTCACTCGAAGAATTGCTGGGATGGGTGGGATGCATATGCTCAACAAGGTAAACTTCTTGGTTGAACAGGGAGAACAAACCTGAGTTTAGTAACATTCACACACATCTGATTTATACTGTTTGAAGTTTGATGGGTTCAAGGTTTATTTTTTTACAGATTAACTTGATTAATCCTCGTGAAAATGAAGATATACAGCTTCCTCCTAGCACCAAAGCTGTCAAGGATATACAAATTTCTCCTTGTGGTAGACTCGCCCTTTTGGCTTCACTTGGGAAGAAATTATCAATACTTGGGTGAATTATTGTGTCCTTTTGTTCATTGAGTTCATTTTTTGGACTTCTTAATTGCAACTAATTGAACTCGAGTTCTTTTTTGTGTTAGCATGGAAAGCAACAATATTGTCGTGACCTATAATCTAAGGGTTTGGCTTCCTTGACTATTTAAATTTTCCCAATTTAACCTTTCTGGATATCCCTAACCCTACAAGTTGTCTTTCCAGGTCCCAGCTTGGTCATGTTCATGGGATCTAAACAGCCCTCATTATGTGTATGCTGGCTTACAGGTTTGATCCCTAATTGTGTATAGCATTCCATATATTTTAGTGATGTAATTCACAATATTCGAAAGATTACCATATTCTTAGTTTTATTGCTTGATATTATTGAGAGAGTGAAAACTTAGATGGCACCATGCTCCTCCACTTCTTAAATTTTGTTAGGATTCCCGCCTTGAGTCATCAGATGAAGCCCTTCTCTTCTCTCTGTTTTCTCTTCCACTTGGTAGACGTCCATCAGATATTTCAGTTATTTGACGTTCTACAACTGCTTCAATGTTATCATTTTTTTATTTTTATTTTGCAGAATGGTATGCTTTTAGTATTTGACATGCGTGGGACCCTGAGTCCTCTGCAGTCCATGGTTGGACCAGTGCCCGGGCCAATTCACACTATGTACCCCCTTGCACAAAACCCTGTTCTTGGTTCCAATTCTCAGAAACTGCTTACAGCTTCCTCTTTGGGACCATGCGTCTGGAACACTGATGCTGGAAAAAGGTAGTCAACTTGAACTTCATTTTCATAAATAATTTGGATGGCCAGTCCTGACTTGCCTTTACTTTTGCTAAAGGCCATTTCTGGTTCCTGGATTTGAAAATCAAGGGATTTGCACTTCACTTGCTTATGGTCCATTAAGCGATGACATTGTTGCTTCATATCATCCCAAATCCAAGAAATCAAATGCCACGGTTAATTCCCAATGTATAGATCCAGATTCATCCCCTTTTCCAGGATCAGCCACACTGTGTTCTCAACTTCTTGTAAAGAGAATAGCTGATAGCCATTATCGTAACTTGGGATCTACATCTGCCTATTTAAGCAATGGTCAAATGGCAAGGACTGCGATTATAAACATGCAGAATTGCTTCCCCTTGTTTGCCTATGGAGATGAAGCAACCCGAGGATTGAGGTTGAAGGAATTACCAAGTTTCAATGTGACCCAGAATCTTAAACCACATCATCACCCCATCCTTGATGTGAAGTATGCACATAACCAGGACACAGGTATACTTGGCTCTGTGAGCGAAGACAAACTGCAACTTTTTTCTGCGGAACTGTTACAAAAGAGGTATGTTTATCTGATGGTAACCTATACAACTGCTGCAACTTTGTAATCTGAGGGGCGCTTAGTTCACGGACTCTGTTTATCTTATGCTACCTTTTTCAATGATCAGGTAGAGACTTCTGGAGCACTTTCAACGTCTCTGTTTACAATTTTCTCGATGAGTTACAAGATACAAGAGTAGTGAATCTAAGTATATTCAAGCATATGCGATGTTCATGTAAATAGATAGCCAGTTAGATTGTACATGATGTGTATATTATAGTAGAAGGGATACATACATCTTAGAAAAACATTGGTGGGAGAGATTAGCAGAATTAGAACAAGTGCACATTGCAATTGTGCTTGAATGTATCCTGGGATTCAAGCAAGTGGCCTTTGGTTTTGTTTTGTGACGGGACTACTTGTTTAGTATTTCAGGTGTTTCTAGCATATTTATAAGACTCCGTCCAATCCTGCTATGCAATCCATTGATTTAAATAATTTTTTTTAATTAAAATGATGTTATTTCATTTAAAAAATTGGAAATATTTGTTGGGTTGATTTTTGTCCCGAGAATTGACTCAACTAATTCACAATTCGAGTTTTGGATTGAATTTTATAACTATGATTCAGAGCTCATTTGCTTCTTCCCTTATGATTTTCTTCTTTTGTTTTTTTAAATGAATCTGGTATGGGATTTAACATTAAAAAACGATGCATTTCCATCTCACGGAGAAGTTTTAAAAATGGAAGGAGAGATGATAGGCAAGTTTATCAACTGTATTCTTCTTCTTCTTCTTATTATTTTTTCCCTGGAAGCACACGACTCTCTCTTTCTTATTCTTACATTAATCTAAATTAGGACATACGTAAATACTTTACTGAAATTCACTTGTTAAATGAGATAGTGCATTTATGGAAGTTAATTCATTTATGAACTCTCTCTCTTGCCCTCAAACTCTCACTCAAGTCCCCATTTCCTTTTCCACTGAGATCCACTCAGCTATGAACTTTCTCTCTGTTAGAAATTAATTTTTTTGTTCTGTTTTTTCAAGTCTTCCAAATTGTATGGAAAAGCAATTATTTCATTAACATTCATCATCCTTATCTTAATTACTTTCTCCCTCTTCATCGGAACCGTTGATACCAGATCATACTTTTTTCCACCACCAGATGGAGCCCACCACTTCTCCTGTACACCCGCCCACACACAATCCTCTCCATCTGCTCCTTGGTTGATGGCTTCGCTTTGGGTAGTGGTGGAGAGGGAGGCGGTTAGGGTTTTGGATCCGGGGCTGACAATTACCTTTTCCTTTCCCGTTACAATATGGTTCTTTTGACATTATGACGTGCTTTTGCAACTATTTATTGTCAGATGAAATTCAATCACCAGATTGAATGTGCCATGTTATATCATGTTTAATAGTCTCTGGCCCTTAATGAACAGAATCTCCCACTACACTTGGGCGTTTTAAATGGAAGATCATTCTCTAGAGAGAGTGCCATTGGTGTCATTTTCTCAATACAGGGTAGCCCCAAGTCATTTGATTTCTTATCCAAGTAATTTCTGTAATTTTTATTTCTCATTCATTTTCATTCATGAAATACCAGTCAACTAAAGGGACGCGTTCATCAAAGATCTGTCTACACTCATTGCTGGAGAGACTCCTTCCTCGTTCATCCACTAAAGGCTTTTCGATGCTATTGTTAGCCACTGTGTTCCAATCATCATGGGATCAAATCGAGCTCCCCTGTAAGGATGAGGTTGACTACAGCCAATTCTCAATTTTCTTCTCTGTAAACGAGGCAATACAACCAGACTACATGGTTAATCAGCTCCGGCAATTTCCAAAGGACAGATGGATTAAAATCTGGAGGCAGTTTAAGAAGATCTCCCATCACTTTGAATTCCAGTACCCCCCCAATGAAAGAAGATGCAGTCAACATGTTATGGAAGCAGGTAAAGCACAAGCTTCCAGGGGTTCAACTTGCTGTACCTAGAAATAGGCGATTGAAAGTTCCAGACTGGTGGCGACGGAGAAGATGATTCCGGAGCTTTCTTACACAACACTGAACATTCACAATATTTTTTTCATCGCGCGCATTGATAACCCTTTACGGGAATAATCTGAGGCAGTTACAATCATAACCTGTCATCTGCCATTATACAGAATCACGATATGTTCACTTTGACTAAACAGCATCATCTCAAAGAAGGTTCTCATCATTGCCTGTGTGATATTCTTTTATTCATTCCCAACTGTTCAAATGTGAGTTCTGAGTGTGAAATGACCTGCGGCTATAGACATCCAGAATTTAGCAGGCAACCGTTTTTGTTCTGGTGTACTTGTTCTTCTTGATGTTTGTAATTTATTTAATGGAAGAGATGAAACCTTCCATTCACGAGGAGTTATCTGGCAGAAATTTGTGTTTGTTTCTTTTCAAGTTCCATTTTATTTTAATTCAATAGCCTTTTTCATTGCGTTGCGATGTCAGGCTGCGTATTACTCTTGCAGTGAGCAGTGAAGTGATGGAGAATTGCTTCCTGTTGTTTGCTTGTAGAACCTGGAACCGTATCATCACCTGATCGATGATGTTAAGCATCTTCTAACCAGGGCACAGGAATATTTAGAATGACAAAACTTGTACCTTTTTCTGCAAAACTCGATACTAGATATGTATTGTTCATAAAACAAGATGTTGCTTATTGTCAAATGAAATTTTCTCAAGGATTTTAATCTTTTGTAAAGTGTAATTTAATGAATTTTCAAGGAAAATCGAAAAAAGAAAGAAAGGAAAATATTTTCAAATCGTCGAAATTTTGATGGGTCAAAAATGAGGGAAGTTTTGAGGAGGAAAAAAAATCCGACCTGCCGGATTCGAACCAGCGACCTAAGGATTACAGATACCACTACAGTCCTCCGCTCTACCAACTGAGCTAAGGTCGGTTTATTGAGGGTAGTTCGAGATAGAATATATGTAATATTTTTCAAAAGAGTTTTGATCCCGTGGGATGGTGAGTGAATGTAGCATCAAAGAACTGTTACTTAGGGGTGATGGTTTGTTCAAGCAAAAGGAGAAATTAAGATAACCTTCTTTAGTCCTGGAAATCTAATAAACACAGTAACTCGATTCAATTTTATAGGATTGCTTGTCGGTTAAGGTACTAATAAATTGTACATTTTCAATTCATTGGTGGTGAGGGAATTTTACTTTTTTCTTTCTTGATTTTTTAATTTTAAATCTTAAAACTAATATTTAAGATAAATTTTGTATAGAAAAACTTAATTTTAATCAACAATTAAGTTAGATTTTAAAATACCTTTTTGTCAAATAAAAAAAAGGCTAATAAATGACATAGATAGTTAAAACTGCAACGAAAAATAAAGTGTAATTAAATATAAAATAGGTTATACTTCAAACTCTATTTTTAGCCGGTTTAAGATTATAATAACGATGATGGTTTAAAGTATTTTTTTATCCATATATATATCAAAAAATATATATTTTTTATTTTTTTAAAATTATTTTTGATATTAGTACACCAAAATGATGTGAAAATATAAAACAAAATTATTTAAAAAAAAATTAAATTTTTTTGAAACATGATTTGCACCACGTTTCCAAATATATTGTATTCAAGCAAGTATTTGATATTATGTTGTAGAGTATTTTTAAAAATCATTTTCAGTTAAAAATATATTAAAATAAATTTTTTAATTTTTTTTTAATTTTAACATCAACACATTAAAATTAAAAAAATTATCTAAAAATATCAATTTAATATTTTTTATATAAAAATCAATTTAAAAACTACTTTAACAAACAAGCTGTTTCGAGGGAAAAACAAACACTCACTGAACATAATAAGTTTCGAGATCCAGTTAATTTCTCATGCAATGAACTTTTTGCTGAAATTGCTCAGGTATAATCCCCACTATAGCCGTGACTCTTCACCAGAAACTAGGTTTCAAGTTCAAACCTCCTTGTCCTAAATCTGGACGACAGATTTGCCAGCAAAGGGCAGAAAGAGTAAAATACAGCATGGATGGGTACAAGTTTGAAATGACCAAGGCACCCGTTGATTATACACCTTTCATCGGATTGAGCATTAGGTGAAGGGCATATCAGTCACTATGGTACAAAGACAATTTATCTCATCAACTCCAAATATTCCAAATCAAATCCACGTCAGCTGGAAAGAGATATTAAAAAGACATTTTTTTACCCATCAGGGTTTAAAATTAAGGTAAGAATAAGATTGCATTAAATATTAAATAAAAAACTTTAATCGAGATATAGATAATCCAAGTCAAATTTAGTCTTAAATTTTTAATAGAAAAGATGATCTGGAAATATTTATATTTGTTAGAAGAAAATTAAAGCTAAAGGATTATGTATACTAGAGAGAGAAATTTTAGTGTGTTTTAGGATTAATTACCAGTACGAGACACAGATATAAAATGAAAAAAAAAATATAAAAATATTTTTAAATATTATAGTTATTCCTCGAACAGTTCTGAGCCGGAGAAAATGACTTCTACTTTTAATATAAAGATTATTATGTTATTATTACCATACCATGAGCCAACAACTCTCAGAAGTCAAAACCGAGCGTTCTCCTAATTTCCTCCCCCCCCCTCTTTCTCCCTCTCTAAAATAAACACTTTAGATTCAACACTAAAAGAATCCAATGCGTTTGTAAAGAATCTGCAGCGAGGTATGGCCCAACCTTTTCTTTCTTTCTTTCTTGGTGCAATTCTTTTTTGGGTTTTCGATTTCTTTTTGCTTAAGATTACGTTTTTAAACCATAATGGATTTGTTATTTTTAACAAAAAAACAAAAAAAGATTGGCTAAATGCATGCTTTGTTAAATCTGGGACATGTTTTTGGGTTCTGGATATGGTTTTGAGCTCATGGGGTTTGTTTTTTCCAGTCTTGTGTCTGTTTTGTACGGTCTGCTTGATTTGTTTTCACATTTTGAGCACCTATTGGATACAGTATTTTTGCTTTAAAAAAAAAAAAAAACAAGAAGAAAACAGGAAGAGCAGTGTAAAAGTAGGGAAACTGTGGCTAATGTGATGAGCAAAAGAAGACTGGCTTTAAGAATGCGAAAGTTAGTTAATTGAATGATGCGGTTCTTGAAATCTGTTGTGTTAAAGATTATTTGATTTGTAGAACGAGGAATTGCATAGTAGCATGGTGGAATTTGAGTTGAATATTTGGTGCCCAACTTAGTGAATTGTGCAATGGAAAGGTTGGTCTTTTGTCTTGTTTTTTCCTAGTGGCTTGGTGGGGATGTGGAGAACTAAATGTAAATATATGGTGATTCCATTTTGTGGGTTTATATTTGGAAAAGCTGATGCTTTTGCAACAGATCTGAATTTGTGTTGACTGTGAGAATAAAATTTTGTTGTGAATTCAGATGAAAAGAACATCTCTAATGATGCCTGACAAACAATGATGTCTTTGGTTTAAGCAACGCTTTACATGTTATGTGCCCGCAAGGAATCTTATGTTAGAAAGAAGGATAGAGGATGGGTATGGATACTGATTAGACCAAGGCATCTGCTTTTCTATGGTGGGACTTCTGTTGTGTTAACATGAGTGGACTCTGGAACTTTTATTGATTAATTTAAAGAAAAATTTAACAGATTATTGTTTTTGCAGAAAGAAGAGAAATATGATTAATGGAAAAATTGGCTTTAGTTTAATATTTAGTCCAGCGTGAAGAATGTGGTTACTTTTTTCCAGCATGCCACTTGGTATTCAAGTGACATTCTGACTCATATTTCCTTACTGTTTCCTTTTTTTTTTTTTATTTGCCAATCACACAGAAGGACTATTTTATGCTAAGCAGTTGTTCTGGAAGCCGTGCTTCATTCCAAGTAGCTATATCTTCTGATAAATCCCTGAAGGAATTTGTTAAAAGGACTACTGGTCAACAGTTATTCTGTTAGTGCCGTAGGGAATGCTCATTCAGTTTAAAGCCAATGGAGGTAAATCCTGTATGCTCCCATTCCGATGAGAAGCAACCGTTAGAGCATTCTACTTCTACCAATGGAGAACATGAGCACACAGAAAAAGAGAAGAGTGCTTCCGTGTTCATCAATCATGGTGAGTCTCTCGCCTAAGTAATAAATGTCAGCAATTTCACTAGATTCATCTCCTGCCTAGCATATCTTCATCAAAACAACTCACTTGGTGATTTTGCTTGACACAAGTTTTTTATATAGTCTTACATCTGCAGGTTTTTAGGGTTCTTGTATATGTGAGTTTTTATACTTCCTTTTTTCGGAGTTGGAAATCACTTTTGCATGGTAACATATTTTTAATTAGAAGTGGTGTTGGAGATTTCTTTTGCTATGTAAAATATGCACATGATGGCAATTGAGAATTTGTGCTTCTTAAGAAGAAAGACTAAAGAAGTTTATTTCTCCAACCTTGACTATCACGGAGTAATCTGAGTAAATACTATTGACCATGTTCTGCGCAACATAATGCCTGGAAACTTTTGGTATTCCCTTCTAAATTGTTGTGTCGTATAGGTTTCTTTGTCTATTCATATTTGTCCTTTCCTGTTTCTTTCATTGCATAATATTCTTTTCTATGAGCATAACCTGTCCAAATTAACTGTCTAGCTGCAATTGCATGGCATGAGAGCAGAAGAAAGTGGACTGGAGATCAATCTCAACAGCCAGAAAGAATGATTAAGGACCCAATTATAAGGTAATCATTAAAGCTTCTTGAATGCTATGGGCTCTATTTATGTGGCCAAGAGATTTTAACATCTATAAGCCTTGAAGCTCTTTAGTCTGAATAATTTCATATATGGTGTTTTCATAGGTGCATGAAGTAAAACTTTTCTCGTCATTTAATAGGGAAAGAAAAAGAATAACAATTGCACTTCCCTACCAGGGTTAATGGAGACTACTAAAAGGTTTGGAGAGTGTGATGAATTGTTGGACATGCATTTTGCTGGCTGCTGCACTCAGCCAAGAATAAATGCATGTACCAACTTAGTTAAGTAGGGAGTTGATGGACTATTTTGGTCCTTCCTAAACCTATATGAAAAAAAAAAAAGAATTTTTAGTAAGTGTCTTCATAAGTAGGACTAATAACATTACACTGGCCACACCGCCAAGAGAAAGTTCAGGCTTCCTAGTTAGTTTGTGTATTCTGAGGGCTCATGTTATCATGTGTGGTCTCTGTTGTTATTTTTCCCCTTAACTACTGCGCTAATGTCTTCCCAATTTGTTTGTATATTATGTTGGTTCATGACATTATGATATTGTTTATTAATTTTTTTTCTTGTACCTACTCAAATTAGTGATCATTACCGCTTATGGTCCTACCTAAGTGTGAACCAATATGAGAGAATATAAGAAATACTATCCTTGAGCATTTTTCACATGAGATGATGGATCAAACATTGCATCCTTGGAGCCACACATGCTGGTAGATGAAACATAACAGCAGAATTTTTTTTCTGGCAGCTGGTCAACAACCTATGAAGATTTGCTCTCAACTCACGAGCCCTTCTCTGAGCCAATCCCTTTACCAGTAAGCTCTCTTCTGACAACCATACTTACAGTAGATGAGTTTTGTTGTTTGTTGGTTTTGAATCTTCTTTTAGTCATAGTGTGCATGAGCATGTGCAGGAAAGATCATGGTTAAAGATTTTGGACTGGTGATTCTTTGAGATCATTCAGAACATTCCACTTAGTTTTACGCTTATTTTCTCAAGCAGTTGTTGATCACAATTCAATTGATTGTTGAATTTTGCAGGAGATGGTAGATTTTTTAGTTGATATATGGCATGATGAAGGCCTCTTTGATTAAATAATCGATGACAGTGTTTTAATTCTATTGTAACGGAGACTATAGAAGGTAAAGAATACAAAGATTTTTGACAACCCGAAAGGGCAGCCTGATTTCTTGAAACTGATTCTTCCATGTAGAATCTATTATGGAAAGCCATGTACCTGAAATTGATTTCAAATTAGACTAGCAAGGATTTTTCATTTCCTGCTTATGTAATTTTACTTTCGTTGGTAGCAAACAACTCGCCTATTTAGAGCATATTAAAACAATAAAAAAATAAAAATAAAATTAATTTGAAGCTTTTTAAAAAGAAAAAAACAAATCTTTTAAAAGAGCTGTTCGACTACAATGCTAAAATGATGCATATTCACTGTGAAATCCATTCGTTCAGTTCTTGATAGCATTGGCATCGCATGGAGAATGATGCACAACTTTGCAAGTTAGGCAATTCCTTCCAAATTTTTCATGATACTATATAAAATTGCTAGTGATTCAGTCGTGTTGATATATAGCTGCAATTTTCTTTGCTGATATTAATATAAAACTAGTTCACGACAATGTAATGCCATTGATATTGTCTACGAAGTGTTGCAATGTAGACAATGAATGTAACAGCCCGGCCCAACATGCTGAATATTGTCTGTTTTGGGCCTTACCGCCCTCACAGTTTTGTTCTTGGTGACGCGAGCCCACTACTGAGCCTGACGCCCCAAAACGCGTTCAACATGTTAGCACCAGCACTACTAATAAGGCCAGCAACACAATCCTCACCCGTCGATGTGGGATCTTACAATCCACCCCCCTTAAGGAGCCCGACGACCCCGTCGGCACAACCAGACAGCCAGTGAGGTCGGCTCTGATACCAAATGTAACAGCCCGGCCCAACATGCTAAATATTGTCCGTTTTGGGCCTTACCGCCCTCACGGTTTTGTTCTTGGTGACGCGAGCCCACTACTGAGCCTGACGCCCCAAAACGCGTTCAACATGTTAGCACCAGCACTACTAATAAGGCCAGCAACACAATCCTCGCCCGCCGATGTGGGATCTTACAATGAACATCCATAAACATCTCTAATCTTGCTGTTTTTTTTTTTTTTAAAATCATATGGTAGAATTAAAATTTGTCGTTGATTCTAAAAAATATTTGTTTTTTTTCAACTTCCCTGTTGCGTCGAGGAGATTAGCACTGAGATGGTAAACAGATTTGTTTCTTATTTTATTATTTCAAGTTCGAATCCATGTGAAAACCTTTTTATGAATATACTAATCTGAAGAATAAATGATTTGTCTGAAATGAATTAATAAAAAACTTTGATTTATGGATAACCAAAGTTAAATTCACCTTCCTTGTTGAGGGAAAGAAGAAGATTCATCTTTTAAAAAAATATATATATATATATAAGAGGGAAGATCTCTTATGAAAAGGGCAACATGGTTTCTTTGTCGGTGATGATTTAGTATTGTATTTTAAATAGAAATTGGGAAAGTTTAATTTTTATTTATTTAAAATTATTTTTTCATTTTTGAATATATGTTTATATTAAAAATAAAAAAATATTATTTTAATATATTTCCAATTTTTTTTTTAATTCACCTGAAACCCTCGAAAAAGAAGTGAAGAATTATCTTCAAAATCTACCACGATGTTATTTCACATCTTCCATGATTTTCTTCCATCGTTCTAGAAAGGTTCTAAAATCTAATGTAGTTGAGGTTTTTGAGAGAGTAACCTTGGAAAAGATTTAAGCTAAAAATAGCATTACTCGCACGAATTTCATGTTCCTCTCCAACAAAATATCTCTACCCCTTCCACTTCTATATTCAAGCCCACTTTCTTCTGTTCCAAGTATAACTTGGATTGTCGCACCCAGAATGATCTTCACCATTCATAACCTTGACTTCAAGAATCCCAATAAACTAACGATCATGATCTCCCATCTAAAAGTACTTGATCAGTATACACTAGGACCCACGTTTCTTGGTCAAAACTCAAAAGACTAGAGTCTTGAGACTCTTGACCATCATTCGAGACCTAACAAATTCATCAAACAAAACAATCAAGTTCCTCGCTAGTTATTAGATTTGCAAAACCCTCAAATTGAATCCATAAAGTCAACAGATAATTTCAGAACACACACACACAGAATAGTCCCTTGTGTATACAATCAACTTGCGTGCACATTTCTAACAGTGGACCCTTTCTCGCGTAATCAAAACCCCTTCTATCTTACCGCCCGCAATCCAAAGCAAAAGAGACACCGCATCATCGTCAACACCAACACGTCGTCTCCCTGACGTTTCCCTTACTCCCTAACACAGGGTGAGATTGCAATTTAGTCCTTGTATTTATCCAGATATTCCACTTATATTCCCATAGTTAAATGTTCTTGCTGTGAGTTCTAGATTCTCCAATTGTCGGATTGTGCAAACATTAGTGAATGCTAAAAACATCAAATGAGAGACTATTTTCTCAATTCTTCTCCACCTTCTAAGACCACCTCGTAATTTATGATTGTTTCTGAACATTGTTGATACGGACATAATTTTGATACATGGTACAAATGTAATATTTTATGCAAGACTATCCCATAGAAAAGAGACTAGGCATGAATTTGGTCGTATAAACGGTTTTTGTTTTTTTTAATCTTGTCTAATAAATGCATCGAACACAGATACAGATAAATTTATTCTTGCGTTTCCTTGCTTTAAACTATACTAATGTTAACACTCTATATTCACTTGGTAGTTTTTCATTTCACAACCAAATATAATAAAAATAAATTAAAATGAATAGATGAGACCTAAGAAAATTAAAAACTATAAAATTATATATTTTAGAGAGTTTAATAACTAAAAAATAAAAAAAATTAGCTCGAAAAATTGTTTGAAGCTTATCATGATAAAGCTAAACATAAAAAGACAATTTATTTTTTTGAAAATCATTTTTCTTGGAACATTTCTCAGAAACAATTCACTTTTAAATAAATAAACAAGGCATCAAAGGAATTTTTAAACGTGAGATCCAAACGGAATATGAAAAAGTAATAAGGAGTAAAATGTACTTTAACCTACTAACAACTAATATTTCTTGAAACGATGGCCTTTAAAATGGTGTTTTGGGTCTGACCGTTATTTTTAAAATATAATTTTTTAAAAAATATATAATTTTTAACATTATTAAATCAAAATATTTTTTAAATAAATAAAAAACTTGAAATAAATAAATAAATTTAATTTTTAGAAAACGCCACGCGCTCCCAAAGCCTCTGATAAGAGTCATAAGACTGCTAGTTTTGCCACGTATAACCAACTAAAGTACACTTCCTCTACATAAAGATCTCGCCTTTGTCTCTGTCACTCCATTCCTCGAGAACCTGAAAAATGGAGAACCTGAATTTCCTTTCTGTTATTCTCCTCTCACTCATCGTGATATCGCACGCGAGAATACCAGAAAATCCTTATCTCAATCTCGAGAGGTCGAATCTCCCGTCTGTACAAGCAGGGAAGATGATAAGGGAGCTGAATTTGTTTCCAAAATCTGAAGTCAACGTGATCGACGGGGGTGATGATGGTGTTGGTGCTATTAGCGAGTCAGGGTATAATAAGAGGATTGTAGAGAGGAAATTTAGGTTTCCTAATGTAGTAGGTGACGAGGAAGAAAGCTTTACCGTTGATGATTTGGGACATCATGCTGGCTATTACAAGATTGAGCATTCTCATGATGCTAGGTATTTGATTTAAAAAACCCTAGGTTTTTTTTTCTTTGGTTTTGTGTTTGGGGAGATGGGTTATGTTGGTTTTTGTGTTTGCTTGTTTTGGTTAAAGTTTTGTTTTTTTGGGTAAGGTTGAATTTTTGAGGTTGGTGTTTAAGTGGATTGGTGATTATTTGAGATTTTTTTATGTGCTGTGTAATTGAATGTTTGATTTTGCTTGAAGTTTTGTGTTTTGGGTAAAGGTTGAATTTTTGAGGTTGGAGATTAAGTGGATTAGTGATTATCTGAGATCTTTTTTAATGTGTCTTGTAATTGGATATTTGATTTTGTTGAAAGTTGAGAGAGTGGAATATTTTATTTAGTTGGTTTCCGATGATTGATGATGATGATGATGATGATGTAATGAATGTCTGATTAGGTTTTCATTTTGTGTGAAGTATAATATTTCGGAGGTTTTTCTTTTAAAAAGTTTGTTTGTTGGTTTCTAATTACTGGTGACTTATTGGTGTAATTGTAATTGTAATTGTGGTTTGTAGGATGTTCTACTTTTTCTTTGAATCAAGGACCAGCAAGAAGGATCCTGTGGTCATTTGGTTGACAGGAGGACCAGGGTGTAGCAGTGAATTGGCTATGTTTTATGAAAATGGTCCTTACACTATTGCAAATAACCTGTCACTTGTGCGAAATGAGTATGGTTGGGACAAGGTAAGATGCTGTTAAATCTTCTTAAGCCGATGCCATAATTAATATTGGACTATAGTTTCTTAGTCTTTTCCTTCTTGTTCCTAACTTTTTTTAAAGTTTGCCATAGTTTAGCAAATATGATTTGTGAAAAATCATATCATGTTATGCCAAATGAAGCAAATATCCAATTTCTTACCCAATATTATTAAAAGTGCGTTTCATATTGTGTATCATTTAACAAACTTTGGCCAGTAATCGACCTAGGGTAACAACCATTGATATGTCCTGTAGTTATCTTCTAGCCGTTCAATCTACAAAGTTTGCAATTTGCATGATTTCATTGTTGCAACACTTAAACTAGCTGCTTGGTGAACAACTAGTTTTATTTGGTTTAAGTTTATTGATTGCATCTTGTGAATATTTGCCACCAACATAATTATAATTGCACTTTAAAATTTTGTTTTTCTTCACCTAGGCTCCCAGTTGCACTTTCTGTGTCCTGTATCACTGTAACTTGGTTCTTAGTGCGTTGGTTTGGTCATGATGGTTTATTAGCATATACATGAGGCACAAATAAAAATAACGCTGCTTTCTGGGAAGAAAAAAAAATGGTTTGTCACTAGCACTATTAACTCCACGTCTGTTCTCTATTCCTTTTCATTAACGAGGTTGGAAAAACTGCAACTTGCCTGCTTGCTGACAAGAGAATTAACATGTTGCTATGACGATTTTGCAGGTGTCAAATCTTCTTTATGTTGACCAACCCACTGGTACTGGATACAGTTATAGTAGTGATAGGCGTGACATTCGTCACAATGAAGGCGGAGTTAGTAATGATCTATATGATTTCTTACAGGTTAGTTATCCTGTATTTCCCTGTGATAAGAAATGAGATAAAGCATGATATTCTGTTATCACACGAACTTCTAATATATTAATAGCTTGAGGAAAGAACTGTAATTGCTAAAGTTTTACTATACTGAATGCTAGTCTTAGTTTGGGACACTAAACATACACTGTGAAACGTGAAAGGATTGGTGGATGGTTGTTTTGAAATGATTGAGATTTATTAACGCAACATATTGAAAGGACTAAGTGCATTCTTTGTATGGCACCAGGCCTTCTTCGAGGAGCATCCTGAATTGGCAGAGAATGACTTCTACATAACTGGAGAATCATACGCTGGACACTATATTCCTGCTTTTGCAGCTCGAGTCTACAATGGAAACAAAGCTAAAGAAGGAATTCATGTAAACCTCAAGGTATATAAATGATTTTGCCTAATACTGACTTTTGATGGATTTGTATAACTTTTATTAATTGCAATTCAAAATTTTGAGCAGGGATTTGCCATTGGTAATGGGCTTACTGATCCTGCAATCCAATATAAAGCATACACAGATTATGCACTGGATATGGGAATAATTAAACAAGCTGAGCATGATCGCATCAACAAGATAGTTCCAGTCTGTGAAGTGGCAATAAAGCTTTGTGGTAATGTTGCATCTCAATTTGCTCCAATTCCTTTCAGAGATCAATTTCCTTCTTGATTGTTTCATTGTTTTTAGATCACATATTTTTGTATCAATCAAATTAGTTGTTTCAAACTTCGAAGTTTTCTCAGTGCATGAGGTCCAATTTTGTTGATTTTAGCTCCGTGGTTCCTTGCTTGAACATGTGCTTTCTGTCTCAGGCACTGATGGTACAGTCTCGTGCTTGGCCTCCTATTTAGTTTGCAATACCATATTCAGCAGCATCTTATCAGTTGCTGGTAATATAAATGTAAGACCTCATAAACCCTCATGTTGGAGTGTTCATGCGCATCATTTTTTTTTCAAATTCCAATGGACCTCCCTCTCCTTGAAGGAACTCTTCTCTGTATTCATTAAAATATGTTCTCGGGGAAGTTAATCAGAGTCACTTTCATAGACATGAAAATAATGTGCGTACTGAATACGTGTAACAAACAACCAAAAAATTACAAGCATTGATATATTCTCGCTGCAGTATTATGATGTTAGAAAGAAATGTGAGGGGAGCCTCTGCTATGACTTCTCAAATATGGAGAAATTTCTGGGCCAGAAATCTGTTAAGGAGGCACTTGGTGTCGGGGATATAGACTTTGTCTCCTGTAGCACTACAGTCTATATGGCGATGCTTACAGACTGGATGAGGAATCTCGAAGTGGGCATTCCTGCTCTCCTTGAGGATGGAGTCAAGCTGCTTGTGTATGCTGGAGAATATGATCTCATCTGCAACTGGCTCGGTAAGTAATACCAACTACTAGGGTATAGCGAGTTTCATTTATTTAACCTTTATCCAAGGCTAAGGTTAAATATTATATGAGCAGGTAATTCAAGATGGGTTCATGCCATGGAGTGGCATGGTCAGAAAGAGTTTGTGGCATCTCCTGAAGTTCCTTTTGAAGTTAGTGGTTCAGAAGCTGGAGTGCTGAAAAGTTATGGGCCTCTCGCATTCCTTAAGGTCACTCTCTTTCTCTCGAAACAATTAGCTTCCGACTTTTTTGCCAAAAATGACAGCTTCTATTTTATAATCAGTGCTAATCTAGTTGCACAATGCATCTGCCAACAGGTCCACAATGCAGGGCACATGGTTCCCATGGACCAACCCGAGGCTTCATTAGAGATGCTGAAGAGGTGGACTCAAGGCAAATTGTCGGAAGTCACACAGGAGCCCCAACAACTGGTTGCTGAGATGTGATTGCATTTTATCTAGCTGTAGTAAGAGTGACCGTAATATGTGGTTTCCCTTTACGCTTGTAAATATTATTTTTCTCACCGATCAAACAGGATCCTAGACAATGTGGTATCTCGGCTTTTGATTCTCTTAAGGTTATAGACTCGTAGAATCAGAGAGTTTTATGGATGCATGTCTTCTTACCTGACTTTAATATCGTTTTTGCATTGTGCTGAAATCTTACATTGCAAATATCTGTTTGTTTAATTTTAGCATCTAACAGCATGCTATCCGGATATATCAAACATGAGACTGCAGCATTTGTCCACAACTACCTACAGAGGCGCACACTTTTGGCCAGCTTGTACTTGACAGTTTTCCTTCAGTCCGATATTTAGAGGACAAAGATGCCAGTTTTTGCAGATTACCACCTTACCATATGGGTCCATGTGGTTGTTCACTGCAGTTACGAGATTATTGCCATTCAAAGCATGAAAAAACTCTTTTTTAAGGTAACATAATGATTTTTTTAGGACAAAAATCGATCCTTGTACTGAATGTCGGGCCATCGTTTTCCTGTTATTTGAGGATAAGATTTAACTTCACTGAACCATGTAATTTCATAGTAACATTTTTTATTCCCTCTAATCTAACTTGTTTCAATACTGGTCAGATTAATTTTTTGGTCATTGAGTTAATTCAAGTTTATTTCAAAACAAAGTTGTTTTAGTGTTTTTTTTAATGAAATAATATTGTTTTAAACAATTTTTTTTTTTAAAAAATATATATCTGAGTTATATTAGTAATAGTGAATTTGTTTAATGTCTTGGGAGTTAAAATAGTTAGGTTTTATCTGGAACTGAATCAAATTATAAATTAGTGGGCATTGGATTGACTCATCAAATTGGGGCGAATTTAATAATTATGTTTAGGAAGCACATATATACATATCAATTAAATTAGAACTAGGTCTCCAATGGCGTCTGAAAAAATCTTTTTGGACCCTATTTGCATAATTTGAAGTGGCAGGTTATTGTTAGACACCTTGGAAGATACTGGGAACAGTAACACTGGAAAAGATGCAAACCTTCGTTAGCTACTTTTATCAAGAACATAGAGCAACGGAGTATGTGAACAGTTAACTCCCAAAAGACCAGGAAAAGAAGTGCTTGCTCTCATGGCTTTTGCTGTTAAATTCTCAACCAACCATTGTTTAAACTCTCATGATCTTTTGCTTCCTTCGGTTTCATCAAACCCAATCTCTAAGATATCACCAGTTTCTTCTCTATCAACAAGAGATGCTGGCCATCACATGAAGCTTAAGCACCCATCAAGAGCATCTGCTGAAGGTTTCCTTGGCTCCCTTTCAAAGTTTACTAATTAGTATTGCTTCAGTTGAGTTTTTCACTTGTCACTTGCAGGAATTCCTAGTTAGTTAATTGATGAAAATTTGAAGTTTACTAATTATTCAACAAGCGTAGACCAGTCCTTTTGGATATATGCAGGACTAGAACCAGGTGTATTTGCAGCTCTTGTTCCAAACAGTGCTGAAGAACCACTACAAGAATTAATAGAAAGAATTCTAGCTGGTAAGCTGATCTTGCTGATTTCAGTAAACTCCTAAGCAAACAATCTGCATCTTCTCAGTTCTCACCAACGAATATAATATAATTTCCTGTGCAGACAGCAGATCAACCTATCTCAACATAAGCAAAAGGAAAACAGATAATTGAAGGCTTGAGATTACTTTCTCAATGAGACTGTAGTTTTTGAAGTTTCCAGGACAATCTAGTTCTCATTTATCAGAAAAGTAGTCACAGCTGCCTGCATCAGTTGGAAGAATTCTTTTTTTCTCAGAATATTTATTACTGTATTGAAACCTGCTATCTACATCACTTCATATATTACAGATTACAGAATGGATAATGTTTTTTTCAGGGTGAAAGAGAACTATCATTATCAACAAGTAAAAGAAGCAGGAGCCGAACCCTGCTTCCAAAGCTTTATCATAGCCAATCCCGTTACTGCACAAACCATGGAAGCGAGGCTGGGTGCAGCAAGATTACACACAAAACTGAAATCTAAAAGTTTATACTGATCTTTCTATTCAATGCATTACAGATACATATTTCACAGTACATTCTCATATATCATGTCTGTATCAATATTGCTGATAAATCAGACATACAGAATTCAACTATATGTGTGATCATTGACAAGACTCCAACTGGAAGTAAATTTGCAACTCTCCCCTCCGATGGAAGAAATTCAACACAAGACTCTCCCTTTGAGCTTCGACAAGATATACAATCTTCACAATTCTGGCTGCAGCCAAGGTGGCTCCTCTCGGAATGCTAACGACTATTGATCTGAAAAATGATCGCCTCTGACCTGCCAAATAAGAGAGTTGGTCAAAAGCTTTGATAAAAAAAAAAAAAAAAAGTATTCTAAACGAGTCTCAGCTACCATAAATCCCAAAGTCTTTGCAACCTAGGTTGTGCATGAGGCAGGGTAGGAAATTTTTTATGAAACCAAACAAAAAGCATGGAACAATTTTAATCTGTTCAGTTTAATCCAATCCTCACACACTGAAAAAGAAACAAGATCGCATCCAAGAACCATAGATGAAAACATATCCGAGAATTATAAATGAAGAGGTGGCCAGACATGAGATATTGGAGGAAATTAAACAGTAAGAAGAGAACAAAGCAATCTTGTTTAATTCCCTCCAATCCTCACATTCGGCCAAGACATGATATTCGTTTAGTTGCATGTTGGAGAAGAATCAAGTAAAAGAAACTAAACAAAAATCGGCACTAAACAAACAGTGACATCTCTTGAGTTCCCTCTAATTTTCACACACAACATACACTCTTGACTTTGAGGCTTCAACAGGCTTTGCCTTTACCACAGGCTTGGTCTCGAACCAACCACCGGATATTTATAGACTCTCTAAACTCCAAAGGAACAAGACAAACTACCTTCACAATTTTCACACAAGAGCATGATTCGCATGCTCTAAAGCAGTTACAAATACTGTGTGCATGTTTGTACGGTTCAGAGCATTTGAATTCTCCCTGTATATGTGTGGCCCAGATTACAAATCCTCTAGACAGGTGGCACAAACGGGTGCAGTGCTGACGACAGCCAAGTTTTGCTTTAGATATTTCAAAAGTAAATTGGGTTTATTTGAGAGAGGCCGAACTCAACAGAGCCTGGTATGATAATAATCTCCCACTCACCAGGAACACAGCCCATATTAGAGCCCAGATAAATGACTACATAGGCCAGCCCATATTAGAGCCCAGATCAATGACTGCAAAGGCCAGCCCAAGATACCTTCCCAGCTCTTTAAATCTTCATAGAAGATTATTGATATCTCGAATATGCGAAGGCATCTTGTGCATATCATACAAACCCAACACAGTTCAGGTTTACATCTTCATGCGTCACGTTTGAATGAAAGTTCTTCGCTTGTCCCTCGCAGGAATTCCCAGTGAGTTAAATGACGAAGATTCAAAGTTTGTTCCCCTAAATGAAAATGCTAATGACTCAACAAACGATACATATTTACTTCACTTCCAAAGGAATATTTTCCTGAACCATGTAAGCAGCTGCAATTGCTATAAAATATTTTCAAGCTCTGTACAAGCAACAAAAGGTCGTGGGCACAGGTGAAAAAATCTAGGAAGTCTTTATACTGATCTTCGCACTCCATGAGTTACAAATACATATTTCTTGACAAAAAAAAAAGAGTAAAAAAACAAATTTACTTCTATCTCACAGTCAATTCTCATGTTTAACGTGACAAGTACATATTTCTTGGTTTCCTCTCTAGGCTTCAGCTCTTCTAACTTTGCAGCAAGAACGAACCACCCCCAACCTCTTGCCAGACAAGAAAGTTGGTAAAAAGCTCTAAGCAAAGAGCAGAAACCATCAATTCTCATGTATTTAATAGCAGTCACAAAAAAAGGGGGAAGCTTTTTCTCCCGGCCTGCTAAATGTCTTGGAAACTAATGTTATCAAAATGAACATCTATCCATGGAATATCAAGCGAGCGAATGTCACAGCTGATTCACCAGCATTTCCCTCACAATCCAAGAACATCAATCTCAAAACTAGTTTCAGTAACACTAACCAGCATAAAGATGCTCCTCCATAAAAAAAACAGAACACAACTGTAATCCACAAGTCATAACGAAAAAACCTAAGACGCAACACATGCCATATCAATCACATATGAACAAATCGAATCCTCTGTTTTTCACTAACACTAGCCAGTGTTCTTTTTAAACTCTGAGAAGATAATCTCCAGTATCAGTAATAACATGCTATAACCTCCTTCCCTCCCTCACCAAAACACAGTAACTGAAACAAAAAAACAGGAAGATTACATATTAATCAAACATCAAATCAATTACACAATCCAACAAACACCCAATCTTCCATTAAAACAAATTAACATAACCGAAAAACCCAAACTCAAACAAAGCAAAACATGCCAATCATCAAAAGAACTGTACAACCAACTTAAATGCAAACTCGAGCAAACCAAAACAAGCCCTAATGACCAGAAGGAAGAGCAACACATTCACTAAACATCACATCAAAAATATATAGACAAATCTTAGAAACTCAAAACTTATTCCAAATTTTTTCACCAACATGATCAAAACTCATACTTTAATAACAAGAAAATCAACATTACCTCCAAAAAGAATCCCAGAAATCACTCCTCTTCATCACTCTCATCACTGAAGTAACTAGCTTTCTTAACCTTCACCTTCTTTTTCTCCACCTCTCCCGCCTTCAACAACCTCTCCTCCACCCCTCCATCCACCGCCGCAGCCCACTTCTCCTCCTCAAACTCACCCTCTTCTTCCTCCTCCTCCCAATCTCCCCCGCCCCTTCCGCCGCCGCCTCCTCCACCACCGCCTCCCCTCCCTCTCTTCACCACAGGCCTCTCTCTAATCCCCAATCGATTCCTCGGACACTCATAACTCAAATGTCCATCTTCTCCACACTCATAACACTTACTCTTATCCTTATAAACCCTCTTCTTAATAAACTCCGCCGCTCTACCATTATCTGCCGCAATCGACGCCGACAGAGTTCTCCCGTTGAGAATCTTCTTGTCCATCTGTTCAACGGCGGTGACCGCATCGCTGCGAGATACGAATTGGATGAATGCGACGCCGCGCGATTTCCGTGTCGTTCGGTCTTTTAAGACGGTTACATGTGCTACTTTGCCGAAGGTGGAGAAGAGTGTGTGGAGGTCTGAGTTTGTAAGGGCGAAGTCCAAATTGGATACGTACAGGGTTGATTTTGATGGTGCTAAACCGCCGGATCTGCCATGGGGTTTGGTGGAGGAAGGAGGGTGTTGTGATGACGTGGTGGCGGAGGGGTAGCGGTGGTAAAATATTTCATCTTCGTCACTGTCACTGTTGTGTTTTTGCTTCTTCTCCATTTTTTTGACTTCCTAGCTGTTGTTAGTTTTTTCTTTTTTTGCTTTTGCCCTGTTGGTCTCGAGAAATATATACTTTGCCTGGAGTGGGCTTTTTCTTGGATTGTAAATATGAAATCTACCCTACAAACTAAAAAAAAGTTGTCAATACATATGATAAAACACTTGTATTATACTTACTTCTACAAAAACACCATGAAATAAATAAATAAATAATTTACTACTTTGTTAAGAGAAATGGGCAACCCATCAAAAATTCCAATCTTATCCTTTTGCTTTAACAACAGTTTTACACCTTACTCATACCAGCAAGGCCCTTTATTTTACTTTTGACTTTTGATAAAGACTCAATCCCTAAACCAGATAGATATTAATAAAAGAAAAGGAAAAAAAATTATTCAGCTATCATGCAATTTTCTTTGACACAGTCAAAATCTAACACTGCTATTATTTCCTAACCCGTAGATGCAATGCTCAACAAGGTTACTGATACCCAATAACTTGTACAGTAATTAATTTGAAACATTACACACACATGACGGCATAAAGAAACAAGAGTTTAATTTTTCTGAGTTGTTGATGGATAGGTTTATCTTGTCACTCATCATGTTTTTTTAAAAAAATTAAAGTATATCTTGTTTTGTTACTTTCTTCCTTTTCTTTTTGTTACTCATCATGTTTTTCTAATATTTTATTATGGAGGCAGAACTAAGAATTTTAGGGGGGGTATTGTTTTTTATACATAAAAAAAATTATAAAAGTGAATTAATTACTTTCACATTTTCAAACCCTAAAAAACTTAATTTAATTTAATTTACTAACACCCATCCAAACCCCAACACAAAAAAATTATAAGATAAAATTCATAAACACGATGAATAAGAAATATCTTAAGTTATTGTTTGGTTGTGTAATTACATATAACAATAGCTTTTCTCCTTTGCGTGGTACTATATAAAAAATTAAAGCACTAACTAACATATAGCTGGAGAGATACTCGTAGGGGAAAAAAATATCATCCAGTAATTTGTTTTCCTTTTGTAATGGTCAAGAAATTTTTGGGGTAAGCTTGCATTTCTAGTTTTTTTTTTTTAGGGGGATTTTTCATTTTATACATTTCAACCACGCTTGAATTTTTGCATTCAGAGGACTTTTTCTCGTATTTCTTTTGGATTCAAATCAAATTAATAACTCAAGAAACCAAATGCAATTAACTCTAAAACTTTTTTTAAGTACGATATAATAGCATTCAAATCTTGTAATTGCTAGCTCAATTTATTTGTTTGAAATGTTATGACCAAAATATGACTCAAATTTCAGACTAGCTATTGAATTTGTTTCCAAAAAAAAAAATCAATTCAATTGTAAAATTAAATAAAAAATTAAAATATCTTATTTATTTTTGTAATATATATTTATCATTACAAGTTTAATATCATTTTAATATTTGTCTAGATAATAAACTAGTGGTATTCAATTATATTATTATCATCTCAATGAATTATAAAAGAGTTTATAATGATAAAAAAATTTAATTAATAATCTAGTATTTTTTCGAGTAGTTTAAATTATCAATCTTCATATATAAAAAAGTTAATTAAAAAAATATTATTATGGAAGTATGATAATTATTATTTTAAAATATTTTTTAAAAATATACTTATTTTGAAATAACATTAAATTAACATGTTTTTGTCAAAGAAACATAAAACTCTTGTTTTTTTATGCCATTAGCAGTGGTAATAAACAGAAAGATTGATTATCTGTTTTCATTTTTACATACGCCTTGCAAGAAATAAAACACCAAAAGGTTCAAATCTTCTGCATATTTTAAGCAAAGCTGCCATCTGGCCTGGATCATCTTTTAATCTACAAGAAAAGTTGGAAAGATTGAGTTTCACCTAGCAAGTACCTGAAATTGTAATTGTTTTTCGCTTTCTTAGTCTTCATGTAAGTGATTTTCCTTCTTCCTTTTTGTTGCGATGTGTTATAATTCGATGTTATGAGAACTGATTTTTTCTTTTTTTGTGATTTTCTTAAGTGGACTAGGATTTAAATGCCTTATATTTGGTTTAAATTTGATTTTCTTATTGTCTGTGCACTGTTTCCTAGAAAATGTTGTCTGGAAACTGTTCACTGAGATGATCATGGGATTTTATTTTCTCAACTGAGAATGAATTGTAATATGCAATTGAATGCTAGGAAAACATCAACTCTGCAGAAATAAGTAAATTATTTGATAAAGTAGTTGTTAAATGGGATGGGAAAAAATTAAGTGAAGCGAGGGGGAAAGCAATTGGAAAATTGATCTTCGATGGTTAAAGAATATGTTAGAGAACAATTTGCTATTATTGTATAATTTGTATTAGTAGATACTTATTATAAAGATCAGCCATTAAGTTGCGAAGAATATAATGCAAAAGTGAATTTTGGAAATCTCTCTTAAGGTAGAACTTTCTGATAAACTTTTACTTGTTTTGGTTTATTTTTAGCTAATAATAAGAGTCAAATTATGTTGTCTGCAAGTCTTTAACTTTGACTTTAACATACTAATCCTTAGAAACTAAGTAATAATAATCAACAAATGCTATACACATACATACATGTGTGTGTGTGTAATGTTTCAAATTAATTATTGTATAAGTTATTGGGTATCAGTAGCCTTGTTGAGCATTGCATTTACGGGTTAGGAAATAATAGCAGTGTTTGATTTTGACTGTCAGAGAAAATTGCATGATAGCTGAATAATTTTTTACTTTTCCTTTTATTAATATCTATCTGTTTTAGGGATTGAGTCTTTATCAAGAGCCAAAAGTAAAACAAAGGGCCTTGCTGGTATGAGCAAGGTGTAAAACTGTTGTTAAAGCAAAAGGATTAAGATTGGAATTTTTGATGGGTTGCTCATTCCTCCTGACAAAGCAGTAAATCGTTTATTTATTTATTTATTTCGTGGTGTTTTTGTAGAAGTATAATGCAAGTGTTTTACCATGTGCATTGACAACTTTTCTTCAATTGGAGTTTTGGTTTGTAGGGTAGATTTCATATTTACAATCCAAGAAAAAACCCACTCCAGGCAAAGTATATATCGAGACCAACAGGGCAAAAGCAAAAAAAAAGAAAAGAAAAAACTAACAACTAGGAAGTCAAAAAAATGGGGAAGAAGCAAAAACACAACAGTGACAGTGACGAAGAAGAAATATTTTACCACCGCTACTCCTCCTCCACCACGTCATCACAACACCCACCTTCCTCCACCAAACCCCATGGTGGATCCGGCGGTTTAGCATCATCAAAATCAACCCTGTACGTATCCAATTTGGACTTCTCCCTTACAAACTCAAACCTCTACACACTCTTCTCCACCTTTGGCAAAGTAGCATGTGTAACCGTTTTAAAAGACCGAACGACACGGAAATCGCACGGCGTCGCATTCATCCAATTCATAACTCGCAGCGATGCAGTCACCGCCGTTGAACAGATGGACAAGAAGATTCTCAACGGGAGAACTCTGTTGGCGTCGATTGCAGCAGATAATGGTAGAGCGGCGGAGTTTATTAAGAAGAGGGTTTATAAGGATAAGAGTAAGTGTTATGAGTGTGGAGAAGATGGACATTTGAGTTATGAGTGTCCGAGGAATCGATTGGGGATTAGAGAGAGGCCTGTGGTGAAGAGAGGGAGGGGAGGCGGTGGTGGAGGAGGTGGCAGCGGAAGGGGCGGGGGAGATTGGGAGGAGGAGGAAGAAGAGGGTGAGTTTGAGGAGGAGAAGTGGGTTGTGGCGGTGGATGGAGGGGTTGAGGAGAGGTTGTTGAAGGCGGGAGAGGTTGAGAAAAAGAAGGTGAAGGTTAAGAAAGCTAGTTACTTCAATGATGAGAGTGATGAAGAGGAGTGATTTCTAGGATTCTTTTTGGAGGTAATGTTGATTTTCTTGTTATTAAAGTATGAGTTTTGATCATGTTGGTGAAAAAATTTGGAATAAGTTTTGAGTTCTAAGACTTGACTCTATATTTTTGATGTGATGTTTAGTGAATGTGTTCTTCCTTCTGGTCATTAGGCTTGTTTTGGCTTGCTTGAGTTTGCATTTAAGTTGGTTGTACAGTTCCTATGATGATTGGCATGTTTTGCTTTGTTTGAGTTTGGGTTTTTCGGTTATGTTAATTTGTTTTAATGGAAGATTGGGTGTTTGTTGGATTGTGTAATTAATTTGATGTTTGATTAATATGTAATCTTCCTGTTTTTTTGTTTCAGTTACCGTGTTTTGGTGGGAGGGAAGGAGGTTATAGCATGTTATTACTGATACTGGAGATTATCTTCTTAGAGTTTAAAAAGAACACTGGCTAGTGTTAGTGAAAAACAAAGGATTCGATTTGATCATCTGTGATTGATATGGCATTTGTTGCGTCTTAGGTTTTTTTGTTATGACTTGTGGATGACAGTTGTGTTTTGTTTTTTTGATGGAGGAGCTTCTTTATGCTGGTTAGTGCTACTGAAACTAGTTTTGAGATTAATGTTCTTGGATTGTGAGGGAAATGCTGGTGAATCAGCTGTGACATTTTCTCCCCTGATATTCCATGGATAGATGTTCATTTTGATAACATTAGTTTCCAAGACATTTAGCAGGCGGGGAGAAAAAGTTTCCCCCTTTTTTTGTGATTGCTATTAAATACATGAGAATTGATGGTTTTTGCTCTTTGCTTAGAGCTTTCTACCAACTTTCTTGTCTGGCAAGAGGTTGGGGGTGGTTCGTTCTTGTTGCAAAGTTGGATAGATGTTCATTTTGATAACATTAGTTTCCAAGACATTTAGCAAGCGGGTAGAAAAAGTTTTCCCTTTTTTTGCGACTGCTATTAAATACATGAGAATTGATGGTTTCTGCTCTTTGCTTAGAGCTTTCTACCAACTTTCTTGTCTGGCAAAAGGTTGGGGGTGGTTCGTTCTTGCTGCAAAGTTGGAGGAGGTGGCGGTGGCGGAAGGGGCAAGGGAGATTGGGAGGAGGAGGAGGAGGGTGAGTTTGAGGAGAAGAAATGGGTTGCGGCGGTGGATGAAGGGGTGGAGAAAAAGAAGGTGAAGGTTAAGAAAGCTAGTTACTTCAGTGATGAGAGTGATGAAGAGGAGTGATTTCTGGGATTCTTTTTGGAGGTAATATTGATTTTCTTGTTATTAAAGTGAGTTTTGATCATGTTGGTGAAAAAAATTGGAATAAGTTTTGAGTTCTAAGATTTGTCTCTATATTTTTTATGTGATGTTTAGTGAATGTGTTGCTCTTCCTTCTGGTCATTAGGGCTTGTTTTGGTTTGCTTGAGTTTGCATTTAAGTTGGTTGTACAGTTCAGATGATGATTGCCATGTTTTGCTTTGTTTGAGTTTAGGTTTTTTGGTTATGTTAATTTGTTTTAATGGAAGATTGGGTGTTTGTTGGATTGTGTAATTGATTTGATGTTTGATTAATATGTAATCTTACTGTATTTTTTTCATCAAAGGCTCATATCATCTTTATTTTATAATTACATGGAAGTTTCATGTCAACATAACTCCGTCAACTTCCGATCTAATAATTCTACTCAAGATTTTGAATTATAAATATGAAATCTATTCTACAAACCAAAACTCCAACTGAACAACAGTTGTCAATGCACATGGTAAAACACTTGCATTATACTTCTACAAAAACACCACAAAATAAATAAATAAACGACTTACTGCTTTGTCAGGAGGAACGGGCAACCCATCAAAAATTCTCATCTTAATCCTTTTGCTTTAACAATAGTTTTCCTAGCTCATCCAGCAAGGCCCTTTGTTTTTCTTTTGGCTCTTGATAAAGACTCAATCCTTAAAACAAATAGATATTAATAAAAGGAAAAGAAAAAAATCATTCAGCTATCATGTAATTTTCTCTGACACAGTCAAAATCAAACACTGCTATTATTTCCTACAAAGTTGTCAAAAACGCTTTTTTGACACAACACGGAATATACAATATAAACTCGGATCGTAAACTCAAATCGTAAAATCGCAAGTAAAATATTTTAACCAAAATCGTAAAATCACAAGTAAAATATTTTATCTAATTTGCAAGATCCAATCAAGTAATATATAATAATATAACACAATTAAAATAAAAGTGAAATTTAACTAAATTGCAAGATCTAGTCATGTGGGTTAAAATTGCTTCGTTTCTTTCCAGGTCACCGGTCTTTATTCAGATTCTAAAGATGAACAAGTCCAAGTGGATTGGATAGAAAGATGCTCTTAATTAATAACATTTTGTTTTACCTGTTGATATAATTATGTAAAGCTGCACATCACAAACTGCCTAACATCATCGTTCTAATTGTTCAGTAATTTTCAATAGAAGTTTAGTCCTGAAAGTGTGTGACGGTTTTGCATGAAACACAAAGCTAAACAGCAAAGAAATATAATCATGAAACAACTGATAAAATGGGACCCTCTGATTGTTTAGGAATATAATCAGTATCTTTGTTCTGTTTCCCAGTTTTTCAAATAGCATATTGCTGGCTAGGGTCTGCATCATATTTCTTGTTCCTCAGCTCGCCCAATTAAATTTTATGTGATGAAAGACTGTTGAGAAATGACTGCTAATTGGATCAAATTTCTGATTTTTCTATGCAGTGATGAACTGGGTCGTTTTGTTGCTACTAAACATCGCCTAAGAAGCCTTAAGATGGAAGGGTGTTCTAATCTGGGGGGAAAATATGCTTATATGCTTATAGAGAAGACAACCCTAGCTAGTCAAAACACACACACACTGGTTTGATTCTAGGTCAGCAGCAGCAGGAGCTTAAATTGAACACGCAAACTAAAAGCTATTGCTTTTGCTATGCTATGCTATGTTATCCAGTTATCCTAGTGATCATCTTATCAGTGTCAGCTATAAAAAGGGATCCATGCATCCAGCTGCTAAAAGCTTATTTTGGAATCTTTCTACCTTTCTGCTAAATTACATAACCCTGATTAAGAAGGTATATACTAATTAATTAGATAGCCATGTCAGCTGGACTAGTTTCATATGAGATTGTATTTTGTAATTAAATCTTTCATGCAAGATTTCTAAAAACTGTTGTTGAATATATGTGATTGCAGGGATGATCAAGGCTTTTGTAGCATAGAGTGCAGAAATAGGCAGATGGTTTTGGATGAACTGAGAGACTTGAAGCGTCTAGCAATGAAAGATTAAAATCTTATGAGCACTGCAGCGCCACTGCTAAATTACATAACTTTTTCATATTCCTAATTTTCCTCCTTTGTGCTAAACAGATAATTCAATGGAAAGGGATAATGGAATGTAGCAGAACGTAAGTTACTAATGGGATTTTTTAAAGATTATCTGTCATATAAAACAACAGATAGAGACGATTAACAACAACAACAACACTGTATTTGCCAGAGATGCTGGCGTGATGTTTTACAAATGATAGGAGTCATATGACCATTAACAACAACAACACTGTATACAGCCAGAAAAAAGACATGCCCTCTTCTGCATAATAAAACATGACAGAAAAGATGAGAATCTAACAAGCAAACCTGGTTATATATTTGCGCTGCTGGTGAGTGGAGAGTCGAGACTTGAGATTCTACGCTCCTGAATGTGCTGAATGCTGGTATTAATTTGTTAGGGCTGAGACTTGAGATTTTGAGAATTTGAGATTTGGGGAAACCAGGAAAGGGGAAAGGGGAAAGGAGAAAAGGGTGGGTGGTGTGTCGGGCGCAATGAAATCAGGAGATGGAGTGGAGTCAGCAGGGAGCAGAGTCAGCAGACTTTAATTTTTTAAGCAAACTCGTGCAATCGGTTCGGTTTTACAGATTTTAACAAGTTGAACCGATTACAGATTTTAAAGAGTTGAACTGATTTTATATGAATTTGATATGATTTTATTGGTTTTTAGATTTTTAATCTAATTTTACATGTTTTATATATTTTAACTTATAAAATTATACGATTTTATAAGTCAAAACATATTTTTAATAACGTTGAGCACAACTAAGAATTTTAAAAGGTATTGTTTTTTATATATAAAAATAATAATAAAAGTGAATTAATTACTTTTACATTTTCAAACCCTAAAAAATTTAATTTAATTTAATTTAATTTAATTCACTAACACCCATCTAAACCCCAACACAAAAAAAATATAAGATATAATTCATAAACACGATGAATAAGAAATATCTTAAGTTATTGTTTGGTTATGTAATTACATATAACAATAGCTTTTCTCCTTTGCGTGGTACTATATAAAAAATTAAATCGCTAACTAATATACAGCTGGAGAGATACTCGTAGGGGAAAAAAATATCATCCAGTAATTTGTTTTCCTTTTGTAATGGTCAAGAAATTTTTGGGGTAAGCTTGCATTTCTAGTTTTTTTTTTTTAGGGGGATTTCTCATTTTATACATTTCAACCACGCTTGAATTTTTGCATTTAGAAGACTTTTTCTCGTATTTCTTTTGGATTCAAATCAAATTAATAACTCAAGAAACCAAATGCAATTAACTCTAAAACTTTTTTCAAGTACGATATAATAGCATTCAAATCTTGTAATTGCTAGCTCAATTTATTTGTTTGAAATATTATGACCAAAATATGACTCAAATTTCAGACTAGCTATTGAATTTGTTTCCAAAAAAAAATCAATTCAATTGTAAAATTAAATAAAAAATTAAAATATCTTATTTATTTTTGTAATATATATTTATTCATTAAGAGTTTAATATCATTTTAATATTTGTCTAGATAATAAACTAATGGTATTCAATTATATTATTATCATCTCAATAAATTATAAAAGAGTTTATAATGATAAAAAAATTTAATTAATAATCTAGTATTTTTTCGAGTAGTTTAAATTATTAATCTTCATATATAAAAAAGTTAATTTAAAAAAATATTATTATGAGAGTATGATAATTATTATTTTAAAATATTTTTAAAAAATATACTTATTTTGAAATAACATTAAATTAACATGTTTTTATCAAAGAAACATAAAACTCTTAGTTTCTTTATGCCATTAGCGGTGATAATAAACAGAAAGATTGATTATCTGTTTCCATTTTTACATGTGCCTTGCAAGAAATAAAACCCCAAAAGATTCAAATCTTCTGCATATTTTAAACAAAGCTGTCATCTAGCCTGGATCATCTTTGAAGTTACAAGAAAAGTTGGAAATATTGAGCTTCACCTGGCAAGTACTTGAAATTGTAATTGTTTTTCGCTTTTTGGGTCTTCATGTAAGTGATTTTCCTTCTTCCTTTTTGCTGCGATATGTTATAATTCAATGTTATGAGAACTGAGTTTTGCTTCTTTTGTGATTTTCTTAAGTGGGCAAGGATTTAAATGCCTAATATTTGATTTAATTTTGATTTTCTTATTGTTTGTGCACTGTTTCCTATAAAATATTGTCTGAAAACTGTTCAGTGAGATAATCATGGGATTTTATTTTCTCAACTGAGAATGAATTGTAATATGCAATTGAATACCGGGAAAACATCAACTCTACTAAAATAAGTAAATTATTTGATAAAGTAGTTGTTAGATTGGATGGAAAAAAATTAAGTGAAGAGAGAGAAAAAGCAATTGGAAAATTGATATTCGATGGTCAAAGAATATGTTAGAGAAAAAATTGCTATTATTGTATAATTTGTATTAGTAGATACTCATTATAAAGATCAGCCATTAAGTTACGAAGAATATAATGCAAAAGTGAATTCTGGAAATCTCTCTTAGGGTAGAACTTTCTGATAAAATTTTACTTGTTTTGGTTTATTTTTAGCTAATAATAAGAGTCAAATTATGCTGTCGGCGAGTCTTTAACTTTGACTTTAACATACCAATCCTTAGAAACAAAGTAATAATAATCTCTGAATGTACAAGAAAAGTTGGAAAGATTGAGCTTTACCTAACAAGTACCTGAAATTGTTTTTCGCTTTCTGGGTCTTTCTGTAAGTGATTTTCCTTCTCTTTTTTTTTTGGCGATGTGATATAATTCGATGTTATGAGAACTGGGTTTTGCTTCTTCTGTGATTTTCTTAAGTGGGCTAGTATTTAAATGCCTGGTATTTGGTTTAATTTTGATTTTCTTATTGTTTGTGCACTGTTTCCTAGAAAATGTTGTCTGGAAACTATTCAGTGAGATAATCATGAGCTTTTATTTTCTCAACTGAGAAAGAACTGTAATATGCAATTAAATGCAGGGAAAACATCAACTCTGCTGAAATAAGTAAATTATCTGATAAAGTAGTTGTTAGATGGGATGGAAAAAAATTAAGTTAAACGAGGGGGAAAGCAATTGAGAAATTGATCTTCGATGGTCAAAGAATATGTTAGAGAATGATTTGCTATTATTGTATAATTTGTATTAGTAGATCCACTCGAATTCTTTGTTTCTCCACATTGAATAGCACTTGGATTTGTAATTTTTGACAAAACCAGTGATGAGCTGCCATTGGCCTTTGACAAGATGCATGGATTCTCCACAGTCGATGGCTTTGTGGAGATAACTGAAAGTTTGGCTGAGATGATTAAGTACGTGGCAAATGAACCCTCAGTAGGGCTCTTCTATGTTCAGCAGCATGCTCAAAATGCAATTCCGAATGTCATTAGGCTCAAGAATAATGTTGTGGAGAAGTCACGTGCAACAAATCTGCACACTGAAGACTTGGAGGATTGTATCACCATGGTGAAGTCAATGAAAGAATGTGGTTTCCCTGTTGCTGATGAGATGATTAGAGACATCAGGAAATCTTTAGCAACAATGTCAGCTAAACAACCAAGAAGAGGATTAATTAATAGCCCAGTTTCAGGTTTTCAGATGGGACGAACCAGCTCACAGGGACCGGGCACTTGGGGTCGTAATGGAGATGATGCCGAGAAGGATGGCAAAAGGACGAGCAATTACTTTTCAACTGTATTTAAGACTGCCAAAGAAAAGGCAAGCAATTTCAAGTGGCCACCACTTGATTCCAAAGAATCAACCACAAACCAGGCAGAAAAACTACTGTCTTGTCCTACTTCATCACAATCGGTCACTAGCACCGGCTCGTCTCTGCCTGATGTGGAAGCTGATGAATTGCCCTTGTCAAGTCCGACTGCTGGTGGACAACAATTAGATGAAGAAGAGGATCAATCTGGTGTGAACTTGCCACGTCATAATATATTGTTGTTAACAGAGAACTTCGATGACTTCAAGGCTGATAAGGAAGCCAAGCTAGAGGAGTGGTTGGGAGGGACTGCTGACAACCTAGATAAACTGCAGGAGGGCAAATGATGCTGGCGGATTTCCCTTTTTTTTTTCCTTCGTCTTCTTCTAACATGATGTTCGATGCCATTGCTTCCCAAAAAATCTGTTGTTTTTGCTCTACTGATCTCTGAAATGATCTTATGCAGTAGCTTGATCTTAGTAAAAAATTTCTGATATTTTGTTGGTTTCGCATGGATTTTGCGTTTCTGGTTCCAGCAACCCATGGCACAAACTAACATTTCCAAAATTGTAAATATTTTGGACATTAGCCCTTAGGTACTCTCCAGCTCTCAGTTATTCCAAATAGGATCTTGGTCATTGATCAAGCCTAGCAGTCTTGAAAGCACCCTTGAGATGTTGATGTTCAGCATTGATGTACAGATTTGGCCAAAGGAGGGGGGTGGGGGAATCTTGAGAGGTTCTTCCCATTTGTTCTATACCTTGAATCAACACTTTTCTCCCTTTTTACCTGATCTTGAAAGCAAGACCATGCTATTATAAAGCCAACTCTACTCGATATAAATAGATTGCTAAGCCATCTCTAAATATGCTATTATAAACAAAGTAACAGTGGAGGTTGATCATGTCAATGGCTGTGTTCTTTTTTACTCAACTTAGATTAGATTTCATATCATAGATTTCCCGAGTCGATCCACTAAGCAAAACAATGCTTGTATTGTGCTATCTGAAATCATTGCCATCCAAAGATTGAAATGGGATGCTAAAATCAAAATTATTAAAAATATTATGGTTATCATCCTCTCAAGTAAGGATTAATCAATACATCATTCATCTGATTCAACGCCTAAACAGTTCATTTATTTAATTAAAAAAATTTAAGATAAATAATTGCATGTGTTTTGTTTCCTTTCACTGCTTTTTTTAGAACATGCTATAAGGAAGCTCAATAAATAAATAAATAAACAATAATCTTTTCATCGCCATACATGTGTTTTTTTTCAACTAAAATATGATCAACGGATGTTGTGCAACACAACTGTTGTTATTCATTTTTGGATTCCCATAAAAAAAATGAGAAATACAAAAAAAAATAATATATCAAAAAATATTCGGAAAAAATCCAAAAAATAATAAAAGCGAGAAAAGGATGCTGGAATGCTGAAAAAAGATCAAAAATTGGTTGAAAAGGGTCAAAAATACAAAAGGTTGAAATTTGACATTATATTAGGCAGTGACTCCCATTCTAATTTTCCACTAATAAAAAACAAGAATTCTTTGTCTCCCCACATTTGCCACATTAGATAAAATCTTGAGGGTGGATGTTTTCACCGTGACGCCGCACACGTACGACAACAACCAACATTTTTCTTCACTTTATCTCCTCTATTCCTTCCAAATTTTGATCAGACCTCTTAGTTGTCAATCATCAATTAACCTCCCTTGATCATTTTAAGCACTTAAAATTAAACAATCACTAGTATATAAAAATATATGATTTTATTAAATATATGAATGGGTATAATATTTATTTAAAATATTCTTTCAAAAAATTAAAATTTATGCTTTGCAAGAACACGAATTTTAATATATATTACGAAGCAAGATTTAGTGATTTGATATTTTGAGAAGTACCTTTGATTTGTCTTTAAAATTTTGTTAAGTTAGAGAACTAAGCATAATTTTTAAAGTTAGAGAACCAAAGTGCATCTTTCATTAAAATTTTAAAACGCCACTAATGTTTGTTTCCTTTTTCATTGTAGTCTTTTTTTTATTTTATAATTGACTGAAAAGTCAGAAATAAGTGGCTTTTAATTAAAATCAAATAGCACAAAATAAAACTTTGAAAACCAAAATAAAATTGTAAAAAATACACAATCTCGCCCGCAATATTTTTGTGTGTGGGTGAACAGTTATGCCTTCTACAGTAAAATGACAACTTGATTTAGATTTTAAGTTAATTAATTAATTTGATAGGCTTAGTTTTTTTATTTTTTAAATTAATATGAGTATTCGAGTAAGTTTAAGTATATTTTAATTAATTATATCTTAATTAATTTTATATAATTTAAAATTAATAATTATATAAGTTATTGCAACCCGGAGTCGAAATCATTGAACGAGGAGGAAATACCAAGCATGAATAAGTTTTATTTACATGAACAGGGCCTTCGCCGAATAATGTTGTCAAAAATAATCGAATCTTTGTTATTCTCCTTGTACTGATCCAATCTTTTTTATGATTCGATATTTCATTCACCAAGTGTTGCTTAACAGCTAGTTAATCACCAATAGACAACAGCAAGATACAATGGCCATGCAAAGTCTCTATATAAAGGCAAGATATGGACTTCCATTTCTCCCAACTTCGCCATGGCTGCACCAGAGATTTCTTATTGCCTTCCCTTCTTTCTTGGGTTAATCACAGCCGTTCGCTCCTTCGTCAGAACATTCTTTAAATACCGTAGCCAGATCGAAGCCCCGCCGAGTCCACCATCTCTACCTCTTATTGGCCACCTACACCTACTTGGCCCAGTCCTACCAAAACCTAGCCAACCGATATGGTCCACTCATGCAGATACGTTTAGGGACATACGTGTGTTATTGCTTCTAATGCTGCTGTGGCAAAAGAAATATTCAAGACCCATGGGAGCTAAATTTCATCTCTCTACCTGAATTTGGCTGCTCTGAATATTTTATTTATAGAGGATCGAGGTTTGTGACTGCCCAATATGGTGATTATTGGAGGTTCATGAAGAAACTGTGCATGGCTAGAGTCCTTTCGACCTGTCCCACAACTTGATAAGTTCAGTACTGATATACGAGAGGAGGAGAGGGTGAAGTTATTCGAATCGGTGACGACAATTGTGCTAGAGAAGGGAGGTTGTGTGATTTGAATAGAGCGTTCACAGCTTTCACAGACAATATTATCTGTACGATGGCAATGAGCACAGGGTGTTCTGGTAGTGATAACGCGATGCCGAAAAGATTAAGAAGATGTGTGAGACTAGTACGAGGCTGCCTGGGAAGCTTGTTATAGGGGATGTCTTGGGTCCTTTCAAAAAAATGTATTCCTCTAGCAGTGGGAGGAAGCTAGTTGGGGTACTAAAATATTATGATTGTTTGGTGGAAAGGATAATCAAGGAGCATGAAGAGAAGGCAAAGGAAGGTTTTGAAAGGGGGGATAGGAAGGTTTTGAAAGGGCATATTGTTGGAGATATTTAAAGATCCAGCTGCTGAAATTAGGTTATCAAAAAATGACATCAAGTCTTTCTTGCTTGTAAGTTCTATTTAGCCTTCTAGATATTAATATCTTGCATCATATGAGAAAAATCACGAATAACTATGTTAAGAGGATAGCTGAGATTGACACTCCAACTCGAATTCTCACCTCTTGTTTTCAAGAATACCAATGAATTTCTCGTTAATTATTTGCATTGCTAATATCTGCTATTTATGTGTCTCAGGACATATTCTTTGCTGTTACAGACACAACATCAGTGGCCTTGGAAGGGGCAATGGCAGAGCTAATCAACAACCCAGAGGTATCCAAGAAGCTTAGAGATGAGATTAGTGCAGTTGTTGGGCCCAACAGGCTAGTCAAAGAATCTCACGTCCCAAATCTCCCTTACCTTAGGGCAATCATCAAGGAAACCTTAAGACTTCACCCTCCAGCACCGCACCCTTGATCATGAGAGAATGTATAGAAGATTGCAGGGTCAACAGTTGTGTTATCAAGGCCAAGACAAGCGTTGTTACTAATGTCAACGCTATCATGAAGGATCCGAATTCATGGGCTAATCCGAACGAATTCATGCCTGAAGGATTCATGGAGAGTTCAGAGGAAAAAATTGGCGAGCACCAGATTGAATTTAAGGCTCAGAATTTTCGTTACCTTCCATTTGGAAATGGAAGAAGGGGATGTCCTGGTGCATCATTTGCAATGCTGGTGACACATGCAACATTAGGGGCTTTGGTTCAGTGCTGTGGTTGGAAAATCAAGTATGGGGAGAAGATTGATTTACGCCCAGGACCAGGTTTTTCGGCAGAAATGGCTCGCTCACTTGTGTGTAACCCTATTAAACACATGAAAAGATTTTAAAAGATATCATTTAATTTCTTACAAGTTAAAGATCAAATTGTTCTTTAGGTCTATTACAAGTCTGTCAGGAGCTCATGGAATTTGGTATGAACTTGCATGCTATCCTTGGAAATTGAATGTATCGAGCCTTTTGCTCCAAGTTCCAATATCATTACATGCACTGAATACTTTGATATGGTATATTAAGTCCCAGTGGAACCAAGATGAAACAAGAATCACTAAAACCTCTAGGAACAAGTCGTTCATTTTCTTGAGCATTTACAAGCACAATTGCAATCAGTACTTTTTTTCTGTCTTTTTTCCTTTATTTTTGTTTGCCACCAAGTTGTCCAGCCTCTGTCACAAACAGCAGAGTTAAATCATTGTTTTCTTTATTTTTACAAATCATTACGTGCCGGTCTTCCACAATCAGCAAGATGCAGTCTCATTTTGGGTTTTGACCTTTGTTAAGGTTTGACATCTATGATCATTCATACCTTATACTTCCATAATATAGGAGATCGAAACCAGATTCCACCCTGACCAGCGCTAACATCATCACATCTTCTTTCCATCATGGCACGATAGAGTTGTGCTGTTTCATAAATCCTCCTCTGTGAGGACCCTTTCTCCACACCACAGTCAACTTGGGGACAAGCTTTGTGGTTGATGGTTCAGGGGCATTACCTCTCCAATATGCTGCCCGAGGAAGGACTGAGGTGATGAAGAATAAGGAGTCAATTATGACATGCAGTTTCATTAGATACAGCAATTTTCAATTCTCATTGTAGACACCATGCATCATTCCTGGAGCTTTTGTGCATGGAACATGTATCTTCAACAGTCAGTAATAGCACGGACAGAGTTCTCCAACCGGCCCTTGTTTACTAGTTCAGGAGGAAAAAATTCTGCCACACCAGAGAGAAGCATTCACAATGGAGTGTGAGTTCTCCACTAGACAGGGATAGAAATATCAAATCACCAGATAAAATATTCATACACATTTCATTTGTATCATAAAAAAAGAGAGCAAGTAGCATCGATCAAATAAAACTCAGAAACTGGTGTCACTAAAATGCATTCAAAATGCTAACCATCAAGAAAATGTGTGCTCATTTGCCATGCACCAAGTGGTGCGATGAAAAACAATATCAGAAACCATATAGTCAATTTGCACATGAAATTATCAACATAACCTTGGCATCAAAGATAGTTTACCATTCTCACCATTCATCAGGAGGGTGCTGTATGTTCATTCTTCAACAAGTCCACTTGAATTTGTCCTAACAAAATTGAACCATTTATTCAGATTTTTATGACAAGAATAGTTAAGGAAAGCAGCACTAATGAATGATTATGCACAACAGGAAAAAAAAAAAAAAAGCATCGTTTTATATCCCTATCAATGGAGTTTGAAAAGGTGGATCATTATATATACTTCTATGGTTCTTGAGAACGCACATCATTTCTCTCTATGGAAGCACAAGAAATAAAGTCACCGTGATGTAACTATGAAATGATAGAAGGGCATTTATTAACTTACTAAATTTACATAGCAAGAGAAGGAGAGGTTCAGTATGCATGTTGAGAGTAAAAAGAACAGGAACGATTCACTTCCACCTTACATCCAAATGCAGCAAAAATAATAGATTTATTATGAGACTAAAGGCCTTCAATATTTACCTGTACTATTCATTTCACGAGGTGCCTGATTTGTTGTCCGAATTTCTTCTAACACCTTAACATTTACCATGTTCAAATTCGGAGGAGGCACATACTTATTGCTGCTGCGCACTATTTTAGCTCTCCTGGGAGATTATAGCAAGAGTTAGCAGTGAAAATTTCCAGTCAAATGGTAGAAGAAAAAATTTAGAAGATCAGGAGAACAATAATAGCAAAATCATCTTCCATCAACACCAACCTGACCAGTTTTCGCTTCAAAGTGACCTTTTGTAGTTTGGACATCCCTTTCCAAAAAAAGAAGTAAAATGTTATTTCAACTTCCACGTAACAGACTAACCCAATACTTTGGAGAAAAAAAGAAGGATATAAATAAGGCTCCAATCACTCTCACCTGATTTTAGGCCCAAAGAAGTAGCAGGGGTTTTGTGCCCACCTCTCTCAGCTTTAATAGATGCAATGAGTGAATCAGCTGTAGGCCCCAAACCCTTTCTCCCAATCAATTTCACTCCTAGCTTCTCACAGAGATAATTCATCCTCATTTCATCACCCCCTCTCACCTCTCTCAACTCAAGCGCCTGTTGTTTGGACAATAAAGTGTACACATGGAGTGGTTGTTGCTGATTGAAATGCGACTGAAGCTGCTGAAAAAGTAACTTATTGGAATGCCGTTGATCTGGCCTGGAACCTTCCTGACTCTTCTTTCGAGGTTCACTAAATGTCACCCTTAAAATTGCTGTTGACTTCGGGTCAGGATTCTTTCTGCCAAAAATAACAGAAAAACTCCCAAACTCTATATCTGGCTCCCTAAATAAATCTGCAAGAAGGGAAGCACAAGTGTGGGCATTCTTTGATGGGGTCCGATTAACCTTCATCCTTGAGGCTCGAGTGCCAGCATAGTGAATCATGTTTGCAGCTTCTCTTAACCCACTGAGAAAAGCTCCATGCATAGTTGCAGGATATCGCCTATTTGTGGCCTCCCCTGCAAAGAAAAGTCTTCCATCTCCCACACTTTCGGCTAATATATCATAGTCATCTCCTGATGCCCCTACTGCAACATTAGAGTAAGAACCAAGGGTAAATGGATCACTGCCCCATCTTGTGCAGACAGTTTGGATAGGCTCTGGGACAGTGATTCCTTGAGGTTCATAAATACCTGCTTGCATTCAAACCGAGTCACATATAAATACTGATTAATCATCTACTCAATATTTAGACTTGCATCCCATCTTAAAACAAGCACAAGTACAGTGGGAAATTCAAATGAACAAGGAAGCAAAGCCAATTTAAATGACCATGCGTGGTGATAACTACTCCAAAAGTTTGCAACTAAAACACAAATCTGGTATTCTAGTAATTGCATAAATTTATGAGAAAGAAGATGAGATAGCAACATAAACAATATTTTCAATAAAAAGTTGAATTGATTACCCTTGAGGATTTGAATAACCTTGGTCACTGCATCCGTAGGTGGCATACTCTCAAATTTATGAGCAGCTTCCCCTGCTACCAAAGCAATCAAGATTGGACCACCAGCAACAGTTGCATAGCTATAAAACAAGAAGAACTCCCCTCGAGAACTAGTATCGTCAGTCAAATGTCCAAACGTGTCCAGGTCAGTTTCCCAAAACACGCAAGGAAAAAGCATCGCAACCTTATTCAGCAGTCCATATCCCAACCTTTTTATCCCATCAAGCTTCCTCTGTGGCAACTCAGGAATAAACTTGATCGACCCACTCTTCAACACTCCAAGAGGAACCGTACACAACACCATATCCCCCTCGAAGACTTGGCTGCCCGCAATAACCTGCACCCCATCACTCCCATACCTAATAGTATGCACAGTCTTCTCATACAAAATTGGTACATTCTCAGCTAAAGCCTGAACCAACCTCCCATTCCCTCCAGGCAAAAAACAATGATCCCCTCCCATGTCATACGGGTCATCCTGGTCCCAAAATGCCAATGATAACTTCGACAACAAACCTGCATTGGCATACTCCAAATTAGCACAATGCCAGTTAAACAAATTGATCTCCTCCTTATTCACAGCATCCTCATAAACCTGCCTAAACGTTTCCAACGCAGCCCCCAATGACACATCCACTGAGACATCCCCCATCAACTGCCTAAGTCTACTTGCTTTATCCAACAACCTATTAAATGCTGTCTCAACCTTCATATCCATATCCAAATCAACTGGTCTCCCGCCCACACTATAAAGTGGACACTTATCCCTCACCTTATGCATCCAAAACCCCAACTGCCTTGCTAAAATCCCCAACGGATTCCCCAATGTCCCCGTCAAAACACTCCCTCCTAAATCCACCGATGCACTCACCCTATTCCCCGCTCCCCCTTCCATTCTCATAGTATAAACTCTCCCACCCGCACGCTTCCTCCCTTCTAAAACTGTAACCTTAAATCCCAACCTCATTAACTGCCTCGCCGCACTCAACCCCGCCAATCCTGCCCCAACAACAATCACATTCGACTTCGTATACTCATTGGGGAATCTTTCTTTTATCGACTGCGAAACCCCAAAATTAATATACCCGTGCGAAACTAGATAATCATAAGCAGAATCTAACAACCCATGACAATGTATCGGCACGGAATTAAGAAACATTTCTTTAGTCATCCAAACATTAACATTCTCGCGCCATTTCGCAATTATATGATTCCTAATTAAAATGTAATTAACCTGTTCGATTCCGCCGATATTCGTGACCACACGGGCATCTATTTCCTCGTCAGTTAAGGAATCAGCAGGGAATCCTGCAGAGAGACCAATTAAGGCTTCGTTTGTTGATTCTTTGTTGATTACTATGATTTCTTCTGAAATATCAGGGACTAGTTTTTTTTGTTGTTGGTTTTGTGCGGATTTGGGTGGAAAAAATTGGGGGAAGTGAAAGGAGGTTTGGGTTTTTTGGGGACGGCCACGGCGGCGTTTCTTGGGAATGGGAAATGAGGGGAATGCAGCGTTCGGATTTGGAAGCGCGAATGCGGGTGCGGGTGGGGTTTGTATGGGAGTAGGGGTGGTTTGTGGAGGTAGAGGAGGGTAGGGGACGAATTCCAGAGGAAGAGACGAGAATTCGTCGGCGGTTGGTGATGGTGGATTCATGATTGTTATTTAGTTGGTGGTGGCTGTAGAGGAGGAGAGGGAGGTTAGTGTGGTAATGGTAGTGGAGGTGGTGGTGGTGGTTAAGCTGTTGATGGTTTGGAGGGGTAATAGTTGATTTCTTGAAACGAACTTGAATGCTCTGTAAACGACGTTTCGTTGAGAGTAATTTTTGACGAAAAGTTAGTGTGGTGGCAAGCGACGTGTTGTTGGCACGACTCGTGGAACTTTACTGGGCTAAGAATGACTTGGTTTCGTTTTTAACTAGTTAGGTGAAATTTTTATTTTCACATAAATATTATAAAAATAATAATATTTATAACACAAATAATAATATTTTTAATATATTCTATTAATTATAATAAAAATAATAATAATTATAACACAAATAATAATATTTTTAATATTAATACTTTTAATTATAATACAAATAATAATATTTAAAATACAAATAATTATATTTAAAAACCTAGAACCCAGCAATCTTGGGTCTTGATGAAGAATCCAATAGAATTGGATTCTTACACAAGACCCATTGAGCTTGGGTCCAAACGTCGAACCCTAGACAATCGAGTCTTGCTGCCGGACCCAAGACAATCGGGTCCTGACGTATGACCCATTCCACTTAGGTCCCATGCAGGATCTATTAGACTTGGGTTATGCGCAAGACCAATTACCATTGGGTCCTAGCGCAGGACCCATGCACATTGAGTCCTGATGCATGACCATTCGACTTGGGTCCTGAAGCAGAACCCAGGCAATTTGGGTCCGTGGGCGAACTACAGGTGATTTGGGATTTGGGTCCGTGTCTGGATCCAGGGAGTTGAGCTCGAGTCCAGATCCAAGGTGGTTAGGGGTTTGGGTCCGCGTTCAGATCCAGGGGGTTGGGCCCGAGTCCAAACCCAAGGGGTTTGGGGGATGGGTTGGGTCTATGTTCGAACCCAAACGGGTTGGGGGTTTGGTTATGTGGGCGAACCCAAGGTGGTTAGGTTCAGGTTCGGGTCCTGACAAAGGACCCAAGAAAAGTGGGTCCTAACGACGGACCCATTAGCCTTGGGTCCTGATGACAAACCTAAAAGCACTGGGTCCTGTTGTAGGACCCAAGAGTACTGGATTCGAAAGCAAAACCCAAGAGAACTGGGTTCTGACACTGGACCTATGAGCCTTAGGCCTCGACAAGGTTTGCAGCCATGCACGCGATGTAGACCCAGTGTCCAACAGGGTAGACCCAACACCTAGTGTCCCCACATGGTGCGCGAGTTTGGCTTAGCGCCCAGGGCAAGCCAACGCCACGTGCGCGCGCGGGGCTGACCTAACTCACAGACAGGGCAGCCCAAGCGGCAAGTGTCTGCATTCTTAGCCTGCAGCCCCACCAAAACCGGAATTGACCATTTTCTTCATAACCATCCTATCAATGCCAAATGCATCCCCGCGAAAAGACAACCCAACCACTCCCCCGCTGCCCTTGCAACTCTCTGTGGCAAGGGCTGGTCTGCCATTACACTGCTCTAATCCATAGCGCTTTGTATCTAGGTAAACAGTAACCAGGGCATTAAGCCCTTTTAGTATATTGTATAATGTATTAAAGTACTATTTTTTTATTTTTCAAAATTTATTTTTTATATCAATATATTAAAATAACTTTAAAGTATTAAAATAAATTAAAAAAATATTTTTAAAAAAACCATTGTCTAATTGCAGTGTTAAACATCTTTAAAATCAATCTAATTGTAAGGGTGTATTTAGAATTATGTTAGCGGTAACGGTTTAAAGTGTTTTTCGTTTATAAATACATCAAAGTGAAGTTTTTTTTATTTTTTAAAAAATATTTTTGACATCAACACATCAAAATGATCTAAAAACATAAAAAAATATTTTAGTCAAAAAAAACTCAAAATTTGAGGGAACGCGGTTTGCACTGTGTTCCCAAACACATCCTAAGTGTAAAATTATCTAAAATTTAAAACATGCTAAAATTTTATTGTAGGCACTGCTATTGTTCGGTCAGACAAACGACATTGTGGATGACACTGTATATTTTTTTATATTTTATTTTGGTCATCGAAGTTTTGTTTTGTGTGGTTTGCTCCTAGTTGAAGGCCAATTGCTTTTGATTTATTAGTCATTGGTGAAATAAAAAGACGGAACTGTAATGAAAAGTGTACCAAACATAGGTGGCATGTTAAAAGTTTCAGGAAAACTACACTATGATCCTCTAACTTTAAATATTATTTAAATTATACAATTTTTGCACCTTAATTTTTTTCCAATTAAATTTTGGTATAAAAAATTATTTTTTGTTATTTTTAGCCCCTGGTTGAGAGAGGAGAGAGAAGTCGCTGGGTTTAGGCGGTAGAGAGATAAACGTGTTGTTAATACCGATTTAGACTATCAAAAGAGTCGATATTTGTGTCAAATAGTTTCATTTAACGAAATGAATTTATATCAAGTGTTTTTTACCTTAAAGCTCGTGAAAAAACATATATGAGCATGGGTATATTTTTGGTTGCACATTGATTTTGGTTTCTATAATAGTTTTTTTAGGCTACCGTTAGGTTTGTCTTGATTTTTAAGGTATTTTGGTTCAAAAATTGATTGAAAAACAAGTTTTTGAATAAAAAACTTAAGCTTTGATTTTCCAGCTACCAACATGGGAAAATCAGACGACATGCCGTCTATAAAAAAATAAACAAAGCCCGAAATAGAGCAAAAAAATAACTCAGTCGCGTGAGCCCGGATAAAATGGGTCAGGCGGGCTGGCTTGGCTTATCAGATCCGACAACGTCTATCCTTTGTTTTTTTTTTTCTAAATTATTTTTTTTCTAATTATTTTTTTGAATTGATGCTTTTTTTATATGTTTTTCTCAATTTTTTTTTTATTTCTATGTTGATTGATATTCATTATGTTTCATTTTGTTTAGAGAGTCTTTTTTAAAAGACGAGTGTTTTTTTATTATGCATTTAAATTTTAAAGAGTTTTTATTTATTTATTTATATACTTTTTTATCTTTTGTATGGATGAACTTTATTTTTTAAAACAAATTTTCTTCTTATGTAATATTTATAACATGATCAGCATTGAATAATATTATTTTATTTAATCAATTTAATTTGTGTCTCTATTTCTATTATCTTTTAGTTGAATAAAAAAATTACTCTAATAAACAAATTTACTAAACACAACCGGGTAAATATCACGTCTTGTGATATTAAATATCATGAACTATATATATCTTTTAATTTTTCTAGTTTATTTTTAATTATTATTTATTGTTTTTTTTCATTTATTAATATACATAGTTTTTGATTTATTTGATTATATCTATGCATAAATTTTTTTATTCTTATTTAAAAATTTTCTAACTATAAAAATATATTGAAAAAGCCAATATATATAATTTTTTTTTATTTAAAAAAAAAAATAATCCGTGGCAAAGCCCTGTCAAGTATCTAGCTAATTATGAAATCACGACGTTTAAAAAACCGAGGAGGGGCGAAATCAAGTTATCAAGAATATTTTTACAAAATTTATAACCTTGAGGACTGATATGAAATAAAACTAGAACTTTAGTATCTAACCCGTAATCATCCCAATCCAAATTCCACACGGAAAAATCCATTTGTAATCGGAGATCCAGATACCCTTCCTCTTCTCTCTTCTAGTATACAAAACAAAGAAAGCAAGAGAAAAAACAAAAAGAAATCATTACAGAGGCAGCTAAGAGTTGGAAATACCTCCAAAATCCAAATACTTCTTACTTTCATTTTCGACGTCGTTTCTGTCCTCCTCCTCCTCCTCCTCCTCCTATATCGACAACAGTAACACGCCGATCATCTTTTTCACAACCTCCAAAACCAGCAATTTTTCCCAACATGGATTGAGTCTTTATCAAGAGCCAAAAGAAAAACAAAGGGCCTTGCTGGGACGAGCTAGGAAAACTGTTGTTAAAGCAAAAGGATTAAGATGGGAATTTTTGATGGGTTGCCCGTTCCTCCTGACAAAGCAGTAAGTCGTTTATTTATTTATTTTGTGGTGTTTTTGTAGAAGTATAATGCAAGTGTTTTACCATGTGCATTGACAGCTGTTGTTTAGTTGGAGTTTTGGTTTGTAGAGTAGATTTCATATTTATAATTCAACATCTTGAGTAGAATTATTAGATCGGAAGTTGGCGGAGTTATGTTGGCATGAAACTTCCATGTAATTATAAACTAAAGATGATATGAGCCTTTGATGAATCATAAATGCGTGTTTTGCCACATTATGTTCATCTTTCTTGCAGTAGTAGATGGTGCTGCATCTTTCGAGAAACAATATGAGGGTTCTTATATGGTGTATAATACAGGCAATGAATGGTTAAGCATCAAATTTTAACAAGACCGTGCCTCAACATCTAAGTGTTAAAGTGGCTAGAAAATGTATTTATATTTAATGATGGGCTTTCTATGATTGATTTCATGTAAAGTGACAACTTCATATCGAATTTTTAATCACTTAATCATCTAGATTATTATTAATGTCATGTAGTTTTGTGACATCTTCCTTTTTATTGTCCTGTTTTTTTCTTTTCTTTTCTCATTCCCTGGTTTGCTCCTTGGTACAAAGCAGTATTTAAGAGAAGAGCTTTCAAGAATAGATGAGAGTTGGGCTGCTGCACGTTTTGACTCATTGCCTCATGTTGTCCATATTATAACCTCTAAAGATCGTGAAGCTGAAGCCCAAGTTTTGAAGGAGCAAAGCGAGGTTGTTGAGGATGTGGTAGATGAAGTTGTACAATCTTATCACAGTGGCTTCAACAAAGCAATTCAAAACTATTCTCAGGTGTCTTAAATATTCTTTTACAGACTGATCTAAACAATGTGTATTTCTAATTGCTATCAATTTCTTGCTTTCCTGCATCCAAGATAGAAAAAGATAGATTGTTTTCTTTTCCCTCTTTTTTGTTTTCAAATTCCTCAGAGCAGTTTCATATAAAATATCAATGTTGCCCACTTATAATCCATATTATAGAATGCTATTATTTGAAAGATGGGGATAATATTATAAAATATCAATGTTGTCCTCTTCTAATGCAAAGTTAGAGATCTTACTACAGAAATTGCAACTAACAGCTTTGTATTGGTAGGATTCTAATATCACTACAAATTTAAGTATTCGTTGATTTACTGATAAGAGCCATGTCCATGATCAAGGATTATTTTTTGTGACCACAATTCAAAATACAATAAAAGTCTGCCAAAAAGCAAGTTCCTTCCTCTTATATTCCGATTGGATGTAGATGGCAAGTCTATCAAGCGTGGCAGTTTGGTTAACTTTCTGACTTGATACAATTTGACTGCATTGATTTGCCAGAATCTCGAGTTCATTTCCGAAAAACTTTATATTTATCTTAAATTCTAGTATAAACCTCATAAGCTCCCTCCTGACCATGGTTCAATTATTCAACCTTTTGCTTTAGGTATATCTGTGCATTATGTAGTGAACTTTTCGTTGATTTCAGTAAACGTTTAAATAAAATTTGTAGCGGTAGCATTTCTCATTGATGAAGCTATAGAATTTCAAAGTTTATCATCCAAAAATAACTATTCCCTAGCATAACTCGTTTCCAGACTTGTTTCCCATAGATGAAGATTGTGATCTAGTTGCCCCCTTATTTTAAAGGCCATTTACTAAGGTTTTATATCGTAGTTGACAATGCTAGCTCCTTTACTGCAATGAGTTCCTTGATATTTCAGATGCTTTATGATATCTAGTTTTATGTGTTTTTTCCCTGTTTTTCCCAAGAGATTCTTAACTTTGTCTGCTTCACTATTTTCTTCTAATTTGTTAATTATTTATATTATTTCTAAATTCTCCCTTTTATGATGTAAAATCCTGATTTGGTGCTTCTGGGTAAAAAGTGGTGTAAATGATTGACTGAGAAAGAATTGAGGATGGTCAGCCATGGAAGGAGTGAGCGAAAATTGTGTATTGTGATGATTTCATCACAACTTCTTGGACTGGATTTACTCATGACCTCATAAAAGATTATCACTTGTATAACTTTTTTGGGATTTGACAAAAAAAGAGTTGGTGCCTAAACTCAATTATCATTGTTTATTATTTTCTTCCAGATCTTGCGGTTATTCAGTGAATCTGCTGAGAGTATTGCTTCACTAAAGGCTGATTTGGCTGAAGCAAAGAAACGTCTTGGTACCCGGAATAAGCAATTGCATCAGTTGTGGTATCGATCTGTTACACTACGACACATAATCTCTCTTTTAGATCAAATTGAAGGCATAGCTAAGGTTGGTCTAAATTCTCCAGCATATTTTAAAATGATTAACTTAATGAGGAGATTCACTGTACCACCATGCTGCTATTTATTAACATAACAGTGTTCATGGCAGAACCATTTCCTTGTTACAAATCTTGTAATGTTCAAGAACCAATCTACTGCTTGTTTTTTTGCTCAGGTTCCAGCTCGTATTGAGAAACTCATAGCAGAAAAGCAGTTTTATGCAGCAGTTCAATTGCACGCTCACTCATCATTGATGCTTGAGCGAGAAGGTCTTCAAATGGTGGGTTGTCAAACTTCCTGAAATTAGCTCATGGGAATGGTCCATGTCCTTTGTTGTTTGTTTTGTTAAGGTTAAAGCTCGGTTTTATCTCATCTTGCTTCCAATTCCTAGATTCCATGATGGTAACCTATGACATCATAGGTTGTTGGTAATTATTTACTGGTTCTACACTCCTTATGTTCTACACCTCAAATAATCATTTACAACTCAAACATATTTAAAGCTAGGATTTGGTAAGCATAAGAAGAACAGTGTTTAATAAAAAAATTGTTGGACATGGGGATTTTGACATGATTTCGACTTCTTTCCTCGTTTGTTTTTGTTGACTTGACCTAACTTGCCCTATAATTGGAATATTTGGGAAATTTTGAATTTACTATAATTATTGTGTCTCAGGTTGGTTCTCTTCAAGATGTGCGATCTGAGCTGACAAAGCTGCGGGGAGTTGTCTTCTATAAAATTTTGGAGGATTTGCATGCACATCTTTACAACAAGGGAGAATACAGGTACATATTCATCTCTCTTTCTTTCTCGTTTCCCCTTCTTTTTTCTAAGTAAAATTTATATTGTATTTTTGCTTAGGGAATATTATTCCTGTTCCCCTTTTGTTTGCTGTTTTATATTCTTTCCTTTATTGGGTGTGAAGGGTGAAGATACTGATGCTCATTCTCGCTAATACGTCACATATCATGTGTTTTGTCCTGTGAACTGCTCTGTTGTATTGTTAAAGAAGAGTGATGGATTTCTTAAGAAAGCTTCTCTCACTGTTCATTTTTTGAATGTTAATTCAAGCTATGCTTCAATACATTTATTTCTGTTATAGAATTTCTTTGTCACTAGTTTGATTATTTTCCGCTGCTCAGTTGCCTCGTGTGTTTTGTCCTGTGAACTGTTCTGTTGTAGTATAAAATAAAAGTGATGGCTTTTTTAAGCAAGCTTCTCTCACTGTTGATCTTTTGAATGTCAATGCTATGCTTCAGTACATTTATTTCTGTTATAGAATTTCTGTCATTAGTTTGATTGTTTTCTGCAGCTCAGTTGCCTCAAGCATGTATGAAAGAGATGATGAATTGCCGACTACCACAGCTGTTTTTACTATGAGCAATTCACAATCTCTATCTCGAAGAACAAGGTTGATGAAAGGTGACAATCATAGCTTTGCTGATGGATCATACAAGCCAAGCTCTATCGATGGAGGGTAAGAATAGTTTTCTTTGTAATCCAGTTCTTATACTTTCCTTTTAATTTGTTCTTCTCCTGCTTGTTAGTTCTATCTTACTCTTAACGTTCCTTATTTTCTTGCTTATGAGTGAAATCGATTCCCAAGTCTTGAAATAGATTTTTTGTATTTGTTTCTCCTCTTGAACCACTGTATGCTTTCCTGATCATTTGTATGTTCCCTAACATGGTCAAGTTGATAGTTTTGACCCCGTATGCCTTCCGAGTTGTTATTTTTAGATGGAGTAATTCTTGACTTTATCATGACCACTTTGTTTTCTGCTTGTTAATTGTCAGTTACAAACTCGTTATCCTTTAGCCAAAATTTTCCAGTTCATTTTAGTTAGTTCCAAACAATCACTTTGGCAGATATTTGCAAATTGGGTTTCATATTTTTAATAAAAGTGCAAACTGAAGATTTTCGAGATTCATCATGCATGAATATGCATAAGAAATGTTTTTCTTTGAAGTGTTTATTTGACTGTGATTGGCTATTATTGTTATTATTTTCTGAGCATTTATGCCTCTCTACCCTCCTCAGTTCTTCATTTGATGGTCATGATGAGGATCTTGATATAACTGACGAGCCAACCTCAGATGGGCACACTGCATCAATGAGAACAAATGGAGGTGATGGGAACATGAAGGACATTAAAGTTGGTTCTCGTCAAATACCAAGTTGGCTTTCAAATTCTACTCCCGATGAATTTATTGTACGAACAGTACACTAAAGTAAACACAGTTATGTTGAATTTGTTGTGGTTTTTTTCATTTTCTCTGGGCTGAAAGACTTGCTTTTACATTTTCATGTAGGAAACCATTAAAAAGAGTGATGCTCCACTTCATGTGAAGTATTTGCAGACCATGGTTGAGTGTCTCTGCATGCTGGGCAAAGTTGCAGCTGCTGGTGCAATAATATGGTTGGTTATCTGGCTGCTGCACTTCCTTTATTATGTTTGACTGAGGAAAAAAAAATCCAATTTCTGTGGGCTTCACATCTGCAACTATAGTAATGATCAGCTATATGTATGACATGAATTTTTTATGCTATTTACCTTTCCCCTCTAGTGACTGGATCTGTATTAGGATGAGATTTCTCGAGGGAAGTTTCATCACTTGTTTGGTTTTCTTGTACAAAACTAAAAGATGTATTGTCAGATTGAACATTTAATTCATCCATGCAACTCTATTCATGCTCATATAGAATTAGTTGGTCTTGTACTTCATATTGTTTTGATATGCTTGGAGAGTTAGTGTAACATTCTTTGCTTTTTTCCCCCAACAGCCAAAGGCTGCGACCTACAATTCATGACATCATCACTTCCAAGATAAAATCTCATTCAGAACTTGTCAACTCTTCAAGGTTTAGCATCAATCAATCTGCTCAAACCAGAGGTCTTCATTTTGTGAAAGGACATCTAGAAAGTTACAAGTTGCCAAAACAGAAACGTCAGAATGGAACACTATTGGCTGTAAGCCCAGTCTCGCCAGTGATGGCTCCCACAGGGAAAGCACAGGCTGCTGCAAAAGAGCTTCTTGATTCAATTTTGGACACTGTTATTCGAATATTTGGTAGGATACTGACTTGACATCTGTTGAAATATGGTTTGGAAAAATACACTTACCATTACACCTTTGTTGACCTAGAGAATCATGTTGTTGTTGGAGAGCTTTTGGAGTTTAAAACTTCACAGAATGTTGACTTGAACGCGCCAGGGTCGTTGACAACAGATTTAAATTGGAACCTGGATTCTGAAGCATCTCAAGTTATTGGAGGTTACAGTATTGGTTTTTCCTTGACAGTTTTACAGGTAGCTGGCTGGCTTTTGTTACTTGATGAATGAAGTTAGTGCTTTTGAATGTCTATTTTTTGGTGGAAAACTTTTCCTCATTTTCATGTAATGTTTCATTGCATAATCTGCGAAAGAGTGAATGCCAACAACTCATATGTGAAATTCTGAGAGCCACTCCTGAAGCTGCATCTGCAGATGCTTCTGTACAAACTGCTAGACTGGCAAGCAAGGCTCCTTCAAAGGGAAAAAAGTGGGTAACATTAATTTCTAACAGTTTTCCTGGCCTCTTTATGGTATATTTTCTTTTGGGTCTTTAAGCGGGTTTTAGGTCACTTTCAACCAGTCTGCAAAGCTCTTTGTTTTAATTTTCTAGCTGTATCATGTTATCATGTTTCACTCTCTTTGAATAAAATAGACTTCCTTTTTCAAAAAAGTGAACAGTTTTGAGGAATCAGCAAGATGGTATAGTAATGCCCTGCTAATTCTAATGTGTTACAGGGATGGGTCAGAAGATGGGCTCACCTTTGCTTTTCGCTTCACGGATGCTACGATATCCATTCCTAACCAAGGTGGCTGGTATTCATTCTTTTGTAATGATGCTATTTATGCACTGTTAGGTTCTTGAATGGTTTAGGCCCCTTGAAAATTTATTAGAATCTACAGAAACCATGATAGAGATGACAATTTTGTAATAGGGATTCTTCTCACTTTGATTTAGAAGGGAGAAACAATCACTGGCAACCTCATGTTTTGTGCCCCGATGATGTGATAGTCACATTCCAATTACACCACAGTTTTCATCTATGCTACCTTTTTCAAATTATTTTCTTTGTTGTCAGATTTGTTTTTCACATGTAATGGTTTCCTCTTGATTAATCCTTTATTTTCATTGTTCCCTTTGTTATCAATTATTCAGGTGTTGATCTCATTCGTCAAGGATGGAGCAGGAAGGGTCCAAATGTGCTCCAAGAAGGCTATGGGTCTGCTGCTGTCTTGCCTGAGCTAGGCATATATCTAGCAGCATCTGTATACCGTCCTGTTCTTCAGGTTTGGGACTGACATTGACCCATTGCGTCAAACTTGAAATGTATTACCTGTTTCTCTTGTCGGGCTTGTCTAAAGTGATTTTCTTTGCAGTTTACAGATAAGCTTGCTTCAATGCTGCCAAAAAATTATTCCCAGTTTGGGTAAGCTTGAAAAGCACATTGCTTCTTGTTGGCATATGCAATCAAGGGTCCCTTTGTATGGTCTACATGATGCACATTTGAGTGTAGATATTGATCCAGTAAATTTTCTTTTGATTTTTCGGAGTCAACTTCCTTTCTCATTCTTTGCTTGCCTGAATTTGAATGTTGCACTAGATCCAAGACTCCCTTCCCAGTCCAACAACAATCTCTACATACTTGAGATCTTCAGGTCTGCGTGTGTGGGGGCAACTCAAATGAACAAGAGTCTGGTCTGAATATGGGCCTGGCCTGCTTGTCTGCTGTCAGGTTCAGGAATAGCACCGTGTTTAGGCACCAATTTGCCCCTTAATAATGAAATGGTCCTTCGACCTTCATTTGATTCCAACAACCAGCATAGAAAAAGCTCTGATGTGCCAAAAAGTTGGGGAGGGGGGATGCATGACCTTCTGACCAAAATTATAGTCATTGTATAGTTTGTTTAAATTCTCATTCCATAATCAACTACAGAACACAATCACTATGTTTGATACCATTTCTGCTGAGGGGCAGAGTATGGTCCCATTACATCATTGTCATAGTAGTTCGATTTTTATACATCTGCATCAGGTTTATCACAATGAGTGGGCATCTGTGGAGTTTAGTTTGAACTATGAAGAGATGGAACTTTTCATAATGCTTGCACTCCCAGTTCCTTAGAGCTCGATCATAGTAAATTTAGCTCAATCAAGAGTTTGATGGCCTGGATCGCTGCACAATTAGTTTATGTGCTTCTTATTTCTTGTTTTTTTTTCCTGAGAGATTCATTCAGGATGCTGATGTGTTTTTTGTACTCTTTGCTTCAAAAACTGCAGGAATGATGGCTTGCTAGCTTTTGTGGAAAACTTCGTAAAAGATCATTTTTTACCAACAATGTTTGTGGATTACCGGAAGGGTGTACAGCAGGCTATATCAAGCAAGTTCTATATGGTCCAAGATTTAGTTTCATTATGTTGAAACTAAATTGTTTTTTAATGATGCTTTATATACCTTTTCATCAATTGATTTAGTCCATCACACACTAATTAGTATTTCCTTGATTAGCTTTGCATGTTCAAGTATAAACTGTATCAATAGACATAATTTTGTGAAGATACAACAGTATCAGTAGATCATGAGCCAATAGGTAGATTGCCAAAATCACATGGACAATTGAAATAACTCTATTTTTTACTAACGTTTTTTTTAAAAAACAGTGACATTTGACTTGGAATACAAATAAACTACATAACCATCCAGGTACTATGACATTATAATTTTGCAGGGAAGAAAATTGTTGTTTTTGGAATCTTCTCAGCATGTGGATGCTCAATAAGAGATTGTTGAAACTCATCTGACCTGTAGTTAAGCTTTTCTTTTTTATTGTTTCTGCTGTTTAAAATCTCATTCTGAAAGTGCTATCACAGGTCCAGCTGCATTTCGTCCGAGGGCCCATACTGTTGCTCCTTATACACCATCAATTGAGAAAGGTCGGCCAGTCTTGCAGGGACTTTTGGCAATCGATTTCTTGGCAAAAGAGGCAAGCATGTTTTATCCTTCCATTTTCCCATCCTTGAATAAGTGCAATTTTGGTTGTGTTTGGAAAGATCTTGAAAGCAACACTTTTATCTGATGTGGAAGGCTTTTTAACATTTTCTATCAGTCACTTTTGAGTCTGAGATGTATTGGATTTTGGGATGTCTAATGAACATTTATCCTTTACTCCAGGTGCTTGGTTGGGCTCAAGCAATGCCCAAATTTGCTGGTGACCTTGTAAAGTTCGTGCAAACTTTCCTCGAGCGAACATATGAAAGATGTCGGACATCATATATGGAGGCATGGTCTATCTATTATAATAATATCTTTTCCTATTCATTAGAAGCATCATTAGTGCTGTTTGCTTCATCTCAATCTATTATAATAATGTCTAATCTTATGCTTTAATTATTAGTTCTTGCTTTGTTAATACTGTTGCTGAATTCCATTGAAAATTGATGATTTTTGAGGATGCATGGTATAAGCCGATGCTTGTCTTGTGCAGTCACCATATAGCATCTGTCAGCTTTTTTTGTTTGTAATGTTTCAGGCAGTTCTTGAGAAGCAGAGTTACATGCTGATTGGAAGGCATGATATTGAGAAACTGATGCGATTTGACCCAGCAAGTGCATATTTACCGAATTCACTTGGTCAATCAAGCACGGTAAACAATGCCTCTGGTGCTGAATCTATAGAGATTGAATTGGAGTTGAGTGAAATATTACTCAATCTGCGACCTATCAAGCAGGTATGTGTAATTATATAAGCCGGATGCACTTTTGATTACAAATATTAATTCTCTCTTTAGGGGCAGGGACAGGTAAGATTTAGGGGTTTTCAAAACCGGTTTTGGTTTGGTTTGCAACAAAAAAAATCCAATCAAACCATTTCTTTAAATTCTGTAAATTATGACCAAAACCGAAAACTGGTTCAAACCAAACGGTTTGATTTGGTTCAGTCGGGTTTTTTTCTTTAATAATCAGGTAATCGATAAACCTTGTGATTATGCTTGTCTTGGATTTTTTTAATGGGCTGAAGCTTTTCTAAACTATTTTATGGGCTTGTTTATAATTGTTTTGTGCTTAATTGGGAGAAGATTTTTCAATGGGCTTGGGTTATTTTAAGTCTTTTTTAATTTGCTTCCTTTTAATTTTGTGTCTCTGCAATTTAAAAATAAACAAATGAAGTGTTTCTGCTTTTATTCTGTTTTCTGGAAAATTTATTTTGGGTTTTATTTTTGTTTTTTATGAAAAAAAATATTGGCCAGCAGAAAATTATGACGAAAAAAAGAAGAAGCAAGATCCATGCAGCCCTGCTAACAGCACCAATATTCATTAAGTATTTTTTACACGAGAACAAAAGAAAATCAAGCAAAAAATTCGACAACAATATCAATAGCAGCAAAAAGATCCAGAAAGCCACCAAAAAACACTTGCATCCCTCAAGATCAATGCTAGAAAAAAACAACAGTAGCAGATTAGAGAGGTTATCCAGAAAAATCAAAAAGAAAATTTCAGTAAGAAAAAATTGTCCAACAAAAAAAGAAACATCATATGGCTATAATCAAAAGTAAGATAAGAGAAAGGTTCAAGAAAATGAAGTTAGGCCTTTGAATGCATAAATCATAGAGCAAAAAAAGATTAACAAACAGAGAAAGAAATACACCTTCAGTATTCTAGAGAATGGAGAAGATGAGAGAGAAGAGAGAGGAAGGTGGGCTATGGGTAAAGGGAGATCGAGAGAGAAGGGGGAAAAGTGGTGGGGGGAGAAGGGGCGTGCAACTGCATATACTACTTTAGGGTTTGAGAATAGTTTTTCTTTTATAATTGTTTGGCTTTTTATAGTTGGTTTTGGTTGAACCGGTTCAATTCGGTTTGGTTTGGTCAATTTTAAACTTCTAAAACCAAACTGAACCTGATTTTTTTTGGGCTTTTTTAATTGGTTTTTTTGGTTAATTTTGTTTTGGTTTTTCCAGTTGGTCGGTTTTTTTGTACACCTCTAGTAAGATTACTAGCATTCTGCTTGGAGGTACCTGTTTTGGGGACAGTAGTTCCTTCTTTGTTTCTGACTAATAGAGTTGACATTCTAAATGAAAAATGTTTGTTGAGTCTTTCCTGCAATGAGATTTTCTCTAAATTTGTATCACATTTGCTAATTGAATTTGTTTCCCCCCATTGTGTCATATACAGGAAAATCTAATTCGTGATGATAACAAACTTATTTTGCTTGCTTCCCTTAGTGATTCACTCGAGTATGTTGCAGACTCAATTGAAAGGCAAGTTCATCTTGTTAGAGCAATAAATTTGTGCTTCATTATTCTTTTTGCATGTCATATAAATAAACACATGAGGAAATTGGGAAGTCATGCTGGATTTGATAAAAATGGACATTCTATTCTCCATAACTAGCCCTTTGATCTTGTAGTAATGCTTCAAGTTCTTGGCTTGATGACACTATGATGCTTTCCTTTTTTGCAACTCATTACCTGAGCTACTATGATATACTTGGTGGCTATATATAAAGTTTTTTATTGAAGTATTAGGTGTCTTCTACACTAAAGGGTGAACCTTTTGTGGAACTTTGGTCATCAAGGCATTGATACCTATTTGGAGTAGACACAAAGATAAGGGTGTTCTATTGGTTGTGAACTTACAATCGATTGGCATCAACTTCTTGTGGCATATCCTGGGCCTCAAAAATAAATGATAGCTAAAATCCCACGGGATACTCCTCGATTGACTGTGTCCTCATGTTTGCTCTCTGTGGGCTTAGGCTGCATCAACCTCCCATCTAGCAAGCCTCTGACAAACCCCTATTGAAAGCACATGATTGTTTGGGGAACCCTTTTCGAAGCTGGTTCATGATCTTACCTATTTAGTGGATAATTGTGAAGAGAGGAGCTTACCAATGATTTGCCCGTTCAAGATACATTTGGGTTTGGCAAACATTGTTGTTTACCTTTTACCTTCGGGATAATATCTCCATATATTTGGGTTGTGCCACCTGCTATCGTAGTATTTAATTTAATGCTTTAGTTTATTGTTGTCACTGATGAAGTACAACTTTAGAGGGGACTAGTTCACATCTTCTAACAAGTTTGGGACCAGCTGTTTATGCAAATCTGATGTGTCATAGAAAATTGTTGTATTTTGGAAACTTCATTTGTTAGCAAATTCTGGGCATTAGCTAATTGTACAAGATTTGTTTTCCTAAATTACAGGCTTGGGCAAATAACCTCACGATCATCAAATCAAGTAGCAGATAAAGCCAAGACTCTGGCATCATTTGCTGATGATTATAGAAAACTGGCAATTGACTGCTTAAAGGTTTTGCATGTAGAGATGAAGTTGGAAACAATATTCCATATGCAGGTATGAGAAGCACTTGTATTCGAAGAATTTTATGCCTAAATTGGATGTGAAATCTTTCAAATTAACTCTTCTGAGGAAATACCTTCAAACAGGAAATGACAAACAGGGAGTACTTGGAGGACCAAGATGCAGAAGAGCCAGACGACTTTGTTATTGCTCTCACTGCACAGGTCAGTGTCTGTGTACAGATTGTATCAACTGTGTATAGGTTTCATATTGTCATTTAAATAGTAAATGTCCTCTTCAAGCTTCTCCTACAGCTTTTGTGGACAATTTTTTGTAGATGAATTATTGGAGCCTGGAGCATATTTTGGAGAATTTTACCATTCTTCTTGCTCAGTTTCTTTTTATATTCTTGAAATCATATTTTACATCATTTCTTCATTTTTCTTGTATGCTCTTAGAATCAAATTTTACATCTTTTTCCCTTGCCTTAGATAACACGTAGAGACGAGGAAATGGCACCTTTTGTTGCATCAGCGAAGCAGAATTACATATTTGGTGGAATTTGTAGCATTGCAGCAAATGCATCTATCAAGGTTTGAATCTCTACTACTATTGAGAATTTGGCTAGACTTTGATGTTCTTTTACATTTTGTTTCATTTTAGTCATTTAGAATCTCCAATACCTGTATCTTCCATTTTCACACTACTAATGGAAAATGTGATGTCTTGTTAGGCTTTGGCTGACATGAAGTTCATTAATCTTTTTGGAGTTCAACAAATATGCCGGAATTCAATTGCATTGGAACAGGTAAACTCTAATACATAATAATTGCGTAATTCATTTCCAGCATTGTTTGCCTTTCCAGGATCTGCGATCCTTCCATCCATTAGGATTTGATCTCTGCCAAGAGCTGACTGCTGATAGTTGAAATGCAGCTTTCATGTGTGTTTGATATTGTGGTGTTGGGTGCTTGTTTTTTGCTTGAAAATGTATTTTCTCAATTTTTTTTATTTTTAACATTAGAATATCAAAATCACCGGAAAGCACTAAAAAAAGTTTAAATTTGATGTTTTTTCAAGCCAAACACACTTTTAAAACTCATCTAAACTCATTTCCAAATGCAAAAACAAACGGTATTGAATCCCTTGGATTATACGAAAAGAGGTGGCTTAATAATTTTTATTGCCATTTTACAGGCCCTTGCAGCTATCCCATCGATCGATAGCAAAGCTGTGCAGCAGAGATTAGATCATGTCCGAACATATTATGAACTACTAAACATGCCATTTGAGGCAAGTCACTGAAACCATGGTTTACTTTTGTGAATAATTCTCTGTGCTGCCATGCTAATATCATCGGTATCTCCTGAATTTCCAGGCCTTGCTTGCTTTCATCACCGAACATGAGAACTTGTTTACACCCGCAGAGTGAGTTGCTACAACCCTTTTATTTTTCTGTCACTGGTCAGAACTCATTTAATATCAAATAAAATAAAAAAATTACATTAATTTTGCAGGTATGCCAATCTTCTGAAGGTCAACGTCCTAGGAAGGGAAATCCCAGCAGATGCGCAGGATCGAGTCTCATACATTTTATCCCATTAACTCTTTCATTGGTGGGAAGAGGATTCTTATTATTTTGTTGTGTGAAAATGCAAGCGGTTCGTTCTGATTGTGCCAGCATAAATGTATACAACAGATAATTTGCTTTGCAAGTTTGTGGATACGGCCGGATGGATGCAGAAGCCAGTTCCGTGGATATCATCGTCTTCCAAGTATGTGCCACCTAGTGGTGAATTTTTGACGGTATATTGTAGATGCAAGGGTCTTGCCATTGATTTTTTTTATTGTAATGTCGTGTTTCTTTGGGTTCAAGAGAATTCTTTTTGGTTTTGTAAATCATTATTATTAATCTTCACTCCCTCTCTGAGAACTAAATCTAGTTATTGAATAGCTAATGTTTTCAATCCATTTCTTCACCCTTCAAGTTATATATCATACTGGATTGATCCACTTGATTTCCGACTGACTGGTTCGTGCTGGCTCAAATGTTGATTCTCAGCTATTATTGCAACGGGGCTGTGACTTTTGACATGCAACAGTAGAGTATAGAGGACTTGGGATTTTTACTTGAGCTTTCAGCTTCAAAACTTGAAGCTGGAGAGAGTTACGTCTCTTTGGATGGCCTTACGCCCGTCAGTCCACTTGCTGGAAAATGACGAGGCCAATTGGGCCTATTTGCGGACAGAGCTTTCATAGGCCCATTGGCCTCTCGCAGGAAAGGCTCAGGTTCATTTTCCTTCTTTCTGGAAAGAGCTTCCCAGGCCCGTTAAGCCTATTGCCAGGAAGAACTTAATTAAGCCCACTTGGCCTATTCATAAAAAACTGAGTTTAAGCCCATCAGGCCTATTAATTCTCTATATTCTTGTATTAGCTGGCCCGGTGGTCGTGTTCAACCTAATCAACCCTGATATGGCATTTATGTTCTGATAATGCCATATGAACCTAACATAATTTATTTACCTTACCACCAAGTACAAAACTATTTACGGGCGGTGACCAACGCAACTGTATTAACCCTTCCTAGAAAATAACAACATCGCGTAGAAGGATTCTGACAAAAAAATTCCTTTGTTAAATATATGATCCGGAAGAGTTTTTTTTTTTGTACAAGTTTTCATACGCTTAATAAATCAAGGAAGTTATGTTGCTTGATGATTTTGTCGAGTTCGATTAAAAAGTATTGTTATGATCAAAACTCAGGTTGCTGGCTCTGTGCAGCTCACAGCCATTCTGGATTCACCTCAGCTTGAAAAGTCGGGTTCATTTTTAGTGTCTTCTTTGCCAGGTTGCGGATATCTTCTCTGTTGGATTCAACTGATATTCGGACTAGTTCTCTTACCCCTCCACAAGAAATGAATTCCCTGTCATTGTTGTCTGTAACAGGCAGCAGATCAGATTATTAGTCATAAGAAATCTGGAAGATAAAAATAGATATGTAACTGCAGAGTAGTGATGTAGCTATCAAAATGGCATTCCCTAGATGCGTTTGCAAGTTTTGGAGTTCTTAATTTTGGTTGATCTATATAGAATAAAACCTATCCTCCTCTTTCCAGCAGAAGGACGTGAGCCAGAGACACTGCCCACGTTGAGAATTTCCCTTTGTTTTCCTAAGACAATCTGGCACTTAGTTCCAGATTTTCACTAGCAGTTTTAAAACTCAAATTATTCAATGAAAATGCTTGATTCAATGGGCAGTTTACCATTCTGTGCAAAATGACAAAGAGCAAGCTCAACATGGCGTCGTGTTGAAGCCGGAGCCGTGTTAGAATAGGAAACCAACCATTCAAGGACACCGTCTTCTATTAACAGTGAACGGCCTTTTCTATGTCCTGCAGCAACTATAGTTTGTCATAATCGATACAAGTAAAGATGACTGATTGGCAATCACGTAGACCACAGGCCACAAACCTTGAATAATTCCGCGGGATTCACATTTTGCAAAATTAGCCATCCCCCTTGCAACTTGTGCAATGACATCATTATTCCCAGATCTAGCCATTCCTAAAAGCGCGTTGATGCCTCCATCTTCTTTCAGTATCATGTGTAAACTCTCTATTATGCAGCAGAAATTTTTGCATCAGTTTACAAGAATCTCTTCCATTTGATCCAATGATATCTGGTTCTAATGAAACACTTGGGGAAAAATCAGACATTCAATTTGTGATAAGATGAAAACGAATTTGGTTTTCAATGCCATGCTTAACATGCACCAGAATACACGAGTGTAAGGAAAGGGGACGCGGTCATTACAAAGCCACCTTCAGCTTACCATTTCCACATAAGTTTGCTAGGGCACCAGCTACCATTCTAAGAGTTTGTGGATCATCTGTTTTGAATGCTGTTTTAGCCAGTAACTGTCCACCACCTTTGCTCATTATCAACCCTTGATTCAGTTCTGCATGAAGATTTAAAGTACTAAAATTACAAGCTACATTGATGTCGTCACTATGGAATGACAGTTTCATCTGTTAAAAAGGCATCTTATAACCAGTAAAATAACAAATTTGAAGCTTTGATTATCAATAGAAGGATCAAAGGTTACCATTCATTGCCAAATTGGCAATGGCCCCAGAAGCCACTCTGAGCACAGTTGTGTTTTGAGATGATTTTAACAGCATTAGCAGTGCATCTAAGCCCCCTTCCTCCACGATCTTTTCTTGATTAATATCTGGAAACACATAAAAGCTTAATATCTTTCAAAGTACGCTTCTACAAATTCACATGGTCAATAATAAGCAAAATGAGGAGTACCTTCGGCAGCCAGATTGGCAATCACTTTCACTGCATGGATTTGGACATCAGAGTCTTCAGATGCTAATAATTGCAGTATCTTTTTAAGCCCAACTGAAATTTTTGAAAAGAGAACTTGTTAGGATAGCTCAAGATGTTAGATCTCGAGAGAAATAAATAGATAGACCAATGGCTTAGTATGGCATAAATTTTACCTTCTTCACAAATCTTTGCAATGGTTGCCCTTTGACTAGACAGTGCAGCCTTTGAAGAGTTTGACTTGTGTAAACCCTTCAGGTTCCCAAAGGTTGAAGATCCGTTACCAATATTTTCCTTCCCGAATGGTTTCTTATCCTGACAGGATTATAATATAAGATGAAATGAAAATAAAAATAGGAGGTAATAAAAGAATGCATAATATATTCAACCTCGAAATCTTTGTCACTTTCAGGTGCACTTTTCTTTAGTTTATCCAGCTCATGTTCAATACTTTTCCTCTGTTTCTCTTCAGCTGCAAGTGCTTGCTTCATGTCGTGAAGTTCTTCACTTAGTATTGCCTTCACTCGCATATTTAGTGAAAATATTTTATCAAATCACAACACATAATGGGGGTTCTCACAATTTAAACAAATCATATTTAATTGAAAATAAAATAAAAAAAGTTTAGTCAAGCCATCCTATTTCAAAGTCACACCTTCTCTCGTGAAAGATTTTTGTGTTCCAACTTCAAGGATTGAAGTTCAGTTTGAGCGCTTTCATGTGCCTGACATATTCTTTGCAACTTCATCCTTAGTTCATCAATCTCTTTCAAGTCCTGTATATTATAAAAACAAAGAAAGAAAAGAAACTGAAAATTAGGACCAAGATGGTGTAGAAAGGTGTTTAGTATACACAATTCCCAGAAAAATGCAAAAAAAAATAAAAATGAATGAAAAATAAGGGAAACTTGCAGCACTAAGTAGGAGCGTCCAAGCCCCAACAAGAAAACTCAAACAGCAATGATAGTGGGCATTTTGCTTATACAAAGACATCTAAGCGTTGATCTTTGAAATTGGAAGAACTGCCTTGCAATTTCATTTATCCTACTAAAAACGGAGACAAAGTTAACCTGCATCAAGTGTTGTTGATCACTTAGAAGCTTGTTTGCCAGATCCAGTTGTTCTTCTGCTCCTTCCAAACGGGCATGCTCATCCTCTACTTGCTTAATCAGCTCTGCTATTTTCTTCTCATACATTTGGGTGGTGTCTGCAAGTGCTTTCTGATATACAGAATTTTCCACCTCATGTTGCTACAAGAAAAAGAAAACAGTATTAGGTTTTCCTTGTAATGATAGAACTTTGTCATAGCTGGAGGACTAAAATTGAAGGAAGTGCATTGAATTTAACTTCATCGATGTTTGACTTAATAATCCACTTTATCTTATTTAGAGACTTTCCCTTTGTGTCTTCAATAAGATAACATAAATGATTAAAACCAGAAAATGGAGATGGAGCAGAAAAATGTAGAACTAAGACATAAATTCCTAACCTCAGTTGATTCTTGAGAATCACTGAGGAGCTTCTTCATCAAATCTAACTGCTCCTCAGCACTTGCAAAATGACTACGCTCGTCATCTAGTAGCTTATTTAATTCTGCTATTTTCTTCTCATACATCTGAGTGGTGTCTGCAAGTACCTTCTGATATTTAGAATCTTCCAATTCATGTTGCTGCATGCAACAAAAGACAGCATTAGGTTATGTGCACATTTTGATAAACATTGAGGTAAGATGAATTGCTTCTGAAAGTTAAAAATGAGTATGCATTTATATTGAAAGAAGATGAGAAAATAAAAGAAAACACATGAAGAGTATAATGTCATGAATTAAAACCACATACAATCCCCAAAACTTATTTTTCCAATTGCAGAACACTGCTAATATGAAAGCTATGAAGATGCAGCGTCAAACATTGAAATCCACTCCATTGAATAAATAAACTGCTAAGAACTGACCATTGAATACATAACTATAAATAACTGACCTTAATTGATTTTTGGTAGTCACCCAGAAGATTCTTCGTCAAATTTAATCGTTCTTCAGCTCTTTCACAACGAGCACGCTCGTTTTCTAACTGCTTAATTAACTCTGATATTTTCTTCTCATACATCTGGGTAGTGTCAGCAAGCATTTTCTGATATGTAGAATTTTCAAGCTGGTGCTGCTGCTAACAATCAAAAGAACAGCATAGGTAGTCATGTTCAAGACTTCAAGTAGTTAAAAAGATTTCAAAAAGAAATAAACTGGTAATGGTGTAACTGGATTGATTCAAAATAAAATAGGTAGTCTAGTCTAGAACCAAATTTTTATGTGATAACTATTCCAATTTGATATTTACCGATCTTATACATTTATAATGTTATTTACTAAAAACAAAACTTTCTCACAATTAACTTGAGTTCATGGAAAAAAACGTGAACTAAAGCTGTCATCAGCCCAGCATTCAGAATCATCATAGAAAGACAAATCAGGTTGCTAAAGTTTATTACAAGTTGAGTCATCATTGAATGATAGATGCACAAGGACGGTATCACAAGTTTGACTTTTGTTATATAACAAAAGTATAAAACTAAAGCATCGGTTGAATAGACATCAAATATCTTTACACCTAACCACACTTATTACCAAGAGAAAGAAAAGGCCGAGGACAATAACTTGACTGTAGAAGAGGGAAATACCTGACTATTGTTTAAGCTAATCTCTAGCTGAGAAACCTTGTCACGCATTAAATCATTACAACCTTTTTGAGACTCCAATTCACTTAAGATGTCTTGCATCTCCACCTCTAGACGAGTATTTTCCTTCTGGAGGAACTGGAAGCCAATTGAAGATATTAGTTAGGAAATTATAAGCTATATTAAAATCAACACTTGGATGCAGCAGTAATCACTACATATATAAACGAAAAATAAGCTGGTTGATCAAACCAATAGAAACTAAACCCGCCCTATGCATTAGTTGAAAACAAAAATGATACACAAACACAGGAGAGACAACTACCTCGGACCTTGTGACTAGATTCTTTTCTGATTCAGAAAAGGAGACTTGACATTGTTTAAGCTGTTTCTCCAAGTCAAGTTTTTCACACTCTCTCAATTTTTTTCCCCGTTCTAGTTCTGCTGTAAGATGGTCTACTTGAGCCTCGAGCTTCCGACATAAACTTTCATAGTCAAATTCTTCTTTAAGCTTCACCATGTTCACTATTTTCATTGCCTGAAAAGGAATAAGATGACAATCACAAGAGAATTCTTGAATATCCAATTTAATTCTCTATAGGACTCACCCGTTGCCCAAACATGATTGTGCTGGTAGTCTCTGCATGATGTTGTCCAGATGGCCCAATTGTTATTATCAGTGAAGTCCTTGCGGAGCCTGTTTAATTGAAAGTAATAGAGAATTTCCATAAGAAATTTATCCAAAAACAAAATACTAGCAGATTGTGGTAGGTTTACCTTGGCATCAATACAACTTCCAAAAAATAATAGAACTGGTATGTTACAGAACATACAGGAGAATACGAAATATATTTCAAAAATAAGTTCTCTGTTCTCCTTGGGAGATCAAATAATATAGTAAGGTAATGCTCAACCTCTTCTACCAATACGTGACCTCGGAAAAACATCATAACACCAATGTCGATATGTAAAAAAAATGGGAAACTAGAAACTTACTGTAATTTCATGAAATTTAATTTGTTTGGAGAAGAAAGGGGTTGAGGAAAAAGGAGCAGAAAATAAAAGCTGTTGGGACCAACCTCCAAATGAATCACGCAACAATCTGGTTAGCTTAGAATCCCTTGTTGGTATATGTGGACTGTTTTCAGCCAATGCATTTATGCATTTGCCAAGGGAAGTAAGAGATAGATTGATAAACTTAGCCTCTTCAAGCAAGTGACCTTCACTACCTACACCACAAGGAAAAAACAATAAATTTGATAGGAGTTTCTCAATGATAAATACATGACGAAGCATGTCACACCTTAAAATGTATGCTTGACAAAAATTCTAACGGAGGCCCTGCCATACAAAACAGATGTACACATTGATAGCTTTGACTTGTATAGTATCACGAACATACCAGATTTGTCTAATCTTTCAGATCCAGCAAGATCCACAATCAGCAACTTGCTTTTCCTTACTCTAGGTATCCCATTGCCACCAGATAAATTACTTTTCACATCCTTCTCTTGTGAAGTGGTTTCATCTTCTGCCTTTTGATTTATGGATCTTCGTACATAAACCTGCAAGACCAAAAAGGCCCAGATGCTTAAAATTCAGGTTTTCATCACTAGTCAAGAAACACCATGAACGCAAACTTGAATTTATATTGACTGGGTTAATCTAAAATCCAGGAAAACACTCACCATTAGAATTGCATGACTTCGGGAAGATTCGGTATTCTGCTTTGTATTAGCTGCATGACGGTTTGCCTCACCAATTTGTAGTAGTTCTGAAAAATGATCAAGATCTTGAACCTTGACTACTGAAGCACCAGGCAATGATATTTCCCCAGTCCTTGCGTCCTCATTAATAGGGATATTAATCTTTTCTGGTGCAAGCAAGTCTTGTATAGACTCCATATACAACTGGAGCAGCAACATGGAGTGAGAATCAAACAGAAAACATCCATCTTAAAACTAGCATGAATATCTTCACGCAACTATATAGCTTGACACCAAAAGTAAGATCTGGAATAAGCACTTGTTTTAGCTATAAATATCAATTAAAAGAGTCATTCTCATTGCATACAATGAAATGACATGATTGGAACTTAAAACCAGGGAGGGACCATGCCATTGCGGTACTTCTTTAATTGAATAATCAGAACAGGTTTCCACATGCTACTGTCTTAATATCACAACAACCTCTTGAGATAACAAGACATGAAAATGTTCTAGGTCCCCATATGCTCATTTCTTCATTAAACATGGGTTAACAACTTGACATCCGCATATAAAACACCAGTAATGCCCAGTGCAAGATAAACATTTAAATACCTGCAAATAGGAAACCTCCAAAATATCAGAACCACGTGTTGTACTAGCAAGTATGTCCTCGAGAGCTCTAACCATAATACCACGCTCCGACGCATCATCTTTACCTAGTTTTCCAACCGTATAAGTTTTTCCAGTACCTGTTTGACCGTAAGCCATAACCGTCCCATTATACCCACTCAATACACTCTGCAAAAAGTAAATCCAAAAATTTCCAGTCTGTGATAAACATGCCATCCAAACCATACAATCACTTCAATTTCTTCCAAAACCAATTTGCGCGTATACAGAGTAAACATAGATACTCTAATCAATGTGAGTTAATTACCTCTACAACAGGCTTTGCAACGACTTCGTAAACTCTTTTTTGAGAAGCAGTTTCTGTAAAAACCTCGTCGAATCTATAGGATTCAGAACTCCAATTGTTTTTCTTCAATTTCAACCTCTTCAGCTGCATAGCACACATATGAGTTCTGATTTCAAAAATAAATAAAATAAAAACAAGTTAATCATAGACTTTTCAGCACGTAAAATATAAGGAAAAGTAAAGGAAAAAAAGTTGACCTCGGGAAATAATTCAACGCAATCGTTAAAATCAGCGTCTAGAATGAGTTCTTCTGAATTCCTTGGCCGTGACCTAACAGCTACTCTCACTCTTCCATGATCTGTCATTAGCCACACACAAAAAGAAAAAGAAAAAAACTATTATAATCATTGACATTTCTAGAGAAAACAAATATTCGTGCTAATTTAACTTCTTTATTTTAAAATAAAAACTAGCTAACTTGATATAACTAATCAAATATCTAGAATTTTAAAAAAAATCGATTTCTATGCAGTTTTTGATTTTTCTGTCTCTTCCTAAATAACAAAATTAAGCAAAGAAACGAAACAAAAGGAGAAAGAGAGAGACCGTTATCGAAGTCGAAAGAGTGAGAGCGGGAAGGAGTAACAGAGCGTCTCGAAGCAGCAGGAGGAGGAGGAGCCTTGGAGCGAACAGCAGAATGGCTGCTATTACTATTACTATTATTATTTTGTTGTGAATTTCCATTTCTGGAACTCGAAGAAGAAGATCCATGGAGAGGATTAGTTTGAGTTTGTAGCAGTTGCCTCTCTGCTCCTCTGCTTGAGACCCTCGCTGTTGAATTAGAAGCCATTATTATTATTTGAATTTCAAAGGCAAACCGTTTCCATCTTTTTAGAGAGCACAAGGGATTTAAAGAAAGAAAGAAACCGTTTTCTTTGTTTTCGGAGATTGTTTTTTTCCTTTTTCTTTTTCTTTTTCTTTTATCTTCTAGAGAGAGAGAGAGGAAAATAAAAGTTTGAGGCCGGCACGATGAGAGGGAGGGAGGGAGGGAGGGAGGGAGGGTTGTATGTTGTGTGTGTGAATGGTTTGTTTTTCCTTCCCGCGCGATGTGGTGGTGTTGTTGACGACTTGACGTTGGTGTAACGTCCGTCGTTAGGTTCTGGCATCTGGGATTAGTGGGCCTAGTGAAAGGGATTAAATTAGATGTAGCCTTCAGACAGAGGTTGTGGATATAATATACGATTTCCGAATTTCAGAAAAAGCAAAAATCGATGGTGACCTTACTGCACGGCTGCCCTGTCATTACAGAAGTTTTGGTTTTTATTGCCCAATCAATGCCACGTCAATCATCTGTGATCTTTTTCTGAAAACAATCGACACGTGAAGGTTGTTCTTCCATGATCTAGATTGTCTCCTTCCATCATGGGTTTTTTTATTATTATTATTTCAGCTAAAATCACATACAGAGCACATATCTGTTGTGCTACTGTGCCATCTTGCACCGGGTTAATCTAGTAACACGTTGATCGAAAATTTTGTTTCGTCATGTTTTATTTTAAATAAAATTTTATTACTGGAAAATGTCATTTCATTTTAAAAACAACTCTATGACAAAGTTGTTTTTTATACAAAAAAAAATACTGAATTAATTCATGATTCCAACTGGGTGTTATAACTATAATTTTAATATCATTGTGAGATATATTAATTGATATTTCTTTGGATAACAGATATTTAAAGTTGAATTTATTTTAACAATTAGATATGCTAAAGTTGGTAGTTTGTTTTTTAAATGGATATTTAAATCCAACACCCTACTTTTTAGGTTAAGTTTTTAATACCCCACAAATCTATGTCATTTGTTATAATTTCAGTATTTATTTCATTCCTATGAATCTCATGTGAGAATTATTATAGTAAATACAATAATGAAAGACAAGGCTAAAAGTTGTTGATAAAGACATGTTTAGTGTAGCGGTGGTTGAACTATATTTTCGTTAATTTTTTAATAGTTTTTGTTTATCATAAATAAATTTTAAAAATTAAAAAATTTTCTTTATAATTATCCTAGACACCCCCACAATCATAGTAAGAGAGACATTTCCCCCGTTTCAGAGTGAATTCTTTTAACCAACACAAAAAAGTTTTTATGGCAATTTCATGATCACAAATAGGATAAACTCGTTCCTTGCATTGAATTTTTTAAAGTCTGAGGAACAAATCGAGCAAGACAAATCTCAGGCATCATGATAAGTTGAAGTGGTCATTTTAGGTACGAGTTCTTGTTTATGCAGATGACTCTTGAGTTCTGTACAGCAGAACATTTTGCGTCCCTGATCATCGACCAGCGGCCTCCCTGCAGTCCTTCCTTGCATTACAGGGTGGGACACACGATGTGAGTTCTTAGCAATACAGGACAACAAAACAAAGATTGATGGCACCGAAAAATAACTCGAAAGAACTGTTGATGCCAGGTTGTCGGCACTGATTGAGCTCTAATACTCGATCTCTCAATTAATACCACACAAAACCCTCTAAATATTTGGACTGGGCATTTTCCTCTTTTTGTAATGATAAATAATAATAAATGTAATCATTTATTGACCCATTTTGACTCTTCTGTAATCTGTGACATCATTGCCAGATCCACGTAATGAATGCTACTGCCTCCTTGCTACAGGCCCCCAGCCTAAAGCTTGTTCTGCTTCGTCATATTCAGGCATCTGAGCTTTTAATTAGACGCCGCCCGATTATTATTGTGTTATTTTTATAAAAGGTGACCACTTCAAAGTAATCCAAACTAGTAGTGATTAATTTAGTTTGAAGATCTAATCTAAGGAGGAATTTCAGAGTTCAAGCAATATTGTATTTGATATGTCAAATAGTCTCAAATTCTTGAGAGTGTGAGAAATATTGTGTTTTTTTTCATGGATAACAATAGATTTACCTCATTCAAGACAATAAAAACAATAAGGTATAATGTTTTGAAGATAAAGAAATGATTGTTCTATAAATAAATTTATTTTATTTGTTTTTTTTCATTCTTTAAAATAAGTTTTTGTTCCTTTTATATTTTAATCTAATTATGTCAAGTTTCGTAGATGTTAAAGAGTCCATGTACAAGATGGGTTAAATTTTATTTCTAAGTGATTATGCATTATTTTATTTAAGTACTCTCTTATCCTTACTGTGCTTCCATTAAATGGGATCAAATCATTGTCGTGGAAGGTTCAATTTTGCTTTTCTATGTATCGTTGTCACTGCCCAGTTTAACCATCTCTCCATGCTCCAAATGTTGATGCCAAGCCTTTTTGTGCTATTTTAATAGATAGCTGACAACACCGATCAAGGGTGATATTTTTTGTTTGATTTAGTTAACAATCAAACTGAATTTTATTTTATTTTTTTAAAAAATTAAAACCAAATTAAACTGGCCGGTTTTGATTCGGTTCGGTTTTTTAGGACAAAAACCGGTTTGGCTCGGTTTTGGCTCAGTTTTTTTCGGTTTGAGTTCGGTTCTTTTTTCGATTTTAAACTTATAAAATCAAAATTAAATCGAACCGGTTAATATTTTTAAAATTTTAATATATTTTATTGGTTTTATTTATAGTTTGAATTTTTTAGTTATTTTTTTAAAAAAATTAATTTAATCAATTTTTTAATATTTTTTTCATCCCTGCAACCAAGGGCAACTGTCCAAGTAAATGAATGAACAGTTTCTTCTATTATTGTTTTCCTGTGTGTTTTGTTTTATCCCTTTTGGTCGGCAAAAAAGAAAGTACGACACCGGGTGCAAGCTGGAAAGGGGGTGGAAAGCAACCTTTTCAAATTCTTAAAATCTTTTGTGGGATTCAACTAATATAAACATGGGAGCACGAAAATCCAAACTATATGAATTTTAGAGCATTGCTGTAAACCTTTGACCTCGGTTCCTTCCTGTACTTTAATTGATTCCGTTGAATCTTGCACGACTTATTTAATGTTAAGAGTTGGTGGAACCCTTCATGCAGCCCATTTTCTAGTCTCTCTTTTGCTACGAGCCACTCCTTTTTTTTTTAACTTCTTGGTATTCCTAGACTAGTTCCCAGGACTCCTTGAATTGGTTTTAGCTTATCGCATACAGAGATTAGTTCTCCAGTCTCTCCTTGAGCTCAAATGTGAAATGATAACTTGAATCTAGGAAAGCAAACTCCCGCGCTCACTATCCAGCCAACACCTTACGGTGCGTGGTCCTTTGCTCTCTCTTTTATTTTTTATTCAGGACAAGATACATAGTCTTACAAAACCATAATACGATGCCGAGCCTTGTAAAAACCATGGTTTTTAAAGAATGAAAACGGGAAGTAATCAATCAACAGATCGAAACAGGAGAATTTATTCACGGATCAATAGCATGTGAAGTGAGACCCTACAATTGTTGAGCACATGCAAGCACACGAGCTCATCGGGCTAGGCTGTACGTAAAACTATTGAAAAGAATGGACACAGGAGAATTGCAACAGGCGTTGCAGGATGGGCCTTGTCTCTTTCTCTTTTGGTGTTAACGAAAGAAACCTAGCACGGGATGCCCAACTAGATGACCGACAGCCTACATTTGCGTCTGCCTTAGCTGTCTTTAGAAGTAAGGCTGCTTTTTATCCAACTGAATGGCCTCAATAGTAAGTATTTATAGATGGCATCTGCTAAAAACTCTATGCAGTGGTAACAATATTAGTTCAATTAAGGAATCAAAATGGGTCATGAAATCTCCATACCTTTGATCTATTTCATGAAAAAACACATGCAGGCTCTTAGCTCACATTTACATTTGCATCATATGCAGACAGGTGCTCCTTGCGACCAGGAAATTTCCAGATTTGAATGGATGGATTTCTGTTTTAATACTAGCAATGCAGCTTCCCCAACATAGCTCGCCTGCTTCTTCTGGCAGTAGCATAAACAAACCCCTTCAATTTAATGGCCAGACCAATTCATAAATCATCATGCCACCCAACAACGCAATGGTCTTCAAAAAGCATAGGCTTCTATTGAAAGTTAAAACCTTGAAGCTGTGTTCCATCTGATTTTGAAGTTTACTTCCAGGGAGAGTGTAAAACTCTAGCCAATGTGCAGCAACGGCTCTCAACATTTCCAACCCAGAGTCTTTAGCTCAGTTTGGTTTAGGTCAACATGCTTCCCAAACTTGAGTTATTATAATAATGCAAAAATAAGAGCTTTCAGCTCAACTAATCACAAAAGAGTTGAACACTAAAAGATATAGCATCACCAGCCAAAGGCAACCTATTTTAAAAAAAAAACGCACACTCCCTCAATCACCATGAGCAACACTGGTGAGCCCTTTTCCCAGAGGAGGAGAGTAAATTTGGGGCTGGCACCCACCATTTATCACAGAACATCTACCTCGTATGTATCAAATGTTTAATTCTAATTTCTTTTTCTATGCTCTCCGTGTCTACATTGAGTCTGCTTAAGTTACTTCAACTAACAAGGGAGACAGGCTCTGTTTTTCTTTCTTCTGCTTTTAGCAATATGAAAATTTAGATTTGAGTAATAAAGATGAGAGGAGAATCTTAAAAATGTTCTAAAAAACAGAAGAATATCAGAGGCAATTACCCGAGGTCTGATGGGAGTCTGGAACCACCAATGTGGGTATGCTTCAATGCATGAATCTGAAAACAAAAATGATAAAATAAATAATGGAGAAATTTCTGATGTAAACACAATGAGCAGTAATCATATAATAAACAAGACAAGCATGAAGTTGCTATTAATAATAAACATTCGAAGAGTGCTACTAAAACTGTTTATTGGCATTGTCCCTAGTGAATTTTTAAGATAAAAGCATGCAACAAAACAGAATGTTTATCATTTAAATCCGCACTGAGGATTAAGAAGCGATAAATATGTCACTACATCCCCAACATGACCTCACAGGATATGAATGATTTAGGATGCAGATACCAATGCTGATGATACAGTGTCAGTATCTGTTTTTTTCTTTTTCTTTTTTCTCTCGATGTTATAAGGGTGTCATCAAAAACTAAAACCAACCTCAAGCCCAGCATTTTTTACTAGTTCTCGAATCTCATGGTTCCTCCCTTCATGAACCTGCAACAAAAGTAAACGGTTGTTAGCATTTATGTGTCATAATCAACCGAGATGAAATTAATTAAACAAAGCAAAACCTCAAAACCAGAAAGAAACTCGTGGTGTTCTACAAACTGAAAGAAAATGGTCACGCAGCAAAAATAATTGACATTACATCACAATCATAAGAAACTTGTCAATTACACTGGCATAAACACCTTTTTTGCCCCATTTTTTTCTTTTTTTCTCAGCAAGTATCAAAAAACAAGATTTTTTTTTACCAAATCCATCTCATTGTAATCCAAAAATACTTATCATCCATGCACTTCTTAAAAAAGCATGAAACTGTTTCACCATTTGGAATTCAGAACAACAGAGAATCTATATTTAAAGTCCGAAGACAATGAAGAAAGTCAATTTCGAAAGAAAGATTTCCACATGTATGAGAAAACAATTATATCCACAGTAGGAAAGGTGATAATAACATGTCTTTAAGGATGCAGTACTATAAATTATGAAAATAATTCTAGCTGGCTGAACAGAAAAAAATACACCATAATACGAAGACGAGGTCTGATATACCTGGTTGTTGTGGTAACAACTCCACGTGGTTGTTGCCCATTTGTGGCAACATCAAGTCGTCCACCAGTAAATAATCGTGGTTTAGGTAGTCCTTGATTTCGCTAGTCCTACAAAACAGAAAATAATTGTAACTAATAACTTCCGACTCTAAACCAAATAGAAATCATAAACAATAACACAAGTACCTGCCCAACTCTTAAAATAATCATCAAATAAGCCGATTTCAGTTAACAAATATAACATCCCTCCCAGGATCAACTCGAGTCTAAACATCATCACAACAAATTAACAAAGTAATAAATTCCAAATTCTAACAAAAATACTACCTGTGGAGTATTGTATACAGAACCATCTTCAAAAATCAACTCTTCACTGCTCCTCGACACTAATTACAGAATTAATAATACATTACAATACGTATGCAGTAAACATATACGTAGAGATTTTTACAGCAATTTACCTCCAGCAGCGGCGAGAACTTTACTTAACCGCTGTGCTTGGTCTCTAAAATCCTCATTGTAGAACCTACGCGCCGCCTTAGAACGCCTAGGCTCCACTTCCAGCTTGGTCTTCGCATTTCCACCACTCCCCTTCCTCACCTCCTCTATCTTTTTCTTTAGTTGTGTTTTGGCATCGGTGAGAACGTGGAGGGAACGCTCCGGAGGGTGAGAATGGAGCTTGAGGTTTCCATCTTCTCCTCGGATTATTCAGGGAATGAAGAGCTTCCTGGAGGGAGGGAGAGGGAAGCGGGGTCGTTTCGGAGGTTGGCGGGGAAATTGGAATTTCGGTTTAGGAGGGGCGAAAGTGATGTTGAATTTTAAGGAGGAAGTGATGCGTTTGGAACGGAGGGGTTTGTTGAGGTGATAGAGTGAGGGTTTTCTGAAGAGAGTGAGGTGGAGGTGAGAGGAGAGCGCTGCTGCCATTTTAGAGGAGGACGGGGATTGGTCTGTTGGGTTGGGGGGGGGGGGGGGGGGGAGCTTAGCCGTTGAGATTTTGTGTGTTTTGGGTTGGGTTTGTAACGGTCTGGGCTTTACCCTCAGATTTAACAATGACTTTCTTTCTTGCTTTTCTTTTCTTCTTCTTTTCTGATGTTAGGGCATTCTCGAGGGACCGATTGTTGGTCTGTTAAATTCCCTCACGGTCGCTTTATTTAGATTTTTCATGAAACTTTTCTTTCTCGTACTTTCCTTTCAAATTTAGATTGAAGAATCCACTTATCATAACTTATGAGCTACTTTAACTTTTCCTTGTATATCAACGTATCTGGAGAAGTTTTTCTTCAAAACATCTAATATTTTTAGATGGATTATTGGTGCTAGCTAGCTAAATTGTTGTGAAATTAGTTGGGCTTGTTCATTCTCACAAGTGACATCCCAATCCCTGTGAGGAGTTTAGGACACCACAAATGTTGATGAACAGAAATCATGTACGCACCAAATAGCACGAGTGAAGCAATCTTGTCCCATATCATATATCAAGGTCCAATGCAGGGTCAGAGATTGCTCACAAACACCCTATAATACACCTACTCACATTTGTATAGTACCCATCTCTACAATTAAAAAAAATATTCATTTATTTTCGCAACATACTACAGTGGCACTGATTAAAAAAAAAGTGATTTTAACAAATAAAGAAAGTTTGAACCTAGACTCGTTATTCAAAGTCTCATAGGGCAGTTCCAGATAGATCAAGGCAGGGGGGGGGATGCTACTCGTAATTACTTAGAGAACACTGCAGGGAAACTGGAACGGGAAATTTATTACGCGTTAAAAAAAAAAAAGCATACCCATTTCTGGTTGTTGATTAGTCAGGTCACCATTTTCGACCACTTATAAACATATTCACCGTTACCAATTTCATTCAATACACTTCCGCTCAAGAGGCCGGGCATTATTTTAGCAGATAACTGTGCGTGAAAAGCTAAAAGGCAACAAATCTCCTTCGGAATGCGTGTAGGATATTTAACCACGTGTTGTAGCAATCTGCGGAGTCAGGAAATCAAAACCTCGTCTATCTGGAGGCGAGGAAAGTTGGGGCGAACTCACTTTGTATACCAAAAGAAAATGAGCTCCTTAAAACCCAGCTCAGGTGAGTCGCGACCCTAAAACATAAAAACAACAGAGTAACTATAGATTCGAGAAGAATTGACTGAAGTAGCGAGTAAAAAATGATTTGAACTTACTATCAGTGTTTCCCATCATGGAAATGAGCATTTTTAGAAGATTTAAAGGTTTCCAAAAATTCTTTTGCCTTCTTTAATTCTTGTGCCTTCCTTGACTTGTCCCACTTGTGTTCAGCAGCCAGTATCTCGATGACACGTGGCAAGGCCCGGCCAGCAGCATCAGTGTCCAAGAAAGCAAGCCGTGATCTTCTAGCGATGAAATCAACAGCTGATTCACAGTACTCATTCCGGGCACAATAAGCAACCTCGGCTTCCATAAAAGGGTATCCATGGGCAAGCCTCTTCCCCAGACCTTCATTCTGAATTGTAGGAAGGTGAATTGTTAAAGGTAGTATTAAAACCAAAACTGGATTTTCATTAAAAACTAGTTTATAGCAGCACAAATGTGTAAATTCAAAGTACGGCATGGATAACCAACAAGCCCAGGGCAATGCATGCATGCATCATATATATTAAATCTTGAAAGATACAACCAACCTGAGCTATAGCAGCTACTCGTTCTGCCAATGTACCATATGCATGAGATAAGTGCTTAGCTGCAGTAGTGTCCATTATTGCAGGGACAACTTTTCCACCATATGCCCTCTTCATGCGTACATATTGTTGAGCAAGAACAGTAAAATATGAAGGTTCCCATCCATCTCCACCCATCAGCCTCAGATTGTGAGTTACACTTCCATTTTTTGGACTCAACTTTCCAGACTTAACAGCTGCATCAACAGCATCTTCTGCCATGCTGAAACTAATTCTAGTAAGCACCGAATTTGGAGCCAAATAAAGAAATGAAAGAGGGGGATGGGTGGATGGTGAAAATACAGAACTCAGCTAATAATAGATGACGTTATTCACATCAAGATGTTTAGTTAAAATAATACTGATGTTAATGATCCATGTGGTCAACAGGTAAAGATTTGCTAGATCAGATACCACCTATTGATATCACAAAATACAAAACCCTCATAGTCATTCATAATTCTTTCCAGGCTCTGATCAAACAAACAAAAAATTACCTTCGGTAAGTGGTCCATTTACCACCAGTGATTGTTACCAAGCCTGGATAGTCTTCGCACACAACATGATCTCTAGAGATGCTCTCGGTGCTCTTTGCTGATGGATCAACAGCCAGTGGGCGAATGCCACTCCAAGCTGAAAGAACATCTGTGCGCCGAACCTATATTTATCCACTTTTACTAAAATATCCAAAAGAAATCTTAACATACACACACACACAAAGAAGAGGACTAGACTCAGCACTACATTTACATACCCTTCGAATTTATATAGGCTTCTCCATTAAGGTTAAAACCTAACCCCATGCAAACTTAGCAGCAATAATCTCTGCCATCCAATTTATTAATCTATCAAAACCTGCACTTTGCCAAAGTTTATTCTAGAGCAAAGGCCACAGTTGTCAAAACTGCCAGGCCTCACTAGTGAGCATGACCCAAAGCAAGTCAAGTAGCTGGTTTGACCATCTAGGACATATCCTCACTTGATAAAGGTTAGCAAATGTGCAACTAGATTAATTAGTTCCAGGTCCACTGGCATGCAAAATAGTTGAGCTTATTGGTGAAATCACATACCTTAACACTAAGGTAATCAGAGATCGCATCAAGTATAAACTGAATCTCATCCTCGTGTGGTTCTGGAAGTGGAGTGATAACAGTGTTGGAATCTGTTGTGCCAGCGACAGTTCTTCCCAACCATGGCAGCAAGAAAACAACACGACCATCCTTTGTTTTGGGAACAATCAAGCCCATTCCATCAGGAGAGTAATAATCAGGAAGAACGATATGCACACCACTGCTAGGACAGATCATACTTGTTGCCTCTTTGTCAGCTAATTTCCTTACAGAGTCACAAAATGGCCCAGCCGCATTTACAACAACTTTTGCATAGGTTTCAAACTCTTTGCCTGGTATAGTATGATAGGAAATATTAATCAATAACATAAAGTCAATGTGGTTACTCTGTCAATATATAAACTTGGTCGACTTGAGGCAAGAAAAACAGGTGAGAAAATGCACAAGTGTGCAAGCAAATAGAAATTGTATGCTTAGGTATGTTCTATTTGCTAAGTATTTAAAAGGTGAAACATATGGCGGGGCTAGTAAGAGATAGTTGGCACACAGGTGATTTCCATGCACCAATATTTGAAGGAGGATCAGTCAGTCAATTAAGAATTACAATGTTGACATGGTTGTCAGTCAAATGCTTACTAAGGTGCCAGCAAGTTGGCATATCAAAGATAGTAATCTGCAGGCATTCAACACATCTTCAATCTCATAATCTTTCCTTTATTATCTGTGTAAACTCATTGCAGTTCATTGAGAGTTAAGATGGTGGGAAAGAGGACGGACAGAGGAATAATTGGACAGCAATTGTATATTTCATCTTGAAATGATAAAAACAGGGTGAAATTGCCCAGCTAATACAAGTGCATTAAAAGGATGCTTGTCATACCTGAAAAATTGTCCCGAATCCGTGCACCAATTACTCGCCCGGTAGCCTCATCTTTCAGAAATGAAATGACTTCCGCGTGGTTGAGCACTGCCGCTCCAGCCAATGCAGCACTACAGGCCAAACCAACATTGAGTCGTGAATCATTCATCTGACCATCATAATACACCACAGTGCCCCTCAGATTCCTATCGTTTCCCTTCTTCGCAAGAGTAGGGAACAACTCAATGGACTCTTTTGCAGAATAATATCTAGACAAATGTAACAACCGCGCTCCAGCGACCAAATCATACATTTTCAAGCCAGCCCAATAATACACCACCTCAAACCAATCAAAACATGGCGTCATACATGGCAGAGCATGGCACAGGTGAGGTGCATTCTCGATAACCTGTTTGCGCTCCTCGAGCGCATGGAAGACTAGCTTCAATTGCCCATAGTCAAGATTAAATACAGCTTTCTCCAAGTAACGAACTCCTGAACAAAACAATCAAGTGAAAAATAAAATAAAAAAGCTAAATAGAAAAATAATAGTATATTCACATGAAATCAATTGAGCATATAAAAATAAAATTACACGAAATAATACATAAAAACATGAAAATTCAAATAAAAATATGAATTAATTCAGATAAATTAAATTATAAGCAAATAAATGAATAGAGTCTTATTACCGCCATGAATTAGCTTAGTGGATCTTGAAGATGTGCCGGAAGAGAAATCTTCGCGTTCAACAAGGCCAACACGAAGGCCACGAGTCACGGCATCGAAAGCGACACCGCATCCGGTGGCGCCACCACCGACGACGAGAATGTCAAGAGGATTGGCTTGACTAGCTCCGATCAAAGCTGACTCTTGAACTGCTCGCGACGGAACGTTAGCGTACGGATCATTGATTTTGCTCCTCACGGCTTCGAGCACGGTTCCAGAGCCGCGGTCGTTGGATGAGATGTTTGGAGATAGGATGATGGAGCCGCCAACAGAAGCGACAGTAGCGGTGGCCAGAGCAGCAGCGCATACGCGGCGAAGACGAGCGGCAGAGGACATGGTGAGAAGGATGCGGAAGGAACTACGGTGAGAGGGTAAGAGTATGATGGAATGGTTCCTTTTTTATGTCATGGGAAGCAGCGAAGGTTGCGTTGGGAATTGATCATGGTGGCATCATGGGGATTGGTGATATTACTGAAATACCACTTTTATTTTGTTTTTGGTTGGAAATGTTCTGTTTTTTCTCTTTACTATGTATAGCAACAACTACTTGGGTGCCCGTGTTTCGGGTTAACTTTTGTAAAAAATATTAAAAAAATAAAAGCATATATAATATTCATATAACTAAATTAAATAATTTAATAAACTCTATTAATTTAATATTATTATTAAAAAAAAAGATATCCATAACAAACAAAGCAAAAAAACAGCAATTCAATATAAAAGATAAATACTTATCAATACTATAGAAATATATATTCATAATATTTTAAAAATACCTCAATGATATTATTTATTAATAAAGTAAAAATTAAATGAAAATAGAATAATTTCATAAAAAAAAATAAACAAGTATGAATATATAAAAAAAAATCAATTACTATTAACTTTTTAAACCATTAGCAGGGTTATAAGATTGAAAGTATTACATATAAAAAATCATGAGGATTAGAATAAATAAAAAAACAAGATAAAAAACTCCAAAATAAAAAAAAAATACAATAAAAATAATTAATGTTAAAATAGTAATAAAAATAAATTAAAAGGCAACAACAAATTTTAGATTTGAGAGTTAAATTGAAAAGAATAAGAACATTAACAAAAAGATGAAAATCAAAATAACAAAGACATAAAAAAAAAAACAATACACTATAAACTTGAATTGAAAGGTAAAACTAAAAACAAATGAATTTTTGTAAGAGATTCGAGGAAAAAAAATCAAAAATAAAAAAAAATAAGCATCAAATCCTAAACATCAAAACATAGTAAAAATAAATAAATATACAGAATTCTTCAACATGTTTTTTTTACACACAAGATAAAAACTCATAGATGTAAATAAAAAAACTTATGCACTCATCTAATTAAACAACCCAATAACCATTGTGTAAAGAAATGAAAGGAAAAATCATCGACGATAAATAAAAATAAAATCGAGAAAATTGAGCGAAAAACAAAAATCAAGATATCTAACACCGCAATATAGGTAATTTACCTGGTTATATTTAGTGAATTTCTCAGTCAAGATAAATTTATAATAGAAAAACATAGAAAATTTTCAATAGAAACCGACACATATGTTAAATTTATTAAACAATAATTTTTATAAAAAAAACAATGCAAGGCTGCACGTGTATATATATATATAATTAAAAAAAAATCATTGATGAATCATACTCACCTCTCTAAAAATTAAACACATCCAATATTATTTAAAAATAATCATAATCTAATTGAAATATAAACCTAAAATTTATTTGAAAAAAATATACACAAATAATGTGTTATTTAAAAAAAAAAAACAGGTCATACGCGATCTATAAGAAGCCGATGGAGATGTGGACTGGGAAACCAACTGATTATTCTCGATTGCATATATTTGAAAGTCCTATGTATGTGATATATAATACCCAGGAAGTGAGCAAGCTAGATTCAAAATCTAGAAAATATATATTCTTGGGATACGCTGATGGAGCGAAGGGGTATCGCTTATGGGATCTCACTGCCATAAGGTAGTCATCAACAGAGATGTCATATTTGTAAAAGATAAAATACAAATGGAAAAACATAATAGCATTTTAAATGAGACTACAACGGTCCAGATGAAAAATACTCAGAATCATACTTCTTTTGAAGCTGCACCATATCATGAAGAACAGGAACAAATAGAGTTTGAAACTCCTGAAGTTCGACGATCAACTTGTGAAAGAAGACCATTGGCTTGGCACTCAGAATATATTACTGAGAGCAACATTGCATATTGTCTTCTAACAAAAGATGGAGAGTCATCAACTTTCCATGAGGCTATCAAAAGCACAGATGTATCTAGATGGATGACAACAATGCAAGAGAAAATTAAAGCTCTGCACATGAATAACACTTGGGATCTTGTTCCACTACCACAAGGAATAAAGGCCATTGACAATAAATGGGTTTACAAGCTAAAGCGTGATGGAAATGATCAAGTGGAGCGGTATTGTGCAAGATTGGTGGTGAAAGGATATGCTCAGAAAAAAATGAATAGACTTCAATGAAATATTTTTCCTGGTGGTACGACTCACTACAATTAGCGTAGTCTTGGTGATGTGTGCTATAATTGATCTTCACTTAGAGCAGTTAGATGTGAAAACTGCATTTCTTCATTGAGAACTTGAAGAATAAATTTATATACTCCAACCAGAGGGGTTTGTTGAAATAGGCAAGGAAAACTTGGTTTGCAGGTTGAACAAATCTCTATACTGTCTCAAACAGGCGCTGAGGTGTTGATACAAGAGATTTGATTCCTTCATAATTAGCCTTGGGTATAACAGACTCAGTTCAGACCATTGTATGTATTATAAGAGGTTAAAATAAAATAATGTTTTCATTATTCTGTTGTTGTACGTGAATGACATGTTAGTGATAGGCCCCAACAAAGATCGAGTCCAATAATTAAAGGCACAATTGGCTAGGAAGTTTGATATAAAGGACTTGGGACCAACAAATAAGATTCTAGGGATGCAGATTTACCAAGACAAAAGTAAGAGGAAGATTTGGTTTTCTCAAAAGAATTATTTGAAGAAGATCTTGTGACACTTCAACATGCAAGATTGTAAGCAAATTTCCACTCCACTTCCTATTAACTTCAAGTTATACTCAAGTATGTCTCCTAGCAATGAAGCAGAGAGGATGGAGATGTCTCGAGTACCGTATGCATCGACAGTGGGAAGTTTAATGTTTGCCATGATATGTACAAGACTAGACACTGCACAAGCAATAAGAGTAGCTAGTCGATACATGGCAAATCCTGGTAGAGAGCATTAGAACACTATTAAGATGATCTTGAGCTACATCAAGGGTACCTTAGATGATGTATTATGTTATAGAGGATCAGAATTTACTGTTAGAGGTTATGTTGATTCAGATTTTGCTAACAACCTAAATCCACTACAGGCTACGTGTTCAGAATTGCAAGAGGAGTAGTAAGCCGGGTCTCTAAACTTCAGACTGTTATAACGTTATTCACAACAAAAATTAAGTATATGGCAGCTACACAAGCTTATAAAGAAGCAATATAGATAAAGAATCATATGGAGGAGCTCAAGCACAAATAAAAGAAGATTCTTTTGTATTATGATAGTCAAAGTGCCTTGCATATTGCAAGGAATCCAACGTTTCATTCAAGAACAAAACACATAGATATTCAGTATCACTTTGTTCGCAAAGTGGTGAAAGATAAAAGTGTGGATTTTCAGAAGGTTCACACAAATAAAAACCCAGCAGATGCTTTGACCAAACCAATCAACACTGATAAGTATATATGGTGCAGATCCTCTTATGGCCTAGCAGAAACGTAAGCAACATGAAGATAGCAAGTATAGAAAGGATAGAAGAATCACAGATGATCAAATGTGAAGACTTGATTAAATCATCAAAGTCTTCAAGTGGGAGAATGTAAAGCCACTTAATTAAATCCACATAATTGGTGAAAGATGAGTTATTATACAAAAATAAATGGGAGATGAGTTGTCGGCATAATTGGTGGAGTATGAGTGGAGATGAGTTGTTGGCATAAGTTGTGGCATAATTGGTGCCATGATTTATGATCTTTGTCCCTTCACTCTTGCCTATAAATAAGCAATGCATCCAAGCCACCAAGGTAGAGAGAAAAAGAAGAGAGTGAAGAGAAAGTAATCTCATAAAGCTGTAAGGTATTTGTGAGAGAGTAAGTGAGGTGTTTTCTCCTAGTAATAAAAAGATTCTTAGTTGTTTCTCTATTGTTAGAGAGAGGTTGTAATTCTCACATTACTTAGTAAAATCCTTCTATATTTGCTTGTGAACGTAGCTAAATTGGGTGAACCACGTAAATTCTTGTGTGTCTCATTTTTTATTTTATCATATTCCTTGTTTTTTATCTTGTTAGGTTTACATGCAAGTATCCTAATATTTTTTAGTTATTCCTTGCATTGTCATTTTGAATGTTATCAGCAGTTTGGAATACTTGAAATTGCCTATTCACAACCCTGAACGTGGAGGGCTCGGTTATAATTAAAGAAAAAAAAACATCTCTTGATACATTTTAAAATTGATTTAGAGTAGTCTTAACTGTAAAACCTTAATGGAAGGCAATCGATACTATGATATGCTAGTTGTCTAGAAACTACAAATCTCAATACCTGTCATCTACATTCCAATCACATTTCATCTCTTGTCCTAATAAATAATATGTGAGTCTCACATGTTTTATTATAATATTAAACTACCATATAAAAATTAAAAATATTTTTAAAAATAACCTTGTTGATACCACCATAAAAAAAAAAACTATTCGCAACATGATAGAATTATTACTGTCGCTAAATTAACTCTTTATGTTATGACTTTTTTATAATTTTTAAAGAAAACATGTAGTTCGCACGAGACATTTAACAATTAAATAATCCATTAAACACACGACCGTGATTAAAATATTGTTTAATCAGATAAGCCATCTTTGTTTATTGTTTTACTCGAGGTTGATTAGTTGACTGGGATCGATGCACGATCCTTCTGCCAAACAGGTCCTTATCTCCTTCATGACCACGGTTGCCGTGAAAAGTTCCGTTTTGACCTGATCACTTTTTCCAAGAAACCAGGACCAGCATAGGCACAGCACGTAGGAAAAGGTTGCCGCCATCACGGAATAACGCTGCCACGAGGCGTGAACGGGTTCGTTCTCTCATTCAATTGTGAGTGGCGAGTCACGAGGAGGGTGCACCCACATCCTGATCTCCAAAAACGAAAGTATTCAATTTTACCAAAAGCCCTTCTCGTATTTTTTTTTTATTCCATGCTTCAGCAATTTTGATACATAGTTCGAGGAAATGGCTGAAATCTATAGCAACGGGTAATGCTCGTTTTTCTTGTTTGTTCCATGTCATTTATTTATTTATTTTGGATGCAAGTGTCAAGTTAGTACTTGGCTCGAGCTCACAGAAATTCATAAATTATTCAAAAAACCAAATAAAACTCAAAACTAGGACCTTCATGTCCTTATTTTATTAAGATAATACTGCAACAAATTTTTATTAAACTCTCCTTCCGTGGAGTTGATCTTCTCGAGTAACAAGTTTTAACTCCTGTGTAGAACTAATACATTTACATCTATAGTTTTTTTTTTTATCATTTCTATGTCACCCGAACAAAAGCTTTTAATTCTAGTACATGATTACAAAATCTGATTTGAGGTGGAAACTTAATTTTTTAAAAAAAATTAAAATGATATCATGATATTTTGATACTAGTTTTTCTTTTTAAATTTTTTTTTAATAGGTTTGAAGGTTGAGTTTTGAATTTATCAACCCTGAAACCAGTAACTTAATAGGTTAATTTGAATTTTTAAATGAATAACCCTATATCTATTTATATCTTAGTTGGTAGGATCTGGGTTAATCAATTAGTTCAACTCAAGTTTTATAAATATTATAAATAATTTAATTATTTTACTAACATAAGGAATACTACGCTAAAAAATCACCATAAGGCTTCAGTGTTCCGCAGATTCTTCATGGATGTCTAATCTCTCTGAATCGAAACAGGCCACAGTACAGTCACTCAAATCCATTTCACTATAGAGCCCAGAAATAGAGTCCAAGATCTTTTAGCTTTCGAGTCAAGAAACCGATCCAGTCCAAGAATAAAAACGTTAAGCCCACAATCACATCCTCTCCTCTTCTCACCCCCGTTTCCCTGTCGGAGATACAGAAGCCGAAGAGATATTTTACTCTCGGCGTACTCAATTATATATAAAAAAATGTCTCAAATTCCTAACCTAGACAACTCTCCTCTCAATTTAAAATCCCTCAGGTTAGCAGTGATCATCGTTTAGCTAATTAATCTTAATCATTATAATTAATACTTTATTCTGTTTTTTTTTTTAATCTAGAAATCATGATTTCCAATTCATTTTTTTTCAGGGAACAATCTCAGAGAGAGCTCGTTAACATCCTCAATAACGTAAGTTCTCTGTTTTTTTCCCGAGAAAATGCAAATTCTCAAGCTCCCTGTAGATCAATTGCTTCAGTTTAACGGAATTTTGGAATTATTTGTACAATGTGGATCAGTGCTATTCAGATTCGAGCTAGGGTTTTGAATTTTGAGAAATTTGATGTTTAATTGAATTCTAATTTTGCTTTTGATTGTGAGTTTAATAGATTCGAGGAAAGAAGTGTTTGGTGATTGATCCAAAGCTTAGCGGATCACTGTCGTTGATCATCAAATCAACAATTCTTAAGGTAAGAAAATTAATCCAACCTGTAATGCTTTAGCGAGTTTTGTTAGCTCGATGGATTTTAATTGTGTAGCTTAATTGCTGATTTAGAAATTCTGTTGTTGTTGATTGGTAATGGGGAACACACAGGAAAATGGGGCTGATTTGCGGCATCTTTCAGCGGAACCAGTTGACACTGATTGTACTAAAGTGGTTTACCTTGTTCGCTCAGAGTTTAGTTTGATGAGATTTATATGTTCACATATTCATAATGATACGTCTAAAGGACTTCAGAGGGAGTACTACGTTTATTTTGTACCTAGGCGTGAGGTTGTTTGTGAGAAGGTATGGCTTCAGTGGTAGTTCATATGTTGGCACCATTTGCATTATGAATTGTTATCTCATGTACGTTCCTGTTCAGGGTTGTAAAGAGTGTATTTGGTTACCCAGGTACTCGAGGAGGAGAATGTTCATAACCTGGTGACCATTGGGGAGTACCCATTATACATGGTTCCATTGGACGAAGATGTACTATCATTTGAACTTGACTTAGCTAACAAAGTACGGCCATTGATTTTTGTTCTCTCCAAAAAAAATTTTGGATATTCTTTTTATCTATCCTTATCCTTATTATCTTTATTTTATCAAGCATGGCAGGAATGCCTAGTTGACGGCAATACAAGTTCACTTTGGCATATTGCAAAGGCCATTCACAAGCTCGAGGTTTAGATGGTTTGATGGATCCATAAAGTCATTTTTTAATTATAGCATTAAGAATGTTTGCGATAACTTCCTATGATTCGATATTTATGGCAAAGTTGTGCCTGCAGTCTTCTTTTGGAGTGATAACATATGTAAGGGCAAAAGGTAAAGCATCAGTACGTGTTGCTGACATTCTCAATCGCATGCAAGCAGAAGAACCAGTTAACACATCCGATGTAATTGCAGCTACTCTGAGCACGCTTCTAAGTTTTAACCAATGTGCTAGTTAGACACTTCTTTGTCTATTTACTACTGATTTGTCGCTTGCGACATTTTACTTGCTTGTTATTTCAGATGGTTATGCCAGGGATAAATACACTCATCCTTATAGACAGGGAGGTAAATTATCTCTTGTCTGTTGCTTCTTGGCTTAAATAATTGAATCTTACTTTTGCAAGATGATAACAAGTTACTCGTTTTTGTGTGCACTGGCATGAATAAATCTTCATCACTGTCCTCAGAACATCATTGCACATTTGAATAACAAGAGCATTTGAAAATTTTCGGAAAGCTGAAAATTGAAAAACAATTGCTCATCTCAAAAAGCGAGGCTGGATATTAAGTGTAAAGATTGCTTATAATCCTAGATAATGAGATGGAAGTTTCTTTATGTCTACTGCTTTATTGCTAACTTTATAAAAGTTATATTCATGGACAATCTTAGTTTGTGTTGTGAGATGGTTATCTCTTGGACCTTGCATATTATGATCTCGATGTTTCAATAAATATTCTTGCTATATAAAAATTTACGCATTCCTCGCTCGCAATCCTAGGTTATGAGATGGAAGTTTCTTTATGTTTATTGCTAGCTTTGTAAAACTCGCATTTATGGGCAATCTTAGTTTTTGTTTTGAGATAGTTCTCTCTTGGACTTCGCATATTATGATCTCGATGTTTAAATAAATATTTTTGCTATATAAAAGTTTGCCATTCCTTGCTGCAGGTGGACATGGTTACTCCTATGTGCTCACAGTTAACATACGAAGGACTTCTAGATGAGGTAATTTGACCCTCAAGTGAAACCAAGATACTCTAGCCATTTCACCTGCTTTATGGAAGATATATATGCTAATTTTGTTACCAAATTTGATTAGCCTTAGAAAAATATGTTTCTGCATGCGTGTGTCTGTAATGTTACCATTTCTGCAACCACAACTTGCAAACATATTTGACCTCTTCTAGCATGAGCATCTTAAAATTTTTGTTTCTATTATTTGGAAGCTGAAATTTTAAGGCACATGTATCCCCGTATGTTTCTGAATGGACAAAATGATGATACTTATTTACTGTCAATGGGATACGCTATTAGCCATCTCTAATAGATTTAGTGCAGTTTTTGCATATCAACAATGGTGCCGTGGAGCTTGATCCATCCATCATGGGTGCTCAACAAGAAGGAAAAAAGATCAAGGTTCCACTTAATTCAAGGTATGCTATGTTATATAAGAGTATTTTTCCCTCTCCTATCTGTTCTATAACAAGAGGGTTAAAGAGATGAAACTTGATCTCTACATGCTGTCAAACTTGGGTTTAGATGGATTCGACTGCCAGACTGTTATCCTTCAATGAATCCTTACTTGTATAAATGCATGTTGCATAGCTGCAATTGGGTTAAGATTTATAATTTATGATTACTTGAACTGTCAGGACCTTCTCTCTTGCTCTAGACTCCTGCCTTTTCTTATGTATTGGCAATTAACTCACTGCACATCACTGAAACTTTTTTAGTGACAAGCTGTTCAAGGAAATTCGAGATCTCAACTTTGAAGTTGTTGCCCAGGTTGCTTCATTTTTCTGGAAGTTTATTCTATTGCCCATATTAATTTTACATTCTCTTTTTCAAACTGTTATCGTTCTTTGTATGCCTTTCAATTTCTATTTCCTTAGTTGCCATCTGCAGTATAATTACAGGTCCTACGTCAAAAGGCAACATCTATGAAGCAGGACTACACAGAAATGACAACTACTGTACGTGAATTGTCATCACCTGAACTCTCATGTTTTTTCCTTTCATAATTAATGAACAATTATTGCTAACTCAAAATCTACTAGTGTAGTTGACCTGGTATTTCTTTGTTCTTCTTTCTGCTATAAGAGAGAGCTTCCTAAGTCAAGATTTGCAGCTTTAGTTTATACCAATAATTCAGACTCCTGTTGTATGCTAAAGCCTAATAGAGAATTAGAGAAATGTGTGCCATTACTGTTGATTCCCTATCAAATTTAAGGCTAATAGAGCACATTCACTCATGTGAAGTTGCAGAGTTAATTTCTTGAATGCACAGCTTTTGGATTACTTGAATGGTTAAGTCCAATTTCTAATCAGGTGTCATTTGATTCATACAGAATCAGACAGTTTCTGAGTTAAAGGATTTTGTTAAAAAGCTGAATTCATTGCCAGAGATGACTGTAAGTCATTCTCTCTCTCTTTTTACTTGTCATGCACTCTGTCAATGCAGTTCCAATGATGCTAGGTTTTGACTTGCTGCTTCTGATGGCTTCAGAGGCACATAAATCTCGCTCAGCATCTATCAACATTCACATCAAAGCAGTCATTTCTTTCACGACTTGACATGGAGCAAACACTCATCGAGGCTCAGAGTTATGAAATGTAAGTTGATTTGAAGACATACACCCTTGCTTTGAGAGCTTTATGTGCTCTGTTTTTCCTCTATATTTTTTTAATGTGTGCATGCAAATAGTATAATTGGTTTCCTGTAAATAGGGTGTGTTTGGTGAGCAGATGGGATTGGTTTGGATAGACTACACAGGGACAACCTTGTCCCATAGGGGAAATAGGACAGAACTTGGGTATGGGGCAAGATAAAAACCAACTTTTGTCCAGTCTCACTTGTGCTACAAACAACAATATAAGAGAAGTTGTCCTGTCCAGTCCTATGCATCAAACACTTCCTTACTAATTGTTCATATGCTTTGATAGCAATTTCCTGCAGCTCAAATGTTTCCTTGATGTTGGAAATGCTTTCTCAAGTCAGAATGTAATTGATGAAGATTGTATTTGCAGATGCTTTGATTACATTGAAGAATTGATCCATAAGCAGGAGCCTCTTGTTAGTGTCTTGCGTCTTCTGATCTTATTTTCTATCACAAATTCAGGGCTTCCAAAAAGGAATTTTGACCATTTGAGGTAAGTATAGCATGATTCTCATTTTTGTACTTTATTCCCTTGGTTCTTGACTTCTACAGCTGTTTTACCTATTGTACGAAGTAATTATTCTAACTATGCACTTGTGCTGCATTATGGTTGTTGCACTTCTTGTTTAGGAGGGAGCTGCTCCATAGCTATGGCTTTGAGCACATAGCAATGTTGAATAATTTAGAAAAGGCTGGATTGCTTAAAAAGCAGGTTTAGTATGATTTTCCTTAATGAGTCATTTTATTTTCTTCACATCATAATCTGATAGTTCAGGTAAATGGATTCTATCGAATTACCAAATTCAGTTTACATCATTCTAATCTTGCAGGAAAATAAAAGTAACTGGCTGACTATCAAACGTACTCTCCAACTTGTAGTTGAGGATACTGACACTGCCAAGTAATCAACCTCTTGATCATGGAATCTGTTTCTGATATAGAATTGTTTATAGAATGTTTAAGATGTTCGTTTGGTTCTGCTATACCTATGAGCAGTGGCCGTAATCTTTTGCTGCAAACCTGAGGATGCTCTGTGACACAATGATCTGGACTGCATTATGGGGCCTTTTTTACTGTGCTTTAGAAGTTTTTTATGTTTCTTGAGTGGAAAATTACAGGCAGTGCTAAAATATGTTTTGGATTGTTTTCTTGAACCATGTCCTTAAATTCTTACAATTGGTTATGTCTACTTCATCACTCAAAAGTTGGCATCATCTTAATTGGAAATTTTCCAAATCTATTGCTGTTTCCTGAAAAATTTTCTTCTGAAAATGAAATGGAATGCCATGGAAAAAAAAATGAATCACACTCTTCAGCATTTATAAATTGATGCTGTTTTGATTTATTTCGTAAGTTTACCTTTTCTAATAATCCTGCTATTTACTTTCCTAACTTGTAAAACTATTTCTTATGCAACAGCCCCAATGACATTGCCTATGTCTTTTCTGGATATGCACCACTTAGCATTCGCCTTGTTCAGCAAGCTGTTCGATCTGGATGGTGAGGTCAATTTTGAATTCTGTTTTTAGCTTTTGTATTTCAGCAGTGGATCATGCATGTTTGCTGGTTATCTATATGCATGTTTATGATTAACTTGTGAACTGTCTAAAAAGATTAAAAGTATCTGTGCTTATTCTGGTCTTAATTTCTTAAAGATAAAACCCTTAAACATTATAGGTTGAATTAAAGCAAGTTTAATGCCATTGAGTCCCACAAAAAATGTGAACTTTACCAGTGACCTTATCTTAGTCAAATGTGATGGCTTGACCTTTCAGGCGTCCCATGGAAGAAATTTTGAAGCTGTTGCCAGGACCTCATTCAGAAACGAAGAGAGTCAGTACACTTCTCTCTCTCTGCCTTTTAGTTTTGCTGTTGCATCTAATATTTTTTTATGATATGCATATCATAAAAAAAATTGATATCTTTGCCACAATATCTTTTATACTACTTGTGCAGGGTGGATTCTCGAGCAGTCCTTCGTTCGACACACTGCATGGAGCTTCAGCAGCTGTAGACAGGTAGATGCAAACTCATTCTTCTTTCCTGTCTGCTGCTTAAGCTGTTGTTTCTAGGCAATTGATATTTTCAATGCTTTGATGGGTGTCATGTGATCATTGATGTCTGTGAGGTTATCCAGATTTTTCTAATTTAACCTAAATTTTCTGATTGGTAAAAAGCATTGCCTGTGATCAAGGATCATAAAATTTTTTATGAGCATCTCTTTGTATCACTTTCGCAAATACTCGGTATAAAAACAGTTTTTGTGACTGAATTATTAATAAACTAGTTGGATTAATTCTGTATTCCAAGTGTATAGAGTAATTTTCAAGTTGTATCATGCAACGTTTTGATCTTCAGTCAAGTGTAACTCTAATTAACATATTTCAGAGTTGCTGATGGAAGACGCTCCTTGGTACTTGTTGTGTTCATTGGAGGGGTAACATTTGCAGAAATTTCTGCACTTCGATTTCTTAGTGCTCAGGTTTGTGAGATACTTCTGCGTATATGAATCTTTAGTAGGCAATTCTAGTATATGAATCTTTATCGGGCAGTCAGTTATCATAATTGTGGGCGAGACCTTGGTTTTTCTCCCACATTAATGGAAGCATTTAGACTAATATTTCAAAATGAATGAAGGATAGCTCATCCCTTTGGATGATTTTACTCGATTTTTTTTCAGTTTGGTTTTTCTCTTTGATATTTGAAGGATTCTATAATATAACTTGAAAAAAAAAATCAATCTGCATTGTTGACTCTAATAAGATCATTAATTTAAATGGTTATACAGCGGTTAATTCTCTCTTTTTTTGTTAGTTTATTTCCCTCTGTTTTTTTTTTCCCGTCATAATCTGCTATTCTTCAGGAAACGATGGCATATGATTTGATTATTGGGACAACAAAAATCGTCAGTGGCAATACCTTGACTGAGACATTCATGGAAAAGGTGGGTTAACTGATTTTGCCTGCAAAAATGAGACTTTTCAAAGCAAAAGCGAGACTTTAGAATATGCCAAAGTGATAGTATTCTGTGCGGAGTTACATTGGTCTCTTACGTGTCTCCTCCCGATGGAATTACTGGTCCATGCATGGTGAGTTGATGTTTGGTTGGAATTCTTTGTAACTTTTTTATTCGGGGTTGAATGGAAGAAATATATTTTTTTCCCGGTAAACAAATGTGACCGTCAATCTACACTTTCATGTCTTTAGTCATCAGATGAAAATGGCAAACGATTTTGACTTATTTGATGATTTCTTAGCTTGGTAACATCTTGTTTTGTGAGGGAATGTGGTTTTTGCTCAAAGCACTTCTAAAAGTTCAATGAAGGATGGTTTCCCTAAAAAATAGTTTACATCACCTTAACAAGAGTGTTTTTTTTATTGAATCTATATTTTTTAATATTTTTAAAATTATCAAAAAATCATTAAATTAATTTTTTAAAAATGTTTTCTTGATATTTTTAATGAATTGATGAAAAAAAGCTGAAAAAATATTATTAAACATATCTTTAATTAAAAAATACTTTAACAAAAATATCATACATAGCATTTCAAAAACACACGTTTCCACGATAATTAAAGGCTGATGAACTCCATATTGAGTTCACATCATGAGATCTTCTCTAATATGAACGGAGGCCTTGGAGCATGTTTGTCATTGAAATAGTGATTGTTCATCAATTTATATTTTTTATTTGTTCAAATTTATTTTTTATATTATGATATCAAAATATTTAAAAACACAAAAAATTAAATAAAAAAAATCATTTTTTTATAACACCCAAAAAGTCCCTCCAGAGCTGGAACAATATTAAATTCAGAACCACTGACCTTTCCTGCGTACAAAAAGTCCGCCATTAGTTTATTCCTTTATCTTAATTGGTGGGTACGCACTAGTCTTGTATGCCTAAGCCGCCAATATGCACACTTCCATGTTTACCCTTTTGTACAAAAACACGTATTCAAAATCGAAGGACCATTCAAGCAGGCATGATTTTGGTTTTGCGATTTTCTGAAATGTTTCTGCATGATTCGGAGTCAGCTTTGAGTAACAATCGCATCAACTCCCTGAAGGAGCTCTAATATGCTTCCAGCCTTTCTCTTTGCCCTGTCAGTACCGCTTTCCGATAGTTCTTTCAGTGCCTCTTCAGCTCCGAACTGCCTAGCTAACTTCAACTGCTGTGAATCGACAGTGCAAAGTGACCACAAGATGGCTGCAGCATTCTCTCGGTTGCGTGGATATCCAGTGCCGATGACCTCCATCAGAACAGGAATTGGGTTGGCCTGACCAATTGCCACCTTCCCTTCTTGATGACTTGCAAGAATGGCAAGAATCGCCAATGCTTCATCCACCATTCCTCCTCCGGCATCCTTCAGCAACCTCATCAGGGGTGGGACAATACCAGCCTTCACAGCCCTTGCCTTGTTCCCTTGATAGATTGAAAGATTAAAGATAGCAGTGGCTGCATCCTTCTTTCCTCTTGGAGTCCCGTCACAAAGCAACTTTATAAGAGCTGGGATAGCCCCGGCTGCTCCTATTGCCACCTTATTCTCATCTACAACAGATAAACTGAAAAGGGTTGCAGCAGCATTTTCTCTTGCCTCCATGCTACCATTTTTCAAAACATCTACTATATCAGGAATGGCCCCTGCATTAACAATGGTTCCCTTGTTAATATCATTTATGGAAAGGTTGAGAAGCGCTGTAACAGCATGCTCTTGGGTCCGAGGATCTGTTGAGGATAATAGCTCCACGAGGAGTGGAATTGCTCCTGCTTCAGCAATACACACTCTGTTATCTACATTCCTCTTAGCTAATAAACGAAGCTCTCCAGCAGCTGATCTTTGTTGTTCCAGATTGCCATTTGCCAATTTATCTAATAAGGTAGCTATCGCAGGTCGGTCACAATATGAAATGCTACTTCTTACATTTTTGCTTGTACAAGCCCCTGGCTGTTTAGGAAGCTCTACACTATTGCTCTCACACCACAAAGCAATCAAACTCTTCAAAACATAGTTAGGTGTAAGTGCAGTATGCAAGAGCGTCTGCTGTGTTTTTGGACAGGTCTTGTGACCTGCATCTAGCCATTTTTGGATGCAAGATCTTTCATAAGTCTGGAGAAGGAGAGGAAACAATTAATGAATAATGGCTACCAACGAAGATGCAAAGTTATAAACTATGAGACAACTTTTAGTTTACCTGTCCGGTAGAGATAATAACAGGATCTTTCATTAGTTCAAGAGATATTGGGCACCGGAAATCATCTGGAATAACTGGAGATCTGTGTTTCATCATGACCTTTTCAGCCTCAGAACAATCAGCTTCAGGGTTTGCCATCTGAACGTGGTCTTTTAACTTCTTAAAGAGGGATGACATCTTCTTGAACCAATCTCCTGGATCTCCACCACTTGCAATAACCAGTTCATGGAACGCAAGGGATTCTTTCTTTAGATCATCAATAGTCTGGAGATGCAGCTTTTCTGAAAGTCTTTTTAGTATTGCCGGGTCAGGCTCCTTCTCTCTCTGTGCTATGGCCAAATCAACTTCCAGTTGAGGATCCTGGAGTTCTGGACTTCCCTTTGCTCTTCTGAATTGAGCGTGCACAAGTTCAATCTAGGAAAAAGTGATAGATATCACATCACTTGTCAGCACTAAAATTAATCAATCCATTTATTAATCGGAGTCATTATTTTGTGCCAAAACCATACCTGATCAGAATATCTTACGGTGTGCAGAACTAAAATGGTGAAGTGGGTTCTTGTAAATGTGCTAAAAATAAATCAATTCGGTCATAAGAGTACCTGTTCTTGAACCTCCTCTGATAAATTGAGTTTGTCATAAGGAATCTCACTCAATGCTGCTTCAATTTTTTCTGTGATCTGGTTGAACTTATCTGCTATGTGGTCTCTTTGCAAGGTCTGTGCATTCCAAGCATGGCTTGATTCAGATTTGGAGACTTAAATCTAAACAGTTATGTTTGCAAATGAAAAAAAAAAAAAAAAACCCTGCTAACTTTAATGCCAACACCTCGATATACAGACTTACTAATCTCAAATCATTCGACCTAAAAAACTGAATCATTGTTTTCTAAAACTATCAAGGGAAGAAACTAAAGGTATTTGTTGCAGAACGCTAGAAGTATAGATGGCAAGATGATGGCTATAAACAGAGTTCCAAGATATCATACAATCCCGCCATGAATTGAAGAAGCTGGTAAAAATATCCTAATCTAAGGACAGAAAACACATTTCAGTAATTACAGTAATTACATGACTCAACCTTTATTAAGACAACTTTGTAATTTCAGGTCTGTCCCTTCAATTCACGGAAAAATTTAAGATTGTTTTTTAATTTTTTCAGATATAATCAGTAATCTATTTAGTTTCTGATAAAACTAATAATCCAGAAGTTCAGAATCAAAGTCCTTAGCTTTCGTTCTATTTATATCAATAATATATCCATTCTTCAAATACAGAGGAAAAAAAAACAAAATAAAAAACCCACAACTTCCATTTTCTCAGGACCAAACAGAATTGAGACAAGTAAACAAAATCCTCCTCACAAAAATACCCAATAGACGATAGCATAACTCAACCAATCCAACCAGAGAAGAAACACAAATAAATTCCGACTCGTTGATAACAAAGAAGCACAAAACACAAAGCTTGAAGCTTTCATTTTTCTTTACTTCCTTGCGCAACCAAACAGAAAGGACAAAAATCAGTACCTGATACACCTTGCTTCCTTCAAAAACCAATTTGAGAAGCTCCTTAGCAGAATCTAAAGCGGTTCTCAATAATTCAAAACCCTTAGTCTCTTCTTCACTTAGCTCTTCATTGTTGTCCTTCAATTCCTCAAACAAAGGGCTCAATAGCTTGATTCTACGTACCAAATTGCCATGCATCTTCTTGCAAACATTTCTACATTCCGGTAGCATAGAAATCTCTTTCACTGAGTCAACGAGTCCACTCATCAACTCAGAATTCGGATCCTCCGTTAATACCATGTTTATTAAAGACCCAAAAACGATTGAATTATGCAAATATACCCTTAAAGTGAGGATTTTGAGAGAAATAAGAGAGACCCAGATGAGAAAATTGAATGAATTGAGCTGGGTTTTAATGAATTGATGAGAAGGGCAGGTGAATGGACGATGGTTTAAACTTAAAAAAGAACCGTTAACATCAAAGAGAAGCGTTAAACACCAAGGAAGTGGAGAGGTTTTTGTGGGAAAGCAAGAGACACTTGATTTTTGGACAAGAAAGATACAGAAGCAGAGTTTGGAGCTTAAAGTAATTTTTTTTGCTTCGATTAAGAAAAGTGGGATCCAATTTTTGGTCCTCTGAAAAAATAATTAAGTAAAGAAAAAGCAGAAGTTGGATAATTAAAGTGCTTGCAGTATTCTTCGGTTGAGACTTGGAAAAGGTTTGATGAATATAAGAATAACGAGTCCATAAAAAAGAAAAAGGGAAAAAAACAGAGAGAGGACGATGAGATCATTACCGACCAAATTTATGGTTGTCTTTGTGACGAATTTGTCCTTGAGGATGTAGCGTATGAGATTATACTGTTATTTTGTTTTCACGTTATATTTATGTGGAATGGCCTGTTACAAGTCAAAATTATTTGCCCTCTCTTTTCACGCAGCACAGCGAATTTTTAATTGGTATGGAGAGAAATCACTTTCATAGTTTATAAAACGCGAATCGGCCTAGAGGGTAGACCCGTAACCTCAATTGTTCTAGATCGAAAAAAATATAAAAAAAATAGTTGATTTAACAAAAAAAAACTAGAATTAATTCAGTTGATTTAGGCATAAATTGTGATCAAAGCTGGATTCTCAATTTGTTTTTGACTTTTATAAAAAATTATTAAAACAAAAATTACTATGATATTTTTTAAGAAAATAAAGGTTCGCCCCTATTTTGTCTTGGTTCAATTTTAAATCGATTTTTATAATTATAATATCATTAAAAATTATGATTTTTTCATGCAAGAGTTAGCAAGCCAGTGTGTTTCCATTCATTGTCATTGGTAAATAAAACAGGGAAGAAATTAACATGTTGATAAATATATGAGTAGAAATAACAACTTAACAACAATGTTTTAAATTTACTAACTTGTTATTCCAATAAACAATCACTATTTATATTTTTCAATGCCAAATTACAATAATCTAAAACATGTAGGAAATAACTATACACGTGTTTAAATTCATTGTTTATTATAATAATGGATTGATAGTTTTGTTATTGTAAAAGAAGAAGAAAAAAAAAACCCGGTGTAAAATAGTTTTTTCATGGGATCTATTTTATAATTTTATGGTTGTTAAGGGATAATTTGGTTTTTTATTATATTTGTTGCATGGTAAAATTATATAAAAACTCTTAAAAACAAAAGGAAATACTTACATGTGATTGTGATGTGATATTCCACAATGAAAACAAGCATCTAAAGTTAAGGGTTTATAAGTAGCACTAGTTGCCGACCTGTTGTACGCGTTTTGATGTGTCAAGCTCAGAAGTGTACTTGTGTTATTTGGAACAAATCTGTGATGGTGGAAGGTCTAAAACGGACAATATACGACAGGTTGAGTCAGTCTATTACATTTGATATTAGAATCGAGGATGAATCGTCTTAAGATGGGGGGATTGTGATATTCCACATAAAAAACGAGCGTTTAGAGCCAGGGTTTTATGAGTAGTGTTGGTCGTTGACTTGTTATCAGCGTTTTGAGGTGTCAGACTCAAAATTGGGCTCGTGTAAAAACAAATAAATCCGTGAGAGCGAAAAGCCTAAAATGAACAATATACAGCAAGTTGGATCGGGCTATTAAATATAACCTGGGGATTTTTTTATCTTTTTACTTTTTCAAACACAATATAACAACCCAATTACTTTAAAAATTAAAATTCTCCAGGCATGGTTTCAGTGGGTTTTGCATGATTTTCATGAAGGTTTTTCTATGGTTAACTATTTGGTGCTCGGAGTAACGTGGTAACTTGATAAAAAAAAAAAAAAAATAACTGACTTTGAAGGTTAAAAACTGTTGTCCATTGTAATCCCCGCGGTGTCCTTTACCTCGGGCGACGACGCGTGTATGTTGTTTCATGGCAGGTTGTCACAAGCAACATTTTTCTTTTTGGCAGGAAACCAGTTGAGCAGCCCAACAGCCTGTCAATTGGCGCATCATCATCGCAGCTGTTTTCTCTTCCTGCGCACAAATTGTCAATGGACGGTCAGATCTCACCTCTAGCCTCCCCCCTAGCCTCGGCTTCGCCTGGCTTGACTTTTGAGCCTTTAACCCAGAAATTCAAGGAGAAAACAGTAATTTCTGGCCTGGACACTGCATAAAAATTATAAATATCAAACGCAGCCATAAACGTGGTCTCCTGTCAAGATAGGTTAATAGAAAACAGCAAGTCAGAGTTAATTTTCAACGCAACCAATTTCAATAAATCGGCCACGTTGAGAATTTAAGATGCGTTTTAAGAAAATGATACAGACAATAATCATGAATTTAGAAAAGTCATTTCTGGGGTTTGAAAAAGGAATGCTATAGATGATGGTGTAGTGTTTGAAAATCCATTCTCACAGCTAAAATTCAAATCCAAATTATTACTAAAAATAGCCACTTAATGCTGAATTATTGGCTGTGTTAGGCAACATGATAGCACGTAAATGGATAGAAAGTGATAGACATTACATTCAAAATCCATGTTAGAAATGGTTTATAGATAAATAAGAGAAAAAAACCTCATAATTGACAAAAGAAGTAACAAATTCAAAGGAAGCATGGAGAGGGTTACTATCATTGTCTTTGGAATGACGCCATTTTTTTGAATATTTTATAGATAAAGAAAGTTTCGAGTAATTTTCTTAAAGAGAGGTCCGTAGGAAACATAATTTTCTTTCAAGGTAGGTTATTTGTACTTTTAGACTCCGTGGATATTTCATAATAAGCTAGTATTTTTTTAAACAATGATCCTTACAAAAAAAAATAAAAAAACTACTCCACTTGTCGAAGTTATTAAAACCTCCCAATTTAAACCAAAAAAGAAGTTAAAACAACTTTATTTGAAATAATTTATTTCTAAATTTAAATTACTGTTTTACTGAATCAAACAAAATCAACTCCAAATTATTTTTTTTGTCAACACTCAACCTAAACTAGGGACTAGATCAAATAAATATCAGGTAAGACAAGTTCCAAGTCAACTTATAAAGCTGAATTTAATAAATGTTATTGTTAGTTGATATTCAATACATGAACATTTATATACCTTACGTGAACCAATTTTTTTATTATTATCTAAACATACTTGTTGCAAATTTAATTTGAGAATTTTTATGATGTTTGGTAAATAACTAATTACATTCCTTTATTTATTGAAGTTCATTTCAAAGAATGAGATGAATACAAGTAGGAGAAGATTTCAAAATAAATATATTCCTACTATTTTTTTGTGTCATTAATTTTGTTTGTTTTTTTTCTCTTTTTTATATTTATCTATTTTTTATAAATAAATACCAAATAATAATTACTAAGACACTACTCATTATTGCATGTCCACCATAAAACTCACCCCTTTTAACGCAAGAATTCTTATTATTTCTTCCACGGCATATTGCAAGATCTTGTAATTATTTTGTCTTGGGCCAATTTCGGGCCCACATGGGCTAGCCTGCAATGATGCCACCAAGCAGATGACGTGTCAAGATAAGTCGATCAATACCAGCAAGAGACAGCCGCGTGGATTCAATTGCCGGCAGCTCTAGGCAAGGCAAGACAACGTCCCACTACCATGCTCGCGTGGATTGATAGCAACCAATCACACAGCTAACGTGGAGTGCACGTGAGCTTAGGTGGCCCATCTTAAAATCTATAATCAAAGTACCTATCAATTAGACGGCCCATATTTTAATCATGTGTTCTACTTTATAAAATTATGAAAGTCGGCAGACGACATCATCATTAAAACAGCGAATAATCACTGGGTCCACACTGCTAATCCTTCGATTAAGACCTTAAACAACTTTCTTTTTTCTTCTTAACAAATTTACTTGTCCCTTCTATGCCCGAACCACACCAAATCTTGTTCTTTAATGATGTTTCTTCTGGTCATGTTCGGAAATGGTCCAGGTGGAATTATTAGGAAGAGATTATATCTCTTGCTTGCTAGTATCGCTACTCAGAGCTTCTTCTCTCTCTCTCTCTTTTTCCGTGTTTTACTGAAGTAGTTTTTTTTTTCCAATTATTAATTCACTTCTAAAAACTAAATAAATAAACAGAACATTATATTTTCCTTTTGTTTATAAGGTTAGATTTGACTTTGAAAGATTGATCCATGTATTGTAATTCATTTGGGTAGGGAAGTTAGGTGTAGAAGAAATGGTTTTTTTTTTTCCCGAGTCAACAAGCGAAAAGATGGAACAGAGGTCGGTAGGAATTGGAAATCGGCAGTAGAAACTTCCATGACTGGGTACTATACTATTTTATCGGAGGGCAGCAAATAAATTACTCTGATTAAGAGGACTTAACTGCATTTCTGGTAAAACTTCAATGCCTGACATGTTAATTGCCCACATATAGGGTGAATTTTCAAGCTCTTTCAGCAGGGAATACATGAATCATCTCTTTAATGATTCAAAACTAACGAATCACTCGATATTTCTCGAAAGAGAAGGAGACTAATATTAACTTAGTTATTAGCCCAACAATGTCATCACCTTTTTTTAATTAATTAATAATTAATAACCACGTTTTATTACGTCTTCCTTTGTTAGTTTTTTCACTTGTCAAGGTTAATCATCCTCACAATCTATCTAATTGAACAGGTGTCATCGTAGACACACTCAATTATTATCGAGTGAAGCATGTCGTGGATATATATAATTGATAATTTCATGTATTTTTTATAATTATTTTACCTAATAAATAATAAATAAAACATAAATATTATTATACTCGAATCAAACTTAAACTAGGATATATATATTTGTACTATATATATTAAATACAATACAATATACACATACCCCAATATTAGCATAATATACGTACACACACACACACATATATATATATATTACTATTTTATTTATATTAAATAATAAATACTACCACAAACACATATTCATCTATGTATTGAAACCTAATAAAAATACAATACAAATACTTAAAGCCATTGAACAATAGATAGGATATCAACATATTAAAAACCCGACTTGTGAATTTATTGTCATCAAACCAATCAACGGGGAGCATGGCTTGCTTTAGGCCATCAGGAGTTAGGTCTGCCAAGCAGACCTGGGCCTGCTTGGAACTGGTTGGTGGGAAACCTTAGGCTATATTATATAGCAGCATGGATCCGGTTTAGGATTTGACAAGTTTAATGTTTGTAAAATAGTCGCGTCCCTCGCATGACAACTAGGTGGTCACAGCTGTGGGAGGCTAAAACATCTTGAAGAGTGAACAATTGTTTCATTATTATTAATTACTAACAAAAACTAAAGGCTGTAGAAACCATTTTTCATCCGCACTAATTATATTATGAATTATAATGGTAATATATAATGTTTTGTTGTTTTTTATATTTTTTTTTATTAATTTTATTTTTTAATAATATGATGGTTAGAATTTAAATTCATAATTTATTTTATTTATTCACATGTTAATTTGTGGGGTTGTCTAGGCAACCTAGGTTGTTCCAGCTTATAGGTTTGAAAATGTGTTTTTTTCAATTGAATTTTATTTTTTTGTAGTTTAATTTTTTCTCATATGGTTAAAAAAATAATTTTAAAAAAAAATCATGTTATTAAACTTTATAAATTAACAAAAACTAAAGGGTGTGAGAAAAATATTATTTACCCACACCTATTCTACTATGAATTACAATGTTTTGCATGTTTTTTTTTTGTCGTGATTTAATGTTTTGATATTAGGGTAGTTAATAATTTAGCATCATAATTTGTTTCTTTTTATTTTTCTTTTCTATATGGATAGAGTTGTTTGCGGGTTTGCTAGGGTAACCCAGGTTATCCCGATTTATGGGTTTGGCAGGATTTTTTTTTCTTTTCTTATTTTTAATTGAACTTAACTTTTTTATCATCCATTTTTTCTCATATAGTTAAAATGACTAGTTTAAGAGAAAAAACTTGTTATTAAATTTTATAAAGTTCATGGATATGTTCACAGGTTTGATTGGTTGACCTGGTTCGTAGGTATAATGACTTTAAGTTTTTTTTTTAATTGACTTTTTTCTGATTCCTTCATTAGATATTGAGTTAAATGAGAATTCAATTTCATAATTAATTTTGTTTTACTACCCATGAGGTTATCACAATATAAAAAAATCTCAATACCAGGTTAGTGTTTAATTTGTTGATTGTCTATTTTTGTTATCATATAATTAAATAAAAAATAATTTTGAAAAAAAAAATTATAATCCAATAGAGTGCATAACTGACACGACCAAAAGATTGATGTCTTCTCCCAAGTGTAGGAGTGTCGAAGTAATAAATAACCCGGCAAGATCGGGGTCAAACCACAGAGAGGTTAATTGTATAAATTATAAATAACAGGACAACAACAACAACAACAACAATAATAATAGTAGTAGTAGTAGTAGTAGTAGTAGTAGTAGTAGTAATAATAATAATAATAATAATAATACTCAATACGTCGCGTTGTTATACCTGAGAATGATCTAAAAGATCGGGTCACAGGTTTCCAGCCTATATACTGAGTTTATGAAAAGATCAAAGAGATATATTATATAATATAAACAGATTTCTGATGCGAATGAACAAGGCAAGATCAACAATATCAGGATCCTTGATCAAACACAGAGCATACTTAACGTACATAAAATATAACAAGAATGTAAATAATAATAATAATACTAATAATAACAATAAAAAGACGAGGAGGAAGAAATTAATGAGAACTTTGATATGGAAGATTAATGTAAGGATTAAACAATAATAAAGATAAATGTCAAGGTTAGAGGATCCACCAATGATATTTCAAACAAGTATAGTATAAACTCTTATTACTCAATTTGGAAACCACACACGAAGGAGGTTCCAGTCGGATGATTTGTCATTAATAGCTCATTATAAATTATTAACATGATCATATTAATTATTTTATTTACATAACACCAAACTTTTAAATATTGTCAGGAATTCATGATGTTAACAACAAATCAAGTACCTTTCATAGCCCCAGGTGTAGGTAATACCATACGGTTGGGTTATGAGAGTGCCAAGCATTTGTTGTACCAAGTATTATACAACACAAATTTAGATTAACCATTTAACAAGCAAGGTATTAAAAATTAGTAAGATAAAAAGATAAGACATGTTAATATTAAATATTAAGGTCCATATTGAGTTTACACCATACTTGTTCTTACACCATTAGTGTAACCTTTTCACCTTGACATAATAAACTTAGCTAAACATAATGAAGAAGAAAAACATAAATAAATAAAACAAGAACATAAATAAAATACAAGTTAACTAAGGAAAGGAAAGGAAATGAAAAGCATAAACAAGAAATTAATAAAAGCAAAGCTTAAGAATTACAAAAAATATAAAGAGAGAAATAAAGAGCATGAACTTGATCTGAACAACCAAGCCCCTAAATACATGGCAAATGCCTCCTTTTATAGGCCAAAATTCGGAATTATTGATTTGATGACAAATTGTTGAGTGGGTGGCCACCTTTTGACTTGGTGAAAATCCTTATCTTCTTGTCTTAATAAAACAAAAATTCTAGCATTAGAACTGGGTCCAGATGTCCAAATGAAAGTTCTGCGAAATTCTCTTAGCTTTCCAGAAAAAAAAAGATGAGGTCATTTGGACTTCTAGAACTCAAGATATGGGCTGAACACTGTATAGTATTTGGGCTGCAGGACAGATTCAGACTTCTCCTTTGTTGCTATAATTTGGACTTGAAAACGACCTTCTTAGATCTTGATGTCCAAATAAAAGTTGTAGGCCTATGTCTTATCAAATCTCTGTAAAAATTTCAGATCATTTGGATATCTAGAACTCGAGATATGGGCTGAACACTGAACAGTGTTGGGCTGCAGGACAAATTCGAGCTTCTCCTTTCTAAGCTTCACCCTTCTTTATCTTCAAAATTTCAGTAGTTGAATTCATCAATCAATCCTTTGATTTATGTGATATGCCTGCATTTAAGATGAACATTTACCATATATTAGGGTATTTTATAATATTAGACTTGTTATTATAAAACATGCTTTAGTTAAGGAGTTATTGATACTTTAAGTGCAAAATGATGATATAAACCCTTGATAAACATGCACTTTTAAGTACTAATTAATAACCCATTCACAGGTTTGACGTGCTACCTCAAGTTACATAATTCATAGGTTTGATGAGTTTACCCATCGATCAAATATGCTTTTTTTGTTTCTGTTCCTTTATTTATTTTTTCTCCTTTTGATTTTGTTTTTCAATATTAAATTGATTGGAAAAATAGATTGCATGCTTTATTTTTTTATTTTCTATATGGTTATCACTTTCTCAAATAAGTATATATTTTAAGATTAATGTTTAATTTTATGAGCATTTATTTTTATTATATAATTAAATAAAAATATTTTATAAAAACATTGTTATATACACTCAATAGAGTCCATGACTTAGGTTGTGGGGAGACTAGAGTCAACCCAATCTATTATTGTCTCAATATATTTTTAATAAAAAAGTTGTCACCTTAAAAATCTTTTAAAAGCTAAGTCATGATTTTAATTACCGGTTATTAAGGTTGCATTTGGACCTATGAAATCAATCAATTTAAATTAGGCCAGCTTTCCCATGATTTAATCAAAAACTCGAATTAAGTAAAAATTTGATCTAAAAGGTTTAAAGATTGACTCGTTTAACCAAGTTTAATAATATTGTCAAAATTATTTTTTGTGCTTTTACTATTGTTTTATATTTTAAAAAAACTATTTGATCCGACCCATTAGATAGATAGCAACATAAGTTTCTAGTTAATTACTACAACCATAAACACTTCAATTTAAAATACTAAATTATCACGGGATTCGGAATTGTTTTTTGGACAATTTCATGATTAAGTCACATCTTTTCTTATACATAGACCAAAGTCTAAAGTTGCTCAATTTAAGCGTTTTGCACTAATAATTAAATTATATATATTACATGTCTTCATGTCTACATGTTTTTAATAACATACATACATACATACATATATATATATATATATATATATATATATATATATATATATATATATATATATATAGTGTTCTTGTGGGATGTTGGATAATGAAAAATAGGAAGGAAAAAAAAATCAATACCATGTCAACACTAGTTAATTCAACCATAAAGCAGAAACAGTATCAATTTCCGATCAAGGCATCATTAAACATCATGATTTCTACGTACAGATAATAAAATCAAGAGCATAGAGAAAAGAACACATATATGACCTTCATCAATTGTCGCTGGCTAATAACTTTTCAACCTCTCTCCACTGGCAAGGAATGCTAAGTGCACCTTCATGACCAAAACCAAACTCTCTTCTGCTGCTTCCTCCAACAGCACCAAGAACCTTGGATGGTTTAAGTAGCTCAAAGGCACAACAAATCGCTTAGATTACCATTTTCGATTGCAATCACAGCAAAGTGCCCTGCCTTCACATCCTTTGGCAATGGAGAGCATTTCCCATGATATTCATCAATTTTTCTGTACTTGGAGGCTTCTTTCCAGCCCAGTGAAAGACTCTTTTGTAGCTTCTCTGCCACAACCCTCAGCTTTAGAATGCCAATATTTTTCTTACCAGTAGCTCTAAGTATGCCCATGGCTGATGGCTAGTTAGCTTGGCGGCTTTGAAGGCTTATGATCTTTGTTTATTTTATACCCCGAGTAGCATCGCCAATGATTTCCGAATTCATCTCAAGTTCCACCTGTTTATAGCCATAATCCCAGGTGAAATGTAAACTCAGAACAGCAGCTCGTAGCTCAGCTTTAATGGAAGAGCACTGTGTCCCAGATTAGCCATGAACTTGTGAAGTCAGCGACCACCACACCGTCTCGAAGAATACCACCCGCGCACTAGCCAGCCCTGGATTCTTTCCGGATCCATCTCAAGTTCCACCGTGAAGATCTGTTCTTCACTTAGGGAATTATCAAAAGAAATTAGTTAATAATTTTCAGTACTTAATTGGTTACACACAAAGTATATAATTGAAAAAATTAAACGGACATTTGGTCAGCAATATTGATATTGCATATGCTAAATTGTCTACGACTTTAAACCGTTTGGTACCAAATTATCAATAAACATAAAAAACAATATGGTTGAGGCTCTATGTAACCATGCAATTACACTTTAGGATCTTGTATGTTACGATTACACATGATTAAATTTCCCAAGTCTGATTATTATCTAAAAAAATGAAAATAATGGAGATAAAAAAATATATGTTTTAAAATAATATGTTTCCATGGTTTATATTAAAAAATATATAAAATGGACTAAGTGAAAATGAATTTGAATAATCTTTCTTGAGATACTAGTTTTTGGGTAGATTAATTGGTCAAATTTTAGGTTTGTTTTTTAATAGTTTCAGGTTTGAGTTTTTGTTAAAATATTAAAGATTTATATGATCATTATAACTTATAAAATTAGTTGAGATGTATACAATTTAATCTAAATATCTATATTATTAATAATAATAATAATAATAAAAACAGAATTTTTGTCCTAGAGTGCCATCATAGAAATTGAAAAAAGTGACCTCAATCACGTTGATCAAATGACAAGGCACGCAGTCCGGCAAAGGAAGTGCTTACAAATGTACTGAAAACTAAATCCCGTCGCATGTGCATATGATTGTTGCAATGATGGGCATATCAGGTGCTACTAGTACTATATGATTAACTTATTTAACGCTCATAAAATATAAAATTTGATATTTTAGTTAGATCATATTAATTTAACAATTGAGGTGCTTAATTTAACAATTTGTGTCCAAGATCATATTAATTGTTCTTTCAAATATATTTGACAATAATATTAAAAGTAAAATAAATTTTATTATTTTTTTGTATATCATTAACCACACAAAATATAAAAATAATTACTCAGTTTAGTATTTTTATTACCAATTGTTTCACCCTTTTTTATAATAGAAGATCTAAAAATCTAAAGATCTGGTGAAAATGTAACTAAACATGCACATTATTGATCATATTCCTGAACAAAATATAAATATATTTGATATTATAGTAGCTTTAACCATCATAATTTTTAAATTTTAGTTATGATTTTAAAAAAATTAATTTAAAAAAATATATTTGGTTAAAATTACTTTAAGATAAAATTTTACATGTAAAATAAATGAAAAACAAGTTTTTATAAATAATAATGATATTATTTGAACTTTTATAAAATCAAAATTTGAAATATATTATATATAAAATTTAATATAAAAAAATTAAAACTATTTAACCAATCAAATAATTTTTTTTCCATGATTGAAAAAAAAAACCCAATAACTGTCGCCATATCAAACCATCACTGAAACCATGGCCGTGTCTTAGGCACCGCATTTACATTGGACACCCGAATTATTGTATTCGCATAAAATTTCCTTTTCTTTCCAGGTAAAGTGTTTAATACTAATCACTAGATAGAAACGTTAAACACGTGGCTCCATACGCCAACAAAACAAGTCAAATAATACAACATAATAAATGGAAGAGCAACAGCGCAATTGGCTAAAACAGAGGACAAGAAGAAAAAGAAAATCGATCTTGATAAACCCTAATTACACTCTCTATACGTACAGTGTTAATTACATTAACAGTATTTCAACAAGAAGGTCATGGGTTGCTCCTCTTCTCTTCCAGGTAATTCCTAGTTTGTCTTTCAATTTCTTTGAAAGCCCTAATTTTTAACTTTCTTGGATTATGGTTTTATTTTGGCACTATTGTGAATTAAGTGGATCAAAATGCGATTTTGATGGTAATGTTGTTGGTTGACTGCTTTTGTTTAGTTAGTTTAATGAGGTGGAAGCGAATTGTGAGACTAGTGTGTGATCGGGGAAATGAGTTTTTGGTAATTAGGGTTTGAGAAGTGTTGCTTGCTGATAAAATGATTTGATTTAGCGACCTTTTTGAGGATTTTTTCTAAATCTGCTTTAAAGGTTGAAATTTTGGTTTTCTAGCTGCGGTGGCTGGTTGTTTGTGGAGTGGTTCTATTAATTGATTTAATTCGATAATTTTGCCTATTTGGGGTTTTCTCTTGGGGAAAATGTTTGCAGATAGGAGTACTGGGAGGTTGGGTGGACTTAACAATTCAGATAGTGGTGGAGTGGCTGATGCCAAAAACCTACGCGTAAAGGTAAGTTTATGGACCTTTCACTATAGACTGTCTTTTATTTTTATTTTTTATGTGTGAGATTTGATTGGACACTGAGAAAACTTATGTGGGTAAGGAAGCAAGTGTTGAAACGGGATCAGGTTAGCAGTTGATACTGTTTGGATTTTTCATATTTTATGGGGGCTTAGTTGATCTGCATTTCTCTAATACCATGCTGTTTTGAGATTTTTTGGCAGCAATGCTGTAGATGAAAATGTCCATATTTTTTTTTTCAAAGTGAGGTATTGTGTTTGAGTGTTTGAAGCTGTGATTAATTGGCCTTCTGATGCAGAAAGGTAAATAGTGTTGCTGCTGCTTTAGCATGTTGGGCGTTCTTTTTTTTGTTTGGTCAGGGCTGGGGAAGTTGATGGTGGTTTCTAGGACCACTTTGTTTTATATTTTGGTGTGGTGTAGTGTTATGTGCTCTGTTCAAATTCTTGAAATAAGTTTGGTACTTTTGGGAGAGTTTTTCCTTTCCTTCATGTAGACAATCACAAACAAGCAATTACAGGAGGAATACTCTTTCAATTTAAACAATGATTTTTAAGCTGTTTTATGTGCAAATTTGGTTCCTGGACTGTTTCACACTCTATTATCTGATTTTATGTCAAAGTTTGCATGTTATCTTCTTTTTCCAGAAGCTATCCAGGTTATTCTAGCGGTTATTTTTGCTATTATCTGCTGGTGCCAACATGCATCTTATTAGACAATGGCACCACTTTGCTTGTTTTGAGGTTGTTGAAGGATGAAATAAGATATTTTAACTTTCAGATTCCTCAAAGTTCTCAATTTGAATCCGTGAATTCATTCTGTTAACTTCTGTGTTCATATATTGACTAGCATTGGTGCCAACATGCATCTTATTAGACAATGGCACCACTTTGCTTGTTTTGAGGTTGTTGAAGGATGAAATAGGATATTTTAACTTTCAGATTCCTCAAAGTTCTCAATTTGAATCCGTGAATTCATTCTGTTAACTTCTGTGCTCATAACTTCATATATTGACTGGCATTGGTACAGTTTGCTGATGAGATTATAGACTGCAGTTTGCTTTAAATTTAAGTCTGTCTTTAGGTGCGTGTCAAATCTGATTCAGAAAGATTTTTAAAAGGTCAAATAATGTCTGCATGTCATGCATCTATAAATTTTATATGAACTTATCGTATACCATCAAAATACTCCACATGATTCAATACACAATGGATGAGCATTTGAGGCAACTCTTTGTTTGATTTTGTTTATAAAATCAAATGCAAATTTCTTCTGAATGTTTGAAACAACAACAACAAAGCATATTGGAGTTGCTGCTTTCTTGCTCGCATTTTTCAGAGTGAATGCAGCTGACCTTTCATTCCAATGTTGTGAACAGCTGGTTTTATTAGGTGATTCTGGTGTTGGTAAAAGCTGTATAGTTCTTCGCTTTGTTCGTGGCCAGTTTGATCCAACATCCAAGGTAAGGAATCTATCATTCCTTGTCATTCACATGCATTCACCTTGTTTGTTATTTAAGCCTCTCCTCCACCTCCACCTTCCTCCATCCCTCTCTCTCCCGCACCCGCACCCACTGGCCCTAGAAGGCTGGAACTACTCTTGATACATCTATTTAGATTTGTTACTTTGGATTTTCAGGTAACTATTGGAGCTTCTTTTTTGTCACAAACAATAGCCTTACAGGATTCTACAACAATTAAGTTTGAGATATGGGATACTGCTGGACAAGAAAGGTACTCTTGGCAAAGTGTATATTGTGTTGGTCACATACACATGCAGATACAAGCAAACAAGTCCTTATTGAAAATTTACTGGAAAAGTTAATCTGATAGTATATTTTTCTTCTGGCATGTTCCTCCTGCCCCATCGCCTTTTCCTTCATATACACCAAAGCTCTTATTGATAATTGATTTTTGTTTCATATTCAGGTATGCCGCACTAGCACCACTATATTACAGAGGTGCTGCAGTTGCAGTTATTGTGTATGATATAACAAGCCCAGAGACATTCAACAAAGCACAGTACTGGGTTAAGGTAGTCTGCGGGAATCACATTTGCATCTTCTCTCTCCCTGTCACACATGCAGACACATGTTTATGTGGTTGATGAATTTGCCCTCACATTTTGATGTGAAAAGAATTTGGCTTATTGCTATATTGTTCTTAAACACTTTAATAAAGAAGGTTTATGCTAACTAAGTTTTCACAGAAAATTGAGAAAGTATTAACAGTTTTGATTCAGCATAGCACCAAGTTTCTGTTTTGAAAATATAAACTTAAGGCCGCTAAAATCTGTTAGATGATTATGAGTGTTTTAAAATCGTAGCTGATGCAACCTAAGCTGTTTTCACTATTCATTTAGCATTGTGACGGCTCTGTATTTAAAAATCTCTTTTCTATCTTTTATCAGAATATAAATACCTCTCTTGCTCTTTCTCTGAATTTAGCCTGAGATGTTTCAAAGACTTGTTAAGTACATTTAAAGCTTTACCATTTGCTCAATGATTTATCCTCTCTGCTCATATGAAAGTTTATTTTCTTGGCTTATATCCTATTGTGTAACAGGAGCTACAAAAACATGGGAGCCCTGATATAGTCATGGCTTTAGTAGGTAACAAGGCTGATCTTCATGAGAAGCGAGAAGTACCCGCACAAGCAAGTATAGTTATTTATTGGGAATAGATCATTCCTAATTGCTGAATATATTTTAATGTGTTTTGCTTTTTAATAATTGAAGGATGGCATTGAAAATGCGGAGAAGAATGGGATGTTCTTTATTGAGACATCTGCAAAAACTGCTGATAATATAAATCAACTGTTTGAGGTACCACTGACACTTATGTGCTTTATTTCTATAGCATGATTCTACTAGAAAATAAATTACTTTGATGCAATTGAGTCTCTGGTTAATTATATAATTACTTTTAATTGTAATATGACAACCTCTTCAATTTGCAGGAAATTGCAAAGCGACTCCCGCGCCCTTCCTCAACATGACAGCGGACCCTTGAAACTGAATTAACTAGATTGCCTCAAATGTTACAAGAAAACCACTTGCCTGTGTCAACTTTGTGTATATCTTGGTAGTTGCTCTATTCTGTGATTTGACTGTCACTCAAGTTGAAAATCTACATCCCCGGTTATTATCATGAATAACACATACAGCGTGTTGACTTACAGTCCATAAGTTTATGGCGGACAACTATGTGAAAGGACTGCATAACATTGTTGCCGAGTGTTTCAAATGGTATAGTTTTCGGGTAACCCTACCTGCCTCGAGTATAAAAAATCATTTGAAAATACTACTAGTATATCAGGACAGCACCGGAGATTAAAGTAGCGTCCTGTGGATGCATTGCTTCTAGGAATGTGAGTTCGCACAATTCTGAATGCTAAAACTTGAGTTTTGTGACAAACTGAGACTTTCGAAATTGATTCTCAAACTGATGGCCAGTAGCTCAGTAGAAACGCTTGTACTTTTCAGCCTTCGTAACACCATAAACCATGTTGGATGGATCATCAGGGTTGGGGATGAGTCCACTTCAAAACTGTGAGGGAACGGAACAATAATAGAGATGAAGCAGCTTACCTGCTGGCCGTCATCTAGCTTGGTATTGCCAAGGAAAAGGTATGGATTATGGAAGATCATTTCGTTGCCCCCTTTCAATCAGACAGGTAAAATAGATTATAGCCGCATGCACTGTAAGGAGTACTGAAGGTAAAATAATTTGATCTTTGGGCTAAGGTAATGGAATAGACCCCTGGAAACAATTGAAGCAATTACAGGCTTGTAAGGTAAGCTGAGAAGTTGCAACTCTGTTGAAAAGGCTAAACATGGAGTTTTCATTCGTTTATACAATTCAACATTCTGTAGTTCCTAGATCACTGCTCATAGTACAATATGAACAGCAGAATCTATTTCGCTGTATGTCTGGACCTCCACACAAGATGAGATAATGTCAAGCTCTTTTCATGCCCCGTTTGTCACACCACCCAGTTGTGAAAGTTTACGTATTGTCGTTTTCTTGCTGCACCCTGAGCGCCCCTTTCCTTTTAATATCTGTGGGTCTTTGTGGCCAAAACTAGTAGTTTTCCATAACTCGGGACTGGCCACATCAAGTCACCGTCCCTTGGATCGATCTTCGTAGGAGTAGGATTGGAATTAAGCAGAACGGAACATGAAGTTTCTCTTTCAAGCTAGTGAAACCACTGGCAGAAAATGAAGTTTGTTCTGGGACCGTAATTGCTGACAAAACCCGACAATGAACTACAGTTTCTTAATCCCTACAGTATCCCCCATGTTTCCTTGATAAGCGCAATCAGGAATAAAAACCAGCAGTGAAGAGGGAAAACAAGATATATACAATGGGTGACTTATAGACTGATTATTGGATACGACACTGTTTTAGCTAAGGTAAACACAGTACCGTAAGAGGATAACTTTTGAAGGACACGTTGGAGATTTTGCGAGTGCAACGAAACTGTCACGGATTGGTGGAAACGAAGATGAAGGCATTGGTTTAGATACGTACAATGGTATTGCTCTTCGCTGCCGGACAACATATGTGCCTGTGAGGGCCACTGTAGAGTTCCGAAGTGGCTTTGGATTGTGATTTACGATAATTATGTAAGACACGAAGCTCACTATATATCTATCAGGGACAGGGACCAAATGACTGTTTCAGTCCGTCTTCGTCCTCTCTACTGTGCTCAATCCATCAAATGCGTGATCCCAGAAATCAAACAAAACACTTAATGCTACCATTCAGTGTATTTTATGATCTATCCAAGGCATGTGAAAAACTAAGTTCCTTCAGAGAGAAGAAAAAGAAAAAAAAGACTGTCCTACAAAGGCAAACGAATCCTTTGTCACTGATGCCAGACGGCGTATATACCATTCATATCTATCGTGAAATAGGGTGTGATACCCAAATGCTGTGAAGACTTACTCAAGAAGCGATAGGTATACAAAGTGTTATTGTGATTTTATGTTACTTTATATTATACTTAAATTCTAGACTTGCTTTATAAATAATCATACGAGTATATTTTATGGTAAAAATGGTGTCTTATACTCGGATACCAAATATAATAGAATCATAGAGACGACGCTTAATTATTATTTTAGAATTAAAAAAATAGAGACAATAAATACAGAAATATATTTAATTGAGAAGATGAATATGAACATAAAATAAATCTATCTATAGTTTTAGGATGTATTTTTATACTTTTAAAATAAAAAACACATGAAAATATGTATGATCTATATCTTGGTGTTTTTGTTTTTTTTGTTGCAAGATAGTACGGAGTTATATTATTACATAAATATCATGTACAATAAAGATCGTCAATAAAAAGTACCTATAAATTAGTCCATACCCAGTAAATCTATTCAAGTTTTATTGATTAGACTAGCGTGTGGGATTTTTGAAATTGACTAATATGATTGGCGAGAGTTTAACTTGAGAAAATTATTAATATGGTATTTTAAATAGTATAAATATAAGTTTTTTTTATATGTATTCCAATTTAAAATACTATTTAAAAAAATCCAAATTTTAACTCATCTCTTTATCATACTCAAGTTCCAATCTTTATTCTTTCTATATAATAAATCAATGGCTAGATTTCCTCCCTTTAATCATAGCTTTCTTGAAAGATACTAGGGAATAATAGAAGGGATTTTGCTTATTGTTTTGGCGATCCCATTGGGGCAGGGATGATGAGCCAAATTACACTCTTTTTTTTTTTTACTTTTGGCTTCGGCGTTGAAGATGCCCTTCGCATTTGACAAAGTAAAGCTAAATCTAGATGAACATCAATGCCCTATTTTTCAATGAACATCAATCTTGTCCTTGCTTAAAACGTTTAATCAGATAAAGATTAGGCTATGGCTGAATCTCAATTTCTCACATAGTCACATATTTAAGATTGCATGTGATCATGTGGGCTCCGGTTCAGGAATATATTCTGATTATAAATTATTCTAACCATTAAAATAAACCACAAAGGGCTAGGTGGTTATATGATCTTGAATAGCCTCTTTATTGCTGATAATATTGCACACGGCATCCTTAACTTGATCCGATGAAATTAAGATATAGCAGGGTAGTTTCTGCTTAAAAATGATATTAAATTGATGTTGTTATATGTTTTTTTTATATATAAATTTGATATATTGATATTAAAAATAAAAAATATATATTTTTATGAACTACCAAATACTCAGAATAATACTAGTGTGGAATTCTCTCACCTCGCTATCAAAAGAAGAGAGAAGGAGAAAGGAAGGACATGGGGTATTGCATTGTTAACATGTTTGGGCAATATTTGGAGCTCTTGAATGGACTACCCAACCTCTTAGGAGACAAACCCACATGAAGTTTAGAGATAAAATGGGGTCCCTAGCTTACTGGGAATAGCACTTGATCCTAAAAAACAATTTGGACTTGTTGCTTTAATTACAAGTCCCTCCTTCAAGCTTTGTTAGAACCTCAATCTTGTCAAAACCCGATCTTCAGACTGTAGCTGGTGTGATCCCCACCAGCTTCTAGCCAGGACAAATTATGCTCTGTGAATCTTGAGTTAGACTCGTATTTGACATTGACTCACAGTTTGGGATATGGCGCAGCGAGAGATAAATAAAATCATGGAAATAAAAGTCTTCACATTTGAAAGTGAAGTCTTTATAGTTAATTCGGAAGAAATGGAATCGTTCAGTTTCAAATTTTAATAATGTGAAATGGGTACAGAATACATGGTGGATATAAGGATTCACAGAAATCAAGATGCAGAAAATCATCGAACCATCAAAGAAATTTTGAAATCATCAAGTTAACCAGAGCTTTATGAATGATTCACATGGTGAAAGCATACATTATGAGATTCCCCCGAACACAAAAAACATCCTGCTTGTGTTCCTCCGGCACCGCCACACACAAGATCTGCCTTTGCTTCTGAACCAATTGGCAATTTTTGTCCAGGGTTGATGATTCCTTGCAAGATCTTTGAAACAAAGGCATGACTGGATCATGACAAGCTTCAATTTGCATCAATATATAGCTTGTGTTTGATTTTTGAATTCCCATTTAACCTACTAACTTTTGTGGGGCAGGCTTCTAGGGACATGTCTTTGAGTAATAACACACGATTGAGCTACCGTAATGGCGGGAAGTGGGAACCCCTATCTTATCATGTACAAGGGTGGATATCCATCATGTCTGTAGGCAAATCCATGGCATCTTTCATGTATTTTGACCATTTATTATTTCTCGCAGTTTATGCTTGCTAAAAACCGGTGGACCACTTCCCAATTTTGTTAAGCAACCTACCGTATTATTGAATTGAATTTATAACAAGCGACAATTCATTACAGCATTCTGATTATTGGACCATCTAAACTTTTGATAAATTGTATTTGTGATTGGGTGCCAGCTATATATGTGTGTGTTACATGTGATCATGCAGTAAATTTCATTCTCGTTCATTCAAGAATGGATGAAGATGGATATAAATAAAACGGATACAAAAGAACTCTCCTAAAATAGATCTAAAAAATCTCTTTAAAATAGGTAAAAAAAAAAAAACAAATAGGCTCAGACTTTGTAACCTGAGTTTAATATACAATAAATAGCCTAAGAAAAGTAGGCTCGGGTATGGTAGCTTGAGCTCAACATCTAAGGAGCTTGGGCTCAGACAATACTCCCTAAAAGGTATGAGCTCGGGCTTCCATGCCCAAACCTATATAGAGCGTATGCTTAATTGGGGGTGTACACCCCAATTTCCTCGTGGGCTAAAGCTTTTATACCCGAGCATATATTAGGCTTGGATTTCGTAACTTGAGTTCAATATACAATAAAGAGCCTAAGAAAAGCGGGCTCGGGTACGGAAGCCCGAGCCCAGCATCCAAGGAGCTCGGGCTTGGGCAATACTCCCTAGAGGGCATGAGCTCGGGCTTCCATGCCCAAACCTATGCAGGGCATACGTCTAATTAGGGGTGTACACCCAAATCTCCTCATGGGCGCAAGCTTCTATACTCGAGTCTTACATGCTTAGGCTCAGAAGCACACCCTGAGCCAAGTATGCTTGGATTCAGGCAGTGTGCCTGGACCCATTTCTCATTATCTATCACTACCAGAGCTACCAATTACCTAGCTTACTAGACATTACCTGCTACTATCATAGCTACCGGTTACCTGATTTACCAGAAACCACATGCTACTAACACAATTACTAGTCACCTTGATTTACTAGAAACTACCCGCTATCACCACAACTACTAATCACTTTAACTTAACAGGTATACATTACCAGTCACCTAACTTACTAGACATCACCTGCTATCACTTACCACTCCTCTAAACTTTCCATATCAAGTTACTAAATACCTTGATTATAAAAAATAAATCAAATTGCTTAAATTAAAAGATCAACCAATTATTTAATTTATTAACTTTATTCCTAAATATCTTAAATTTTGGGACTCCATATAATCTATTAAAGAAAAAAGAATGATAAAGTTGTGTTCCAAGGTATAGGAAAAAATGAATTTCACTAACATAAGAAATTGAAAAAAATAAAAAGAGAACAATGTCCCTAAACTCTCATTTTGTAATCAAGCTATTTAACCCCTACAGTTGAATAAAAAATGATATTTATTAAAAGGTAAATAAAATCATCTATTCTTATATGTTACAACTATTTACTTATATGTCTTCGAACTTTAAGATCAATCAAATGAACCCTTGTGTATTCACATATATTCCAACCGGTTCTTTAATTGCATCTTTTATGATGAAAATACCACTCAAATCACCAAAAGAAATTTTATTTAAAAATAAAAATAAAACAAAACTAATTTATATATTTTTTTTTTTAAAAAAAGAAAACTTGAAAAGCCCAAAAAAAAAAGAACAAAACTTGTAAAACTCAAAAATATTTGGAAAAAGAACTTGCTCATGGTGCATACAGTGGCCACGGACCAAAACATGTTTCCATGTCAGCGATACACATGTTTTACATAAAAGCAGTTTTTTTTTAATATAATTTCCTGGGTATGTTTTTTTTTTTCAAATTTTTATTATCTTAAATATTTTCTTGGGTTTGTTTTCAAAATTTTCCTGGTTTTTAAAAATTTATTTATTATCTTGTTTTTTCATGCCATTTTCATCTTAAAGATGATAAAAGACTTATTACGTGATATTTAAATATATAATTCAATCAGTTGATTTTATAGTTTCAAGAACATATTGAAGAATAGAACTCATAAGTCATATCCAAAGGAAAATGAAATAATTTTAAGAAAAATGTAAGTGTTCTAGTGTCAAATACGATATGCTTGCTCTTTCCTTATTAATTAATTTTTCATTTTTAAATATGATTAATAATTTTTTTTCAAATCAACCAAGTCTTGAATTTCAATCCTCAAATTATCAGAAGCTCAGGTATATATGCTTCATGTTTTTATCCGGAATGTGATTGTAATTTTGTCTGAATGTTTAAAATAATTGTAATAAGGAAATACTTACATCACTACTGTCAGGAGCAGAACTCCATTGGATCTTGAGAAGAAAATTTAAAACCTGACCCTTTTTTTTTTTCCTTCCCCTTATAGAAGAAACACAATTTCCCTCCATAAAGATTGCTCGACACCATCCCCAATAATATAACCAATAATTTAAGAAAATTATATGGTTTAATTTCCCATTAATTTCTAAGATTAGAGCTCTGCCGGACTGTTAAGTTTGAAAAGACAACTCAAAATTAATGACAAATCAAAAGGTGTTTCTTCTCCATTAACTGCCACTGATTGAACTTATGTCCTTGAGCGGAGAGGATTCATCTCCCACAAGAACTTCACGTGTACAAGCAGGTTCGAAAGGCTAAAGCCACAGTCTGCTGGTCCCAGTTTTAGAAAGACACCATTTGAATTTTCTGCAATGAGGATTGGATTTGTCATCCTCCAGATCTTGGGTATCCAAATTTAGACTAAAGATTCAATAATTTTATATGCCACGTGGGTGGTCGGTGATTGTTATTGACCAGCACAACCAGAGATTAATCTCTCAATCTTTCACTCAAGTCTCTTTTCATGTCACCTCCAAACTGTCTCATCAGAAAGAAAAAAAAAACATGAAAAAAAAATGAAAATCCACCCACCGGTAAAAGCCATTCCGGCCATAGGTAAAACTTGAAAACCCTGAATGGAAGGGTACATATACTCTTAAAAATATTAATTTTTCCTTACGAGCTACCCCTCCGCGGCCAATGAAAATTTAAAAACTTTTTCTTGAAGCCTATAATATATGAGGAATGGAAAATGATTATTTTGATTTCCTATAATTAATTTGCATGCATTGTTTGTTATGGTAAGCAAAATAATTGCATATATATATATATATATATATATATATATATATATATATATATATATATATATATATATAAAAGAAGCAGCAGTCACTAGATTAATTAATACAATTAAGGTGATGATGCTGACTTACGTTTTATGGGATATTTGGTGAAGTTCGGATATAATCGGGTCCATTGGTGTTGATATAATGTGTGTAAACATTTTTCACTTCGTTTTTTTTTGTTCTTAGTATACAAATCCTTGCTTAGTTTCACATCGTATGTCAAAGCAGTCTTAATAAAAATCAAGGAACAAGAAGTTTTGGTCACAACTACAAGTTTTTATCATTATTTGAAATAAAAAATAGATTTAAACAAAGAAAAATAAATAAATTCCAAAGTTATAATAAATATAAAAACATCTTGAACTTAATTTGAAAATAATGAAAATAATAGTATTAACCAAACTTAATTTGACTTCATAATTAACTTCTTGGTTTTCCTTGAGGTTGTTTAATTGAATGCAAAATAAAATACGGTTCATATGCATTTATTTCGTTGGATTTGGATGAAATTCTAAAATGATTTAAAGTTCAGGAGATGGCATTCATTTAGTCCTTTTTAAATTTTATACTCAAATATGATTAATTTCAACTGCATTTTAAGATACATAGACTTGTAAATGTTTAATATATAGAAGATAGGTGGTCTGTGCTTTATTAAGGGTATGATTGAATTTTCTATAATGTAAAAATACAATACTAAAGCGCTATCAATGTATTTTAAAGAAGAAAAAAAAATCAACAACTTGATATTATATATAAAAAAATTACGATTACTAATCCACAAGAATCCAAACATATAAAAATAAAGTTAGGGAAAAAAATCAGTTAACAAAAAAAAGTTTACAAAAACAAAGAACCAACAAATTCAGGTGTGATCACAAAAACTCATGAGCGAGATCATGCGAATGAGATAATCCAATAAAAAGTAAAATGATGGGTTGATCCATGACTCGGGCGACCCTGGGGTTTAGGACACGTCAAGTTTCAAGAGAAATTTGAGAAGAATTGATCCGGCATGAAACAATTAAAAACATATATTGACCTGTGACCTGGTCAACCCATAAAAAACCTAGTTAAAATCATGTCAAAACTCGTTGACGATTTTATTTTATTTTAAAATGAGGTCAGTTTTACTTTTTTTATAAAATAAAAAAAATTATTTGACTTGGGTTAACTAGGGTGGACCCACTCGGCATATGATCCGATACTTACCCCAAATCTACTTCTGGAAAATGAAAGGACAACATAAAATTTTAAATTAAATGGAAAAATAAAAAAGAAAAATAAAATTAACATAAGAATCCAAAACAAAAAAATAAAATTAAGAGAATGAGAACAAAATTTGAAAAAATAAAAAAACCAAGATCATGGATCCAATGATGATATTAAAAACAAATTAAAATTTGATAAAAGGATTAAAAATCAAAATTAAAAATCAAAACATTGAGAGCCTAACCTTAAATATCATCAAACTTTAAATCGAAGGGTAAAATTAAAATTAAAAATCAAATTAACAAAAGAATCCAAAATAAAAAATAAAAATAAAGAGAATAAGGACCAAAATTGAAAAAAAAATATGGATCCAATGATGAAATTGAAAAAAACATTAGAATTTGATAACAGGGTTAAGACTCAAAATTTGAAATCAAAACATTGAGTACCTAACTTTAAATATCATAAAACTTTGAATTGAAGGGTAAAATTAAAAAGAAAGATTAAATTCACAAAAGAATCCAAATCAAAATAAAAATCAAGAGAATGAGGACCAAGCTTGAAAAAATTAAAGATCAAGATTATAGATTTAATAATAAAATAAAAAAAATTGATAAACAAAAGCTATGAATCAAAATATTGAGGGCCAAATATGAAATGACATAAAGTAAGAGGACATAGTTGATTTTTTTTTATGGCCAACATAAAATTCAATGGGGGAGGAGAGAGAAAAGAGAAAACAAAGTAATGGTCAACGACAAACCATTATTGAAAACAACATACTCATTGTCTCACAGGGAAGAGAGCGTTGTGGAGCTTTAAATATCGTAGCGAAATTTGGTGTTCTTCCATCAGATGGCGGCTCACGCACTGCTCAAAGAATGCGGAGCCACCTCAAACTCTAGTGCATGTCGGCATGTTTTTTATAAAAAAAAAATTAAAATGGAAAAAGGACTAAATCACCCATGGATCAACTTAATAATAATATAAAAACTTATAGTAAATGATAGAAACACCCCAGTACTCGAAGCTTAGAAAATTTGATTTTAGAGGCAATTAATCATTCTAATTTTTTTAAAAAAAACTCAAAAAACTAAAAGTACCCCTTAAAGTAATTAAATAAAAATAAATTTCAAGGTTAATTTAGTAATTGTATTTAGAAAAGATAAAATAACTGTAATGATCCTCATGAATCTTGTAAAGATATTTGAACCCTCATGAAAAGATTATATTATTCATCTAGCAAAACAAGTTGTTCTTATATGGTAGGGTAAAATTAATAATAAATTTATTTGCACAGTAAATTATAAATGTATGCACAGTGGAAGTCGATCTTTTCAACTTTTGATATAATAAATCAATTTTAAATACCTTGATATTCTATTATACTTGCGCTCGATTACAATCTTAGAATTTATACATGTGGCTTGAAAATTTTCAATTATCACGACATGTTTGTAACAAACATGATTAAGTCATGCCACCATAATTTTAAAAGCTTTTCCGCAAAATAATTGTAATATTAATTAATAATCCATGGATCGTCAATAAAATACTCATCAACTCGTTAAGACTAGTTTTGAAAATCACAAACATGAACCACGACAGAAAAATAAAGGTTACTAGAGTAGCTTTGATACTTGATGCGACATCACGTCCAGATATCTCTCTCTCATTGCACGTGTCAAGCATTAAAGCTGGTCCCACATTCACGGAATTTCCTGTCATTTCCTTTTTAATGTTGCTGTTGAGACTATGTTACAGTGCTCACTGAAAGGATTATACATAAGAGGGCAATATTACAATGTGTATCCCAATTCCCATCCCATGAATAAGAAAGCAGAAATATGGAGCAATGATTTCCACTTTTTAATTCACTTTCCTCACTCGTACCTTCAAACCAATCATTCACATAAAAAAAAGAGTAAAATCCTCCAAATAAAAATTTATTTGGATATTGAGTGCAGTGAATTTCATAGAAGCTAGAAATTTCTTGATGAAAGTTCGAAAATTATCCCTTCAAAAGGTATGATGGAACAAATTTCCATGGATAGATCTTAAATTGCATCTTGATTCATAATCCTCTAGTAAAAGTTTCCACCTTTGTGCACTCGTGTTGTTCATCGTTGGCAAAACACCACTCGAGCTGCCAAACCCACCTCGTGGTGGCTGAAGGGTAAAGATTCCGGCCTTGAGGGTTGTTGAACATTTTCAAAAAAATCATTTCGATTCTATATATATTTCTTAAAAGCGCGTTTGTGTTATGTATTGATCAGCTAATTCTGGTATTAATCAACCAAATTGGAAACACATAAAATAAGTCCACCATCTGTCAACAAACTAAGAATTTCGTCAAGAGTTTGTAAAGGAAATTAAGAAAATATTAGACAAAATTAAGTCGGGAAAATTTGGGTGGAACCCAGTTTAGAAAATTTGAAAGGTGACAAGAGAGAGGGTCACACGAGGGGGGAGGATCAGAGGAGGACTTGAAGTTACACAAGAAGCTAAGCTTTTAAGGTACATATATGTCTGTTGCTCTAAGGATTCTTGCTGTCGCCTTGAATCAGTCCCTCCCTCCTCCCACTCTCTTTCCAGTAAATTAATTATAGGGCGAGGCGCCGGCGAACCATTGAAATTGTTGAAGTTACATCCAACTATTTGATTTTTTGTCCCTAAAATCTTATTGGTCACTCTTAAATCTGAGCAGTAATTAACTAATCAGTTTGATAGCAACAATTTTTAAGAATTTAGGAATTGGGTATCTTTTATTAATCCAATAAATGTAAATCATATAATGTTTGGTAAATGTTTTTCAATTAAAAATATATTAAAATAATATTTTTTTTCAGATTTTTTTAGATTTTTAATATAAGCATATCAAAATTATTTAAAATCAATTAAAAATATTAATTTGATGATTTTTAGATGAAAAATAATTTGAAAAACACTTTTAAAAAAACATTAAACTTGTAAAAAATAATAATGATAAAGAGTTAATTAATTAAATGACCCACCTCCCCGGCCACTAACCACCCCCTGCAAAACAAATTTTCAATGTGGTTTTACCCCTCTATTAATGAACCATTTCCTCTGCAAGCAAACCATTCAACAGACCCATTAGTCCCACACTTTCAAGTACGAATTATATTCCCATAATTGTGTTTAATTAAGCATCCATTAAAATTAACTCTATAGACTATAAGTACTAAGCTTAACCCACCTTAAGTCCAAGAACACAAGCCACCATCGTCGACAGTACTGTTGATCCACTTCAAATTCTAAATCATGTTCTTCGGCAATATAGACATGAATAAATCAAAAGGAAACCTAACTTCTCTGTTTTTTCTTTAGGGAAAACTCAAGTTTATTTACTTTTCATTAGAAAATGTCATATCATGCAACAAGGAAAAACCTGTAACCAAATATCCTATCTCTAATGGAGATCAAATTGATTAAAGTGTATTATATATTCTAAAAATCCAAGGATTATCACAAATTAACAAGACGAATTAACTAAAAATATTTAAGGATAACTAAACCTCCCTTTAAGTTCTTAAGTAAATCTGTCATGGGAAATTGTACCCAAAAACAAAACTTACATAGGCCTTTAAATCAATCAATTTAGTGTACATTGAATATCAAGTGCTTTTGGTGAAGATCTACATTAATATGATTTTTTCATTATACCCTAATTAACAGCTCTCTTTTTTGCTTTTTCTTTTTTTCTCACTTGGCTTAAAAAGAAAGATAAAGAAAGTTCACAAAGAAAAACTTGAGATGCATGTAATCAAACAAAATTAATTATCAGTTAATTAATATTAATATAGAGATCTAGGTAAGATGAAGCACTGTAAAAAATGAACTCTGATTCCAGCTTAAGATAAGATACAAATTCTATCAACAACAACGAAAAAAAAGCTTCGATATTCTTCTCTTGTAAAAGAAAAATCAGAATCCAGAACTTAATTCCCTTTTGTATACTAGTATATAGTATTTACATACACTACATGACCTCCATGAAATAGATTTCGATGAACAAAAATTATTAGGATCAGTGGCTCCTAATTAATATATTAGGGTTCACCATACTCATGCCAGCAAACTAACATAGTAACACATCGCCGGAGAATGTAGAACCTTGCCCTTTGCTCCTTCACTAAGCTACTGCATCTCCGGCCAAAAGATCTGCAGGGCTCCCGAACATGCTTGCTACAGAAGCCTGTGTTCTCTTGCTTCATGATGATGATGCTTAATTTTCTTGCTAGAAAGCAATACTATGCTTCTTCTTGTTCTTCCAGAGGAGATTAATAGATTATGTACTTGAAATATTATTGTGATACTCAGAGCGGTAAAAGTAATAAAGAGTGAGAGACTGAGGAGGAGAGATTCTTGTAATTAATCTGCTGGTATAGAAAGAAGGGGTTTGGCCTTTATATGAGTTTGATTTTGTTCAAGTGATTTGTATAATGGAATGCATTTTCAAGCGTAAAAGACAATAATACCCATGTGAAGCCATTGTCTTGGGACTGCATAATTCAAGTAGCATATGGTAATTTTAATGTACACATGATGGCCTGGCATCAACTAAACTAGGGTATAATTTTTGTGTTATTTATGTAGTACCGGTAGTATTTAGTATTTTCCTTTTTGGTGTCCTTTTTTATTTTAAAAAATAAATTTGTGGTGGCAGTTTAGATAATAACGAGGTTGGAATTAAATATTAAATTATTGATGATTATTGACAATTTTTTAGATTTTGCCAAGGTTTTTGTAGATCTTCTGTTTGGGTACATTTGTTGACTGGAGACCTACATGGGTCATTGCCCAATGAACTGAAACCTGTGCACGAGCGAAAGCAAGTGTCCAAAGCAGGCTGGCTTTAATTTCCAAGGAGCATCAAGTAAGAGAAAGAAAGAAAAATTATTAATGGCAGAGAAGGGTCTGAAGGAAAAGGACCTAAATAAAAAAAAAAAAAAAAATATATATATATATATATATATATAAAAAAAAAAAACTAACAAGCTTAATCTTAAGATCATGCTCACAAGTTCCCAGAATGTGTTTGACCACCAGCCTCACATATCAGCGTGCTAGGCCCATTTTTTGAACCCTAGTTTAAGGGTTATTAGTAAAAATTAAGAAATTAAGTTATTTTCCCTCTCTATTTGTTCAAAGTAAAAATTGCAGGATATTAGGATCTACTATGAACAAAGCAAATACTAACGACGTCGTTGAAAGGTTGAAATTGAAACAAAAACATCAGCTAGTTTTGGGAGCCCGATTGTTAGCCAGGCTTGTCTCTGTCACTAAATTCACATGTCTTCCAGAGAGCTACAGCTTTGTCCCACTACTTCTAACCCATAATATTAATTGGGCTCGTCGAGGTTTCAACACCAACTACTTGAGATGCTGATAAAAGATGCAGGGCATTAAGCAAGCCGTGAAAAAGGTTAGGTTTTGTCCCACATCGGAGCCACACACTTTTTGTTCTTTTTTTTAATAAAAAAGCATGGAACAGTTTGCTCTCGTGTGTTGATTAGGAGAAAACGTATATTTTAATAAAATTCAGTTTCGAAATAAAATCCGATCCAAACTATATATATTTATATTTTAAATCGACAAATAACAATACACTCGGTTGAAGCTATCCAATTAAGTGGATCTTCTAACCCCATTTTTTAGTTTTCTTTTCCCATTTTACAGCATAAAGTAGATAATTATATGACAGAGGATTTTGAGAATTCTTATAACATGCAAGTGACATAATTAAGGGGAAAAAAAGAGAGTGTTACAAGTTTTTTATTATAGTAATTGAATATATGAAGTTCATATTAATTTATCTACGGCATGGGATTCCTCCCTTCCCTTATCCCTATAACCATATACAAGCCATAACAATCCTATGCAATTACGTACATACATTGCATAATTCGATTTGTCATGGTGCATCAGCATGTTTGCTTGCGGCACACATGGTTGAACCGAGAGGTTGATAATTTATATATCGGCTAGGGGCAGAATTATGGTGGAGTCCTTTTGGCAAGCAATTCTCCACCTCTCCACCATGGAACTGATCTCGCTGCCCGCGTTTTGTTTTCGGCTTCAAGGTCTCGTAATTTGGAGACTTCGTTGCCAATGGCCGTGTAGCCGCCACAACTCCAGCCATGGAGCTCGTGCCCGTCGACATTTCTGGTGGCGATAGGAGGAGGAGAAGGTAGAAGAAAGCCATGAAGAAAAGAGTAGTAGTGCCAGACATCTTGGGCTAGCTTTATGTGTTGTTTCGAGTCCAGAGGGTGAGGCCTGAGGTGTTTATATAGGGTTTTATCTGTAAGGTTCAAGATCAGGAACGGTGAGGATGCTTTAAATTTGCTAGCTCGTGAAGGAGATGAAGATATAGATATGACCAACTCATAGCTAGCTAGCAAAGCAAATAATGCTGGTCCTAATAGGACTCCTGCTTGATCGGTGTAGTGAGTTGGGTAATCGAAGCACTTTCTGACCATGCAACGGAGGATGCCCGTGCTCTTCATTACTCTCCCTTCCTTTCTCTTCAAAGTCAAATTCTTTTGCATTTCTACTCAAATTATCAACAATTAATTCAAGGTTATACAACCCTATACATACGTACAAGATCAAATTAATGTATCCGTACGTAAATTCAACTGGATTTTGTAAATTTGTATTTGCATTACTTAGATATAATTAATTAAAATGGGGCAAGGAAATTAATTTTATTTGTAGAAAGAAATTTATCGTGGATACACTAATTAATTAAATATAATAATCTTTTAAAAAATCACTTAATTAATCTTGGTGCTCGAAAGTTAATCTAAGACTATCTCAACTAGTAAATGATTGAATCATTGATTTATCTTTAGATTATCAAATTAATTAAACATCTCGAGGGATTAATATAAATAAATCATCACCATTTTGGGAAATTTGTCCATATTTTGAATAATTTAACATTTTTAAATATATTTTTTTGCCCTCTTGTCTTAAAATCCAACAGAAGGATTGAAGTTTATAATGAGAGAATGATTGAGATTATTTTGTTTCAGAAATGCTCGAGCACAGCACTACGAGGATTGTGAATCTGTGATGCTGTGAGAAATCTTGCAGCGACCGACAACTATTAACAACACTGTTGGGGTCTTCAAGTCAATGCCAGGTGTCTTCTAATATCACACATGGAAGCATTCCATTGGGACACGTGGGTGTAGGATTATGATCTTTTGATCGGTCAAAGATAGCTAAGTAACCTGCTTCGACAGCTTCTCTTTACACGTTTGTCTCCTGACCTGTCTAGCTTGAGTAGTCGCCAGGTACAACATTTCAACAAGCAAATCTATCAATAAAAACACTTTTAAGATTTACATATCTCAACGACACCTTCAAGTGTTTGCTAATGGGTGTTGCAATATTAAAAAAACATTAAAATGATATATATATATATATATATATATATATATATATATATTAACACATTAAAATTATAAAACAAATTGAAAAAACATCACTTTAATTATTATTTTTTTGTCTTGAAAAAATATTTAAAAAACAAGTTGAAATCTTAAATTTTTCTAGCAAAATCAATAAACCACACATGTCAATATCTCATAAATCCAAACAAATAAAGACAGTTGAAATTGATTTGTTGATGTTATATAATTAATTAGTTTATAGAATAAACGATCCCAATGGATTGATTTATGTTAAAAAAGATTTAATTTTTTCCTTGATTATTTAAGGCCTGGATTTAACCTATTCATAGATTAGCCTTGATGCATAAATTGACTCGAAAACATTCATTATTATCGAAAAATAAAGTTTCGAGGATAAAACATTAACATATGATATATGGGGCAAACTTCTAATTGCAGTTGCTAGCCCATGAAAATCTAATGAGATGATGAAGGCCCAAACATCGGTCAGATTGCTGTTGCTAGCCCATGAAAATATAATGAGATGATGAAGGCTCAATTAAGAAAAATGGACTTATTTTAAAAAAGATGTTCAACACGGAGCCCAAATCGGGCCCACTCCAAACAAACCTAAGAGCCTAAGTGAGGTCATATGAGAGAAGTCTAGTCCAGCCCAAAAGAAATTAAAGAAAACAGAGGAGGAACAATAAGAGCAAGAAAATGAATGGAGATGTTGTCCTTTTGTGTGTGTGTGTGTGTGTGTATTATCTTCCAGTTTTCTCGAGGTAATAATATAATAAAAATGGGTTTCTGAAACCATTAATCTTTCTATACTCCCAATATCATTTTAGTGTCCTGTGATTAATTTTTTCTTTCAATTTTTTTCTGTGTTTATTTTTCATCAAATCTGGGCGATTTTAAGTGGAAAAAATCTCCTCAATTTTCTCCTTAAATCAGATAAAGAAGGTGAAATAGAAAAATTGAAATCTTTCTTTCATTCATGCCCTTTTAATTTTATTTTTTGTTTGAGAATTTCGAACTTGAGATCTCTTGTAAAAAAAAGGATATGCCTCGTCCAAAAAAAATGAGATTTTTAGTATTTTTTGATAAAAAAAAAAAAACTAAGATCACCACCACCGTGAAAAGTCAAATACATATGTGGTGGTGAAGGAGCAACACGGTGGAGAAAATGTGACCTTATCCTAAGGAAACGGGGAAAGTAATGGTCTTCCAAGGATCATATTAATAAACATACGGTGATAGTATGTTTTTGTTTTTTGTATTTTTAAAATGTTTTTTAAAAAATTAATTTTTTTTATTTTTATATATTTTTATATCATTTTAATGCTCTGATATTAAAAATAATTTTTTTTAAAATATATATTATTTTAATATATTTTAAAATAAAAAATATTTTTAAAAACAATAATAACCACGTTCTCGAATTCACCAGAAATCTTAACCAAGTTATTCACAAAGAACATGGAGGGAAAAAAAAAATCACCCGTTTCATATACATATCACTCGTTGGTCTTTACAGCAACAAGGCAATTTTCACAAAACTTGACTGGATTCTCCAGCGCTATGCCTCGTGTTTACAAGTATTAATTAATCATAAAACTTTCCTCTAGCTACCAATAAAAAATGCAGTTCTCTCTCTTTCCAAGGTGCCAGGGTGGGACCAAGCAGATTTAGGGAATGCATCCAAAGATTCAGATGATGACAAATTTAGCGAGTAATAATTTAAGTGTTAAATATGCCCACTGTATTGAGGCTATAAACCGCTATTAGCCACCTTAACAAGGCATTCCTCGGTTTCGAAAAGGGCTAAGGTTAATTAACCAAGTGATTAACTAAGGTGATTACTTTATAATTAAGATGTCTCCATCAACTTTCCCTTCCTTAATGCCGATTTAATGAATACCTGATATAATTACATCTAATATGCCTATTCATTCAGGCGATACCCGACAAGATAAAGAATCATCATTGTCAAGTCATGTTATAATAAACAAGAAGATAATCATGTGAATTAATCAAAATTATTCACATGAGCCATGTGCGTTGATGATTAAACTTAATATATAATTGATTTAGTTGTCGGTATACGTTCAATTAAATATATACATATATATATTTTTAAAAAAATTATAAAAAAATAAATAACATAAAAACAAATTTATAAAAAACAATTTTCTTAACCATTTATGATTAGAAAGTTTCATAAAAAACTCGTAGATTTTTAAATTATTGAGAGAGATTTGGGAAGATGGAAAATTCTAGTAATCCTCCATTGCTTCTACCTATGTATGGCAATGGAGTTTAGTTTCCATCAATCTTTTGCTCATGTTACCATTGAACAACATCTTAATACAAAATTGGTTAAGACATTCTTGATAATTTGCCTAAACATCACAGTGTCTTAATAAATAAATGAAAAAATTACGTATATATCTTCTTGTCAAATTCTAGTAAAGCATTAGCTCTACGACAGGGAGTTCTAGCTGCTAAAGATCAAGCCACCTTCCTATTAGTTAGATGTGTGCATTAGCAAATATCTTCTTTCCTCGGAAGAAACCAAATTACTATGATCCAAAAGAACTTTAAATGACAAGTAACTGATTGAAATGTCAGCCACCTATAAAACCGTTAATCAAAAGAAAAGGTGCGGGTATCTAAAGAAAGTGAAAAAAAGAAAGAAAATAAAATAAAAGAAAAAAGAAAAGGAAGAGTAAAGGAAAGGAAGTGATTGGTCATGGAGGCTAAAGTAGTACTAGGTTGTTGGCCACGAATAAGGCACGCATAGCCGAATTGAAGACATCATAGGTAACTAGTTGGTCACGCGGTATTCATAATCATAGCCATTGAACGAGGCATTGTAAGTGAACATGTGGCACCCATTTATCGGTTTGGCTCGAACAACCAGGTTGCTGATCAATTAAAAAAAAAAAAAAACCAATGTTGTCGCTATGACATATGTGTCTTGATTATCACATGGATTTGTTCTCCAATACATGGATAATCCAAGGCTAATCGAGAAGAGACTTAACTCTTTGTTAAAAAATCCATGTTTTCACTCAGTGAGATTCAATATCATAGTATATCCAAATTAGCTATCTCATTTGTATTTTAATTATCACATATAAACTTGTTCTCGAATACAACACGGTTAAACCAAGACTAATCAAGAATATATTTAATAATAATAATACGGTGGATGATACGTTTAGTTTAAAATACTTTAAATGAAAATTTATTTATTTTTAATATTAACATATTAAAATTATAAAAACACTTGAAAAATATAATTTTAATATATATTTCAGATAAAAAACACTTTGAGAAATGGACCGAACTGCAAAAACAGATACACCCTTAACTCTTTGTAAAGTAAAAAGAAAAAAAAATCAGCTCTTAGAAATCCTTAAAAGGACAAGATGATTCAAATGTATTTATACAAGTAAGTTCCACTTCACTTTATAGTTCATCCATGAGAACATCAAAAGGTGAAAGCTTTTTTTTTGTCTTTACTTAAAAAATAATTTTCTTTTTTCATTGTTGTTCAAGGAAAACAAAGGGTACTTCTCTACATCTCATCGAAGAAATTATCAATTTAATCAGTCGTTGAAAGACAGGAAAAGATTTAGAGAAAATTATCAACAATCTTTTGTTGCTTCTAGCTTTGGTGCATAAACCCATAGAACTACAAGTTAAAAGGGTTTTCTTATACTTGTCCTCCATCATTAATTATAAAACTAGATTAGGTAGATCAATTCTTTGTATTTTCAATTGATCTAGAGAGAGAATTTACGGTGTTCTAATTGAGTTCAGAAGGGCGATCCAGCAGAATATTTCTCGAGAGTGGAACTACCGACAATCTTACATGTATTCCTCCCTAATCTCCCACAAATCAGAATAGTTTTTTCATTACTTTAATCCAAGACTATTTTTAATTAGATGCTAATGGGGCGGAGAAGTTTGGAACAACTCCTGCTGGAATATTAATTCTGATTATTGAAATCCAAATAATTATAAAAAATAATAATGTCATCACACGTATTAACACGCAAGACATCGAACCTTTGATGACAGGTTGACGACGTAATCAAAATAATTAAGCATCCAATGATCAGCCACTTTTTGATCAGTTGTATTAATACTTTGATGCTATATTACATAATAAAAACCAAGAACCACAGTTTTCTTGCAAGCTCCACATGACTTTGTGTTTGTTGGTTGGTGGGATTGTAATTGGTGCTTGAAATAAGGAATCTGCACCTCACATTTGCATGTTTCTCTCTAATTTTCTGTGGCAATTTATTGCGGAGCTTATCAGAGAGAGAAAGAGAGAGAGAGAGAGAGAAGTAGAAAAGACGATGCCTGATCCCCCAAACGTTTGTGACCAACTAGTTCATTTGTACACACTGTTCCGCGGGTGAGAGCAGATTTTTTTTTTAAAAAGTAGAAAAACAAAAAATATCCTGGATTTATGACATGTCTTATAAAAGAAGAAGAAGAGATTTTTAATCATAAATTAAATAATATTTTTATCTAATATTGAGATGAGAAAACATTTGATCTATCTTGTTTAACATTAGTTGATGGATAAAATTTATGGGGATAATCTAGAATAAATAAATAAATTAAAAAACTCAATCCTGAATTTATTCAATGTTGAAAGAAAAAATTAATAAAAAATAATATTTAATTTAAAAAAAAAAATAAGTGGATTTCAGCCTGGGTCGCACACCTGTGATTGTTTTATTTTATTTTTTAAAGGCACAAATGATATGTTGTTCACCCCATTTCTTTTTTTTTTTATGCAGATTCTGGTGATAAGGGGTCACTAGAAAATTAAGGGTTTGTTTTTTCTCAATTAAAAACCCATTTGGCTACCCAATATGTTGACCCATAACACCTTGTGACAAACCTATTCGGTCATGAAAAAAAACATAAATAACTCGAAAAACTAAAATTAACTGAAATTCAAAATTATTCTCATGGTCAAATCTATCGTATCAAGCAAGGAGAAAAAAAAACATTTAGATTAAACTTTTATCGTGAAATAAAATTCATTGACACAAAAATCAATTATTTTTATGGATGCAATCATTGGCAATGACAAGTTTTTTTTTCTATGCTGGAATCCGGTAAGCCTTTCTCTTCTCTAACAAAAAAAAAACTGAAAAATAAAAAAAATAAAGTGTGGTATTAAAATTGAATTTTGAAGAACTAAAGAAATCAATTATATAATAGCTAAAAAAGACGGGAAACTAAAATGAACTTTTCAAATGAATTTCAAAGCGGCTAACTATTTTACTTATTTTTTGCACTATGATCTTTTGTCTTTCAATCCAACCTTTCTTTCCAAAAAATATATAATTAGGTGTTAATTTAGACTCAAAATAACTCAATTGTATAAAAAAAGTTTGAGTGCTAAACTAAAAATTAAAAAAAAAAAATATTATTCCATTCCTGAATGATTTGTGAGAGGATTATCAGTGAAATAAAAAATAAAAAATGCTACATTGATTTCCACTGGAGGCGTAGTTTCTGTTAATTTATGTAAAAAAGACAAAATCATCATGAAATATGGAAGACAACCTAGCTATTAATTAATGTGTCTGGAATATAATGAGATTAGCGAGAAATATGAGATGGAGATGTGGTAAAGGCACCTAATCAATGCTGTAATTTTCACTTTTTTTTTTTTTTACATGGTTATATAGGTAGGATTAAATTTGATGATTCAATAGATTAACTCGATCCAGTTAAACTTAAGTGAGATGAAATTAAGTTAATTTTAATAATATATTTTTAAAAGTTTTTTCAAAAACAATGTGTCATTGTATTTATTTATTTTTAAATGATCAGAAATAATGTTTATTTAATTAATTTATTTTAAATTTAAAATAATATTAGTTTAGAATAAACACGGGATAATTTAATTATACATGGATTAATAAAATCATAATAGATTAGGATCGATAACTATGATCAAAAGTATATTTCGCTACAAGGTCGCAGGCATGTATATCAAATTAATCTTAGGGATCAAAAGATTTGTCTTTTTAGTATGCTCCTAGTTGAAGGAATTAAAGTCCATATCATAATTACGAGTTGCCTGGTAAGCATTACGAAGACAAGACGTCATGATTAACGTGATCGATACTGGATTGTTTTCAATATATAGTATGATAACAAGTACAATGATGGTAATCATGACAAGAGGGATGATGAGAAAATCATATATTATAAATTTTAATTATGAGAATAATCATATTAGTGTTGTCATTGCGGCGGAGTGAGGGGATAATGATAAGGAGGTCATGATGTGTGGTTGATATAATGCTTAAATGCTAATCTTATCACTAATTGCTAGTCTCTGCATAGTATTGTCAAATTAAGCCATTCAAAGGAGAAAACAGGACTACAGAATCGTCAGATATTTTTCTTATAATGAAAAGATATTTTTGTTTGATTTCACGTACTATTGAATTCAATTATTATTAGTGAAATAATTATCTTTACATCAATGTCAAATCTATCTTATTTTTACGTTTCAAAAATATTTTTAAAAAAAATTAAAATTTTTTAGTTTACTTTAAATTAATAACTTTTTTGTATTTTTAGATCATTTTAATGCGTTAATATAAAAAATAATTTTTAAAAAATAAAAAAAATAATTTTAATATATTTTTAAATAAAAAATATTTTAAAAAACAATCACAACTATATTATATTATCATTAAATTCCTCAATTATATTATTGTTTTTTTTGTTGTAATCTCAAAGAATTAGTCTAATAATTAAGGACGTTTACTCACTTATCTGATTTTTTAAAAAAACTTTAAATGTATGAGTGAGAGGCGCTTCTTTTAAAATCATATGATTGACTAAAAAAAAGAATTATTTACAGTAAAGTTTAGTGTTAATATAGCATAAAGACAGGATAAACTATCATTTAAGTGCTAAATTATTTGATGCTTTGCTTTGTTAACTCTCAGTACTGATGAAGCTTGCCGTAAATGAAAATCCAACTACCATGATTTGTTCTTGCTTTGTGCTGATTTGACTACAAATCATTTCTGTTGTTCACGAAAAGAAAAATCAATAACAATATCGGAAATTGAGGAGAGGATAATTAAAGAACTCTAAAAGGCGTGGGGAAAACACTGTAGCTTCCCCACGCCTTTTAATTGTACTTATATATAATAATAATTATAATTATTATTATAATGATAATTATAATTATATTATTATATTATAATATATATTATTTTTCGTTTTCATTTGTTTTTTTGTATTTTTTTTGATTTTTTATGCCTTTATGGGTTTTTTTGGCTTCTTTCTTGGTTTTTTTTCCTTTTAATTTTTTTGTTTAATTTAGTTTATTGATTGATCTCGAGTTTGACGGGTTAACCTGATTTGACGAGTTAACTAGATATTTTTTTTTCTTTTTAATTAATTTTTTTCATTTAGTTTAGTTTGTTAATGTTAAATTTCTTTCTATTTAATTATCAGACTTCCATTACACGTATTCCAAGCTTGATAGGTTAATCCAGTTAATTATGGGTTAACCCGTCAATTTTTTTTCTATTTAGTTATTAAACTTTCATGACGCGAATCTAATGTTTGACGGGTTATCCTGGTTTGAAAGGTTAATAAGAACTCTAAAATGCGTAGCTTTTTCACTGTAGTTAAAGCTGCTTTTTTTTTTTGCAGTTTTTTTTTTGTTTTTTCTTCTATGGCATTTTTTTTTTGTTTTTGGTTTTTTTTTTCTGTAGCAGTTTTTCCTTCTTTTTTTTTTTGGCTTTTGCTTTTGTTTTTTTTAAAATGTTTTTTCATTTGTTTTTGGTTTTTTTTTTCTGTAGCAGTTTTTCCTTTTTTTTGTTTTTGTGTTTTTTTACATGTTTTTTTTATCGTGTGGGGTTTTCACTGTAGCAGCTTTGTTTTTTTTTTTTCCTCGCTTTTGTTTCTTCTGTTTTTTACATATAATGTATCACTGTGCACACATTGAAACACTTGACTTTTTTTTTCGTTTTTGTTTTCCTTTTTTTTCCTGTTTTGCCCATGGATTTTTTTTTTTGCTTTTTTCTTTGTGTTTTTTTTTTCTTTTAATGAATTTTTTTTGTTTAATTTAGTTTGTTAATGTGAAAAAAAAATTAATTTAGTTATTATACTTTCATTACACGGATCTCGGTTTTTTTATATATTAAGCTGGTTGAGAACTTAGCTTTGTAGCTTTTTTTTTTTTTAAAAAAAACACTATGGATTACTACAGTGTTTCCATTACATGATTTTTGTTTGGATGCAGTGTTTCCCCCACATGTTTATTTTTTAAATTATCTTTGTTAAATTTATTTTTTTAATATTGAGTAGCTTTAGCTTTAGCTTTCCCAACGTTTTTTCATTATTATTATTATTATATTATATTATATGACTGTTTTTTTGTTTTATATTTTATTTTTTTAATGAATTTTTTTTGTTTGATTTAGTTTGTTAATGTTATTTTTTTTTAAGTTATCATATTTTCATGATACAAATCTCGGGTTTGATGGGTTAACCTGATTTGACGAGTTATTTTTTTCATTTAGTTTAGTTTGTTAAAGTTAATTTTCTTTCTATTTAATTATCAGACTTTCATGACACGTATCCTGGGTTTGATGGGTTAACTTTGTTTGATGGGTTAACTCGGTTAATTCTAGGTAAATCCATCATTTTTTTTCTATTTAATTATCAAACTTTCATGACGCAAATTCCAGGTTTTACAGGATAACCTGGTTTAAAGGGTTAACCCAATTAATTCAATTTTTTTTCTTTTTCTTCATTAGTTTTTTCCTTTCTGTTGATTTTTTTCTTTGTTTTTTTAATTAATCTATTTAATTATCACACTTTTATGACACGACCTTATAGCCAGATCCACATCCAATATTCTTGGGTCCGGTGTTACAGTCAGGCTCACTTAAACTTGGGTCATGCAAGTTTAATTTTATTATTAATATTATAAATACTACTATTAGGTCAGGCGTTGCAGCCAAACCCAAGATTCTTGGGTATAACTTTGCAGAAAAACCTAAGATTTCTAAATTTTTATTTTTTTAAATATTTTTTATACAAAATAAATGACCCGCGGCATCGCGCGGGTATCAAAGCTAGTAATATATATACATCGTAGCTTTAGACTATTGATCATTAAGATCAAACTTTAAATAACAAGCTTAATTGCTAATGTGCCCAGCTTACTAATTAATTAAATATATATATGTTCATGGGGACAAATTTGTCTGGTTGCTCCAGCGAAAGGATGAATGCTTCAAGTATTAACCAGTAAGTAGAGACTGTTCCTATTTAAAAAAGCTATCTCCATTATCATAGTTTAAATCAATGTTATTAAAATCCAACCTTGCCCGAGACTTTATCGTGGTTGGTTTCGAAACAACTAAGGAGGAGTTGATTAGTAAAATCCAAGCGACTTGCTCAAAATTTAGTTTAATTATTTAATTTGTTTTTTTTTATATAAAAAAACAATATTGTTTTGATTAATTTAACCATGCCACCACATGTAACCTTAATTTCCATATGATAAAGTAAAACTTGTTTTGTGATTCCATCCCTTTTATTACAAAAAGTGTATTTTATAGGATATATATTACAGTATTTCTATTTATAATGTGTATAGGTTAATTGTGTGTTATAATCTCTACACTAACTATTATACACTGCCCTACATATATAAATACAAAATGTTGGCTAACTAATTGGTCAAGTCTCCTATTATTCTCACCTTGATATTATAGTCCTGAAACATATTAAAATCTTTTTTTCCCAATAGATCCTCATGTTATTGCCATTGTTATTGTTACAAACTAGAGACAGCCTTCCCCCCATAAACCAGGCGTTGTCATCTACAACTTCACATGCAGTGCAAACATTACTTTCGTTCTCTGCTATAAACAATGCATCTTCTCCTCCTAGTACTAATATTGTTTCAGACTCTTCATTTACAACAATTCTTCCTCACTCTAACAATCAGCATGTTATCTCCTTGAAGCTCATGAACACCAATTATCTTTATTGACAAATACAGATGAAGTTGTATTTGCTTGGATAAGGTGTTTTCTAATTTGTTAATGTTTTTTTGTCGTCTCCCTCTTCCCACCTGGCTGTTACCGTTGACTCTTTTCTTTAGGCTTATCCCGGTTTTCTTCGTTGAAAATAATAGAACCAACTTATTCTAAGTGCACTCTTTTTTTTTCTTTCTATAAATATGCTGCATCTTGTTGTCGATTGCCAAACCACACTGTGTTTGGCATACTTTTGAGCAAGCACTTGCTTCTTCGTCCAACTCTCATATTATACAACTCCATGGTTCCTTTCAAAATCTTCATCAGGGTGATGATTCAATCACCATATATTTACAGAAAATAAAGGCTTTATTTGATGAATTATCAATAGTTCACTAACCTCTTTCACTACCAGATTTCAAGTTATATGTGTTATATGGATTTCAGGGCGAGTTCAAAGACCCGATGACTAGTCTCTTCACAAAGGCCGAACTATTTTCATATGTAGATCTTCATAATCATCTTCTTACTCATGAGTTTTTTCATAAGAGTTCCCTCCAATCCATGACTGCTGTTGTTACTACTCTTCTACTGTCGATGCCAACCCAACCTCCATCAGCCTTTGTTGCACAATGCCAATACTTTGATTCATCTCACAACAAGTTCAACTCCCATTTTGGTAGGGGGAGATTTCGTGATGATTAGCAGAATATCAATAACAACCAAAACATAAACAACACAAGTTTTAGTTATCATGTTTTTAATAGGTATAATAATGGCAATTGGAAGCAAGGTAATTGGCATCAAGGTAGTCATTTTAACAACCTTCAGGTTCAGATCTCCATGCTACTTTTTCAATTTTTCGTCATCATCCTATGGTTCTTCATTCAAGGCTGCCTAAGACAACATATCTAACAACTTTTTTGGCATCCTCTAACAGGTTTTCTTTTCAGGCAATCACTCCTCATGTGCTTGAACTTATTTTTTTCCTGATATTGACAATTATAAGACTTGGCATAATGTTATGAAGCCTGAACTTCAGGCTTTAAGTTCTAATGACACTTGGTCTTTGGTTCCCTTTCATCATTCGATGAATGTTATTGGTAGTCGTTGAGTGTACAAGATAAGGCATTGTGCAAATGGTAGCTTTGAGCACTATAAAGCTCGGTTGATTACTAGAGGTTTTACTCGGCATGAAGGTAGTTATTATTCTGAAACTTTTAGTTTTATGGTAAAACATACTATTGTTTGGTTAGTTCTCACCATTGTGATTTCCAATGGCTGGTACATTAATCAACTTAACATATATAATATCTTTCTTAATGAGAGACTTCATGAAGAGGTATACATGCAACAACCTCTAAGTTTTGTTGATCTTACTCTTTCTTCTCATGCATGTTAACTACATAATTCTTTGTATGAGTTGAAACAAGCTCCTCGGGCATGGTATACTTGGTTGAATGATTATATTTTATCAATTGGATTTCATGCTTTAAAGGTTAATACCTCTTTATTCATCTTGTCTATGAATTCTGATATATTTTATCTCTTTGTTTACGTCAATGATATTTTGCTTACTAGAAGCAATTTAGTCTTGCTTCACCATTTAATCCAATTGGTGAACTCAAAATTAAAGCTTTGGTATTTAGGAGCTTCCTATTATTATTATTATTATTATTATTATTATTATTATTATTATTTTGGATTGAGCTTTACCCTACTAGTATGGGTATTATACTCTGGCAAGATAAGTATATTCATGACATACTCCACCGAGCAAGTATGTCTTCCTGCAAACCAATCGATACTCATATTTCTATCTCCAAACTTGCTATGGTGTCCAATTGCATGTTTTCTAATCCTACATGGTTTCGTTAAATTATTGGTGCTCTTAAATATCTCATATTAGAAATAATTGTTTTGATGTGAACAAAATATGTTAGTTTATGCATACACTCTTACAAATGCACTTCGGGCTGCCGTTAAACACATTTTGTGTTATTTGAAAGGTATATATATATTTTTTACTTCTATATCATCTGCAATTCTTCATTTACTTTACATGGTTTTACAAATGTTAATTGGGATAATAATGTTGATGACTATAAGTCAACAAGTGGTTATCTTGTCTATTTCAGTTGTACACTCAATGAAAAGAAGGGATATTGCCTTTTCTCCCGACTAACTATTCATTGCATGACTAGTCACATGATGAAGGACTGAAGTATTTGTCCCTCTCTCCGATCAATGGTTATCTGCTCATCTGACCCCAAGGTAGTACGAGCGTGTTTGGCAGCGGTTGCTTTTCAAATAACTTTTCGTGCTGAAATGCATGCCAATGATGTTTTTTCATTTTTTAAAAATTATTTTTGACTTCAGCACATCAAAACGATCCAAAAAGTACAAACAATATTAAATTTTAACAAAAAAAAAACTTTTGAATTTTTTGGAAACGCCGTTTCAACCGCATTCCCAAACACTACCTACGTATCCTATAAAAGCTGTCACAATCATTAAAAGAAAGATTACAGCTCCGAGACACCAAACAAATTCCCTAGGGAACATGAGAAATGATCTTTAAGCTAAAGATCAATCTAGAAATTTCTTGAAAATCAAGCAAACAACATACAGTTGCTCAATTTTCGACTAAGTTAAAATATAAGGCTTTAGTTGACTGGACTTCTGAGATCCTATAGCTTCAATATTTATTGACAAATCTGCAAATTGCTCCTACTTCTTTACCTATGTTTTGGTGTGATAATTTAGATGCCACTTATTTGTCCATCAATTCTATTTTTCATGTTCATACTAAATACATGGAGGTTGACAATTATTTTGTACGCAATATGATTGCCAAGAAAGACATTTAGATTTGCTTCATTTCTTTTAAGGATCAACTTATAAAAAAAAATCTTAAAATATATCTTAAAAAAATCTGTTTACAATATATCTCTTTTCCGGAGAAAAAATATTAGTAGATAATTTATTTAAAATAACCAATCAAATATTAAATATATTATGTGTTTGCATACATATAATCTATTTTCATTATTAATGACATACAATAAACATAGATTACTTAATTACTTAATGGATTTTATGTATATTATTATGATCTTTGAACTTTCAAGCTAGGCTCATTTGTGATCGAACCCAAGCTTGCTTAATTGCTACATCGTCGTGCTTAGAATAATCGAGCTCATCCCATTTGCTATGTGAGTGCTCAGATTTTTATTTGAGGGGAAAATAAAAGTTCAAATTTGACATTTGATTAAAATATGAAGAAATAGTTAATAGATATATGATTTTCTGGGTTTTAATCGTGACACTCATGTGTTGAAAGCTAGCCATTTAAGAACGAGAATTCAAAGAGATTCTCCCTGCTTAAATTTCTGTTGAGGATTATCCCTTGCTCCTCATCTCCTGGTACTTGACTTGTCTATAGGCACAACTCCCAAGCTTGGCTGCTGGCTACATAATGAAATGTAGGGTTTAAATTCCCTAATGACATATATATACACACACACCCCTGATCATCTCTTAATTTTCTAAATTCGAATTTTAAAACCATCAGATTTATGTGATAAATATATTCTTAAAATTGCTAAAAATATATATTTTTCATCTTTATTAATGTACAAGTTGATCTGAATAAATTATATCGTTTGGATAAAAAAATCCATATATATAAAACTCGTTTTATAATTTTTAATTACTCCATATCTCTATATTTGTACTCGGTTACATATAATTTTTTTAACAATAATATCAGAAAATGATCATAAATTCATATCGTATATATATGATGAATTCCATATATAGAGGAATTGATTGGTTTCATCGTATTTATTTTACTAGAAAAATATATTTTATTTGCTACTATAGAAAGAATGTCAATTTATTTCAACTTTTATTAAACCTCTTTTTTTATTTTTTATTTTTATTTATTATTGTTTACCAAACAAATCCAAGAAAATAAAGGGCAAAAAATTACACAAGTTCCATACACCCACGAGTCACGGTAGAACTCATTGAAGAATCCAATCGTGGTGTATAAGAACCTAAACCCCTTCTCCTCAGTCCTCAACTACTCCTCTCCCTCCCTCCCTCCCTCCTTCTCTTCGTTTTCTCCGTTTGATTTAAATCAGGGCTAGATCTTGACCTCTCCATCTGTTTCTCTCCCTACTTCTGTCACTTTGTTTTATGATCACTTCTTCAACTTCATTTTGAGTCATGTTATTTCCTTTTCCTTTTCACCTTTTTTTTGCTCCAGTGTTCTTGTTGATTTCCAAGTTTTTTGTTGTTTATTTCCAATTTTTTTCTGGTTCTTTATTCGTTATTTTCCACTTCTTTTTTTAAAAAAGAAATTACTCTAGAAAACCTCTTCTTCTTTTTTTTTTTCTTTTCTGTTTCTCAATTTGTTGCTCTTTAATTTTTTATCCCCACTTGTAACTACATCTATATAACCAACAAAAAAAATCAAGAAACCTCAAAACCATGAATTACCAGCAAAAAAAGAGTAGCAGAGGTGTTGGTTTTGTGTGATTTTTTTTCGCTCATAAATTTCTGGGTCTTACTGGTTTCTTAGAGGTATATATATACTCTCTGAGGGCTCTTTTGTGTTGGGAACCTTGTAAACCATTTGTTAATTGCCACGTATACTTACAAGACAGCTAGATCTCTCTAAGCTCTGTTGGTCTCTTCTTCTCTTTTCGTCTCTCTTTGTTTTCAAGTTTTCTCTAGCTTTTACTTTAGTTCTCTTACACAATCCAATATGCATGAAACATGGATCGACTTTCAAAAGTCATTGTTTGCAGGTGCAGCATCATCAAGATTCACATTCAAACAGATGTACGGCAGCTAGCTAGCTAGCTAGATAGATCATAGACAGCAATGTATTTCTTTGAAGGTGAGAATCTTGATGATGCTGCATCAGCCATAAATGACTGTATATACACACCTGAAATAGTTGGATCTAAGATTTTCTGCTTCTAAACAAGGTAAAGCTGCTCAAATCCTTAATTACGCCATATTTGTTTGGCTTTTATTACTTGTACCTAGCTAATAGCTTGGGGGGTTCATATTAGTACAATGGCCTTAAAGGAGGAGCACTACCGTAGGTCTGAAATAATTGATCCATCTTGGCTTGTACAGGAGTCTATTTGGAATTCCCATTCATCACGCTGTGAGACGTGCAGGAACTAGCATCTATAAAGATGTAAGAACGCTGAAATTAGTCCTTCATGTCATATATATTGGTTATGATCATAGTACTGCTTTCAAAAACACCCTTTTGTGCTTGTGTTTATGTATTAGCTAAGTTATTTCTGAAGACGAACTTGGTTCTTGAAGTTTAGGGTTTTGTTAATTAATTTGGTTAGGCATAAAGGAAGTTAGAGCTTGATGGAGAGTATATGAAATAGTGGTGTGTATGCTTGTTTGATTAATGAATTCTTTGTAGTTGTGTTTTTGTGATCACTCAACTAATTAATTCATGATTACGCACCTAATTAAGAGCTTAGAATTTCTAATTTCAGTTTCCATACATTCACACATACCCAAGCTTGATGAAGCAACCTGGCCACAAGTCATGGTGGAGCTTCTTTAGCATCTCCACATCACTGTTGCAGTCAACAAACTATTCATTGCTCCATGTGTGTGTGCGCGCTTCCTTGATACATCTGAATATTAATTGCTCTTTGATTTCCTCCATGATTCTAGAGTACTCTCCTTGATTACCACTATTCCTTGTGGATCAGTCAAAGGAAAAAACAAATACAATGCATTTATATGACCTTAAATGTTGCTTTTGAAATATTCTCTTAATTATAATATACTTGCTTTATTCACCATGAACATGCATGTCCAAGCAGCCTGCAGTACGTACAGAAATCTCTTTTGGATATCGCATATATATCCTTTTGTTGTTTCCTCTATTTTTGTCCGAATCTGAACTATTTCATATATACTTTTGATTTGGGTATCTTGCAGTCATTTCCTATAGAATTCAACCTTCTCATCTATGGAGTCCTTCCAAAGGGAATCTGTAAGGAAATATATATCGGGTTTCAATGTGCATGAAGAATTTGGAAGAGCACATTATTATTCAAATCACACACTAGCCGTAAGGACATGTTTACAGTCAGACTTAAGCTGGCTGAATGTCCCACAAGCAAAACAGACAATAAAACAAGAGAGAGCCTTAGCTAGCTGCAACTCAGCAAGATAAAAGATCATTATTATGCTTCTGATATGTGACTTGCATTATTTTTTCATCCTATACACGTGAGTAAACATGGGCTCATGGCCAATACGAATTGATTACAACTTCGCTCGATTGGTCTGTTAATAATTAGGTAGGAGATATTCAGATTTTTCCTCAAACATTTTACGATCATCTGTACTATGATATGCATACAAGTATTTGTTCATTAAATTGCAGAAGGACTGCTACAAGGAGAATCGCCGTAGTTCTTGGAGTTGCATAATGTTTTCTCAACGGGACCAGCTATAAATTAAGGCAAGCAAACTACGTACTTAACGACTCTAATTTTGTTTTCTGGTGCCAACAGGTGTAATTCCGGTTGGATATGACGACTTAGAGAGACCTAAAAGGGCATTGCGGTGTCTGTGATCATCTACACACAGGTACCAGTCCCTGGATCTGAAGAAGAATCTTAAGGCAAGTCATGTGGCCGGGGGCAATTAGAGACAAAAGCTGTTGTGTCAATTGACAAGTGAAGGAAAGAGTAGCAAATCATTCTTTCTTGTTAAGGTCCACAAGTACACAGAGTAGGGAAGGAAACAACAGTAATGGTGACCTATGCGATCATAGCAAATCAACTTGGTAAAAATGCATTTGAACATAATGCAATTTTGGATGTGCATGTCAGAGTCTTTCAGTGCCTACACTTTTCCATATATAGTTATTTATTGGAGGGCTAAATATATATGTATCAATGTTTCTCGTGAAAATTCAAGTCGCATTTCTGCCTTTCATTTGCCATGGCATCGATTAATCACCTTTTCTTTGAATATACGAATAATAAATTCGTTTGAAATATCCTCGGCAGCATGCAGTTAGTACATTGATTCTCAAAGTACGCTTTGGTAAAGTGATCTTTGATATGGAATTATACGAGGATTGAAGGGGTCTAATTGATATGCATATATATATATCGATTTTTTCTTATGAATTAGGAATGATCTATTAAACACCAGAGAAAAAAATACAAAAAATCTATAAAATCAGGAAACTTACTTACAATACAAAGATCTAAAGACAATATGAAGAAAAAACTGAATAAAAGTGTTAGCCATGCTACTAAATTAGTGTCTTTAATTAATAACTCCTTGCTTGGCTGGACTATCAGCTGCTTGATTGTTTATATATATAAACATGATGAAAATCAACAAAAAAGAAAGAAGAAGAAAGCCGATTGCTTGTATTGAAAATAACATTGAACGCAAATTATAAAAGTGATTGAAAATTGGTATATAATCATAGACAGCCATGTTTATGGCTATACACATGTATGCGAGAAATAGATGAAAAGAGAGATCATGGATTTTTTGGAACTAAAACTTGTTTAATGCTACACCCCGAAATCATTCTCCAAAACATTTCAGCCATTGGCAGAATTATAAAGGATCCGCTGCTAGGGTCCAGTTATTCAATGTAGGAGATTGAGGAATGATTTTAGAAAGAATATTCGATAAGAAAGATTTTCATGGAATTAATTAAATTCAAGAAATCTATTTGTGATGTACTAAATTTTTCTTCCATTGAATGAAAGAGCTGCCTTGTCCATACAAAAAAAGTCTCTATTTTTGTGTTTGGTGAAATATAATACACTTGCTTTATAAAATATCAAAAAAATTGAGAATGTTTCAAGTAGAAGGGTCGTATAAAATAAGTGATAGCTACTGTAGGAAGGGGAAAAAATTACCATATAGTAGTCAATTGACTGCGTTGTATGAATTTTTTTTTTATCTTTATATTACACTCATTACCACAATTATTAGATTTACCAACGGAATTTTCTAACGACTTTTAAATTTTAATTTTTCAGAAAACTGTTAAATAACACCGACGACTTTTCAATTCGTCGGTGATTTTGTCAAAACAAATAGTAATTAACAGTGCAATTAGAAAGTGAATAGCTACATAGCTCTCTGTAAAATACTGGTGGAATGTTTTGTTGGTGATTCTCTTTGTAATTAACATGATGAATAGTATTGACAGTTTACCAACAATTTTACTAACGGAATTACCGACGGAATAAATTATGTCAGTAATTCTGTTGGTAAAAATTGCACGTCATTATTATTTTTTTTAAAAAATAAATTTTCACTGTAATTTTCTCGGTAAATACTGAGGGAATATTTTCTGTCGGTAATTTACTAACAAAAATATTTCCTCGATATTTATGTTTGTATTTATTGATTTTCTAGTAGTGACTGCACCAATTCATTTGATTTTTTATACTAATAGTTGTTACAAATTTTAATGATATAATTCAAAATTTTAAATTATTAAGTGAAACCTTTAACAATTATAGTTTCTCGTTTTCTCTTCAAAGATGGGAGTGATCAGAAAGAGGGAAAATCATTCTAATTCCATCCAAATTAATATATTTCAGAAGACTTATTAGGCCATGCTTGAAATCCCCCTTTAAAATATGGGGGGAACAAAAGAAAGAAAATTGGAAAACAGCGAAAGGTTGATATTTTCTTAGGTCATGTTTGGGATTTGCCTCTAAAATATATTAGGAAAAGAGAAGAGAAGAGAAAATCGGGAAAATAGCAAAATGCTAGTGGAAGGCACGTTATATATGAGAGATTTGCAAAAGGACCAAAAAAGAAGTAGCCAAGCCAACAATTCAAGACTCAAATCAATAACCTTATAATAATAATAATAATATTCCATGTTTAATTATAACAAATTAAATTGGAGCACAGAAAAATTGAAAATCAATGTAGGCCTGCCACGTAGCTGTCTAATATCCTCCCATAGCTCCCTCCAATGTGAGTTGAGGGCATGGCAAGATTGATATGGTTGGCATATTCGTACGACGACGTCGTTATTGAGGGTACCATGACTGGTCCCATTCGACGGGGACCGATCTTATAAATGCTCGCTAAACCCTGCTTTCTTAGATCCCCTTTTCATGCCTTTTATACCAACATTAAGAAATGCCACAGTTCCCTGCCCCCTTTGTACCTTTTAGCCCTTGCTGTTAATCACCATCGATTCCTAACATATTCATTCACACGTCAAGGTAATTTGCTATATTATTTTTTTATTATTATTAACGCGAGTATCCGGATCAGTTTGTGTGTATCTCGACTAATTCTACAAACCCTAAAATTAACGACCATATAAACTTTCAGTGGCTATTATATTTACAATTACATGGCTCGAATTTAAAATTATATAAAAAAAACCTCTTGATTTCATGCTATTACTATTAGAACACCTAATAAATGACCTACTTTCTTTATACATAGCCAAGTTCCTAATTTTCATATTAAGAATCAATTAAATCTTATAGCTAGCTAGGAGGGGAGGAACAATAATATTGGACTCTTGGGTCCATATGCATGAAGAAAATCAACGGTCCCCACGGCGGCAGAGCATGATGATGATATCTGCTTCAATGTGGGGTTTGATCATGAGGGAGTCCCTACCGAAGATATATAATGGCAAATGCAAAATGATACCGAAATTGAATGATCGTAACAATCAGCTTTGTACGTGTGATTTGAGGCCACAAGAAGGGTGGCAGTATAAAAGGTTAAACTTTGATAATTGTGTTGATTTGTTACGTAGCCTCAAGCCCCCGCAGAATGGTCTCCACGTCCTGTTCCTTTTATGTTGTCTCAATTTTTGGAGAATAATAATAATAATAATAATAATAATTTCCCTTTTAACTGATGTCACACTAGATGTTGCCTGGCTACTGGAAGACAAGCCTCAAGTGCCATTTAAAGAGTAGGGTTAAAAAAAGAGCCGTGTTGCATGGATCACAACGAAAACCCTAGCGCTAGTAAAGCTGCTATATATGCAAAAGCCGTAAATTATTGAATACTCTTTAATGCACTAATGTACTATTTACCCTCAAGGTAAGAGTTTTATTAACCTTTGGGTAGAGATAGAAGATTATAGCAATATAACCCCAAACCTTTGTTTGTTTCTGTGAATTTAGTTGTAAATTTAAAAATATTTGATTAATTAATATAACTTTTTAAATATATATATATATAATTATAGTTTTTTTTAATTATAATTTCTCAAATCACAATCATAAAAACTATCATAATATCAAATATATACTAAGTTATTGATATTTATCTCAATTCTGATTCTTATTAGCTACCGAGAGACTGGGCAGACAGGTTTTGCACTCCCACCTCTACTCATTCCATATTCAAATTTAAATGATCAATAATGATATTTTTTATTTTTATTTATTAAAATATCAAATTTTCAATTAAAAAATTAAAAAAACCTAACCCTAAAACTGTAGTGAGAATAAGCCTAGACCACTTTCATGAGCCAGGATATAACCAGAGCCCACTATATTTATTGGGCTTGGTGGCCATGTTTAGCCCATAATTAGTACTCCTTTAAAGCCCACTTTAAAGAACCAACTTGCCTTCCTCTCAAGTCTCTAGCAACAAACGTACAGGAAAAACCGAATTGACTTCAAAAATCAGACAAGAAAACCTCTGCTTCTGAACCAAAAAAAAAAAAAAGATCCCAGAAATTCTCAATGGAGTGGAAGAGATTCTTTTCGATCCCAGTTTGTAGTGTGTTTCTTTTGATGGGTTTTGTTTATTACATAACAGTTTTCATATTTATTGAAGATTGGGTTGGGTTACAGAGCTCAGCTGGGACTTTGAATGTTATGATCTTCACTTTTATGGCTTCTTTATGTCTTTTCTCTTTTCTCGTCTGTGTTTTAAAAGAACCTGGTTATGTCCCTTCCCCTTATGTTCCTGATGTTGAAGGAGCTGCTGTCTCTCCACATCAAGAACCACTCAATCATGTAAGTAATATACAAGCAAGCATTTAAGTTTCTTCTCTTTTTTATTGTAAATGTCTGAATAGTGATGTGTTATGTGTCTTTTTATTTGATTTTGGATTGATTGATGAGAAAATTGAGGAAAAAAAAAGAAAGGTGAAATCTTGAGTGTCATTGTTTGTGGTTGTGATTTAGTTCATAAAGTTATATTATTTGGTTTTGAATTGGCTGTTGAGAAATCAAGGGAGGATATGCTTATATATTTAGGTGTGAAGTTCTGTTATTTGTGTCCTTTTGTTGCTAGAATTCGGAGGAAGTAAACCCATGCCTACAGTGCAAAGATTGAACTTTGGGCTTTCTGGGCTGTGCTAGTGTTTGATGATTTAATTGTAACTGGTTATTATGAATTATTTAGGAACATGGTGGTTTTGGTGAATGATTTATCTTTTGTTGGCTCAACTTTAGCTTCCTGTTGGTTTCCTTGATAATGGATGAAAAGAAGAATGCGGATTTGGCTCTTATTTCATTTTCTATGGAAGGATGATTCAACTTTAGGAACTAGTTATTTTGGGTTCAATTCAGTGAAATTGTTTGATTTTTGCATCGTCAGATGCTAACAACATCTTGCCTCAATTTGTTTTGTTTTCTGCAGTTTCTTTAAACTCTAATAGATAATGTTTCATATTGATTGTGCTCTTAGATCTGTTCCTTGTTTTGAAATCTAAGTATAGCGTATCCATGTGATAATAAGGTCCATAACCTGTTTTTTTAATGCAATTTTCTATAATTGAATTTCTTACTTTGTGGTTAACTTTGGACTGATTGATAATTAATCCTTGATAGAGTTCACAACTGAGGCGATGTGACAAGTGTGTTACATACAAGCCTCCCAGGGCTCATCATTGTAGGGTCTGCAGAAGGTGTGTTTTGAGGATGGTATGTTCAGCAAAAATCTTTTTTTTGCAATAACTGTTTGGTTCATGAGTTTTTAACTTGATTATCGATAGAGTTATGGATTATGTTTACTTTAAAATTGATGGCAGGATCATCATTGTCTATGGATAAATAACTGTGTTGGTTATTGGAACTACAAGGCCTTTTTTATATTAGTTTTATATGCAGCCATAGCAAGCATCTATTCTTCGGTAGGTTTATTCTGGTTTTCATTCGCACTTGATATTATATAACTTGATTGACTGAGATTACAATAGATGATTTTGTCATGCTCAGGTCATGATAATCAGCTGTGCTTTTCAGAAGAACTGGAATTTCAGTGGAAGAGTTCCTATGAAGATTTTTTTTGTGAGTGGGTATTTAATCTTTGATGGCAGTCTTTTGAATGTTTAGTTCGGTTAACTATTTAAGACTAACTTCTAAGGGGGAATAACCAAAGTACACGATCTGTATGCAAGAGAAGCTGGAAAAAGAAAAGAAAAGAAAGAATAAGAGAATAAAACCCCCAAAAAACAAGATCTAAAAGTTCATATAATTTGTTATCCATGCTCTTGTCCTTTTCCACTTGAATTCTATATATGCAAGACTGCATCATATGAAGGATAGCAACTTACAAGGTCGAACATGGCAATTACCCACCATAGAATGAGGTTGTAAAGGCAGTTTTGGGCGATAGTCAGGGCTACAATGGTTCTGAATAGCATTTAAAAATGTATAAACTTTTCCAAGATCATTCTGTTGCTTAAGATTCTTTTCTTAAAAATGTTTCCCAAGATTGCTTGAAAAATAAAGTGAAGCCATGAACCTTTTGGTCTCTTATTCAGCCAATAAATCAGTTTTAAACAGAAGTAGAGGGTCTTGAATAAGCCCTGTCTAAATGGTTCTTACGGACTAGTAAAAATACTTGCATTCAGTATTTGCTGACTTATCCTTTCTCTTAATTCTTGTTCATTCCTGAGTATTCATGCAAATAGACTGTTTTGAGTTTTCAGGGCTTATTAAGAAATCTGACATAGGGCATTTTAGGTTGTTTCTGGAGCAATGATGTTTGGCTTGAGCATAACATTTGGAACTCTTTTGGGTTGGCATATTTACCTCATTTCTTGCAATATGACAACCATTGAAGTGAGTATTCAATTCCAAAGTAGATATGCAACATGCTTAATTTTTGTGGTTATTGATAATAACTAGAATGGGTCTTTTCCAGAATTATGAAGGAATACGTGCAGCATGGTTGGCCAGGAAATCTGGACACAGTTATCGACATCCATTCAACCTTAGTGTTTACAAAAATATCACCTCGGTCTCTCTCTCTCTATCTCTGTATCCATTTGTTCTTTGCCCTTTTAATCCCATAAGTTGCTAAGTAATCTGCTTTTGATCAGGTATTGGGTCCAAACATACTGAAATGGTTATGCCCAACTGCAGTAAGCCATCTAAAAGATGGAATGAGCTACCCAACTGCACATGATAGTTGATATATATTTCTGGGTTCGTGATCACCTGCTAAAACATTAGTGGATTTTATGCAATTTTTATCATCATGCAAGGATCTACTGTTTGTTCATCCTTGATGCGACTATCTGATGTAGGTAGAGGCTAGACAGCTGACTGGAAGCAACAAGAGTGCTCTCTGGATAAGCTTATCACGTGTTTAACTTAAAGAAGATGATCGATCATACTTTTTTACATACAACAAAAGTAGGAATTTTTAGTGAGATAAGCTACTGTTTATTTATACCCGCTAGAGTCCAAGCCATGGTGTTGCTATACGAAAGATTTATAAGTTGTACGTTAAATTTTGTCATGTAATGTACATACCAGATTGTTTCCTGTTCATGAAACCAAATAACCTAGAACATCCTTCCAAGGTTTCGTGTCATTTGGGCTATTCTGCTATTTGTTGATAGAGGTTTCAGTCTTATTATATCAGCCGGCCAATAGATAAAATATTTACAATCTACAATATAAAAACCGTTTTGAGTTACTGTTGGACTGGAGATTTGATCGCATATATTCACAACTATTGTAGATGGGAGTTAGCAGGGAAGAATTTATGGGTCTTGGATTTGGTACGATACATGGCATGGTAACGGAAATTTGCAGGTGACCCTCGATCACAGAACAAAGAATGGTTAGCTTTGTTCTCATGATGAAAGTTGTCTGTCAAAAACGTGGACGGATAGAAACATTCACTCGTTGAGAACGTCGTGATGGAGATAAAACATCAATTGACGAGGAAGGAAGACAGCGTTATGAGACCTTCGAGATCGAGGGCTTTTGGTTATTTTTTATGATGTTTTTTATGTTGAAATGTATTAAAATAATGATTTTATTTTATTTTTTAAAAAAATATATTTAAATTAATGCATTCAAAACATAAAAAATTTTAAAAATTCAAGTTTAGCCGTAATTTCAAACGCTCCCCGAGTACATATGGCTTTTAAGATCCAAGAACAATTAAGCCACTCACTCTGCCTATTTACGTCTTCTAGTTCAGTATACAGTTCGTTCTCTTTCTTCAATGATTTTTCGATTCGCACTTGAATGCAACAGCGAAAGTTTTTCATTAATCTAAATTGAACTTCCTCAATAATTGAGAGAAGCTTGGAAGTTGAGTAGAGAAAAGCATGCCAATCTTCTTTCCATGCATGATCTCATTGCCTACACGATAGTTAGTGCTTTGACTGTTACCTTTGATGTGTATCGTTGCTTTTATGGTTGTAATCATGGATTTAGGGCAATTATTCAAACTGTGTAGTTTGGACAGGTGAAACATTGTTTTCTTAGAAAATTGTTCTTGTGATTGACACGCGGAATCCATTTTGTACAAATGGCATGATTTGGACAAGATTTAAGGACATAGTTTATCAACGAAGATTCATCTCGAATAGACTGGAAACGTCACAAGATTCTAAACAGGAGAATTCGCGAGGCTTATCCACTTTGCATGATTCCCTCGCACTTACCTTTTTACCTTTCTGCTATTTTATGTCTGGAATGGTTTAAGAGAATTGTATAATATGTGATTCAGTCACTTGGAATATTGCTTAGTGTTTGGTGCACTTTTGTAGATTAATCTGGTGGGCCTTTTTAATAATCAAAAGTATAGCGACGAATGGCAAGAGTCTCCCACTAGTCTCCCACAATGTCCATCCTTTTGGTTAATGGATGCTCTTCTCATGTAGTTGGTGGTGTACAGAGCTGATGTTCAATACGGTTCTTCCTCGAGTCCTGGATAGTGCAGATGACATCAGGCAGCATAAAGAACTTGACGTTAGACACCCTAAGAATCATTTGAATCCAATGGTTCAGATTTAACATATATCACAGGGTCGTGAAACATGACAGGAATCACAGGATCAAAATCTAAGAAATTAGACTGTTTACAGCCAAGGATGAGTCTTTGTGCACTTCAATTCAATAATTTTAGACTTAACGAACATGATGAAAGAGAACATGAAGGCATCTCAATCCTATTCACAGATCTCATCATGCGTGAGGTGATCACATACTTGGGCAAAAGCATAGGTCTATCTTACCAGTTATCAACAGTTTCTTAAGCCAAAACTTGTGGACAGCTTCACTGATCCAAGAACACCTTGTAAATGAAGGCACAAGTTGATGCTTTATTTTTTTAATCATTAATGTAGGTGTTCGGGTTAGTTTACGCGTATCTCGACTAATCTCACAGACCTTGAAATTAATGACTATGTAAATCTTTAGTGACCCTGAGATTTATTAAATTTAAATTAATAATTTCTAAAAAATAAATTTATAGTCTGATTAATTGAGTTACGCTCTCAGGATTAATAAGATATGCTTTGATTCCCCATAAAACGTGTTTCTTACATCCACTCCCGTTCTTGTCTCTCTGTATCTTTTCATCAACCACCTTGCAATTATTTCAGAAGACTTCAAAAGATTCGTAGTCTGTAGTCTACCTTAAGCAAAGTGAAATTAAAATATGATGTAGCCTCTAATCAAGGATCTCATCAAATCTCAAGATACATTTTTTGCTATATATATATATATATATGTTTCGATCATGGTCAAAGCAATAGCTGAAACAGACTCAACCCGCCAACAATAATTGCAAATAAAAAATGACAAGGTGGAGAAACCACCAGCTCAAGGCAACAACAAGCATAAACCCATCCCTCAAAGATGAAAAAAACAAAAAACACCAGCGAGATGTAACCGAACCACATGACCCCTTCATTGGATCTTTCTGATATAGCCACCATGTATGTGGACCGAACATCGTGTGTTGCCTGAGCAAGCTAGGTGAGGCTATAAATGTTAACATCACGCAATGTGTCGTGGAGATAAGCACTAGATTTTTATATAAGCTTGGATGCTGTGAGTCTCTCTTGGTAGATAATGTGACACCATCAATAATATCATACTGGTTTTCATCAAATCATATGATGATGCTTCTGACTCCTCCAGAAAACGAAGTGTGAGGAAAGGCAATCTGAAGGCCACGTTATTGATTATTGCTGATTGCCAACCAAACTTGTATTATTCAAATGGGAAAGGTGACATACGGACATCACCCTTGATTCCGATTTGATTCCAAATGCCACAGTGCTGCTAAAATGCTATGCTCAATATTCCCAAGAAAGTAATCGCTCGATAGAATTTAGGGCATACCCACTTCTGTTCTCCATCTACATGGATTCATGCTCTCTGAGTTGGTATGTTGAACCCTTTGTTTCTCTTACAATCTCTTGCCACACACCAAAATCAATGACATTAACCAGGTTTTTTTGGATCCGCCCGTAGAATTGTGAAGATGAATTTAGGGTAAATCGTTTAGATTTGTTTTTTAACTTAACTTCAACAAATCATTTTGGGTTATTTCTTCGAATTGAACCCTCGATTCAAGATGAGTTTTACCATGTTTTAAATCACAAAAAAAACTGAAATGCATTATCAAAGACGACGAAGCATCCCATCATGGGCCCTTTGCTGATTAGGTCAGTCAACTTCCATTCATCTATAGAATTGAAGTAATCATGCGCTATGAGAAACGAAGAAATTATTGATCTATCCGAAACGAAATCACAAGGACAGGCATCTTATCCGCAATGCTGAGAATCCCCTGCGAGGAAAAGGCAAAGCATGTGCATAAAATCAATCTGTGATGCTGCATAATGAAGCCGTTTGATGCGATCGGTCTTTGTCCTCTGTCGGTAAATTGATTGGTTGCTCGTTTTTGTAGTCTGTACTTGTACAGTTGTACTCCTCCTGGAGAAATTGAGAGGTTAAATAAATCAAGATCCTCAGATGTTTATTGAATTCGGAAGAACCTCTTCCTCTCAAAATAACTTGATGAAAACTGTTTGTACCAAAGACAAGAAGGTCATTAATTGATCTGGGTTTTATTATTTACAAATTTACAATGGAATACCATGTCTAACCTTTTGTTGCTTGGAATTGACCGCTGGATTATACTGGTTGTTACCCTATCAAATATCAAGTTTCGAGTCTCCTGAGTTTAAGGACTGCTTGTTTTTATATTTAAAAAAAAAATTAATTTTTTTTATATTTTTTTATACTTAAATTTTGTTTGTTCAGATAGTTTTGACTTGTTGATATTAAAAATAAATTTTTAAAAAATAAAAAAAATATTATTTTAATATACTTACAAATAAAAAACATTTTTAAAAAACAACCACTACCATAAATATCACAAATATTAAATGGATACTAAATTTAATTGTCATACCTGGTTCTAGTGTTTGATCCAAAAAAAAAAAAAACTTGAACCAAAGTTAATTCACATATTATTAGATTAACTTAGGCTAGTTATTTTTTTTTATGGTAATGTTGTTTTACATAGCTAAATCAAAATCTAGAGAGGGTGTTTGTAAGAAATTACAGAGATAATTTATGGAAACTCCAAATTCAGAAGCTTTTTAAGTTGGGAATCTCCCAACTTTATCAATTTGAAGAAATTTTCACGTATTCTAGATTCAACTAGGGACCGACAAGAAAGAAAATAAAGCTTATAACCAGAATTGACTTTGTTTTTATTCTTTTGAAAATTAAAGGGACCACAAATTTATAATTGGGACAGTATGGGGATTAAAATGCATATTTCACACAAACTTTGTTGAAGCCTCTTTGGTCTCCTGGCTATTAATCTAGCCCTTTCTTAATAAATTAACCCTGGCCTTCGATTTGACAATTTAAAAATGAAATAAAAAAAGGTTTTGTAATGAAAAAACGTTCATTGCGAGGAGGAACAATAATCCCCTACGCCTTTTAGTTTATAGTGCAATTGTTTCAAAATCAGATCTTAGAACAAAGTGTGAAGAATAGATCACTAGTGTTGACTTGGATTTATTTAATTTAAATTTATTTATTAAAATAATATTATTTAATTATTATTTTTTAAATAAAATAAAAAGTTTTTAACTAAGTCGGTCAATTATTGTACTATTTTATTTTGTAATAAAAACCAACACAAGCCTGAGATGAACCGGTTCGGGTTTTATGACGAGGATGAATTTTAATTTTTTTTATTAATATGAATGTCTAGGTTAAATTGTGTGTATCTTAATTAATCCAATAAATTTTATAGTTAATGATTATATAAGTTTTTAGTAGTTATTATATTATTAATCATAAGATTCAAATCTAAAATTATAAAAAATTAAATTTTTTAATTTCAAGTTTTTATCATTAAATTATGTAGTAGATAAATTCTTAAAAATATGCTAAACAGCCTAGACATCATGATAATTCCGAAAATTAATAAAGTGTATAAAGGGGCTGCTAGTTTTATTTATTTATGGAAGATACTCGACAGTTCTGTTGCCACGTAGTGCTGCCTTTCCTGGCAAAGTGACAAACATCATAGCAAAAACATTAATAACGCATCCGGTTATTTTTTTATTTTAAAATAATTTTTTTATGTTTTTCATGCCATTTTAATATTAAAAATAATTTTTAAAAAATAAAAAATTATTATTTTAATATATTTTCAAATAAAAAATACTTTATAAAATAATTAATATTATACTTCCAAATCATATTTGAAGCTGCAAGCAATTACAGAGTTATAGATTATGTTATCAACCATCTTCTTCTTTCTTCGTATTAAAAGAAAGCTGCTAATTTTTTGGTTTTAAAAACAAGGTTTTTCAAACCAGTTTTAATGTTTGGATAATAAAAGATAGGAAGTAGACTCTTAAATTTAAATATATTTTTTTATAAAAAAATTTTTTATATATTTTTTGAATTGGTTTGATACGGTAATTTCAAAAATATTTTTTAAAAAATAAAAAAAAATCATTTTAATATATTATAATACAAAAAATATTTTAAAAAATAATTATAATTCCACTCCCAATATAGTTGCCTTAACCATTAGGTGATCTTAAGAGTCGGGGTTGGCTTTTGTACATGCTGATTAAGTTTTTCACACAATTAGTTAATTAATAGATAATGATCAAGTTTTTAACATAATTAATATATTTTAAAATGATTTAATTGAAACGGTTTAGATAATATCAAGGATTTTTAAAAAAATAATAAAACAATATTATTTTAACAGAAATAATTCACTTAAACTGATCCATTAAACCATATATTAATCCAATAACTTCTAGTTACCTGACCTCTCTTTTTTCAGGCAAGTCCCGAGACCAGATCTGTTAACTATATTTATAACCTGAGCGAAGCAAAGACAACAACTATAATTCTATAAGCAAGCGATATAGGGTGAAAACCATTACAGTGCCAAGAGACAAGCAGAAGAACACATCGGTTCGGTCAGTGTTTTCCGTTGCTGTTTCTCTCGAGTCTCAAAAAACCAGGCCTTTCTCTAGTCTTTCACGAGTTTATTCAGATCCTAGATTCGAGAAAACTCTCTCTTTCTCTCGATTCCTTAACTATATTAACGACTCACCTTTTTCTCCCCTTATAGGCTCTCTGTGGGATCTCGAAACAACGAGGAGAAAAAAATAAAGCAGCAGCAAAAACTTTCTTTCTCTACGTACGTTAGACTTTTTACTCTAAGAATCCTCCTTGTTTGGTTCCTTGGAAAGTTGAGGAATCTTGATAACGTCTTTTTCTTCGCAGTTTGCGAATCATCCTTTATGTTCGTTCTCTTTTTTTCACTGTGAAGTATGTTAAACGTTTTGTTTTCCTAGACAGGAAAATGGAACCTCTTACATAGAAAGGAAACTCCATTACTTTTGCCTTTCGTTTTCTGTATTTCCTTTACAACGAAAGATGACTAGGAGGCGGAGTAGAGTTCCTTTTGAATATTTCAAACGCATATTGCCTTGAAAATTATATTAATTTCCAAGCTTGCTTACATTCCCAAATTTAGATCTTCTTTCAGATGGTCATTCTGCGTTTGCTTTTCATGCGTTTGTTTCTGATTTATGTTTCCATGATTTTATTAACCATAACAATTGTTATCTCCTTTTATGTTATTCAGTAAAAAAAAAAACTAGTCAGAACAAGCTGCGAAGTGCAGATGCTAGAAAACTAAAGCTACCAAATCCTATAGGATAAGAAGTGATCAATTTCAATTTGAGGTTCGTGGCATCTCTCTTTTTAACTTTATTTTTTTAGCATTTAAATTTTTTCATAGCCAATAATTATTTGTTTTGTTGTGTGAATTTTAGCTGGGATTTTTGAAGGAGAGAGAAATAGGAGGGGGCAAAAATGAAGAATTCAGTATCAGAACAGAATTTTTACATAGAAAGTGAAGAAGAAGATGAAGAGAAGGAACTTAACAGAGATGGAGAAGGTGAAGCAGATGTTAATGGAACAGATTCTGATGAATCTTTGGCCGATGATAATCGTCAGCAGAGTAAAACCGGTTCTTACAACACATCTTGGCCTCAAAGTTACAGGTTTCTCTCATTCACTCTGCTCTGTTTTGCTCTGTTAATTTCATGTCATGTTCAGTCTTGGACTTTCTTGATGCTTTAATTCATCAAAGAAAACATGTTTTCAGGGAAATCAGATCATGGGATAACTTTAATAGGCCTTTCATAACGGGAAAGTGATCATTTTAGGGCCATTGGCTCACTGATTCATAATGGTTAGGAACCAAAAGGCTTGGAAAAAAGTTCTGTTTTATTGTAATTTAGTCGTTCAGTGAATGATTTTTCTCGTCACCTAGATCAATACCTTATCCTCTACAGTACCTTTTCTTGTCTATTGAGCAGTGATCTGATGTTAATGAAATCAATCTGTGAACTATAAGTCTATAACTAGCAAATCCATTAATCCTAAGGTATTTCATTAATATGCATTTGCTGCTATTTCTAGTTCCAGATACTTATCTACGGCTGTTAACTGATGTTTCAGGCAATCCATCGATTTATACAGTAGTGTACCATCTCCAAATCTTACTTTTTTGGGGACTCCTACACTATCAAGATTAAGCAGTTCGTATCTTTCCTCTTCACTTACAAGAAGACACACACCAGAATCGTTACCTACTGTTGTAAAGCCTCTGCTAGACAAACCAGAAGACGAGCAACTTCCACCACAAAGGCGTAGTTCTCGTTCTCTACTGCCTCCAACTCTATTAAGAAGGTCATCATCCATTAGAAAGGATGAGAAACTATCCCGGGCTTCGCATGAGCTTCCCATGTCTCGTCAAAGCTCATTTGGACAAGCTCTGCTTAATGGTAAGTTGAAACTAACACAATGGACAATGGCCGGCACGCTCTTGGGCAAATCCAGACCATCCATTGTAGCATGGCCCTCACACAATCGACGGCTTGGATTTGGCCACGACTGTCTAAAACATCCTCTTACACAGTATTGTTATTTGTTAGCAATCATCCTACCTGTCCCCATGGAGCCACTTGCCATATCAGGATTAGTACGGCCATCAAACTTGACACTAACTAGACCCTACAATTGCCGGGACCTCCTCATCAACCAATGATATTACAGATTATGTTTTATTATTTTGTTGTCATCACTTGCTTACATGGCCCTAGGTTTAGCTCCGTGACATCTTGTTTTTTAGTGTCTCCATGGGTCAGCTAATATGGCTTGCGTGTCTGAGACTATATTTAGGAATAGAATATTGCCTGTAGCAATAAATATCTTCAAACAACCAAAACTACCTTTGAAATATGATGGAATGATTTGTTGTTTATGACCTTTAATATAGGATTTGTAGGCGGGGACCCTTTGTTCGCTTCTCATTATTATCTCCCTAAACATCAAAACAACCATGTTTCTGTTTCATGTTTTCGTGGCTTAGTTTGCACATGCTGCACATGTATCTGTCTCGTTGTTCTTGAGCCTTTTGGCCTCTTGCTGTATGTTAATGTAAATTATTTACTAACAATTAACTGTAAATCTGCAAGCCTTGGCGTCAAGTTGAATTCTTGTATGCTGAACTGAAAAGGATTGTTTAATTTAGTGGTTACTGTGTACTTGTCGTGGTTCATGATGCAGGCTTGAATGTTCTGTGTGGAGTAGGTATTTTATCTACTCCTTATGCTGCTAAAGAAGGAGGATGGCTAGGGCTATCCATATTGCTCATCTTTGCAGTTCTTTCTTTTTACACTGGGATGCTCTTGCGTTACTGTTTGGATAGTGAACCAGGACTCGGAACTTACCCAGACATTGGCCAAGCTGCCTTCGGTACCGCCGGTCGCGTTGTCATCTCAGTAAGTCTAGTTCTTAACTTCCATTTCCTGCAGAAATTGCAGTTAAAATGTTGGATTGATATGCAAAACTTCTCCTCTTGAACTTAAATCAAGCACTGGTTTACAACTTTGACTATAGACTGATACTGTCGTTTTTGCCTTTGTTTTTTCTTGTTGCAGGTAATATTGTATGTGGAATTGTATGTAAGTACAGCTGGCTTTTCCTGGATTATTTACTCTGTGTTTTAATCAATTCAACATGATTGCCTCTAGGAGAGAATAAGATGGTAACCTATATCCTGCTGGGGCCAATTAAATTATTTGGTCCCAAGTTTTGGATCTTATTTGACAGCATTATTTTCTCTACCACTTGCTTGCACCGTAGGCCAATTAAAAAAATAATGATATTTGTCTTTCAAAATCGTCTTTATTTGGCTATTAGTCACTCAATGGTGAATAGATCGTCTGTTTAATTTATCATAAACAACCATGGAACTTATGAACTACAAATAATAACCCAAGGCAACAACTTTTTTGCTGCTATAAATATGCAATTCTGTCACCATTGGCCTAGGTGATAAATTTTGGTTCATTGATATAGGCTAAAGTGGATTAATGTCCTTAGAATCTTCATGCATTTCTCTTTTGTTTCATTCCTGTGAATGTCATTCGTAGTGACGTATGCAGAAGCCTTATAATTTGATAGACTAATGTTACCTGTCCAAATTTTTTGATATGCCGCAGGCTTGTTGCGTTGAATATATAATTTTGGAGAGTGATAATTTATCCTCGTTGTTTCCAAATGCAAAAATAAGTTTGGGTGGATTTGAGTTGGATTCCCACCATTTTTTTGCATTGATGACCACCCTTGCCGTTCTTCCTACTGTTTGGCTTAGAGACCTCAGTGTCCTTAGTTACATTTCCGGTAGGTGTTCTGAAATCAAGTTATTTTGAATTTTAAACATTTTTCAATGGACGTCAAAATGATTTGATTCACATTTTTCTTCTTGAGTAACCCATATCATCTATCCATGAAACAATTTTCTTAAAAATGGAATAAGTTGAAAAGGCTGCAACGACACAATCTGCTCATCAGATTAAGCAGCAATCTTGTTTTGAGAAATTCTAAAATTTCAGCCCTTTTCTTCCAGCTGGTGGAGTTATTGCATCAATTTTGGTGGTCCTGTGTTTGTTTTGGATTGGTTTGGTTGATAATGTGGGCATTCACAGCGAAGGGACGGTACTCAATCTTGGAACTCTTCCTGTTGCCATTGGTCTCTACGGTTATTGTTACTCAGGACATGCTGTTTTTCCGAACATCTACACTTCCATGGCACAGCCTAACAGATTTCCTGCAGTTCTCTTAGCATGGTAACTTAAGTTTCTCTACCTCCTTTCTTCATCGTAGGAAACTTGTTCTAGTTTTACTCAAGAACACTGTTTCTTATTTTCAAAATAGCTGCCTGTGATTTCAAGTGTTCCTTACTTCATGTTCCCTTGGTTCTGTTATCCATACAGCTTCGGTATTTGTACTTTGATGTATGCTGGAGTTGCTTACATGGGGTACACGATGTTCGGAGAAGAAACAGAATCTCAATTCACTCTTAACTTGCCTCAAGATCTAGTTGCCTCGAAGGTTGCTGTGTGGACTACGGTATGCTCATCAGTTCTTACAGTTCTTTGGAAAACATACTTTAACCTGTTCTGTATGTTCTCTTCCTTTGTTGTCCTGTAAGAATTAGGATTCAATTTTTTTCTTACAGGTTTTTAATTTATTGTCTGTTCTCTTGCAGGTAGTTAACCCCTTTACCAAATATGCATTAACCATGTCTCCAGTGGCAATGAGTCTGGAGGAGTTGATACCATCAAACCACATGAAGTCTCACATGTATGCGATTTGCATTAGGACAGCACTGGTGATCTCTACCTTATTGGTCGCTCTCTCCATCCCTTTTTTCGGTTAGTCTCCCTTAATTGTCACCTTATGTATTATTTTACACCATGTTTCTTGCAAAACCAGTTGATTTTCATCAAACTTGCAGTTTTATATTCCATACCTTGTTTGGTTACAACTTTATATCATCGACATTTCCTTTCATTGCAGGTTTGGTCATGTCACTGATTGGATCTTTACTCACAATGCTTGTGGTAAGTTTTCTGCAGCCATTAATTTAGCTTCCTTATCTGTGTCTTGTTTTGCCATTTGACCTCTCCTATGCTCTTCAAAAGTTTGAAAACGTGGTTTGGTTGAATTAAACTAACAAGTAAATCTATAACAGACCTTGATACTTCCTTGTGCTTGCTTTCTGAGCATCTTGAGGGGTAAAGCAACGAGATTTCAGGTATCAATGCCTCCATTCACAAATTTAGAACAGCTTTTAACATCTTCCTTCTACTTCCCTTTCTGGTATTAAATATTGTCAGCACTTTCTGAAGCATAATTGATAGGCTTGACAGTGCTCTCGTTCCCTTTTTTACTGTTGTTTCTGTAGATTGCAGTTTGTATCATAATCATTGCAGTGGGAGTTGTATCATCAGCGTTTGGAACCCGCTCATCCCTATCCCGAATCATTGAGAATTTGAGCACGTGAGATTTTGGGTTTCTTCTCCAACAACAGTAGAAACGAGATTTCCCTTTTAAGTAGTTTACCTCCTCCTTCTCCATTCCAATTTTGAGACAGTTTTGATGTTTGAATCCCCTGTTCCCTTCAGTGCCCTCGTAACTTGAAATTTTGCGTTCTTGTAGACGAGATTTTATTAGAAACAATGATGAAGGTCTGTCGTTTTTTCCTCTCTTTAAAACAAGCTCGACTGATTGAGGATTTTTGGAAATTTCAGAAAACCCAGCAATTGTTGTGATTCATGAGGTCTCACATCAAGCTTGCATGACAAGATTAGAGAAAATAAATCAAATTCAAGAAGACCAGAAGGACTTTAAGCTACTATGCATTAATTTTTCAATCAAGCACAGGATGCGGATCCACATATCTAAAATTATAACAAAACAGCTAAAAAACATGGGGTGGGTTTCACGGTTAAAATGAACAATAAACGAATTGACTTCTTCTTTTTTACTTTTTTCTTTCTTTCAATTTAATCCTCTTATATCCTAATTAAATGAAATAAAATTTTAAATTATCATAAAAATATAAAATTAAAAGAAAAATAATCGAAAAGTAAAACACCAAAAAAAACACACATCACACCACATTTAACACAATCATTTTAATTCTAAAGTTTATTTTTCAATATTTAATTTTGAGAAAAGACAAAAAAAGTTGTCTGGAAAAAAATAAAAAAATAGTTGGTTATGCAACTTTTTTAACAAAAAAGCTTGTAGTTTTTTATGTTAATTAGTTTTATTTGACGAGAAAAATTTAGTGATGGTAGTTATTTCCTTTAAATATTTTTGAGAAAGAAAATTAAGCTTGGTTTAAAGATTTTTTATTTAGTTGATTTTTGTTAATTTTTTGGTGATTTTGAGAGTGTTTATGGTGTTGTGAAGATATTTTTAAATGAAAATATTTTAAAAAATATAATTTTCAACCCTCAAAACCCCTCCCTGGCATTTCCGACCTTCATATTGGTTATTGTAATATAAAATGCAATCTAGTAGACAATATGTTATTATTATTATTATTATTTTAAAAAAAAAGGGGATAAACAACATTCATCATCTAAATAGAAAAAATTACTTGTTCACATGCGGGGCTGCCTCAAGCCCACATGCCTCCATATTTTTTAAAGGCTTAGGTGCATTGAGCCACTCAAGTCTATGCACCTGGATTTTTTTTTTTTTAATAAAAATTATTTTTTTTTATTTTAAATTTTTTACTTATTTTTAATATTTAGTTTATTGGAAATTTTTTTATATATATAGTATCATATAATTAAAAAAATATATTTATATTAGTTGAATCTCTTTATTACTAATTAGTTTAGGAACATATTTAATTTATAATTAAATTTCTATGTCTAAAATATGGTTAACAATAACTTATTAACTCACTAGATATTCAACGCGTGTCTATATACTCAATTTAACATTGTTTTGATTTTTTTAAAGTAAAAAATAGCTTGAAAAAAATGAAATTTCATTTTTTAAAATTTCAAAAATTAAGAAAAAGGATCGAATAGAGAATACTTTATTTCTTTGGTATCGCATTAACATTTTTCTTCCATGACAACCTCCTCGCTTGATCCTGAAGTTAAATACACACACACACACACATATATATATATATTCTTTGTTTCAAAATTCATCAATTAACCTTCGAAAGAAGTTCTTCACATGTAAATTAGATTCTGGGGTTTTAATAATAAATTTTGGAGGAGGAGAGACTTGACCCTCTACGTGTACGTTAACATTTTAACACAGGATCGCAAAAATGCAATACGCATAAATTAATTTATCACTTAGTTGTATTATTATAAATTAAAAGAGATACAAGATCACCCCTGTTATTGCATCAGGAATTTATTCTGATGATCAGCTCAATATTCATATATATGATGATCACCCAAGACAAGGATTTAGAGCTTGTTTGGTAGTGTGTTCCGGTTGCTTTTCAAATAGCTTTTCGTGCCAAAATACAAGCCAATGATATTTTTTGATTTTTTAAAAATTATTTTTGACATCAGCACATCAAAATGATTTGAAAACACTCAAAACATATTAATTTGAAGTTAATAAAAAAATAAAAAATTTTTAAATTTTTTCAAAAACGCTTTTGAAACGCAGAAACAAACATGCCCTTACTCACTCGAAATCACCTTCTGCTACGTACTGACAATGAGCATCTGTGCACCCTGCTGGGCAGCGGGACGGACAATCAGAGTCACTTGAACAATATCCTGGGCTTCAGCTCCTTCTGGAAAACCTGCACCAAAATATTATTGTTTTTTTTTGTCTTATTCATATATCTATTGATTTGTTAACAATGAAAAAGAAAATATATTTAACAATAATGAGAGAGAGAAAATATGAGAGAGACTTACAGGTCGTGGAAAATACCAAAACAAACACGAATAGCAACTTCAAAGAAGCTTTCTCCATTTTTATTTGTTTTTTTTCTCTTGTAGTGTTGTGTTTGCTGAGAAAAATTGGTGTCTAAAGAAATTCTAGGTAGTGGGTATTTATAGAGAAGAAATCTTGAAATTCATGTAGCATGATAAGGATATTTCCATGTATATATCAGATATCAATAAGTTTTGAGATTATTTCAAATATGTTCTTTTAGGGCACCGTTGATTAAATTTATATAATTTAAATATTTCATTTATATGATTGAATGATATACTTCTATAATTGAATAGATCATAATCCATAGCCCTTTGTGTTGATTTAATATATTTATGTGGATGTTCAAATGATAGATGCAGAGAACTTCTAGGTACGTTGTATGTATAGAGAAGAAATAGTAATATTCTTGTGGGATACCAAGTTTATTTATATATATATATATATTCCAACGTTTATTTTTTAGTCTGACAACTCTAAAAAAAACAAATTTCTTTGTTTGGCAGATATTATCATATTTGGATTTTCATATAAATCAATTAAGAACATTATCAATTGATATATCAACAAAAGATTATTATTGTCTAGGTGTGTGTAAAAATCAATTACTTAACAAATAAAATAGGTTACCATGATTAGAAAAAAAAAACTCTGTAATGAAAAATGAAAAGCAAAGAAGAAAAGAATGTGATATTTAATTATTGCAGATTGAGTTTATTGGATTTCAGGCTTGATAATTTATTTCGTGTGACTTGATATGGGGCATTCGAGATGTTGAAAAAATTTTTTGACACTCGGTTAAATAATTGATTAGGCATAATAAAATTTAATGGTACAGATTTAAAACAATTAAAATTTAAAAGATTAAATTTAAACTAAAACAAATGATGAAATCCTTTTCTGTCAAATTAGAGACTAGATTGGATGAACAAGGAAAAAATTATTGGCACATATACCACGCACATCAACAAGTCATAACAAGAGTGTCAATTTTGTAACCATCTACGTGGTGGCCTAATGGTAAAAGCTTGGGACCAAGAGGTTTGTTTTCTCTGTGGTCTCGGGTTCGAACCCTAGATTGCTCATATGATGGCCACTGAAGGCTTACATGGTCGTTAACTTCAGGGCCCGTGGGATTAGTCGAGGTGCGTGCAAGCTGGCCCGGACACCCACGTTAATCTAAAAAAAAAGTGTCAATTTTGTTTTGTTTGGCTTTCTATTTTTTCAATTGAAACGATATGTTTCAGTTTCGAATCGTTTCAATGTGTCGTTTCAGGGTTATATTATTCATAATATATATATATATATAACTTAAAATATTAATTCAACAAATATAATTTCAACTCAAATCCAAATATAAATTAACTTGAAATTATAAAATTCAAATTTCAAATTTCAAATACAAGTAAAATGTGTGAGTTGAATTGATATGACCCGATCGACTTCACGAGACCAAAGACAACCTGAAATGCTAGATCGGAATGACTGGAATGGAACTAGAACGGAATGGCTGGAATTTGGGAAATATTTCCAAAACATAACTAAAGCAAGATGAAACTTATTTTGATTTGATTTGTTTTTTTTTTTTTTTGAACTAGAACGAGATATACCAACCATTTCAGATGAAACGAATCGGAATTAAAAACCTTGAGTAAGAAAGGTTGTACCATTATGATGGCATGTGCGGCGAGCACAAAGCTCCAAACATGGCCTTTTCATGGTACTAATGGAATCATTACAGTGTGGCCTTCCTTACATGGCGGTGCATAATGATGAAGGCCTTCTGATATTGCTTTGACATTGTCTTTTTTTTCTTTCTCTTTTCTCTCTCGTCTCTTTAATTTATGAGATTGACTTTATTTTATATTTCTTATATCAAATTTGATCCATATTTTTTTCAATGCTATTTTTAGCAATAATTGTTCTTTGTTTTTACAAAATTAATGCTTGATAAATCATAAAATAATATTTTAAATCATGAACATGTGAGATGCGAGATGAAAAAATATTAAAAAATGGTAATACAACATAAAAGGAAGACATAATTCATTATGGACTACAATAGTTAATTCATTATAGACATAAAAAAACCCATGGTGGTTTTTTTCTTGGTTCCCTTAATTTTTTTTGTCGTTTGACTTTTTTTTTTTCTCAATTTGATACATTCATATTAGGTTGATTTAGGATTGGATTTTATTTCAGTTGATTTTGTATTTGGTTCTCACAATCTTCTGAAGAAGTTTCGATGTTAAGTTAATTCTTAATTTTGTAAAATAAAATTTTATTTTATTTATGAATCAATAAAAATTTTGGAGATCCAATTTCAAGCTGGTTAAATAAATATTCAACCTCTTTTATTAAAAACAAAATAATATTTTTATCCCAAATTTATATTCAATCTTTATTGCAATTAATATATTTATTATTATTATGTAATGAGACATATAATTCTCAATTTATTGAAGGAAAGATATCATCTTTTCAATTTGCAATTAAAAACAACACTCACGTCGTTTCTTGCTTTCAAAAAAAAAGCATTTCTCCATTGCGCGTGCGGAATCGAACTAGTAGTCAACTAAAACAATTGGGTAAGGGGCACATTATCTATAAAGAAACAATATACAGGGCAAAATCAGAATATTTAGGGACCAAGATGAAAAATATCCTTAAATGTTGGGCTTAAAGTAAGTTCTTACAAGACATCGTTCTGAATGGCGAGTACACTTCGTCCCTGCACCAAATTTACATCTTTTAAATCAAATTTAACGATAAAAGCTCATAACATATATAACTCAATATGTTCCTTCGTTTATGTGAAAGGAAAAAAAAAGTATCATAAAATCATTTTAGAGTACTTCCCCAAATAAATCTCGGAAGAGAGAGACTTCAAATTTTGCCTCAATATCAATAAAATTTACGATAATAAAAAAATAGTTGTGATTATTTTTTAAAGTATTTTTATTTAAAAATATATTAAAATAATATTATTTTATTTTTTAAAATTTGTTTTTAATTTCAGTGCATCAAAATAATTTAAAAACATCACAAAATATTAATTTCAAATAAAAAATGTTATTTTTTTTTAAACCATTTTTAAATCACAAAAATAAACAAATAAAATTACAACAGTGCACATCAAGGCATGTGGTAGTCTGAGTATTATTATTTAGATTAGTTGAATCTCTTTATTACTAATTAGTTTTGGAACATATTTAATTTATAATTAAATTTCTATGTCTAAAATATTGTTAACAATAACTTATTAACTCACTAGATATTCAACACGTGTCCATATACTCAATTTAACATTGTTTTGATTTTTTTGAAGTAAAAAATAGCTTGAAAAAATGAAATTTTATTTTTTTAAATTTTTTTTTTAAAAAAGGATCGAATAGAGAATACTTTATTTCTTTTGGTATCGCATTAACTTTTTTCTTCCATGACAACCTCGTCGCTTGATCCTGAAGTTAAATACACTTATATATATATATATATTCTTCGTTTCAAAATTCATCAATTAACCTTCGAAAGAAGTTCTTCACATGGAAATTATATTCTGGGGTTTTAATAATAAATTTTGGAGGAGGAGAGACTTGACCCTCTACGTGTACGTTAACATTTTAACACAGGATCGCAAAAATGCAATACGCATAAATTAATTTATCACTTAGTTGTATTATTATAAATTAAAAGAGATACAAGATCACCCCTGTTATTGCATCAGGAATTTATTCTGATGATCAGCTCAATATTCATATATATGATGATCACCCAAGACAAGGATTTAGGCCGCAATAGCACTCGAAATCACCTTCTGCTACGTACTGACAATGAGCATCTGTGCACCCTGCTGGGCAGCGGGAGGGACAATCAGAGTCACTTGAACAATATCCTAGGGCTTCAGCTCCTTCTGGAAAACCTGCACCAAAATATTATTGTTTTTTTTTGTCTTATTCATATATCTATTGATTTGTTAACAATGAAAAAGAAAATTTATTTAACAATAATGAGAGAGAGAAAATATGAGAGAGACTTACAGGTCGTGGAAAATACCAAAACAAACACGAATAGCAACTTCAAAGAAGCTTTCTCCATTTTTATTTGTTTTTTTTTCTCTTGTAGTGTTGTGTTTGCTGAGAAAAATTGGTGTCTAAAGAAATTCTAGGCAGTGGGTATTTATAGAGAAGAAATCTTGAAATTCATGTAGCACGATAAGGATATTTCCATGTATATATCAGATATCAATAAGTTTTGAAATTATTTCAAATATGTTCTTTTAGGGCACCGTTGATTAAATTTATATAATTTAAATATTTCATTTATATGATTGAATGATTTACTTCTATAATTGAATAGATCATAATCCATAACCCTTGTGTTGATTTAATATATTTTTGTGTATGTTCAAATGATAGATACAGAGAACTCCTAGGTACGTTGTATGTATAGAGAAGAAATAGTAATATTCTTGTGGGATAGCAAGTTTATTTCTATATATATATATATATATATATATATTTCCAACGTTTATTTTTTAGTCTGATAACTCTAAAAAAACAAATTTCTTTGTTTGGCATATATTGTCATATTTTGATTTTCATATAAATCAATTAAGAACATTATCAATTGATATATCAACAAAAGATTATTATTGTCTAGGTGTGTGTAAAAATCAATTACTTAACAAATAAAATAGGTTACAAATGTCAAAATCCTTTTTGATCAAATTAAAGACTAAATTGGATGAACATGAAAAAAATTATTGGCGCGTGTACCTCAACAAGTCATAACAAGAGTGCCAATTTTGTTTCGTTTGGTGTTCTATTTTTTCAATTGAAACGATATGTTTCGGTTTCGTAGCGTTTCAGTGTGCCATTTTAGGGCTATATTATTCGTAATACAAACACACACACACTCAAAACATTAATTCAACAAATATAATTTCAACTCAAATCCAAATATAAATTAATTTGAAATTATGGAATTCAAATTTCAAATGCAAGTAAAATATGTGAGTTGAATTGATATGACCCGATCGACTTAACGAGACCAAAAACAACCTGAAATGCTGGATCGAAATGACTAGAATGGAACCAGAATGAAATGGCTGGAATTTGGGAAATATTTCCAGAACATAACTAAGTGAGATGAAACTTATTTTGATTTGTTTTGTTTTTTGAACTAGAACAAGACATACCAGCCATTCCAGATGAAACAAATCGGAATTGAAAACCTTGAGTAAGAAAGGTTGTAGCATTATGATGGCATGTGCGGCAAGCACAAAGCTCCAAACATGGCCTTTCATGGTACTGATGGAATCATTACGGTATGGCCTTCTTTACATGGCGGTGCATGATGATGAAGGCCTTATGATATTGCTTTGATATTTTTTTTTCTTTCTCTTTTCTCTCTCGTCTCTTTAATTTATGTATTTGACTTTATTTTATATTTTTTTATATCAAATTTGATCCATATTTTTTTTCAATGGTATTTTTAGCAATAATTGTTCTTTGGTTTTACAAAATTAATGCTTGGTAAATCATAAAGTAATATTTTAAATCATGAACATATGAGACAATGTGAGATGAAAAAATATTAAAAAATGGTAATGCAACATAAAAGGAAGACATAATTCATTATGGGCTACAATAGTTATCCATGGTGGGTTTTTTTTTTTTGTTCCTTTAATTTTTGTTGACGTTTGACTTTTTTTTCTCTCAATTTGATACATTTATATTAGGTTGACTTAGGATTAGATTTAATATTTTATTTTAGTTGACTTTGTATTTGGTTCTCATAATGTTCCGAAGAAGTTTCGATGTTAAGTTAATTCTTAATTTTATAAAATAAAATTTTATTTTATTTATTCAAATCAATAAAAACTTTGAAAATCCAATTTCAAGCTGATTATATAAATTTTCAACCTTTTTTACAAAAAAAAATAATATTTTTATCCTAATTTCCTGATTCAATCTTTATTGCAATTATTATTATTATTATTATTATTATTATTATTATTATTATTATTATTATTATTATGTATTGAGATATATAATTCTCAACTTATTGAATGAAAGATATCATCTTTTCAATTTGCAATTAAAAACAACACTCACATCGTTTTCTACTTCGAAAAAAAGCATATCTCCATTGCGCGCATGGAATCGAACTAGTAGTCAACTAAAACAATTGGGTAAGGGGCACATTATCTATAAAGAAACAATATATAGGGTAAAATCAGAATATTTAGGGACCAAGATGAAAAATATCCTTAAATGTTGGGCTTAAAGTAAGTTCTTACAAGACATCGTTCTGAACGGCGGGTACACTCCGTCCTTGCACCGAATTTATATCTTTTAAATTGAATTTAACGATAAAGACTAATAATATAACACAATATGTTCCTTTGTTTATGTGATAGGTAAAAAAAAGTATCATAAAATCATTTTAGAGTACTCCCCCAAATAAATCTTGGAAGAGAGAGAGACTTCAAATTTTGCATCAGTAGCAATAAGGTTTAGGGTAATTAGAAGTATAGTTGTGATTATTTTTTAAAATATTTTTTATTTAAAAATATATAAAAATAATATTATTTTATTTTTTAAAAGTTATTTTTGATATTAGCGTATCAAAATGATTAAAAAACATAAAAAATATTAATTTAAAATAAATAAATAAAATATTTTTTTAAAACCGCTTTTAAATAAAAAAACAAACAAATTAAATTACAACAGTGCACATCAAGGCATGTGGTAGTCTGAGTATTCTTATTTGATAAGAGAGATACATCGTCAAATATTATTGGATCATGATATTTTATTTTGATAGAGCCCTCTATGCCCCGCCATTAGAGAAAACTCCCTGCACACAGGGCATTGATATGAGTATACTCTTGAGAGAAAATCCACTCATCTGGCAAAAGCACCTGCTTTGATATGGATAGGGTTGTTTATCACAGTAAACACGTTTACAAGATTTAGGACAATAGGGTATGCACACGGCGTCGTTCGTGCATGTCCTGATCATTATTTTTGACGAAGACTCTTGATGCACCATCTGATCCCTTGTGATCTCTGTAGCTTGAGTTGATCCAGGTAGAAAATCTGCCAAACATTTTTGCTTTTTCATTCATGAGCAATCACTCCAAATAAATATGTGTGTGTGTGTGAATTAGAGAAAACAATTTTGAAAAAAAAAAATTTCTCCCATATTATTCTATTTGTTGTTTTTTTTTAAATATCTATTATCTTATAATTAAATAAAAAATTATTCCAAAGAAATTTCAACAGCAATGCACACGCGGCCAACATCGCTCATAATATATAATACCTTAATTATTTTGCAATGCTTCGATTTTAACCTTACATGTTAATTAAATATTTATTTTCTAAACAAAGCGCCAAATACAGCCACAGTCATTGGTGTATATATATTATATATAAAAATACTAAATAGTTTTGATTTATATGAACCAGATCCACACATATCATAATTTTTCATAATTATTATCCTCACAGATTGATTAAGTATGAGAGAAAAGTACATAGCCAATAAACTCGAAGAAAAAAATAAAATAAAAAGAGAGACTTACAAGCTGTAGAAAATACCAAGACAATCACGAGTGCTGACTTAAAAGAAGATTTCTCCATTCTTAATTTTCTCTTTTGGTAGCAGAACGTAGGAGTGCTGTGCTTTTTAAAAAATTGTAGTGTTGTGTTTTTTATGATGCAGTGAAATTACGAGTAGTATTTATATACATAGAACGTACTAAATTCCATGCATCTATATGGGTGTTTTTGCATATACATGAAGTATGAGATTTGTTTCCATATTTATTGTTTATATCTTTGACTTTTTTTTTTCTCTCTTCTTTTTTTCTTGTAATTAAAAATTCTATAAATATACAAAAACTTTAATAATAACATTATTAATATCATTAAAAAAATCTCACAAAATAAATAAAATAAAATAAAATAAAAAATCAACGGAGTTTGTTATTTTATATTTGAGGTTTTTTTTAAGTGAAGTTAATTTTTATTTTATAAAGTATAATTAATAAATATATTTTATTTATTCTTGAATTTTTTTATTTTAAGTAGAGGTCTTGGAACATAGTTAAAGTTACCTATATATTTTGGATTTTGGTTTTTTATTAAGTGAGGCTGCATAGGTTAAAGTAAGCATTTAACGGTGGAGATAGAGATGAATTTATTTTTTTCTTATATTTACTATAAAAATTTACTAAAAAATTATCAAACAAACATATTTATTTTAAATTTAAAACCAAATATATTTTTAACTTGTATGTTTTTTTTTTATTATCCAGATTTGAATTCAACCTAAGTACTGTCAAGGACAGGAACTACGAGGTCTCGTAAAAAAACAAAAACAAGGTGGGTCCTTATCAATTCAATCAATGATGTGACCTAACACAAAATATTTATAAAAAGGATTAATTGACGTGAGACTTTGTAGTTTTCAAGTGATCTTGTGCTAATAAACAATATTGAATTTAATAATTTTTTTTATTAAAAATTGTTTTTCACATACGATAGAGAATAAATTTAGAAGAGCAAAAAATTCAAAATATTTTTTTTAAAAAATACTACTGAATCGATAAATTAGGAACCAAAATAAAACATATCAATTGAATAAGTTTCATTTTTTTGTTATGGTAATTCTTAATTTGTGGTTTTTTATTTTTTTCTATTCTTAACAAAAATTTGTCAAATTCTTCAGAACATTAAAGGTTGTAATTAAAAAAAATAGAAATCGAGGATAGCAAAAAAAAACTTGGCCGGCGAAGCTAAAGTGGTAGACTGACGTTTTAGTAACAGATGTCGAGACTCCATCAACGGTCCTCACAATCCCCTCTCTTTTTCGCTCTCTATAATAATAATAATAATAAAAAAAAAGAATTGAAAAAAAAAAAAAGTGACCGTTTCGAAGGAATCTCCTCTCTCCATGCTCTCGCTCCCTCTGTAAACCCCCCCCTATTTTCTTTTGTGTCACATTTTTTAATAACCTCTCGTTGATCATGAAGCTTTTATCAATTCTTGATACGACATCGTTTGGCGCGTAACCTCTTTTCCCTCCCAAGTTTCGTTTTTTATTCATGTCTGTTTTAGATTCTTTTTAAAGAAGTTACATGCGTGTATTTTATAGTTGATTTTTTATTTATTTTTCTAGGTTCCAGTTTTTTCCATTGATGTGGAGATTCATTGTGAAGGTATTTAATCATGATGCAATTTATGATTTTGTTGTTTGATTTTAATTTTTCAAAGCTCTTTTTGGTTGCTGAGAAAGAACGCTAAAGAAAAGGAATAAATTTTATGAGCTTCTTCTGTCTTGATTTTAAATACGAAAATGCTTTGATTAAAGTTCAGTTTTTTTTTTTTAAATTAATGCTTTGATTTTTTTTCTTAAGTGATATAGGTAATGGGCCTTGATTTTAGTTTTTTCTTTTTACGTGGGTATTATTTTCTTACATGTCTGGTCATGTTCCTGCAATATAGTATTTTATTGTTTTTCTATTGTTAATTTTACTTTGTTTGAAAAGTACTACACATACTATGTTTATTTTTTTCGTAAAATCTTATGTTTCAGAAATTCTGATTTTGCTAAATGTGACATTTTATTGACCCCTTTTTGCTTAAAATGAATTTCGTAAATTTTCTCAGCGACCAAACAGAGAATTAGTGTTAAAGTTTGGATTTTTTATTTCAATAGGCCTGACCCCTCTTTGTTTAAATGAATTTTGTAATTTGTTTTTGGCAATTAAACATAGAATTAGTGTGGAAGTTTGGATTTATTTATTTTTTATTTGGTTATTTATTGTTTTCTGCTGATTTTCAGTTTCTTTGAGAGATGGTCACCGGGGGCGGCAATATAAACAAGCCACATACAGTAGATAATTATCCACAAGGGGGGCTCACTTCTAACTCAGAGGGTAATTTTCAGAGCGAACTGGGATTGATCTACAATCACAGCGATGTAATCAACGCATAGAAAGTGATCTTGATATATATAGGAGTGGTAGTGCTCCACCCACTGTTGAAGGATCATTAAGTGCCGTGGGAAGCCTTTTTAGGAACCATAACTTGAGTGACGTCAACAGTGCGAGTAACAATGTGGTTTTGGCTGAAGATGAGATTCGCTCTCACCAATCTTATCTTTTGTATTACTATTCTCATGATAACATTAATCCAAGATTGCCCCCACCCTTGTTGTCCAAGGAGGATTGGCGTGTTGCACAAAGGTTTCAGTCTTCTGGATCTTCATTTGGAGGTATTTGGGACTTGAGGAATAATAAGGTGGTTGATGATAGTGCTCGTTCTTCGCTGTTTTCAATGCAGCCGGGACTTTCAGTGCATAAGGTTGACAATGATTTGACAGAATTGAGGAATTCAAATAGAACTTGTCTCACTAGGAATGCTTCGGCCGAGTGGCTTGATAGAATATCAGATAGTCATAAATTGCAGGGCTCCAGGCTTGGTCCGAGGAGGAAAAGTTTTGCTGACATTCTTCAGGTAGTGGATTTGGTAATTTTAAAATTTGAGATTATACAAGAATTAGCCTGTCAAATGTTTAATAATAATACTACAAGAATTGGTAACTGAACATTTGCGAATTCATATTTGGTTCAGCCATTTGTTCAAGAAATCATGCTGAAGGGGTTTTTTCTTTTTATTATGGAAACTATTGAAGTCTGTTTTGGCTATCAAGGACAGCATCTTTGTGCTAGTTGCAACTTTTAAAGTTGAAGACTATGAATGAAGCAAATTTAATCTAGTAAAAACTTTTATTATCATTAATTAAGCAACCATTGGTACTTCAGAGAAGTGTCAAATCTGACTGTTGATCGATTTTAAAGTTTAGCATTGATTAAGCAACAATTTTTTTGATTAAGAGGAGGGACTTGATGGACAATGACTTTTCATGCGATATTTTGTTTTTCTCTATTTTTAAAGACACAATGCCGAGATGACATTCTAAAACAAAAGATTTGAAGTTCTTTTCATAGAAACCATCTTCATTTTTATGTTCCCTATACTTGAAAAGCAGTTTTAGTGTTGCCCATTGTTATTCAACTAATTTAATTGGATTCAACTGACATGTACACCAGCAAACGCTAGGTGATACATTCTGTTATCTCTTTTCTATGATAGGTGTTGCATTTCATTTCGCTTGTTTTCTACAGTTGACAAATGGCATTCTTACATTTTTCAGGAAGGACTTGATCAGTCCACTTCCATACCAGGTCACCTACCATCACCAGCAAGTCATAATGCTTCTGGTGATCTTCTGGATGCAACTGGTGTATGTGATCCTCATCAAGCTGGGTTACTCTATGGAATGGAATCCCTTGAAGGCCTGCATTCAGGAGCAGCTACCACTAGCTTTACAGGAAATCAAAGCCGCATTGATACCTTGTCTCACTCTTTGGTATCTGCTGTGGGTTCATCATTGTCTAGGAGTACAACACCTGAACAGCAGCTGGGTGGGATGTCTGCTATTTCAAATCTACGTCATGTTGGCGGCAGAGTTGGTCCTATTGAGAAGAAGAATGTTGTTGGCATGAGTTTCCAAAATGATCATTCCTCTGGCATTACTGAGCTTGGTGAAATTGCCAACTCGTTGTCTGGGTTAAGCCTTTTGCACACTAGACTCACAGATCAAGAGAGTCATGTACGACGTCAACTGCAAATGGATCTGGAAAAGGACCCAGATTTTCCTTTTAATGTGCCCAGTAGTGGTGACCAGACTCTGCAGCAGCAACTAAGAGAAAAATCTAAGGTAGTAAATCTCTCATTTTCGACCAGCTATACCGATATGCCAAGAAACAATGGGATCATACCAAACCGTAATACTTCTAAGATAACTTCTAATGGGGAAGTTAGTATTTCCAGAAGAAATTCTTCTACCAATCTTCACTCAAAAATGAATTCCTCGGGCCTTGGATGTTTGGATAGATCACATGTTCATATTCAAAATGCAAATGTACCTGATGATTATTCAACTCAAAAATTGAATTCGGTGATCAAGAATCATCTTGATACAGGTTATCTTTGTTTCTTTCGAAGCTTTCATGGAATTTGTATGTACAATAAACACATGGATAGTAGATACATTTCTTGCTGGTTTGAAATTTTGTTTTTGCTTTAGGTGGTCATGGAATTGAGCATGGTTTTAATAGACTGGGAAATCAAGTTGGGTCTCTAGACCCATGTTATCCTCAGTACTTGCAAAGAATTTCAGATTGTGCAACGTGTCCTGTAGCTACTTCTAGTGATCCTCCAGTTAGAAACTATTTTGGCGCTTCAGATGGAGACTTGGACAGGATTCAGAAAGCTTACCTTGAGACATTGCTTGTTCAACAGAAGCAACAATATGAGTTGCCACTTCTAACCAAATCTGGTGGTTTGAATCAGGGATACCATAGGAGTTTATCATATGGTCTTAGCATGCCATATCCAGAGAACTCAGTGGCGAAATCTACGCTTCCTTCTGTTGGATCTGGAAGTTTTCAGAGCGAGCAAGCTGCACACTTAGCTTCTATGATGAGGAATTCGATAGGAGGATCCATTGGGTCATGGCAGTCTGATATTGGCTGCATTGCGGAAAGAAGACCCCCATCATCCTCAATAGAAGGATTTAAGAACAACGAGACCAGTTCTTTTGAACTTTCAGACATTGCTGGTCAGGTTGTTGAATTCAGGTATATATTGAATTATTGCTTTGGCGTTTGTTTCATTCATGTAGTATTGGGAGTACTGAGTTTAACATCTCTTATGCAATGCAGCACGGATCAATATGGAAGTCGGTTTATTCAGCAGAAACTAGAAACTGCTTCAGTTGAAGAGAAGAACAAGATATTCCCTGAGATTATTCCTCATGCTCGTACCTTGATGACTGATGTGTTTGGAAATTATGTCATACAAAAGGTATATATTGTTTCTATTTGAAATTCTAACTGCCGATATCTCCTTTATAATTCTATGTTCTATGTATGATTTGTTAATATTGCTTTGTTATTCTTGAATGCACAGTTTCTTGATCATGGTACAGAAAGTCAAAGATTGGAGTTAGTCAGTCGACTTACTGGTCATGTTTTACCTCTCAGTCTTCAAATGTATGGATGCAGAGTAATCCAGAAGGTGCTTTTCTATGCCTTTGCTGTCATACATACATCATGCACACACACTCTTGCATGTTTGTTCTCAGCACGTGCCTTTGAGATTTTTACTTGACATCCCATATCTGCTTGAAGCATCCATACTTTCTATGTGAATATTGTTGTTGGTGATGCTTACTTTGCTGAGCACTATCCAGTTCCTCGACCTTTTGATTTATCACTGTGATGTGGCTTGGTGTGATGCCAGGGAACTCCTTAAATGCATGATTCAAAAATTATGATTTAGTACTCTTGAATGCATCCACCACAAGGAAAGAAGAAGAATTGTTTGATCAGTTCATGAATTGCAGCTTATTACCTTATGAGCAAGATCATTGCCCTTTTTGTTTATTCTGGCTATTCAAATTACTTAGTGTGCTAAATCTGACCACAGGCTTTGGAGATGATTGATGTGGATCGACAGACTCAGATGGTGGTAGAGCTTGATGGCTCTGTCATTAAATGCATTCGTGATCAGAATGGCAATCATGTTATTCAGAAGTGTATAGAGTGTGTCCCGGAAGATCGAATTCAGTTCATCATCTCAGCTTTCTATGGGCAAGTTTTGTCCCTGTCCACCCATCCTTATGGTTGCCGTGTCATTCAGGTTAGGAATTACTCTTTATGCACTTTCTTGATGTAAATATATGATCATTATTGACTTGTCAATCTTTTGATCTGGCACCAATAGAGGGTCCTGGAGCATTGTAAGGACTTGAATACACAGCAAATTATTATGGATGAAATTATGCAGTCTTTGTACACTTTGGCACAAGATCAATATGGAAATTATGTCATTCAGGTATTAAAAATTTTCCAGTTGATCCAACATGCATGTATTGACTGTCAAGTGAAGTTCTTTGCACCTAAGATATGAGTTTGTCCAGTTAAGGTTACACTACATGCTAATCCTAAAATTTTTATTTATATTTGTCAATGTCCATTGAATATGATAGATAAGCAAGGCAGAAGTAGTCTATAATTTACAGGGATTTATTTTTCTTTGTGGTTAAGATATTATCATATCACCTTAGTTTCCTGCTATAACAATATCTAACAATATAAAGACGTGTAGGAGACTATCAGGGAAAATAAATTCCTCGTGTGAAAGAAGATCATATATTGCAAGAATATTAGTGAGCATCAAGGACCCGCATCCTGGACTGGGTAGTGAAGTCCTTGATATGTAAGTGGGAGTATTGAGTGCCTTGTTTTGAACGTTATAATTATTAATATCCCTGACACTTTCACTTTCAAGGATTTCAAAGTTTTTGTCAGCCTGTTAGATCTAGTGCTCTGCATCCATATTGACTTCTCTATGTGGACTAAAGATGTGGGTTTGATCTTGCTTTTGGATAATGTTGCATCATTGGCATGAAATGGGCAGCTTTGCTCTGTATTTAACTGATCTGCTTCTCTACTGCTTCATTCGTTTCCTGATGTTCATACTTCTGTTTTGTATAGCATGTTCTTGGGCATGGTAAGCCACAAGAACGATCTGCTATTATTAGCAAGCTTGCAGGACGTATTGTTTTGATGAGTCAGCAGAAATTTGCTTCAAATGTTGTGGAGAAGTGCTTGACATTTGGTGGCCCTGAGGAGCGCCAACTTTTGGTGAATGAGATACTTGGTTCCACTGTTGAAAATGAGCCCTTGCAGGTCAGTTCACAAGTGCCTTAATTAGCATTATCTGGTCCTGATGAAAATACCCTCACATCAGAAATATGAGCCCAACCTGATTTATTATAAAAAAATATTGGAAAAAAAAAAAAAGAACTGTCATGTGGTATTAAAATTCGATTTTTTCTGTCATTTAATCTCTATACTTCTATTCTGTGTATTTTTTTTTTATCTATGGTATTCTAAATATCCAGTACTCTGCGGTATTGACTTTTTTATTGATGAATGATCATCCAATCTCAACATGCTCTTCATGTATATGATCATTGAGATTACTGCAGCCTATGTTTGTTTTGAGGCTTCCAATTTCGATCCCTTATTTACTTTCACTGATTAGTGCCTGGATGATCTATGTATTTGGAATGTAAAACTGCAGGCTATGATGAAAGATCCATTTGGAAATTACGTTGTACAGAAGGTTCTTGAGACCTGCAATGATCGAAGTTTGGAGTTAATTCTTTCTCGCATTAGGGTTCATTTGAGTGCCCTGAAGAGGTACACTTACGGTAAACATATTGTTTCGCGTGTTGAGAAGCTCATCACAACTGGAGGTGAGGAATCTTTGTAGTAACTTACTGGAAAATGTGTTGCTCTCGTTTGCCTGGTTTACTTATTACCAGTGTACATACATGATTCTTTCTCTCATTTACAGAAAGGCGCTTAGGATTGTCATCCTCAGTCTTCTCCTAACGTGATTTAATCTGGAAACGTGGAGGGTGCTTTTTCTTTGCCGCCGTAAAACAGCAAAAAGAGCATGCATTTTGTACAGCTAACTTGGAAGGTGATTTTTGCAAGTTTCTCATAGCTGCGGTCTCTAAAGAGAAGAAGAATAGATGTAAATAAACAGGCCTGCGGAATAAGATGTTTTCTTTTTTTTGTTAATATCTAATTGTAAATTCAGCTCACAGAATAAAAGGTAAGTTCTCAGTCAAGAGAAGATCAGAGAGGGCAATTTATAGTTGATTAGCCTCTCTTGGAGTACAGGCACAAATGTAGAGTCTGTAAAAGAGGAATGAAATGTAAATGTCACTGGCAGTGGCAGTGGTAACTATGATATTTGATCTTTCCGCTTCAGAGGGCAAGTGTTTTGGATTGTTGCACTTTGAATTTCGACATCCCTTCTCTTGAGTGAATTACCCTCTTACCTTTTTTCCAAAGGAATTGGATTTTTCTCTTCATACCAATATTCTATTCGAACAATTAGTAATACCCTCTCGATTATAAAAAGAATGCTACGCAATGATAGAAAGTTTGCACGTCAATCCGTGGCTGGCGTTCACTTGACACATGGCAGTAGCAACAGAAGTTAAATGGACCCAAGTAGGAGCCCTCAGAGAAGGTAACCAGAACCAGTGAATGACATGAACACAACTTTCAGATCTAATTTACACCCTTCCTATTTCTACACTTCATCAGCATTATCCAAACCTAAATCCAATCTTGGACTTTAGACTTGGGGATTGTTCACTCTTCTCCTCTTAAAATTCACCTCTGATTCTTTAACAAAGCTAATGTACTTGTTCCTGATTCTCGTCAAGGGATGCCTCTCAAAGGCCATTATATCACAATAAGCCTCCTTAAGAGTATCAGTGCAAGTTTTATTCCTCGAAGATAAATAAAACATGAAGGGATGCCTTTCAAATGCGTTGTGAACCATCTGTGGCAACCCAAAATACTTCTTAAGACACAAAAGTCTCCTCCTCTCTACTGAATGCTCAACAAACAAATGAAGAAACCCAACATCCCTTTTCTCAGCAATATCAGTACTGGGATTCAAATGTAAATAATCCTCATATGGGGATGCACAAGGAATCTTTTGAAACTCTTTTTACCAATCCTCGATCTTCCTCCTTAACCTAACACCCTTTGATGGGAAGAGTGGAGACTCAATTCCCTCCATAGGTTCATCAGAATACACTCCCTTTTTCATCTAATTTCCTTGCAAAACAGACAAAACCCTTTCTTTACTCTCAACAGTTAATCCCTTTAACCCTTCCTCCTCCATCTCCACTACCCTAAAAGACCCATAAAGATTCTTATCCAAACACTCTAAGAAATCCTCAGGCAAACCCAAATACCATAATATCCCTTGAATAACCTTCAAAGGCAAAACCTTTTCTTTACTCATCAAAATAAACTTCTTCAACCTCTCTCAAATCCTCTTAACAATCGTCATACAACCTTCTCTCCTCTATCAATCTCAGCAGCTTCTTGGGTCAATCTAAACCAAGGCAAATTATACTGGGGACCAGTAAACTCCTCAAAAATTGATGGGTATTGCCTCAAAAACCTTACAGAAACACATGAGATAGGGATACAACCATTGGGATTCTGGGCTATCACATTTTTCAAAAATATGATGGGTTTAAGTTCATTGGACTTGTGTATAATATGCTCTATTGAATCATAGTATTGATCTTTTTTTCCATTTCATGTTCACATCCACATATTTCTTGGTTTGTGTATAAGTGTATGGTGGGTTCTTGGTTGTATGATTTATAAGGGGAAAGATTGGATTTTGAGATGTGTAGGCTAGGGATTTTAGGGTTTTAGAGGTGGGTTTTTTTTATGATGAACATGAGATTTGGGTTTTGGTGGTGTAAGGTTTTAGGGGTTTTGGTGGGTGATTGGAAGGGGAAGAAGAGCTTGTGTTGTCCTGTGGTTTTTATTTCAGATCTTCTAGTTAGCTAGTTGTTTAGGATGACTTGTCGTTTATAGAAAACTAGCAGCTTTTTTAAAAAAGGTTAATTTCATTTTATCTTCCTAAAGTTTATGGATTTTATCAATTTTAAAACTTTATTTTTTATCGATCACTCCTTGATGTTTTATCTATTTACCAATAAGGTCCTTCAATCTATCTCATTAAAAAAATTCACAAAAAATAACTTTATATTTTCTAAATCTCAATTTCTCTATGGATAGCTTTTCAATTAACTATAGGTAAATTAAAATCTTGCCGTAATGGTAATTTATTTTCTGTTGTCATGTTTATTCCATGGCCTCTACAAAGGAAGAGGAAGGATATGTTTTTCTTTTTCTTGTTTTCTTCAGTCTTAACTACACGTTTTGTTCCATTCTGGGTTTGGACAAAATGTCAGGATACAGGCACAGGCTGAAGAGCACAAACCTTCCTAGTTTTCGTCAAAAAGGAAACAGGATGCAAGAAACACAGCAACTACGATTTATTTTTAATAATATACGTTCTAGAAGTAGAATAGTGTCTCCGGGTTCTGCTATGAAGGGGGAAAAACCCTCAGGTGCCCTGCCTAATATGTACAGTCAGAACAGCCGGAAACAAGAACGAAAAATAATGAAGAGATCAGGACACAATACAAAGGATGGAACTATGGCGGTCAAATCTAAACGAAGTAATATGCACAAAGGTAGCTAAAAGTGACGAAGTAGTAGCAGTATGGCATTTACTTTCTGCACTTCCTTTGTCGAGGCCATTGTATGAAAATGAAATGAAAAGGCTTTCCATGTAGCACAGAAGCATCTTCTTATGAGGTTTGCCGATGAAGTTCCCAGCAGCAAATCTTCCACCAGTCCTTTTTCTTCGATTCCAACTGCGGTAGCTCTATATTAGAGATAGATAGAGAGAATTAGAGCAGGTGACCAGAAAGAGAATAACAACAGTTAAAACTGTGGAACAACTATATCAAGCATTCTTTTACTCCCCCGAACAGGACTTCACACATGAAGTTTTCATAACTTGTTCAAAATTGCTTTTATAAAAGCCATAGACCACATCAGATGTAATTTGGAAGCCAGGGAAAGATAGACCTTACAGATAAGTATCATAGAACAATTTTAATTGCTTTGGCAATGGGATCAAATGTTTACCTCCTTCTGAGTATATTGAATTGTAGTGCACCTCCGCCCAAAAGCTCAAGAAAATAACTGCCACAAAACAAAAGTTGCAAGGGTAGTGGATTTAGATCTGCTCACCCTATATTTTCACGGTTCTTTCTCTTCTCTCTCTTTTTTTTTTTTCTTAAAAAAAAATAATTGCTTAGAACTGGATAGGAATTTTCTTGGCGCTGATTATGTAAGTATGTTCAATGTAATGAATTTCAGGGATTATTACATTTCCTAATTGCATAATCAATAAATTTTATTCTACAGCAAAAACCAATCCTACAATAAACTTTCCATATATTAGAAAGATGGTGAAGCATTCTTCAGCTTAGATTTCTATTAATTAGCACACAAGTTCGAAAAGTCTAATCTTACCCCGATCGGACTTTTGAGCCTGTGGAAGGATCTCGAGGTAACATGTATCCTTGAATGAAGTTATCACAAATATCTTGACACCATACTGCAATTACATGGCAACATGCAAATACATCAGTTAAATAAGCTTTAAGCCTCTAAAATAAAATTACAGACAGAAAACAAGTAGCATACATGAGCTCTTAAAAAATTCAAAAGTATTCAAGTAATATAGCAAAGCCGGCTTACAAGAATATTTCCTGTTAGTAGATACACTACTTGGAACGTAGTGTTGTTATATTATGCATCAAGAAAAAGTTATCGAGAGACAAGAAAAGCAATTTCACAATTTTTACTCTTGCAAGAATCACTCAAAAACACAAAAGCAGACATTTAATTAAAGTTAAGAGAAATGATAAATTATATCTCGTCATCTCATGAAGAATTTGGTCTCACAAAAAGCAGAGTGAAGGAAAAAGAATTATGTAATTAATTCAACTAGTTGGAGACTACGGGTTTAGGTGAATTTAGTTGCATAAATAACTAGCTGATATTTTCAATAATCCATCATTATCAGCGATTCTCTTCAAATTCAAAACTTCTAGATATATTCCACAAAGGGTTAATGAATAACATCAAGATCGACTGAAAGACAAGCAGACAAAACTTGAGGGAATGTACAACAGTAAGATAGTTGCCCATACCGAATCTGCAGCAGCCTGCAATGTGATGTGATCACCCCATTCACCACCCCTAATTTTAGCCGCAAAAATATACATATGAGCATGAATATATTTCAAGAAAGTTTTAGGAGATTAAAAGAAAGGAAGAGAAGTAACAAACTTGCTCATTTTCTTCAGATAGTCATCATAAGCCATAGGAACATAGCCCTCGTACATTTGCGGCTGAGACTTGAGCTGATGAAATCAACATTGTTGGGAATAAGATTACAGTTTACACTTATATGTATAAGAATGGATCAATAAGAGTCTAATACATGTACACAGAAGTACAGTTTACGCTTACATGTATAAGAATGGATCAATAAGACTCTAATACATGTACACAGAAGTACAGTTTATGCTTATATGTATAAGAATGGATCAATAAGACTCTAATACATGTACACAGAAGTACAGTTTATGCTTATATGTATAAGAATGGATCAATAAGACTCTAATACATGTACACAGAAGTGCACTTAGTTAAACGCCAACCAACCTGATCAATAACTTGTTCTCTCACCAATTTGTGGTGCTCAGGAGAACGGTAGAGTTGATCTGACAGAGAACGAAACTGCAAAAGAGACAAACTGATGAGACATAACTTGAGCTAATAACACTAGGTAATAGAGCTTCAGAAGTAAGCTTTTTGCACAACCGTTTATCTTTAAAATAAAGAAGGTACCAACCTGACAGTTACCATCTCCTGGAACCTTATTCTCAACAAGATCATATACCCTTAACCTAAAACAGACAGAACATTAAATTAAAAATATTGTCTGAGTCAAGATATTACAGACTTGAACTAAAAGGCACGACCCCCAACTAAATAACTTGCAACATCACAACATTCATCAAGGAAAGTCGCACATGAAACATGCAAAAAACCTAGATCTCAAAACCCATAGTGTAGGAGAATGGGATAACATGAAAAATATTAGCATCCACACCATATGCTTTAGATATTGAAACCTTTAACCCAAAATGTTAATAAATGATAATAATATGAATCTATCTGCTAAAAACCAAAGATATCTGCAATATTCTCCAACGAGAGCTATACCAGAAGACACCTAATAATCCACTTCCAGCCAGTTCTGTAACTCTTTTTGTAGTTTGAAGCAGTACATTATCATATAAGGACAAATTACTTGGGGATTCATACCTTATGAAATAGTCCAGGATAAAAAATTGCATAAATTTAAAAACAAAGGAGGGGAGAATATATACAAGACCTGTCTAGCAGCCTTTGATGATCTGATGTCTCTGCATCTTCTGATGGTATTTCTCCATTAGTTTTAGGAACAAGCTACAAAAAACAGATGAGAAATATAGGATGCTCAATTCTTCATTTTTTAAAGGATATCATTTACTCAAGTCTGTAAGGAATTTTATCTTAATCTTCAGTGCAATGTGGGTATAGCTTGGCAGAAGTCATACTTACAGGAATAGGAACCATATCGCTTATCCTCTTGCCCACGTCACCATCAAGAGCGTATTCATTTGCTAAGTTTGAATTAATTGCCAACTCTTCCATATTAAGGGAATCTTCTTCACTTTTAGAAGATGAAGTAGGGATCGCTGTTTCATCCTTGCTAGAGTCATCTGCTACATTTTTGCTGTGATTGTCAGCACCCGTTTTGTTTTCACAGTGATCATTTGTGACTTCCTGACTGTTCTTGTGCTCTACACGTGGCACATGAAATCAAATGAATTATGTGAAATAAAGGATCACAAATAACCAAGGAATTAAATAGCAGCAGCAGAATTTCCTAGTACCAGAACCATGGTATCTTTCATGAGAACAAGGCCATTGCTGCATAATAATTGATTCTTGTTCAGCTTTATTTAACCCAAATGCTTCCGCGTCAGCAATCCGTGAAAGTTCTTCTTGAAGAGCACGAGCAATAACAGCATCGTTCTCCACATTATTTGCATATTCTGGATCATTATAATATTCTCTAACATACCCAGAATTAAATGTATCCCTGTCATGACGAGTAACAGCATAACACGAACCAGAATTCGGAAGTGTACAATCATGTATTAGATTATGGAGACCCCATCGAACAACATCAGGATCCTGCTCAAATACAACCATCTTGGCTATCAAAATTAATGAAATCTCTTAAGAAGCACAACCACATTGCGCTATGTACTTGCACAAATCTTTCTGAAGGCAAGCTGCAAAATTAGCCATAGTCAAATGCAAAATCTAATCAAATTCACTATACAAATAACTTCCAAATTTCACTAATCAAAAATCAAAACTTTCTACGTCCTTCACAAAAGGCTACAAGTTTGTTGCCAACCCACTTTCGTACTTTCAGTAATCAAAATCAAAACCTACTATTTTCAACACTTAAAGGTACAAATTTGCTGCGAACCCTTTAAAGACAACATCATTAAACAACAATCTATCATCAAATCCAATTGAAAAACATTCAAACACACCAACAAAATAGCTAAAAAAACATAACTTTACTAAAAAGAAAACCAAATCCATTTCCCTCAAACCCTTAATAACATTCAACCCAATCAAAAAACACCAAATGAAAACGAAACTCATCACCAACTAAAACAAACACAACATAAAGTTCAAACCTTTTTTCAAATCCCATGAAAAATCTGAATACGGCAACCTAAGTACCTGTGCAGGTTTTTAACTCCTGATAGGTAAAAAAAACAACCTTTCCTTTCTGGAACTAAATAGATAAAGGAATTTGCTAAAATATCTTAATTGGAAAATCTTAACGAATAGAAATTCTGGGTTTGGTTAAAGTTGCTGTTTGTTGAGGCATCCTTTGTTGAAATTTATATATTACTGATGACGCCATCCGAGAATCCTGAAACCGCCACCATTTCTTTTCAATTACCAGAAAGTCCCGGTTTCTTGAGCCACGTGTAATTTATAAGGATTTATTTTATTTATTTATTAGTGTTTTCTTGCTTGTTAAGAATTTTTAAGAGTTAGGTTTTTTTTTTGGATTTGTTGAAATTTTGACATGTATCGGCATTAATTTGGGGTCCACCATAGATGTTTTTACTTATATCTCATTCGCTGTGCAGTAAATTTTTTAAGAATTATTTTATTTAAAAAAATATTAAATTAATATTTTTTAGAATTTTTTAATAATTTAATGTGCTAATATTTAGAATAAAAAAATAAAAAATTATTTTAATATATATTTTTTTAAAAAATACTTTTAAAAATCACCTTGCACCACAATAATAATCACATTTTATAATCTTTTAATTTTATTTTTTTAATTTATGATTTGCAGTATAAATGGGATCAAATCCCAAATTGTTTTGACATGCTAACAATTCATTTTCTAATTAAATTGAAAGCACTAGCAAATCTTTGGAGATTATGTTTCTTTTACTCGCAAGTGATTTTGCCTTTTAAATCGATAATATTGCGTCATGTATTAATTTGTTTTGCACGTTAAAACATGCATAATATTCATGATAAAGGATATTGTATTTGATCTTTTGGAGGAAATATTTTTATTATTCAAAATAAAAAATATGACATACAAATGTTTTAATAAATAATCTCCACGTGCTATTAATTATTAATAATCAACAGTAAACAATTTTCTCCTGTGCAAAATTCCCTTATTGTTTATATAAAAAATGAAAATTATTGTGTTAATTAAAGCACAATGGATTGGGAAAGCACCTAGCTAGCACGTTTAACTTCTAAATTCCTGCATGGTTGGATATATTACAATCATGACTTTTAATGTAAGATTCTATTACATTTTTGCTTTCTTATTCAAGGATATATATATATATATATAATATGCTACTAATTTGCATATCACCTTTCCCTGTATAAATTTGCTTTCAACCTTATCATCTCTGTTCGCGTGCTTGAATTGTATTCATTTCCATAGAGGCCATAGGCATCAATCAATGAATCATAAGAACCAATCTAGATTCAATGTTTGTTGATTAAGCAAGTTTACCCGCAAGTTGGCGAAATAATCTAAGTTATGATTTAAAAAAAAAAAAAACTAAAATGATAGTATTTTAGTTAAAAAAATCGATTCAAAGTGAAACTTGAACTGAGTTAAGATCTTGGTTGCTGAGTCACAAAGATGATCGACTTTACGGGATGAGTTTTATAGCTATATCTTTTATTAATCTAGTGCATTCCATTCTAAAACTTGTAACAGCAAAGAAATCCTGTGGCAAACTCATTTACGTTATTCAACATTTACAATTGTATATCGGGGTACACAGGTAGAACAAAGTAATTTACTTACACGTAACAAAAATGGACTTCATCGAAGCAAGATCGATTTGCCCAGTTCTCCATTTTTTTTGCTTTCAGCGTGTCCTCACTAGCTTGGTTCTCCATGTTCTCCAAGTTGACCAGCATCCCTTCTGATCTCCAATTATTGAATCCAAAAACCTCCTTTTCATACGTTCTCTTCCATGTCCTTCAGGAGCATCTTTCGGGGCCAAACTCTTCCTGCAGAGCAAGGGGCTTCCATTGTCTGTTGTATCAACAATCTTGTTGATCATATCCAGGATATCGCTCATTTTCGGGCGTGTTTTGGCCTGTCGTACCAAGCACCGGTTAGCTACAGATGCAAGCTTTTGGGCAGCCTTGATGTTATATTTTCCATCGAGCCTTGGGTCCATGATCAACCTGAACTTTCTTACATCAGAGAGGTGTGGCCTGACCCATTCCAAGAGGTTTTGCTCATTCTTTGGCCGGTTCCGATCCAGAGGACGCCTGCCTGTTATCAGTTCATAAAGAAAAACCCCAAAGCTCCACACATCACTTTTAGACGTGAGACGGCCGGTTTGAATATATTCAGGAGCTGCATATCCTATAGTTCCAACCACCTGTTTCCAAATCAGATAAATTGGTTTCTCAGTTTCTTCTGGTCTACAAACTGATCATACTAACAAGTTATCAAGATGCATTGATAGAGTCTCCAAGACCATAGATGACTCTGATAAATAGCCTTATCAATTCAGTATAAAAAAGTTTACAAAAATGTAGTTTATGTGCAAATGGAAGCTAGTTATGGTATGGCTTCTCGCGCTACTGATTGGTGACAGAACAGTTTGTTTGACATGGTTTGAGGATCATTTCAAGTAGCCATGAACAACTTACCGCAGTTGAAACATGGCTCAACCCATCTGAAGGCCCCAACCTAGCCAACCCAAAGTCTGATAGCTTTGCATTCCATTGGTCATCCAGTAGTATGTTTGAAGACTTAAAATCTCTGAAAATAATCTGCAGCAACAATGAAAGAAAAGTGGTAAACGCAGTGGAGTGAAGTGAAACAGCTACATACTAAATTAGACGGTGCCAAACAAACTTGAAACGACGAGCAGAAAAAAAAGGTAAATATGATGATCAAAAACCCCAGTCTCAATCCCTGAGGAGGGGAGGGAGGGGCAGAGGGTTCACAAAAGATGAGCAGTAGCAGGTCCTGTTACAACAATATCCTAGAGAGTTAGGTTAAAAATACCTGAAAATCCATTCCTTCATGGAGGTATGCTAAGCCTCGGGCAGCATCCAGTGCAATCTTTACTCTTGTGGCCCAAGGAAGAACTTTCTGAAATTTACTGGACAAGTGATCCTGCACACTTCTGTTGGGCATAAATTCATATACCAGAAGGCGCTGGATTCCCCGTTCATCGTCCTCAGCACAGTAGCCCAGTAATTTGACAAGATTTGGATGTTCAACAATGCCTAGAACATTTACTTCAGTCACCCATTCCTTGTGCCCCTGCGAACAAGATGAATTTAACCTCAGCAAAATGAACCAAGAGTCTGAAGGCAATAACTTTCTCTCTTCTTAATTACGTTCTTAGTTCAATTCTCAGAATGTATTAGATTTTTAAGTGCTAAGATTTTTCCAAGGCAAAATATAAAGCGACAATAATCTAAAGGAAATGATCCCAAGACAAGATGAAATTTTGATTCAAGAATGATATGTAGTAAACAAGGCATGGAGAGAAGGGAGAAAGCTTGCCTGGAGCCCTCTTCTGCTCAGTTGTTTGACAGCGATATCGATTTTCTTACTTGAATCTTCCATGCTCCGTATTACTCCCCTATACACACCGCCAAATCCACCCTCCCCGATCATTACAGAGCGGCTGAAACTCTTGGTGGCCGTCTTCAGTTCTGAGAATGTGAAGGCTTTAAGATTGCTCTGTCTTTGACCCAAAGAAGCAAATGAGTTCCCGAATGAGTTCTTTGTGGACGATTCTGTGCTAAAATCTGACACATTCTGAGAATTGAGCTCAGACCCGGATTTCCTCAGGTCACGGTCAGTTGACATCGACATTGATGTAGATGAAGTGGATTGGACAGAAACGGATTTTGTTACAGTCTTTGGTTCTTCATTTTTCTCCCTGCTGGAGAAGTGAAAACACTTCATAGCTCCTAAAGGACAATTGCCTGGCTGCATGTCCACAATTGTATCAGCATTACAACAATGCCACCAGAATTAAGGTCACAGTTAAACAAAAGTACAAAAACCAGACATGTTTATAACTTGAAACACATCCAAATTCTCTTAAAATTAGCAATGGTATTCATAGATGCAGAACCTTAACCTGTGAAGTAAGGTAATCTATTCACTTGCAAAACTGACTAATGTATTCAAGACTTACATATAAATCAAATCATACATGACAAAAGGAAGCCAGTTTTCTTCACGACACACAGAGCACCAGAGTCAAAAAGATAATTAACCTAAGCATCAACCCTGAAGTTATTTTCTAAAGGCAATAAGCTCCTTATTCTTCTTTAAAGAAACCTTTTTTCTAGATAAAGAAGCCCATCAGCGAAACAAAGCAAACAAATACAATAAACAGAGTCTTCTAAAGCACCAAAATTTAATACCCATTTTGCTAGATAAAGAAGAAAAGGAGGCAACAAACAACTCACTTTTCTTGTAAAATAGAAGGAGACAAACAGAACACAGCTCTTGTTATCCTTCACAAGTATGAGGGAGATATCTTAAAGAAGGACCCAGAATCCAAAAAAGGGTGGAAAGAGGGCAATCATAGACACAACAACGAGCACTCCATGATCCAAGGCCAGTCAATACAAGGCAGCTGGATTGTAGCTCACCAACCAAAGCCATCATTTTAAAATGAAAGAGACAAATTATGGTAGCGTTTGAGCCAGTAAACGCCCTAAAAAAAAGAAATATTTTTTTATTCATCAAAGAAAGAAATCCAAAAACAAGTGAAGATGTGAAAAGGGTTTTCTTCGCTTTACGTGAAAGGAAAAACCGAGTGAAAGGTATTGGAAGCTGTGTTGCGGGTGCGGTTGTTTCTTTAAAACATGGGATTCTTTCATCTGGTTGAAACCTACAGGGACTCGGTCCTCTCTACAGTTTTCGTTGGCATCTTCTATTCTATCGCTTTTCTATAATACGTGTCCCTTGCTGTTTTTGAATGTTGGTTGGAGGTTGGAAACCATTAAGCTCCGGGATGTGCTCTCTCCTTTCTTTCTTTCTTTTTTTAATAAAAGTTTTCTTTTTCTTTTTTTAATTAATTTTAGTATTTTTGGTGCATCATGCCCTTGAGAGGGGTGTGTTTTTAATATATCTTGAGATAAGATTTGATTTCTATTTATATAGAAATTGATTTGAAAATATTATTTTTCTTGGGAGTTAAAAAAAAACTCCTAAAAACATTTTTTATATTTAAATTTGAAAACAATATGATAAAAGGCAAGGATGGATAGAACTTTTGAAGTTTATGGGATTTGTTTTTAAGAATTTTTTTTTAATTTTAAAAATATATTTTATTTTATTTTAAATTAATATTTTTTATATTATTTTAATATATTTTTAAAAATATATATATATAGTGTACAACTGTGTACAGAAAAGAATTATTAAATTAAAAAAAATTATATAAAGTCAAAGATTGATAGAGGGAAATTACATATATTACATTGATTATGAAAGAGAATGTTGATCATTTGTTTTTTATTTGATGATGAGACATATGAGAATTTGATTACCAAATTTGTGATGGTTGCCTTGTCACGTGTTCCTGTCTTATTACTCGGAAGAAGCCGTGTGGACGGTTTCAGCTACTACTTCTATTTTATTCATATTACTGGTTCCGAGGCCCCTTGGTGCCTTTCAATCGTGTTTTCTTATTTTTCTAGTTTTAAATTAATATTTTTTATTTTTAAATTATTTTTATATTTTTATATAAAAATAAAATAAAAAATTATTTTAATATATTAATTTTATTTAAAATATTTTTAAAATATAAAAATAATAAGGATATTGAAAATTAATGTTATTTCAACAACTCCTGCAACCACTTGCAGTGAATAAATGCTCTGGTGTGATCGGACGGTCAACATAGCATTTACGTCCCATCCTCGTCAAATCACTTTTAATTTGACTTTGAGCTCACTAGAGAAGAGGTGGTTAATAATGTCATTAGGTACGTTCTACATTCCAAAAGTCAGTGAATCTTTAATTCTCTAACCACACAAACTGAAAATCAGTCACTTTCATGTACTTTCTTCTTTCTTTTTTTAATATGACTAAAAGTGTCTGTTTAGCATTAGGATAACTTTTTGTTCTTATATATATATAAATGAAAGTTTTATTTTTTAATTAAGATTTTTAAAAAAACTTCTAGTGACGCCCATTTAAAATCACAACGTGTATTAATTAATTAATTATTTATTTTTAAAATTGTGATTGACATAATAACATAATTTTAATACTACCTTATCGCATTGCAACACCAGCTCCAAGCAAAGTACGTTAAAGTGATTTTTTTAGAATTATTTATTTATTTATTTAAAAATATATTAAAATAATTTTTATTTTATATTTTAAAAAATTATTTTAAATATTAATATATTCAAATGATTTGAAAATATAAAAAAAAATTTAAATAAAATAATTAAAATTTTAAAAAATACTGCTCCTAAATATTATCTAAAATGCGGTTTGAAATATAATCTTAAATAATAATGAAATTTTAATTTTTTTATTTAAAATTAATTTTTTATGTTTTTGAATTGTTTTGATGTATTAATATTAAAAAAATTAATAAAATAATAAAAATATTTATAAATAAAAAATAATTGCTACAGGCATACAACATTAATGAATAGTTAACCAGGTGACACTATTATGATATAAATGGGTTTGAGCTATAGTACTGTAGGCTTGTTTGAGCCCACATGAATATTGGGCCATGTACTCGAGTTCCAGTGAATTAATCAGGCCGTCTTTCTTTCTTACTTTAAAACTGTGGGCTAGTTTAGACTTTAGAGACAGTTCACAGTTTAGCTGTGACAAATTAGCTAGACATATACTATTCTGGTCAAGCGAGAGGAATTGCAAGAGATTTCCCAGAAAGCTTATGAATTTATAGTCATTGGAACTGCGTTGCCTTGCTGTAGTCCAGCAAAAGACATAATGTGGGCGCGGTTTGTGATTTGGCAAGGGCATTCCCGTTTGTTATTGTGTTCGCAGGGTAAAATTTAAGTTTTTTATTTAATATTAATTTTTTTTATACTTGTTTTGATATGTTAATATTAAAAATAATTTTTTTAAAAAAATATTATTTTTATATATTTTTAAACAAAACTTACTTTAGAACAATTGACATTTAAGAATCAGAGTTATGGTTGGTCGTTTCCTTCGTGCCATGTAAAAAGAGAAGGAAAACCGTGTCCTGCAGATCAGCAAGTCCTCATCCAAGGCAAAATCTATTCATTTGGGAGGCTTTGGCCCCTGTAATGTATATGGGAAGCGCACATTTATATTGAAAACAACATTAAAAAAAACATTTTCAGGGCCCAATGTTTTCATGTCCTTCTGCCCAATGTTCTGGCTTCGAGGGAATGTCCAATGAAGGAAATCTCTTTTGATCTTCTTCAACATAACAAAAGAGACAGCTATCCATGGTTTTTCTGATTTTTTGTTTTTTTCATGGGAACCAAATTAACATTCATGAACGTAAAAATATCTACGGAGCCGTCCAAATAGGCGAAGTTGCCAAGACATGCTCTGCATCTCTTACATATTGGTCCCACCTTCCCCTACTCTGTTCTATTTCATCAAAAACACAGTTGACCTTGAACCACCACATGCTTCCTTCATTCCTCTCAAGGCTACAAACAGCCGCCTTTCCAAGAACAAATTTTCCCATGTAAACCAGTCTTTTCTTGACAACTTGTAATATAAAAGAAAGAGCACCCTCTTTTTATCAGCTCAATCTTTGCCATTCTCCACTCTAATTGTCAGAAGATGAACTTGAACATAGCCAAACATCTTGAGCTACCATAAATTTTCAAGCTTTACAACCCTTTCATGTCTTTTCAATTCACATAGCTTCACTTCAATGCCAAAAATGGGCTTAAAGAAGCTCAAAATCTGCACTTCTTGGTCAATGCTAATCTGGGTCGCTGTAGTTTTGAGTTTACAGCATTTAGTCAGGTGTCAAGATGCGGGGGACTACAATGAAATTGACAATCCTGCAGTTCTTCCACTCATTACACAGCTTGTTTATAGCAGGATGTCAAATCTGACAGCAGTTATTAGCAGGGATATCAGCAACCGATCTACTTTCTGTATCAAAGACCCGTAAGTTACTACCTTTACTGGTATATGTTTGTTCAAGAGAAAAATTTACAGCAACCCTTCTTTTTTTGTGTTGTTTTGGATTCTGGGTTGTCAGTGAATCATGTTAGCAATGCTAAATGCTTTAAATTGTACTTGATCTAGCGTTTCCTTTTGTTTTATTGGGTTACTAATGCTGGAAATTTGAGAGCTTGTAGCCTTTTCTTTTTAATTTATTTTCTGAGATTTCTCAGTCTTGAATGATAATGCTGGTATGACTTCTGGAGGCATCACAAAAGTGAAACGGGGAACTAGCTATAGCTAAATCGTGTGCTGCTTTCTGTTTTCTCGGGTTATTGGTCTCAAGCTAGATTTGTTTTATGCCTGATCTCCTCCATTTGATGTGTCTGTACATTTTGTACCGTGGAGTTAAGTTGAAAGCTTAATTTGTTTCAGGGAAGATGATTGGAACCAGGCATTCAATTTTTCTTCCAATTTGGATTTCTTGACGAAATGCATTCAAAAGACTGGAGGTATACATGTACTTGGATTAGAAATAGAAGGCCTAAAGCAAGTTGCTTACAAATAGTCCTTTATTTTCATGAGTTGCAATTCTTTCTTGCTGAAAAAAATGGAGAAAAAAATAAAGAGAAGAATTTCTTGTCTGTTTATTGTTTTTCTTTTTCGTTATACCATGTTACTCCTAGTTTAAAGCATTTTAATTGGTAATGTACATGTTCTGGACCTTATGGTGTATTTAATTTGTTCAACAGGAGATATCACACGGCGGATATGCACAGCAGCAGAAATGAAATTCTACTTCAACAATTTCTTTCAGCCTTCAAGCATTGACAATTATTTGAAACCTAACAAGAACTGCAATTTAACCTCGTGGGTTTCTGGTTGTGAGCCAGGATGGGCTTGCAGTATTGGTCCAAATCAGGCAGTTGACCTTGAAAATTCAAAGGAAATCCCTGCAAGAACTCGCAGCTGTCAGGCTTGCTGTGAAGGTTTCTTCTGTCCCCATGGTCTTACCTGCATGATACGTAAGTATTAGAGAATCATGTTAATTATTTCTTGCGAGTAACTTTCAGATGAGAGCCCTCAAATTTCTAATTCTAATTAACTTTATTAGGAAACTCCATGAGTTATCAATTGCTTTTCTAATTAACTTACTATCCGTTCCCCTGGAAACAAAAACTTGAAGCGTGATGTTTTTTCACTTTATTTTACTTCCTTGTATCACTTGAAGAAATGGAAGAAGAACTGTTATAGTATTCAGTTCCCTCCTTCAAAGTGTACCACGTTGGTTTAATTTCTTGGTGTAACTTTACTTCTCTTGAGAATCAAGTGTTACTTCATTAATCTTTATCTAAAATTATACTCTCTGGTTTATCCCTGACATTTTTCATTTGTTCCGAATTGGGATCTTGTGCTTTGAAGCTTGCCCGCTAGGTTCTCACTGTCCACTTTCAAGACTCAATAGGGCAACTGGAGTATGTGAGCCGTAAGTTTGGATTCCAGTTTGATATTGTTACTCTACTCTTTCGATCTGAATTGCTTATAGGCTATAATGCATATACACTACGTATGGTTTTGCAGGTACAGTTATCAACTACCTCCAGGACAGCCAAACCATACCTGTGGAGGAGCAAACCTATGGGCTGATGTTGGCAGTAGTAGTGAAATATTCTGTTCAGCTGGGTCATACTGTCCAACTACGGTCCAGAAAGCTTCTTGCAGTAGTGGGTATTACTTTTTGACCAGAACTTGCTTAACAACCTATTGTTTCTTGCTGCAAACCATCTCATAATGTGTTAACAATCAAGTTGTAATATTTCAATTGATATATAGTTTTTATGATAATTTAAACTCTTGGAGGTCATGTTCTTTTTTTCTGATGGGATGCGTGTTTTCATCATTTTTCAGACATTACTGCAGGATGGGATCTACATCCGAGACACGTAAGGATTTTCTTTATTATTATCAGTCTTTAATCATTCTTGTTGTTGTGAATTTGTTTACTGTGACATCTATGTTAACTGAAGTTATTTATTCAGGATTTGTGTTCTTGCTATTATAGACTATTCTGTTTCTTTGACTCCAATATTGCTTTTCACCTCTCCTTTATTGATGGTCTTGACCTTTGCCAACTGACTTGCAGCCTGCTTCAAGTTGACTTCATGTAACGCAAACTCCCCAAGTCAAAATATTCATGCCTATGGGATTATGTTAATAGTAAGTTATCTCACTTTACATTAAAATCTATCTCATACTTGTTCTTTATGTTCCAAATGTTAACCTAATTAATAACTCATGACCTGTTTATGCTTCCTGAACATCTTACAATATTCTTCGTTTTGTTCATGAATTCTAACGATGCATTCCTCTCAGGAAAATTAGCTAGCTAATAGAGATGAAACCTTTATTTGCCTATGCAGGCTGCTTTGACTACTCTGCTACTTATTATTTACAACTGTTCTGATCAAGTTCTCACCACTCGAGAGAGAAGATTAGCCAAATCCAGGGAAGCAGCGGCAAGAAGTGCAAGAGAAACAGCACGAGCACGTCAAAGGTGGAAAGCTGCTAAAGATTCTGCTAAGAAGCATGCAAGTGGATTGCAAGCTCATTTCTCACGAACATTTTCTCGTAAGAAATATGTCACGCATCCTGAGCGACTTAAGATTTTGGATCAAGCTAAATCTGAAATAGATGAAGATTTGTATCCTACAAGCTCAAATGCTTCAATTACATCTCTGTCTTCACCTGCACCATCAAAAGGAAAGAAAAAGGAACCCAATGACCTTATGCAGAGTATGCATGAAATTGAAGATGACCCTGGTAGCTATGAGGGGATCAGTCTTGAATTTGAAGATCCAAATACTAAGAGACATATGCCAAAGGGAAAAGAAATGAATACGCATAGCCAAATTTTCAAGTATGCATATGCTCAGATTGAGAAAGAGAAAGCTATGCAGCAACAAAACAAGGATCTCACATTCTCAGGAGTAGTTTCTTTGGCCACCGATACCGAAATCAGGAAAAGGCCTCTAATTGAGATTTCATTCGAAGACCTAACCCTTACTTTGAAAGCCAAAAACAAGCATCTATTAAGGTGTGTAACAGGCAAAATCAAGCCTGGCCGTATTACAGCTGTAATGGGTCCATCAGGAGCTGGGAAGACAACCTTTCTTTCTGCTCTTGCAGGAAAAGCAATTGGATGCAGGATGACTGGTTTGATTCTTATCAATGGGAAAAATGAATCCATCCACTCATATAAGAAAATTATTGGTTTTGTTCCACAAGATGATATTGTGCATGGAAACTTGACAGTTGAAGAGAACCTCTGGTTCAGTGCACATTGCAGGTATTCCACATTTTGACTCTGACACATTTCAACATTAGTTTTTATCTCAATTTTTCATATGAATTTTTTTTCATGTATTATTTAGCAAGTTTCTGTAGATGATAAATTAATTTCAAACAATAATTAAAAAGTTCATCACCAATAAGTAACAGTGTATTGGACACAAGATAGGTGCAATTGAGTTTATGACCAGGTGTCCGAATAAGAAAATGCTACATTTTGATAGAGGAATTAAGACAAATAATCCAGTAGGAATAAGTATGTAAAGCATAATTACTTCTGGTCAATAGTAAAGGTAAATATCCAGCAAATGAATAAGGCTCCTATTGCTCCACATCTACGTGAAACCACACTCACCAAGTGTTCCCTAGATGTAAAGGCTTTAAACTCCTTGCTTTATTGGGCATTGTTTACTTCATGCAGTTAAGTGTACCATATGCTTGGTTTTGAATTATGTCTTCCGATGCTCAAGTATGGCTCTTGGAGAATTCGAGTATTGCCAATAAACGGGATCAGTTTCTTAGTGAATTTGAAGTGAAAGGCCAGAAGCTTTTTTTTTCTTAATAAAAAGGACAACATGCTATGCAATACATATGCATGCCTGCATGCATGTTTGTGTTGCTCTTTCCTCCATTTCTTTCAATATCATGCTCTTCAAATTTGTTCCTATGGGTATGCATAAAAAAGAAACAATAAAAATGTGTGTGTTTGTGTAGGGTTGTTATACTATGAATCATGACTTGGAGCTAATGCTCTTTCTTCTGTGGAACTTTTCTGCCTTACCTTTTACTCGTGCATTCCTCATGATGATTTCTGTACAATCCTCCCTAACCAACCTTTTTTTTTCTGTGTAATCCACTCCTGGTTACTGAAGACTATCTGCTTTCATGCCAAAACCAGATAAAGTTCTGATTGTTGAAAGAGTTATTGAGTCTTTAGGTCTACAATCAGTACGGGACTCTATGGTAGGAACAGTGGAGAAGCGAGGAATTTCTGGAGGCCAGAGGAAGCGAGTAAATGTTGGACTGGAAATGGTCATGGAACCTTCACTTTTGATCTTAGATGAGCCCACATCTGGTCTGGACAGTGCATCCTCTCAGCTTCTTCTTAGAGCACTTCGGCGTGAAGCTCTTGAAGGGGTAAACATCTGCATGGTTGTTCACCAACCAAGGTAACAATTATGATAACCTGTCTGTATTTTTGAAGATCTTTAATCTTTAAGTTGTAGTTTAAATTTTCTATGCATTCCTATGGTTACACAGTACCGTATTAATGAGGAAAACCAGGTGCAAGTACATTAATAAACATCTCATGCAGTATACTTGCTGTTTTTAAGGTGACCTAATTTTTATCCAAGCAATATAACTTGTCACACTGTTAAATAGGAAGCCAACTATAAAAAACTAAAATTTGATGAGATATGCAATGGAAGTAATGCAACAGGCAAATAAGAAGACAATCATTTACAAGAAAAAATTGAGAGAGAATTCTATCAACCAAGAAAAATTTTAGACTCTATTTCTTTCAATGCAAATCCATGCTTTGATCTAATCTGAGCGTGGGGGCTTCAAAATTTTAGTATTTTCTTAACTAATGGGTAGAACTTCTGCTTCAGCTATGCCTTGTTCAAAATGTTCGATGACTTGGTACTTCTTGCAAAAGGTGGCCTTGTTGTCTATCATGGTCCAGTGAAGAAGGTTGAAGAATACTTTGCAGGCCTTGGGATTCGCGTCCCAGAGCGTGTTAATCCTCCTGACCACTATATTGACATTTTGGAGGGTATAGTGACATCAAGTGCGAGCTCAGGTGTGAATTATAAGGAACTTCCTCTTAGATGGATGCATCATAATGGATACCCCATGCCCCCAGATATGCAAAAGTATGCTGCTGGACTTGTTATGTCACCAGTGGAAGTAAATCCAGATCATGGATCAAATCCTACTGATACTGGAATGGGGGAACAGTCTTTTGCTGGGGAATTATGGCAAGATGTTAAGAGTAATGTGGAGTTGCATCGGGATAAGATACGACACAATTTTTTGAAGTCCAATGATTTATCATATCGGAGAACTCCGGGAGTATTCCAGCAATACAGATACTTCCTTGGCAGGTAAATTCCAAGTGATTTGTGACCTTTTCAGGTGTTTCTGAATATATAATATTCACAGAAAGCTTCATATTAGCTGAAGTGAGCATGTTAAATGCATACTACACATTTTCAATTATTATTTCTTTTTGGGGTAGAGGTGCATCAGCGCATTTGAATTATTTATTATGTGAAAGATGTGAGTTTTTGTGTACAACCCTGATAATGAAGTCACTGGCATGATTTTCTTTTGAAAGATTTGCTTAATGTTGTAGCTCATCCTGTTGGATTATTTCTAGGAGAAATGGTAGGCTCTGATCTGGAAACTCCCTAGAAGAATATTTATAGAATATGTTTCAATCCATAATGACTTACTATTTTCACTTCCAAAATGCTAACTGCAGCCTACATTATATTTAAGCAATTATCGAGTGAATAATTAAACTCCAGTGGTTTTGCCCCTGGAAAGGGAAAATATGATTTAACCTTCTCTGATGAAATGTGAGTAACCATTTCTGCATTCTGCTTCTATTCTTACTCTTGATCTTCACAATCAACAGGATTTCTAAACAGAGACTAAGGGAAGCCAAAATCCAAGCAGCAGATTATCTGATCTTATTTCTTGCCGGAGCCTGCTTAGGATCAATTACAAAACCCAGCGATCAAACTTTCGGGGCTACTGGTTATGCACATTCCATTATTGCAGTTTGTGAGTAGGAAAAACTCAGTTACTCTAGCTGTGAGGTTTTTTTTTTTTAATTTAATTTTATTCTTGGTTTATAAGGGCAGGAGTTTAAATTTCTTGAAAGAACTTTGACTTGGTTTTGCCTCTAGCTAACTCTCAGTTGACTCTAGATGGTTACTTGTGGGACATAAAACAAACAGCAGTAATCGATATATCATTTTCATGCACATTTTCCTAACCATTACTCTTATTACTGATTTCAGCTCTCCTTTGCAAGATAGCGGCTTTAAGAACATTTTCTCTTGAGAAGTTACAGTACTGGAGAGAGAGTGCCTCTGGCATGAGCAGTGTAGCTTACTTTCTTGCCAAGGATACATTTGATCATTTTAATACAGTGGTCAAGCCAGTGGTTTACCTCTCTATGTTCTATTTCTTCACCAACCCAAGATCTTCCTTCACCGACAATTACATTGTCATGCTGTGTCTTGTCTACTGTGTAACTGGAATAGCCTATGTACTGGCCATCTTTTTTGAACCAGGTCCAGCCCAGCTGGTGAGTGAAGGTGCTTTAGCTAATTTCCACTTCACAGGTCATCTGTATTTACTGACAAGTTTCTTTCTTGCAGTGGTCAGTTCTTCTTCCGGTTGTTTTGACTCTCATTGCATCACAACCAAACAAAAGTGAAGTTTTGAAGTTTGTAGCCAAGCTGTGCTATCCTAATTGGGCTTTGGAAGCATTTGTGATTGCAAATGCTGAAAGGTATGACAATCGCCTTTGCTAAAGTAGTTTGCAAATGCATGCTGTGTACTTTATATCGTTACTGGTGACTTGATGACACAAACCCTAACCCTGTTCCTTTTCCTACTCAGGTACTATGGAGTGTGGTTGATTACTCGTTGTGGTTCTCTAATGAAAACGGGTTATAATCTTCATTATTGGGGTCTATGTATATCCATCCTCATACTCATAGGTCTAGTTAGTCGAGTTGTGGCATTCTTTGGGATGATAACCTTCCAAAAGAAGTGAATTCATAGTCCAAGCACCATTCTTTTTCCATTATATATACTTGCAAATGTGGAAAGTCATTGAAGCCATATGCCCACAATTCCAAATATTCTGGCCTCCAATCAATTTTATCACATTTTGTAGTTTATTCTAGATTTGCATATTGGAATCTTGGAAGTGGATTGTTATTGATTTAGTCAACTCCTGCAAGAAATGATATTCTTTTCGACAAAGAAGGGGTGTTAGTAGCTAAAAACATTCGATTTGTTTCCATTCCATGGGTTACAACTGGTTGGCACCTTGTGCTCATTGGGAGCCACATGGATAGCATTGTTATTGCTGTCAAAATTGAAGTTGGATGACGAGCCTAGAGAACTGATAAATTTAGCTCTTCAGTTGCATGCAAAGATGCATGTGCCTTTACCCACTTGAAATGGCTAGTTTTTCGTATATGAAAATCATGGCGACAAGGAGAAACGGAAAGCAGAAAGGAAAACAAAAAAAGTACAAAGTACTTGGAACTTTTCACCCTTCACAATGGTGAGAACATGGGCCTCCACTACCTATCCTGCTCTACGTGGATTCAGTGGATTCGGAAGTATAGAGGAGACTTCAGCTTCTTCTGTATCAAGTAATGGCTGCCGGCAACGAAAAGAGCATTTAAGTTATTAAAGAAAGAACCTAAACCTCCGGCTCCCGTAGCTCTTCATTTGGAATGAAATAGACATGCCCAAGCAATTGCAGGGACCATTCTAAGTTTCCACAGATACTCATTTCCATATAATATCCCCCAGAAATTTAAGGGCTGGAACACCTCTGATCTCTACATCAACTAAAGGTCCCTGTATCAATGTCAAGTTCGAGAGTTCTGGATCATTCTGTATCATGTCAAGAGCACGCGATTGATCCTGAAATTTCCAAAAAAAAATGATTAACAATTTGTTTTTGGTTAAACCTCAGCTCAAAATGATACTCATCGCAATGAAAAATATTATTTTTCCTATGCTGCAAGTGCAAGGGATATGAGTGGGGTGGTTATATTGATTTTCAAAGCTGCAAACAGTAACTGAATTAATACCTTTCTTTTCATTGCACAAAACTTGCAGTCAGTAGCAGATGGAGGGAGAATTTGATTGACAACAAGCTTCTTAACAGGAACATTCTCCTTCTTCAAGGATGCACGCAACCTAGATGACTCATTGATTGCCATTACCTTGGAAAAACAAACGAAATGGTAATTATTCCTTTTGAAGCAAAACACTCCTAATAAGCTAATATACTTTAGCTATCCTTTTCCGCTCCTCTTATGCAAATGAGCTGCTCTAAAAATTACACAATTATACTCTGTCCATTCAAGGGTATATTGTGCATTGGACATGTTTCCCCAACTGTCAAGCAAATCAGTGTTCCAGACAACACAGCAAAGCACGGAAAAGCATGCATTGCTCCATTTATTTTGTTTTACTTTATTTTTCTTTTAAGGGAAGAAAAAAGTTCTCCCCTCAAAGCTTAGACTTAAAGAGGATTACATTAAGCGAGCAAATAAGCCCTTCAATCGACAAGGCAGATGCTCATTAAAAAAAAAAAAGCATAACGAGTATTTAAGAAGATTTTTTGACATATTACCGCGGGAATCGTTACTATGACAAACTCTGTGGAATCTGTGTCACGGAAAAGCTCACGCACTTTTATCATCCTTTCCCTCAATTGCTCCAATTTGTCAGCCTGCAAATAGAAAGAATTAAAAAAAAAAAGAAGGGGGGGGGGGGCATAAAGCCATCTCCTAGTGAATTCGGGCTTACAGCATCCTGTTGGGTGGTTTGCTCCTGGCCAAAGACTGATTTGATAGCTGAGGTTGCTGAAGTTATTTTTTGTCTAAGCTGCAGTACAGTGAAAACAGTTTTAGAGTAATGCAAGGTAACGAAATAGAAAACTGTTTCAAAGGAGATAAAACAAGTTATCATCATTAACAACACAATCCATACACCGTAGTTATTCCTTTGATATACAACATGGCGTACAACTCTTTAAAAGACACCAAATTCATGTAAAAATTAAATGGTGTGCAGTTCATTCATTATAAGTGATGTTCAAGGAACTACCTACGACTTACACTGTATAACAACACTTTTTCTAGACAAGCAATTCAAGATTAAATTTTCCAGGTTTCTCAGAAGTGTCAAGAACACATTTATGTTTTCATTGTTTCATGTTGGTGTTTCTACCTTCAATATCTTGCCAATGGATGCATCCAGGAAGTCTGGCAAGGACAAAAGTCGCAATGTATGGCCCTGTAAAGAACAATCATGAACCTCCATTGATTCATTGTAAACATTCACATAATTCTGGTGCTTATGCTCACCGTGGGTGCAGTATCAAAAACTATTCGAGTAAACATACTATATTCCTGTGATTCAAGAAACTGCATCACCTGCCATAGTCTTTATTTTCAGCAAGGAAACCAAAAAATACAGAGACAGTCCACTCACAATACAAAAAGAAGAATGAAAAACGAAGATAAAACATACTTTGGCAATTGCCATAGCTTCATCCAAACCAGGAGGAGGTGTGTCCAGTAGCTCTCCCAATTTCAACTCTCCTAACTTTGTCAATAAAAAGATGAAAAACAGGTCAAGAGAAGTACGGTATCAAGCATAATCCATAATATAAAGATAATTCCAATTTTTGTTTTGATGGAGGGGGCAGATAGATCAAAAGTTCTAGGTGAAGGACAAACAGAAATTGAAAAAGGAAAAGCAGAGAGATTTGCATTGACTATCAAGTTATAACAGCATTGAAACCATGAATGATGAAATGGAATGCAAGTTCAATAGGTGTAAGATACTATCTTAAGTTGCAATGCCAACAATTATAGACAAGGAATTACTTGTTCAACGAGCATTCCAAGTCCCATGCCCTCCATGAAGTCTTTGACCCCAGTTCCACCATTTTTCTGAGTTGCGCTACGAAATTCTTCCCGAGCCTTGTCAGGATTTATCTGTTGCAAAACTAAAAATCTGGCTTACTGAGTACATAAAACAGCAAAACCACCATAAAACCACCAACATATATTCTTTTTATTTTTAGAATAATGAGTATCTCAAGGTGCACATGAAAATAAAGAACCACCATCGAAGAAAATCACGGGAAGATTTATCCCACATACCTCAAGTGCAAACAGTGGACATTCAGGTCCTTCAACAGGTACTAGTGTACCTCCAGTCAAATCCTGAATAAAAACACAACACTCATGTTAAGCTCTACTAAAATGCAAAGCAGATATTAGGAAACAAAACAAGAAAGGTATTTTATAGTCTCCAACCTGAGCAAAAGAATCACTCAAGGAGTGTGCTGGATCAGTTGAAACCACTAAAGTGGGGTGTCCACTGTTTGCAAATTTCACAGCAAGTGAAGCAGCACAGCTCGTCTTTCCTACACCTCCCTTCCCACCAAGCATGTAATACTTCCGCTTTGTCCCAGCAACCATATCATCAAATCCGGCAACATCTTCCACTGGAGCGGCCACTGATCTCACTGCCAAAGAGAACAGACAAAACAAAACAAACACACTTCAACACAGTCAATTTCTCTAAGAAGCTGCTGAAACAGAAACTCTTTAAAGAACATTACTTTTCTAAATTGGAAGCCACCATTAAACATAATATATTAAGAAAATCGTTCCCTCCTCCATGACATATAAATATTTCATCAATGAATTAATCAATTAACAACTTTGTATTAACACTAAACTACACAATTCATCAATCAAAATCCAATTAAGCAAAGCTGGCCAATGAAACAAAGACAAAGTAATGACTCTCAATTCATATTTCAATCACAATTTTTTTTTAAAAAAAAAAACCCATCAAATTCTACACTTAAGCCAAATCCCAGTTAAATAATCCCACTTTTACAAATCTTGAGAAACCATGATAAATACGTTAAACAAGAAAACAGGTAAAACCCCAAAAAGTTTCTATCTTTATTGATAAAATAAAGACCCAACAACAAAGAATCAGGAATTGAACATAAATGGGTTTGAAAAACTCGCCTCTAAATGAACTTTCATGATAAGCCCTTTGCTTGATAGAGAGAAGGACAAAGCTTGAAGTTTTTGGTGCAAAAGAGAGCAAACCCACTGTAGCTATGGAGTTTCTTGAAGTAAATAACTTGCATAGAGAAGATGAAACTAAAGAAGAAGCGGAAGGAATTACAGAACAAGAAGCCATTTTTAATGCTTTGGCTTGCTGGTTGCTGCTTCTGGCAAGAAACAGAAGAGATTGTTTTTGTTTAGGATTTTGTTTGTGTGTGTTTATATATACTTTCTTCTTGGACAAACCTCATAACAGTCCCCAACTTATAAGAAGATCTCCATTACGTCACCCAATCTATTTTTTTCTTCTCAATTAGGTTTCTAATGCATCAATTAATTCTCAATCATATCCTTATCTTAGTTTAAACTAATAGAGTTATTAATAATTTATGTCAAAAAATCGAGTGAATTCTTCTTTCCCACAGAGAAAACAATCATGCAAAATTGAGCTTGCCAATTGATTAGGAGACAATACAGATACAAGTTTTCTTAAACCATTCTGTTGCCACCAACAGTTCATAAATGGCGCGGTCTAGCTACCCATTGTATCTGATCACAATGATCAGATAGCCTTCTCTGCAGACCTGTCAGATTTATAGAGCAACAAGGGATTGACAGAACTTTTGTGATTACTGCAAAAATTCTAAAAGAATGCAAGAGAAACATCACCACAATTAGGATGATTTGAACCTAACTGATGCATTTTGTACAGTTAGAAGTAGAACAGGACGATTGGAAAGTTTGATTTTTAATCCTTTACATGGTCTTTTTTGACAACTGAGCCTGTTTTGATTTAAAAGACTTTCAGAAGAGAGAGATGGCTAGAGATTGACAAAAAAGCTTTTACTCAATCAATTGCTTTGGAATTCAGAAGGTTGCAGGAATAGAAATCAGATCAGATAGAGAGATTAGATTCAATGCAAGAGTCTGTGTGTACCACATCACTATTACTCACAAATTGGGCTAGCAAATAAGTGAAATAATCCTCATGAGTTTGATTTTTAATCCTTTAGATGGTATCTTCTTGTGAAATTTTCTACTGCTTCCTCCATTGTCCTCGTGTAGCTTTAGCACGTCAATTCCTTCTGCTTGGTATGGATAGTAGATGCAGGACAAGCTCTCATGTTTTTCCTACCAAAGCATGAACCAATCCAGGAGCACACAAAATTTCTTGCAGATTTCTTGTGTTCTGGTAGACATCCATCATCAAGCATCATAACGTCTGAACCCAAATTGTGCGTATTCAATTGAAGATCGCAGTGGAAAGATCCCAAAGGCTTGTTAGTTCTGGCACAAGAGGAAATTGTCACATCTTGTTCGGCAGAAATTTCTGAATTAATAGATTGTAAAGCTTCTTGTTCTCTGACAGATTGTAAGCAATCAGGATGCCTCTGATCAGGTGCACTCGCGATGCTTCCACATGAAGTTTTCAAGCTAGGAACCAGCTTCATTACCAAGGCATCAATCAACTTAGCACTATAAGCTGCATCTTCAGGTGACAATTCAAGTTGTTCAACCATCTCCTCAGCTACCGAAACTGCAGTATCTGAATCAAGATAAAAAGAAAACTCCACTTCCCTTGATTGACAACATGAAGTTTCCGTAATGTTCAAAGTCAATGAAATCGTATTGTCGTCGATTTTCTCCCCTCTTAATCTGAATTCATTTTTTTCGTTGACCTTGCAAATTTCTGGAGTTGAAAACTGGAGCGGCTCATTGATACTTTCTTTACAAGATCCTACCAGAAGCGTCTTGTTGTTGCAGTTCATCGAATGGGATTCTGCCAGTGGCAAGCTGGTCACTTGCTTGGGCATGAGATTATTGGGTAACTCCATAGAACTAGAGACAGTACTGTCTTTTGAATTTTCAGTTGCTAGGAATGGATCTTTCAAAAGCTCTATCGCCGACAATCTCAAAGAGGCTGGAACTAGGCACTTCTCTATGAACTGTTTAACTTGGGGATCACTCACCTTATCGAGGGAAGCCGGCTTCACGCCCGAGATAACCTTCTTGTATATCTGCCCTGGAGTTTTGCATTCACAACATGGATATTCACGAGTAACCATCTCTAACATGCACATGCCGAAGGAATAAACATCGACAAGCTCATTGTATTCCTCTTCACAAAGCTGATCAGGAGCCATATATGCTGGAGTACCTAAATCACATAAACCAGTAGAGCGTTGCATAACAATGGCTAGTCCAAGATCTCCAATCTTAACCTCTCCATTGTTTCCATTGACAAATATGTTATCGCATCTCAAATCGCCATGAATGATAGGAGGTTCATGAGTATGTAAATAGTGCAAACCTCGAAGAATCTGCCTTGCCCAGTTCTTAATAGCCTTCGCATTAACACCCTTGTGTTTCTTGCAATACTGACTCAAACTCCCAGAAACGAATATCTCAGTAATCATGTTAAGAGTTTTCTTCCCATCATCGATCCAAAAATCATAAATCTTGATGATGTTCTTATCTTTCAACGACTTCAATAAGCGAGCCTCAGTGGTCAATCTCTCTAGTTGTTTTGGTGATACATGCTCGACGTTTACTTTTTTCCATGCAACTTCAACTCCATCAACTTCATCGAAAGCCCTATATGCAGTCTTGACCACTCCTCCTCCCAAAATTTCATCAGACCTAACGAACCGACCTGTAGGATCTTTCTCCAGGAACTGATGATCATCGCTATTTTCACATGAACCTAAATCCATGTCTTCTAATATAAAAAACAACTGGTAACTCTCCAAAAACAAACTACGAGACAGTAGAAAAAAAAGAAGCAAAAAAACACTGTGTCTGCTTTTGTTCTCTATATATCGCTGTTTGTTAGTGTACTTCCCTAAGGAAAACGAATCCGCATTCAATACATTTAAAAGAACAACTAGGGTTTTCAATATTTATATGAAACATGTATTTCTTTTCAATACGGTAATCGAAATTTTTTAATTACAATTTCATCCCTCAAATTACATTAGCATGGTTTTATATATTAAGATTTTTTTTATTTGTATTTTCTTACATATACAAAGATATTTTGATGATGAATTAAATATTAATTTTGTGAAATAAAACTTTATTTATAGTTAAAGATATATTTAAAAAAAAAACTGAATTTAACAAGGAAAAAAAAAACCACATCAGGATATTGGAATGAAAAAACTTAAACTTGCTCCTTATAGTTTTAGTTTATCTACTTTTTGATCCCTGTTAATTTAGCATTTCACATTTCAATCTCAAAATTTATTTTTTTATGTTTTGTTTGCTAAATATTGAGAGATGAGAGATAAAATTACGGAAAAATATTGAAGAGAGAAAATTAAAGTGTTTGGATGGTGAATTTCTATTTACCAAAAAGAAATTAATTTTAATATTAATGAATTTGTTTTGTTTAGAAGAGTTCAATAGAAACTATGTTTTTTTTTTAACCATGGTCTAAAAAAAATCAAAGTAATTAATTTTTTTTGGATTCATTTATTTTTTATAGCAATTAGAAGTTATTTTAGAGTTGAAAATGGATTTATATGTAAATATTTTTTAGAAGTTTTTAAATAAAAAAAATGAAAAACAAGTTTTAGAGTTCTAAAACTCTAACCTTGAACATAGATGATCGAAAACTAGTAAAGAGAAAGCATATTGACTACCCTAGCGAACTTCCTATCATCCATTTAAAAAAAAATGTAGTAGACATGGTCCACTTAGTTAAAAAAATAAAAACAAAAAAAGCAAGTGCGTAGATCTAGTTTTTTTAAAAATAATAATAATTAATATCCTATCTCTAATTTTATTACTTTACATTAGTTTTTTTTATTGAAATTTTATTTAATATACTCTCTCTCCCTCTCTAATTATTTTTAATTAATATCATATTAAAATAAAAATTCATTTATTTTTGTGTTTTAAAAATGTTTTTGAAAAAATTGATTTTTATTTTATTTTTTATTTAAATATAATTTTTTTAGTGTTTTCAAATAGTTTTGATGTATTAATATCAAAAATATTTTTAAAAAATAAAAATATATATTATTTTAATATATTTTTAAACTAAAAATACTTTAAAAAATAAGATCAGATGATTTCGCTATTTTTGCACTGTATAAAAAGGATGAAATTCTTGAGGAGTATGCTTCTTTTGAACATACAATTTTTTCAATCATCCATCTTATTCCATGTTAAAAATTAAATTGATCCTTCTCGGATCTACTTGCTATCTTTTTTAGACTAAAATAAAATAACCTGACCAAAAGCCCCCGAATAGTAACGAATCTTGCAAAATTGAATTAAGGCCCAAATCTCGTAAGAATGATTAGGACCAGGGCCCATTATCAGTTTAATCTACTGCAAAAATAATAAAAATACATATTATTTATGTGTGAAAAGGACCAGGACTTTGATGTTGCTGAGTATTTTGGAGTGTAATTTGCTGATGGGTAGCTGATAGATGACGATGATAAAGATGAAGATGAAGAACATATTAAAAAAATAGAAAAACATCAAAAAAATATTTTTTAAAAAAAATCAAAATATTTGTAAAATGTAAAAAACAAGTTTAAAATTGATATTGATAGTGATGTTGATGATTATGATAATTTTAAGAATTTAAAAGTCTTGAATCTTGGGGTTACTGAGTTGACTGTGTCCATGCTTTTTTTTTTTTAGGTTTCTAGCCTTTAAAATTGATTAAAAATTTAAAAAAAAAAAGAAAAAAAGAAAAACAGAGGGACCAATAAGGCCATGCTTGTTTTTTAGCCGTACCTTGGGTTCTGGCTAAAGGCTTGGTCTAAGTCCCAAGTCTTCTATCAATTTCAATTAATTTCTAATTTATTCCAGATTTAAAATAAATATGATAACAACATTTTTTAAAAAGTTTGATTACTAGTTTGTCTACATTGTATTAAATAATTTGTTCCCAATTTTTTTTAATCAAATGATTAAAACCCTAACCACTGGACTAGATTATTCTTGAAAAAAGTCAAGAGGATTTGTCACTTAATTTTTATTTTATTTTATTGAAGTACTATATAGTCTGGACTCAAATATTCTTTAGAGAAAAGGAAGGTATACTCCTAAACTAAAGTCGTTCAATCAATGTGTAGAAGTATGGCTGGAATTAGCAAGCCTTGTTATGAAATCTCTTCTCTATTTTCATTACAATGGACAACAATTATTTTTTTATAGAAGGAATTTTTTAAACACTATTAATATATATTGGTTAATTGGGTAATTTTTAAAAAAATTAAAAAATTTCTTGCACCACTGCCTATCCATAAACTACCTGCCCACAACCGGAAAGAAATTAAATAAACCCTAAAAGTGCCAAGAATTCACATTATATAAATCCCTTGTAACAATGCTATAAAGGTTGGAGTTAATACGTAACAAAATTAAAAAAATTCAAATAAGATAGATGCAAGTTTTTGTAAGCATTTCACCAAATTTGATTCTTAATATAGAATAAAATATGCAGTCAACATTGAATATTTCATATTTAGTAGAATTGTTTTAAAACCTGGATGGATCCAACAGGTTAATTTAAAACTTAACTAATTTGAAATTTAATCTGAGTTAAAAAAAATTTAAAATCCATGGGTTTGATGTTAAAACAATGTTGTTTACTAGGTGAAGGGCCAGATGAATGCTACATATTACTACCTTTAATTGACCCTTTGTCTCTATTGATTTCCAGTGACCCGTGTTTAGTTTTGGAGCGAACTATTTCATCCACCAACCAGGAACGGGACGACTAATTTGTTGGCGTGTCAAGGTCATCAATGGTAGTGATTCATGTAAGGCAATTTAAAAAACAAAAATAAAGGATTTTCCCCGATTCTTGCTACATAAAATAGTCAAAACGCAGCCATGATCAATTACTCTCTTTGATTTCCACCATGAACAGTGATCAAAATGGTTATCTTTTCTGAATTGATCACTGATGCAAAGGTGATACAGATCAGATACAGTGAGAGGAAAGGATTGAATTCACAAATGTCTAGATGACAAACAATACGAACGTGTAAAACATGATCTCTGGCAGCTACCATCTACTCGAAATGAAACAGAATACCTTGTGAAGGCTGCAGTTTTTGGTCTCCATGGAGGGAGAGGAGCATTTAGTTGTTCTCTACATCATTACATGAATGCCATGACGCCGCTCTGCTCAGTTCAAATGAATTGTATCTTCATGAAAGCAAGCCAGAGCCTCACTGTGTAGCCAAGAAAAGCTCAACCAATATTGATCCTCTATGTTCCTCCTAATCACTGCTGCTTTGACCTTTTTCGTTGCCAAGGTTATTGTGCAAAAATAGGCGAATATTACCCACCTCTAGACTCAAAGGAATCGTTTTACTCCTTAAAATTACGAGAATCCACTGATGTAACAAACATGGTCTAAGACTTGAGCTGAAAACAAAGTTGATTTTCCAGTAGCATTGAAGTTGGTTGCAGGAATATCCACTGACAGCAAACAAACTAACATGTTTCTTGGACTCGAGATGGCATTTTTAGCCTGCTCCCCGCAGTGAAGGAAGCATTCACTACAGATCTTGTAATGACAGAAAAGGAACTAACTAAGCATATCAATGCAGAAATGTCGCTTGTTTATATTATCAACAGGCATACAAAAATCAACAAATCTCATCAGTTTCTCCGGAAAGAATACTGAATAAAACCTAGACTTCAAAGAAAAACTGAAAATCAAATCCTAAATACACGAGCACATTCGGCAACAAACTTTAATCACCAATTGATCTATTATTTCTCATTAATCATCGTCATCGAGGTGCCATTGAGACTGAGAAATCAGTAGGCAAACCAATCTTTTCAGCCCAATTCTTTGACTCCAAATACAATTTAGACACTCTAACATCAACCTGCCCCATATCAGGCCTGTTCTCAGGATCATCATCCACACACTCCAATCCCAACAACACTATCTTCTCTGCGACTTCAACTGGATACGAATCCTTCACCCTCTTATCAACCCACTTTCTCAACTCACTCCCACCAACAGCCACCACCTCCCTTGCCCTCTCAATTACACTGATTCTCTTATACCCTCCACCCCCCTCGTCAAACACATACGTCAATGCCTCCTCCCCAGATACCAACTCTAAAATCACCACCCCAAATGCATAAACATCACCTTTCTGTGTCTTAACTCCAATTGATTGAGACTCGGGCGCCATATACCCTCTTGTTCCCTCGATTTTCATTACCCTACTATCCAACCTACCAAAACTTTTGGCCGAAGAACTTTCATTCCCCGATATCTCTCCACACAATTCAGCAGTCCCAAAATGACAAATCTTGGCATTTAAAGAATCTTCAGTAACTAAAATACTATAACTTTTTACATGGTTATGCACATATTCTGAATTCAGACCTAAACAATGATGAATATAATCAAGACCATGAGCTAAATCAGTAGCGACCTTCATACGTGATAACCAAGATGACAAAACAGTGTAACTGGGATTCTGTGGATTTCTAAGACAAGTAGCTAAATTTGCACCATGAACATATTCATAAACGAGATAAATATAATTCCCTGAAGTGGATGCACCAAGAAGCTTGACCAAACTACTGTGATGACTCCTGCAAATGGTCAGCAACCTCTCTTGAAGCTCAGATAATCCAATCTGACGGCGAGATTTCCGTTGAAAGAGAATCACTTCTTTTCCACGAATTGAACATCTCCAAGAGGTTGACGAAGAGGAAGAAGAAAAGGGTTTCTGTAAGAAGTTCTTTGTAGCTTTGCATATTTCAGAGAAGTCATAAACGTGAGGGTTTTCTGGTAATGACTCTCTAAGGCTAGAAAGAGATGTTTTGTTTGAGAAAGAACAGGACTTTGTTCCCATTGAGTAGTTTGGAATGTAATTTGTTGATGGGTAGTTGTGAGATGATGATGTGTTTACAAAAGATGAAGTCGATGATTTTAAGGATTTGGAAGCCATAGATTTTGGGGTTGTAGAATCGATGATGCTGGTGCTCTTTTTTGATTTGCACATGAGGAAAGAATGGGAAGGACAAAACATAACTATAACAGGCTGATAGAACCATAAAGTCTTGGTTTTTTATTGTTGGGCAGCAAGATAAATTTTTCAGATTTGAAGAAATGGTCGATGATTGTTTTTGGAGGTTTCCAGTTAGTCCTTGTCCAAGCTGTCAACTTATTACTTGGAGGATAGATGGAGAAACAGAGAAAATTGGCCCATGGTATGGATCGGGTAGGAAGAATAGGAAAATAGCATAGTTGTTAGACTCTAGGGATGTTTGTGATTATCGGTTATTTTTAAAATATTATTTAGTGCTTTGGAGTGTAATTTGGGTGGACCCATGAATTTTTTATTTTTTTTTGGATTTACGTGGGTGTTCGGGCCAGTTTGCGCGCATCACGACTAATCCTACGGCTCATTGAACATCCTGCAAACCCAGTGAACATGTAAGGCACCGCGGAGGTGACAGACGTACACGCTGAGGCTTGAACCCAGGATGCAGAGGCAAAGAAAACCTTTTATCACCGCTGGGCTACAAGCCTTGGTGTGGGACCCATGAATTTGATGTTGTTGAATAGTGTGGTGTATAATATGGGTATGACTTCAATCTTCTAAGTTGAAATTTATATTACTATGATTAATCCCTTAGATTATCTATAAGTTAATGCATCATGTTTGCTTATCTTATCTACCTTAAATTGTAATCATTCACTTTATTATCGATAGAGGTGACTATTTTTGGTTTGATTTGATTTTTATAAAATAAAAAAAACAATTGAAACCGACTTAAATCGACCGGTTTCAGTTCGGTTTGGTTTTTTAGAAAAAAACTGGTTCAAACTAGTATGGCTCGGTTTTTTCGATTTTAGCTTAGTTTTTTTCCGGTTTGGCTCGTTTTTTTTTGTTTGGGTTCGGTTTAGATTTTTTTATTTCTGGTTTATAAAACTGAAACTAAACCAATTAGTTTTTTTTTACGGTTTGGTTTTTCCAGTTTTTTTTTCTCGATTTAATCATTTTTTCAGTTTTTTTCCTCACCTGTAGTCCTTGATTTAAGATAAATGAAATAGTAGAATTTTCTAGATTATTATACTGATTAAATTCACGTTCAAGACCATGTCAAATGATCTTTGAACATCTTTCGTAGGAAAATAAGGTATGCAACCCCATTGAATCATGCATTTGATGCATAGTCTAACTGAAATAGCTATATATTACCTTATGTTTTCAGAAGAATGACCTCTCGTTAACTATTTTCATGGCGACGAGCTAGCAACAAATCCTTTTTTATACAAGTTAGCAATGTAGCGAAAGTTCTAAAATTAAGATTACTAATAAATGGACAGAGTAGAGATCGAAGAAGTTGATTTGAAGCAAATTTAAATATGCAACGGAATGAAACAGACACATGATACATTCTAGCTGGAATACATATATTTAATTTTTCATCGTACAATTATTGGGCAGATGGCGTCCATAGTTGATCGTTCAAGGATTTGAAAGCGGAGAGTAGCTTTAAATTAAGGAGATGCAGTGGACAGAGACATCTATATTACCTGCATTCAACTTGGACATGGCTTATAATATAAAGCTCGTCTTCAAGCACTACGTACGAGCTAGGTCATCGTGACCATATTTATATATGATCACTGGAAGTCATAGAAGTTGAAGAAACACACACACATGGAGTATCGAGAGGGCACTGTTTTTTTATTATCATTATTAATATTATAAATATTTAGATTAACTTACATATATTTTAACTAATTCTATAAACCCTGAAGTTAATGGCTATATAAGCCTTCAATATATATATATATATATATATATATATATATATATATATATATATATATATATATATATATATATATATCATCCTTGATATGTGTTCAAAAGAAACGGGTACATGACAGCAATTCTTCGGTCCTTCCGGGGGTGATGATGAAGTACATTTGGGCCATTGAAAAAATATTGCTCCTCAAAATTTCCTGTCTAAATAATCTATAGTAATTGATGGAGCTCACGTGTCCGTCCATTCTTGTAACCCTGGGCTTCAAGCCCAACATTAATGAAATAGTCTTTTTGCAGTTGAGATTTCAAGAGCTCGGATTTCGAGAAAGTGACACAAAGCAAGCCACGCGGCATTATCCTAAGAAAAGTGTTTGGAAACGTGGTTACATATACTTTTCAAAGTGGATTTCGCATATTAAAACGATTAAAAAAATAAATTTAAAACAAAAAAATAAAAAGGCTAAAACTCGATGATAAACACAAACAGGATGAGTCATGACCCTTTTGTGCTACGTAACTATGAGCCACTCGCCACATGACAGCAGACAACAGAAGTCAGAGACTGTGGGCGAAAGCTAAAAAACAAAACAACTGACACCTTTCGGTTTCTCACAAATTCCAAATCATGTCGTGTCATCAGATCAATGAGCGTTTGAAAATCCGATTATACTGATAATTTTTTTATAAAAAATAATTTAATTTAAAATTAATTTTTTATATATATTTTTAATAATTTTAATACATTTATTTTAAAAATAAATTTTAAAAAATAAAAACAGTATTATTTTAATATAAAAGGTATTTTAAAAAACAATCACTGATTACTGGCATAAACAAGTTAAGGCTAAATAAAATACACTTTAATCGTCTGAAGAAAGAAATCAAAGATGGAGATGGTTCCAGGGACATCCCTGGAGATTACAGTGCGTCGGATTAAAAAAATTTATATATAAACAAAAAATTATTAAAGTTGTGAAAAATTTCTAATTTTATTATTAAACCCGGTTAAATTTAAAAACTATAACCTTTATTTTTTAAAATTATTTTTTGTTTCATAATATAAAAAATAAACACCCATGAAAAAAAATTAACCTAATACCAGCATGTTTTGTAAAATATAAACACTATTTCTTAAACAAAAATGCATTATGGTCCTAAAAAAAATTGAAATAAAACATTTCATAATATTTTGTATATAATTAAGGAAAAAATATCAATAAATATAATAAAGTTATATTAAAAATATTTTAAAAAATACAAATTTTATATTAATTAAATATTCATGATTTTGCTTTTAATATTAGATGCATTTTAATTGGAAAAAAAAAAAAAAAAGAGACATGCAAGCTGACTTGATAACCAGGCTTCATAAAAACAAAGCTCAAACACTGGTGAGCTTCATAAAAACAACAGCCGGTTAACGTCATATGAACAGTGACGTTTTTTCAAGAAGTTAGGATATAAAATCCTGTTTCCTCCTCTTTGACTAATTCTTAACTGCACAAGGAAATTCACAGCCACCATAGATCTCAAACAAATTGCAAGTAAGAACCTGAACCATCAAAATGCTGCTAGGAAAGGGTGTCACCAGGTCGGATCAAAATTCAACTCAAGCTTCATCTTTAAATTCAATGGTAGATTCATCTTGCACTGTTTCAACGTTGAAAAGAAACAAACATACAAAACTCAAGGTTCGTACAAACCCTATCACGATTTCCTTCTCTGGATTCCAATGTGGATAAAGATCAGTAACCGAACAATCATCAAACATATCAGAAGACAAACGACATTTGACAAAACAAAAGGAAATTGGAGATCAACAAAGTCACAATTTTTATCCAATGTCGAGTTCAATAAACATTAAGATTTGCATATAAAGTTAACAAGAGTAAGACTGAAATTATTCTTCTTCTTTTTTATCAACAGACTAGAGATTACTTGCAGTAAATAGAAACATGAAAAGCATAGTCATGATATATGATCTCTAGACGCAGAATCACACAACAGAACACCCAACAAGCCCTAACTCCTCGAGAAAACACAAGGAAACTCACTTCAAATAGCATCACGATAAGCCTCAAGAGCAGGGCCAGTAATCCTGCAAATCCTCCATTCAGGCAAAACATTAGCACCCATTTCCTCATAAAACTTGATGGCATTAACATTCCAGTCAAGAACCACCCATTCCACCCTCCCATACCCCATTTTCACAGCCTGTGAAGCCACAGCAGAAAGCAACATCTTCCCTAGTCCCTTTCTCCTATAGCACTCTCTCACGAACAAATCCTCCACATAAAACCCTGGTTTCCCCAAAAAAGTTGAGTAGTTTGGAAAAAACAAAACAAACCCAGCAACCACAGCATCTCCATTGATCCCATTTCTGAATGCTTCAGCTTCTGGATCATTTAAAGAATGATCAAGATTGATGATTCTTTCAATGGCAGTGAAGTTTTGAGAGTGCAAGTTCGAGTCTTTTTCAAAAGGGCGTGAGGAGACTTCAAGAAGGAAGATGGTGAAAGAGTGGAAAGGTGGAGACTTGAATAGGGTAGAGGCAAGGTCGGATTCTGTGGCAGTGAAATGGTGGGTTAGCTTTTCAAAGATGGCCATTTGGTGGATGAGTTTTTGGATGTGAGGTACGTCCAGTGGTGTTGCTAAGCGGATCCGGGAGAAGAGAGGGTGGCCTACTGGTGTTGAGTCAGAGTCTGGGAGGCCTGTAGGGGCGGAAGGCGCAGGGGGTGGTGGTGGCGGCGGTGCTGCTGCTGCCATTTTGGTGGAAATGGAAATTGGGAGTTTCTAGAGAAGCGGGGAGATTTTGTGAGTGATGGAAGCAATGGGAAGGATGGGGAGTGGAGTGGGTACGTGGGGGTCTTATATTTGAGGTTTTTACTTTTCAGTGTGTTCTGGAAGGATAGGTTTGTCAATAATATTTTTGTGGGATTTTTCCTGGAAAGTTGCTATGCTCAAGGGAAAATGGATGATCATGTGTAAATTGCATATGATTCAGAAAATCGGTTAAAAAAACACTAGCATTTGGTTAGTGGACAGGATGATCCTGGAAATGAGTTGAAAACCTAATTGCATCTGGTGTGTACTTAGCCAATTCCACAGTCGATATTGACGAAATGAACAGAAGAAATACAACGACAGAACAAGTAAACAAATCCATTCATGAACAGAGTATCAGGAAATTTCAAAGGAGAATAGGAGCTTGATATCTTTCATGACAATAAATAATGTAGTTTCATGATAACCCGGCTTCAAGGAAACCTACCTTGAGACCCACCAGAGAGGCCTCAAGATGTTATGTAGTGTAACACCTCTTCCTCTAAAGCAATTATTCCTGCCATTGCGACCACCAGTCCTATTCAAAAGGTATAGGTATCGAAAGATCCAGACGAATCGAAACTGGAAAAAGGTTTTCAACTACCACTGCATTCAAATAATTGTGAATGTCCCGCTACAAAAGGATCAGTCTAACCCTAACCTACAATATTCAAGTTTTTACAATTGACTTTGCAAGCCTATTTGGCCTCAAAATTCAATTTCTCATTTCCATATGATACAGATCCAGCCTGATTACAAAATAAATCTTCATGCAGGTGTGTTTGAATAGTGTCCTGTTTTCCTCCTGTGCCGACTGAAGTCTGATACAAACCTGAAAGAAAGGCCACAGCCTTCAACCTTGCACAGGTATGGCTTCTCACCAGTGTGCACCCGAATATGCTCAATCCTGGCCCATGCCCACTTGAACGACATGGAGCAACCCTTCCATGGACACTTGAGGGGTCTATCATCTTCATGAACACGTTGATGAACTATTGCATATTTGTGGGAACGAAACTTCTTACCACATCCATCATATGTGCATCGGTTGCGCTTGTGCAACTGTAACTCTGTCTTTGTCTCAAAACTCATGCGGCATCCTTCTAGATTACACTTGTGAGATCTCTTTGTGATTTCTTTCCTTTTTGGGCGAGGAACTGAAGCATCAGAAGGTTTCCTTGACCTCTTTGTTACTGGATTCTCCTCAGCTGATTTTCCAACATCAACCTCACTCTTACATGTTGCATCTTTCCCTGCCCTTGGTCTCAATCCTTCGCATGGACTCCTGATGAAGCCATTGCTATTGAGCTTGTTTTCTGTTGGCCGCTCCACTTCACTCTTTCTTTTTCTGCCCTTTCCAGCATTGGATCTAAAGTCTACCACAGCGGACTCAATGCTCTCAATCTCCTGAGATGAACAAACTTCATTGCATTTTACCACACTTTCTCCACCACATGATTTGTATTCAATGTCACAACATTTTTTAACTGGGGAAGGAGCAGGCTGATTTGCCAGAATAACACAAGTAGACACAGGTCTGTCTTCATTAATAGAACTTGAACTCTCGTGTATTTTCTGTGCTACACTGTCTCCAATCACCCCATCATTGGACTGAATTTCCTGCTCTACTTCAGGTTCTAAATCCATACAAGAATACAAGTCTTGAATAACACAGATCTCTCTTGAAGCTTCAGCAAGTACTTGGTTTTTGATTGCAGAATTAGGGGCAAATTCCTCCACAGTGCTTATGTCTGTAGTTGGAATTTCTAGTGGTACAACAGTGCCTAAAGTAGAACCACTGCACAGGTCATTTTCAGCAGAGTCCTGCCTATTTATTTTAGAGAATTCTGGTGACGCGGTAGATGGATTTATTTCCATTTGTGTACCAGAACATGAGGTAAGTTCCTTGTTAGAATCATTTGTAGTCAGAAAAACCAGCTGCTCCCCACTTTCGAAAGCCACACCATTGCACAAGTTGACTGCAGCATGTGGCTCTCTATGAAATTCAGAACTTTCATCCATAGGAACAATGTTAGGCCCGCTAATAACATCACTTAGAACCAGTTCCTCATTACTCCCATTTGTGATTTCAGTTTCTTGCTGCATCTTATTTTCTGCAGCACAGGTCTCTCGCTCATGATCACATCTTTCATCCGGTGTGGTAGGAGGCTGATTCATCAGCATGTCATCACTTGAAGAGCATTGGTCACCATTGGTTCTGCTTTTAGTCTTGATCTCTATCTGCACTTCATTATCCAAAGTCACAGGAGGAGAAAACTCATTGTTAATGGATGAATTCTCCACAACTACATTTGCCATTTGTGTGACAGGGAGGTGAGAAACATGTAAACTTCCTGAGTTAGCAAGATCAGAAACCTCATGCATTGAAGCATCATCATCATCATCCAGGATCCTTTGTTGTCCTTCTGAAACCAAATCACAAGTCTCACTCATAATGTTGACATTTCCAATAATTTGATCCTCTATATGCATTTCAAATCTTTCATTAGCTGCAGTGTCAAATGAACTGCAGCATTTTGTGGTGCAAAAATCCTGTCTTTCACTGGTTCCTCCTGAGGCATTTATCTCATGCTCTATCTCACAACCACCACTGGCTTTTACATTACAAATGTTCCTCTCGGTGTTTGATTCCTCCAGCAATTGATCCTCAATCTGCCCCACAACACTTTCAACAGCCATGGTAGCAGTGAGAATTGAACCTGCAATTTGTGAAGGAACAGAATTCAAGGTCAAACCACTACCTGCTTCCAGCACCTGGACCTCATGCAGCATTTCAGAATCTTCAATGGGAGAACAACCAAATGCTGCAGAACCACTTCCGGTAATCCCAATGTTGCAAGGGTAAATCACAGTAGTTTCTTCAGCATGCTTATCAGGATCATCACCACTGGCTCCTGAAACTTCTTCTGCCAAGCACCTTCTAGAGCATCTTCGAAGCTCATTTGTGGAATAATCTATTTTTACCTTGTACTTCCTTCTTGTGTATTGAATAAGTTTTTTTTCTTTTTTGTCAGTGAGACCATCTGACTTATTCCCCAACAATTCATCTTTGTTTGTTTCAATAATCTTGCATGGTTTACAATTGACAGGCTGATTTAACTTGATTCTTGACCGAGATCTTCTAGATTGCCATTTGATGTTTAAGAAATCTGAACTGAGACTTCTGTCAGAGAATAATCCTCCCAATGCTAATGCATGTTGAACTTTCTTAGATGGAGAGTTCTTTCTGATCTTTACACAATACCGTAAGTTGATACCCAGTTTCGATGTCCAATCTTCTCCACATTCATGATGATCTTCATCATCGATTGCAAGATTTATCAAGTTCAGATTTTCTTGGGATGCAGCTTCCAAAGGAACCTCGTTATAATTGAAAGGATTCTCAATTTCCTCCGCGATGGCAAAAGCATGAGCTTTTATCTTTTGATAGTCTACATATAAAATTTGCAAAATAATCATTGACCAAATCAACAAACAGATAGCAAATACCAAAGAGAATGAATAGGACAGCACATCATGCATGTGCGTACTGTTAAATCTCATTTTACCAAGTGACTCTACAGAAAAAATGTAAGCCCGTCTCACCTGAATGACAAATTATAAGCATGTTTGCTCCACCTTTAGACTGTAACAGCTCCTCAATTTGGACACCATGCTCCAGGCAGAAAATACGAGGTCTCAAAAACTTACGAGAAGTGTTCCACCCTGTTGGCGCTGGAAGATCCTTCAGGGACACAGAAAGATCACTCACAGGAGCATGATCATCTGCAGAGCCAGAAAAATGGACAAACCGATTAACTCTAGCAACCAGAGAGGCCCGGCTGTACATAAGAGTATGTTTGATCTGATAAGATTTTATGTTTTACATATAAGTTATTACCAGAACTCTATTCCATATCAAGTGAGAAGTCATTATCAAATGCCCGAAAATGAAAGTGTGAAAAGGAAAAATAAAGAGAGATGGGAAGCGGCAGAAAGAATACACAAGTATCAAGTAAGATAAAAGTAAAAAAACTCAATACCTGGAATGGAGCCTTTAACAGAGGTATCAGGGTTTGAAGAGGGCTGAACATTATCGCTTCTTGTAACTCCTGGCTCTTCTTGAGCCAAAAGATAATCCCCCGGCGTATGTTCTATAAATGCTCTCTCCAAAGGTTGTACAACAGACATAAATGGAAAACCAAGGATTCCACATGCCACACATGCTAATGTCCCCGAATCAACTTGAAAATCACACGATAAATCATCTTCCATGTATAAATCATTGAGAGTTTCCATATACAAGCTCATCTCCTTAAACAGATCATTCTCATTACTATTACTATTTAAGTCGGAATGAATATGGGAAGCATTTTCATTTGATGTAGTAGTGATAGTAGAAGTTATGCTGAGTAATTGAGACTCTTTACTTGCACAAGGAAGCAAATCAGGGTTCCATATCACCACATGACAAGTGGAATTTTTCTCAAGAAAAGCAGATAAAACATCATTTTCCTTTAACATGTCTTCTAGAAAAGCCTTCTTTACTGACAACTCTCTTTCTTCTCTCTGGCGATCTCTAAGACGAGAACTCCGAGCGCCTGGTAGTAAGGATCTTGGCACTCTGGCATCAAAAGAAATCCAACAACAATAATCAATAAAGCATGCAAATGATAACTTTATAAAAATATGAAAGGAGGGGTCATCACAGAAACTGTTCAAATATAACAACATAAAGCACTGCATGACAGAAAAATATTTGTGTGGTTATGGGGCTTGTAAGCTAGATGGAATTTAGCCAGATATATCTAAATCTTACAAAAGTAATTCAATTGTATGCAAAAAATCATGTTGAAGGATTGATAAAAAGGCAAGTTAGTTAATACCCTGAACATCTAGTGAAAAAACAATTGATTTCAAATAGAAACCAAAACGTACATACAAAACTTGTTCAAATGGACTGAAAAAAAACGAGATACAATATGGGACCCTTTAATTAAAACAAGCCACATGGATCTCAAAGTTTTCTATTGATCACCCTAATAAGACATGCCATGAAAGCAATTAGAAAAACTAAAACGATCATTATCAATTTTAACCTAGTAAGCGTTTGATCTATGCTCCATCAGGCCAAAGCTTCCATTTCAACTGAAAGAGCAAACATTCTTCATAGAGAAAGTTTCATAAACTACAACACACAAGAAAGCTACAGTTGATAATCCACTGACCTGGAAACAAAAGACATGGTCAGCAGGTATAGAAGCTGCTGATGAGAAAGCATGGGAAGATAGTTCATGGCAGCTCTACGGACAGCAGCTTCCTTAGCTACTTTAAGCCATTGTGGAGTTCCAAAGTTGGCAGCTTCCCCACAGTTAAAACCTATCAAAATCCACAAAAGATAATTTAAATAAAAGAAAAGTGATCTCAAGGAAGAGAGGATAAAACAAGGCAATAAAGCATACCATGGCTGAATCCTACATGGTAGGCCCTTGGAAAAGTCACAACAAATTCACCAGGATTCTGTACTAACCTACAGCAAAAACAATTACAGTCAGTAGAACCAACAAATCCCAAGATCAAGACCACCTCTAAATCTAAGTTTTCATGAAAAATCAACGGAATGACCCACCTACAACAAGGAATGCCTGAGGAAATAATTGCTTCAGGAGACAGAAGGGTTGTCTTCTCACCCAACAGACTCAGGGCAGCTAGAAAAAGAAACCAGAATTTTAAGTTACAAAAAAAACATATAGGAGTTAATGCCTAACAATTCCAGATTCAAACAAACCATTTCATTGTAACAGAGTTGATACAAGTTGCCAGACTAACAAATATGCCTTTCACCATAGTTACTAGAACTTGCCAAATCTGAGAAAATACAAATGAACCAGCTTTTGGTTTGTTTTAACTGTAAAACTAGAAGAAAAAAGAATGCAGTTGCAAGATACAAATTAGTTAATCACAAAAATTCTTTGAAACCTGATTCAGGCCTCGTTTATCATCAATTCTGGTACACATTTAGACAGCTGGCCTTAACAGGTCTGGCAGGTCCAATTTGGCATAAACAGCTAATCGTTCTTACATCTCATACCTCTTTGTGGGTTAGATTTATTTCCATTGTTTAGAAGTCCACAACCATGAACTTAAGAGTCACGATTAGTCTACCGTTAAAAAGGAAACCAGGCAGCATAACACCAATTGGAGAAGCTACATTGGACCTAGATAACAGTAGGTGGAAATTTGAGAGAATGATGGACTAACAGATTGGAGAAGTTTCTAAAAGTGAAATATCTCTGGTTGTAAATAAACATACAAAATGGCATCAAATAGCAGGACATAATCATTGATGAGAGATATCTCCAACGCAACTACTTTTTTGGAAGTCCATTTATTGGCTATGATTTTGGCAATAAAATGGCCAGGCAGAAAGAGAGATCAAGTGAATAAAATGCACAAGGAAGAGGACTTCTTCATAAGAAAATGCATAATCTCAAGGAAGTTGTGACAAAGGATTTGTATCAGTCATAATAAATAACATGTCAGAAATCAATACATACCTAGTCGATCAATATTGCCACCATAAGCCTTAGTGCGTATAACTTCCTCAAAAGCAAATACATAATCTCCAGGGACAGCATACCAAGTCTTTGGAGAACCAATATGTAGAAAATTCATGCTGTGAAGCTCATGATCCTCAACATGCCAAGCAAACCAACTGAACAACATACCAATATAGACCATAGGAGAAGTAACACCTGGGATATCATCTGGCATAAAACGAGTAAGTGAGCCAGGTGAGCGAGCAATCACTTGCAGATTCCAAGGGCTATTTGAAAGCTTCCAGCCTGCAGTACCTTCCATATCATTAGATGCAGCTACACTCTTTTGCTTAGAAGACTTCAAACTATCCTCTACAGAAGGAGTTGCTGATGCCATAGATGACCTCGGTGTCATCTTCAAACACATGCTTGGCTCATTCTTAACAGTAACATCATCATTATGGGAATTCTTCACACCATCCATATCATTTTCCCGGCAAACAGGGATTTCTCTACTCCGACGATAAGACTGATACGATGCCCTCTTCCTCCTCCGTCTTTGAAAATATCGAAAGTGACCTTCGGGTTCCCCAAATCCTGAACCAGGCACATCATTTGCATATTCCACATAGATAGGCTTCTCGGAAGCTGCCTTCCAAAACAATGCCTCCACAGCCAATGGATTAACCTCCTTAATCATACCCAACAAACTCCTCGCAAAAGCCTTAGACTTAGACTCAAACTGTTCCAATGTATAAACCTCGCCACTTTGCCAAACTTGCTGATGAACACCTGATTGGGGATTCTCCTTATCCACCCCTTTTGCTTTCTTCGCACTTTGCCCTAACTCCTGCTGCCTAGTAGTAAACACCGCCCTATTCTCCCCATCATTACCACCATCCCTTAAAACACCATTCGACATGTCCACATCATCACCCAATTCCGGACACTTTGACAGCGCCTTATTCAAGTTACTGAAAACATATCTTTTCGAAGGTTTAGGCAATGGAGGTATGATCTTACAAATCCCAAAGGCACTAGCTTCCTTCTCAATTTTCGATATGTAAGCAATTGGGTCTGCAAATTCAGTATCAGTTGGCCTAAACTCAGGTGCTAAAGGTAACCCTTTTAACCATTCGGGCATTTCCACGTTACCCATTTCAACAAATTATTCACATTAACACCAATTACAAAAGCACAACAAAATCACCATTGCTACACCATATCATGCTCAAGTATGCAAGTCTTCTCTGCCATTCAAGCTAAAAAGCCCAAATTTTGAAAACCCCAGTTCAAAGATTCTTGCTTTGTGAAGTTGTTTCATGGGTTCAGTTTTTCATTGTGATTAAGCTACATTAACTGGAAAAAATAAGCAAAAGTAACATAAATGTAAGCCAAACAAAAACAGAACCTGGTAAAAAGCAAGAGACTTTCCTTTGATTTTGCCCTAATCAAAACCACCAGGCTAGAGAGCGGGAGAGAGAGTGGCAGAGGGGGAGAGAGAGGAAGGGAGAGATTGGGGGGTCTGTGCAGGTTAAGAGGGGCATTTTCTAATCCGGCGCAAGGTAGCGTTTTAAAGCGTGGGTTTGTCAACGTGTCAAAGGGAAATAAGGCGCACGGGTGGAGCTCCTGTCTGATCACCGTACGATTTCAGTTGAGGGCCCATTTTTTAGCGCGAAATATGGGGTGTGTTGTGTACCTAAAAGCGCAATTTAGCAGTAGGCGTTGATAAAAATATAGAAAGAGACATCTAAGGTGTATAGAGATGATACCATTGTAATGTTTACATGGTGATCTAGAACGTAAAAATTTTAAAATTAATAGCACCATGAAAATTTAGTAATTAATTGATATGTTATTTAATAGATAAATTAAAAAAATTATTAATTTATACATTAATTAATAAATATCAATTTATTATAATATTAAAAAATATTGAGCTTAATACATACAGTATATATTGTGATTGTATGAATATTATTTAATTCTTAAATTAAAAATTATCATTATTCTGTATGTTTTTCTTATAAAAAAAGAGAAAATTTTGAGCACTTTTTAATTACAAAATAAGATAACTTAAAAATTATTGAGTGGCGAGAAAATTACAAAAAATATCATGAAAAATAAAAATAAAATAAAATTATATAGTTATCTATTGAAGCTCGTATAGCAAATATACATTTAAAACAATAATCACATTATATATTTTTTTTTAACAGTACAAAAATATTATATTAAAACTTTTTCAATAGTTAAAGAAAAGTCAGAGATGAAGACTAACTTTTCATTTAAAACAATAGCGTATTTAGTAGTGTGGTAGCATTTGCTTTTCAAGTAGCTTTTCGTGCCGAAATACATGCCAATGATTTTTTTTATTTTTTAAAAATTATTTTTGATATTAGCACATCAAAACGATCCAAAAAATACAAATCGCACTCAATTTTAGCAAAAAAAAATCAAAATTTAATAAAACACAGTTACAAATACAATGCCAAACAGTACCTAAAAAGATATCGATTTCAAAATAAAACATGTAATATTGAGTCATATTTTATAAAAACCTTTTAATTGAGTTACATGTATATATAATTTTAATATACAAAGAAATTATTAATTTACATGTCTAGTGGAGCCTATGTGTGTATCTTGTTTAAATATATTATATTATAAATTTAATACATTATTAATTTACCACATCCATACCAAATCTAAATCTATTAAAAAAATATTTAATTAAAATTAATAATTATTTGAATTTATATATCAAAGTAAAGATATACACCTTGTTCTTTTAGAAAAAAAAAACTTAATTTTGAAATGTAAAATAAAAAAAATCATGTATTTCTAATATTTGCATGATAGTATTTTGATTCTCCGACACCATAAAATCATAAATTAAACAACATTTATTCTAAAATATATTTTTTTTCTTGCTAAATTGGAGATCTTTACAGAGTTGAGATTAAATAATAGGAGCACCTCTTATAATTCCTCTCTGTCGTTGTTAGGATTTAAGCTTGAAACCTTCTAATTAAAATTTAAAATTTTAAGTTGCTAGTTATTTTTTTTAAGATCAAAATTTGAATGTTGAATAAATTTGACATTATACAAATAATCTTATCAAATTGATTTAGGTGATTCATGAAATTATTTTTATATAAAAAAACAAAAAAAATGACATATATGATCATCTGGCCCATCATTTCATCATGGTAAATATGTGTGTATCAAAATAATATTTTTTTTATTTTTTAAAAAATATTTTTGATATTATTCCATCAAAATGATATAAGAACACAAAAAAATATATTAATTTGAAGTAAAGAAATATTTTTTTAATTTTTTTAAAAATATTTTTGAAATATAAAAACATTTCATTTATTCACTGTAAATAATTATTTACTTAATTTCTAATTTAATGACATTAAAAGGTTGTTGAAATATAAAGCATTAAAATTCGTTGATAATGTACAATAATTGATGATTAATTTGGTGGTTGAGATGACTGTAAACACAATTAATCATAATACTTTATGATTTTACTCCTTAATTTATTAAGCAACCAGAAATAGTGAACGGCTTGCTTGTCCATGCTACACGTGTCTCTCAATTTCTGAGGCCTAATAAAAGGGATAATATTTTACTCCAAGTCAACTTGTCACTTGCTCTTTGCTGTTATTACAACAATATAATATTTACAATATTAAGGTATTTTAAGGATAACTTCTAACCATTGAACTCTTATGTGTTTTCAAGGGATAATATTACACAGCACGAATCAAAATTAATTAATTTTACATGAATGTAATGACAAGAGCTGTAATATTATACAGTTTTTAATTATTTATTTCATCTATCTATTCTTTTAAAATTCATTAAAATCAGGTTTGAATCAAGTAATTTGGATGACCTCATAATTTATTTATGACCTGATTTACATAGCCAATTAACTCTATAAAATAAATTTGATTTTTTTTTATAAGAAACCAAGTCTATGTTTTTTTTTTTTCAAAAACTACACTATTTTAAAATTAACAAGTTTGACTCTAAATGATCTAATAATTTAGTTTAGAATCCAGATCATATATAGTCAAATCAACTCAAAAAAAAATTTTAAAGTTTTTTTCCATAAAAAATCATGTATTTGTAGTTATTTTATTTTTTTTTTCCAAAAATTAATCTCGTTCAATTCTCAATGATCCAATAATTCAGGTTAGAATCCAGACCAGTCTAGCAATTATGGCTTGGAGTAAAATATGGAAACATGAAGAATAAAAGATGGTTAGGAGCTTGTTTGTTTTTATATCTTAAAAATATATTTTTTTAAATTAAATATTTTTTAGTTTTTTCTTTACTTTAATTTAATTTTTGTTATATTTTAAAATTGTTTTGATTTAATAATATTAAAAATAAATTTAAAAATTTATTACTTTAATATATTTTTAAACAAAAAAAACTATTGGAAAAGCTATTACTATAATCCGTTAATATTTTTTCAACAAGGCCACATGAAGCTGATGAAAAAATATGGATATATCAGCACAGCTGGTCAAATCAACAACGCGTTTGATGCTCCCCTCTTCACTAATCACCACTGTCCTAAAATCCCGAGGCTTTTCGCGCGAACTTTTCATCAAGAAAACCAAAAAGAAAAAAGAAATATTGAAGATCTAAGCCAACAATTAACCATATCAATCGCATTACAAGAACCTGCTGCAGCAGCTGGTAATCATTCCAGGCCCGCTGCACCAACGAATCAGAAGAATTTGGTTATCATAAATTCACATCGTCTTTTTATTATATTTTTTCAACAATTAACAGTGAGATTGATAATGGTGTGCTAAAGAAGCTGGTTAAACAAAAAGATTTCCTTGCATATATATATATAGCCCAGATGAAGGCTCGCTAAATGTTCTATCACCAACATGAAAGGAAAAGAAATGATGATGATAATCCAAATACTTGCAACCTTACAAGACATAAACAACAATTAAAAACCTGAAAAAAAAGAGAAAAAAACAGGTTTGAATGTACAGCACTAGCAGACTTATCTACCTGTTCTGATTCTTGCGAAATGCTTTCGGGTAGTCAACAGTAACAGAGTCTCAATTAGCTGTGCAAAATTCCAGGCAGGCTGTCTCACATTTAGGCCGTAATGAACTTGGTGCAGTTTCAATGCATTGTGGAAGACAGCTATTGACACATGTTGTCAGTGGGTCATCGACTGCACATACCATGACAAGAAATGTCAAGATGAGGAAGGCGGCGATTATTTTCTTGATGGCCATTTTCTTTTGAGACTCAGCAAATTTTGAATGGACTATTAGGTTAATAAATAGGTGATGTTATTGCGTGTAGTAGGGCAAAGAGCTGCGGTTATCTGGGAAAAGAGATGGTCTTCACAGGTTGCTATTTGTGGTTTGGAGTAAAACAAGGGAAAACCTGAGGCATGCATGATCCTTGAAGCCTGAAGGCTACAATTTTCTGAAGAATTTAAGGTCCCTTGATCATTTGGAGAGCTGAAAATGTGGGATAACAGTGACATTCTCGGATATTTTACCTTTTTTGGTGTGGTTTCTTATCATTTGGACAAGGCCACAAGTAATTTTGGAATATCACGTACCCACCCTTCTTGAGAAAGCTGCAGTTAACCTGATAATAGCAGCTAAATGATCTAAAGGCAGGAGTTTTTCACTTTACCATGTAACATTCTTATTTCCTCACGAACTCCTCATTTAATTCAAAGAGAAATATCAGGTGTTTTTTGGTGTTTTTAAGAAGAACTGAAGTTGTATACCTTCTGTTCTATGGTACTAATACTGAGAAAGCAATGACTTAGCAACCCTAGTTACATTCTCTTCAGTGAAACCGAACTCCTTAAATGTGTCCAAATATGCTCCACTAGCCCCAAACTCTTCCACGCCCATAACTATACCTTCTCTACCTACAAACTCACTCCAACCCATTGAAGATCCAGCCTCGACGCCGATGCGCTTCGAAACACTCGATGGCAATACATGCTCCTTATACTCCTTTGGCTGCCTGTTGAAAAGTTGCCAGCAAACAAGAGAAACAACCCTCACTCTCCTCCCTTCTTTCCTTAGCATCTTAGCACTCTCTTCACAAAGACATAGTTCAGAGCCGGTACTGATTAATATGATATCTGGCAAGCTTTTACCAGAATTGTCACTTATAATGTATCCTCCTTTTTCAACTTCGTTTGCTGATGTTCCTTCTAAGTTTGCTGCCACCTTTTGCCTTGATAATGCAATGACACTAGGTGCATCTCTATTTGTTATAGCCTCTCTGTACGCACCAGCAGTTTCGTTTCCATCTGCTGGTCTGAAAACTAGAAGCCGTGGTACCGCTCTAAGTCCAGCAAGCTGTTCGATTGGCTGGTGAGTTGGACCATCTTCTCCAAGACCAATGGAGTCATGAGTCATGATATATATTACTCCTGCATGGCTCAAGGCAGAGAGGCGGATTGAGTTTTTCATGTAGTCTGAGAATATAAGGAAAGTAGATGCAAAAGGGATGAGACCACTTTTATGCAATGCAATTCCATTTGAAATTCCTGCCATTGCATGCTCTCGTACTCCATAGCGAATGTTGCGACCATAGAAGGAGCTATGGTGAAAGTCTTGGGACCCCTGGAGATAGACTTTGTTAGAAGAAGCAAGATCAGCACTCCCACCAATCAGTCCTGGAAGCACCTTGACAAGTTGATTCAAGCACTTTTCGGAGTACCCGCGAGTAGCATCCACTGGGTCTGTTACAGACCACTCCTATTGGGGTAAGAACAATATCTTGTTAGTGAAATTGGTTTAGATCACGCTACGTTGTCATTTCTGAACTTAATAAACTCCTTTATAGGCGCAAAAGAGCTGGAAACAAAGTAAACTAATTAACCTTCTAATGTTTCCAAGTATGTATATAGAGTATCTTGTATTCTGCAAATTACCGGTAAGCAGGTTTCCCAGTTAGGAGGCAGACCACCACTAAGAAGAACTTCAAATTCTGCAGCCTCCTCAGGATAATTGGTTTTGAAATAGTCGAATTTAGAGAACCACTCTTTCTCCAATTTTTCTCCGTGATCTGTCTGAATTTGCATTTCCCTGCAGTATATTACATCACAATTATTCTTCTGACGAATTCTTAGGTGTGGCTGTAGAAATGAAGTTGCTTAGCCAGAAATGATTCAGTAAACCAGACCTATAGACCATAGGAATGACATGGAATGGCTCCCGACTATCCCATTTAACTTTCTGCCTCATTTGCTTCACATCATCTTCTTCAAAGGTTCCATGGTGAGCTTTCGATGTCCCTTCCTTTCTAGATAATCTCCCTATCAAAGTTTTCACCTGTGTATTTAGAAGATTACAAGTGCCAATTAGACATATAACTGGAAGTATTTGTTAAATTGTATACAGGGTAGCTATGGCCTAGTCAATTTGCAGTTTTTTCATTTCACAATTGCTTCCCATGACATGAACTACTAGAGGGAATCTCAGAAAAATAACAAAAACTGAAATTGGTTTTTCAGTGAGCAACTTTTGATGAAGTCACGAACTCTTATGAAAGTTGGTTTTTCAGTGTCACCAAAAGCAGAGAGAAGAGCATCGTTGAATGAATCCATATCATCATGTGTGTTATCCACTGTGATTGTATTCCAACCAAGAGCCTTGAATCGAGCGGATATATCTTCAGAAAATGCCAGGCTAATCGGTCCATCAATGGTATTATGATTGTCATCGTAAATCATTGTGAGCTTGTGGAGCTTCCAATGTGCAGCCAAAGATGCAGCTTCATGCGTTATTCCCTCCATGGCACACCCATCTCCCATGATGCAATATCTACATCAAGAATCAGTATCACAACTATGGCAACCTGCACATCTTGATGTTATTTCTGCAAATGAGCTAGCTAGAATATATACTAACGTCCGGTGGTCAACAATATCGCAATCAGGCTTATTGAATCTAGCAGCCAAGTGAGCTTCCGCTAGGGCAAGACCAACCGCGTTAGCGACTCCTTGACCAAGAGGGCCTATTGGAAAATCATATATAAAGTAAATCAATACAAATTTCCATGAGTAATTAAGCATATTTACATTGCTCCCATATAGCTTATCCATCATATCAATACACGCTGCAGATTATCTTTTTTAAAAAAAAAAAATTCATACCTGTTGTGATTTCGATCCCATCTGTTACTGTATTCTCCGGGTGACCTGGGGTGCGACTCCCAAGTTTACACAAGCGCTTCAGGTCTTCTAGCTGAATGAAGCATGACATTGAAATTTGTAGATTTAAAAGCCTCAAATGTGCATAGATATATCTATGCTGGAGATGGGAACTACCGGGAGTAAAGGAAACTAAAGTTCAAAAGATGCATGAATAGCCTAGAACAATCAAAATTAGGACTTCTGGTCTTTTACTCAAGACCTCAACTGGCTACTCTGTCTTTGCAGGAGGCTGCTAGACCTTAAAACAATAACCTCTTGTTGATCACACATTAATTATTCCTGTAATGATATGTTAAGTATCGGTGTAGGTTGGCATAAACAACCTGATATAAATGTTAATTTCTTAATCAAGAACTAGATTTTCCCTGTTCAGGCAGGAGAAGCTAATCTCAAAACCATTGAATATTTAATAGGGACAATATTTTCTGCAATGTAAATAGACACTTCAATTAGAAGCTTAAACTGACATAAAAAGTTACTGAGACTGAAAAAAGCCAATACCTGAACAGATTCGAACCCAGCAAGATGAAGGCAAACATACTGAAGTAAACATCCATGACCAGCACTCAAAACAAACCTATCCCTGTTAAACCACTTGGGGTCTCTTGGATTATACCTCATAACATGTCTGTATAAATAATATCCAATATCAGCCATCCCTAGTGCCATTCCAGGGTGACCTGCTTGTGCATTTTGAACAGCATCTACTATTAGCATTCTTACATTGTCTACACATCTCTTGTCAACCAATTTTTGAAAGGACTCATCATCAATATCATCAATGTTGCAATCGATGCTATCATTGTTTGTTTGTAAGTTCTGGCTTTTGCGTTGTTGAAATGCTTGTTTGAGTTCTTGCTGCCACGACAGTTTGTGGGTTTTGGATAGAGTGGCGGGTTTGGTTACGCGAGATTGTTTAGTTTTGAGAGAACTGCAAAGAGTGAATGAAGTTGGTGAAATTTTGTTGTTTTTGTTGTCGGGAGAGGGTTTGGCGGAAACGAGAGAAATGCAAGGTTTGGAGAGAAGGGAAGAGAGAGCCATGGTGAAAGACAGAGATGGCGGTGCCCGCTGGCTGTGGTGCAAAGTGAGGCTATTTTGGCTGGGGAAGCTGAGCTGAGAGAGTTGAAAGGAGTCAGGACCCAGGTGTCAGACTGAAGTGAGAAGTCCTAGACTCCTAGTGATGTAGATTGTGTAAAAACTTGACATTTAGATGTGGAATGAGTGAGGAGTGAAAGAGGTGAGATCATGGAGTTTCATCAGGTACAAGTGGCAAGCATGCAGAGACAAACGTTCTTGTTAGTTTTCTCCACACAAAATTGCCATTTCTTTGACCATCTGATTAAGTTTTACCATAGTGTAAAGAGAAATGCTACTTGCCAGCATTTTACACAGTTTATTGGATTGCTGGGTCAACATTGGTTAAATCTTGGATGGGCCAGACAAAGTTGGAGAAAAGAATTCTGGATCCATACCTGCATGTCACCCTTGCATCAAGTAGAGTGCCAATTGATTGAAAACTCCTGCATCATGTACTTAGAATATAAATTATCCAGGGAACCAAATTTTCAATATCCATAGCAGTCAGCAAAGAGGGCACCAAGTAGGAGAATGGAAGGGTACAAATTGTTCTACAAGCTAGGGTGGCTATCATCAAATAGGAAGCCAAGGAGCCATTTCCATGGCACCCAAGATTGAGAGCAGCAGGGGTCCCCGTCCCATTACATAACAACATAGAAACATGAACCATATGCTTTGAAGGTGTAGTGTGTTGCTAAAAATATCAGTAAAATTTAATTCTCTTCACTTTAGATCTTTTAGAGAAACTCTAAGAATACCAGTATGTCCCTCATGTTCAAAAGATAATTCAAAATAATTGAGCAATGAACTAGAAAATAGTGTCCTAAACTACCAGATCTTTTGGCATCATGTGAGAAAAACTTCCAACCTCCGACCATGCCCATATCTCTCCCTCTCCCCTTACAAATTGGGTAGGGAGAGGATGGAATCATTGAGATCATTCTAACCCATGTTTTCAAATTCTGTTGGCTATATGTTTAATTTGTTTGAATGGTGTGTCCTTACAGGACTTCTCTTCATACAGTAGTACCTAACAAAACTATGTCCTTTAAGCGAAATCCGTGTGCTAACTTGAGGTTCTCTCCTCTGGAAAATCAACATGTGAAATCAATATCTAATATTTGGTGTCTTGGGAAGATAACAGACCGCACATGAGTTTCTTAAGAAAACTAAAAACTATGCCAACTTGTTTCGAAGAACAGTTGATTGAAGAAAAATGTGTGTTGATAGCTAATCATCAGAATTCAGAGGAATAAGAACTCCTAGCCTAAGATGATTGGCAGAAAAAAATATTTTAAAGGTTTACCAAATCCTGCAAAGGATCAAGAACTGCCATTAGCAGATACTTGAAAAGGAAACTTGAACTCCATTTGAAAGAGAGTGCTACAGTATTTGCTGCACTTACCCGAGTCCTTCAATTTAGCGCATGATTTTTGACCCTATGAGCTTAGCTCCATTATGATATATTTTTATACACTTTCATGATTAGTACACAGTCATGGCACTGATATTATTCTCAAGTAGATACTTCATCAGGATTTGGAGCACACTTGTCACTCTGGCCTAGAAGAGTGAAGTGATTTTTAAAAATATCCAAGAGACACAAATTGCAATTTTTTTTACATAATTCATGTCAGAACTTCCCCAACCAGATCTATCCCATTTTTCTTATTATTATCTCTAAGAACATGATCAAACTAGCTATAACGTCTGCAATACAAAAGGTGCGTAAAAAAAAAAAGGGCAAAATATGCCAATTTGTCAATTTCAACACTGTTAGACAAGTATAAAAACCACACATCCAGTTCCATATTTTCCCATCCCCTCTCCCTCTTTATATCCCTCTCTCTTTCTCAGAGGATCATGGTACCAAAGATGGTAAAGAAGGGCAGGTTTCTCAAACATTGTCTCTGCAAGTACCTCAATATCGGTATGAACTGGTTTCTGAAACATGCAACTTGTAACCATTTTCAAAGTCGGAAAAGCTGGTCTCTTTTGCCTAAGGATGAGTACTTCATACCAAAAGATGTTCCAAAAGGTCATCTAGCAGTTTATGTAGGTGAAGACTGCAAAAGATATGTGATCAAGGTTACTTCACTGCAGCATCCTCTCTTCAAGGCAATGCTTGATCGCACCGAGGAGGTTTTTGGATTCACCACAGGGCCAAAACTTTGCATTCCATGCAATGAGAACATGTTCAATAGCATTCTACACTGTGTAAACTCTCAACAGGATCATAAGTTTTTGTTATGTTTCTGAGATGCACTGTTTTTTTTATCTAGTTTAGCAATTTTGGTTGAGAGAAGAAAGAGCAAGAGAAGGGCAGCTTAATTGTACATTATTGAGCAGAAACTGTAATTGCAAATGTGTAATTCTGTTGTTCGTTAATATGTAATTTTCATGGCTTCAGCGCAACATACAAGGCAAGCTTGATATCAGTAAATTCCTGTAAACAAATTTAGCTTTGCAAGTCTAACTGTTTTAGAGTCAGAGCTAGGCCCACTAATTTTCTTTGCCAAGCACTTCAATCTTTGTAGAAATTTGTTGATCCTCTTATTTCAAGAGTAGAAATCACCAAGCATAAACAAATGCAAGGAATTAACCAGGTACTTAAACAAGATTGAATAGAAAAACAATACTAATCCACTGCCAATTTTAATCTTCGACCACAATACTATGACTATCTAGAAATCTAAAACATAACAGAAAAAACTGATGGCTAACAGCAGAATGAGAAAAGATTTTGAAGAGATTAAAGCAAAGAATTGTCTGAAACCTAATTGACCAATACTATATTTTGTAAGAGACTTCCTTCTCTTTGATTTTCTTCTTCCTCGTTTACCTTGCGGATGTTTCAATGCAAATCCACCCGTCAAATCACTCGGCTCAAAATCCGATTGAAATCGGAAACATCCATGATTTACGTTGTTCTCTAAAGACAGCCGATCAATATTTCCATTCTTGAAGTTCAAGAATGTCACGCGATGATCATAATGTTTCATCAGCACAATATCAGCATTGTAGAACGCAGCAGGCCTGGTGTCGGGTTCCTTTCTTCTTAAAGCTTCAAAGTTTATCTTATACCTCTTGTTCCATTCTGTTTTCCCATAATTCTCCATGACCCACAATTCCATGGAACTCTCATCTTCACCAATGCAGGTTACAGCGAGTTTTCCCATATATTCTACGAGTTCAATGTCCTTGCCCTTGTAATCCTCAGAAACTGATAGAGGTAGTGAAAACATGCTATAGCTTTCTTTGCTTACATGAAAAGCAATAATGTTGTTTTCTACCCATGTAAGCCAGTGAAGTGAGCCGGATACAGATACAGCAGGCTTGCGAGAAAGCGTCTCATGATTTTGCAACTTCACTTCATCCAATTGCTTCCACGTCCAAGTCTTTGAGTCAAACAACTCACATCTAACCCAATAATATTGACAGAATTCTTTATCATGACGCCGATCTCTGGGCCGCGAGAACCTTACTATCTTGTAATGCATAGGGTTCGATCTTATCACAATCATGCCAGTAGCTAAAGTATGGTATCGGGTCTTCGGATTCGGGATTCTTCGCCATTGCTTGGTGGTAGGCTTGCACACATAATATCGTGGATGATGTGTTCGACAAAGCAAAATACCTTGGTTTGTTGATCCCTGAATCTCCACTCTGTCAGGTAAGAAATTGAGGGACAGTTTAGGATAGGACCTCCAAGTAGTGCTGTCAATGGACACAAAGGAGGAATAAAATCTGTTGCTCATCATGCTTTGCATGAAATAACCGGATATAGTGTTGGTTCTTTGGTTATGAAGATTGGTGAAAATAGAGTCATAGGTGATACTGTTGCATTCCTTGGAAAGAAGTCTGCATCTTCCTACAGTTTCCATGGATGAACGAGTTAGAATCTCATAGATGATATCTGAGCTAAAATCATGAGACGCCATGGCAAAGAAGAAAGCGCTTGGGGGGTCTTGTTAATTTCCAAGGGAAAAAAATTTGGCTTTGTAGTTGTAGGGGAAAGAGCAAGCAGGGCTAAAATAGGAGAAAGCAAAGCTGCCTTCAAAGAAAAACAGGAAGTTTATGCGCTAATGTCAGTTTCCGAGTAGGATCAGGACTGTTCCTCCTAAAGTTAGAAAGAAACTTGGGAGGAAAGGAATTAATTTTGGTCCCAAAACATTAATGGAAAAAAAAAAACACGTAGGGGTCTCCGTCTCCATCAAGGATGAAGAAAATTACACCCAATAAGAGTCACAAGTTTAAAGAAGAAATGACAGAAAGGCTTGGCACCTTCCTAATCATTTTGAATAAATTAAAGTTCACAATTAATTACATCGCAATCATAGGTTAAATTATCATAGGGTTTGCATTACTTATTTAACTCAATATGGCCATGGATAACATAATTTGATGTGATCAATTTCATCTGAGATTTGGCCCGATTGGCTTCCTGCATGTATAAATCTTTTAAAATACCTTGATAATACAAGATTCCTACTTTAATTAGCTGTGTAAAAGTCTGTTGGATAAGACATGCATGGATAGATACAGAACAAATGATGCTGCTGCTGCTGCAAGTATTGTAAAGATTCTGTAAAATTCACACCCCAACTTTACGGACAGTGAGATTGCTTCGAGTTTTGTCTTTTCTTCAAAGTTTACTTGCGGAGCTCAGCGATCAACAGTTTGCTATTTAGCACTGGACTCAAAAAATTTGAAATTAAAAAAATAATACAGTGTTGGAGTTTTTGTCATTATTATCAGTAATAACGGTAAAACAGTTTAAATTTAAGAAATCTCAATTTGACTTGTTGCTTAACTTATATTTTAAATTAAATTACGGTTATCTCTCGGCATAACTTTCTTTATAAAATAAAATAAAATAAAATATAGATTAAGGTCAAAACTCAAAACCTGAATTATAAATTCCACTTGGTTGAATTTATTTTATTTTATTTTATTAAATGATAAGAAAATATAAAAATAAATCAATGATATCAAATGATAAAATTCAATAAAAATAATAAAATCAAAAGATAAAAAAAGTAAAAAATCAAAATCAAATGGCCAATTAAAAAAATTCATGGGCAAGTCAATAAACTTGGTGTTTTTAAACAAAAAAATTCATGCAAGTGTTCTGCACAATTTTTCTTTATTTGTTAAGGATAACTTTGGCTGGTTTCACACACTACTAGCTTCAATTGGAGGTAGCTCATTCTTGGAAGATTCTGTTGTTATTATAATAATAGTTTTTTTAAAAAATATTTTTTACTTTTGTAATATATTAAGATGATAATTTTTTTTAAAAAAAAAAAATTTTAATATCAGAAGAATCAATGTAAAAAAATAAAAATACTAATTAAAAATAAATAAAATATTTTTAAAAATATAAAACACGATCTTAAGTTTTTTTAATGATGGACCTCCTTCCTTGAAGCCCATCCCATGCTCCTACAAAACAACAATGCGTGGGGGCACAGGGGAGGCTTGCATGCCTGTACCAGTACTTTTTTCCCCTTTTATACGGGGCTTTCATTTTTTTTGAACGCGTAAAATATTAGTGTCCTTATCATGCTATCTCGACTTTGAACCGCGTGCTAGCCACTCGAGATACAACTTGAATTCTTTAATCAAATAATTAAAAATATATATATTAATCTTTTTAGTTATTGAAATAAACAGTTAAACTGGTCCGGTTTTAGTTAATGTTAATCAGGGATTGAACCGGAAGAAAAAGAGGATAACAGTGAGTAATTTTGTAATGTTCTTCCAGGCAATATATTTTAACTAATCAGATTTTGAATTTAGTTTTTAAAATTTATTAGTTTAAGTTTTATAATTTTCAAAATCTATAAAATTAATTAAAATATACACAAATTAATCCAAACATTCATATTAATTAAAAAAAATAAATAATAAAATAATCAGTGCCCGGCAGCAGATAGAGATATGCACTAGCAAAATTCGTAATTTTGCCATCTTCCTTTTATAGTTTTCCGGCCTCGTTGGAGATCTTGCCAGAAAAGGCCCGGTTCATTAGAGTTGGGCCGATTGGCTTCCTGCATGTATAAATCTTTTAAAATGCTTTGATAATACAAGATTGAAGATTCCTACTTTTAGACGTGTAAAGATTTGTTGGATACAAAACAAATGTGCGCTCGGATTGTCCCCAACTTTACGGACAGCGAGGTTGCTTCTAGCTTCTTCTCTTCCAAGTTTTCTTGCCCGCGCCTTCTCTTCAAAGTTTTCTTGCGGAGCCCAGTAGTCAACGATCTGCTATTTAGCGATTACTAACCATCATTCTCCGCCGATCATAATTTTTTAAAAAAATAAATAGTTTTAATTTATTTTTTAATATAAAAAAATTAAAAATATAAATTAAAAAATTCATGCAAGTATCTTATTAAATAAATTAATAACTGTTTATTAACATAAACGGGAAAAAAATTGTTAGCCAAATAAGAAATTGAATATAAATCAAGATATTCAACTACATAAAATAAAATATTCATCTAACTATGTTTATTGGATTTGTTTATTGAAATCAATAAAAAATAAATTCACAATCTAAAAAACTCATGATTTAAAATATAAAAATGTTGGAAATTTTTTGGTATTGTCATTTAACTTGATATAATAGTTTAAATCTAAAAAATTTCAATTCTTTGTCTAGCTTAGATTATAAATTAAATTATATGAAAGTTGTTGGATAAATCCTAAGAAATGAAAAAATAAACATGTTAAGTTTACCCTAGTCAACTCACAAAACTCTTAATCTAGGTTGTCGATTTTGCTAGTTTATATTTATTTTTTTATATAATAAAAAATACAAAAAACATATTTGTAAATAACTTAATATTAGATAATAAAATTCAATAAAAACTTTATATTAAATAATGAAATTACAAAAATTACAAAAGATCAAGAAAAATAAGTGTAAAAAAAACAAAGGGAAGGTCGTGGGCATGTAATTCAACTTGATATAACGGTTTTATAGCCAAAGATTCATGCAATTTTTTCGCACAATTTATTTATTTTCCCTGGTTTTATTTGTTGAGGATATTTTTTGCTGGTTTCACACGATAATAGTTTTGGCTGTAGCTGGATCATTATTGGAAGCGTTGCTAAATATAGGATCAGGCTCAAATCTCTTAAGGACGAGCCTCCTTTCTTGAAGCCCATCCCGTGCTTCAACAATACAGCGCGCGTGGGTCTAGGAGTGCTCATTTATAATATTTTTATTATTTAAGTTGCCTTTACTTGATTTATTAAAATTAAATAATACAGATATTATAGATGATAACAAATTTAAAAAAAAAACTGATAAATAAATATTATAAGTTGGGTGCGGGTTGAGATTTTTGAAATCCGTTTAACCAAACTCAACTTGTATATCTAAATATAAATAACATGTTTTCTTAGTATAAATTTTTTTTTTCTCTCCCTTTATTTTCTTTCTCTCTCACCTTCGTGTTTATAACCATTTCTCGTTCTTTTAATCTCTTTTCCTTTGTCCTTGTATTCATATAAATTATAGTTGTTATTTTTTAAGCTTGATTTGATAAAATGACGGTGTATTTTATAATATCAATTTTTTTTATTTGGTAACCAAGAGATCATAAAAAACAAATAAGAATTTCAAGAATCCAAACTAAACTTTCTTCTTTTTTTTAATCAAATCATGAACCTATAAGCACTTTATAATATTTTCTTGCTAGTCTGTTTTTGTATAATGTTGCACTCTAACTATTAGATAAAATGTTTGCCAATAATTTTTGTTTTATTTTATTTTTACATGAAAATTATGATAATTTTTATATTGTCCCTGTTATAAATATTTTAAAGGTCTTATTTAGTTTTAATAGTTATAATCTGGTATTTTTTTAGGATTGTCAAAGAATAAAAAAATTAATATGTCTAACTCGTGGATATTTATAATATTACAAAAATTTTAACCCAACTTAATATGTTCAACCTGCTCAAATCCAAAAAAATAATTAAATAAGCTAGATTTATATTATATAAAATAACAAAAATTAAATTAAATACAATTTAAGATGAAAAAACTACCCACTTTGCCCATAAACACTTATATATAATTACGAGGGAGTCCTGTATGCCTGGCCCAATATTTTTTTTCTTCTTGCACGGGACCTTTTTTTAAAAAAAAAAATGTCACACCGCATAAAATGTTAGCGCCGATCATAGCTCAAACTTCTACCTCGAATTCAACCCGTGCACCAACCACTCGAGATACATGTTGAATTTGTTAACCAAACGATTAAATATATATTAAATTTCTTAATTATTTATATAAATAGTTAAATTTATCTCACATTATTTAGTTGTTTTGTTGATGTTAATATTAATTACTATTTAAATTGAAAGAAAAAGAGGACAACAGTAATCCTGAAATGTTCTTCCAGCTCCTAGCATTGCAAGCAATCAATCCCGAGCAAAATTTGTTGAAAACGAGTTTTTATCATCTCCCTCTTCAGATTCAAGAGAAACTGTATAGTTTTCAGATCTTATTCAAGTTTAGATCCGGAAAAACCAAGATTTTTAGATCTCCAATTCAACCCGTGTGGGCCATTTTTTTATTAAAACAACATAAAGCCCACATCAACCACTAGACCAACTAGATTTCAGTATGTTAATATTTTTTTATTTAAATTAAAATTTTATTTTTTAAAAAAAATTGATCTTCCGTTTTCTCTGGGATTGGAACCCCCCCGACAAAGAGAGTTTAATATCAACCAGAAACAGAACTTGGACAATCCAAATCTACAAGGATCATCAAGTATATACATGTTTCTCTACTAATCTTCCATTGTACGCTCTTGGGTGCCTCAGCACGTAAATCCACTTTTATTCTGTGTATACAGAGAATGAAGAATTATATTGTATAATGGTTGGCTTTGATTTTTCTTTGTTAATTTCCTATCGTATACGGTTCAGAATTATCAAGAGGATAGCAGGATGAAATACGATACCCAGTGAAAAGCTAGGTTTATATAAATAGCACAAATGACCGAATCTTACTTCTTAGACAACAGACTCATCGGAACCAAACCTGGTTCACCATTTTTCATTACGAGGGAGAAAAATTGCTTGGTGGATTAAACCATTTGATAGCTCGCCAGCTCTGCGGACTACCCCAAGCAATGCAAGCAACACTGGTGACTTGGAAAAAACAAAACTCCTCTACCAAAATAAATGGGTTCAGGAGAACGCACAGAAAAATTATGTTTAGGAGAACGCACAGAAAAATCAACTCCAGTACAGTACAGTACAGAGTAAGAGGCTCGGATGGGAGATATGAGCCTACTTGAAATCGGGCTTCTCTGGATATGTGCAGCCTGACCTTTGGATAATGACATTTGCTGCATAGCAACCAGCTTTCACACAGTCTTCAATGGGCTTCTCTTGCACCAGCTGTGACAAAAATCCACCAACGAACGCATCACCTGCCATGGAAGAAAAGCTATTAAGATTTGCTCGGAGAAGTCAAGATTGCGAAGATACTAACACCAGGTGTGAATCCTGCAGGAATACTGAAACTAATAGCAGCTTAAAGCACTAAATTTCAGGATCTAACAGATGTTATCTTTTTTGCATTCCTTATAACCAAAGTAGATGATCTAGCTTTCTAGCAAGCTGCTGTTTAGATGGAGGGAACTAGAGATGGATGGAATAATCCAACATATTCCAGTCAATAAGATATTGAGCTTAGTTGCGAGGAAGAAAGTGCAGCAGAGACCAAATTTAAACACGTTGAAATTCAAATCAATGGATAATCTTAAAGATCTCTAGGCAGTTCCGAACATTGGACAGACTAAAAAGATGGAAGAGAAGAGCGTACCTGCTCCATTTGTATCAACCAGCTTCTCCTTGGGTAACAATATCACAGGGAATAATTTCACCTTCCCATCCTCAGCAACTACAACAGGATCTGCACCTTGAGTAATAACAGTAATCCTCTTGTGTGCCCCTGATGCCTTAGGCCATTGAGAAATCTTAAGAGCGATCTCCTCAACATTCTCAGTCTGATAAACAAGAAAAATCCAGTAAGGTAAATTGCATGGTGTAGCTGAATTTGGTCCTCTGATTGACTATAATTCACGAAGAAACAATTACCTCCCATCCATGAACCTTTGCAAAGGTTCTGGCTTCAGTCTCATTCCCAAAGACATAGTCCATGTAACTGTAGACAAAAGGTGAATAAGTTTTGAACCATTGACAAACATCATGAACAAAACAGAGGATGGCAAACTTACGGTAGAGCTTTCTCCTGCACATCCTTGAAGAACTCACAGATAAATGGAGCAGAAAGGTTCATCATGAAGACCTGCACATGCATGTCTCAGATTACTGAACTGAGAAAAGCAATAATTACAAAAGAGAAAGATCTGACTGGACAAGTTTTACCTTGTTGTTTGCAGCTGCGTGTTCAGCAACAAGCATAATGGATTCAGGAGACACGGTAAGGAAAAACCCAGCAATGTAGAAATATTTTGCCTTTTCAACTGTTTCAAAAAAAAAAAAAAGGGTTAAGTTGCAAAGGGGAGACCAGCATGACACATGGCCAACAACTAAATAAAGTGTTGAATGTGGAAGCAGAGAAAGATAAATGGTAGTACCAAGTTTCCAATTTTCTGGCCTCTTCAAGTGCTCAGATTTGTAACAATTTGCAGCAGACAAATTTGCAATGAGCGACCTGAACAAACACTTAACTTTTAACCCAGAAAACATTGACAAATGTATAGTTTCAATTGCAAAGTTCACACCAACATGCAGTCTACTTTTGTTACACAATTTTATGCTGTAACAAGATTAGGGCTGATTTTTATTCTCCATAATAAAATATTTGGCCCAGGGGTGAATGACAGTCCACCTTGGCGTGCCATCAATACTTCATGGATTACTAATAGCCCCACCCTTGGTGCAGATGCTACTACCTCCAACAGGCATACAGCACATATGCTCAGCATGTAGAATGAAACTGGAAAAAATGTTGATCTTGGACACAGTGCTAGAATATATGGTACCCATGATAAATGGAAAGTCAATAAGCAGAAAATCACAACTAGTGCCTAACTAACAGCACAGGATCTCTATAAAAATTGGAGTGACGAATTATTTCTATTGCAAATAAATATTAATAAAAAAACCCCATCCAGGGATTTAAAAAAAAATCCCATCAATACACCAATTGCAAAAGAATATTTAATAAAAAACCCCTAATTTTTCAGTGACAATTTGCAGTCAGATCACTCCATTTTTCACCTAAACTATCTCAAAATCATCTCAAAAACTCCTAAACACATTTTCAACCTCAAAATTCATTTTAATCAACCAAAATAACTCAATTATTTTTTTGCCTATAACCACCATAAATAAACTCCTCGCTCCAAGGCAAACTGTAGAAACCAATGTCGGAGGTTTTTGTGGCTAAAATGAGGCTGAACAAAAATTTCTCTCTCCTACCTCTCTTGTGCCATTTCTCTCCTCTCTCTCCCATCTAGGGACCAAAGTTGAAGACAAATGAAATTCAATGACCAGTCATACAAACCTTGAAAACCAAGCACTAAAGTGAATATATATTTCCAAAAAATCACTTAAATTTGTTGACAAAACAACATTGTTTAGCACCTAAAACACCCTACATGATGTTACTTTGCCTATGATGGACAATATAACAGTGTCCAGTCCACAGTACTATCGTAAACCACCATGCTCTTTTAGTTTCTTTTGTTAATTGTTAATGTCATTATTTTTCAATAATAAAATGCAGCATATCCATAAAAGATAATACCAGTTATAAACAGCACAATTCTGAAATTTTGAAACAAGAGCAAGATTCATGTCAGTTTGCAGCAATGTATTTAGCAAGGACAAAATAACCAACAGATGCACAGAATTTTAACTCAAACGACAAATACACGGCAATCAGGTAAAACTGACCTTTCACCACCAACAACACAAACAGCACATGTTCCAGTTGGAGCAGCCTCATCCTCATAATAATGTACCTGATTTCACATCCTCATTAAATCTCCTTGACAGTACACTCAACCTAAACGTTGGAAACAAAAGATGCAGGGTAATTTACATTAACACCAGCTTCAGTTGAGTTTTTCTTCATCTCCTCTCCAAACTTGTCCTTCCCAATGGAGCCCATATAGCTGGTTGCGCCAGGAATTTGGAGCATCCACTGCAATAAACAAAAGTCAAGAGAAGTAAGAACAAATTAGTCACATACAATAGAAGCATAACTACAAAAATGTATGCAGTCATATCTATCACAACAAACCTGTGCAACTCTGATTGAATTTTGAGTAGCACCTAAACATAACAGAAAAAACTATACTCGTTAGTTTACAGGCATCCATAAAATAATATTATTCATTAACTGAAAATATTAAAATTTAAACATGACATCATTAAATTCAGAAATCCTGATATTACCTCCAGCAATGTATTCTACATTGCCCTTGCTAGCCATTTCATCGTACCTTCAAATATCCATAAAAACAATAAGCATCAACACAATGTTTCAAATGCCTGAAAAAGGTAACACATATAGGAAAATGCATGAATATAAAAAGAACTCACATAGGCAAGTGCTTGTCTTCGGCGAGGATAGCATTGTTCAGCTTGATGTCATATCTATCAAAATAGTCCAATTAACGAAAATCAACAACGGAAGAAAGGTATTTAAATTCCCAAACTAAATCACATAATACTTAAATTTGAAACGAATAGAATATGATCTAAAATGTAGAAAACAATGATTTACAAAAAAAATAGAGCTCAATTCTCACATTTAAAAAATTCGTTTAACACGTCAAACATTAAGATTTTCTCAGTAACCAAACAATCACGATGAAATTTTCATAAAGAGAGAAAAACAGAGAGAATCAATCCTGCAATGAAAGAATAAAATCAGATCTGTCATTGCAAACCAAAACACAAGTTGAAAGCAGCTCAGATCTACCTCTTATCTCCAATCAGACAACAAGAACTAATTAATAGGTAACAAACACGGATCAAGCAGTATCGACTAATAAAGATTGAAGCATTAAAAGAACAACATCAAATAAAGCAAAGCTCAGGTTTTGGTTTCTGCAACAATGAGAACAATAAACATAGTAAAAGAGGTATTAAAAGTGACACAACTTACTTCTGCAAGAAATCATCGTCTACAACAGCAGAAATGTCGAGGAGTGGGTTTCCCATGCCTAACAAGATCCCCTCGCAAGCCATTTTCGTGTTTCTTTTGTGATAGAGATAGAGAGAGAGAAATCGAAAGAGAGAAATGGAGGAGCTTATGTGTGTAGCAGGAAGCGGGGTCGCAGGGGAAAATGGGGAAGCAGTGCTAGGTATTATAGTAGGCACCCGTTTGGAATTGAGATTAATTTAAAAACAAAAAATGTTTTTTATTTTATTTTTAAATTATAAAATAATGTGTAATATCAAAAACAATAATCTTTTAAAAAATAAAAAAATATTATTTTAATATACTTTTAAATAAAAATAACTTTAAAAATCTACATTTACTTCACTTCTAAACATCCATGTTTAAATGTGTTGTTGTTGAGTTAATAATGTATTTAGTCCTTTTTTTATTAATTTAAATTTATTTTGATCCTCATTCTAAAATAAAATAAAACATTGAGTTTTATCTCACTTTCAAGTAAATATAATCTAGCATCATCGTTAATCATTGGGAGTATTTTATGATTATTCAAGGGAAATAATATTTTTAGCAAATGAAATGAAAGTATATATAAATTGATTATACATTCATCCATAGGAATTTCAAATGTTCGGTGATAAAACTCAAAATCAAGTCAATAAATCAGCCAAAATGAGAATTTTTCTTACCTTTTGAATCAACCTTTGAGAGTGGGAAAATGACCTTTCTCGTATTAAATGCCGAATATAGAATAAAAGGATGGTATTGAGAGAAAAAAGTAATGAGTGGCTAGAAGATAGATTAATAACAAACAGAGGGACAAGATGAACCATATGACCTAATTGTTGGTGAGGTGTCGGTGGAGTCACCAACCTCCGCCACTGACGGGTTTTCGAGGGTGTTTGGTATTGTGGTAGCTGTTGTGGTTGTAGTTTGAAAAAAGTTGGTTTATAAAAAGTACTTTTAATTGAGGTTGGTTTGAAAAAATAGGTGTTTGGTTAAAACTGTGGTTGAAATTGAGGTTGAAAAAAATAATAATTTAATGTATTTGGTTAAGAATGCTTTTGAAATTTAAATTATAAAATAATTTTAAGAAATATATATTAATATTGATGGTTTTAAATTTAAATATTGTAGATTTAATTACTCATATTATATCATGGAATAAATAATACTTTATATAAAATATTTTTTATTATTCCATTAAACTATGTATAATTTCATTATGTACAAAATTCATCCGATAAGAACTACAATTTTTATAATTTTTTGAGCGTGTAATAAAATTAGATAAAATATTATCAGATATAAAACTGATATTATAATGCGAGTGAATTTAATTCACTCTATACTACTTTTTCGAGAAAAAAATATTGTTCACATCAGTGCGAATGAATTTAATTTACTCTAAATTAGTTTTTTTTTTTAAATAATAAAATCAATACACTGCCGGAAAGAAAGATAGAAAAAAAGAAAAACTAGACGAACAGTGCAAGTCACTTGCACTGTCCATTATTTTTTTAAAAGTGAATTACACTGTTAACGCTAATTGCACTGTTCAATGAACAGTGCAATTAGCTGCACAGTGCGTTAAAAGCATGATTTTATTGCTTTTCATTACCTGCGGTTTGGATGCAAAATTTACGTGGGACCCATGTACAGTAAATCGTGTTTTTTAATTACCAAACGGCTGCCAGCTGCGTTTTATGTAAAACGCAGCCGCAACCGCAGAGCCAAACGGGCTCTTCAAAGCTATTGGTTGGGTTGATTGATTAGTTTAATTAAAATATAATTGTTTTTGTTTGATCTCAATCTCACGTTTTATTTGTTTGGTAGTAAAGTAGTTTAAGAAAAATCTTTGTTTAAATATTTATTTACTAATTTTCATTTAATTATTTATCTACAGAAATAAATAAAAAGAAAAAGAAGAAGAAGAAAAACCTTTAACCTACAGTGGAAAAAATTATGAGATATTCGTACCATGGAGTATCCAGAATTAAGTTCTGAAATGATTAGAAAGTGTTTCAACCCATTTGGTTTTGGTTTTGGTTTTATATTTTAAAAATATTTTTTTAAAATATTAAATTTATTTTATTTTTAATATTTTTAAATTATTTTGATATATTAATATCATAAATAAATTTTAAAAAATAAAAATAAAATTATTTTAAAAAATAAATGTTATTACTTTTTTAATATCCTAAAATCATATTTAACATAGAACTAAAATAGAAGTTATTATTTGATTGGGTATACACAAGTTTCTTTTATAGAATCAATAGTTGGATTTTTAACATCTTATAGACACATTCAGCAGTGCTGGATCATCAGATGTCTAATGGCGGTGGGCATTTCACCATATATTTAATAATTATAATAAATGCTGTGATGATCTTAAAGATTTACTAACAGCTGCTATAAATGATCATAAACTAACCCAATTGAAAATTATGGTGATTAAGGTAACTCAAGCCTAAAACAAAGTTTTTGAATTAAAATTTTAAAAACTAAAATAATATTGTTTTAATAAATATTTTTTTCAAAAAAATTATTAGAATCCATCTAGCCTATTCTCATCTAAATTTATTCAAAATAACTTGAAATAAAAATCGATAGGGTCAGGTTTTAAATATATATTATAAAGTTTACTTATGAATTCGGATTGAAATTCCTTAATAATCTACGTATACCTATAAAACACGTACTTGTATAGAATTTGAATTAACTATAGTTTCAACTTCAAATTTTCAGTGCCCTCCTTGTATTAATTAAACTCTGAAAGTTTCGGGTTGCCATCAACGGTTGAGGTGGTGCTACATGGCTTCGTGTGAGATGCCCCTCCCTCAATCACTCTAGTATAAGCTAGCCCTGGATTTTTTTGGATGGGCTGGGCTTGTATGGGTTTACATTGGGCTATGTCAGATCTCTCAATGTCATTGGATAAATCATTATTTTTTTTTAGCATAGCTTCTCAATCCACGTTAACTGGAAAAAAAAAAAAAACATTTCTCATTTTTTATTTTTTATTTTGCATATTTTAATTATAGAAAAAGATATCTTGTGATTTTTAAAAAATATTATATTTATTTATAATTATTATTTTTTCATACATGTATAAATGAAACACGTAACAAAGTCTATTTTGACAGTAGATCCATAACGTGCTCTATCCTCAAATTTCAAATTCAATTCTTGAATTTGTACCTGATCAATATTTCTCCACTCTTTCAGGTAAATAAGGTTTTTTTTTTTTGTTTTTTTTACAGTGGTTACCACAAAATAAGAGTAAAATTTGGTAAGTGTAGGATCATGACTTTGATCGCAATTTCAAATGAGTTTTTATTGTGGCCTCACTGTTAATATGCTTTGTCAACAAATCATGAACATGACATGACAACCCTTTATAAACAAGAGCATGAACTATTCTAAAAAATAAAAAATCCCTAAGGATTATATCTTTGTAAAACCAAAAGGATAGTCTTGCTTGCAAGTTTATTAGATTTAAATGCAACTAAAGAGCGTAAGATATTAGACTAATCATTTGAAATCTGTACTGGAAGGCATTTAAGGAGTGGTAGTACTGTAGAGAAATTTGACAGCAGAAAAAACCTTTCTTTTTTTTATTTAGGAAGGTGCATTTATTGTTGTATAAAGAAAGATTCTTCAGTTATTTGAAAGTAAATAGACAACATAGGCATACAGTTTGCTTATTACTTACAAATTGACATGCCAATTAAGCTTAGTAAGAAAAAGAAAAAAGAAAGATGATTACAGGACATCCATAACTTAGCAAATAGGAAGGGGAGCACCATTCCATTCCTTCAAGCATTCCAGTAAAGGATCAATCAACTTCCCTGCACATATAGCTGTGAAAACCTTGTCAAACTCCTCGCCGGGTGATTTGACCTTCTCACCTGTTAGCAAACTAGTTCCCAATTCTTCCCTCACAAACTTGTACAGGGGGTATGACCTGCATTCCTTGATCCTGTTTGGAATAGCTGGATTTCCATTCTCAACTTCAAGTCTAGCACTCTCCACTTCTTTAGGCAAAAGGCTCTTCAATTCTTCCTCAAAAGATTCGATCTTTTTGAAAATCCAAGTGGTTGAATTTTTTTCCTTTTCGCCATTCACCAAGGCATGCTCGACTAGTACTTGCCTTAGCTTTTGCATTAATGGATAGGTTGCACTGCAAGGATCGTCAATGTAGGAAAAGACATGTTCTCTGTCAACAACCTTGAGCAAGTCTTTTTCGCAGAATCTTGAAGGGTGAAGCTCGCCATTGAAGCCCATTGTCAAGACTCTCTTGGCAACTTGGCTAACAGTGTTCTTGACTGTGTTCTTCAGGTTCTCCTCTATGTGCCTCAAGTCAACGGCCTGGCATAGACCAACCAAGAAAGTGGTAGACATGAGCTTCAATATGTCAACAGCTTCAGCTGTTTTTCTTGAAGAAATCAAGCCCAGGGAGTTGACATCTTGGTTGTGTTGCTCAGCACTCTGGACATGATTGGTGACAGGATTGGCAAGGAATTGGAGCTCCGAGCAGTAAGATGCCATGGCAACTTCGGCACCTTTGAACCCGTAATCCAAGCTTGGATTGCGGCCACCAGTGAGGTTTGAAGGCAATCCATTGTTGTAAAAGTCGTTAACAAGTTCAGAGAATTGTGCAAACATGAGTTTACCAATTGAAGCAATGGCCAAACGAGTGTTGTCCATTGAAACACCAATTGGGGTCCCCTGGAAATTCCCTCCATGTAGAGCCTTATTCCTCGACACGTCAATCAAAGGATTGTCATTGACAGAGTTGATTTCTCGTTCGATCATTTTCGTTGATGTTCTAATCACTTCGATCAGAGGGCCTAGCCATTGTGGAGATGTTCGAACAGCATATCCTTCTTTTTTAGGTTTCTGTAAAGGATCGATCTCATGTAACTTCTGAGCTTCTTTAACATAGGAGCTGCCATTTAAAATATGTTCCATGATGGCGGCCGCTTCAATTTGGCCAGGATGATGCTTCAATTTATGTATCAGGTGATCAGTAAACTGAGGTTTTCCTTGTATAACTTCAACAAAGATTGCTGACAAAACTTCTGATAGGATTGCCAACACATTAGCCTCAAAAAGCACAATTGAAGCTAGACCAGAACCCACTGCAGTACTATTTACTAGTGCTAGACCCTCCTTTGGTAGCAACTCAAAAAAGCCGCCATCAATCCCAGCTTGTGTAAAGGCTTTAGCAGGGCTCAGGGGCTCTCCATTGGGTCCAATTGCCTTTGAATTAGGCCTGCCTGTCAAGAGCCCAGCAATGTAGGACAATGGGACAAGGTCACCGGAGGCAGTGATTGTTCCTCTGAGTGGCAAACATGGGGTGATGTTGTGGTTGAGCAGCTTGGTTATGGCTTCCAACATCTCAAATCTTACGCCTGAATAACCTTGAAGCAGGGTGTTGGTTCTGACCAACATAGCTGCCCTGGTTGCTGAGCGAGGCAATGCATGGCTAGACTCCGTGCCATTACCGAAGATACCAGCATTCAAGAACCTAGTGAAATAAAATCCCATAAAGCACATTAGCTGAAAAAAAACATTTAGTTGACAAGTTTATTTAGTAATTGAATTTTTAATCAGTTATTCTTGCAAGAACCTCAGCGAAGTGTAGGTGACAATTTGAAACAAAAAAATATTACTAGCAGCTAGGATAGTGAAGGAGCACCTCACACGCACCTGTGGTATCTTCCTCCCTGACAAAAACTGAAAGAACCCTTTGCTAGATGTCTTAACAATTGATCATTATTGCCATATGTCTCGGGATTTTTGCCAGTAATGATCCAAAATTCCAATTAACTGAAAGAACCCTTTGCTTTCATTGTTTTCAAAACATTAATAATTGTTAAAATGTTTGTTACATGATTAGATCAATTTGTCTATGTGTTTAATGATTCAACTGCTAACGCAGACATATGTTGTCGAACGTGGAAGCAACTAAAACAGGAACGAATCATGTCCACAACAAGACCCTTTTTTTTGTCTCTAACAAGACATTAGTTGTTTTTTCCTGGGAAATATCAATACTAACAAGCCAGCAATCCCCTATTTAAAGTAACAAATTAACAATATCATGGCAAGAAAAAAAAAAAAAACTGCTTGATATATACAATAATTAAAAAAGCTACCTTACTAGCAGTTAAGATACAAGTAAAGTAAATTTTGGGATTTGTCATGAGTTTGATTACCTTATAAGCTCCTTTTGAAGCTCTCCACCTTGCTTGGTTCTTCTATGTGAGGTTGCACCAAAACCAGTAGTCAAACCATAACTGTCTGTGCCCTTGCTCATGCTGTCCATGATCCAGTCAGTGCTGGCTTTGACACCAGCTCGAGCCTCCTCTGACAGCTCCACCATGACACCGACGTGACCGCTAGCAATTGCAGTTACCTGGCCTATGGTCAGGGTCTCACCTCCTAACTTGACCACAGGCTTCCTGTACTCCTCGATCATGCGCTTGACCTCATCTAGGTGGCTTCCTTTTAGTGACTCTGCCGCCATGCCCCAGTTCAAAGGGTCATTAGTGTTAAATCCTGGTGAACCATTGCCATTGCGTGAATCTTGACAAAATTCCATTTGTTCCTGTAAAGTGATGATCGATTGGTATGATCAACGAGCAAATGAGAGAGAAAAACGGATGAGTGAGCCCAAAGAGTTTTCAGGTTACCCAAGAATACTGAGTTTGTTCACCAAAATTTAGGTGATTTAAATAGAGAAGGAAGTAGCATGCACTTAAGTGGGGTCCCGTAATTGGGAGGATTTCCTGTTCTTGTCAAAAAGATAAAAGGTTGGGGAGAAATGGGGGTTGTTGAGAAGTGGCTCTAATTCATGTTATTTAATCAATTATTTTTGAGAAGAAAAGCAGAACAGGTGAAAGCCAGGGCCAAGTCACTGGTTGATATATAGGATATAAAGCCATAATGAAGAAAAAATCAACGAATCCAGACAAAACCTACGAAGACAACAAGAAAAGGACATATTTCTCATCCTGAAAGTTTACCCAAATCCTTCTCTCTTTCGAGAAGAAAAGCAGAGCATAGTTTGAACCTGCTCTCAGTAGAGTTGTAAAAAACTAGGCGAGAATTAATCAATTAAATTTTAAGTTAATTTATTACCCGTCTTTGATCCATCCGAGTTAACCTTCGTAATATTTGTAATGTGGAGCTCTTTAGCCATTTCTTTTTTCCCAGACTCCATTGATTACTTGACAATTCGAAAGCCATTTTGGTTCTTTTTGTGCTTACGTTTACATATGTAGTCTATCTCTTGGACGTTTCATGCTTAATTAATTAAGGGAGTGTTTTGTTTGGAGGTAGTTTTGGCTTTTTTGGTAGGAATATAAAAAACATGTATTTTTAGTTTTTAAAAATATAATCATATTTTAAAAAAAATTTCTCACATCTTCAAGTCAACACATCCTGAAGTTGCGAACATATATTGTACGATGTTATTTTTTTAAAAAAATTGCAGCGATCCCTTTGCCTGCATGGTCTGCACACCACTGTTTCTTATAGAATGCAAATCAGAACTACAGTTTGCTTTTAATAAATGTATGGTATTTCTCTTATATTAATAATTAATATTTTGAAACCTCGCATCAGAATTCAACAGAGTCCAGCAATTGCAAACAAAAAATAATAATGCAGAGAGAAGAAAAAACTTTAGCCCATAAGCATCCATGGATTCACATTCGTGTATCCATCGTCATTATTTCATAGGTCGCCATCAAGCTTGCTTGCTAGCAAGATATATTAAATAGATTTATCGGGTATCTGTAAGAGACACTCCTAATCTTTAATTATTATCTCCTGTGCTAAAAGAACCGGGATAAAAAGAACAATAAAGGTGTTGCTCCCTTTTTTGTCTTTTTCTTCGAATCCATCTTCCATTTTTTTATTGGTTTAGCCTCCGTTTATTTACTAGAAAATAATTTCGTTTTGAAAAGTAAATTTTGAAAAAAATAAATTCTAAAAAAGTGAATTCTAAGAAAATATTTTTTAATATTTAATAATGTAATGGAAAATAAGTTGGAAAACACTTTCCAGTGTTTGGTTATGTCATGGAAAATAACTTATTAATATTTTATTTTTATCAAGTTTATTAAAATAATGATGAATAAATCTTACAAATTAAAAAGTTGAATGAGAATGAAATTGAAAAAAAAAATTTCATAAATTATCTCAAATAAAATAAATAATAATCAAAATAATAGAGATCAAATCTAAAAAAATTTAAAAAATGAAAGATGAAGAAATTAAAATAATAATAATCAATATTTTATAAATTATTTCAAATAAAATAAGTAACAATCAAAAGAATGAGGACCAAATTTGATAGATAAAAAATTTCAATAAAAATATAATAACGAAAAAGCAAATAACAATTATAAAAATAAAAACCAAAGTTAATATAAAAACAATTATTTTACAAATAAAGGGGAAATTAAATTACAAAATTACTCTGATGAAAGACAGCGGCCTAGTTATTTCTTTTCCAACAAAGGGGAAGATTACAAAATTACTCTGATGATGATGACCGATAATGTGGTTTTTTTTTTCACTTTACAATTAATTTTTCAACAATTATATTTTACACCTTATTTTTTAAGAGTGTGGAAAATACTTTTTATCCTGAAGGGTTGATGCCAAAAACAAATATCAATAAAAATTATTTATTAATTTATAAAAATATCATTGTACTTTAAATAATAACTAAGAAAATTTTTGAAATCTAGAAATAATAAAAATATCATTGCGTTTCTTTTCCCTTCTTACTATTTTTTTAAATTAATATTTTTTAAAATATTTTTAGATTGATATATTTATATTAAAAATATTTTAAAATAATAATTATAAAAAACATTCAACGTTATATGTCCCAAAATTCAAAGATCTTTTATCTCAAAAAAACCCATCGCTTTTCTCAAAATGCTTGAACACATCTACCAAATAGAACGGAAGATGCCTGTTTTAATTTATGGTTTGAAAGTGTTGGTATGATTATTTTGTCGTGTATAGATTTGGACTCTAATGATTACTTTTTTCGGAAAAGTCGCTTTGTGGTTTTAATTTTTTTTTGTCCTGTATAAATATGCTGGTAGTAACACGGTGCCTGTTTAAGTATTATTTGAAAGGCGTTGGTATGATTATTTCTTAAAATAATTGTTATATTTAAAATAATACTCGAGAATCGTGGCTGTTTTTTAAATTATTTTTTACTTATAAATATATTAAAATAATTTTTTTTTAAAAAAATTATTTTTAATATCAGCGCATTAAAATAATCTAAAAATACTAAAAATTTATTAATTTAAAATAAAAAAAATTATAACTTTTTTAAAAAATAATTTTAAATTATAAAAATAAACAATACCTGATCTGAATCTCATTTAATCATGGCCCTTGGAATTTGTCGCCCAGCAAATGCCATCTTCAGTCCAATATCGGAAGTGATTTTAAATACCATTTTAGAGAAAGAAATGGTCTTTCAACACTGCTTCGTGCATTTTTTTAATGTAGATAAAAATAAATAAACCTACGAAATCATTGACACATTCATTGATCTCGGACTCCGAATATCTTTAAGATTTGCAGCTCAAACAAGTTAATTGAACTAGTTTGACCTCAAATAAAAAATGTGTTATTTAATAAGGGCACTAGTAGTTTGTTTTTAGAGACTCTGCCGCCATGTCCCAGTTCAAAGGGTCATTAGTGTTAAATCCTAGTGAACCATTGCCATTGCGTGAATCTTGACAAAATTCCATTTTTTCCTGTTAAGTTGCGAAGCTCTAAATGTATTTACTCCTGAGTTTGTTCACGAAAATTTAGGTGTTTTAGGTTGTTTTTTATTGCAGGAAAGTGAATTCCTGAAATTACTTTCCTGCTTTTTCAATATTTGACAAACAACAAAAAAAAAATCAAAAGAAACTGAATTCAGTCAATGGAAAATGAATTAGTGTTGCCAGATAAAGGAAAACACTACTTTTTCATGTTTTTTAACTGTTCATGTAATTGCACTGTTCAATGAATAGTGCAATTAACATGAACAGTGTATTGCGTACACTGTTCACTAACAAAATAGTGAACAGTGCAGTTCTCTTGCACTCACTTGCCTGTGGGATTTTTTTTTTAAAGTGTGCTATTTTTTTAATATTTTTTAAAAAAACTAGTTTAGAGTGAATTTTATACCTTAATATTTTATCTAATTTTATTACATGCTAAAAATATTATTAAAACTATAGTTTTTATCGGATGTATTTCGTACGTAATGGAATTATAAATAGTTTTATGGAATAATAAAAAAAATTTTACAAGCTTATTTCTCTATAATATGATATGATATATATAGTTATATTTTATAAAATAAGCTATGTATGAATATAGAATATAATAAAAAAAATTCATCATTATACATTTTAGATTTCATTTTTTTTATTGTAAGTGATTAAATATTATATATATATATATATATTAGATAAATTTGAAAAAAATATTTTCCAGTTCATTTTCCATAATACAACCAAACACTGAAAAGTGTTTTCCAGTTTATTTTCCATAGCACTACCAAACATCGGAAAATATTTTCTCAGAATTCACTTTTCCCGGAATTCACTTTCCAAAAAAAATTAACTTTCCTGCAAACAAACGGAGCCTTAAATAGATAAGGATGGGGTGGGTTGGGCGATGTGCTGGTTGAAAAGTGGACGTGGCCGTTGGATCATCATGGATTCAATGGGTGGGATTGTGACACTTGGGATGTTGTGGTAAGTAGCATGCACTTAAGTGGTGAATTTTCATCGTGAGTGCATGGTAAATTCAAGAATCATGGCGGCTGGATCAATGCCAGGCAAAAACATTATAGAAGAAAACTCAAGTAAAATTTATTAGTTGTAATCACGTGCTTCTTTTGGCTAGTCCTACTGAGATCTACTTAATTGGGTGTTAAAACGGCCTCAACAGTGGGCTTGATGGCTAAATTTAGAAGAAAAAAACGTTATTAAAATAATATTTATGGGGACCGAGCTGAGATTACTTGATAGGGCAAAACTCAAGATATCCTATTTTTTCTTCTTCAAAGCAACTAGTTTAAGGTTAGCTGTTTGCATGAGAAGGAAACACAGTTTACATGTTTCCCATGATCAATTCAGCATTACACGTGTTATGATCATTAACCTCTTGAAAAAAATCGATTGCCTTTTCTTTTATGGTGTTAATGGACGATTGCTCGTAATAAAGTCTTTAATACAAGCAATCGTAATAAAAAAAGATAGAAAAAAACATATTTATATGAAGATAAATTTACGTAAATAAAATAAATATGCCTATATGGTAACAGTTTTTAAAATAAATTTATATATTTTCAAAACAAAAAATATATAAAAATAAGTATATCATATCTCTATTATTTAATTCTATCTTTTTTTTGTTCAAGTGTCGAAACAAAAAACTACCAAGAGTTCAAGTAGTGTGGCTATAGTTGATGGCACAATTCTTCTAACAACGTATGAGCGTACTCATGATCACAAGCGAAGTACCAAGTGTAGTGTTTAATTTTTCCACGTTAATTTCCTGTTGTTCTTCCTGTTGTTTCTTCTCATCACTGTTGATCGTAAACTGAGATTTGCAGTCAACCATTGACAAGGTTGAGTGCTTCAAACACGCGCTGTTCTTGATGAATATTGTTGACAGTACAGACCAATTAAGCAAGTCCAAGAATGACAAAAGCTGACAGTGAAGGTTTCGTTTTTATTTCTTAGACGTGAGGTTCCTGGTAGATATCCAGCAGCCTGCATCAATTAAAAAAGATACATCAGACTATCAGAGTGGAGAACACCACCGTGCACATATTCTTTAAGAAAAAGTAAAAAAAAAAAAAAAAATTGTAGCCAGGAGTTGTTGTGGTTAGACCACCGGGTCTTGATCACCACCAACCACAGTCGTGGTTCTCATCCAGGGAGGGTAGGTGAAGACAATGAGAAAATCATAGAGATCAAGCTTACAGGCTTTACTTAGAGGACACTCGAGAGAGTGACTTGAATGATCTCTACCGACCATTTGGACCAACAACTCGAGTGTTCGCTGTCACTGGTTTGAACAAAGGTTTTGGTTGTGTTCATCTTGTTAACGAGGAAGATGCTCGGAGAGAGCCATCGACAATCTCATGGACATGGCTATGATAATCTCGTCCTCGGAGTTGAGTGGTCTGCCCCTCGCTAGATCAAAGTAGATGAATTTCCTCCATCAGAAAGTTTTAGTTCTAGTGCTTTAATTATGTTTGTACTGGAATATCATGTTCGTTCTTTTTTCCGGCATGCTTTTGCGAAGAGTTAGGTGGTGCGCTCATCAACCGCTCCTCGTTTCTTCGTCAATAAAGACACCAGAAAGAAAGGAAAAAGACGGTGATAAATATTTTACCAGACGGGTTTCAACAAAAATAGAAAGATAATTGACTCCGTGTAATCTGAAAAAAAGTCGGATCGCGTATTGACTTTTTTTTTTTTAATTATATTATTTATTTATTTTAATAAATAAAAAAGTAAATTTTATTTTTATTTCTTTCTTTCTTGTTTCTGGACCACAATATACTGGGCAAGGACATCGAAAGCAGTTGTCACTAGTTAATGTCAATACAAAAAAAAAAAACAGCTGATTAAAGTGACACGAATGGCATAAGCTAATAGCTACTTGAAAAATGATTCAATATCTATGTTTAATAATAAATAAATAGAATATATTTGTTAATTAAAATTTATAAAACAAAGGTTCTCTTACTTAACAAACAAGAAACTCCGAGTGTGAAATGAAATTTTTCCAAAACTTTAATTTTCAGACTTACATAAAATTAAAAATTAAAAAATCATAATGATAATTTTGCTCAAGCCACTCGTGAACTTTAAGCCGAGCATTTGGTGATCTCTACCGAGCATTTGGACTAACAACTCGAGTGTTCGCTGTCACTGGTTTGAACAAAGGTTTTGGCTGTGTTCATCTAGTTAACGAGGATGATGCTCGGAGAGAGCCATCGACAATCTCATGGATATGGCTATGATAATCTCGTCCTCAGAGTTGAGTGGTCTGCACCTCGCTGGATCGATCAAAGTAGATGAAATTCCTCAATCAGAAAGTTTTAGTTCTAGTGCTTTAATTATGTTCGTTTTTTTTTTTTTTTGCAGCATGCTAGCTTTTGCGAAGAGATAGGTGTTGCCCTCATCAACCGCTCCTCGTTTCTTCGTCAATAAAGACAAGAGAAAGAAAGGAAAAAGGTGGTGATAAATATTTTACCAGACGGGTTTACGCCATGTCTCAACAAAAATAGAAAGATAACTGACTCAGTATAACTTTGTTAGGATAAAAAACGATACTTTTTAGTTGACAGACATCAATAAAATAATATTATTCATTAACTGAAAATATTAAAATTTAAACATGACATCATTAATTTTAAAAACTAAAATAATATTATTTTGGTAAATATCTTTTTCAAAAAAAAAATATTGAAATTCACCCATTCTATTCTCATCTAATTTTATGTAGTCATTTTAATATTCAAAACAGCTCAAAATAAAAATTAACTATATAAAATAATAAATTATCCAATTGATCTATGAAATTGGATCGAAATTCTTCAACAATATACATTTAAAACACATACTTGTATAGAATTTGAATTAACTATAGTTTCATTGTTTTGAAACCTAGTGAACTTCGAATTTTCAGTGTCCTCGTATTAATTAAACTCTAAAAGTTTCAGGTGGCCATCAACAGTTGAGGTGGCGCTACGTGGCCTCGTGTGAGATGCCCCTCCCTTAGTCACTCTAGTATAAGCTAGCCCTGGATTATTTTGGATGGGCTGGGCTTATATGGATTTAAATTAGAATACGTCAGACTCTCCAATGTCATTGGATTAATCACTCTTTTTTTAAGCCTAGCTTCTCGATCTATGTTAAATGGAAAAAAAACGTTTCTCTGTTTTTTTTTTCTTTTTGCATATTATAATTATAGAAAAAAATATCCTGTGATTTTTTTAAATGATTATATATATTTATAATAATTATTTTGCCATACTTGTACAAATAAAATACATAACAAAGTCTAGTTTGACAGCATATCCATTGTATCTTTAAATTTCAAATTTAATTATTGAATTTGTACCTGATCAATATTTCTCCACCTTTTTAGGTAAGTAAGGTTTTTTTTTTTTTTTTTTTTTGCAGTGGTTACCAAGAAAAAAGAGTAAAATTTGGTAAGTGTGGGATCATGAATATGATCGCAGTTCCAAGTGGGTTTTTGCCTCACTATTAACATGCATTGTCAAGAAATCATGAACATGACATTACAACCCTTTATGAACAAGAACATTAACTATTATAAAAAATAAAAATCCCTAACGATTATATCTTTGTAAAACCAAAAAGGTGGTCTTGCTTGCAAGTTTATTAGATTTAAATGCAACTAAAGAGCTTAAGATTTTGACCTAAATCATTTAAAATCAGTATTGCTAGGCATTTGAGCGGTACTGTATAGAAATTAGACAGAAAAAAAAAACATATCTTTTTTTATTTAGGATGACGCCTTTGCTGTTGTACAAAGAAAGATTCTTTAATGATTTGAAAGTAAATATAAAACATAGACATACAGTTTGCATGTTACGTACAAATTGACTTGGCAAGTAAGCTTAGTAAGAAAAAAAAAGAAAAAAAAAAGATGATTACAAGACATCCATGGCTTAGCAAATAGGAAGAGGAGCACCATCCCATTCCTTCAAGCATTCCAGCAAGGGATCGATCAACTTTCCTGCACAGATAGCTGTGAAAACCTTGTCAAACTCCTCGCCGGGTGATTTGACGTTCTCACCTGTTAGCAAACTAGTTCCCAATTCTTCCCTCACAAACTTGTACAGGGGGTATGACCTGCATTCCTTGATCCTGTTTGGAATAGCTGGGTTTCCATTCTCAACTTCAAGTCTAGCACTCTCCACTTCTTTAGGCAAAAGGATCTTCAGTTCTTCCTCAAAAGATCCGATCTTTTGGAAAATCGAAGTGGTTGAATTCCTTTCCTTTTCGCCATTCACCAAGGCATGCTCGACTAGTACTTGCCTTAGCTTTTGCATTAATGGATAGGTTGCACTACAAGGATCGTCAATATAGGAAAAGACATGCTCTCTGTCAACAACCTTGAGCAAGTCTTTTTCACAGAATCTTGAAGGGTGAAGCTCGCCATTGAAGCCCATTGTCAAGACTCTCTTGGCAACTTGGCTGACAGTGTTCTTGACTGTGTTCTTCAGGTTCTCCTCTATGTGCCTCAAGTCAACGGCCTGGCATAGACCAACCAAGAAAGTGGTGGACATGAGCTTCAATATGTCAATAGCTTCAGCTGTTTTTCTTGAAGAAATCAAGCCCAGGGAGTTGACATCTTGGTTGTGTTGCTCAGCACTCTGGACATGATTGGTGACAGGATTGGCAAGGAATTGAAGCTCCGAGCAGTAAGATGCCATGGCAATTTCGGCACCTTTGAACCCGTAATCCAAGCTTGGATTGCGGCCACCAGTGAGGTTTGAAGGCAATCCATTGTTGTAGAAGTCGTTAACAAGTTCAGAGAATTGTGCAAACATGAGTTTGCCAATTGAAGCAATGGCCAAACGAGTGTTGTCCATTGAAACACCAATAGGGGTCCCCTGAAAATTCCCTCCATGTAGAGCCTTATTCCTCGACACGTCAATCAAAGGATTGTCATTGACAGAGTTGATTTCTCGTTCGATCATTTTCGTTGATGTTCTAATCACTTCAATCAGAGGGCCTAGCCATTGTGGAGATGTTCGAAGCGCATATCGATCTTGTTTAGGTTTTTGTAGAGGATCGATCTCATGTAACTTCTGAGCTTCTTTAACATAGGCGCTTCCATCTAAAATATGTTCCATGATGGCGGCAGCTTCAATTTGGCCAGGATGATGCTTCAATTTATGTGTCAGGTGATCAGTAAACTCAGGTTTTCCTTGCATGACTTCAGCAAAGATTGCTGACAAAACTTCTGATAGGATTGCCAACACATTAGCCTCAAAAAGCACCATTGAAGCTAGACCGGAACCCACTGCAGTACCATTCACTAGTGCTAGACCTTCCTTCGGCTGTAACTCAAAAAAGCCGCTATCAATCCCAGCTTGTGTAAAGGCTTCAGCAGGGCTCAGGGGCTCTCCATTAGGTCCAAGTGCCTTTGAATTAGGCCTGCCTGTCAAGAGCCCAGCAATGTAGGACAATGGGACAAGGTCACCAGAGGCAGTGATTGTTCCTCTCAATGGCAAACATGGGGTGATGTTGTGGTTGAGCAACTTGGTGATTGCTTCCAACATCTCAAATCTTATGCCCGAATAACCTTGAAGCAAGGTGTTGGTTCTGACCAACATAGCTGCCCTGGTTGCTGAGCGAGGCAATGTATGGCTAGACTCCGTGCCATTCCCAAAGATACCGGCATTTAAGAACCTAGTGAAATAAAAACCCATAAACAACATTAGCACAACCTTAATTGGAAAAAAAAAAAATTAGTTGAGAAGTTTATTTGGTAATAGAATTTTGAATTAGTTATTCTTGCAAGAACCTTAGCGAAGTTTAGGTGACAATTTGTAACCAAAAAATGTTACTAGCAGCTAGGATAGTTTCTTGCACTCTTTCTTAAGATTGGCAAACCATAATTAACGAAGTAAATTACAAGTAATTAATGATGTTTACCGTCCGGGACAATAGACTTTTTCTCTTTGAATATTTTTTATTTGATGAATAAATAACACAATACGAGTCAAGTCAACTTGGAAATATACACAAAGTAAAACTTTTTATTTGAAATTCAGGCACCTAAATGATCTTTGATACGTAATTTAAATATAATTAGGCCGGTTGGAAATATTCAACCCTTTATAATAGTTTATTTCACTGCTGTAATCTGATCACCTACCTACCACATGATCTCTCTCTCTATTTTTATTTTGTGTCCTTGCTGGACTTCCACTTACAACCTACCAACCTAACAATAACAAGTTAACAAGACTTCTGATGAAACGTGTGCGTGCTAATTTCGGGCATTTTCCAGGAGAGTGAAGGAGCATAAGTTAAGGCTCACATGCACTTGTGGTATCTTCCTCCCTAACAAAAACTCCTCTTTTTTTTCTGTCTCTAACAAGACATTAGTTGTTTTTTCCTGGGAAATATCAATACTAACAAGCCAACAATCCCCTATTTAAAGCAACAAATTAACAATATCATGGAATAAAAAAAAAAGTGCTTGATATATACAGTAATATAAAAAGCTACCTTACTAGCAGTTAAGATACAAGTAAAGTAAATTTTGGGATTTGTCATGAGTTTGATTACCTTATAAGCTCCTTTTGAAGCTCTCCACCTTGCTTGGTTCTTCTATGTGAGGTTGCACCAAAACCAGTAGTAACACCATAACTGTCCGTGCCCTTGCCCATGCTGTCCATGACCCAGTCACTGCTGGCTTTGACACCAGCTCGAGCCTCCTCTGACAACTCCACCATGACACCAACGTCACGGCTAGCAATTGCAGTTACCTGACCTATGGTCAGGGTCTCACCTCCTAACTTGACCACAGGCTTCCTGTACTCCTCGATCATGCGCTTGACCTCATCTAGGTGGCTTCCTTTTAGTGACTCTGCAGCCATGCCCCAGTTCAAAGGGTCATTAGTGTTAAATCCTGGTGAACCATTGCCATTGCGTGAATCTTGACAAAATTCCATTTTTTTTTCCTGTAAAGCTATGATCCTCTATGCCAAAATGGAGGAGAGACGAAAAAAGAGTGATGGATGGATTGGTATGATCAAAGAGAAAATGAGAGAGAAGAACAGATGTGTGAGCACAAAGAATATTCTGGCGTAAAAATTATACGAGGGTTGTATAGTAAAAAAAAAATTGAAGTTGCGAGTCTCTGAATGTATGTAGGAATTTTCAGGTTACCCAAAAATCCTGAGTTTGTTCATCAAAATTTAGGTGTTTTAAATAGAGAAGGAAGGAGGGGCAGGCAGGTAGAGGGTGGGGTGGGTTGGCCGACGTGTTAGTTGAAAAGTGTACGTGGCCGTTGGATCATCGTGGGATTCAATGGGTGGGATTGTGACACTTGGGATGCTGTGGTAAGTAGCATGCACTTAAGTGGGGTCGCATAATTGGGAGGATTTCCTGTTCTTGTCAAAAAGATGGAAGGTCGGGGAGAAATGGGGTTGGTTGAGAAGTGGCACATCAGCACTTACGTCATGGCTCTAATTCGTATTATTTAATCAATGATTTTTCTGCCATGAAATTTAAATCACCATATCTACGTATGTTTTCCTTCCATAAATGGCAGAGGGAATTATAACGATCGACGGTGTCTGGATATCATGAACACATCCATGCATATATTTACTTGAAAATAGTAAAAAATCCATTTTTTCTCTATTTATCATTGATTTTGTTAGTCATTTTCCTTTTTAAAAAATAAATAGAGATAATTATATATCATGAGATATTTACGGATTGTTTTGAATTTCTACAGTTTCTCTTTTATTTCTTATAAAACTTCCCGTCATCCTAGCTTTCAAGTTGATGCAAGCTATTGGACTTGGGCATTGTTAATTTCTAACTCGGCCTTGGTGTTAGGTATTTCTTTTTTTATATCAATTATATTAAGTTGTACGAATTTTCATTGCCAGTGCATGGTAAATCCAAGAATCATGTCGGCTGGATCAATGCCAGGCAAAAATATTATAGAATATTATTTGGTGTTCCGGTTCAACCGATCTGGAGAATTTATGTCAGATATAATTAAGGATAGTTAGGGTTTTTTCTTACAAGTGAAAGCCGGGACCAAGTCACTGGCTGATAATAGAGCCATAATGAAGAAAAAATCAAAGAATCCAAAAAAAAACGCCTACGAAGACAACAAAGAAAAGGATATATTTCTCATCCTGAAGGTTTGCCCATATCCTTCTCTCTTTTGAGAAGAAAAGCAGAGCATAGGGAACCATAGTGTTATTTCTCATCCTGAAGGTTTGCCCATATCCTTCTTACAACTTTTAATTTTGAATTCTTTATCCACATCACAATTAAGAAATTTATGAAAAATCTATTTCTTATCCTTCACGTAACATTTGAACTATAGTGTTATTAAAATGATAAAATCTATCCAAGCTAGCTGGTTGACCTGAAAACTGTCTTGGACTGGGTGTAAAAAGACCAGGCAAGAAATGATCTAGTCAAATATAAATAACTCGGTAAACTATCTCATAACCCGATCAAAATAAAATTTAATTTTTTTAAAATAAAATTAAAATAATATTATTTTTATAAAGTTAACTAGTAACAAGAAAAGCTGGAAGCATTCAACTCATGGCCGGCCGTTCTTCATTTGTAATGTGGAGCACTTTAGCCATTTCTTTTTCCCAGACTCCATTGATTACTGGACAATTTGAAAGTCATTTTGGTTCTTTTTAATAATATTTTGAAACCTCGCATCAGAATTCTACACAGTCCAGCAATTGCAAACAAAAAATAATAATGCAGAGAGAAGAAAAAACTTTAGCCCATAAGCATCCATGGATTCACATTCGTGTAGCCATTGTCATTATTTCATAGGTCGCCATCAAGCTTGCTTGCTTGCTAGCAAGATATATTAAATAGATTTTTCGGGTATTTGTAAGAGACACTCCTAATCTTTAATTATTATCTCCTGTGCTGAAAGAACCGGGATAAAAAGAACAATAAAGGTGTTGCTCCCTTTTTTGTCTTTTTCTTCGAATCCATCTTTTATTTTTTTTATTGAATTTTTTTTAATTCTTTAATATTTAAAATTATTCTAGTAATTTATTTCAATTTATTTCTATTTTTATTCATGTTTAATTTCAAAAATACTTATTTTTATTATTACATAGTTAAAATAAAATTGTTAAATTCAATAGAGTTTATGATCTAATTTATAGATTTAACAAATTAATTTATAAAATTTAGATAAATCTAATATGTTGTTATTTTAATTTTTTAAAAATATTATTTTAAATTTATTTTTTTAAAATCAAACTATATTTATCCAAATTATTTCTAGATGATTGACACGATCACTTTGGTTAATTTTATACACGAGCCAGTCAAATAATTATTGGTTAACGTTTACTTTTAGGGTTTTGATAGGTTGGACTCTTACATTTCTTGTACTTGCAAATTCCTCTTGTTCTCACCAACTTCCCATTTTATTTTTTATTTTATTGTGGTTGGTAGGGTGCTGCCATTGAAGTCTTCTTTGCCCCCACCTCCTCCTCATCCACTATAATTTTCCTAAATATCTCTACGTACTGATCGAAGTTTATTTATCTCAAAACAATATAAATCGTTCACTAATTAATTTGACTTTAATGTTGATTCTATGACGCTAGCTGATTATTTATGCCAAGTATGGTGTGCTGTCGCAATCCTAGTGCCAGTAATTACAGTGCCATCTGATCAATATTTTTTAGCCTATGTTTATTTTTGTATTTTGAAAGTGTTTTTAAATTTTTTAAATTTTTAATTATTTTTTTAGTATTTTCAAATCAATTTAATGGGCTAATATCAAAAATATTTTAAAAAAATAAAAAAAAATCATTATTTTGATATATTTTTCTAGAAAAAAAAAACATATTTATATGAAGATAAATTTACGTAAATAAAATAAATATGCCTATATGGTAACAGTTTTTAAAATAAATTTATATATATATATATATATATATATATATATTTTCAAAACCAGAAATATATAAAAATAAGTACATATCATATCTCTATTATTTAATTTTATCTTTCTTCTTCAAGTGTCCTAACAAAAAACTACCAAGAGCTCAAGGTGTGGCTATAGTTGATGGCACAATTCTTCCAACAACGTATGAGCGTACTCATGATCACAAGCAAAGTACCAAGTGTAGTGTTTAATTTTTCCACATTAATTTCCTGTTGTTGTTCTTCCTGTTGTTTCTTCTCATCACTGTTGATCGTAAACTGAGATCTGCAGTCAACCATTGACAAGGTTGAGTGCTTCAAACACGCGCTGTTCTCGATGAATATTGTTGACAATATTGACCAATTAAGCAAGTCCAAGAATGACAAAAACTGACAGTGAGGGTTTCGTTTTTACTTCTTAGACGTGAGGTTCCTGGTAGATATCCAGCAGCCTGCATCAATTAAAAAAGATACATCAGAGTGGAGAACACCACAGTGCATATATTCCTTAAGAAAATGTAAAAACAAAATGGAAAATAGTAGCCAGGAGTTGTTGTGGTTAGACAGACGGGTCTTGTTCACCACCAACCACAGTTGTGGTTCTCATCCAGGGAGGGTAGGTGAAGACAATGAGAAAATCATAGAGAGATCAAGCTTACAGGCTTTAATTAATTTGTCAAACTCTTGGATAAGCTACATGTGTGGTTGGTGAGAGCCTCACTCCATGCACATAATATGGTCAAAGTGAAATTAGTCAAGCTTATTTTTTGGTCAATTATTGAATAAAATCGTTTTAGTTTAAAATATATATATTTTTAATTTTTAATATTAGTATATTAAAAATTAAGTTTGTCTTCTCTTTTTGGTTTACAGCCAAAATATTTTTCTCCTCTGATTTTTTCTCAAAATTCAGAATAGAATAATGATTGAGATAAACGCGACTGGGCTGCTGCTCGTAGTGGGGAGAGAAAAGATCGAAAGTGAAGGTTGTTGATGTGGCTGGATGAAAAGTATGCGGTGGTGCCGTTAAAATTAAAATCAAGCCACAACCCTTAATTTGAAATTAAAAACCCTAATCTTACTTAATAAGCCGAAACCAAGAAAGCAGGGGACTCTCCAGCACAGATTGGAAACAGTCGAGTGTTCGCTGTCACTGGTTTGAACAAAGGTTTTGGTTGTGTTCATCTTGTTAACGAGGAAGATGCTCGGAGAGAGCCATCGACAATCTCATGGATATGGCTATGATAATCTCGTCCTCAAAGTTGACTGGTCTGCACCTCGCTACATCAAAGTAGATGAATTTCCTCCATCAGAAAGTTTTAGTTCTAGTGCTTTAATGTTCGTCTTGGCATCATGTTCGTTCTTTTTTCCAGCATGCTTTTGCGAAGAGGTAGGTGTTGCCCCCATCAACTGCTCCTCGTTTCTTCGTCAATAAAGACACGAGAAAGAAAGGAAAACGACGGTGATAAATATTTTACCAGGCGGGTTTCAACAAAAATAGAAAGATAATTGACTCGGTATAACTTTGTTACGATAAAAAACGACGCTTGTTAGTTGACAGGCATCAATAAAATAAAATTTAAACATGCTAATTACCATCTTGACCGTGTGTGCAGCAAGAATGGTTGCAGAAAAAGGAAAGAAACTGCAGACCGCCCCGGGGGGGCGCTGTACTCAAAATGCGAATGAACAATATCTAGCTAATTAATTCAACTATGGGGCTGTTTCATATGTAGTGTGATTTGTTAAAAATGAAAGGTTGCAACGATGTTGTTGGAAGCAAAAATATTCCCCTAGCGTGGCTGTTGTTACTTATTTTTGAACCCCACATGCTGAAAATGATGTGTATCCCTTTTGAACCAAGTACACGAGTATAGCTCATGTTCGATGAAAAATTAACAAAAATGGAGGAGAAAGAAATATTTTTTTATACCCTGTTTGAGTTGTTTTATACTCTTTTTATACTCCTCTTTGCTGTCAAAAGCGTCAGGTTTCTTAGGTTGATAAGGAGTCTTCATATAAATCCCTTAGAATTTGTATTTTTTAAAAAAAACTAATTCTGCTGCTTTGTAATTTTTTTTTTCAACTTAGGCTCTGATTCTGACTTGGTTTCATATGATATCTGATCATCCTAGATATATTCTATCACTCATGACATGTTGAAAAATTAACCTACACCTTTATTGGGTCCTAGGGATCACTGTTCTTAGGGCAGACTCTCAGTCAAATTTGGATACTCGGCATTGTCAGATCAAGAATCTTTTTGACCAACTAGATTCCTGCTAGATTCTATTATCTAAAAAGATTTTATCTCACTTTGAATTCTTCATAAAAGTTGTAGTACAGGACACGTAGATGAATTTGAGCTTTTGAATTGCTTGATTTTGATATCAAAAGCTCAAGATATTCATGTTTGAAATCTAGCGTGAAAACATAGAATCATGTTGCGAGAAGGTTTTCAGCTGAGTTTGGTTGAATTTCAATTATTCAAAATGAATTTATCTCATTTTTTATCCTTCATGAAAGTTGTATCTCTATAAGTGTAGGTGAATTTGGGATTTTTGAATTGCTTGATTTCGATATCAAAAGCTCATAATATTTCTGTTTGAATATCTAACGTGAAAGTAGAAAATTCTGCCGCGAAAATGCTCTTGACTCGAGTTTTGCACTAAAGACTCTATTTCCATCATAAATTTTATTGATTTGTTCTTAGATCATACCTTCAGTCATTTAAGGATGCTCGTCATTGTCAGTTTCTGAATTAGATTAGGCTACCCATTTTTACCAACCAGATTACTGCCAGATTCTGTTCTCTAAAAAGATTTTATCTCACTTTGAATCCTTCATTAAAGTTATAGTCCTAGACGTGTAGATAAATTTGGGCTTTTGAATCACTTGATTTCGATATCAAAAGCTCAAGATATTCCCGTTTGAATATCTAGTGTGAAAGCAGAGATTCCAGCCGCGAGAAGGATTTTTGCCCGAGTTCAGGGACACAATTGCAAGATGCTTAAATTTGAAGATTAATTGCAAGCCAATTTAAAGCCCTTTTTTGGACCAAGGACCAAATGGAAAAGGTGCAAAAATAAGGAAGTTGAGTGAAGATAAAATTAGAAGGAATTTTGCCGGAGGAAGAAATTGAAGAACCACGTTTTTATCTGTACAGCTAGCTTGATTTTTCTTTCCTTTTATCTGCAATTTCCTGTTTGGTTTCCATGTTTATCTCGCTTGAATGGAAAGTTGCAGACCACGTGTTTATTGCCTCATTACAAAAGGGAGCAGCTAGTGCTTCATGGTCCCAGCTATGGAAGTCAAGAAAGAAGTCGCACCATCCTCTAAAATGCTAGAAAGAAAACAGATATGATCACAAAATCATAATCAAAATATTTTGGTTTCTTATTTCTGCTCACCCAAGATTACACCCTAGAGTTAATGTAATATTTGTTTCCTAAATAGAGCTGCGTTTAAGGTTGTAAGCCTCCTTTGCTGGGAGGAGAAAAAGGACGAAAAAAAGAGAGGAGGACAGGAAAGAGGAGAGAAAAAAAGGGAGAGGAATGAATGGAAAAAAAAGAGAGTAGAATGCCACTGTCAAAAGCAGAAAAACATAGAGGCAGGGGTGTGAACTCAATTAGTATAACACGTTTTCATCATCGTCTCCCTCATCATCTCCATAGAGAGCGTCAATAGAAGGAAAGAAAAGGAACAAAGATCATCAACCGGCGTAGATTGTTTTCATTGTCCCCAAAAGCAGTGACCACCGGCTATGCATCGAAGCTGCAGTATCGTTGTCTTCATCCATCTCAGTTACCAGAGAGGGAGAGAAAGAAAACACAGAAAACGGGATAGAGGAGGAGAAAAAAAAGGGGAGAAAGCGCAAGAAAAAAAAAAAAAGAGAAACCATAAACCAGCAGGGACTGCCTTCCGGTCTTCACTTTCATTTTTTTTGCATATAAAATCTACAGAACAAGGAAGAAGAAAGTGCAGAAAACCAATGTTGAGAGAGAGGGATGAAGATTGCAGAGGTGAAATTAAGAAGAAGAACGCCAATAGAGAATAGGAGGAAAGAGCTAAAGCAGACGGCAGCACTAATCGACTAGCCAGCAAGCCTTCAAACATCACCGTTTTCCTTTCGTTCCCAAGTCTGTTCTCTTCACCTCTCGCACCATGCATTTTCTTGCTATATGTTTGCACTATTCAAGTGAATTTTAATTCACTTGATCAGTAACATGGTCTCTTTGCTTGCATGCATTCTGCCTTGTTTATTGAGAGGACTGCGCCCTTTTTTGTGTCCAACCGGGTCACTTGCTTGGGCAAGTGACCCTAGCGAACCTGTTGTTTTCATTTTTTTTTCTTTAAAAAAAGAAGAAAAAGAGATTTATGTTTTTCTGGCATATTTATTTTAAGGTCTGAATTTTTTTATGTTGTAAAAAAATATCAATCTTGTATTTAGAATACTCGGTTTTCGACGCAATGTGACAAATATAAATATATAATGTTTTCTTATATGTTGCATACGGTTAATACCCTAACATGTTTTGAATGCTTTTTTTTATATAAAAAATATTGGAAGTTTTGAAAATGTTTTTTCACATGAATTTCTTAAACACAACAAAAATTATTTTCTTGCATTTCTGGATTTTACAACATGTTTGTAAAACTCTAAAGAGTATTGGCCAATATTCCAAAACAATAAAAAATAAAAAACTTATTTTAGGGGAATTCATATATTATTCACCGTTAATGTTTGGATAAAAAAAATTCAAAATGGATGAATATCCAAAATATTAACGGGAATAACTTGTTATTATTCACTGTTAATATTTGGATAATGAAACTCTAAGTGGTAAATATCCAAAATAATTTTCTAAGGATAATAAGTTATCACACATCCTTGAAAGAAGTCTCGATTATAATCGAGGACATTTCAATTTTTTACTCCATAGTTTACGAGTCGTGAGAGCATAAAACACTAAGGCAAAAATAGGCTTTTAAAGTGCCCTAGATTTCTAAATATTTGTTCCTCCTCCTTACGATTTATGAGTCGCAAACTCGTGAAACACTAAGGGAAAAATGAGCTTTTTAAAGCACATAGAATCTCCTTGGATTTCTATCTTAATAAATTTAGTTTGAATCAAACCTAGAAAAACTAATGGGATTAGAAAACACCAACACCATAAGAATTATAAAGCAAACCAAACACCAAGAAACTTATCTTAGGTAAGGCGTACTAGAGGGGTTAATACCTTCCCTTTACGTGATCAGTCTCTTGCCTTAGAATCTATGAAAGACCACTTAGGGTTCCTAGTGACCAAAATACTAGTTGGCAAATCCTTTACATAAAAAACAAAAAAAAAACCTGAAATCAATCGTGGATCACCATGACACCACGCTCCATCATGAGGGTGCGACAGTAGCCACAAAACAAATGAAATTATGATGACGTTTTCCAATCCAGTCCTTTTTTTTTCAAATCCCTCAACAAAATCAAATAACATCCTAACAAATGGTCTTCAATTAACCCGTTAAATTCTTGAAACATTAAATCGGGCCCCTCAAATCAGACTTGCAAACTAAGGTCAGGACCCTTCTTGCGGTAGGATTATTTACTTTCACGTTTAGATATTCAAACAGGAATATCTTGATCTCCTGATATCGAAATCAAGTGATTCAAAATTCCAAATTTATCTACTCGTCTAGGACTACAACTTTGATGAAGGATTCGAAGTGAGAAAAAATGTTTTAAAGAACAGAATCTGGTAGCAATCTGGTTGGTCAAAAAGGGTCTCCTGATCTAATTCAGAAAATTACAATGTCAAGCATCTCGATATGACAAAGAGTATGACCTAAAAACAAAGACCAATAAAATTGTGACGAAAGCAGAGTCTTTAGTGCAAAACTCATGTCAGAATCCTTATCGTGGCAGAATTCTCTACTTTCACGTCAGATATTCAAACGGGAATATCATGAGCTTTTGATATCGAAATCAAGCGATTCAAAGGCCAAAATTCATCTACGCATAGAAGACTACAACTTTGATGAAGTATCCAAAGTGAGATAAAATCATTTTGAAGAACAGAATCTAGCTGCAATCTGGTTGGTAAAAAAGGGTTTCCTGATCTGATTCAGGAAAATAACAATGTCGAGCATCCAAATCTAACTAAGAGTCTGCCATAAGAGCAATGAGCCCTATGACCCAATAAAGGTGTAGGTCAATTCTTCAACATGTCATGAGTGATAAAATATAGCTAGGATGGTCAGATATTATATGAAACCAAGTCAGAATCAGAGCCTAAGTTGGAACAAAAAACTACGACAGCAGTAGAATCAATTTTTTGTGTGCAAATTCTGAGGGATTTATCTAACCTTAAAGACCATATAAAATAAAATAAAAATAAATGAATTTAACATTATGAAGACTCATAATCAGTTTAAGAAACCTGATGATTTTTAGCAGCAAAGAGGGAGGATAAAGAGGGCAAAAAAAACAACTCAAACAGGATTCGAAAAACATTTCTTTCTTCTCCACTTTTATCAATTCGTTAACAATCATGAACTAAACTCCTTTATTTGGTTCAAAAGACGTACACACCATCTACAACACGTAAGGCCTAAAAATGAGTAACAACAATAGGCATATAGTGTGTTTGCTACGTACAAACTGACATGGCTAATAAGCTTAGTAAGGAAAAAAAAAAGATGATTACATGACATCTATAGCTTAGCAAATAGGAAGAGGAGCACCATTCCATTCCTTCAAGCATTCCAGCAAGGGATCCATCAACTTCCCTGCACAGATAGCTGTGAAAACCTTGTCGAAATCCTCGCCTGGCGATTTAACCTTCTCACCTGTTAGCAAACTAGTTCCCAATTCTTCCCTCACAAACTTATACAGGGGGTATGACCTGCATTCCTTGATCCTGTTTGGAACACCTGGATTTCCATTCTCAACTTCAAGTCTAGCACTCTCAACCTCTTTAGGCAAAAGGGTCTTGAGTTCTTCCTCAAAAGATCCGATCTTTTGGAAAATCGAAGTGGTTGAATTCCTTTCCTTTTCGCCATTCACCAAGGCACGCTCGACTAGTACTTGCCTTAGCTTTTGCATTAATGGATAGGTTGCACTACAAGGATCGTCAATGTAGGCAAAGACATGTTCTGTGTCAACAATCTTGAGCAAGTCTTTTTCGTATAATCTTGAAGGGTGAACCTCGCCATTGAATCCCATTGTCAAGACTCTCTTGGCAACTTGGCTCACAGTGTTCTTGACTGTGTTCTTCAGGTTCTCCTCTATATGCCTCAAGTCAACGGCCTGGCATAGACCAACCAAGAAAGTGGTGGACATTAGCTTCAATATGTCAACAGCTTCAGCTGTTTTTCTTGAAGAAATCAAGCCCAGGGAGTTGACATCTTGGTTGTGTTGCTCAGCACTCTGAACATGATTGGTGACAGGATTGGCAAGGAATTGGAGCTCCGAGCAGTAAGATGCCATGGCAATTTCGGCACCTTTGAACCCGTAATCCAAGCTTGGATCGCGGCCACCAGTGAGGATTGAAGGCAATCCATTGTTGTAAAAGTCGTTAACAAGTTTAGAGAATTGTGCGAACATGAGTTTGCCAATTGATGCAATGGCCAAACGAGTGTTGTCCATTGAAACACCAATAGGGGTCCCCTGGAAATTCCCTCCTTGTAGAGCCTTACTCCTCGACACGTCAATCAAAGGATTGTCATTGACAGAGTTGATTTCTCGTTCGATCATTTTCGTAGATGTTCTAATCACTTCGATCAGAGGGCCTAGCCATTGTGGAGATGTTCGAAGAGCATATCGGTCTTGTTTAGGTTTCTGTAGAGGATCGATCTCATGTAACTTCTGAGCTTCTTTAACATAGGCACTGCCATCTAAAATATGTTCCATGATGGCGGCAGCTTCAATTTGGCCAGGATGATGCTTCAATTTATGTGTCAGGTGATCAGTAAACTCAGGTTTTCCTTGCATGACTTCAGCAAAGATTGCTGACAAAACTTCTGATAGGATTGCCAACACATTAGCCTCAAAAAGCACCATTGAAGCTAGACCAGAACCCACTGCAGTACCATTCACTAGTGCTAGACCCTCCTTCGGCTGCAACTTAAAAAAGCCGCCATCAATCCCAGCTTGTGTAAAGGCTTCAGCTGGGGTCAGGGGCTCTCCATTGGGTCCAACTGCCTTTGAATTATGCCTGCCTGTCAAGAGCCCAGCAATGTAGGCCAATGGAACAAGGTCACCAGAGGCAGTGATTGTTCCTCTGAGTGGTAAACATGGGGTGATGTTGTGGTTGAGCAGCTTGGTGATGGCTTCCAGCATCTCAAATCTTATGCCTGAATAACCTTGAAGCAGGGTGTTGGTTCTGACCAACATAGCTGCCCTGGTTGCTGAGCGAGGCAATGTATGGTTGGACTCCGTGCCATTGCCGAAGATACCAACATTTAAGAACCTAGTGAAATAAAATCTAATAAACCATATTAGCAACAACCTTAACCGGGAAAAAAAAACATTTAGTTGACAAGTTTATTTGGTAATAGGATTTTTAATTAGTTATTCTTGCAAAAAGCTCAGCGAAGTGTAGGTGACAATTTGTAACCAAAAAATGTGAGTAGCAGCTAGGATATTTTCTTGCACTCTTTCTTAAGATTGGCAAACCATAATTAACGAAGTAAATTACAAGTAATTAATGATGTTTACCGTCCGGGAGCTAGACTTTTCTCTTTGAAAATTTTTTATTTGATGGTTAAATAACACAATCGATCATTATTGCTATATATGTCTTGGGATGTTTGCCAGTAATGATCCAAAATTCCAATTAACTAAAAGAACCCTTTGCTTCCATTGTTTTGAAAGGACCAAAAGAAGACATTAATCATTGTTAAAACGTTTGTTACATGATTAGATCAATTTGTCTATGTGATTAATTATCCCCTATTTAAAGTAACAAATTAACAATATCATGACAGCAAAAAAAAAAAATCCACGTGATATATACAATAATGAAAAAGTTACCTTGCTAGCAGTTAAGATACGAGTGAAGTAAATTTGGGGACTTGTCATGAGTTTGATTACCTTATAAGCTCCTTTTGAAGCTCTCCGCCTTGCTTGGTTTTTCTATGTGAGGTTGCACCAAAACCAGCAGTAACAGCATGACTGTTCTTGCTGTCCATGACCCAGTCATTGCTGGCTTTGACACCAGCTCGAGCCTCCTCTGACAGCTCCACCATGACACCGACGTGACCGCTAGCAATTGCAGTTACCTGGCCTATGGTCAGGGTCTCACCTCCTAACTTGACCACAGGCTTCCTGTACTCCTCGATCATGCGCTTGACCTCATCTAGGTGGCTTCCTTTTAGTGACTCTGCCGCCATTCCCCAGTTCAAAGGGTCATTAGTGTTAAATCCTGGTGAACCATTGCCATTGCGTGAATCTTGACAAAATTCCATTTTTTCTTGTAAAGTGATGATCGATTGGTATGATCAACGAGCAAATGAGAGAGAAAAACGGATGAGTGAGCCCAAAGAGTTTTCAGGTTACCCAAGAATACTGAGTTTGTTCACCAAAATTTAGGTGCTTTAAATAGAGAAGGAAGTAGCATGCACTTAAGTGAAAGCCAGAAGGTTGGGGGTTGTTGAGAAGTGGCACTTACGTCATGGCTCTAATTCATGTTATTTAATCAATTATTTTTGAGAAGAAAAGCAGAACAAGTGAAAGCCAGGGCCAAGTCACTGGCTGATATATAGGATATAAGGCCATAATGAATCCAGACAAAACCTACGAAGACAACAAGAAAAGGACAAATTTCTCATCCTGAAAGTTTACCCAAATCCTTCTCTCTTTCGAGAAGAAAAGCAGAGCATAGAGAGCCACCTTTATTAATAACCCTGCTTGCCCGATAGTTTGAACCTGCTCTCAGTAGAGTTGTAAAAAACTAGGCGAGAATTAATCGATTAAATTTGAAGTTAATTTATAACCCGTCTTTGATCCATCCGAGTTAACCTTCGTAATATTTGTAATGTGGAGCTCTTTAGCCATTTCTTTTTCCCAGACTCCATTGATTACTTGACAGTTCGAAAGCCATTTTGGTTCTTTTTGTGTTTACCTTTACATATGTAGTCTATCTCTTGGACGTTTCATGCTTAATTAATTAAGGGAGTGTTTTGTTTGGAGGTGGTTTTGGCTTTTTTTGTAGGAATAAAAAAAACATGTATTTTTAATTTAAAAAAATATAATTTATATTTTAAAAAAGTTATATTTAAAAAAACAAATTCTCACATCTTCAAGTCAAACACATCCTGAAGTTGCGAACCTTGTACGATGTTATTTTAAAAAAAAAATTGCAGCGATCCCTTTCCTGCATGGTCTGCACACCACTGTTTCTTATAGAATGCAAATCACAAGTACAGTTTGTTTTTAATAAATGTATGGTATTTCTCTTATATTAATAATTAATATTTTGAAACCTCGCATCAGAATTCAACAGAGTCCAGCAATTGCAAACAAAAAATAATAATGCAGAGAGAACATAGGTCGAAAGCATCCATGGATTCACATTCGTGTAACCATCGTCATTATTTCATAGGTCGCCATCAAGCTTGCTTGCTTGCGAGCAAGATATATTAAATAGGTTTTTCGGGTATTTGTAAGAGACACTCCTAATCTTTAATTATTATCTCCTGTGCTGAAAGAACCGGGATAAAAAGACAATAAAGGTGCTGCTCCCTTTTTTTGTCTTTTTCTTCGAATCCGTCTTCCATTTTTTATTGGTTCATGCTAGCTGGATTAGTCGCTCGATCCCAAAATAAATAAATTAATATATGTTTTATGAAATCTCTACTTACAAATAGCCATTAAAAAACAATTAATTAATGTGTTTTATATATGATAGCTGGATTATTCGCTCGATCCCCCACCAAAAAAAAACAAATATATGGAAAAATGTTGGATTCAAACATGAAAACTTAGATACTTAGCTATATCCTTTTCTATTAATATATAATATTCTAGAATGGCCTTGCTTGATCTTCCAAAGAATCACGCGTACAAACCAATTCAAAGCAACTAGTTTAAGGTTTGCTGTTTGAGAAAGAAATATCTTAATTACATGTTTCCCATGATCAATTCAGCATTACATGTGTTATGATCATTAACCTCTTGAAAAAAATCGATTGCCTTTTCTTTTATGGTGTTAATGGACGATTGCTCGTAATAAAGTCTTTAATACAAGCAATCGTAATAAAAAAAGATAGAAAAAAACATATTTATATGAAGATAAATTTACGTAAATAAAATAAATATGCCTATATGGTAACAGTTTTTAAAATAAATTTATATATTTTCAAAACAAAAAATATATAAAAATAAGTATATCATATCTCTATTATTTAATTTTATCTTTTTTTTCTTCAAGTGTCGAAACAAAAAACTACCAAGAGTTCAAGTTGTGTGGCTATAGTTGATGGCACAATTCTTCTAACAACGTATGAGCGTACTCATGATCACAAGCGAAGTACCAAGTGTAGTGTTTAATTTTTCCACGTTAATTTCCTGTTGTTTCTTCTCATCACTGTTGATCGTAAACTGAGATTTGCAGTCAACCATTGACAAGGTTGAGTGCTTCAAACACGCGCTGTTCTTGATGAATATTGTTGACAGTACAGACCAATTAAGCAAGTCCAAGAATGACAAAAGCTGACAGTGAAGGTTTCGTTTTTATTTCTTAGACGTGAGGTTCCTGGTAGATATCCAGCAGCCTGCATCAATTAAAAAAGATACATCAGACTATCAGAGTGGAGAACACCACCGTGCACATATTCTTTAAGAAAAAGTAAAAAAAAAGAAGAAAATTGTAGCCAGGAGTTGTTGTGGTTAGACCACCGGGTCTTGATCACCACCAACCACAGTCGTGGTTCTCATCCAGGGAGGGTAGGTGAAGACAATGAGAAAATCATAGAGATCAAGCTTACAGGCTTTACTTAACTTGTTAAACTCTTGGACAATGAGAAAATCAGGAGTTGTTGTGGTTAGACCGGGTCTTATTCTCCTCTGAATTTTTCTCCAGATTCAGAATAGAATAATGATTAAGATAAAGGTGACTGAGCCGCTGCTCGTAGTGGAGAGAGAAAGGATCGAAAGTGAAGGTTGTTGGTGTGGCTGGATGAAAAGTATGCGGTGGTGCCGTTGAAATTAAGAACCCTAATCTTACTTAATACATCCCTTGTTGAAATTGCAAAGAGGAAGTGGAGCATACGGCGAAACCAAGAAAGCAGGGGTCTCTCCAGCACAGCTTGGAAACAGAGGTGCAACTCTCAGATTGTGTAGGACTTGTGGCAAGACAGGTGGACAGCCATGTGCCTCTTAGAGGACACTCGAGAGAGTGACTTGAATGATCTCTACCGACCATTTGGACCAACAACTCGAGTGTTCGCTGTCACTGGTTTGAACAAAGGTTTTGGTTGTGTTCATCTTGTTAACGAGGAAGATGCTCGGAGAGAGCCATCGACAATCTCATGGACATGGCTATGATAATCTCGTCCTCAGAGTTGAGTGGTCTGCCCCTCGCTAGATCAAAGTAGATGAATTTCCTCCATCAGAAAGTTTTAGTTCTAGTGCTTTAATTATGTTTGTACTGGAATCATGTTCGTTCTTTTTTCCGGCATGCTTTTGCGAAGAGTTAGGTGGTGCGCTCATCAACCGCTCCTCGTTTCTTCGTCAATAAAGACACGAGAAAGAAAGGAAAAAGACGGTGATAAATATTTTACCAGACGGGTTTCAACAAAAATAGAAAGATAATTGACTCCGTGTAATCTGGTTAGACAAAAAAAAGTCGGATCGCGTATTGACTTTTTTTTTTTTTTTAATTATATTATTTTTATTTTTTAATAAATAAAAAAGTAAATTTTATTTTTATTTCTTTCTTTCTTGTTTCTGGACCACAATATACTGGGCAAGGACATCGAAGCAGCTGTCACTAGTTAATGTCAATACAAAAAAAAAAACAGCTGATTAAAGTGACACGAATGGCATAAGCTAATAGCTACTTGAAAAATGATTCAATATCTATGTTTAATAATAAATAAATAGAATATATTTGTTAATTAAAATTTATAAAACAAAGATTCTCTTACTTAACAAACAAGAAACTCCGAGTGTGAAATGAAATTTTTCCAAAACTTTAATTTTCAGACTTACATAAAATTAAAAATTAAAAAATCATAAAGATAATTTTGCTCAAGCCACTCAAGTTTCAACAAAAAAAATAATTTTGCTCAAGCCACTCGTGAACTTTAAGCCTAGATCATAAAAAAGAAATATTAATAGAAGAACATGCTTATATTTATTAAAATAAAAGAAATGTAACAATTTAATTGAAAATATTTAATATGTATTTGTTTTTTACGAGTAGACATTTAAGTGATTGAGTCTTACAATCCAATAACTCTAATTTTTTAATAATTACCTAACTTGGAGATGTCTCTTCAAACAAAAAGAAAAAACTATGAAATATCCTTTTCAGACCAGCAGAACAAGACCGGCAGCATTGACAACACATTTATCATTTATTTTTATATTTAAAAAGTATTTAAAAAAAAATTAAATCTTTCAAACAATTATATTTTACAAACAAAGGGGAAAATTACAAAGGGGAAAATTACAAAATTACTCTGATGAAAGACAGCGGCCTAGCTCTTTCTTTTCAAACAAAGGGGAAAATTACAAAATTACTCATGATGATGATAATTTGGTTTTTTTTTTCACTTTACAATTAATTTTTCAAGAATTGTATTTTAAACCTTTAATTTTTAAGAGTGTGGAAAATACTTTTTTATCCTGAAGGGTTGATGCCAAAAACAAATATCAATAAAAATTATTTATTAATTTATAAAAATATCATTGTACTTTAAATAATAACTAAGAAAATTTTGAAATCTAGAAATAATAAAAATACCATTGCGTTCCTTTTCCCTTCTTACTATTTTTTAAATTAATATTTTTTAAAATATTTTTAGATTGATATATTTATGTTAAAAATAATTTTTTAAAAAAATATATTATTTTTATTTATTTTTAAATAAAAAATATTTTTAAAAATAATAATTATCAAAAACATTCAACGTTACACCACAATCCCAAAATTCAAAGATCTTCTATCTCAGAAAAACCCATCGTTTTTCTCAAAATGCCTGAACACATCTACCAAATAGAACGGAAGATGACTGTTTTAATTTATGATTTGAAAGTGTTGGTATGATTATTTTGTCGTGTATAGATTTGGACTCTAATGATAACTTTTTTCGGAAAAGTCGCTTTGTGGTTTTAATTTATTTATTTTGTAGTGTATAGATTTGCTGGTAGTAACACGGTGCCTGTTCAAGTATTATTTGAAAGTGTTGGTATGATTATTTTTTAAAATAATTGCTATATTAAAATAATATTATAAAAAATTAAAATTTTTAGAAATTATGTTTGGGAATAGTTGCGGTTGCTTTTAAAAATGTTTTTCACTCATAAATATATCAAAATAATATTTTTTTTATTTTTAAAAAATTATTTTTGATATCAACGCATTAAAATAATCTAAAAATACTAAAAAAATATTAATTTAAAATAAAAAAAATATATAATTTTTTTAAAAAATACTTTTAAAATATAAAAATAAACAATACCTAATCTCATTTAATCATGGCCCTTGGAATTTTTCGCCCAGCAAATGCCATCTTCAGTCCAATATCGGAAGTGATTTTAAATACCATTTTAGAGAAAGAAATGGTCTTTTAACACTGCTTCGTGCAATTTTTTAATGTAGATAAAAATAAATATACCTATGAAATCATTGACACATTCATTGATCTCGGACTCCGAACATCTTTAAGATTTCCAGCTCAAACAAGTTAATTGAACTAGTTTGACCTCAAGTTAATTGAACTAGTTTAATAAGGGCACTAGTTTAATTAGTAGTTTATTTTTTAAAAATTATTAATTTAATAACTATTAAAAACTTATATAATATTTAATTTCAGAATTCATATGATTAGTCGAGGTACGTATAAATTAATTCAAATATCCATATTAATTAAACAAAAAACATGATACTAGAGAGTGAAATAAAGATTAAATTATAGAATGATCAGCATAATTTGTGTAAATTAAATTATAAAAGAAGGATAAGGAAAAATAATAGTGTCCTAAAATGCTTTACATGTTTTTTCAATTTGTGTCATAAACTTTTAATTCTCAAGATAATCTTAATCTTAATGGTACGATTTTTATTTTTTTTCAGAAAATTTTATTCGTAGAAGCCGCTGGGTGCTCCGAACTTTAGAAGGAGAAGGGAGAGAGAAAATCGGCATGGGCTTGGTAGTTAAGAATCTTAGTTGGATTTATTTGGGTGTATTGGGCCTATGGTATTATGATTCATGGATTGGAAGGCCCGTTTACTTGTTGGTAGCTCAATTTCTCTCGTTCCCGTCATCTGGTGGTCCTTGCCCATTTTGACTTCGATAATGGTGGAAGGATAGTTACTGTGCCCAAAAACACAAATTATTGTGGTAGTATAATTATTATATTCTTCTTTGGCTATTAAGTATTTGAACTAGTCATTGATATAATTGTTTTTTAAAATTATATGAGGTTAATTTGATAATTTTAGTTTTAAATATGCATTAAAATTACTCATGCAACTAAATAATTTAAAGCCTACTACTTGATATTTTTATTTTTTTAATTTTTTTAGAATAATGTAATATTTTTATAGGCAAAAGCTCTTGTCTAAGGGATTTTTTGTCGATTTACACTGTTTTTTATTATAATCGTTAAGGTTGCTCGAAAATATTATTGTAAATTATATTTATTAAATATAATAAAAAAAAACAAATTAGTAGCACATTTAGACTCTCTTTTTTGTTAGTTTATTTATTATTATTTAAATAACCATCTAAACAAATAACTTGTAACTTAAATTTTGTTTTTAAGACAACAAATTTTTTGTTATGTTAAAAAATTTTTACTCGGCCACGGCAACATATCTAGTTCTTAGGTTAATCTTTAACCAATCCTTTCCTTAATCAGGTCACCATTCTAGAAGAGTATGAGAGAAAAAAAGGTGCCGTAATTGACACGATTAAAATCAAACAAAACTCTGCAACAAATAAAAATAATAATCTTTCAAAGGATAACATGTCAAATCCATTTTATTTCATTTAATTAAATTACGTCCGAAAGAGAGAGAATCAAGTCAAGTCACTCGCTTCGTCCATGAGCTAGACTTTTCAAATTTTAGAAAGAAAAAAAAAATATTAGTCTAGTCTGGTACATTGGGCTGTGATTCTAGTTTTTTAAAGAACCAATTTACCATAATATTAAACTTTTATGAGATATAAATTATATTCAAGAATTTCAATTAAAAATATAAATTATTAAGTTGAGATAGTTTTTTATTATTATATTAAAATTTTGATGATTAAATGAATATAAATTTTAATAAAAATTAAATACAATTTAATATGAACATGTGTAGATTTCAAGTTCAAAAAATTTTTACTTAAAAAATATTTTAAAAAATAATATAAATTATATTTTAAAATTTTATCTAATAATTTAAATTATAAAATTGTATTCATTTCTTAACACGGTGAAGTAAAAAAAAAAATATTCATGGTGTAAATTGAATGCACGAATGAAGTACGAGTCACTGCTCATGCCACCTTGAAAAACTAGGTGCCAAGTGAAAACGAGAGACCATTTCAATTTTCCATGTTTCCTACTCAGGGCTGAGAAATCTTATAAATATTTTAATATTATTAATTTTTTTTTTTGAACTTTCAAAACAAATTCTTTATCTTTGAACTTCAAATTGCACGCTTGGAGCAGAGTCGAGCAATCTTCCTCCAAAAAGCCACATGTGATGTTGAATTTACTCTTGATTATACATGCATGCTGTATGATTTAGATATAATATAAATATTTGAGTTTGAAAAATAACCAAATTGATATATTTTTGGGATTTCTAACTGTACTTGACTATTTTTTTCGCCATAAAGCGAAAGCTAGAGATAATTGAGGTGTTTGCATAAACTTCTATGGGAAGGTAAATAAAAGAATAAATAAAAGGTTGATAATCACGTAAGAACATCTCAAGATGGGTCTAGATGGTGTCTTTGATCAATGACACAGTGAGCTAAATGTTTTAAATAAATATTTCTTGATAAGATGGTATATTCTTTTTTAATTAAATAGTTTCGTTTTTAGAAGTATTTTAAATTTTAATCTCAATTATCAATAATATAAATGTAACGTGTACAGGTATAAATTATGTTCCCACTTGACCATGCATCCACATTTAAATTAATATATATTAAAAAAAAACTTATTTTTTCAATCGAATTTGGGTTTGATTCATTAATGTGAGAATATGGACTTAGCTTTACACGTGATTTGTTCATGTGACAGCGAAAAAAGAGAGAAAGATTTAAAAAGCAATAAAAAATCAAAGATGTTTGATTAATTAATCAGGTGAAATATATAATTTAAAGCATATAACTTTTAAAAATAAATATTATTTTAATATATTTATAAATAAAAAATATTTTAAATCACAACCATTATAAAAATCCCAAAACATATTCTTAAACAGACTCTTAGAGTGTGTTTGGCAGTGTGATAGCGATTGTTTTTCAAATAGCTTTTCGTGCCGAAATACATGTCAATGATGTTTTTTCATTTTTTAAAAATCATTTTTGACATCAGCACATTAAAACGATCCAAAAAGTACAAACCGCACTCAATTTTAAAAAAAAAAAAAATTAAAATTTAACAAAACACAGTTTCAACCGCAGAGCCAAACAGGCTCTGGGCTATTAATTATATTCTTCGTAGCAGGGAAGGCAAGGGCATATGATAAATTAGTTTACAATTTAAGTATGATACACTTTTTCATAAATTTATTTTATAAATCAACCAGCGTCTTCTTAAAGTTAGTTTCATGTGTAAATGGTGCATTTTTTTCTTGAAAAAAATTGTTTTTTTTCTTCTTACAAGAAAATGAAAAAAATAATACAATGTTTTAAGTTGCAATTGCCAATATTTACAATATAAGAAAAAACCAGGTGCGGGCTTCTAGAGATAGAGAAGGAGGACTGACAGATCAAATTGAAAAATTGGAGATAAAGTTGAAAAAATTTAGTCCAGCCAACAGCTCGCCTAAATCCTAGTTACTTCTTCGTGAAACCTCAAACAAGCGCTCTAATTATATAGAAATATTTTTAATAGTTATTTTTTAAAGTATATTTTTATAAATATTTTTATTTTTTAAAATTTTATTTTTAATATTAGAAACGATTTAAAAATATAAATAATAATAATAATAAATTTTTATAAAACAATACAATTCCAAAAAACGAATCAGTCCATTACTCCAAGACAAGGTGGCCAACAACTGCAAAACCATCTCAACGTGGCAGTTGCGAACTTTCGTTCGGAGAACATCACAACAACAAATGATAAAGACAACTTTAAGGATTTTGCTTTTTTCTTGTCTCTCGGATTACATAATTAATTACGCAACAATCGAATGAATCGTGTTTAAGAATAAAGTTTCCAGCTATAAAAACATTGTTTATTTGTCTTAGTCTTTACAGTCCTAGCTGGGTCGATGTTTCCTAACTCCAGAATCAACCTTGCTTACCCTTCTTCCTCTCCTTCTTGTCATTATTTGCCTACATGAAAGAAATTAAAAAAAAAAAGGAAAAGGAAAATTATACTGTGAATTATCAGAAATACGCCAGGCTTTATCTTCTTTACAACCCATTTTGATGAAAATACGAATATTCCATCAAGTTTTGGTTTCTCCTAGCTTGGTCATCACGCCATGCGCGCCAGAGGGTCTCATATATATTATAATCTTAATTTATAAATTAATAAACTCGGTTAAATAGTATTTTTATAACAATATCTTAATCAATCAATACATTTTTTTAATTTTAAAGTTATCAATTTATTGAGATTTAACTATAGATATTATAATCAGAACAGTATTCAAGGCCCAATGACTTCAAATCATGCACAAATTCAATTGCTCGTAATTCCTAAAGTTTATTCAATTAAAATTAAAAATAGATGTAATATTGCTGAAGTTTTAGAGTCCCTGCATTTCAAGTATTTTTCATACCAATCTCTTAAAACTTGCTACTATACCCCCAAAATTTTCAAAATATCTTTATAATATCCTCTCAACTTCACAATATTTCAGGCATGTCCCCAACAATTAATTCCATGCTCCACCACCTAGGTAAGATTTAAAGTCCATTTGTTATTATGATAACGGTCAAAATAATATATATATATATATATATAAATTTATTTATGAGATCAATTTATCAAAACTATCTTAAAACATAAAAAAAATCATTTAAAATAAAAAATAATTTTAAAACACAAAAATAAATAAATTCTTGATGATATCTCATTTAGTAAATAACATTAATAAATTCTATAAATTTAATGATTGATATTTTTTGGTGAGTTAATTCACTAAAGTGATACGACAAACTCTTAACACCTGTGTCTTAGGACATGTTATGCAAATTTGATTTTTTTTTTTCTGAAATAGCTATTTTTTTATTGGTAGAAAATACAATGTGCGTAGAAAATACAAACTTTTGACAGCTTTTATATTTTTTTTCCAACCTGGTGTTTGACGAAAAGAAAAAACAAAGAAAGAAGAATAGAAAAGTAATTAAAAGGAAACTCAGGAAATTGTTGAATAAAAAATGCTTAGGCACTGATTCGCAAGAGGAGAGAAGGACACGCAGAGTTTAGTTTAGTGTTTGTCTGTCTTAGATTTTGAATTTTGAAAGCAAATCAGATTAACAAATAGTTGGCGACAACGTGTCTTTCTTTAGTTGTATAATATCGAATTGCTTGGCGTTTTTCAATGACTCCATTGCTGTCTGTCTGTCTCTCTCTTTCTCTTCATGCAGCCGTTACCTTTCCCAGTAAACACTATTTTCCCTTTGATTTTCTCGCCCAAGTGATCACTCCTTGATAAGTATTTAATGTTGTCTATGTTGTTGGTTTTTGTCGAGAGAGAGATAGAGAGATGGGATTCTTGAATGCGTTCTTGGAATTTCTTGGTTTTGGAATTGGACTTCCTTTTGGTCTCTTGATTGGTTTCTTTCTATTCGTTTATTCCAAGCCTAAAGATGTTAAGGTGATTAATCATCATTATCTATCTATCTATGTATATGTTAGTTTACTGTTTTCTATCTATCTATCTATGTTCTTAAGGAAATGTTCTTTGTTTGATCATTGTTTTACTCTGATTGATTATGTTTACGTTGTCATCTGAAATAAGTCTTTCTTTTTTGGTTAAGATTAATGTGGAGGAGTTGCATTTCTTTACGTTTAGAAGATTCTTAATGTTCTGTGGTTGTACTTTTTTATGAATTCCAGTTCTTGAATGCGACGCTGTGTTCTTTAGCACAAAGTGACATTCGATGCTCGATTATTTGTAGATTGGATTGTGATTTTTGTTTTGGTGGGGCTCTTATATGAAAGAAGAAATAATAGTTTTTGCTTATGTTTTTTTCCTAACTCTTCCGGAATAGTTGAGAATATGGTGCACTGACACGAATTAATTCTTTTTTCCTCTTTGTTATTCACATATTATACTTATGATTGCTTTGCAATTTGTTGTTGTTTAACTTTGTTGATTAGGTCTAAATTTAAGTTGAATATGACTGCTTATACTTGTATTGTGGGTCTGCTTTGATTAACTCACCTGTTATTATTTAGTTTTTGAGATTGGCTTTCTGTTCTTTTTCCCGTGTAAATTTGGCACCAATCTCAACAGTTTGACAAATTAGACCATCTTATCAGTTATTACTGCTTTTTTTGTTGATGTTTCCTCTCAAAACACTCAAGCGGAGTTGAAATTATGTTATATTTCATGAAATTAAATTTTAAAAAAAAAAACCAGGATACTTTTAAGTAACCAATTTTATAGTACTCTGTAAGTTAATGGTGATCGGTTCACTTGCAAGCAATGCACTAAGGTTTCCTTTGATTGCATTTGTTTCTGATGATTTGAAGGCAACACAAGTCCTTTAAGTGTATGCTCAAAAGGACGCTGGTTGAAGTTGGAGAGGTGTGCTTGGTAATCTTTGCTTAACATGCGTGCCATTTTAATGTTGGGCTATCTAATGCAGGATCCAGTGGTCAGACCACTTCACGAGTTAGACACTGATGCTTTGCTAGATATTCTACCAGATATCCCGTTATGGGTCAAATGCCCTGATTATGAACGAGTAAGTACTGTACATTAGCAAGGCCAATTCATGAGTTAAAACACTATTTTTCGTGTATTTATTATTGTTTGTGAGTTAAATATTATCTCAAAGATGCCCATGTCTTGATTGTATTTATGCGATTATCACAGGTAGACTGGTTGAACAAGTTTCTCTTGGATATGTGGCCTTACCTTGATAAGGTGATTTGGTAATTAAACTTGCCTTCATCTTGTTTAAGCATTTTCAGAATTTTTAGTTCACTGTTACATGCAGGCAATTTGTGCAATCATAAGAAGTACAACAAAACCTATGTTTGCGGAGTATATTGGGCAGTATAAGATAGAAGCAATTGAGTTTGAGCATCTAACTCTCGGAACACTTCCTCCTATAATTCAAGGTAGGTTCTTCATGGTTTTTGTGATGTTGATGACTGAGAAATTTGAAGATCGAAAGCCAGTTGAATAGCTCTTACTACAGACACATTTAAACAACGTAGGAACATTCAGAATATTTTCTCTCGGTTCATTTTTACATTGCATGTGATCGATCATATTCATTAATTGGAGTGCCTCCATGTTGCTTGGCTTTCTAATTCCAAAAGTGAAGAATCTTCTGTGTGAACTTCATCGAAGCAATGAAATGAACGTTCAGTTTAGTGGGAGAAAATTGCATCTGAACTTTTGATCCTTCTAAGTTCCCTAACTTCTTTTACTTTTGGTGGTTTCAGGTCTTAAAGTCTACGAAACTATGGAGAAGGATTTAGTCATGGAACCAGCAATTAGGTGGGCTGGAAATCCCAACATCGTTTTGGTGCTACAATTACTGTCTGTAAGACTTAGATTTCAGGTCAGAACAGCCTTAAGACAATCTTGTTTTTCAGAATTATAGTGTTGCTAGAGACTTCATGCTTATAAAGAAGATGCATGTTTCCTAGTAGACTGACAGTGCTTCTTTGCAGTTAGTTGATCTGCAAGACTTCATGCTTATAAAGAAGATGCATGTTTCCTAGTAGACTGACAGTGCTTCTTTGCAGTTAGTTGATCTGCAAATATTTGCAGCGCCACGAGTAGCTTTGAAGCCTCTCGTGCCTACCTTTCCATGTTTTGCAAATATTGTGGTGTCCTTGATGGAGAGGGTGAGAAGTGTATTTTGGTACAGTGAGGTTTTAACTTGATTAAAGGCTGATGACTAAATATCTCTTATGATCATCCTCTACTGATTTATCTGCAGCCTCATGTAGACTTTGGACTGAAAATACTGGGAGGAGATGTTATGTCCATACCTGGCCTTTATCGATTAGTTCAGGTGCTGCACTTGTAATTCTTGTATATGTGGAGTTAAGCAATAATACGAGTGTGATCGTCGTTAAGATTCCTAGCATTAAATAAAACAGTTAGATGGGGGGTTTGAATCGACTAATTGTTCTAGTTACTTGCAGGATATGATCAAAAAACAAGTAGCGAGCCTCTACCTATGGCCCCAAACTCTCGATATACCTGTCCTTGATGCCTCAACGTAAGTTTATATCAGATGGTAAACCTGATATGATTTTTTAATATATCCATTCTTCCAATGAATTTAAGTTTCATATCTATAATATCATTTGCTTCACCTGTGCTATCCACTCCAAAAAGTCATATTGCTGGTCTACTCTGCATCCAAAGATCAGGTAGCCGAAGTTGGTCACAAATAGGGCTTCAAACAACAGTTTAGATTCTCACCAGTGTGATTATACATAATTCATGTTTGAAATACTAGAATTAGCTTTTAGACTAGTAGAAGTCCTGCAGAACTTGATTTAGAACTTTTTTCCTCAATTCACACACAATTTTCTATGAAAGCCGATATTATTTTCTGATTATATTTTTTCTTTAGAATGGTTATAAAGAAGCCTGTGGGGATACTTCATGTGAAAGTTGTGCGCGCAAAGAAACTTTTGAAGGCTGACATCCTGGGAACTTCTGATCCATTTGTGAAACTTAGCCTGACTGGAGAGAAGCTCCCGGCAAAGAAAACAACAATCAAGAAGAGGAATCTGAATCCTGAATGGAACGAGAACTTCAAGCTTGTTGTAAAGGATCCTGAATCTCAAGTTCTTCAATTACAAGTGTTTGACTGGGACAAGGTTTTCCCTTAGAAATCTAAACATTGATTCTTTATATTCTCGGTTCTCTGACATTTTTTATCCTTCGAAGAACTGATAGATAGTTGTTTTCTGGTTCCTTTGAGAACAGCATTCAAAAGCACTTGTCTGGTTGAGTTTAAACTTGCATTTCATTTTGCAGCAGGAATTCAAAACTTGTTAATTTATTTTGTAGGTTGGTGGTCATGACAGATTAGGAATGCAGTTTGTTCCCCTGAAAGTGCTTACCCCCCGTGAAACTAAGGAATTCACTCTTGATTTGCTTAAGCACACAAATATTTCGGACTCTCAGGACAAGAAACAACGAGGGCAAATTGTGCTGGAGCTGACCTATGTGCCTTTCAGAGAAGACATTATCGAGTTTAGTGGACCTTTGGATGCAAATGATGGAAGGGGAAGTGCAAGTGGTAGGTCTTCTTCAGGTGACGAATCATTGAGCGGAGCAGGTTTGCTCTCAGTCATTGTTCAAGGAGCTGAGGATGTAGAAGGGAAGAATCACATTAATCCCTATGCTTTAGTCCTTTTCAGAGGAGAAAGGAAGAGAACTAAGGTGAACTTTCTTCATTATAATAAATATTAAGTCCACTCCTGAATCTGCATACATAATCTAGTCTTTACATTGTGTTTACATCTGCGACTTCGTTTCTGCAGAAGATTAAAAAGACTCGCGATCCACGCTGGAACGAAGAATTCCAGTTTACTCTCGATCAACCTCCCTTGCACGAGTTGATTCGTATCGAGGTCATGAGCAAGCGGTCAAGCTTTAGTTTCCGATCAAAGGTACAAAAAAACATTAATATTTTCATCAGCGTTGTTGTTTCTTATATTGTTCGTGGTTTTTTTTTTTTTTTTTGTACCATGAAGGAATCATTGGGGCATGTGGAAATCAAACTTGATGATGTTGTGCACAATGGACGCATCAACCAGAAATACCATCTAATTGATTCGAAGAACGGAGTGATACATGTTGAGATTCGATGGATTACAGTTTGAGAGATTGACTGGACAGAGGAGAGAGGTGAAATATTTGTATACAAAATTACTTATGCTGTAATACAAAATACACAACACATAATACATTTGTTCTGTTTTGAGGGTTCTGAGGGAGGAAAGGCCCAGGAAAAAAAGGCCTTCACTTGTACATAGAGACTGTATTGTTTCAATATTCTAAAGTGGTATGCAAATTTTGATAGCAACACTTACAAGTCATTATTGAAACCCCAAAATTTACAAAATTTTGATGTGCCCTCACGGTGGTCTGATAAGAGATGGCACACCTTGATTGCTTCCCTGGTAAAGAAGATGGTTGATGATTGCCACAGCAAAAGGGCAGTGTAGCTGTGCTGCAAACGCCTTTTAGTGCTTAGGCTGTGGTGGATGAACAGTAGAAAACCTATATATAGGCATAGGCTTGTTACCTGTTACAAGTCCCAGGGGACAGGGAGCTTGCAAAGGCCTGCCAATTCCAATGGTTTGTATACAAAAGGTGCTGTAGGATTGATTGTGCATGCTGTTCAGTGGGCTAGGCAGGCTCTGCAGTCTAGTTTCAACTACTAACAATTTAACTCTACAATATTGACAAACTGAAAGCGATCGTTCAAAAAAACATAGAAAAAGGCTATTTTTTAAAAAGATTCTTCTTATGGAACCGGAAGCAGTGTTCATAGATGAGAAATCTACACGAACATCAACACACATTCAAGTTTGAAGCTGATTGAACATGATAAATTTGATCAATCAATGTTAAAAGCTTAAGTGTTAGACTCAATTAGAAGGAAAAAAAAATTCACAAAAGAATTTATTTTCAACGACTTACTCAAAACCAATTCAAATCACTAGTGAAAAGCTAGAGGAGGAAACCACAGCTCATAAGTTGTTAAAGTACTAAAATTTTAAACTGATCAGATGGGCCAAAGCCAGAAAGTAGGTTTGTTTTTTTCTCTTTTCTATATTTTCGACGCCCCTCCTTTTTTCCCATAGCAACTTGTTAGTGACAAAGTGTTCACACTTAAACGGACTGCAATGTTTTTTTTTTTTGGAAATGTTAATAAATGATATGTTGTCATTTAATGATAAGAAAATTAAGTTATACTCTTGATATAATATTGATAAATATGCACTCCATCAATGGGATCTTTTCTTTTTTATATTTTTTTTTTATTCACATAGGATGTTCGAGCCAACTTGCGTGTACCTCAACTAATTCTCACAGACTCTGAAGTTAACGACCAGTTAAGCTTTCAGGAACCATCAATATTGTCAATCATAAGGCTCGAACCTGAAACTACAGGAAAAATAAACTCTTTGATCCCAAATTTTTATTACTATGCCATCTAATAGATGGTTTCAAAGATCTTCATTTAAGAGAAAAAAAAATAAAAATATAATTTAAATTACTGTTATTAAACTGGTACATTCCCATTAGGTTGATATAATATATGAATTGGTATGAATTCATTAAAAAATAGAAGAAATTAACTCGTGTAATCCAATTAAAATTAGTTAATTTTTTTAAAAAAATTATAATGATATTATTTTGATTTTTAAAAATAAAATTGGATTAATTCACTTGTTCGTGATTTGAAAATTGTTATAGATTAACTTTCAGGTAAAGTCTAATAACTATGATTGTCTTAGATTAATCCGTTAATTGAAGAAAGAAAAGGTGATTCTATAACATTAATTCTTGAAAGCTTCTAATTAATTCACTCCCATTGCCATGGGAGAAATATCGGTGCCGAAATGCTTTACACGTGGAACGATAAAGAGGCCAAACTTACATGATTACACAAGACATCACTACAAAGCTATCCCTACAGTACTGTGAGAGCACTGAGAGTTCTTGGATGAACCCTGTTCCCTGGCTAGAATTCGGAAAACCTAATTCCACCATGCAGTTGACATGATCACTTGAAAAAGTTAGTTGCTATGATCATTAGATCACAAAAGAAATTCATACGACTCCCTCTTTAGCTAGTTGTGTGATAATTAGAATCATCACTTGAAAGCTCTTCTTCTATATCTCTGCCCAATTAACTGGTCTCATAGTGGGGAAATCCCTTTAGAAGATCCATACAAAACTCAAGAAGCCCTGATTGAAGGAGTCATTTGGGCAAACTTTTTATCTATAAATTAAAATTAAGGTCATGATTAAGCGAGATATATACAAGTGCACGCTAGCTAGTGTCAAATGATAGTGAAAGATTGAATTCACAAAGAGAGTTCTGGATCGACATGATCTTAGCCATCTGGGCCCTTGAGAATGCATGGATTAGGTTTGACTTGCTGATGACAAACAGTGGAAAGATTTCATGTGACATCATGATTTAAGGAAAGCCCCCCACTCTGGATAGTTGTTTCCCTGTATTGGATATGCATGCATGGCTAGCTGGAGCCTTGATTATATATATTATATTATTGTTTCAAGTAGTGATGATGATGCTTAGGAATAAATTAATTTGACTTCCGATAATGTTCTTAATTACTGCTGTGTTGATAATAACGATATACTTTTCTTTAAGATGATGTTCTTACATATAAATATATATTCACTAGCATATCCCAAGAATAAATATTCTCGTAAACACTAGTGAAGTTTGATAGAATCAACTACTTGTGTTTCGCATACGCGGCCCTACGCAAGACGAGAATATCAATATTGCAGGGTGAGCAAACCTAGCTAGCTAGCTTGGTCATATGATATTGTGTTTAGGGTTCCAAAACACTTGAAGATTCTTCAGTAAATTAATTATATCCTATTATAAATTAATGGGACGAAGACAAGATATTAAGTGACGGGGCGCTACTCCTACTGTGATTAATTAATTTCCAAGTGCAAGACATCCCATTGCTCTTAAATTTTAAGGCGGTTTGGTACTGCGGTCCAAACGGTTTTTTACAAAATTTCAATTTTTTTTTTAAATTAAATTTGGTTTGTATTTTCTGGATCGTTTTGATGTGTTGATATCAAAAATGATTTTTAAAAAATAAAAAAATATTATTAACATGTTTTTCAGCACGAAAAACTATTTAAAAAGCAATAGCTACCAAACTTCCAAACACCCTTCCAAGTGGGAGGCACCATAAGAGGGAGAGGTTCCCTTTGTATAATAATAGAAATAAAGGCTACAGCTTTCTCGTTGACTTGACCCAGAAAGTCTGGCAAATTTAGAGGCAGTAAAGGGAATCCTATCCCGGCACCCGCAAATGTTCTTATGAGGATTCTTTGTTAATGGATCTCCACTCATTGCATGGAACTCTTCATTACCCTCTCTCTCTCTATCTCTCTCTCTCTCTAACAAGTTGTGTGTGTCTGTGTGGCATGTGTGCTCTTAAAAGCAAGGGTGAAATGAAAAGGAGTCACCGTCTTGGTTCCTTGCTGGTGTTCTTTTGTGGGGGATTGGAATAACTTTTGCCATTGTAAAAAGATAGAACATTTTCCTTTTAAAAGGTTGTCTTTTAAGAGTGGTAAAAGTATGTGGGAACAGGGAGCTCCACTCAAAAGAAACTAGTCTCTTAGGTTAGCTCTCAAGCTAGCGGTGTTTTTGGCTACGCTGATAAAGCTTGGTTAATTAGGGCACTCTCAGCTACTGTATATCACCATTTGTTTTGTGCCCCAGCACCAAATTACCTTTGAAAGAATTGGAGAGAGATAGTGATGGAAGATCAGTACCGTATTTAATTTCCATGGAGAGAGCAAAGTTGCCTGCACTATTCCAGAAATAATGGGGGCATGCACACGTTGGACTCAACTCAAATTGACTTCCATTGGTGTCCTTAGAATGATTTGTAATGGTCCATTGAGGGAACATATGCTCAAGAATCCTCCCCTAACACATGGTGACTACTTCTAGGTGTTTTAGCCTCGGAATTATAATTTATAATGGTCCATCAGGGAACATTTATATGCTCTAGAATATATCCTCCTTTTTTCTGGTTTAGCTCCTCCTCGACACCATTCTATATTCCCAAGATTAACAAAAAAAAAAAAAAAAACACGCACCACGCACTCCCTGTTCCTTTTAAGCAATCCAGCTCTATATATATATATTTCCATCATGGTATGTAAATCTGGTATTAACTAAAGGATAAAATCACATCACAACACACTGTTCCGTCCCTTGTCACCGATTAATACCTTAAATCAAGTAAGAAATCAGACCGAGGTCAATCTGAGCAAGCGGGAATTGATCATTAGAGTCAACAAGACCGGCCATGCGCGCACGGTACTGGTCTCCAAGAACAGTATGCACGGACCATGCATCAAGCTAAGGATTTTAGATTTATCGATCAAACTAAGCCAGCGAATATAAAATTCAAAATACATGGCTATGTTGAAAACTCCCAAGAGATCAATTTTTGACCATTGAATCCCAATTTTTGAGACTGTCTTGGTTCATCGACCAAGGCTTTTGTACATATTAAACACACGTCCCAAGCTTCGCATACTACAATTAATAACGTATATATAATCAACTATCAGTATCACTACCAAAATTAGGGTTAGTCTATTGAGGACAACGATAATAACGAGATGAACACATCGTTATCTAGAAAGTTCAACATTTTTTACCGCCATTTTACATTTATTTGTTATCAATAATAAGTTAACGTTCAGCTATACTACCTTTTATCTCAGGCAACGGACGTCTAGTTTCTTCTTAATTAACTTTTGTGCTAGATCTTTGAATTAAATGAAGCAATGTATATACATATTCCAATTCAATACGCTGGCTGACTTGGATTCCCAACGAACCCGAAACGTATACAAGATCAGCTTGGAATTGAACTTCTAGATTTTCAAGACCTTTTCCATAGTATCTTAACCGGTCCATATTGAAGAATTCAAATGAATTGAATTTTTAATTTCAGGCCGCATCGATCATTTGAATTATGGAATCAAATACAAGATCATTTATTTTTGAATTATGGAATCAAAAACAACATGGAATGCAAATAAATTAAAGTAAAATTTGATGCGTCTCCCCGAAATGCATGAGAATTTTCAATATTATTTTATTATTTATAATTTGATCAAAAAGACATACGAGATTAGACGATGAGAATGCTTGGTAGAAAGAAATCAAGGGTAAAAGAGGGAGCATCCCTTCAAACTAATGTGAAAGAAGATGTAGCAATATTGTCAACCCCCTCCCTGATGACATGGGAACCACAAAACGACTAAACTGTGATGATGTGCACGTGTGGTATACTTATCATTTCATGTGGGAAAATTAAAAAATAAAAATAAAAACAAAAAATAACATCATTATAAAAAAATCCCCACCATTTGACTCACGCCCAGCAATGATTCTTCATAATGGTGGCTTGGCCAGAGCGAGGCCAGGCCAGGCCATAGAAATGGAGTCATGAATGAATGTCGTAGTGATGGAGGAGGAGGATGGTCTCTTGAAAGAGGATTATGGCAGAGATCCACTCAGGAAAAAAATTGATTATTTTAAGACTTCTCACTTGACTTGTAGAATTATGGAGAGACTCAGAGATTTGACAACCAAGCACTCACTTTACCACAGAAACGCCCATTTATTTTATGTTTATTACTTTTATATATATATATATATATATATATATATACATAATGTTTTTTTTTAAAAAAAATTATCAACTTATTAGATTCATTAAAATATAATAATATTAATTTTAATTTTAATATTTTTTTATCTGAATTTGTTTTTTTTAAAAAAATACAGGTAAGGGGGTTTGGCTTGATCCCCGAAGCTCATAGTTTTAGTTTGAAAACTAGGCATGGTGATAGAGCTTGACGAGTTCATCTTTTGAAGGAAGACCACAGCTCGAGCTTCCAGAATTATGATTTCTATAGTTCATCGTCAAGTCTTTTTATGGATTTCTTACAAAAAAAAAATTGGACTAAAAATATATATATATATATATATATATATATATATATATATATGCATGCTAACCAAAACTCGTTTTAATGCTTTGAGGAAGTCTCAAACATGGGTTTAAACCTCGATCTGGCTCGACAGGTTTACTCGGAATCCGATCATCTCGAGGCTGAAACGAGAACGAATTGAAAAAAAAATAAAGGAAGAAAAAATCGAGCATGACCTAATTGACCTAACAAGATCTGGTCAAAAACTCGATTGTAACCTGTTGATTTTTATTTTTTTACTAAAACGACATTATTTTAATTTTTTTTAAAAAAAATTGACTCGAATGATTCGATAACCCGATCAAAACCTGGAACCTAGATTTTGAACCAGGTCGGATCTGAAAACTATGGTTTCAACTCGCAACTCTCACCCACTTATATTTTTTAAAGTTTTTTTTTTTAATTATAAAAATATTAAATTAATATATTTTAATATTTCTAATGGTACGATGTAAAGAAAAAAAATTAAAAAAAAAATATAATTTTAAATCTTTTGAATTAAAAAAATACTCTTAAACAGTTAGCCTTCATAGGGTGCTGACCAATTTTAAAAGTAGAGTTTACTTTATTTTGTGTGGTTTTAACATGGGGGGGGGAAGGAATAGTCCAAAAACATCTGTCCTCGAAAAGAGATTTGTCAGGTAGTAATTGCAAGTTTTCCAAGGGTTAAACATGCATAGTCAAATGTATGGGCATCGCAAACTTAAGAGATGGACTAGCATACGAACCAAATGATTAAAAAAAAAAAAAGGACATTGCTCCAATCAACCCTTTTATGTGCAAAAACAATATAATCAATTAAAATACATTTTTCTAATTTTATTCAAGAAAATTAAACTTTGTACGCTGAAATCATTCTCAAAACGTATCATCATGATTTCTTTCACTGATAGTTTTGGATGGTAATTTTACTTTGTAGAAGTGTAGTAATTAGTACCACCTAGACTGAGCTGTAAAAGATGATGAAAAAGTAAGAAAGAAAAAGAAAATGGAGGAGATGAGTAATCCGATAGCCAAGAGCTGCATGATTGATGATAGCATAAAGCAGCCATCAAGCTTTCTCTCTATTCAACCCAAACGTGCTTTAGTGTTTTTTTTAATTAATAAAAAAATAGTTATTTATGCCTCCATTTGCTACTCTCAAAATCTCAACACATCGACAGCAAAGGTCAAAACTCAAAATCCTTAAATCTCTCTGAAGGCCTACTTGTCTCTCTCTATCTCTCTCTAACTCCCTCTTCAATGGCGGCCAAGAAGAACACCACGAGAGGGCTTGGACTACTCTTAAGCCACCCATTTCTCATTCTGTGTCTGAGAATCAGTCACTTCCTTTGACATTTTATTAGCCTTGCAAAACCCAAAATTTTCTCTCTAGAATATATAACACCACAAAACAAAAACAAGACCTCCCTCCACTAATCTCTCTCTCTTTCGGTCTTGGTTTCTGTGTTCCATTCTACTTTTGTTGAAAACCCATCACTTTTCTCTATCATTCCAAGAAAGAAAACACAAAAAGGAAGCATCTTGGAGTTTCAAAGGCTTTCACTTTGAGATCTGTATTTTTTCTTGGGTGTGTGTTCTTGCTTTGGTTAGCTAAGAAAGATTATTGAAGTAAAAATGGGAAGTAAATGGAGAAAAGCAAAGCTGGCTTTGGGTTTAAATCTTTGTGTTTATGTACCTAGAACTCTAGATGACTCAGCAGCACCTTCAAGTGAAAGATTTTCTGATGCTGCTTTGCTTTCACCAAAAAATTGGGATTCTAGGCCAATGACACCGACACCATCTTCGCATGGGTTAAGGTTGGCCAAGAGTGGAAGCAAATCATCCAAGGTTTGTTTGTTTTTTTTCTTTTTTCTCATGTATTTTCTTGTTTTTATTTGCAAAGGATTGAGCATTATAGTGTTTTCTTTCTTGTTTCTTGATGGGTTTGGGTAGTTCTTAGTTGAGATTGTGGTGAAAAAGAAGTTGTGTATAGTATTTGCTATATTCTAGTCTGTGTTTTAGGGTAGTTCTTAGTGTAGATAGTTTTTGCCATGTTCTATTAAGGTTTATGTTGTTGCCAGAGCTTGTGAGTTGTGACTTTCAAGTGATTATGGGTGATGGATCTTATAATTACCTGTTTGGTCTTTAATTCTTGAGAAAGTAGAAAGAAAGGTTTATGTTTCTCCTACTGTTTTTTTTTTTTTTTTACTGATCCTTAAAACCTCAGCTCAACTAGTTCTTTTTTTTTCTTTTTAGCTCAACTAGTTCTAATAAGCCAAGTAGGTGTACTACTATTAATTGAATGAAGGTTTTCCCTTACTAAAGTGTAGCATAGATAAGGAATCTAGTTTCCTAGATTTTCATTATACATCGTTGTCACCTTCAAAATAGGGGCACTGGATTTTTATAAGCATTTATTTCCTTTGTATTTTTCTCATGACATGGACAGCTGAAACAGTTTAGGCATTTATAAGTATTTTCCAGCATCTTTGTTTTATTTGCATTTTAGAGATTTTGTACCATTAATCATGGTATTTATTGTTGTTTTTCCTGCTTCTAATGAATTTGCACGAGCTTGTATCTTTGCGTCTTGTTTTGGCTGTATATTCTATTTCTAAAATGAACATATAGATATATTCTGCGTCTATCCGTGGATTTGTTTGAAGATCTTGTCTGCGTATCATCTGTATGCAGAAAAATAAAGACTGTAAAATTTAATAATATATCTCTACTTGGTCTGATCTTAAATCAGTAGTTTTGGCAGTTTTTGACCAGTACTTGAAATTATTGCGCTGTGAAGCTGATGTCATGTTGTTTTCCTTTCTTTGACCTTGTGGGGTTACTGCATGAGTCCCTTTCTGAACCATTACCAACTGGCTTAATAGTAAAAGGAACACTATAGAGACGAGAAAAGCAGCTTGCTTGGTGACCTGAACTATTTCGAGTATTTGGTTGCAAGCTTTCTAGGTGTGAAACTTCATCAGAGAGCAAAAGAAAAGACAGGAAAAGAATCATCATAAAGCAACTTAACATTTCGCTTCCTTTCATGGATGTGGATTTGGATTTAGCATTGTTGAAAGCTCGGGTTCATCTGTATCCACTGTATGGTTGCATGATAATCTTCAAAAGGCACTCTCGTATTTTAACTCTACATTTCCCAGTGTGTCCCATATGTCGGATACCTAACATTGACTTTCTTTAACCTTAATGTTGATTTCTTGCTACTTTCCTTCCTCCCTTTTTGATAATACTTTTTTTCTGGACTGGCCCAAGGCCCTAAAGCTAATCACACCTACAATTGTAATCAGTTGTGAGTAGTTCTACCTAATCAACATGAAATATCCTCGCATTCATCTTTTATTGAAAGCAGAGGGAGGGGCATAAAAAACAGGAAGATTGCCCAGGGATTACAGTGATATGCTAGCAATAGATTGTTATGCAATTTGTGATGATAAAGTTGACATAAAACAATCTGATATCTGTAATTTATTCTGATATTGTGCACTTATAACCACAAGAAAAAAATAAGAAAATGTACTCATGTGCCTTTTTTCATGTTAAAAGTAGTTTCTCATTTGCAGTTTCTTTAAACCGGACTGACATATGCAGCCACTCACTATTAGATGCACGAGTTCTAGGAGATTCATCTTAACATGCTTCCAGATCAGTCCTTCACTATCCTTAACTGGTCCTGAGATACAGCAACTTCTACTAAGTTAATGTTGTCATACCAATATTGAGACTTATCAGATTGCTTAATGCAACCAGTAACTTTTCTTCTGATTTCTGTAGATCTATTATATATTCATTTCCCAGATTTATTTACGAGGTTGCTGGTTTGCTATAACATGCTGCGACTACTGTCATGGATATTGTGAGAATTATTTTTTCCAAATTTTCTTCTGACACTTGTCCTCTTTGGCTTCTTTATTTTCAATTTCAGCAAACCTGCTCGATATGCCTGGCCAAGATGAAACAAGGTGATGGACATGCTATTTTTACTGCAGAGTGCTCACATTCCTTCCATTTCCACTGCATTTCTTCAAATGTGAAACATGGCAACCAACTTTGTCCAGTTTGCAGAGCAAAATGGAAAGAAATCCCCTTTCAGGCACCAACTTTGGATCCACTGCCTGGGAGAGCATCAGCGGGTTGGCCTCAAACTGATGCTTTGATGACTATGGTCCACCGATTACCTCCGCTACCACGTCGAGATCTTAATCGGCGACATGTGTCATTGCTGCAGGCTCCTGAACCTAGTGTGTTTGATGATGATGAATCCTTAGATCTCCAACCCGCATCCTCTGAGAGAAGCTCTGGCAATAAAAATGATGCAGGCCACAATCCTGCTAAAACAGTTGAGATCAAAACATACCCAGAAGTGTCAGCTGCATCGTGTTCTAATTCTTACGATAACTTCACTGTCTTGGTCCATATCAAAGCTGCTGCAACAGTTGCAAGATTAAACCCCAGAGGAAATCAGGCTAGCTTGCCTCAACTATCTCAAACTCCACGTGCTCCAGTTGATTTAGTCACAGTGCTTGACATCAGTGGTAGCATGGCAGGTACAAAGCTGGCATTGCTAAAACGAGCAATGGGGTTTGTTATTCAGAACCTTGGTTCCAATGACAGGCTCTCGGTTATTGCCTTTTCTTCTACTGCTCGCCGCCTCTTTCCCCTTCGTAGAATGTCTGACACAGGTCGGCAGCATGCACTTCAAGCAGTTAACTCTTTGGTTGCCAATGGTGGGACCAACATTGCTGAAGGTCTGAGAAAGGGAGCCAAGGTTATGGAAGACCGAAGGGAAAAGAATCCTGTGGCAAGTATTATACTGCTATCTGATGGCCAGGATACATATACTGTCAGTGGTAATAGTGGTAACCAACCTCAACCAAACTACCAGCTGCTACTCCCTTTGTCGATTCATGGTGGTGACAATGCTGGATTCCAGATTCCAGTGCATGCTTTTGGCTTTGGTGCTGACCATGATGCTTCATCAATGCATTCCATTTCTGAAATTTCTGGAGGCACCTTCTCTTTTATTGAGACTGAAGCTGTGATCCAGGATGCATTTGCACAGTGCATTGGGGGTCTTCTAAGTGTCGTTGTGCAGGAGTTGCAAGTGGGAGTTGAGTGTATGCACCCCAGTGTCCACCTTGGCTCATTGAAAGCAGGAAGTTACCCTAGTCGTGTGATGGTTGATGCCCGCACTGGGTTTATCGATGTTGGAGATTTATATGCTGATGAAGAGAGAGATTTCCTGGTTTCGGTCAATGTTCCAGCAGAGCCTTCCAGGAATCAAACATCACTGCTAAAGGTGAGATGTGCATATAGGGATCCTTTAACTAAAGAAATGGCAACATTAGAAAGTGAAGAAATTAAACTTGAAAGACCTGAAATATCTGGAGAAGCAATAGTGTCAATTGAAGTGGATAGGCAACGCAACAGGTTCCAAGCAGCTGAAGCAATGTCACGGGCAAGAACCACAGCTGAACGAGGAGATCTAGCTGGTGCAGCTTCTATCCTTGAAAACTGTCGAATGTTATTGTCAGAAACGGTGTCAGCTAAGTTCCATGATCGATTATGTATTGCACTAGATGCTGAGCTCAAGGAGATGCAAGAAAGGATGGCAAGCAGACATGTATATGAGGCATCTGGGAGAGCCTATATTCTATCAGGCCTAAGCTCGCACTCATGGCAAAGAGCAACTGTGAGAGGAGACTCCACTGATGGTTCAAGTCTAGTTCAATCTTATCAAACCCCATCAATGACAGAGATGCTCGCTCGATCTCAGGCTACATTCCTGGGCAGTCCATCAACTCAGAGGCTTGTTCAACCATCATGGTCATTTGGATCACAACCAAAGTCAAGGTGATTTTAGGACCATTGCGGGCATTGTCTTCAAGTAGCCTTTTTCAGTGCCTTCCCTTTTTGTTTTCACATATTATTTGGGGTTAAGGGGATAAATTGGAGAGATAAGAAGAGTTTTTTGTACTGTGATTTTGCTGATGTCACGTGTAAATGAATAAAAACTGGGGAAAAGCGTGGGGGGTATATTTGAGAGGACAGAGAAAAGGAACACTAGGTAGGTTTTACAACTTTTGCTCTCTTATTTGTGTTGATGGGGGTGATGTACATAAGGAGCAACGGTGCTTTCTCTGGGATAACTGGGTATAAGTTTGTAATTTTGGAGATGGTTGGGGTGAAGTTTTCGCCTAATATAGTTTACCTGCTCTCAATTCTTTTCAGAGTGTTAATCGCTTTTTCCAATTTACTCCCCCTCTCTCGTGCATGCACATGCATAATATGCATGTCTGGGGCCTGCATGAGGTCAATCTTTTATGTCATTTATATCAAGCACAGCAGAAGGGAAAGAAGAGAACATCTTACATGTTAAGTTAGATAATGAAATGGATCTTGGTGCCATAGTTATTAACTTATTGCAATGCCTGTGGTGGGTTACGTTTCTGCTGGACAATGAGGTGGTTAATTTGTATTTCCTGAGACTGTAAATGCTAACTGTCATCGGAGGAATGTGGAAAGTGAAAAAAATGGCATGGCAGACTGCAGAGTAACAGAGAAACACAGCGTCCAATCAGTCATAACTCAAATAATGGAGAAACATCAGGGCAGAATAAATGGAATTTCGTCAGAAATGATGCCCGATATTTTATCCATAGTGGACACTTCACTCCAAAAGGATGGAGCCCCCTAATGTGATTCGAACTCACTCGAATCCTGGCCTCTTAAGCCACAGCTTCACGTTGTACCGTAATAGTTGAGTGCCTTTTTCAGATGCTTGCGCTAAGCCTTAGCACAGGATTCTTGAAATTTCCATCAAGTTAATATATAATAAGGAAGTTGGTACTTTGGCTTATGCCTAGCTAGACCAACGGATCTGCTTTTGTATTCAAATCCGATTTTCCAGACGGAGACAGGTATTGTGTCTATACCCAGAACACTAGCATTCTAGACCCACCCTTGTAATAAGATATTCAAGAGTCCGTGTTAGCTCACACAAGTTGTAAAAAAGAGATTAGGGACCACTCATCAAAATTCAAATGTACAGATACTGATACATAAAATTGATGGACTTCAAGAGAAATACAGGTGAGTTTGACGTGATACAACAGCGTTTGAATGGTAGATGGATGCAAGTGTTAAGAACGGGAGTTGTACCAAATTACTCTAACCATGCTCCCACGTAGTACCGTAAAACAAAAACTCTCACTTGTTAGTTCAAAACCTCTCGAACACCCATCTATTCCAGAACTACTTTAATTCTCCTCCGATTACTACAAAGAAAGATGGATCCACCTCCACCGCGAGAATCACCAGCAGCAGCAGCAGGCATGCCTCCTGGACCTTCTAGACGACTGTTGTCATGGTAATGAACATTTCTTTTTCCTTGCCTATATAACATTCAAAATAAATATCAGGTCTTGCGATTCTTTTGGGTAATTTTACATTTTTTTCTTTTTTTCAATTTCTGAAACATCCAGGATCTGGTTTCTGTGCTGCTGTGGTCTATTTACAAGTTGCTGTCCAGGTCTGTTTCCACCTGAACCCCCACCGGCAGTGTGACGGCTTGAATATGTCATATGCACGTACGAGTTTAAATAAACAATCATCATCCTCTCAGACCGATTCTTCATTTGAAGTATGGTCGACAAATGTACGAGTGAGATTTGTTGTCTGATCCAGTGCTAGTTTTCCTCTTATGAATTGGATAGTGTCATTGGTTGTCTTTGACTCATTGGGGTCTTTTGGGATACAAAATAATCAAATATGAGCATTGAACTTATTCAGGCAAAACTGGATGCTTGTATCACATCTATTCACTATTTATTGCTGAACAACAGGGGCATATGGAAGTGTTTCACTCGTAAGACTAGAAAACACTACTGCTACACAAATAAAACAAAATCTCATGAACTTTCCAGCTAAAGTGCAATTTAGTGACACATGCAACAAGCTTAAACTAGCAGGACTAGCCTGATTTGCCCTCGTTTGGCCTAGGAATTTTTTTGTACTCAAAGTTGGTTGTGTCCACTTTCTTTTGCAAAGCCTGTAAAACACAGAAAAGGAAGTAAGCTATAGAAATGTCCATGGTTTTATTAATTTAAGTTGTGCTATCAGAACCGCAATTACCTTTAACTCCTCTTCCAATGACATCTTTTTAGGATTGTATGATCCTGGTGGTCCAGATCTAGATAGTGCTCCTTGTGTCTCAATAATCTCCCATTCTCGATCATCTTTCACCTTAGCAATATCCTTCCTGAACTACAGAATCCCACCACCTTAGTAGAAGATTACGAAATGAAATGAAAACCTGAAGCTAATAGTGAGTTTTTTGGCACCAAAACAGTGTTTTAAACAGGCATTATTTCATATATCATGAATCAAGTATGGGCCAAGACCAGTAACTGAAATCATGATCACAAAAGCATATATACAGATCATCTGGGCAAAATCTGTCACATGCATCGTATGAAGAAAGCCGTGCCCGAGAAAAACAATGGCCATTTTGCAATCATTTGGATTATATGATCAAATAACACATTCTGATCCCACTGGAGTGAAAAGATTAAGTCAAAGATTAAACTGCTCAAAATCATCCAACAATCTTGGCCAATATCTTCCAGTATAACCAAAGGATCTAACTGACCATTTCACCTCACATTCAGATTTCAATGGTGCCACATAAGAAATCTGGATGACCAAAATGAGTAGGGTTTCAATGGTACCACATAAGAAATCTGCACAACCAATATGGGTAGATCTTCTCATATGAAACATTAAAAGAATAGAAAGATAAAGGTGGTATCATAAAATTAAAAAAAATTCAAACAACATTCACATGTTCCAAACTGAGAAGCTCCCAACTTCTCCTAAAGCAAGACTTTTTGACAACCAGTAGATCTCTACCAAGAGAAAATAATCATTCAACATGTAATATCCTCCATGAATGATATTTCAGCCATGAAAATTCCAAAACCAAGAAACCCAGTCTCCACCAGAAAAGAAACCAGACCAAAAACCCAAAAATGGGTACCAACAGGCTTTCAGGTTATTGCATATCATACAAGAACTACACAAACTATCAGCCTTCAAAGCAAGTGAAACTAAAATAACTAAAACCTAAATATCCCAACATCTCAATAAATTAATCAACCAACTGCAACTTCTGTCTGCAACTATTTGCAAACATGAGCTTGAAAGTAACCTTAAAATTAGGTCACTCACCTTTTTTAATAACTCAAATAAGCCAAACTAAAGCTAGCACAATTCATAAAGTTACAAAAGTAAATGAAAAATTTAACAACACGCAAACACAAGCTAGCATGATTCATAAAGTTACAAAAGCTTCAAAAACAGAAGCTAACATTATCAGCCTAAATTCAACACCAACCTGATATAAACACAAAAACTACGAAGTGGGTTTTTCACAATAGAAACTGTTCTCACATGAATACTTATAATCTTACAATATTACAAAGGCCCCATCTTTCATCCTAAAATTTATAAAGCTACGAACGTTTTCATAAATTGAGAAAAAGAAAAGCACAAACCTGCCTTGCAAGAGATGAGCAAGTCCTATACTCCCAAAAACAGTGAGAGAAATCATGGGGAGACCGTATCTGACAAAAGGATGGCCTCTACCCCATCTTTTGAACGATGATGCAAATGACGTCTCAATCTTTCTAGCTGCGTTAGTGGTTTTACGGGGCTTGCTCATATTGGTCTCAATTGTTGACATTTTTCCTCTGAATCATTAAAAGCTACACGCATCACGGGAATGCTCCCTGGTTTTTTGGTTTTGATTTTCGTTTTGGATTTCGATTTTCTAGGGTTCTGTTTTGGAGATCTTTGCTGCTTGATTCGAATAGTCTTTTAAGTGTTTGGTGATTTAAATGTCTTGGGCTTTGGTTAGGCTATTGTCTGCGGGCTGACAAATATTAACTAGATTCTCTTGTTTGTTGGACCTGGCTCCCTAGTTGTGAGGTCTACAAATATTTTCTTGGAAGAAGAAGAATATGGAACAAAGTTGTAAATTTTTTAAAATCGAAACAATTTAACAAAGAGGAGCAGAAGTGGGCTAAAATCAATTTAATATTGTGATAGATTTTATGGTTTTTGATTGAAAAAAAATTTAGTTGTTGATAGCTGGATTAATCTTGCGATTAAACTTGAAAGACATCAGAAAAACAATGGCATCCCTCATACAAGCCACTAGTGAGCTGTAGTTATGGTTTGCATGGATTTGCAGCGAATTAGCTTTCCTTTCCTATATAGCTTTCAGAAGAGGTGCTCGAGCGTTCGCTTTCTTTCTACTGATTCAGGATTGTGATGTTCTGTTCCATTCATGAGTGAAACTGGCAAGGTGATACTTTGGAATTTTTGGGTTTAATTTACTGCTTTGGTATCCTAGATTTTGGCTTTGATCAACCAGAACAAACTGCCTGGCCAAGATGGTCCAACTTTGTTTCGTCTTCCTTGGCTTCTCAATCTCTTTTTTTCATGCTCAGACACTCTTTTTCGAGCTCCCATACATGCCCCTTCATGTCACCTTGAATACAATCCTACAATACAATGAATAAAGCACCTTTATATTAAAATTTGATAATCTACTATTAATAAATTAATTACAAATTAAAAAAAAATTGGCGAGTCCCGACTAGCTAATTCGTAAATACAGACAGTCACGTGATAAGCTTAACCAGCCTCTAACTAGATAGCTTACGCTGAACTCAAGAAAGGAAATGTTTTTGTCTTTTTCTTTTTCTTTTCCTTGGGAGATCAAAAGGTTCATTCTACTGATTCGTTATTGCGATGTTCTCCTCCATTCACGAGTGGCGCTGAGGGTGTTGGTGATTCTTTGGTATCGGTTTGTTTTGATGCTTTAGGATCCCCAGGTTTTGACTTTGATTGGCTAAAACCAAACTTTCTGAACAAGTTGTTCCAACTCCCCAACTTTGTTTTCCCCATCTTCTCAATCTCTTGTTTCATGCTCAAGCACTCTTTCTCGAGCTCAGAAACTCGCTTTTTCATGTCATCAACCACAATGCGGCCATGTGTGGCTCCTGCTTCAGTGTGCAAATCATTTCTGGCAAGAGCAAGATTCCCACTTGGATTTTGTGAATTATCAAGGTTTTCGGAGACATAAAACAAGCCAGAAACAGAGGTGCGAAGCCGTAGTTGTTCAAAGAATACAACTTGGACAATGACTCTAAGAGGTAGCCTCTCATTCTGGGTTGCGTGAGTGCTGGCTTCCAATGAAAACTTCTGACAGTTCATGAGCCTGCAAAGCTGTTCCCGTTCAGAATCCGTTAGCCATGGATGCGCCTGCATTAAAAGGAAAGTTTTAGTGACCACAGAAATAACAAAAGCACAGATCTATGGCACAAGGAAATAGCTTTGTAGGAAAAGAATTCCATTAACATAGGCTAGCCAAAAATTGAAAAGAGAAGGAGAAGCATGGCGAGCATAAGGTGCAACTTTCAACAAAATAGGGCTCCATTTTAAACAATGTGATAAACCTATTTTTAACGGGCTTAAAAAACCTTTATGATCCTCCTCCCTAAGATTGAACTATATCATCAGAATTAATGATAAACTTTGACAAGGAATACAAGTAAAGAACCATTTGAAAGTTATCGCCTTTACCTTGAGATATATGTCTATTGCTCGGTAAATTCCATCATCTAATGACCTGGCGTATTCAGGGACAGCAGCAGCAAGGGAATGAAACTTCGCTAACTTCAGATTAACATCAGGTGCCACCTCTGCTAGATAACTATCGATCAGATTTGCCACTGTTGTTATTGGAGTTGGGAAATGAGAACCTTCCATCATTTGCTCCTCATCTACTATGTAATTTGATGTAGGATTATCATGATCCACCAGCATGAAATGATCGAGAATTCGCTGAACACAGTCAATATCATAAAGGGTTTCCACTGAGTAGCCTGTATTTGGTATCAGAAGGTCTTGAAGAGATGCTTGGTCCAGCTGGGCTCCAACCCGTTTCTCCAAGTTCCCTCGACATGATGGACTGGCATGTATCATCGTGGCAGTTCGCAAAAGTCTAAGCAGGAAATTGCTTGGAGTAACATCCTTTTGATCAGGTAACAATCCCACTAATTCTTCAAGAAGATTCCTTTGACCTGCTTCAGAAATACCAGAAATTGTTGGTCTAGGCGCAGCAAAGTTTCCACTCTCAATGCTTGATTCCCTGCCCAGCAAAGGCAGATGCATCTTTGCATAGTACATTAGTGCCCCGGCAACCCTCTCAGGCTTCATATCATTTGAACGAACTGCCAGAATTAGCCTTTTGTACAGAGGTAGTCTAAGCAAGGAAACATCCTCGTACCACCAATCCTCGCCCACAGGATGCGGCTTGGCTGAAGTGCGTATTCCATTCCAGAAGACAGTGCCATCTGGCTTCCTCATGTCGCTGCCTCCTTGCATGGGCCAACTGAACAAGCTTGGATCTGCAGAAGCTTTCATTGCCAGGGAATTTATGCATCTCGAAACAATATGAAGCTCTTCAGCTTGTGCTAGAACTTTTTCACAGGTTTCAAGAGCTTCAAGGGAGTCTGTCCAGCCGCCAAATACTTCATTGAGAAAATTCTCTGTTTGTGCGATGAGGTTTTCCTCCCCATAATCTTCGCTCATCCCAAAATACTCAGCAGCACATCTGAGACTGACTACGTTCGATGTAGTGAGTTCCATTTTTACACCATAACAGAATTTGGCAATGAGCAAGAAGGTTTTTGCTCCACCAGGTACATCATGAAGTTGTAGAACACACTTTTTTTCATTCTCGCTAGAATGATCTCCAATAAGATATGCTAGCGCTTCACTTCTAGAGAGCAATGGAAACTGGAGGAAAGAAAAGAGGACGAAAGAAAAAAATTCCGCTTAATGGTGAATAAATAAAATCATAAAATTGAACACTATAAGATATGGTGTCTACCACAGTTCTAATTAGCTAGGCAGAAGGGGAAGCCTTTTGTTCTTCCCCAATGAATGGTAGAGCAAACCAAGGCCAATGTGTAAGACACGAGTATCATTATATCTGAGAATGAGAGGAAAAGGGGAAACATTCAAAGAAATAATAACAGGGTAGAGATAATTGCTTCCAAAATTTATTTCCATTGTACTAACTTCATTCTTTAAAATTTTCATAAACTACAAAGATAAAAGGTACAAAAGAAAGTCTCATTGCTAAATCTCCTTTTGATCCACGATATCCTCAATATTTTGAGGTGAAATGAGCTAATTTAACACATGGAAGCAATATCTTCCAAGCTCGGAACACAACTGATGAAATGGGGTAAGAGAAAACTGTTAAGATAAAATGCCAGTTAATGATATCCTTTAGCTAACCTGTGATGATTAGAGATAACTAAAAATTAATGCCAGCTAGAGTTTTCCCTAATTACTAGGAAGAACCAATAGTGCAATCATCAAGCATACATTTTCCTCTATCCAAATAACATGATTTCCCTTAAAAAACTTCAAGTATTGTCTGTTTTATTAAATAGTCAACGAAAGAATAACTCAGTACTGTTACAAGATGAGCATGCCGGCCATTCTAGTTAATTTCTATTCTATTTCCAAAATTCACACATAAGGTAAGAGACATGCACGTCCAAGCTTAATTTTGCTCTTAAAGGAGCATCCTTCGAGTGTCACTTCAGAGTGTGGTGTCTATATAACACACAACAAATTTTAGTAATCTAGTGATGAACAAAAATAAGGTTTGGCCATGTAAACACACCTTGTGGAGATGGAAAGACGTGTCCCCAATTTCAATAATGACATCACTTTGAAGCCCAGTTGAGCAAAGCCTGCAACAAATTAAGCACATCTGATTTATATGAAATGCAGTTGGAAATCTCTATGTAAAAACGAACACTACTTCAAATAGAAGTTCGCCCAATTAGTTATCAAGCGAGGTTACACGTGAAAAAAATTAGCATCAATGAATGATACAGTGCCTGAAAAACCTTTATATAATCCAATACAAAAGCAAGTGGAAGTAAATCCAATTGACTGCAAACAGTAGTAGAACTGACTCAACAGATTTGCACCTATTGCTACACTTACCATTTGAATTTTTCACCCCAGAACTAAGATGGGGAAAGACCCCCCTCATTCATCTACACTCAGTTTTCATTAAATTGGCTACATCGGTACCCCTATATAATGCCAGTGATCTTTGCAAGTAATCATCTTTAAACACGCATTTCTTAAGCACGATAGGCCACAAACACACAACAACCACACATAATTACCCTCTAGCACTATCATAATCAACCCAAAAACCCATCTCAACATAAAAACAAAAAACAAAATAAACCCATTATACGATTTCCAACTTTGACAAAACCCTCTAGCACTTTTTATAATCAAATACGTTACATTCATCCACACACACGCATATGAACATAAGCATAAAGGAAAGCGTGACAGACCAGGTATGGCCATCAAGATGAAACACTTCTGATTTTGATCCCAGCTTCATGCAAGCCATGTGTAGCTTAAGCTACTACAACAAAAACACTGAAAGAAGTTGTCAACGAAACAATCTTTTGCGATGTAAGTATCAAAGAAAATGATCTTTTAACGAGGAAAAGCAATGGAAATGTTGATTTCTGAATTCTGATAGTGATAGAAAGAGAAATGAGTGAAACATAAAAGCTGGTTCGGATCCTTTTTGATAAAGTTTGCAGCTTTTCGGGTAATAGAGAGGGTAATAGAGAAAAAAAAATAAAGAAAAATTTAAAGAAAATAAAGAGTCCCGAGTCCAGAGGGGAAAATCCAGGAGCAGAATCGCTTGCTGCTGTTACAAAAAAAACAGGCAGTGTTTGTTTCGATAATCTTTCTAAGCACTTACTTTTTTTCTTACGTTAGTAGTGCAAACATTTTGTACTTGTTAATATATGCTTCGTTTGTCGTTGGTTGTTACTATTCATTCTAGGAATTGTCGCCATTTTAATTGTTCGAGAGACATTTAATTTGTGTGTTGATGCAATTTAGCATTATTTAGAATATATTAAAATAATATTTTATATTTTAATATTATTGTATTATAATTATAAAAAATATTTTTTATATTATTTAATAAAAAATCAGTTTGGAAAATATATTAAACTATATTACCAAACATACTATTATTAAATTTTATTTCTAAATCATTATAGACTCGACTAATTCAGGTTAGTTTTTAAAAAATTTAGATTTAATAAGATTTAACTTGATTTATTAGGTCAAAATATAAAAAATTTTTGAAAAAAATATATCAATTTTATTTTAAAAAAATAAAATATATTTATTTAAGAAGGAACCCATATTAATTTGAAAAATATAAGAACTAATTCATAACCTAATAACTTTTGTTTGTAATAAAAAAAAGCCACTCCTGTTTTTAAATCTACACTATTTATTTCCCTTATTATATTTAAAATTACTCATTACTCATCACCTAACTTGAAGAACATTTGAAGTAGCAATGTTTGAAAGTGTGGAAAATAAGAAGAAGAAACAAATTCCAACTCATTTTCTTTTGTTTGGAAAGGAGAAAAAAGAGGTAAAAATTCTTCATATGGACCCACTTTCCCAACCTCTTCATTTTGAAAAAAAAGTGAGAAGAAAACAAATAAAGTTAGGAATTTTCCTCCCATCTCTTATGGGTTTTTTTTATATTTTTTTTCAATTTTTAATTAACACTTTGGATATTTAACCTTTAACACGTTCGAGCCTGATTAAAATTATGATTGTTGTTGTTTTTTAAAGTACTTTTTACTTAGAAATATATTAAAATAATTTTTTTTTATTTTTAAAATTATTTTTAATATCATGGCATCAAAAATGATATAAAAATATCAAAAAATAATTAATTTGAATAAAAAAAAATAAAAAAAATTTAACATTTTTTAAAAACGCTTTTAAAACATAAAAACAAACAGGACTTTTAATCTTACTTTTCTAGTATTTCATTTCTATTTTTTCACCTTAAATTTAAAAAATAAATAAATTTACATACAGTGATTTTAATTTTTATATTTAATAATTTCAACAAAATTTTATTTAAAAAAAATATTAAATTATAAGATACTATTAAATACTCTAGAGGCAAAATTAGGGATTTTTTTCGGATGGGTTCAGCCCAGTATTCTCCCTGGGCCAAATTGCCATCCCTGCTCAAATAACAATGGCAAAGGTCCCAACATGTCTGTCCAGAAAGCCCAAATCCATCTCCTCCACCTCCATTTATGTCTCGTCACTGTCACTCCCCCCGAGTCCTTGTAGAGAGAATACATAGAGCAGAGGACTTGGCAGTTTCCAAGAGATGGCTAGGTCAACAGCCATGAAAGCAGCGGGAATCATTCTAGCTCTCTTGATCTTCACATTTCTCACTCTTGCCGTTTCCTCCTCAAATAACCAGATCCAAATCCTTAACGCCGAACGTAGAGTAAGAGCACCTCTCTTTGCTCAATTTCAGAAATAAAAACTGATTTGATCCTGTGAAACAAAAGAAGATGATAAGGTTTCATGATTTGTTGTTTGTTTGTGTGATAATTGGTGCAGATTGACTTGAGTTCACATATCGTTAAGGTCTTCTTAACTTTAAAGGTATGCCCCTATCATCATTACTTTGGTTGATTCTTAGTTTTTCTTATAATCAAACAAATGTTAAGGTCTTCTTAACTTTAAAGGTATGCCCCTATCATCATTACTTTGGTTGATTCTTAGTTTTTCTTATAATCAAACAAATGGGATTATCAAGCATTCGCGAAAAGTTTTAACTGCGGGGGATTTAAATATATTATTGATTGTTGAAATTTGCCTTCTTTGATTGGCAGAATTTCTATAATCTAGCTCAAAATTCAATTTATTTATTTTTTTAAAAAAAAAACATGGCTCAATACCCCTGTAGCATGATGGTTAAGGGTTTGCTTCGAATTATGTTAATTAGGCAAGTATTTTAGGCTTGATTTCTGGTTGTGCTAGGAGCAGACAATTCCATGTTTGGACAAAGACTCCAAACTTTGATTCGTTTTTTTACTCTATGCATGCCACTGTGACGGTTTGCATGTCTCAGAAAGATCTGCCAGGTCAAATGGTCTGTCTTCTGTCTACCTTTGATATCATATAAAAAGAGTTGAGTATGCTAGAATAACGATTCAACAGTCGGGTCAAAAGGATGTAGGGATTTTGACTAGTATATTCACTTATAGAGGAATTTGCATTCTAGATAGCGGGTTATTGTTTGTGTGTGTGTATGTTTGTTGTTTGTGAATTTCTTCTTTTTATGGACATGTATATGGATATAATTCAGGTTGAAAATGTTGGGACAACTCCTGCTTCAGAAATCCTTCTTGCATTCCCACCTTCGCAAGCTGATCACCTAGCACTTATCAAAGCACAAGCAGCTATAGGCAAGAAGAAGAAGAAAAGTTACGTTCATCTTGATGTAAATCCAACAGAGCTACCTGATGTGCCAAATGGAACTAAATATTTTAGTATATCTTTACTGAATCCATTAAGTTTGGGTGAAACTGCCACTCTGGAAGTGCTTTATATATTAACACATTCTCTGGAACCTTTCCCAGCAGAGATAAGCCAATCGGAATCGCAATTGGTATATTTCCGTGATAGTGCATTAATACTGTCACCATATCATATTAAGCAGCAAACTACTTTTATTAAGACACCAAGTACAAAAGTGGAATCATATACAAGAGTGGAACCCACCAAATTTGCTGGCAGAGAACTGAAGTATGGACCATATGAAGACCGTCCTCCATATTCATTTTCTCCAGTAATTGTTCATCTTGAGAATAACAGCCCATTTGCAGTTGTTGAGGAACTTTTAAGAGAAGTGGAGATATCTCACTGGGGCAACCTTCAGATAACAGAGCATTACAAGTTGGTTCATGCTGGTGCTAGACACAAAGGCGTGTTTTCAAGGTTGGAATTGCTGCTCCATGCCGTGTTTTTCCTCCTTTTAGTTTTTATCACTTCATTCAGTTTTCTGTACCCCCCCCAATCAGCACGCCTTTTCTTTCTTTTTTGAATTTAGGCTAGAATGAAAGTTAAAATGCCACATATTCTGTATAGACAATGCATAACTAAGGATTTTCTAGCCTGTTTCTGATCTAATTAAGTTTTGTGTGACTTACTTGAAATAACCCCCTCCTTCCTCCTCCCCTCTGCCCCTGGATCCATCTGTTTGTGGTTGCATAATTAAGCTTAAAGGTGTTTCAATATAGTTTATGACTGTTTTTTCTCGTTCTTGTGTTTCATCTTCTGTAATTAGTCTGTTTTAATCTCATCTTCTGAGACCTTCTGGCAGGGTTGATTATCAATCCAGGCCATCTTTTAAAGGGGCATCTTCATTCAAGCACCTTCTAGCAAGTCTACCACCTAGGGTGCACTCTGTGTATTATCGGGATGAAATCGGAAACATCTCATCGTCACATTTACGTACAGATTACCGTAAGGTATTGCCTCTATTTTCTAGTTATGTGCTTGCATCATAATCGAACTATGGTTATATTTTGATAGAAGGAGAGATGGGAATACTGCAAATTGGGAAAAAAGTGGTACTTGGTGTTATTTTTATGAACTGCAGTTTTCATCATCTTATGTGCTGACTCGACACTCTCTAAACAGTCAGAACTTGAAATTGAACCACGGTATCCTTTATTTGGAGGTTGGAAGGCTACCTTTGTTATTGGATACGGGCTACCACTGGAAGACTTCCTTTTTGAGTCTCCTGATGGCAAGCGATACCTCAACTTCAGCTTTGGTTGTCCACTTGCCCAGACTGTTGTGAACAAGCTGACCATCAAAGTGGGTTTGCTTTATTAATCATTTGCATTTATGATGCTGTTTGTCTGACATTTGTCTGTTTGCTGCTTTAGTCATATTCTTCTCATGCTAATGCCAGAAGATGTTTTATTTCAGGTTGTGCTGCCAGAAGGATCAAAAGACCCTTCAGCTGCTGTTCCTTTTCCAGTGGAGCAGCATCTAGAGGTACTAATCCCAGCACAATCCAAAATATTACTTTTAAGTTTAACAAGTGTTTTGGAGCCTTGGAGGTTTATCGTTGACATATTTTATTTTTATGTGCTAAACAATTAACAAGAAAATTGCTTGAAATTTATAGTTTAAAAAATCCCAATGATTAGCTTTCCCTGTATAAGAAATATTCAATCTTTAAAAGTGAGCTTGGTGCTCTGCTTTGTTGCAACATAACAGCACTGATTGCGTTTATATTTTTGGAAACTTGTGCAGACCAAATATTCATACCTTGATGTTGTTGGGAGGACCGTGCTGGTTCTGGAAAAGAAAAATGTAGTTCCTGAGCACATTACTCCTTTCCAGGTGATCTGCAATCCCCTTGAATCTCAATTTTGATTTTCTTAAGTATCAAATGAAGGGTCAAAATATCAAGGTTCTTATTGGCAATTAAACTCCAATCTAAGTCACCTTTCTAGGACTGGATGTAGACAATTCTAGATCCAATAATTTCATTTATTCACAGATGTTGATTTTCAGCTTGAAAAATAAGAATTGTTGACTATGATGCTGGATACTAACTGCACCTACCCTACTGCAATACCATGTGCCACTGCAATGCAGTAGGTCGTGTTAGTTTTCTAGGCAAGTTGCATGTTCGTGCTAAAATAAGACTCTGAATTTGACTATTTAAGAGTTTGTGATGTGCAGGATTGTACTGTATTTTAACTTACAATGACTTTTATACTTTGCTGAAATTGGTTAGTGGTTCATTTAGAGTTGTGGAAGCTCTCTTTGGTGGAATGAAATTTCGAGATTTAAAATGCTTGGCTGACTTCAGTAGTAATATGTCTGTGACTTGTATGATTCTCCGGGGTTATGTTCTACGACATTACTCACTATTTCCATTTTGATTTTCTCATACAAAATTCTCCCCTTGGATTCCCCTATTTAACAATGTTTACAAACATTTGCCTTGTTCTTGCAGGTTTATTACACTTTCAAACCTATATTCATGCTAGCAGAACCGCTGATGTTGGCATCAGTATTTTTCTTGTTTTTCATGGCATGTGTAGCTTACCTACAGATTGATGTTTCCATCCGCAAGTGACAAATGCTCCAGAAAGGCCAGGTTATGCAACTTATTAGTGATGTATGTGCCAGTTTTTGACATTGATATGCTCATTCCGACATCCTTGGCCGAGGAAGGTGTCAGCTTTACTTTCGTTTAATCATCAGAAACTGAGCAGGTCAGAATCGGAGGCCCATCAGGGACCATCTGGGGCCGCTTATAAAACTTTTAGATTTTCTGCAGTGACATTAGCTCTGAACTAGAAAGTTTTCTTATTGACTTTCACCCCACCCTTTGAGGGGGTCCATTGAACAGTAGTTATCTTCATACGTGCAATATAAGAATTTTGAGGTAGTTTGACAGGGAGGTAACCTCTCCCTTTGTTTTTATTTTTTCTCTAAACATCTAGTATGGCTGGGATTTGGGATTTGGGCTGGAAACTTGATGTTATTATTTTGACCTATGTGATAGACAATCATTTAGTGACCCCAACTAGAAGGGCCATAGCCAGTGTTTTAAGGATAGATGGCGAACTCCCAAAATGGCAGCCCCTAAGGGATTAGTGCCCAAGTAATGACCAGGGCGTGCTGCAATCTAATCGTTTCAATTTAATTTGAAAAAAAAGTCATTTTAAAAAAAAAACAATTCAGCCACGCTAAATTGATCTGCTCTACTGTATTCTCCTAATTGGCCCAAAGCATGCACAATTACTTTTGGATTTGTAGAAAGTTTACGTTTATATCTTATTACTTTGTCTTAAAATATGCTATTGCTCGTAGCATTCTTATTCGAATCGCCTCAAAACACCAAGAAGTTGATGAACTACTGAGTGAAACTGGTTTGGTGTCAAAATCTTTCCGAGAAAAAGGAAAAAAAAATTAATAGGGTGACAAGAACTTCAATGCCACCAGATCTTGTGAGCTCTGGTGAACAAGGATTGGGACGGAAGGAGATCAGCAAGGCACTTTGTGGTGTAGATAAGAGCAACAAAATGAAACACGCATCTCCTCCTGTATTTTCTTTTCTAGCCCATCCATCCCCATGTCGAGCTCTTAAATGAGCCTTCAAGCCAGTAAGGACATGTAAGGTGTAGTCTGCTTCCTCCAACTGTGCTTTCTGGCATTTATTAATTGCTAGCCTTCAGTAATTAGCTTCCATCTCCTTTCTTCAATCTGACAACTAACAGCAGGTCTCTTCTTATTATGCGAACGTGCCATTCCATACTTACAATAAATGTCTCTTCTTACTATGCGAACGTGCCATTTCATACTTACAATAAATGTCTTTATCATGTGCGGGCATTGTTTAATTTTAGCGAGGAAGGGAGTTTAGGCAATGAGTGGATAAGATGATAGAAAAAGAAACGATGTTTTTGAGGTAAACCTAACTTATGGTTTAGGTTAGAAAATCAAGCTTGTACATAGTCTGGAAGTTTAAGAAACCATAATTAATTAGCAACTCATCGAGCTTAAGATTCTGACAACATTTCTTCTCGTGATCTAAAAACTCTTTCATCCTTTGATGTCTTAATTCAAAGAACGGTTGAGAAAATGCCATTGCACTTCGGATGGGGACGGGTTTGACATAACTTGAAGATGATAAGATACCTCTGTTCGAGACTCAAGGGAAGAGGATATTAGCTTGCATCTATGTTTTTTTCTTTTTCCATGTGGAAATACTGAGGGGTGTAACTCAACTAGTCAGATTCTAAATTTGTTCATTAAAAATCACCAGTTCGAGTCTCATGAATCTCAGGACGATTGAAGACTTATATGATCATCAATTTCAAAACATGTGAGATTAATTGAGGTGCAGACAAACTGGCCCGGACACCCACATTAATAAAAGAAAAATACAAAAAGTTTGGTCTAAATGATAAATGGGTTTGCTTCCTATGTATGCATGCACAAGAGAGAGCTTAGCTAAGTTGATGATGAACATGAAGTAATTAAAAAGGCAAACGTTGCCCAACATTTTGAATAGTTTAAAGCTATAACAAACATAGGAATTGGCCCTTTTGTTGAGCAGTTGTAACATTGGAATATCCTCCAGAATTAAAGAAAATATGGTGTCATTAACAGGTTATGCAGGTAAAGACAATTTTGGAAACTTGATCCCAGCACAGCTTTTGAACAACTCAAGGGGGTCCATGAATTTAGCTTATGTACCAACCTTCGAGTTTTCACAATGAAGTGCTTTGACTCAAAGGTTCAGCTGACATGGTTCATAGAAATTATAAATAAGCAAGTAGATGATCAAGTTTAGGTAATGGGAGAGAGAGAGCATTTTGTTTGATATAGGAAAAGTAAGGAAGAGAAAAGACAGGGGCAGTGCATGGATTGTTAGTAATCTTTGGAAAGACTAAGGTATCAAAGGATTGGTCACCGTCTGACTCCGAAGTCCAAACCCTAAACATCTTATTTTAAGGTAAATAGGCATTGCAATTGAAACATTGTTTTGTTATTTTAAATTTTTTAAAAAAATTAATATTTTTTTATATCTTTAGATCGTTTTAATATATTGATGTTAAAAATAAAATTTTAAAAATAAAATAAAAATTAATATATTTCTAAGCAAAAAACACTTTAGAATATCTATTAGACTTTCAAATAAATAGTAAAAAAAATAATAAATATCTTGTTTTAATGGAGGAAACTTGATTGTGCAATTATGTTTCTTTACCAAACAATATAACTAATTTCTTTTCAAAATTAAAAAGAAAACTACAAATACATAAGACATTAATAATCAAGACAGGGACAGTGCATGGATTGTTAGTTACACAAACAATAACTAACTATTAATTAGCTACTCGTTTCTTCAAACTAGTGCAAGTCTAACCACTCCTGTGTGTCTTCAAAGGGTGTCTCACATACATAATTTATTTTACCATAATGCCCTTTCTCTCAATGCACAAACCTATACATTTGAAGATGAAGAAAAAGAATGAAAATCATGATTATAACAAGAAATTCATGGGGTGCTTTGAAATAAAATGATGATTAATGGTGCAATAATATCCATTCCATGGCATCCATCTTGATAAGTTTTTCGATGAAAAGTTCCTTAAATAAGTATCAATCATTTGAGAAGCAATGCGACGAATCAAGAAAAAAAGTCACGAATTCTCTCATGATAATAAAGTTATAATTTTGTATGAGTTCTTGAGTTTTTACTTGGATTGTCCCTTTACATTTGTTCATAAATTTTCTTGAAATGAATAATTCGTATTATTTGATGGTTGATATCATATGAACATGCTATCACTAATTGATATTATTTGGGGGGATAAAAAAACTCATTCCGAATGAATATTTTGGAAATAAAAAAAAATCTTATTCTATAATAATAAAAAACCAGCATGCCAAATTTTGATTTTAGAAGCGAAAAGGTAAAGGGCGATATGGTAGTTTCAATAAATTGGTTAAAGAAACAATTCAATTGCTCTGTCACCTGTCATCCTCAAAATTAGTTATTTTGAGAAGTGGGAAATGGAAGAGAAACTTGAAAGGGAACCAGAAAAGAGTCAAATAGGAGGAATTCTCTGAAAGATTTGCAAGAGACTGACCATCTGGAATCAGAGGATCAACATCTTATATGTGTTTATACACATATACTAAGATTTCTACACGTAAAGAGTTCCACATATCATTGTACAAGATTTTTATATAGCAAAGCACAAAAACCTGAAGAAAAGATTGCATGAAGCATTTTTCAGAAGGTTTTTGAAAGGGTTTCAACGTTTTGAGTGGTTTGCTGAAAATGGATGTTTCTCAAAATGATTGCAAAATGGAAGGGTGGCTGTATGTCATCAGGTCCAGTAGGTTTGGTTTACAGTTTTCACGCAAAAGGTATTTCATTCTTCAAGAAAACTACCTCAAATGCTACAAAACAAGACCCATCTCACAGGAAGAGGTAACCTGTTGTTTCTCTTTTGTTTTTCATTCTGTTCTGTTTCTTCATTTGAATTCTGATCAACTCATGATGTGAAAGGATACAGGAAGATAGATGTTTCTTCTTGTTTTCCAGTTCTTTTCTTTTTTTTATTGGGGTAAAGGGGAATTGGATAGGGTTGAGAGAAGGTATGAATGTGCTGGTGCTTGAATTTGGGCCCTTCTTTTTCTCAAGCAGAATCTGTTTTGTGCTCTGAAAATGGGGGGCTTTGCTGTCTAAAAATTGTCACTGAAATGGATTCTTCCTCATCTGAAATTTTTATCTATTGATATAAGTTCATGATTTTGATTTCGGTATCAAATATTTCAGAATCTATCAACTTTACCTTTGATTCCTATATATGATTTTATCTTCCTTAGAAAAAGAAAGGGCGAGAAAGTGAAGGGTTTTCCAAGTGGTTTATTACATTAAAACGATGGTGGGGTTGTGAAGCATATCTTTCTGTGAAAATATTATACCTTGCTGGGAATGGAAGAATGCACCTTTTTAGATTTAATCTTCTCGCATTAAATGTTTGCTAAGCACCCCAAATATGCAGGGTGTTGAGTTGAATCATCGTAACTTATTTATTGACTTCAATAAAAACCAGGATGAGGTATCTTGAAAGTTTTACTGATGGTAGAATCATCTGTAAAAACATAGCTTCGACTTTGATTAAAGATAGGATAAGATTAAACGAACATCAAGCCCTGAAGGTGACATCACAAGAATGGGCATTCTGGAAAGCAGAAGGGGCTAGAAGTTATCCAAATCTGACAATCTGCGATGATTATGACCTGATAATAACGTATTAAATATATTTTAGCTATCGGTGCAGTTATGTTGGAGCAGCAATTCATGGTCGAAAAGAATCCTCTGTGGTGGAAAACCAAAGTTCTGCAAGGAAAACTAAATTGATGACATGATATACTTACATTTAACATCTTAAATCTATAAGATGCTGTTACATAGTTTTGCAATTTCAATCAGATGATTTGATTATCTATGATGGTAAGGAGAAAGGGCTAATTGAAACTTCACATTTCAGGAGCCACTTAGAAGTGCAAATATAGACTCTTACATTCGCATTACAGATAATGGAAGAGAGAGCATCAATAGGAAAGTATGCCCTTCGTTTTCATGATCTCTGTTTGCTAGTTTATGATGGATGAAATTCTTCTCGGCCCTGCAAGGGAAAGATTTTTATTCCAAGCGCAAGTAATTGTTTGCAACTTGCAGGTCTTCTTCATTTTCACGCTTTATAATACTTTAAAAGACAATGATCAACTTAAGGTGCAGTAAGTTCCAAGCGATTTTATTCTAATTGATTTATAAATTTGAGTAATGCAAGCGCTAATGGTCACATATTTTATAGTTGGGAGCAAGTAGTTCAGAAGATGCGGGAAAATGGATTCGTTCCTTACATAATGCTGTGGTGAAGGTTTAAAACTGTTTACTTGTAATAAACCATTTCTATAGTTTTTCTGGTGACGAAAACCTCACCTTTTACTATGTTTTCCAGGAGTGCCCAAATCCAGAAAAGGAATTTATGTCGTTCTCTAAGAAGAACTGGCCACCTTCAAGGTATGTCAGGCTCCAGCAAGACAAAAGTTCCTGAAACTGAACCTTCTCATTTGATTTCGTTTTGTTCTTTTTTTGTATTATCCATTTTTGCATCTCTATTTCTCTCCAACTTTAACAACAATGTTCTTCCATGCTTGTTGAGCATCAGAGAAAAGAGCCTCGTAATACTTTCTTAATTTGATTCTCGAAATGTAATTACCATGAATTCTTCCATTTGAAGAATTGGAACACCCCCCCCCCCCAAGTACACTCCTCTGTCTTAATCATTTGGGATTCTTGTTTAGCTTAAATGTTTGAAGTAGCAATGCACATGAGCATGCTATTTAGTTGGGTATAAAGCGCTGAACTACGTTGCGTCATTCTTTACTAGAAGTCTTAGATTTGTTTCCACTTAAACAATCCAATTTTGTTTTAACAGATTTGGCAGTTCAAAGAGGGCTGACAGTAAAAGATCTGTAGGTTATTACCCCTTCTTGCAGAATGAGGCGGTGACATCTGATGTAATAGCCCCGTCAACATGGAAGATTTTTGGTTGTCAGAACGGTAAGACTTACATTCGTAATCTAACATTCAAGGGCTACTGCTTATATGCTAAAAACTTGTTGCATATTCAGGATTGCGTCTCTTCAAAGAAACAAAAGATTGGGATTCTCGGGGGAGGGTAAGTTGCACCCTTTCATAGCTTGCTGGCTATGGATAGCTGCACTTCAATTCTTTAGCTAAAGATGACGTTTTTTCTCAGCATTGGGATGATCATCCAGCTATAATGGCAGTTGGTGTGGTTGATGGAACTCCAGAAGCCATTTTCCGTACTCTTATGTCTCTTGGTGCCTCGAGATCAGAGTAAGATTGCTGGAATGTTTCCTCTCATCTTCTTAAAAGCGGAACTGGAAGCATGCTTCGTAACAATTTTCATCCCGAATATTTAAGATGTTCATGTAAAAGACTTGTGTATGCACTTGATAAAGTTGGAAGGCGATGAGGCTTTCTTTCATGGCCATACATTTAATACTTTCATCTGTATCAGGGACAAGTTTTATGAGAAAATATGTGACTTCCTTTTATAACTTTTATGATAATATCTTCCACGTATGGTTTTATGAGCCTGGAGACAAGATTTATAGCCTTCAAAATTCTGAGGTTTCTGAGGAAAATATCACAGCCTTCCTAGTTATGATTCTTAAACTACATGAACCACTTCCATTGGTCAACCCTTGCCCGCAGTTTTTTATTTTAAGATCGGAAGAAATTTAAATTAATTTCTTGCGTTACTTTTTTTTCAGATTATCTACGATTTGATATTCCTGAGGCTGAATTAGCATATATATATGTCTTGCAGATGGGACTTCTGTTTTTACAGGGGCAGTGTTGTTGAGCACCTTGATGGTCACACAGATATTCTTCATAAGAAGTTATACAGCAATTGGCTACCCTGGTTGGATAAAGACCTTCTGCAAATAGGAACTTGCTTCTAATATGTGTTCCCATTTACTCATTACTTTTTTGCAGGGGGATGAGGCGAAGAGATTTGTTGTTGCGACGATATTGGAGAAGAGAGGAAGATGGAACATATGGTAACATTTCATAAATTTTATGGAAAACGCATATGATATCAAGAAGGTGTATAGTTTCCACAAGCTGCGGCCTTTATTATTTGGCCCTAACATTTCTTCTGGTTTTTTCACAGTGATTCTGTACCATTCCGTGATTCACAAGAAGTGTCCTCCACAAAAAGGATATGTTCGAGCTTGCCTTAAAAGTAATGTATGCTTTGCTTTTGGAAATTTAAAGTGCTAATTTACTTTGTAATGCTGCCAATTGACCCGACCATGAATGAGGAAAACAAGAATTTCGTTTCTTCTGAAGTGTTCATTTGCTTTTCTCACTATACTTTGCCGGCGCTTCCAATGATCATAAAAAGTAAAGATTAATTTGAGGCTATCTAACTTGCTTGACGTATGGCTATTTATGAGAGGCTTTTGTGCATGGTGACTCTTGCTTGTTTGCTACATTTCCACTTTATTCTATATCTACTTTTCCTGTTTACAGCCTCAGATGGTTATGTTGAATTGTTATCCTTCATGCCATAACTTTCCCCTTAATGTGTATTAATTTATTACAAACCTGCAGGTGGAGGATATGTAATAACTCCTGTAAATCAAGGAAGAGAATCGCTTGTGAAACACATGCTTGCAATTGATTGGAAGTTTTGGAAAGTATATCTGCGTCCACCGTCTGCAAGATCTATAACCATCCGTATGCTTGAAAGAATTGCTGGTACTTTCTTTTCTACTGATTAGGGAACTGCACTTCTGGTAATTTTAGCTTTGTCTACAGAAACTTTACTTTGTTAAATCACTATCCCTGTTGTTGCATTTTACAGCACTGAGGGAGCTGTTCCGAGCCAAATCTGGCAACCATCCATCCGACTTCTCTTCTTCAGATTCATCAGTAAAAACAATGTTGCCCCAGGCTGGAATGGAGGATATTGAGTCAGAAGATAAAGGCCAACAGAAGTTCGAGCAGAATGCTGATTTAAAGGAAAACGAGGCAGAAAAAACAAATTCAGGACGCAGAAGTTTGATGAGCCTGAATGATGCCTCTGATGAATTCTTTGATTTTCCTGATTCCAATGAAGATATAGATTTTGACTTCTTGGAGAATGGCTGGTATCCTGAAAGGAGTCAAGAACAGCCTGCTTCGGTACTTCCTAACCTCCACGTCTGAATTTATGCTTTCCAAAATGTAGTTTAACCAGACTTAAAAGACTTCTGTTTTGCTTCTCCTATCATGAACTTCAGATGATGTTGTGAATACTTGCTTAGATTTTTCTTCTCTGTATATGTTAGAAATGAACTGAGATCAAGAGGTGCAACCTTTGTTTTCTGACATTTTTTGGCATTCAAATGTGCAGCATATATGCCAGCGCAGGTTATCATCTGCCGCTGTCTTTGTGAAGAAGTTACATGATCTTGCAGGTTAGTCCTGCTGTGGTAGCCAGGATTCTCAATTTAAGGTGACTGTTGGATGGGTGGTATTAACCACTGATTAATTGTGTTCTGATAAGAATTTCCTCGAAACTTTTCTGTTGCAGTTCAGAAGAAGGGTTATATAGATTTTCAAGAGTTGCCTAAAGATGAAAATGGAGCAACATCCTATGGTAATACTCTTCCGAAGGACTCAACCTATTCTTTACCTTGCAGTTGGGCTACTGCCGAGCCTTCTACCTTTTTGATTCGTGGAGAAAATTATTTAAAAGACAGTCAGAAGGTGTTCCTTAAATTCTATCTAATTCAGACCAAGGCATTTATTAAGAACTTCCACCATTAATTCTTCCAGATTCTCTGCTTAAGCATTTTACTTTCTCCAGATCAAAGCAAAAGGTTCATTAATGCAAATGGTTGGAGCCGATTGGCTAAGATCCGACCACCGAGAGGATGATCTTGGAAGCCGTCCTGAGAGTATCGTTCAGGTTTTTTGACAACCATCTCTATAAACTACGTGAATACATCTTCTTGAAAGGAAAAGATCATGAACAATTATAGAAACGCAATTCTTCTCATAGAAGCACTTGTTGTTGGATTCATGCAGAAGTATGCAGCACAAGGTCGACCAGAATTCTTCTTCGTCATCAATATACAGGTTAATTAAAATTAAATTAACCATTCTTGTTGCTTTAAATGCTGATGATGATTCTCCCCGTCATCAAGAAACAGATTATGTGATATTTGATCATGAATCAGGTCCCCGGTGCAACCCAGTATACCATCGCCCTATATTATATGTTAAAAACTCCTCTGGAAGAAACTCCCTTGCTACACAGCTTTGTCCACGGCGATGACGCCTTTAGGAATTCAAGATTTAAGCTCATACCTTATATTTCTAAGGTAAGTAGCAAAGTTTGACTCTGTTTGGATTCATGGAATATCACACAAATGGCCGTGCCACTTACATTTTAATTTGCATTGTCTGTAATTTATTAGGGATCGTGGATAGTCAAGCAGAGTGTTGGTAAGAAAGCTTGCTTGGTTGGTCAAGCACTAGAAATACATTATTTTCGTGGGAAGAATTACTTGGAGGTAGGTTATGAAGAATGTTTTCTGCATCTATAGTTTTCAGGTCGAGCATATCGCGTTTGTTTGAAAAATAATATAAAATCATTCTTGAAGTTTCATTAGATTTAATTTTGATATGATACGGGAATTTCATCCAATAACCTAAGCTTCTGACAATGTTATCGTATTCCAACATTTGTCTGGATTTCAGCTTGACATTGATGTCGGATCTTCCACCGTTGCCAGGGGGGTGATGAGTCTTGTTCTCGGATACCTAAACAATTTGGTCATAGAAATGGCATTTCTCGTGCAGGTGACACATATTAATCTCTGTATAACTCTGCATGTGCATGATTCATGAAATTAATAAATTCTTCAAGAGATCGAACGATAACGTTTCCAAGTTTCAAGTGATTTTGCAAAAAAATTGTGCTGATTTGAAGATTAAGACAATACCAGCATGAGCGTTGGAAAGTCTTTTTTTGTTACTCCACGAAACAAAAGCATTGACGCTTGCTGTCTCAAAAAATTGTGTAGGGTAACAATGAGGAGGAGCTCCCGGAAATCCTTCTCGGAACTTGTCGACTCAATAATCTGGATGTATCCAAATCCGTCCCTGTATAGCCATAATATCATGACCTGCACTTTTTTTTTCTGACATCTCCAGGCGAGGTGCTCCATGATCATGGAATTAACACTTGTACGTGCCCCCTTTTCTTTCATTCAAGGTTCAAACGGCAATAATTTGCTAATTTCGTCAGTGATTCTTTGATAGGGCAATTTATTTTCTACATCTTTTATTATTATTTTCCCTCGTAGAGATGCATAACCAAGTATATGCTATTCTACATATTTTCTTAATCTAATGTGCTAGTCGAGCCACTGTTCTATATAGAATATATTTTGTCAGGAGCTTTGTTCTTCATATTATATTTTGTGAGCACTAAAATGCCGTTGGATCTTCCCTCCAATAATCAAGTTGGATGACATCACTGTTAGGGTCTATTTGGGTTCAAAATAGATGGATTGGTGACATCAAGTTTATCCAGCATCATATAATGCTTATTTACGGCAATAGCATGATTTTAATTGGTAAATATGGGACCATTTTTGGAACAGAAGAATTTTTATTTTTTTCTATTAATGAATGGGAAATTATTAAGCAGGGCCAGGATGGTTAGAATAGAACTTGGGCTTCCAGCCTAGTGACACAAGCTGGGATGAAACCCAAAATGATTGAGAATTGTCAGAAATCAAAACTAGAAAGCTCAGGGACTAAAGAAGCCCACGATAGTAAAGATATCTGTAGTCCAGTCCATTCTAGAAAATATTCAGAACTGTTACAGGGATTGACATTTTAAAAAGGGTGTTTGATAGAGAGTTTTAACCGGAGTTTTATAGAAAATTAAATTAAATTATTTTGATGTTTTTAAATAGTTTTGATGTGTTAATGTTAAAAATAAATTTAAAAAAATAAAAAAATATTTTAATATATTTTTAAATAAAAAAACTTTGAAAAACAGTTTTTTCTTGAATCCAAGAATTTTATCAAGTTCGGTCTTGCATTTATCATCCTTTTTTTTTTACTAGCTGTTGTTTTCAAGTTTTTAATAAATAAAACAACAATAAAAAAAATGATTTGTCAAAGGTTTTAAATTTCCAAGTCATCAGATTAACTTATGAGTAGATTTTATAATTATGCTTACAGCAATTAAAAAAGGAAAAAAACAAGAACAACCTTGTAAATGAACCTAAAAGAAGAATCCAACCAGACTTTTCTCGAGGCCCGTGAAGAAAATCAGCAGTGGTACGGTTTTCGATATGAATGGGCTTCGACCACAATATAAACATGAAAATAAAGCTAAGTTAAAGTAGGCTTTTTGTCTCTTTAAACTATGCTCCAAATACAGAAAATGTTACGATGTAGCCATGAATCTGTCACTCTTCATTTGCCTATTTTCTATCTAACATCTGGAATGAAAATGTTATCCCTTTGATTGAAAACCCAACCATTTTCCACAACTTGCCCAAAATACCCTCACCAAAATCACTTCACACTATGGGTTGATCTGCCATTTCGCCACCACCACCCAACATTTATTAATTATCCAACGTCGTCCCCACGTAGTACCATCAGATTTGATGCACCCACGTGCCACGTGGCTACCTTCAAAGATGTTTTGTTGTTTTATTTTCACTATTTTTTTTCTTTTTCTTTATGAATCCGTATTCTATAGACATGTCTGTTCAAAAAAATATATATAATAATAATAACTAACCTTTTTTATGTGATTTTTGAGGTATTTTAAAAACTGTTTGCACTTTGCATGTACTTGACAGTCCCTAGATGAATTATGAAATATGAACTAATGTTCTTCCGAAAATCTTTCGTTTTTGTAATTTCATTACATTTTAACCCTCACGCTTAATTTATGTAATTAATTAACTTAAATCGTGTTTTGCGTTATTACTTTTCTACGAACAAAAAAAAGAGTCCCACATGTTACCATCACATTCAATATTGTCCCTGTTCCCGGCGCCTAAAACGGGCGATGACCAGAAATATAATAACATTATTTTCTACACCGCCATTATTTTTCAAGGTTATAATAAACACGCAACCACGTGGCACCATCACATGCTGCTTTCTACATCTTCTTTGCAATCCATCGTAGTAGTTACATGACAGCATGTCGTCTGATCTATAAATTATGGCACGTTATATGGTAGTATTATATTTTTCTATGTAGAATTTCCTAGTGTATATATTATATAGCGACAATCCTGCCTAATGGCTAGCGATGCATATGCAAGAAGTGCACAAATTCCATGGCTATTGCTTATTTTGTCAACACTTATTTGAATCTGTTTAGAGCCTTCTGTCTTGAAGACTTTGAACGTTCAAATTTGAAGGTTTTTACATCATTCGTCGAGTGCTGCTGCCACGTGATGGGGGTATCGCTGACCATTTGAATTTTGTGTACAAAGACATCCTGTTTTTGGCATGTTATAGCGAGTGGCTCCTCTGCCTAAGCAATGCAACTATGTGGTGAGTGCTTGGGAGGTTGGGTAATTTTTAAAAATTACAAAAAATATATTAAATTGATATATTTTTTTAGTGTTTTTTTTATGATTTTAACATGTTGATATTAAAAAAATATTTATTATATTAACATTTTCCAAGCATGAAGTTTACAATACCATGCATAATAAAATTAAACATATATGTAGTGGACTTCAATATTACTATAGATCACTTGGCCATTGACTCCAAACACACCTTCTATTAAAAACTAAAAAAATATTACTATAGCCTTGGCCCTTGGCCATTACTAGAAAACAACGATTTTCTTGGACAACTCTGCGTGGTTAATGCCAGGGATACCAGATTTACTTATAAAATGACTTCGTAGCATCTATATATTATAATGAAAACAAATATATATAATAGAGAGAATATTGGGTTTTTCTAGCACCCATTACTGTTTTGATGGAAAAGTTACAGATATTTTACACGATTGATAAAACATCAATTGCACGATACCATCTCGAATAAAGAGTTGTAGTAGAAAAAATATTGAGTTTTTCTAGCATTATCCTATCTCAAAAGTTTGAACTGAAACTGTTGTCATGGGAAAAAAAAAATAGCACAGTGACTAGAATTATTATCCAAGATGTCGTGATTAAAAATTTATTTGTGAAAATAACATAACTAGATTAATTAGAGGTCACATGCGTCACCAGTAAAAAGACACCAGTGAAACAACCGCCACCAAGAGAGGTGCAGATAACACATATGCCTCCGGTTGAATTAAAACCGGCAGAAATCCTCGACATGGATCTTACCTCCACCTTTCATTCGTATTGCACGTGAAACATACGCCTCTCAACTAGTTGTGTTATTTTCACAAATAAATTTTGAAGTGTGCTATTTTAACTAGTATTTTAGTAAGAGTATTTAAAAAAAAAAAAAAAAAACCTTACACAAATGATAACATTGTCGAGAAGTAAATTAGTTGCCACTAGAGATGATCATCTAAACACTCTGAAAAAAACTTAGGTTTGTTATGATATTTTACTGTTTATATAAATATTTAAGCACTTTAATATTTTTTATAATAATTTTATTACAAATCCATGTCAAATTCAATTAAATAAAGCACATGAAAGGCTAGAGATTGTGGGTTCAAGCATAGAGACTGTGGGTACAAGTGCTGGGGACATATCTATTTTCTGAAGTGTGACAGACGACCTATCATTTGTTGCGTTTTTTTTTAAAAAAAATACAAGGGACATGTCGTCTAACTCTTAATAAAAAAAAAAAAGGCCAATAAAAAATTAATATGGTGGGTCAAGTGTTTGGCAGGCCTGCGCCATTGCTATTTTTTTTCTCTATTTTTTTTTCTCTGTTCTCTTTGACGCATTGAAAAAAATTAACAAGATTTACCTGCTTTTCGGTCTTGATATAGTTCGTAAATACTATTGTAAATATTTATTTAAATTTCAATAATATTTTTTTTAACTATCATGTATATGCTATGAATAATAATAATAATATTGATAAAAAATTGATTGAAGTTGCTTTTTTATTGTTGAGATGTTTAAATCTATTTCAAACATGATTTTATCATGTTTATATATTTGTTTTACTTTTCAATTCCACGAAATATAAATATATTATTTTAATATATTTTTTATTTTCTTTAACAATCATGAAATTTTATTTAAAAAATATGAACGACTTTAATTAAAAAGATTATGTTGGCAGAGACAAATAAGAGATGTATTAATAGAAAATTGTATTTATATGAAAGAAATTAAAGTGGTTATATTTTCAAGTTTAATGATAATGACAACTACTAATTTTCTAAGATCTGAATTTTTTTATTATATTAAAATAATTTGAGTCTTCACGCAATTGAACATGGCCATACAAACTAATCGAAAGTGTGTTTTTTCAAGGATTCCAAGTAAGCTTACGGTTAGAAAAATAACCACTGAAACCAATTAAGAAAAAAATCAATGCAATATTTCTCGGAGGAGAACAAAGTTAAATGTCAAACGTTCAAGAATCAAGGAAGCAACGGAAACCCGTTGAAGGCACGGAGCTTCACTGTTCAAAATCACAAGTCAAAATTAAACGCCGCCGACGCGTTATATTGCATCATGGATTTTGGGTGTCCATCGGTTAACCTTCCCTGGCCGGTAAACACTTACCATGTCAGATTTTATCCCCTGTTGCACCCGGTAATCTTGTCGGTGCTTTTTGTGTCGGCACCGACACGCCAGATTTATTACCGGAAGACAGCCTTTTTCCATTCATGCAGTTTTTATTACAAGCCACTAAAAATACAGGGGTTTTATTGGAATTTCACGTGTGCTAAAGGGAAGGAGAGGAATTGTGTGCTGTAGGATTGTGGAACCGTGTGCATCAAAGTAGGCTTGATCGATTAAATGCCTTTGATTGTGATTTGTGGGACCAGATAGGGCTTTCATTTCCACAGGTGAGAGTAGCTTGATCACAAATGCACGTGACTTGCTTAAAGGAAGGTGTACCTCCAAAATCTTGACGCCCTAGCCCATGTTAAGTCTCTGAACCACGTTTATTTTAAGGTTTTGAGAGAATATTTGTGACTAAGAAAAGTCTAATTTGTGATTAAGAAAAGCCGATTGAATCTCAAGAGATGTTTTCTTTTCATTGACAAAGAAAAAAATAAATTATTTCCACTACTGTTTTAAAGCTTCCAATATTATTGGGTTAGTTTGGTGTATTAAAAACAAATCTTTTGAACGATAAGGTTTTAGTTAAATACTAAACATAATATGCGTTACACTGCGATTTTTTTTTTTTCCTATAAAAAATAACGATAAGGTATTGCAGACAAATAAATAAGGGTGTTTTTTTTAATAATTTAATTTAATTTTAATTAGACAGGTGTTCATTTCAAAATAAAAAAGCCCATCAACCAATATGATCATATATGTCGAAAAAACGAATATACGAAACTATCGAGCAAATTGAAATGAAAATAGAAAAAAAGTTAATCAAGTAAATTCTAGACCATATATACGCGAGCACTGAAAATCAATGGATAACTATTGATCTTCGTTTATTACTGTACTATTTCCAATTATAACCTATACGAGGAGGGCGTTGCATAATTCTGATAAATAATATATCAGAAAAATTTGCGCTTGACCCCCTTTTTTTTATACAATTAGCAACTTAAATTCTAAATTAATTAAGAAGAAGGGCGGGGGGCGAACACCGACAAGAAGTTATAACACGTCATAAAATTCCACTACAAATACAAAACATTACCGTAGAGATGTAAATTTAGTTATACCTCATTTGAATGTAAAATATTTTTTCGTACATGCATTATAAATAGACCAAGCATTTCTTCTTCTTTTTTTCATATATATTTAAGAGCGTAACAGCTTTTATTTTAGATGTATTTTAAAAGTGAATTGTATTTGAAAAAAATATAAAATATAAAATTGATATTTTTTTAATACTTTTTATGATTTTAATATATCAGTTTTTTAAAAAAAAATCACATCACAGTTTCATATATGTACTTGTAAAATATGATTCAATGACTTGTTTATCCCGTAAAAAAACCTCGTGAGGATAATTAATTTTATCACTCGCAATTTACAAAATACAAAGGTATAATAGCATCAAGTGTATATTCGTGGGTCTTGTCTTTTCTTGTTATTAACTCCTGTTGTTATTTGCTTGTGTCCTAGCAAAGAAACCGTAGGGGTGCACCCACCGCCTTTTGGCAAACTTTGACAGCAATTCTCCTACGCTAGATTGCTTACTGATCTGTGGACTATGCTCCATGATCCTTATACATGACATGGCCCACACCACTCTATAAGATCACATCTGTCCCTACTTCTATTTTTCACGGCTGTGCATTCGAAGGTCCCACGTAACCTCTTATCAGGGCCCCACTTTGGTCATGATCAACGAACTGATCATATGACCCCAAAAAGGTAATAAAAATAATTCCCCTAGGACACTTTCGTCTCACAAGAGTCAGACATACGACGTGGCAACCAATGATTAGTCGATCTTGGACAAAACTATCACTGCACAATTCCCTAGACAAATTCACGTGACATCAAAGTCACAGTAGTCCACTTACGGTATTGTACACTACCCAGCTGGAACTGAGCAGGTTTTGATTCGCTGTGTGGATCCCACGGTTACACGGTAAATTCTGATGTCTTGGTCCACGCCTGATCAGCGCGTGGATTATATTGCTCCTCTAAACTCTTTTCAACGTGCAAGCAAAGATGCGTCCCACCATGAACATGGCGACTTACTTGGACGCACGCACGATGCATGTGCAATCTCTCTCCGCTTATCTCGCCGGGTACAGCCACGTCACCTACTATTCCAACGAACTATCAATTGACCGTAATAGCCAATCACTAATCACGTAAAGTTGGGATAAGCAAGGGCAATTTAGTCATAACCAGACAGGAACGTTACTGTGTCATTTCGTTTATCATACCCCACGCGTGTGTGTGACAACCAGCATGTTAACACAAAATGGATTAATTTTTAATGACAGGGAATGACCACCTAGAAAATCAGAGGACGGAAGACTTTTGTGTTTGAATCAAACGAATTTGCTATTTTTTTTATATCGAATAATAGTCCAAGGTTAGTGAAATTATGTATGCATAAAATGTATTTGATAATAAGATACGTTGCATAGTATTTTTACAAAATTGATTTTTAATCCTATATTATTCATCAAAATAATTTTTATATTATCATGCTAAAATTATCAAAAAACATATGAAATGTTTTTATAAATTAATATTTTAAAAAATAATTTAAACGACATTACCAAATAGAGTTTTAGCAATCATATATTCGATGCCCATGTCTGAAGGGATTTGCCATTAATCAACACAGCAACGACTCAATTGTTAAGCATAATTAACCAGCCTGACCCATGGATATGTCTGGATGGATCATTGTTGAGTTCTTCAATTTAATGCATGCTTGTGCTGTTAGGGCACAAAAGCATGTGCTGTTCTTCTTTAGCTACTGTGGATGGTCAAAAAATTTCCTTGCCGACACATGGATGCTTGATTAATTATTAATGGGGAGGGGGAGATTCTGGACTACCGAGATAAATTTTTTTCCTCTCGACAAGGACAATATTTATGATGTGAAGTTGGACCGACGCAGAGCTGTGGATCAAAGACGATTGTCTAGGAACAAATTACGCAAGTTTCTTCTATAAAATGCAGAATAGACAAATGGAGTGTTAGAAAAAAATGCGTGTTATAGATTGCTTGTATCTCGTCGGTGCTATTTTAATTGTCTTGCCACGTTTTAAGATGGTAAAGCTCATTCTCTCGATCCTTAAAAAAATTATGAGGCATCTAGTTGTGGGATCAATGTAAGAATTAATTATTGGTGGATTCAACTTCCTTTTTTTTTTTTTTTGAGTGCGTGAACTAGCATTGTTGCTCAACGTTGACACAATTCTCTGGGTTCACTTTTCTTTGAAGGGAAGGAAAAAAAAACGCAGACGGTATGTTTATAGTTTTCAAGATGATCAAGAAATTAGTCTCACTAAACAAATGTATTTTCACTTGGCATTCAACTATAAAATTATCATAAAACGAATACCCAAAGGGTATGTATGAAAGTTTTTTCTGAATGATTGGAAGCAAGAAGCTGTGGATTTTACATCGTTTGTACAGGGAGATGCAGGTTAATTGACAATTTTTCAGTGATACATATCTTGGCATGATTTATTTTTTATATCGTTATAAATAATCTATGTAATCTTAGAGTACATTTTTTTACTTCAATTTGTTTTATTTCTCACCGGTATATATATAATACTCACTAGTTTAATTACAGGGTTTTGCCACCTTCAAGACAAAATAAAAAATTATATCAAACATAAAAAAAAAAAAATAAGGTTATAGAAAACTATTTGATATTATTATTAAATATGATTCAATGCATTAACTTTGAAATTTTCCTATGCAATTTTATCTAGTTTAAATTTAAAATTAAACCATATGAGAATCGTTATGATATGATATAATTAACCTGACAGGTTCAAGAATAATCCAAATGACTTATACCAAATATTTATTTAAAATTACAATGACTTCGTAGAAAATAAACTAAAATAATTTATAAAAATAATATAAAAATTAAAATAATAACAAAAGAAATAATTCAGGGGTTGACACCTATCTAACTCTTTTAGATAATATTATATAATCTCTGCGTGTATATTCAGTAATAAGAGGAAGGAATTACAGCGGCCCTTTTTCCTCAGTTTTTGCAGACATCTTCTTTCTTCCATGATGGCAGCTGCACAATTTCCAGTAGTGCATGGAGCCTCCTCACCTATGGCTGCCTTGGAATGTATTTGGGAATTCTACCAAACTTACTTTTTCAAAGTTAGAGAAGTCTTTCGGAAGGAAATGATTCAAGGAGTGCGATCCAAGTTAGTTTAAAAAGAAAGGGTCAAAAAGGGGCGCATGAGAACAATACCCTCTCAATTAACATTTAATTCTTTTTGCAGAGAGCAGAGAAGAGTATTTCTGAAGGGATTGATGCAGAAGCCATGGGGTAAACCTCAAGTCAGCTCAAGGACAGTGAAAGGAGACGACTCAGACGGAGGGTTGCCGGAGAGAGCCCATCATCTTGTGCTAGGCCCATGCAGATTCCGGTGTGCTCTCGCTTTTATCAAGACTAGACCTCCATTAATTACTAAACCCTAGATTAATCATCGCCTTTAATTGCCTGCAAAGCCTTTCCCGTTTTCAGGACACCTGTGGAAAAAAAAAAGGCTGCTTAGGTGGAATTGAAGTGGACCGCTGTAAAGTGTATATTCTAGAAATTGTTAAGACATGAAATCACTGTGTAAGAGAAGAAAGTGCGGGAGGAGGGTCGAATGTAGCAGTACAGCATTCAACATTGTACCACTCTTTTTGTACTTTGAATTGGGTTTTGTCTGCCAGTGGTGAAAGACACTCTTTTTATTATCGATCTGGAAATTAACTCGTCGATAAAATTAGAGAGAGCAGGTTTTGAAAATATAAAAACTTTTTTTTAACTAGATATATTTTTGTTTTTTTATATTTATTATTTATGGTTTAAATTAGTCTTATCACACCTGTTGCTATTTTCATTTTTTTTCCTTTAATCTCTATTTATTTATTAACGCGTTATGTGTTTGAAGTCACACATGGTGCGTGAACTGTGGAGATTAGAGATGGTTATCTATTGGCTTAACTTGCCTATATTTCTTCTATCACGGGAGAAAATTAACCAGAAAAGGAATACAGGGAGAGAATAAAGTATTGATAACAAATAGAGTGGACAAAATAAGTGTTATCTTTTATCCCTATTATTAATAATTGTGATTTTAAAAATATAGTACATGATGTTTTTTAAAAGTATTTTAAAATTTAAAATAATAATATACTCTATACACACCTCTTATGAGTAATTTATTAATAAAAAAGAACTCAATAAATCCAGTTTAGGGCAAGTAACCTTGGGGGGTGAACTAGCTAGACGAGAGAGAGTTCAGGGAGGAATCAGAAATATGTTAAAGACTGGGTACTGATTCGTAGTTACCCATTTAAAACGAGGGAACTGGAAGCCCAGCTTCTACAGTCTCTCTCGATATTGGAGTTACAGAATCCAAAAGGAATGTGCATAGAGCAGTGAAAAAACCTGACTATTTCTGTGAATCTATTATCTATACGTTATCCAGTCTCTGGTTCTCTCTTCACAACATTCCGCATAAATGTTGTGAAAAGGATGAAAACTCATAATTTCTCGAGGACTAAGCTGCAAAATGTCACAATGAATTGATTAGATTATTTTTATTAAATTCTTCATTTTTACTCTGTATTGCTATCTTTGGGTTTTTATCAGATTAAGAAAGTCATGACTTCAACTTAATTTTAATGGGTCAACGAGTGTTTGGTATGGTAATTTATGATATTTTTTATTTTTTTATTTTTAACATTAATATATTAAAATTATTTTTAAAAATAGTAATTTAATATTTTTTAAAATAACGTGCACCTTTAAAATACAGTTTCAAAAATAAACACACGAAAAATGCTATCACACTATATGTTTTTTGGATACGAAGAAGAAAACAATATTATTTTTTTTTTGTAATTTCAAGACATTCACTTTAAATGATTGAGCAAGATGTCCATTAACACCAACAAAACACAAAGAAAAAAAAGAAAAAAAAAGAGGGAATTTTTTTTTTAAAAAAAGGGGAGGTGCGGTGGGAGGTGGTGTGGGACCCGTGTGGGTAAGGAGAGAGAGAGAGAGAAGACTTCAACATCAAGACAGTGAAGAAGGAGAAGGAGAAGAAGAAGGATAGTAGTAAAAAAAGTACAGCTAGCTAGCAATGAAGGAGGAGGCTCAACCACCTTATAGCGCCCTTTCCTTTCCTTCTTCAATCACTTGCTACTAACACTATTAGTACTACCCAACCACCTCTCCCTTCCTGTTTCAAAACTCAAACACATATCACACATTCCCCTCTCCTCTCTTCACCTCGGTACTTCACTCCTGCCGCTCTCTCTCTCTCTCTCTCTCTCTCTCTAAGGTAATGCACTAAATGCTGGTTAATAGTACTGCTTCTGTATCTGGCCTGCTTGGTTTTGCTTTGTTTGTGAGAAACTGAGCACTTCCTCTGGGTTTTCAAACTGTTACTGAATGTGAATTTCAAGCGCCGTCAGGATTACATTCTGTTGGCTGCTGGGTTTTTCTTTTCTCCGAGAGAAATTCAGCGTTGTTTTGGGTTTTGGGTTTTGGGCGGGAATCCATTTGTGTTTTGGCTCTGCGTTTTTGGTGGTTTTGAACTGAATTGATTGTTCTGTTTCTCAAATTGGGTTTTAAAATTGTTTTTCAAACGTGAATTTCAAATCCCGGCATGGTTTGTTTCACTTGAGGGTTAATTGATTAATTTAGATGAATGGCAACCTTGTTTGGCTGCTGGGAAACAAAGGAAAAGAACTCGAGAAAACTCACTGTATTTTCCCGATTTCAGAGCCAAACTGGGTTCCCTTCTCTGCTTTCCTCAAATTTGTTGGCAATCAAATTAAGCATTAAACAAAGATATTTCCTCGAACAAATTACAAGAATTCGAGTAGGTTCATTGCATTGTTTGTCCATTAGCATTTCATAAACAACAATTAAGCATCAATTAATTATATATTTGTTTTGCAGGAATTTGAAAGCACAAACTTCCAAAATTCGAATTACCAAGAACCCCCTTCCCTCCCTCCTCAAGGTAATTTTCTTTCCCAAATTAGATTTCAAATTCCACACCGCTAAATTCCAAATAAGAAAAGTAAAGCAGGGTTATTATTTCTCTCTTGACCTAATAAACGCGTAGCATTTTTTCTAAAATACAATCCATAATGGATTGACAGAGAGAAAATTAAACATTTTCATTTTTGAACTTTTCAAAGACCCACAGAAAAAAACGCCACAAACCACTCTTAATTATTACGTTACTACTACACATATAGTAGTATTACGTTTTGCCCATTACTATTTTTCTTTTTATTTTCTCACGATAAAAAATTTCTCAGGAAAAAGAGAAGTTTTAGAGAAGTGAAGAGAAAATGATTGGACAAACAAATACTTCTGGTAGTTTCATGGACGAGATAGATTGTGGAAGCTTCTTCGACCACATCGACGACCTCCTAGACTTCCCGTCTGATGATGTCGACGCTAGTTTGCCTGACTGCACCACCACAAACAACCATGCTAGTTGTTTCATTGACAACGACGATAACTCTTTTCCTGGTATTTGGTCGACTCAGTCCGACTCACTCCCCGGTTCTGCCTCTGACCTCTCCGCCGAGTTGTCCGTTCCGGTGAGTTGATTTAATTAATTCTACACGCGGCTTTTTCTGTAATTCGGTGTCGCTAATTTCTAACCGTTGGATTTTGTGCGCTGTGATGTCATTGACTGCCACGCTGGCAATTCGTGTCAGAATTTGAAAGCCTTTGATTTCTGGTGTCCAGGGGTGTTTTAGTAATTGTATGTATTGTCGGCGACACGCTGGATTGTTTTATTTTGGTTCTGGTTCAGCTGTGTAAGTCACGTGGGTTGTCATGTGATTTACTTAAAGTGAAATTATTATCATGTGCAAGCTGTTATAACCTATATAGGCCCACCAGAAAAGCAGAGAGTGTTTTTTATGTTAATGTTAATTGTGTGTCAAGCAACTGAGAAGTTCAGGTTATGATTGCTAATTAATTATCTTTAATGAAAAGATTCATGTTGTCAAGCAATTATGAGCTGTCATTGACTAAAATGTTTTAACTGTTAGATGCTAATTAAGGTTGTTTAGACTTTAATTGGAAGCAATATTTGGTTTTGAATTGGTGGAACTCATCGTGTGCTGGTTTAATTTTGTGTATACAGATTGGAATTTGTGTTTTTGGAATTTAAAATATGTGATTTTGTGTTGCAGTACGAAGACATTGTTCAGCTGGAATGGCTATCGAACTTTGTGGAGGATTCCTTCTCTGGGGGGAGCCTGACAATGAAGAAAGAGGAGTCTGTGTCTGTCGACAAAAAAGACTCGACGCCACACCACCAGTTCCAGACTTCCAGCCCAGTTTCTGTCCTTGAGAGCAGTGGCTACTGCTCAGGAGAGAAAAATGCACCTCGTAGCCCCGAGGTTGTTGCTTCTGGCAAATGCGGGCGTGCTCGCAGCAAGCGTCCTCGCCCTGCTGCGTTCACTCCTCGCCCTGCAATGCAACTCGTTTCGCCAACATCGTCGATCACTGAGGTGCCCCAGCAATTTGTTTCCCCTAGGGTCCCTTCAGATTCTGAGAGCTTTGCCGAGTCAAGACTTGTGATCAAGATACCAGATCATGTTGAACCAGAACATAAGAAGAAGAAGAAAATTAAGTTTATTGTTCCGTCAGGTACTGTGGAGATTAATCAAAACTCACAGCCACAGCAAGCAGTTAGGAAATGCATGCATTGTGAGATAACCAAGACCCCACAATGGAGAGCAGGACCAATGGGTCCTAAAACCCTTTGCAATGCCTGTGGTGTTCGATACAAGTCGGGCCGGCTTTTCCCCGAGTACCGGCCTGCAGCCAGTCCAACCTTTGTTCCTTCCCTGCACTCTAATTCGCACAAGAAAGTTGTTGAGATGAGAGCAAAGACTGGGGAGAAAATTACTACCAGCAGACCTGCTACAATGATGGTCAACTCGCCAGAGTTGATTCCAAATGAGAGCAACCCTGCAATGGATTACATGTGAGGGAGGATGTAGAGAACAGTGTTCCTGTTGGATCATTTCACTTTGCCGGCCCCCTATTTTCACTGTCATGCTGCTCGCTCACTGTTATTTCATTTCTTTGTTCGTGGGATTTTGTACAGATGGAATGGGGGAGATAGCACTAGATGACCACAATTTTAGCTGATAGAGAAGCACTGTAAGGAAGAACTCAGAAAAGGGTTAGAGCGTAATGGAAGCTTAAGGGATAGTAGAGTTTTAGAGTCAGTCAAGGGTAGGTTCTTAATTAAGGTAACTAGGTATTGAGAGTCTCTGTTCGTTTCTCTTTTGCATTCTTTTCACTGTTTTCTTTTGCCATGAGTATTCTTTTTGCAGTCCAATTTGTTACTAAAAAATCCTGAGACGAGTAATGGATTTTGAGCACATGTAATGATTCATCAATCCTCAATTTCCTTCTCCCATGCACAGCACTGTTCTAATATTTAGATCCCACGTTTCAGCTATGTTCGTCTGTCTGCGAAGCCTGGGGTTTTTTAATGCTTTGTCAATACCTTAATGGCCTCAGCTTTCTTGATTGGAGAAGCATATCCAAGAATGCCTGGATTCTATGCTCAATGGTAATTGAGCTTCTTGCACCGCCTCTATGGATCAATCTACTATCTAGTTCTGATGCTCGGTGAATTGAGAGCATTACTGTCGAGAGAATTCAGGAGATTCGCAAACTCTGTCAGGTCACTTTGAAGTTAACAAATCATCTTGATGAACCATCAAACTAGTGAACTCCACAAATGATGGATGTGTTCTCTAGTGATCTGGTGGATTGGAAATCTGATCACAACCTTGTATTCATGAGGAAATTCAACTCTGTGCTGTTGATTTCATCAGATGTTATAATGAATTAGGTGGAAGACAAGATCGAGAAAAAGCCCTGGCACCTTCGAGGATAAAACTGCTCATCTTTGGTACAGGCATCACCATATACATTAAGGGGATATTGACGAATCACTGCATCCATGAAAATAACGAAATCCATGTCTCTGGCGATAACAGGCGTCATGTTTGAACTTCCCCATGAGACAATGGCCTCGATTGAGAACATGCAATCATGGAACAACCTGATGCAGACTCGTCTTCTTCATACCCGAATACGGAAAAGCTAGCAGCTAGTTGGCAAGAGAAATAGGAACCAGTGGGATCTTTGGATTCCCATATGAAATTCAAGCTTGCTTCTGCTCGTTGATGTGGCCCAGCCATGATGTCCAGCACTTAATAATTTGAACAAAAACCAATTCTCCAAGACAAGTCAGATTATTGAAGGAATTCAGCTTCGTAATCTGAACAGAAGGAATTTGATTGCTTAAACTTCAGCCCATGTAGTAATCATCATAACCACACCTTAGTTTGTTAACGGGGCATCTGGCAAGACGTCGTAATCTGACCCTACACCACCACAGAAAGTCACAGTGAGGAATAATTAGTGTTGAAAAAGAACACAAAAAATAGATTGAATCAATCATTATAGTTTGCTTCCACAAGTTTAAAGTTTGATTGAACATTTTAATCATAAGGTGTGGCATTGTGTTCAAAGACATGTTCTACGTTTATGCTTTGATCTTGCAAGAATGACAACGTACCATGAGCAAGAATTGTCTATTCGAACACCAAATTGAAAGGCCTTAACGACCTAATTTGGAATGAACCCCATTTTCTCATTTCACGCATGAATATGCAAGCAGAAGGGTTTCTTTTTTTCTTCCTCCTTTAATTGCAGGCTAAGCATTGATTTTGCAACAGTGAGGACCCCTCTCTTGTGAAAAAAAATCTAGAATTTTATTCTCTTTTTTATAATGATAAAAAAAAACACATTAATTTTGTAAATCTCTAATTTATAATAATAGTAAAAAAAAAAAACCCTATAATTGCCTGAACACTCTAAAATAACTGGGGTTTTTTTAGTACTTTAATATTCATATAAATAATAAAAAAAACATTAAAATATTTTTAATTGTTTTATACCAGTTTCATGGTATAATTGAAGTGGTTACAAAAATTGAAGTCGCCAGTACCATTCTTGCCAGGACGTGCATATTGGCTGCCTTGTGACATGATAATTTTTATTGTTATAATTTTTTTAATAAAATAAAATAAATAAATGGCGGATAATGAATGGACAACATGAAAAGCTAGGCGCATGTTGTTGAATAATTTTTGTGTTTTCCATTTTTTATTTGGTTTGTTTTTTTGACACCTCAAATTGTTTTTTTCATGTTCAATCGCTTTAGTTTTTATATAGTTCTTAAATACGATTATAAATTGTTATTTAAATCTTAATAATAATTTTTGCACTTTTTATGTATCTGGTATGGAAATAATAATATTAATAATATTTTTTAATGAAAATTTGATTGAAATTCATGTTTTATTGTTAAAACTTTTGAACATAATTTTATCATATTTTATTACTTGTTTGTTTTCAATTACACAAAATATGGGCATATTATTTTATATTTATTATTAATTTATTTTAACAATTTTATTTAAAAAAAAATGATTTCAGTTAAAAATATTGTATTAAACAAGATAAATAAAAGATATATTAAGAAAAAAAAAATATCCTTATAAAAAAAAACCAAAACAGCTATATTTTCAAATTTGATAATAATACCCAAAAAAAATCACCATACCTTAAAAAAATTATGTTTTAGAAAAATTATATCCGCGTATTTATCCCCTAATATGAACTAAATAATTATATAGTTGAAATACTAACTTGGACTTTGTGCAGCTTGATGGTGACCCTGAAAGTTAATGCTTAGCCTCGTTTTTGAAAGGAAAAAACATAAATAAATTATAAGCTCATGATGGGCTTTACAAATACAATTACAGCTGTTTTTGGGTTGGGCCTGATGGAATGAATTCAATAAAGAAACATGTGATATCTGGGCTTAGGTGAAGCCCATTTTAGAAAATGGGCTGGCCTGAGAATAGTTTTACAATAAACACGATGCTCGAAATCCCAGCATTCCTTGGACTTTGATGGTCTGTAGGGGATGGAGAAGGCAGAAACCGTAGTATCTTAGCCTGCTAGACGACTCCTATTCACTTGGTGTGGTCCAAGGAAATTTGGACCTCAACTTGGACCACGATGAGCATAGAGCCTAGGACAAGAATTCCAGGCTGAGCCCAAACAGAAATTAATCAGATTCGGGCAAATGTGCAAAGCCTAGCTGCGGTTACGTTTTCCGCGTCATTTCCTTGAAAAAAAAGTAATATCTCAATACTTTGTATTATGTCATAATTTATATGAAAAACAAGGAGTGACTAAGTCTTTTTATAAAAATTATAATGAATATGAAGAATGATTAACAATTTATGGAATGAAATGATATCATTCTTATATAATTAATACTGATTAATTAAATCACAACTAGGTGGTCCTAGAGGTTGAAGATTTGGGTTGAAAAGAAACCCACCAGCAATCCCGCCGCCTGCGGCCACCGTGACGGCGTATCAGCAGCCTCCGATTATGTGTCATACACGTGTAGTAATCAATGCTGAGACGGCCAATAATGATGCAACCACAAGGCAGAGTTAATGTGTGTCTGCCCTACTTCATTTATTTATAGGACATATCTTTGTTGCCCCTCACATGCCTGGAAGACACAAACTCCATCGCACAAGCACTGCATCCAAATCCAGGTCAACACTCCATGGCAAACCTTCCTTAGTAGGAAGACCTTAGGTTGATAGATGAAGAGTCCTTCACAAGTTGTGTGCTTCCATCTACTCATTATGTGTCCCATTGCCACGATCGAGTGATGGAATCTGCCCACTCGAGCATTGTTGATTGTCCAATTACTAGATAAGATTGTTGTTTTTTTCGTACCATTTACGGTTGAAAACCCTGGTTAATTACGGGTCAATTCAAAAGTTATAAAGTTTTATTTTAAAAATTAATAGTTAAAATAATATTATTTTTTTAAAAAAAAAAGTTTAATGATTAAGCCAAGCTGTAATAAAATTGATCAGGTTCTTGGGTTTTAGTTGATTAATCGATTTTAACTAATTTTTGTTTATAATTTAAAACTAAATTTAAGATAGAGATTGATAGGTTGCTGACCAACCAAACCAAGAGGCTTGGAAAATAATGATTCACATTCTTGAAAAAAAAATCAGGAATGAATAAATGATTAATTGTTTGGAAAAAGAATCACCGGCCAGCTACCATGTACAATTGGTGGTTTTTGTCAAACCCTAATGGATTGATAGTTTGGCCTAACAGAAAGGATTGCTTGTAGTGCCGTCTAATCTAATTGCTATAATTATCTAGGTGATGTAAACTGGCAGATTTTCCAACACCATAGCCATTCTAGAAAGCTGCTGGACGAGGATCGATAGAAAATTTTAAAAAAAAAGGCGTGTCGATGTCGTGTTTCGGCTGGCCAAATCATGAAAATTTGCAAGGAGTTTGACTCCATCGATGCTCTGTGACATGGAAGATGAAGATGGGTCTGCTTCGGAAGAAATGTCGAATTTGTGAGATGGAAGCTTCACAAAAATGTCATGCTTTCACACAGACAATAATCCTGCTTTGGCAATGATTATCGTTTAGGCTGCTTGATTTTTCAGGATCATTTCTTTTATTGTCTGCTGTCGTCGCTAGCTGTGTGTTTCTCACCCCACCCATCACTGCAAAGTGCTTTTAGGAATTGTCTTTTAACTGCAGATTTTACCAGTGTGCATGATACATGACTAGCAAGGGATATGCTAAGAATATTTAAACGAATACGCTTCATTTATATTAAATAATTTATGACTGGTCTTAAACTTGCATGATACATGAACACGCATTTTTCATAAAAATAATTCTTAAATTAAAAAGTAGTCGAGTACTGTATAATTGTATATAGACACATGGTTTCATGAAAATAAATTTGTACTAAAGAAAAAAAAATAGATCTCACAATAAACAATTGTGTTTCTTTTTAATTAAAAATAGGGATATGTATATCATATTTTATCTCAAAAGTAAAACACATTTTTTCTTTATAATTAAGTAATATCTGCTTTAGTTTCAAAACAAAAATGGGTATTGTCTAGATAATATTTTTGAATGTTAAAAAATAATATAAATCATATATTAAAATCTTACCTAACAACTTAAACTATTGTGTTGAGATGGTTATTTGATATGCTATCGGAGCCTTCATAACCAAACGGTCACGAATTTGAATCTCACAATCCTTATTTATTTGATACAAATTAAGCATAAAATAATATAAATTTGTGCAAGTTTCAAGTCTAAAAACCTTTTACTTGATAGGATGTGTTAGAAAATAATATAAATCATGTATTGAAATCTTACGTAAACAATTTAAGTTATTGGATAGAGATAATTTTTTAACATTGAACAAGAAGAAACTTGTAACAATTGTGTTTTATTTAAACACACAACGATACTAACACAAACACTAACCAAAAAATAATTATCCAATTTCACTAAGATGTATTTAAATGCAAATATTTAGCAGCAGGACGAACTAGGTCTTGTTTAATCCAAAAGGTAGAAAGAGATACGAACTATCTTGTTATTCATGAATCTTGTTATTCATGAATCATGATACCAAAACCATCAACTCGGGCATGCTGTTGGCACGTGAAATGTATATCCACGATTCTACATATATAATAAATCATAAACGTTAAAGAAATGGAATTGAATGGAATCTAGAACAGTCAAGATTAATGTAACCAAACAAAAATGTGATCATATTTTAAACACAATTTAAACCCGGTCCACCTGAAACTAGAACGCGGATAAATTGAAAAAAAAAAAAAAAAACTTGGTATGAACTCGACAATCCAATTGACCCCACAAGATCCAGTTAAAAAATCAAATAAAAAAATATTAACTTTTATTTTTTTAATTAAAATAATATTATTTTTATTTTTTTAATTTAAAAATATTAATTTAAAAACCCGATTAAAATTCGAAATCCGAGCTTTGGACCAGCCACCCTAAAAACTATGTTTTAACTATGCTGATAATTTCTCACTTGACAAATACGACCAAGGACATGTGTTGTTAAAAAAGTCGATCAAATACGGTCCAAAGTATAATCATTTCTGCCATAAATAAATCCATGACTAGGGAAGTAGGAAGAAGACTAAAAAATGTGAATGGAAATACGAGTGAGATATACGAATATATTGTAGTGATGAGACAATGGAGTCATCTGAGTGGTCGGTTGGGCAGGAACAACAAGGAAACATGGTGATATTTATAGTAGGTTGTGGCTCTAGTGAACCTCCTTATCATGACTCTTTTTAGTGTTTCTTTAGCATTATTATAACGATGCACGATATTTTTGAAGGTATTTTCTATATATATATATATATATGTTTTTTTATCTTTAATATTAATACATTAAAATAATTAAAAAACATTAAAAAATATTAATTTAATATTTTTTAAAATACAAAATATTATTAAAACATACTCAAATACAGGGCGAACAAGATATCAATTAAACTGCCTCTTAGTTGCACTGTGACTCATGCTGCTCAACTAAAAAAAATTTTGAAACACCAAGCTGTAAGTTGTCAAGATGGTGAAAGAAAATTTTCCTGTACAAATCAAATTCCATCATCAATTACCTTGAATTAAATTCATCTTCATATGCAATATTGGTGCAAGACTACCTATATTTCTTTCAATAAAACTATGCGAGGGATTAAATATTTTAAAAAATAATTATAATTATATTTTAAAATATTAATTAAGAGCGGAGTATTGTGTAGAACTTGAGGTTTATTTTTGTATGCTAAAAAAAAAAAGCTTAGGCAATTAACATTATGCTTCATGTATCCTGCATTTGATTTATTATTGATATCAAAACCTTGTATTATCATATCATGATTAATAAAATTGTTGTACATTCTTTTTTAGAAAAAGAATTGTGCTGAAAACTCATATTTATTTTTAAAAAATATCAAGCTCAATTCAAAACATGTCTAGATAGTATATAAAATTGTAATAAAAATTGTTTTTTTTTAATAATTAATACGGTTGGATTAAAGAAAAACATTGTTCTTGTTAATTTGTGGGTTATCACTTAATTGTAAAAAAAAAAAAAACAAGATTGCGAAAAAATTGTGAGAGCTTTTTATTTCAATTTACCATTCCAAAAAAAGAGAGAGAAAAGGGAGAACAAGCGAAATACAACATTTGTTTGGCTAATTACATCGTAGGCTAGACAAATCAAGGACCCACAAAACATTGTTAAAAAAAAAAAAAAAAACCTTCATAGAACATATATAAAAATGTGAACAAAAAAAAAAAACAAGTCATACAAAGTAACAAAATCTCCGACAAAGCTGTAATAAGACTTTCACTAGTCCCAGAAGTAACGACAGAGATTCGGGATCCGGCCCCGTTACTTTTTGGGCCCCACGCGTCATGTCCCATCACTGACGAGATTCACGTAGAACAGGGGCCCGCTTTGTGTTAATTTCGACACGTGTCGGAATCTAAATCGCTCCCGCGATTGAAATTCTTGCACGTACGCTTCAGTGTTTTGTCCTCATGCTGTCACGCTAGCACGGCCAATTTTAGTTTTTTTTTTTTTAACTTTTTAACTTACCTGGTTTTTATCTTTTACCCGCTGGCGCATGTTAGCAGGAGCCGGTGGTTGCTTCTTCGCTATCATGACAAGGACTCGCTGTGTCTGCGACAAAAAACGGGTCCGATAATTTCAAGGACATAAAAGGACAATAAATTGTTTTATTTTTGGTAAAAAAGAAAACTTAATTATCATATGTAGGGAAGAAATTATTTTCAACAATGTACTTGATGGATGGGCACTAAATCTTCACAATGTAAACACAGCTAAATGATAGAAAATTCCAAATATCTATATATAAAAAAAAATGTGTCGGCAAAGGCCATGATCAATGGTGTGACCACCCAGGGAAGCTCAAATGTGTCATTTATTTTTTCCTTCATTTATTATTTTTTATTTTCTATTTAACTGGAATATAGATAACTATAAGCTTATAATAATATCCTTCATTTATAATTTGAGCCGTCTGACTTAGGACCGGTAGTGGGTGCAATTCGACCCCATACTAGCCCTGGCGGTTGCTCATCTAATTAATGATTAAAATTGAATTAAGAAGATATATAAATAATAGCCCTACCAGTAAAGTGAAAAATTAATAATATTTTTAAAAATATATAATATCTGTTTCTTTTTATGATAAAAATAAAGTCTTTATTTTTGCGATGGAGCAATGATGGTTATTAAGTTTTAGTTCAAGTATCGTTATCGTTCCCCTTCTTTAATTTCAAAGGATTTCAACTAGCTGTCTTCTAACCCCTGAAAAAAACAATAAAAACTAGATTAATGATTGGAATTAATATTTTAAAATCCAGCCTGGATTAATGATAATCCAGTAATTTCATGAATCTAGAATTTAACTCATAACTTAATTAAATTGTAACTTACTTGATCAAAATTTAAATAAGATTTAATTTAATTAATTTTATAAATTTTTAAAACAATGTCGGGATGATCCACCAAATCCAAACCCGGAATTTTCCGTTCCTTTTCCCTTGATATTTAGAAACAACCCTCTCGCGATGCCAACAATAGAGATATTGTTTTGTGATTTTTTGGGTGGTTAGGACGCCTCTTTTGTGCTGCTGGCTTCGGATATCAAATGCTTGCAAGCAACCATCAAATGATTTGAACCTTGAAACTTTATAGAAATCTCACTGTGTCCAAATAACTCTTTCACGAGCTGTCAATGAAAACCATCCCCATCGTAATGATTCCTGCGGTTATGCCCTAGCTATATATATAATGTTTTGGCAGAGAAAAACTCAAAAAAATAAAAATAAAAAGAGCAAAAATAAAAATAAAAAGAGCAAAACAACATGAAAAATTAATGTCTTGTGATCATCAGTACGTACATGCTCATGTGGTTGAGCAATTCTTTCAAAAAAAAAAAATATCCCGAGCAATATATATTTCAAATTAATAAAGACTACTTGAAATTAATAATTGAATTGAACTTTTCATAATTCAGGAAGATTAAGTGCATGCAGGAGACAATGGTAGCTTTTGTCTTCTTTTAGTAATTTAACTGCGTCGTCCTTATCAAAGGCACGCGTTGTGAGAGACAACCAGAAGACAACGATTTATTTAACTTTTGGATAAAATTCCTTCTAGAGATGCTCCACGTCTAGGGTTTGTGGTGGTGTGAGGACCAAGCAAGCAAACACTGGTTGGAGAAAACAAACGCACCTACACACATAGTTGAGAGGTCACTTGATAAACATTAATTGATGGGTCAAGCTTTGCTTAAAGTTTGTTGGAGAAAAGTAAAAGAACGATAATCTGGACAAATACTGGTACTGTCTTCGTCAATGTTTGTTTCACTTCCAACTGTTTCTGTCTCTTCCATTCATGTCCATTTTTATCTTGTATGTCTGGTTAGAGGGTCTCTTTCTTGGTGCTTTAGGGTTGCGGGAAACTCTCAGGAATGTTTTTAGCGCGCAGGAGTTGGTGTGTGTGTGTGTGTATGTATATGTATACACATATATATATACACATATATATATATATATATTCATTTTTCCATGGCTGATACCTGAGAGAAGGATCAGAGGTGGGTTTCCGCCCCCCCTAGCTATCTCTCTCCTTTTCATCCTTCTCTCTTGATTTATCAGCACTAGCTCGAAAAAGAGTTTCCACCTTGGAAAGCATTAGCGCCATTGAAAAGACATGAGCCATCCAGTCGTAATTTCTATGCAGCACAGATTACTTGAACAATAAAATGACATCATTAATTCCTTCAATCAATAATAGCCAGTCCACATGCTGCCTCTTCCACATTGGTGCAGGGTCTCTGTCGACAATTAAAACATTTGGACAAAGTTTTTAACAGAAATTTAGGCACGCAACAACAGAACTATTCCTTTTCAACTCCCACATCTCCATCTTAATTATGCAAAGTCTAGTCACATAAATGGTTTGGTTTGGTTCGATCCGTGGCCCAGTTCGTGTGGCATTTTAATGAAATTAACTCACTCTCGGCTTTAGTTTCTTTATTGTAAGCACCGTGGACAGACTTTCATTGCCGGTGTAGGTTTGATTTTTTCTTTTTCTGCAAACAATAATTTAATACATGAAAAGCACCCACCCTCAATTATAATTTAATTAGAAATCATGAGAAATAAATCTACAGTAAATATACGTTCTACTGGCACTGTTATTTTTGGTGGGCTGCCTAAAGAAATGGCTTATTGCATGTAAACCTAACAAGATCAAAATTATCTAATCATGAAAGATTAGCAATCTAAGAGCTTGTTTGGCTTTCTAGAAGTGCCGTAATTTTTACTGTGGGTACTTTTTAAAAGTGTACTCGTATTTAAAAAAATAATATAAAATTGATATTTTTTAATATGTTTAATAATTTTAATATATTAATATTAAAAATAAATAAATAAAATATTTTAATATATTTTTAAATAAAAAACAATTTAAAAAATGCGCTACACTGTAATATCAAATATATGAATCTCCCCTAATTAGACTGACTAGGTAACAAACTATTTGGAGTGTTTGTGCAACCAATATAAGATCATCAAGATCAACTTGTCTTTAATCTCAATGTCACCCTCAAACATTACCAACCAAATTCCCTAATCCAAAATCGTAATCTTCGGCTTAATCTCCAACAAGTAATGTGGAAAGAGCAACTGTCTCCATTTGGGCCCCGACACGAAAAAACTAATCTAATCAAACCCAAACTCCAAAGTGCATTTGTGTAACTTCAACGTAAAGACTCAAATTTCAAGCGATTGTTAAGGGATTATAAGATCATGGTGTAACGTGATTTTTTAAAATAAAGTTTTGTTTTATTATATATCAAGATATTTTTAAAAAATTTAATATTTTCTCAAATTAAAAACATTTCTGAAAAGTATGTAAAAACAAAAATAGAAATTGTGTTGAATAATTCCCGCTTATATCCTTCCCTTAACCCTAAATTTACCATGACCAAATCTTTTCCTCCGACCAAAAAATCAGAAACACACATAACAAGTGAGAAGTGAGTCTAGGGTGTTGACTAATGACCATGGTTAACTAAACATAACCTCGGTATTCAGTCAATTATTAACCATGGTTAGCCCTAAGAGTTAGGGCTCTGGTCCTCACCCTCTTTGAATGAGCTTTAACTGTGGTCAAATGTATCTGGTTAGGATTTGGGTCTGGTTGCCTTGATTTCAGAGCTTTGCCTAAACAACTCACAACTTTTGACAAAAACTTTTTGTAATGCGAAGCCAAAAAAAACTTGTTTTCGGGATAAAAATCCCATCATTCCAACACACTGAAAAAAACAAAAAACTTTTAAAAAAATATTAATTTAAAATAACTTAAAAACACCGAACAAAATTAATTTAAAACAAAAAAATTCAATTTTTATTTTAAAATAATTTTAAAACACAGAAAATGCGATACCACTTTTCAAAAAGCTTTGTACAATTTAATTTAGTACTGACATGGGTGCGCTTTGTGCTTCTAACTTATTAGGTTAAAGATAAAAATCCCATCATTCCAACACACTGAAAAAAACCAGCCAAACAAACTTTAGTGTGCTTTGTCACTTATTTTGAATGATTTTAATGTGTAAATATTAAAAATTTATTTTAATTTGATTTTAATAAAAAAATAATTTTAAAAAATATAATACAAGGAGATATAAAACATTCTAAGTTAATGAAAATATCGTATTGTAAATCTCATTCTTAATAATAATGATGCTTATTTTAATTAGTAAGAATTATTTTTATCAAATCTTAAGGAACTTATATTCATATTTTAAAGAAGAAAATACCAATTTAGAATGTCAAGAGAATCAATTCAAAATTAATGAGGCTGGGCTCAAAATACTGAGATGTAAAAATGAAAAGACAACACAATAATTGCTTAGTAAAAGAAGAAAGTCCTTACCATAATAGAATTAAAAAATAACTGCAAGAGAGAGAGAGAGCGCGTGCACTACAGGCGCAAGTAAAGACCAAACTGAACTGAAAGTACTTATAAACACTCTGCTGTACTAATGTTTCTATATATAAAACTGAATAAAGTAGAAAATTAGCAGATAGAGAGGGAAAAAAAATCACGGAGATGATGATTCATTTTCACCTGAAGATTGTCTATGGTGGTGGACTCTTGTGATCCAAAGCATCATTAAAAAGCCATCTAATCTAGTTTTTCTCCTTCAAGAAATCACATAAAACTATTACCGTCTCTCTTCCCTTTGTTTTCTCTTTCGTCAAAGACTTCCTTGTGAGTCTTGTCGGCAACGAAGGAAAGGAAGCTTCAACTTCACACACACTCTCAAAACCCATTAAGAAAGTCTCTCGCTTCATACCCCCTCTACTTCCTCACTCTCTTTGCAAGGATTCTCTCCAAGATTCACAGTTCTGATCTCTACCCTTTGAAAAGCTTGCAACTTTTTTGTTGCCTTATGAAGCTCAAGTTTGATGTTTGAGGCAAAGCTAAGAGACTGTATGTTATTCTTTCATTTCATTATCGTTGAAACTTATTAGAAGACTGTTTAATGTTTTGTAAATTATCGTTAGAGGACATTAGTTTATATCAATTTCTCAAAAGTTTTTGTTTTCTTTCTTCCTCCACTTGGTCTGATTTTTTTTTTCCTGAAATTTTTCCTTGTTAAAATTTGATCCTTTTCTCATGTTTTTTTTTCTTCCTGTTTTGGCTTATCAAGAAGTGATAGAAATATTATGCGGTTGCTATGTGATAGAAATATTATGCGGTTGCTATGTGTAATAAAGATGTCTTCTTTTTGTTCCTTTCTCATGTAATTTGATTTTTCTTTTCTTTTGCAAATTCCAGGTTCTTCCCAGATTCTACAAATCCCAAAACTACAGAGTGGTACAATGATCAGGGAATTTGCAGTTATGAATTCCCAAAAGGAAAAAATGAGAGTGGCAGAAAAATGCTTAGATTCACAATTATGGCATGCTTGTGCAGGTAGCATGGTTCAAATGCCAGCAGTTAACTCAAAAGTTTTCTACTTTCCACAGGGTCATGCAGAACATGCTCAAGGGAGTGTAGAATTTGGTCATTTCCAGATTCCTGCACTGGTCCCTTGTAAGGTATCTGCAATTAAGTACATGGCAGATCCTGAAACCGATGAGGTTTATGCCAAAATTAGGCTAATCCCACTGAATAATAGCGATTTAATGCTTGGACATGGTTGTGGTGAGGATAATGATGATAGGTTGCACAGTGGGATTGAGTCTCAAGAGAAGCCTGCTTCTTTTGCTAAGACATTGACTCAATCTGATGCTAATAACGGTGGTGGTTTCTCTGTGCCACGTTATTGCGCCGAGACTATATTCCCAAGATTGGATTACACGGCTGAGCCTCCTGTGCAGACCATTCTTGCTAAGGATGTGCACGGAGAGACCTGGAAGTTTAGGCATATCTATAGAGGGACGCCTCGTCGCCATTTGTTGACTACTGGATGGAGTAATTTTGTGAACCAAAAGAAACTTGTGGCTGGGGACTCTATTGTGTTTTTGAGAGCAGAGAACGGGGACCTTTGTGTTGGAATTAGACGTGCGAAGAGAGGGATTGGTGGAAATGAATGCTCATCAGGGTGGAATTCATTTGGGGGCTATTCTGGGTTTTTGAGAGAAGATGAGAGTAAATTGATGAGGAGGAATGGCAATGGGGATATTAAGGGGAAAGTGAAGGCTGAGTCTGTTATTGAAGCTGCATCTCTTGCAGCCAATGGGCAGCCTTTTGAAGCTGTCTATTATCCAAGAGCGAGTACTCCAGAATTTTGTGTAAAGGCCTCAGCTGTGAGGAGTGCAATACAGATTCAGTGGTGTCCAGGGATGAGGTTCAAAATGGCTTTTGAGACCGAGGATTCGTCTCGGATTAGCTGGTTCATGGGAACTATATCTTCTGTTCAGGTTGCTGACCCCATCCGCTGGCCCAATTCTCCCTGGCGGCTTCTGCAGGTACTGTGAATCTCAATTTTGGATGTGGAATTTTGTACTTGTAGATCGTCAACACTCAGTGCCTTTTTTTTTCTTTTTCCTGTTACATGTTTGATTTAATGTTGATGTGGAGTGATATATTTGCATGTAATTGTTGAATCTGGGCAACGAATGATGTTGTAGTTGGATCGGTGAATCTGAAAGTGCTCAGTTAAAGTCCAAGATGCTAGATGTCCTGCTATTCTCACTCGTTGATAGCAAAATTGTTGTCTTTGTGGATGTCCTGCTATTTTCTTAGTTTAGTTGCTTGCAAGCGATAGGAAGAATGTAGCTAATATACATTCATCAATAAGAGCACGTTGCAAATGTCCCGCCTTGGGCTTGAATCTCTTCATTTTGATCATTATTTTCCTGACTATATCTTCTTTCATGTTGTCATTTGTCAGGTAGCATGGGACGAGCCAGATCTACTCCATAATGTAAAGCGTGTGAGCCCATGGTTGGTTGAATTGGTATCAAACATGCCAGCCATCCACCTATCACCCTTCTCACCCCCGAGAAAGAAGTTGAGGCTTCCACAGCCCCCGGATTTTCCCTTACTTGGTCAAATCCCAATGCCGTCATTTACCGGCAACCCTCTTAGATCGAACAGTCCCTTATGCTGTGTCTCAGATAACATTGCTGCAGGCATACAGGGAGCCAGGCATGCTCAATTTGGACTATCTTCTTCGGATCTCCACTTCAACAAACTGCAGGCGGGACTGTTTCCGGTTGATTTTCAGCGGCTTGATCGTGCTGCCCCTCCTTCTAGAATCTCCAATAGTAACTTCGTTGGCAATACTCAAAACAGTGAGAGTATTTCTTGCTTGCTGACAATGGGAAATTCCTCACAGAGTATGAAGGAAAGCAGTGACACAAAGACACCCCACATTTTATTGTTTGGTCAGCTTATTGTCACCGATCAGCAGAGTTCTCAAAGCTGCTCGGGTGATACAAATGCAAACAGTTCATCAGATGGACATCCAGGGAAGGCAATTTCAGATGGTTCTGGTGGTTCTGCGTCACAACAGAATGGTCCGCTGGAAAATTCTTCAGGTGGGAAGTGTCCTTGGTACAAAGATTACCAAAAAACTGATCTTGGCCTGGAGGCTGGTCATTGCAAGGTGTTCATGGAATCAGAGGATGTGGGTCGAACCCTTGACCTATCAGTCCTTGGTTCATATGAAGAGCTGCACAGAAAGTTGGTTAATATGTTTGGCATTGAGAGTTCAGAGATGCTGAGCAATGTGCTTTACCGGAATGCAGCTGGCGCCACCAAGCACGCTGGAGATGAACCCTTTAGGTATTTTCATTTCATTTTATTTTTTTCCATATTACAACATTTTCGGCTTGTTTCATTGTTATACAGTTTGTTCATAGATTGTACTTCTGATTGTTGTGCAGTGAGTTTTTGAAGACAGCTAGAAGGTTAACTATTCTTTCAGATGCAAGTAGCGACAACGTAGGAAGATAGACAACGAGGAACTTCCATCAAAATGTACAGCTCGCAAGTCTTTTGTTTTGATTGTAACATTTCACCTATTTTTGTCTATTGGGAGCTGTGGGATAAGTCCCACTTCATCCACATTTAGGACATGTTTTCCCATGTCTGTAGCGCAAATTTAACTTTCCAAGGAAATGACTTCTATGTTAATCACCGATGCCATCCAATACGGGCATTCGAATTTCGTTGTCTCATTTCTCTTGCATCTACAAATGCAAGCTCTTTCCCAACACATGGATCATCTTGTTGGGGATGCCAAGCTTGCATGTTACAGAATGATAATACAGTTCTCCTTGGAGCTTCTTTTTTTTTCTTTTTTCTTTAATGTTGCAATAATATACATGCTGGCTTTTTTATATAAAGTAAGCGCCAGACTTATTTTGGTGAAGGCAATGAAAAGCGTATCGACTAGTGTTTTAAGAGATAAGTAAAGGACATCTAGCCCAGTGGCAGGAGAAGGGTTCAGAATTGAATTGAGATTGTGATCTCCGTTTGATGAGGTGGTTTGCCTTTTCTTTTAATGCTTTGAGTCGCCGGGTGGACTGGTAAAATAATTACAATATTCAAACCGATCTTTGTGCCGCAAATACTGAGAAAATGAACGATACTCATTGGGATTCGAGTGATCTCGTCATGCACGCATTAAAGAAAGGATTAGCTTGCGTGAACATATACAGATTATACAAATGTTGAAAAGTTTGCAGGTAAAAAGGATCAAGGTTTTGAAGTGGGGGTTGTTTTTTAATATTACACCAGGCAGACAGAGATTCGTGAGTCAAGGAATGCCAACCCCACACTACCTCTGCTAGCTTGCCTGTACACACGCACCAACACCAACCTCAAGCAAATCTCCATCTCTTATAAGCTGTGAAACGAGTTTGACTTGCCGAACAGTGAAAAAACTAGTCACTAGATACAAACTAAATTTACAAAGCTCGATGTGTTTCTATATACATATATTTTGAAGTGCCAAATCCTGTTTTAGGGTTTTTATCAGGAAAGGGAAAAAAAATCAAATAATACTTGATTGTTGCACTAAACAAGGCCTGGAAAAATCTTAGTGTTTCAGAAATAATTTTTATTACTAGTTTTTTCAGATGAGAGATACATATAAAAATAAGAGAAATAACAGAGAAAAATTTAAAAATATATATTTGAGTCTACGTGAAAATATTATTATTTTTTATAGGTTCAAATGTGATATCCACCAAGACATTATCGTTGAGCTTTGAATTAAAATAACGACTAGTAAAACCAGAAGAAAACCATCTACTAAGAAACACCATCACAATATCATAGGAAAAATGTATCCATAAGAACCTAAATAAATAATAATTATTATAGTGTGGAAATGATGCATGTCTTTGACATTTGTTAGCTTGTCACTCACCGATCGCAAGAAACACACAACAGCAGACAGCAAAGATAAGAGGCAAAGACACATTCTGCATGTCTGGCGTGGGATCCATCGTATAATCATAAAGAAAAAAAAAATGAAAATGCCACTCATCACCAGATACATCATATAATTTTTGTTAATATAAAATAATAGATTCATTAATAGCTAATCACATGAGGCCAAGGTCAACCATTCATACAATGTGCCGTTTTGATGGCCGAGCCTGAGCTCTTCCTGCGGATAATTCTGTGTACAACTAACAGCCAAATATTTCTTGTCAGCTGTCCAAATTTTCAACCATCGACAATTTCTATCCCTCGATAAAGGGGCTAACAACACCAAGTACATTAATTTAACCTTTGCAAGATAAATACGAGGTAGGCTTCAGTTTTTTCCTTTGTAAAAAGGAGGCTTGAGTTTGACTTTTGGGAAGAAAAATTATTGAAAGAACATATTATTTTTAACATTAATACATTAAAATAATTTTAAAATATAAAAAAATTTATTACTTTTAAAAAAATAAAAATATTTTAATTTTTTAAAAAATATTTTTAAAATATAAAAAAATAAACTATAACTCTTAGAAAACAAGTGTGAAAGGGAACAAAGCATTGATTATGATGAGTCATGTTAGTTTCAATACATCATTTTAACGAGGCAAAGCTGTTTTGATGTTATTTTATAGACCAAGATCCAAGAATTTCCATTGATATGGCTCGCCAGTCAACCCATGAAATCAGATTTCCGACATGGGAATTGGAAGCCTCCAAGCTGTCTTTTTATTGTAAATTAATGAATGTGCATGGTGGAGTGGAACAGAAACTTAGAGCACGTAAAAATATTATTTTAACAATGAGATTTCGAACCAAGTACCAAATAACTTAAATTTGTCTCCTTCTTACAACTGTCAAAAACCAAGCAATTTTTGGTCAACACAACATGTTGTGTTTTGTGAAATTGTTTCTTGGCTACGAGCTTTGAGGCCACTCTTCATCCACTGGAACCCTCTGTTAAAAAGAATTGACTGTATATACTGGTGCTCCGAAACTCCTGTGCTGATCAGGGCCTGTTTCCTCTTGGACTGTATATATACCTTACTCGGTCGAACCTGAGAAATTTAAAAGGTCAACTTGTAATTCCGTGTAAAACACAATTAAAACTTCGATGAGACCAGGATAGTTTATTTTTAATTTTTAGTCAGAAAAAAAAACTTTTGTTTTAATTTTTTATAATTGTCAAGAGTGACGAGATCTTAGATTGGAAAAAAGGAGTCAATTCATTGATCTGCAAGTTAAAAGAAGTCTTGGACGAACCCTAACAGGGATTCCATGGCAGGGGTTATTCTTTTTCTTAATATGCATGGTATATGCCTTGATCACGTTTTGAGTGTCTTGTAAGAGAAGAAACTTGCAAATGGAACCAAATCGGCATCCTTTTTTCTCCTATAAGAACATGACAGACAAGGAAGAAAGCTCAGGGCCTAACCAAAGGATCAATAGTAGAAGGGCCCAGGCCTATAATTATTGGACCCTGGAGACTTTGGTAGACGAGATTTGAAGGCAATGTATGAAGCAGATATGGGCCGCGGGATGGTCCCAAAGGACGTTTTTGCTGGCTCAATGTTATGGGCCTTTCTACTTCAAGGATTTGGTCCTGTTTAGCCCTTTTGAAATTATTGTGCTTCGGCCTTGTAATGCCAAGAAGAAGAATCCCGCTTTCTCTCACTCGTTTTTCAAAACCGGAAACCTGCCCTTAAATCAGATTTTAAAATGTTGACAAGGCCACTAGGCCATTACAGCACCAGTTTCAGGGGTAGCATTCCCATTAGTTTTTAATGGAATATTTATTTTTATGTTTTAAAAATATTTTAATTTTTAAAAAAATTAATATTTTTTTAGTGTTTTTAAATTATTTTAATATATTGATATCAAAAATAATTTTTATAAAATAAAAATATATTATTTTAATATTTTTTCAAATAAAATTACTTTAAAAAATAACCACAACTATATTTTCAAATACCTTTTAAAAATATATTTATAGTTAACCGTTACGAATTGAAGCTTTATTGTGTCTTCTAAGTTGTTAGCGGACAGAAATATTCCTTGTAAATGGCCACAAATGGAATCCATTTTCTTGAATGATTAATCTTTTTTAGTCGGTAGCTCAATTAGATATTTACATTATATTTATAATCAAATCATTTGTAGAATTAAATTTAATTTCACATGTAATTTGAATGCAATTGAGAACCAATTATAATTTTTATATTTGAAATAAAAAACTAAATTATATAACTAAATTCAATAATTTTGTTTGGAATACAAGTGAAATGAATTAAATTAGCAATCTTAACTATTTTATCCTTAAATTATTTTTAAAGAGAAAAAAAAATGCTCGTAACTTATATAAAGTAATAATCCCTTGCTTTTTCTATAAACACCATAAATCTTTAACAACAACTTCTTGTTTTCTTGGACTATTGATCTCTTGTTTGTCTCATCTTTAGCTCAAACTTGCAAAGCTATACTTTCTTTATAAACCAAATATACAACACTACACTTGTAATAACGTTTCTCAGCATCCTCCTCCCTCTAACAATGATTCATTTTTTTCCTTTTTGAACTCGTAAATCTCTTGAAAAATATGGATGTCAATGCCAGTTTAACAACAATTCATGGTTTATATTTAACATAATAATTTTTTTTGGTTTTTTGTAAAGTCCAAGAAATACCCATTTTAAATTATATATTACTCAATAAAACACAGACAAGGCAATTTTAACTCGGTTACCCATCGTAGAGTACTCCATAACTTAGACAAGAAAAGAAAATCATCAAAAGATAGCCCTATAATTAACGGTAATACATGAGGTGCTGAGTTATCAAACAATTAGAATATCTATCATACAGAGCTTGGAATCCATCGGAGAATAGCCTTGGTTTATTCCAGTTGATGCAGCTATCTGATATGGTTGAGCTAGCTAGAGGTGGCAATGGATTTGAAGTTGTTCCAGGAGAAGTTGACTTGTTACCTCGAGAGCACTCCTACTTAACTCGAAAGAAAAGGAAGACTGGAAAGAATATTAAATTGAAACAGCAGAATGTCTATTGTTAATTTAACCATTGTCATTATAATTGAATTCAATTTCAAGTATTCCACACACCCTTTAGATAAGTTTAAACTTTAAACTCTTGATGTTGCTGCGCAAGTCTGATTTTCGTTCCATGGAGACAAGAGCATTGCGAAGAGAATCTATCACTGGAAATCATGGGAAAATAGAACGGAGATGGTTAAATACCAGGGGAAGAGCAAGCTTCTTCGCAAGATTGGTCAGCTCCAGTCTAAATCACGCTTGTTTTACTACCTAATTACAAACCTAAGCGACTGATTCAAACCACTGGAAAAGGACTAAGAACGACAATCTCCCACAGTTTCAAACCTTCATGACTTCAAAGCAAAGGAAACGACGTCCATGTGAATCCCTTTTTATTTTGTTCAAAATCTAATTCAAGATTTTTGTTAAGAAAAATATATATATTGCCCCTCTTCACTCCTCTAAATTACACGACATTGATCCAAGCTTTATTTTAAATTTGTTACTATTATATTCTAAACAATATTACCATAAATATTTATTTTTATTATTATATAATTAAATAAAAAATAATTTTAAACTAAAATCAAATAAAATCCATTATCCAAATCACAAACTTTAGAGTTAAACCATCTTAATTTTTTTTTAAATCAAACTACTACACTTTTTACTATCTATCCTAGTTATATTTGGACACTTCGAATCAAATTAATTTGTTTATATTAATTAAAACTTGAAATTAATAAAAAAAAATAGATTTAAACCAGGTTTAATAATAATATATAAACATTCTTTACCAAAAAAAAAGAAATTGATCCAAAAATAGTTATCACTTATATGCGATAATCTTAAGTCTAACCTCCAATTTATTTTTGCATTTCAAAACTATTTTTAAAAAATATTTAAAAAAAAATTATATTTTTCCTTATTTCAAATTAATATATTTTTTTATGTTTTTAGATCATTTTAATACGCTAATTTTAAAATTAATTTTAAAAAAATAAAAAATATATTATTTTAATATATTTTTAAAAACATTACTTTAAAAAAACAATTACACCTACACTTTTCTTTCATAAGGAATAGGGTTGCAAATGAAACCAAATAGGGATGTCCCTATGCTTTTTATTTCTCCTATAGTGTGTGCGTGAGAGATCCATTCTAATGTATTAAAAGGTCCATTTAATTTTAGTCTCCAGTTGTAGCATTTCTCAATTAAAAAAGAACAAGTCTAAAGGGATATGTCAATTTACTAGTTGTGCAGCTTGTGCTAGCACCATATTTAAAGGCAAAGAAACCCGCTTCCCTCGCTCAGGTTTCAAAATCTAAACGAACCTCCACCATCAGCATGTTTTTTAAATACCCACATCTTGCTGAGCCTCACTATAGCTATGGTTGAAGCTTTGGTGTAGGCTCTTTTGAGCCACCACCAGAGATTTCAAATTTTCTATCACCCACGAAATTAATCCATTTTCTTGGATAGTTAAGCTAATCCATATTACGCTATGTTTAGCTTTATATATATATATATATATATATATATATATATATATATATCTTCCTTGGTCCCTTCCCGCATGAATAAACGGATGCCAGCAAAAATAAAAAGAAAACGTGCACATCAATTAAAGATCACAGAGTACTAGCTGCTCTGCAGGTTCATTCCAGCTAAGAACCTACAGGATGAACCTTGTATATTTAGTTCTTAATCACTCAACACAGCACATCCAGCTAAAGCAACAGAAGATTATGGACTTCATATGAAACTCTGGTGTTAACACACGAAGTAATTTCTGGAACTGTCACCAGAGAATGAAAAGGTTCCCTCACATGTTTGATACCTTACCTTCATGGCACATAGACAGTTAAGTATGCACTCTAAAAAAGGAACAGAACAAAAGTCCATTGGCAATGGACATCAGGTTGCATTAAAAATCACCAGGAGTTGAATGTTATGTGCACCGAGTGCTAAATAACAGTGGTTCATAACTGAGTGCCTTAAACGGAAGTGTAACACCTAACCACAAACCCACATGATGATTCAAACCACAAAAAAAAGACTGAAATGAGACAATCTCCCTCAATTTCAAAACACCGACTCCTGTTAAAGAAAGCCTTTGAGCAGTTCTAATGCATAAAATGGTTCATGGACCGTGTGCAAGTAGTGGTCCCAGGGGCCACCAATGATTGAAACAACATGGTACAAGCAACAATTTCATTCTTGTAATGTCTTCTTGGACAATGAAAGAGTAGAGAACACAAAAGCTTTTCATACTGACTGCCAGGTAAGGCACACATAAGCCATTAGCAAATAAGCATAGTTGTTTTTTCAATCGACCAGTTTTTCATCCACTCAAGTTAACTATTAAGTGTTGGAACCCTAAGAATCCGAGTTATAAAACAACCACTTCACAGATAATTGAGCTTGATGTACCACAAACAGAACACACTGCAAGTTAACATGCCATGACCAGGTGTAGTCATTGCAATCTTTACATATTTTATAAGAGCATATGTGCATCAATCACAGAGCATCATGCTTATTGCAAAGAGTAGGAAATTACTAGCAAAGTAGGGGGCAGCTTCATCTTCAACAATGCCTTGCCATACTCATTGGCAGTACCTGGATCAAAAAGGAAAAGCCCCAAAAAGAGACGTTGTAAGTTACCTTTTTGCTTTTCTCTCAACTAATAAGTAACAAATATATCAAAAGAAAGAAACGAAACGAAAGTGACTTAACCACATCGTAAGATATTCCTCTAGTACAGTCATCTATCAAAAAGCTCCATGAGATACAATGTAAGCTAGATAATGAAACAAGTAAAATAAAAATATCTTATGCGAAGAAAAGCAAAATTAGCCAACTATCACAATGGATCAAAAAATAATTCTGACTATGTGAAATAATTGAAAGATATAGCCCTGCCGAACAAATTCACCACACTGCGGCCAACTTCAATTTGCAAAATGCAAAGCAAGAAAAAGACTGAGGCCTCATTGGCACAAGACAATATCATGCATTCATTCAAACAAATGTGATCGAAGCTTGTTTTTAACAGTGTATTCCTCACCGATACATGACAAAAGTTAACTCAGGAACTATACCCACGATTAACAAGTTTAATGCAAACTAACATCTCTCTACATTTACAGATGACACAAATTGCAAACCCAGTAATCAACGACCAATTTGTCTACACACTCGAGATCAACTCCTGCAACATGGCAAGCTAAAATTCAACCGCACAAAATCCAATTACAAATAACCTAACAGCATGTACTCCTAAAGCACTAAAAAAAAAAAGAGATATTTCAACCACGGCAAACAATCATAAGAAAATTCCACATAAAAAAAAAATCAACATCAGAACCCTAGAGACAGCAAAAAAAAAAGGAAAGGAAAGACGAGAGAAAAATAAATTACATGTTTGTTTTAGTTGTAGTAGAGCTCGAGGCCCATGCCATCATGAATCTCGTAATCCCTGAGGGTAATATGGTCTTTGTAAATGGTGTACCACTTCTGGATCCGGATCTTCTCAGCGCGGGTACCGGTCTGTGCCGCCACGAGCTTCTTGAGGTCACCGATGGTGTCGTCGTCGTTGCACTTCACTCTCACTTTCTTTCCCAAACGGTCGTTCAACACCACCTCCAACATCTTGCAAAAAAACAATTACCAAGCCCTAACCCTAGAGGGTTTTTTTTTTAATTTGCACAACAAGAAAGCGAAACTGAATGGAAGATGATATTTGATGTGTTTGGCCTTTTATTAATAGGAAATTTCATTAACCGCCTTGGGCTGATTTCCGCGCTGACTGGAAAACGATGTCATTTATTATGAATTTTAACCGCCTTTAATTCTCATGTCGGGCCGGGCCGGGGAGTGCTTTGTGTAATTGTAAATTGGATCTCTTTAGTGGGCTTTAATTAACGCTGAGTCTTGGAACTGGGCTCTTAGCTTCTTTTTATTTTGTTTTTCTGATCGGTAGCGAAAAAATGGATGTCATGTGAAAGAATGAACAAAAAGTGAGATGTAATTGCACCATGTTGATGTTTTTTTTTAATAGTGTAAATATAATATTTTTATATATGCAATCAAAAAAATTATTTAATAAAATAAATTATATTTTAATATATTTGATAGTAATATAGTTATTTATTCATAGTAGCTAACTAATACAACTCCAATCAAAACTTTTTTTATTATTAAAATATATTAAAGAGCCTTTTAGCTCTTTTGATAGCATAGTTATTAAACCCGGCCCGGGGGTTGACCCGGCCAAGGGGCCGGGTCTCGAGTTTCATGGGTCAACCCGGGTTGACCCGGATTAACCCGTAATAATTTAAAAAAAATTAATATTTCATATGAAAAAATTCATGTAAATATAGATTATATATATTATAAATAATCAAGTTTAAAATAATATTTTAAAAAGTTTTTTATCCCACGTTAAAAAGATATTATGTTAAGCTTTTAAGTTGAAGTATTTTAAGTTGAATTATATTTTTTTTATGTGGGATTTGAAACCCGTTAGTATATATACTCTATGTTCCCAAGGAAAAAATCATGTTTTTTCAATGTGGGATAAAAAACCTTTTGGTTTAAATACTTCAACTTAAAGGGATAACATAGTATCTTTTCAATGTGGGATTTAAAGCCCTTTTATATATATACTCTATGTTCCCATGAAAAAAGTTATGTTTTTTCAATGTGGGATTTGAAACCCATTAGTATATATACTCTATGTTCCCAAGGATTTCAATGTGGGATTTGAAGCCCTTTCATATATATACTCTATGTTCCCATGAAAAAAGTTATGTTTTTTCAATGTGGGATTTGAAACCCATTAGTATATATACTCTATGTTCCCAATGAAAAAATCATGTTTTTTCAATGTGGGATAAAAAACCTTTTGGTTTAAATACTTCAACTTAAAGGGATAACATAATATCTTTTCAATGTGGGATTTGAAGCCCTTTCATATATATACTTTATGTTCCCATGAAAAAAGTTATATTTTTTCGACGTGGGATTTGAAACCCTTTAGTATATATACTCTATGTTCCTAAAGAAAAAATCATGTTTTTTCAATGTGGGATAAAAAACATTTTGGTTTCAAAAACATAACTTTTTTCATGGGAACATGGAGTATATATATGAAAAGGCTTCAAATCCCGCATTGAAAAGATACTATATTATCCCTTTAAGTTGAAGTATTTAAACCAAAAGGTTTTTTATTCCACATTGGAAAAACATGATTTTTTCCTTGGGAACATAGAGTATATATACTAATGGGTTTCAAATCCCACATTGAAAAAACATAACTTTTTTCATGGGAACATAGAGTATATATATGAAAGGGCTTCAAATCTCACATTGAAATCCTTGGGAACATAGAGTATATATACTAAAGGGTTTCAAATCCCACATTGAAAAAACATAACTTTTTTCATGGGAACATAGAGTATATATATGAAAGGGCTTCAAATCCCACATTTAAAAGATACTATGTTATCCTTTTAAGTTGAAGTATTTAAACCAAAAGGTTTTTTTATCCCACATTGAAAAAACATGATTTTTTCCTTGGGAACATAGAGTATATATACTAATGGGTTTTAAATCCCACATTGAAAAAATATAATTTTTTTCATATGAACATAGAGTATATATATGAAAGGGCTTCAAACCCCACATTGAAATGATACTATGTTATCATTTTAAGTTGAAATATTTAAACCAAATTTTTTTTTATCCCAAATTTTTTTTTAAAAAAAAAACCCGGGTCTCGTCCGGGTTTGCCCGGGTCACCCGGGTCCCGGGTCGACCCGCCGGGTTGCCCGGGCTGTTGCCACAGCCGGTCTTTTATTAAACCCGAACCGGTCCAGCCACCGGGTCGACCCGCCGGGCCGGGCCGGGTTTAATAACTATGTTTGATAGTAATAACTCTTTAACTTAGAAATGTTATTTTAGCTCTTTTATAAAATTGAGGGATGGAAACCAGAAAAATTTCTCCTTTTCTTTTAGCTTTTCTTTCTGCTCTTCTCTTTGAGATGACCTAACAGTTAGTCACATATCACTAGGATACTATCTATTTAATTGGTGTTTTATGCATATAATTTTTTTATAACTAAAAAAAAATATTCATGCTTTTTTAGCACCTTTTTTTATATAAAAGTCCAAGATATAAATAAAAAATATTACTTGTACATTTAGTTAATAACTATTTGTGTCAGTAAATGAAAAAATAATGACAGTGATAACTAAATACAAAACTAGAAAAATCTAAAGATAAATGTAAATTAATATTTTTTATTTCACAACACAATATATTTACCCAATTGTATTTAATGATTTTGTTATAAAAAAATATTTCTTCATTTAATTAGGTGATAAAAAATTTAACACGTGTATTAAATCGATGAGATAAAATTAAAGGGTAAAAAAAAAATATTATGTAATATTGTACATGTTATTAAAATAATATATCATTTCATGTAAAAAAACAAATGATATAGATGTTGACATGGTATTTGATTTCAAAATACAAGTCATAAACTTAATTGTGTCTAACATCATTGTTTACTGAAACCAATATTTTTATCTAATAAAACAATATTGAAAAAAACATGCATACGAAGGTGATTTGATAAGATTCAAAAGGATAAAAAAAAAAAAAACAAGCTAGGTTGCATAGAAATAATGCCTCTTAAGATCACGAGGAAAAAAAAAACTTGGGAAGTATAGTAAAATTAAATTATATTTTTATTTAAAAATATCATGGAAATCTATAGAAGCTAGAAAAAAACATTTTTTTAACAAAAACTCAACATTGAATTATAAAGTTTGAAGGAAAAAAAAAAGGCTGGAGAAAAATCAATGGACTAAAAAAATGGATTCATGCACGTGCATCTTGAATAAGTGGTCCGTGTGCCTAGGCTTGAAAGAAGTTAAGTAAACAATCTAAAAAACTAAAGAAAATAAGTATTAATTTATGTTTAAATTAAAATCTATTCAACAAATCACATGTTAAAGAAAGTATCAGCTAATAAAAAAAAGTTTGAATAGATGAGAAAACAAAAAAAATAATGTGCTGCTCAAATATAAAAAAAATCGTGTGCTGCTTAAGCTAGAAAGCCATGCTCACTCGCCTTATCTATTTTAAAAAGGGCTAGTGCATGTAGGCCATTTTTTTATCTGGTAATGGGATGGACATCATGTATTTTGTTTTATAATGTTTTGAAAAAAAAAATTGGCGATGCGTCGCCTGCTTGGGTCAACGACACGTCGCCTGCTTCCTTTTGGATCTCACCTATTATGATGGTTGATAGATCAAGATCTGTGATTTTTTTTTTTTTTAGAAAACCCATTTTGTAACTCATCTGTTTTACCCATAACACTAATGAAAAAACTCTAGACACCTTGAAAAAACCTTTGCATGACCTTGAACAAACTCATGGATACAAAATTAATTAAAAATAAAAATTCAAACTTGAATATATCGTCTCTTATAAAGCTAAGGTCAAATAATAAATGTGATAAACTTTCACAGTCAAATAAAACTCATTAATATTAAAATCATCATTTTTAAAAAAAAAAATCGGTGTTAAACGATATTTATTTTGTCCTGACACTAGAATCCAACTACTCTCCTTTTTGTTTCTCAAGCCAATGACTAAAAAATAAATAAAATAAAGTTTTGGACTAGATTGATTTCTCAAAAAATTAAAGGGCCGGAAATTTATAATTGAAAACGTATGAAAACCAAAATGAACTTGCTGCGTCATTTTAAAAATCGCCAACCATTGACTCGTCTTTTTTTCACTTTAACCCCCTTTCCTTCATTTTTTTTTCCTATGCTCGATAAATTTAAAGCAACTGGGTTTAGCTTTGCCCCAAAAGGATGCAGTTAGTAAAAAAACGTTCATGGAACAAAAATAAAAAATAAAAGAAAAAATTGCCATAACAAATCCATGGTGAAACGTGTCTACGATTACAGTGTTTTTCCCTCGTAGAATTGAGTTTTTTATAACATGGTTATAAAACTTTTATTGGCTGGAGGAGTCCATTTTAGAGTTTTATTTTAAACCATATATATTTTTTTAACTAAAAAGATATAATCACGAATTTTTTTTTTAGATTAAATAGTTCGATTCATAAGTTAACTTGAAGAATTCATGATTTAGACTTGGCCATGATGAGTGTAAATATATGACAAGGTTCATCTAGCAAAAAATGACTAGATAAAGTTGAAAGATTATTAGATGATCTAGAAAATTTTTATGCCATAGATCTTTTGACGTGCCATGATCATTTAAAAGTTAAGAATATGATAAAGACTATCTTCAAATTTAAACGAATTTTACAATACCTCTTTTTATATCCAGAATATTCATAATATTTTTGAATCACTCCAAGGATTTTTGGGGTATATATACTAATTATTTGGCTCACTTTTCGGATAATTTTTGTTGGCAACAAATAAATAAACATGCAAGCTTAAAAAATATTTCTGAATTATAATTATAAATAAAAAAAGTCTATGTATATATTTAATTAAATACAATGAGAATCATATGTGATAATAAATGCAAAAAATAAACAAAATATTAACATGTCTATTTAACTCATCTTGCTGCAAATCGGATAATTTCTTTACAATATGAGAGAATTAATATATAGATGTTATAAATATTTTTTATATTAAATGAAAAATATAACCTTAAATAAAAAAGTTGATACTTACATATATTAAAATACAATTAAAATTATACATGCTTGTAAAAATATGTAAGTTTTTGAGCTAGTTTTTGACATGGCAAAAGTGGAACAATGTTTTAATTGCCAGAGTGAAATAACATTTTCTTACCTTTTATTTTATTTTCTAAAAAAGTACAAAGAAAAAAAATATAAAATAAATTACAAAATAATAAAAATAAGAATAAAATGAATGATATGAATAGGTCAGGTATAAAGTGATAAATATTCAAAGTGTAAAAAATAAAAAATAATTTTTTTTCCAAAAAAGCTCAAGGAAAAAAGAAGAAGGAAAAACTAAAAAATATATATATTTTTAAAAAATATATGGTTATAAATAGGCTAGTTATAAAATAATAAAAATGCAAAGTATAAAGAGAAAAAAAATATAAGAAAAACTTGTTATCTAAAAAGAAAACTCTAAAAATTATAATTTTGTTAACACTGCCATAAAAAAATCAACAAAAATTATAATTATGTCATCACTATATAAAAAAACACCATTTTTTTTTATACATGTACAATAAAATAATATTTCTGGAATTCATATTTTTTCCACTTCGCAAACACTTTCACTAACTTATTAATGATCAAAGGATTGTTTTGAAATGTATTTGAAATTGTGTTTTTGAAATTTGAAATTTGTTTTTTGTTTAAAATTATTTTTTAATTTTTTTAATATAATGATATTAAAATAAAAATATATTATTTTAATATATTTTTAAATAAAAAATATTTTAAAAAATAATTATTATTGTCATGTGCGTTTACAAAGGATGATCAATTCTTCTTAAAAGCCCAATCGAAAATTTACTAAACTAGAGTGGTGTTTTCGCAAATCTACCCACCAAAAAATACACCCGACAACAGAGGGTATAAAACTCGAATATACTAGAGGACAAGCACGTGACATCTCTTCACTGGTAAGTGGTAACAAAACTCCTCCGCAGCCAACACGTGTGGAAGCTAGGCTGTGAGCATCCGCGGGATATAAAAATCCCATAAAGCACCTAATATTTTCATAATTCTCTCCGTCTACTAACTCTACCCATCCTCTGTCTTAACCACCATATCAGCGTCGCCGTCAGTAACCGTCAAATAAAATGGCAGGTACGTTGAATTGAATACCAAGCTGAATACATTTTTATAACCTAATCTTTGATCGAATTCAAGTAATTACAGAAACAGAATCGAATTTTATAACCTAATCTTGACGCTACCAGCACAGTGACCAAGCTGAATACATTTTTTTTTTACTAATTATTATAGCAATTTAATTTAATTTTTTGTTTTGAAATTTGCTGGGTTGTGGTGGGTGCAGCGATTGTTGTAAATGTAATTGTAGCAAAGAATAGGCAGTTGGGGACCAATGAATACTACTCCCACCAAAGTGGTAGGGACTGCTGTTCCGCGGCGGCGGCCCCTTATAACCACTACCGCAACTTGCTTCCTTTTCATGGAGGGAAGAATTTATTGGCATGGAGGAGTGGCATATTTTCCATGCATTTACCAAAATACCAGACTGCTTTTGTTAAACGACCACCTATTTACCACTGCAATGGTCTGTTCTAGACTCTCCTTTTTCCACGTTGATTGATAATTGCATTTTAAAACACTCGTTCTCTATGTATCAGCACGCTTTGGGTTTCTGTTTGCGACGACAGATTTGGTTGCCATAACAACTCTAATTTCGCAAAAAAATTTGACTTTTTTGCAGCTGCTTCATCTACGACCGCGTTGCCATATCTCGATAAGGTTGATTTTATGAAGCTTCAAAATGGCAGGTGAGGATTTTCTGTGGTTATAGGTATAATCCAGAATTATTTGGCAGCAGGAATTATTTATTTTCTGTTTGGGTTTCAAAAGTGTTGCCCTTTCTTTTATGGATGTCCCAACAATCCTATCAACTGAAAGTCAACGCATGATTGAAAAAATAATCACCCAGAATTACCTGTGATTTATGCTTGGAAGTTGGAACTAAGCTAATGTTAGCGTTGATTGTAAGTGGTGTAACTCCGAGGTCGTGTTTCTTTTATTCCCCAATGGGAACATAGTGATATTCGAGGTGTGGCTGTTCCTGGGGTCGAGGGAGAACCTGTTACCCTCACTGAACCAGTTACGGAAGCAATAGCAGCAGCCTTTTCTGCCTGGTTATCGGAAAAGAAAAAAGTTGATGCATCCAAACCTCTGAAGGTGTCTGTAGGTCACGATTCCCGCATATCTGCACAGGTGTTGCAGGTAGTTCTTTTTCCTGTTGTACATAAATCTTTTGGCTACCTGAAACCATCTGCAAACAACTTTTAAGTCCTTTCCCCCCCTCATTTCTGGTTGATCAACTGTTCTGTGAGTCTTTTCAAGCTCATATAATGCTCGTGTCATCAGCATACTGACACATGGTTATATTAGTTTGGCCGCTGGACCATCAATTAGACTATTACTAGGTAACTGATGGTCCAACAAAGAGGACCACGTTTTCTTCTGATCTGATCTATCAAGTTTGTTTTGGCTTGGAAATTGATGTTTAGTTGTTTACACTTTTCACTATTGACTCTGTCTCTCTTCTTTTCCTGTGAAAAATTGTAGCAACTAACTTTACCAGTTTTATCAAAAATGTCATTCAAACTTTAAGGAATATAATCATTTGGAAAGAGTGCTAATCTCAATACATCTACTGTGCAGTGTTAGAGCTTTTATGTCTTGGAATTTCCTCATCTACTAATATCATAAATAACTGAGGTTTAATCTTTAACTTCCAGGATGCGGTTACTCGAGGTATTGCCAGTGCAGGCCTGGATGTTGTTCAATATGGGTGGGTTTATGATTTCTCATCTTGGTTTGATTTTCTAACAATTGTCAATTGTATACATCTCACTGTCCATACCCTTCTTTTAGATATTTTAAACTCAATGTTATTGGGCCAAAAATCTCCAGCTAGTGGCCATTAAAATTTCATGGTTGGAGCGTTCTCTCTTTGGCTGGATCTTGTGATGACCTTTTCAGGGAACAACTTATATGACACTTTCTCCTATTGGAAGATCATGAAGGATCTCAGCATAAATTGTGGGTTTCTACACAAGTTAAAAAATGGTTGTTTTTTCTATGATGTGTACTTTCCACCGATTGAATGTATGATCCAGTGACCTCATGAGATCAATGGATCAGTGGCTGAGAAATGTTTAACCGTCATTCCTTCATGATTTGTTCTTAACTTTTGTAACATCTTACCTTTTGCAGATTGGCATCCACCCCTGCAATGTTTAATAGCGCACTAACCGAAGATGAGGCATTTTTATGTCCAGTTGATGGGGCTATAATGATAACAGGTAACTGGTTGATTTTCTGTTAGACCACGTTGGCCTACTATAATTGTGGGATTTGGAAATGGTGCCTCATAATGGTTGCCACTTTCATTGCTTGAACTTTTGTGTAAACACTGCGTTACTTTAGATCATCTTAGTAGACTTACTGACTAGCTTACATCTAATCAAATTTTTGGTTCATGTTATTGTCCAAATAGCTAGTCATCTTCCTTACAACAGGAACGGGTTCAAATTCTTCACAAATGCTGGAGGGCTTGGGAAGGCTGACATTAAAAACATTTTAGAGCGTGCTGTGGACATATATAATAGTTTTACAGATGAAGGTTTAATGAAATCAAAAAGGAAAGCTTCTGAATCCTTAAAAAGAGTTGATTACATGACTGTGTATACATCTGATCTTGTGAAGGCAGTCCGCAAAGCTGCAGGAAATATAGGTAAATGCTCCAAAACAGTTGTCATAATAAATTGTATTCAGGGATTAATTTCTGTTACCCATGGTTTGATACGTGAATGGGTGAATTTGGGTATGCTACCGTCATAGTCCATTAAATATTTTCATTTTGCTCCATTAGGAGACCCCCTGGTCTTGGTCCACATAATAGGTAATTGTCGTCTGTCTTCCTCTAACCCTACCTACTCATTTTAGGATTTGAACCTAATTCTAAAAATCCCAAGTTTAATCACTGGGTTGGTCCTTGGGAGTCTTTTGTTTGTAAAAAATATTTTGCATTTTTATGGAGATGTTTTACATGGGGATATTTACTTCAATGTTACTAGTACTTGTTTTATTGAGTTTTTGCATGTTAAGGTGGTGTGATCCCTTTTGCTAGCTGTTGATTGGAAATTGTTGAACTTTTAGAGAAGCCACTGGCGGGATTCCATATTGTTGTTGATGCGGGAAATGGAGCAGGAGGATTTTTTGCTGTAAGTCATATTGTGATTTATTTGGCTTTCTTTTATTTATATAAAACTTTATTGTACTTGTCTGTAGCAAAATCTATACTTGATGTCCCTTTAATGCTTCCAAGTAATAAACTTTCTGAACACCACTGCCTCCACCAGCACTTAACCAAGTTTCTTAAATTTTCGTAGTCGAGACTTGGGAGACACAATCAACAACATATCTGCAGTTATTTTGCTAAAGAACTTCCTTCCATTTCTATCACTCAACCATTTCATCACCTTGTCTTCTAATATGTTAATGTTTCAAATGTTTTTTTCAGGAAAAAGTTCTTCAGCCTCTGGGAGCTATCACTACTGGCAGCCAGTTCTTGGAACCAGATGGTAATGTTGATATTAGAAATTTTCAATGACTTTTGCTATGTGTTTTCTTTACATGCTAAAGTAGGTTTTCAAAATAGGTATGTTTCCAAATCATATCCCTAATCCAGAGGACAAGACAGCAATGAAAGCTATCACCCAGGCAGTCCTTGAGAACAAGGCTGATTTGGGGATCATATTTGATACTGATGTTGACAGGTGTTCATCATCCCAATCTGTGCAATCATATAGCACATTCATTTATCAGTTCTTTTTAATGTATAATCATTTCTTGTAGATCTGCTGCTGTGGATTCCACTGCTCGTGAGTTCAACCGGAATCGGCTGATTGCCTTGATGTCTGCCATTGTTCTAGAGGAAGTAAGATCTTCGTACTTCAGTTGTATCAAGTGCCACCGTTAAAGTACATGACTTCTGTTCCATTGCTCTTTTCCCTGTAAATTCATTACCAATTTGGCCCGCTCTGTTTTCCATTTAGCATCCAGGAACAACTATTGTTACAGACAGTGTGACTTCCGATAGCCTTACAACATTTATTGAAAATAAACTTGGTATGCAGAAAACCAAAATGGCATATTGTTTATTCCCTGTATATGAATGCGCTTGTAACCTGCCAGTCTTTTTTAGGGGGAAAGCACCATCGATTCAAAAGAGGCTATAAAAATGTCATCGATGAGGCTGTTCGTTTGGTAAGTTGAGATTCTGATTTGTCTTTTACTTGCTGAGTTTGGAGACAGCTTACAGAAGCAAGAAACCAAATAGGGAAATGTGCATATGCAAGCTTGATCCTTGTGCCCTGTATTGGGGTAGATTGTTGGACTAGTAGTAATAATGCTGGCTGGATGAAATTTCTAACCAAATGGGATTTGATTTTGGTATTTCTGAAGGTTGGATGCAAATCAATATGAAAGTTTCCTTGAGGAAATTGTCATTGAATGATAAACCTTATATACAATGTGACTGAATTTGTTTAGGGGTATTTTTTATTTGCTTTTTGTGTGAAATGCAAATCAATATGAAGGTTGGATGCAAATCATTTTTAGCGCCTCATCATATGTTGCGAGTCCCTATTACATCGACTTGAACAGGTCTAGGATCTTGTTGTCTATAATTTAGAATTTTAATGACTTTTCCTTTGTTGATTTTTTTATTTAACATCTTTCAACACCAAGCATTTCTTGTTCCCTCTTTGGTATTAGAGGGCTTCAGTGCTATTATATCACAATTTGGATGATCTACTTTTCTGTAGCTCTTGCTTTATGAATTCTCAAACAAATGCAATGACATTGCTCGCAGAACTCTGTTGGTGAGGAATCACATCTGGCTATTGAAACCAGTGGCCATGGAGCTCTCAAGGAAAACCACTGGCTTGATGATGGAGCATACCTCATGGTAGGCATTATATGAAACAGAGCAAGGGTCAAGCTGTTTTAGCTTATTGCATTATCAATTTATCGGCTTTCTTGTTTACCATTTTCTGTTTGTACATGCAGGTTAAAGTTCTAAATAAACTGGCTTCAGCCAGAGCTTCTGGTATTGCTGGAGGCAGCAAAGTTTTGACTGATCTGGTAGAGGGTCTCCAGGAACCAGGAGTTGCTGTGGAATTGAGACTGAAAATCGATCAGAATCATCCAGATCTTAAAGGAGGGTATGGCTCTCTGTCTGGTCTGTCACATTTTTATATTATTTTGCTGTAGTATAACTAATCACTTTGAACATCCAGATCTTTCCGAGAATATGGAGAGGCAGTGCTGAAACTTTTGGAGAACCATGTAGAGTCAGATCCAAAGCTTCAGAAAGCTCCTGTTAATTATGAAGGGGTGAGTTTGACACAGATAAATATTATGTAGGCTGCATTAGTACTTGTAACTTTAGTGGTTTGATGGCTAGTGCCATGCTCTCGAGACATCACAATAAATTTTCTCCCATCGTTGTTCCCCTTTTCCTTAACTTAAACAGGTTCGAGTTTCTGGTTTTGGTGGGTGGTTCCTTCTTAGACTCTCACTTCATGATCCTGTTCTTCCCCTTAACATTGAGGTATAAAATTTGCTTTCAGTTTCTGCATGAACTGCCATTATTATCTCAATATATAGCAACTAAGAGTAATGGTGTCTTCAGGCATCTAGCCATGAAGATGCGGTGAAGCTTGGACTTGCTGTGGCTTCTGCTGTCAAGAAGTTCCCTGCTTTGGATACTTCTGCAGTGGATAAATTTCTCCGAACGCCATGAGTTGAGTTTTCAGTTGCGGCCCTTTCAGTTTCCATGCGCAATCCTGTTTGTTGAATTCGGCATCCCTCTAGTGTGGCTTATTGGCAGTGAAGCCAGGGTGCTCTGGAGAGTGTTTCTCGTTAAATCTGATTTTGCTGATGAATATAGAATGCCAAGCTCCACATGTTGTGTAAGAACTAAAAGTATCCACGTTTAAATTTGTAGAGATACTAATTACAGAATAAACGAACAATAACAATAAATAGCATTATGTGCTTGAGTCTTTGTCAATAACAATAAATTGCAGTTTTACTATCCAAGTTCATATGCTTTTCCTCAATTATGTTATGTTGGCCAGCTACGCGCTACCTCGTGCATCAAGAGTAACAATGGTCTCTCTCTCAATTTTTCCTTTCGTCTACTGGATGGGATCATATTCATACCATGTTTGTTTCTGTAAAGTTTTGAGAGCCCTTAAATTAAGTTGGTGTCAAACAAATTTTAGTGATCGCGTGATTGAATTGAAGAAGCAGAAGCAGAAGCAGCAAGAAATAAAATAGATTTGAAACATCAAGGGGCAGAAGTAGCAAGTAAATCATCTTATCTAAATCCCTTGAGCCTTACAAAAATGTCATCTATCACACAAACAGGCACAGGGTACATCACAGGCATCACTCTGTATAAAAATATGTGATTAAAGAGAGATTAAATAAAGGACAGTTTTGAAATAAATTTTTGTACAGAAATGTTTTCTTTGTCCTCATTGTCTTCTATCCTGAAATAATAATTTGTATCTTTTTTCTCGAAATAGTAACCAGACATTACCTTGATGATATATACATACATAGATTATATGATGCAATTTTCAAATTTTCCTACAAGGTTTTACCTTGTCAATTCTTCGTGTGCTCCTAAAAATTCTATGTTGTGATTGGGGTGTTTAGAAGCTTCATCATGAAGTTGAATTTGATATCTGGAGAGATCTTGGGGTGCGGCCAGTTTGCACCTTCTGGTACCTTGATTCTTTTGAAACCCTGCCCCTTGTACAGTTTGGTGGCTCCAGGATTATTCGAATCACAGTGCAAAGCAATGGAACGGCAGCCCCAGTTCCTAGCTTGAGCCTCTGCCTTTGCTACGAGCCTTTTACCTATCCCCTTCTGGCGAAATCTCTCCCGGACAGCAACATTCGATATATATGCAATTCCAGTCCTTTGGCAGAAACATATATCACATTTGTAGGAATAAAATTTCAGAAACTAAACGCAACTGAACTAGTGTAGGCAAAAGAAGCTTGTAAAAGAATTAAGTGCACGTATGGAATAAAAGAACATTCAAAATATAAACGATCACTTCTTTGTTTATCAGAGCATTTGTGTTAGGATTGACCTTCCTTATTATATCTTGTTTCAACATCAACATGGACTGGTCAACACAGATTGTCCAAAAGTATTTCTTCCAGACACGATCCATCCAAAATATAGATTGATGGACAACAACTTTTCAGTAGTTAATTCTCTTTGATAGCTACGATAACAAACACACCGTGCTGGTTTATTGGCCCACTAAAAGAGTTTCATTCAAATCTACTCAAAACCAATTGCATGCTAGATTGCAATGCAAAGTTTACATGATCACAAAGATCTAAATGTCATAAGAGCAAACCAAACTTACCTTCTCTGCCTGAGCGGGCCTTTCCTTGGGAGAAAATCAGCAACAGTGTCCACGGTCAATATCCCAGCAATATAGCCTCGATTAAGACTGAAATTCCCATCAGAACCTCCAAATTTGAAATCTTCACTTCCAATATAGAAAGTATGATCACCTGTGCTACCAATGACAGCAACCAGACAAGTTCTTCTGCAGCCATTTGGTATAGTGAATCCTGATAGCATTGCTACCAGCCTGTCAACCCTTAGCACAAAATGTAGAGGGAAAGAATAATCAGGAAAGAAGGAACTGCAGTGAGTCTCAGCCACTTCCCAGCTATCTTCTAATCTTGCTTCCCTTACAACTATCCCTGTAGATACAGTAGGGAACAATTCAACCACTTGACTCGCTCTGCTGCATAGTCCTACACTCAAAGACCAGAATAATCCAAATAAATTTTAATATCCTAACTATTCATCTGAGTAAAGTACAGATAGATAAGCTAAATACTTCTCTCCCTCCGTGTACCTTTGTTTAGATATCAAGATTCAAGAAACATAGCAGAAAGCAGAATAAACAGGAATAGATTCTTCTACGCAAGCAAGTGAAAAGGGATTGATAATAAATAACCACATTCTACCATATATTTTTTTTACGGTCTTGCTAGCTTGAAAGGAAGGATTCTTGTTTTCATAAAGCTGTTATGATCTTTTGCATTCATAGGGAATCCCATCAAGCCTTTGTTTACCAAATGGAGGTAGCCTTCCCTTGCCGAGCCCTTCCCAAATCTACTGTGAGCAGGATTCAATCCCAGATCGCTTGTTATCATGCCAAGTGACTTTACTAGCTAAATTAGCTAACATTGACGGTTGCTATAATGTTCCTGGAGCCGATGCATTGCAACATATCTAACTCCAGTTTTTACCAATTCTGAGATTTTGCCTGCCCCGTTCACTTTCTGAAGAATGAGGGTGTGAACACGGATGGTTTGAAATCGAGCAATTTCTATACCGCACACTATGCAAGAAGGTGATTCTCCTTGTTTGTGACAAGTACATCAAAATCCTTTTCAAGTCGAAGTCAAGTCCAAATTTAAGAATCAAGATATCGTTAAAAAACGACAACGATTCGGTTAGTCAGCTATATCTTTGACTACAAATCAACAGTGAAACAACAGCACAATAAAGCATGGATACAATAGAATCGTACATATAAGGAAAGAAAACCCGCAAAAGATAATCTACAGAAACTTCGAATCCAACAAGATATGAATGAAAAGCTCTAAAGGGTAAGGTGAATTTTGAAGTAGGTAGGTAGGAACGTACCTGTTGTGGGGAGAGAGTATTGATGATGAGAAACCCTTGTAGAAGGAGAAAAAAAAGATTGTTTCTTGAAATTGAAATTAAGAAGGTTGTTGTTTATAGATGTGGGAGATACTGAGAATCCCAGCTGTATGGACCGCATTTCTTGTGGAAACCGACAGGCGAGATTCTATCTCGTCTCTCCTCCGTGGAAATGGAGATTCTTTCTGGTTTTCGTTTTGGTTCAGTTAAACATCGTAATGTAAGGAACGTTTCTAGCGTAGTAACTAGCAAAATGTAATATATAATACACACGTGACACGTGTTTTTGTTTGTTTGTTTTTCCCCACACTTTCTGGTTTCTTCGCTCCATGTAATGGAATGTAGATTTTACTAGTTTCCTTGCACGCGATATGAGTCGGATTAAAATTTTGATGAATCTGAAAAAATGATTAGACTATGGAGAATCTTTTTGGTGTTTTTATTAAATTCAGCATGAGAGGTTAAATTTATAAACTCTTGATTTATTTTTTTACTTTACATGAATTTCAAATTAAATTATATAAAATTTATCATGATATATCTGAGTCGATTTAATAAATCTATAAAATTAAAAAAAATATACTAGATTAGTCTAGATTTTATAATTTTAACCCGTTAAACTTATAACGTAGATCAAGAACTCTACTAGATTTAATAATATGATAACAAAAATAAATATTTGTAAAATTGAGTATTAATTAAAAGCCAGAATATTTGTTTGAAATTACAATAACTTTATAAAAAACATACCAAAATAAATCATAAATACTAATTTAAAATTAACCAAATATTAAAAGAAAAAAGTTGAGAGATGAGATTTAAAAATAGAAAGAAAATTATTTGGTATTTTTATTAAACCCACCAACATACCATCTATGAAATATTTTGATCCAACTCTTTACCTGACCCGGGTTTAGAATTATACGTTATAAAGCATGGTTTGACTTTGAAACAAATCTGAAGATATCATTTTTTTTAATATCAAGATAATAATATATTGCATTAACCTGAGCTTTGCGACTCAGGGGATATTTGAGAATATGATAGTTGTTATGTTTTTAAAGTGTTATTTGCACAGAAATGCATCAAAATAATATTTTTTAAATATTATTTTTGACATTAACTTAATAGATTATTATAACTAATTCAAAACTAATAAAAATAATGAAAGATAATTTTTTTTAAAAAAAGAAATGTATAATTAGAAAAAATAGATAAACTGAAAAAAACAATAACATGTTAGACGCTGGTTGAGACTAGTTGGTCCTTCATTGTTTAAAATATGTTTGTTTAAAATTGCAACCAATTCATTGTCCATGTTAACAGTGACGACCATTTAGTTATTCGATGAGATTGGAAGGTACTTTTTTTTTTTTAAGAAAAAGAAAACATGTGGGCATTGACAAGAGATCATTTGAAATTGTTGTTATACTTGTATTTAAAAAAAATAGTATTTTTTTTATTAAAAATTAATTTATTATATGTTTTGGATTGTTTTAATGTATTTATTTTTAAAATAAAAAAAATTATTTTGATATATTTTGGTATGAAAAACACTTTAAAAAACAAACATAATTATACTACCAAATAAATTCTAAATAGATGTTACCTGTTGACGTGAACAATTGCCAGTTTGACCACCATTTAAAGATTTTTTATTTTATTATATATTTGTTAATTTTCAGTGCTAACAAATTTTTTAAAAGAACCAAACAAAAAAAACTATTAAATTTAGCTCAGCACACTAGGTTAATTTAGTGACCTCTATTTTTATTTGGACATGGCTTTGTTATTGTCTCGTAATTTGATTAATTTTTACGTGAATTTTAGAGAATTTTAGAAAATTAAAATAATATTATTTTAAATAAAATAATTTACCAAGTTAATCAATAGTCTATAAATTAATTTGATAATTTAATGACTCGATGTCTCAATAAAATTAAACCCTGAATAAAGCTGCGAGTGTTTTGAAATATAGTAGTTTATTTTCACTACAAGGATGATTCTTGAATTGAAGGACGAGCATTTAGTTATACACCAAACTTCTAATTTAGTTTGTACTTGTTAATATGATATTTTTTTAAAAAGCATTTTCTAATTAAAAATACAATAAAATAAATTTTATTTTTTTAAAATATTAATTTAATATATTTCGTATAATTTCTTTTAAAAAAGTAAATCAAACACAAACGAGGCGTCGGTGGTGTTACCGTCACGAAAATGCTTAGCATCATGTGATCACTCCACCTGGGTATATATTTTTTCCCGTAAATAACCCTTTCGCGCCAACTTTCGCATGTAAAAACATCCGCCTCATAACACGTACGCGTTTTCCGTTGTCCTCTCCACTTCGGTCGAGAGAATACGAACCAAACAGATCCTGAATTCCTCATTTTGTTGACGAACTCAACTCAGAAGACTGCTTGTTCCCATTCTGTTATTAACATTTTGACGGTAGTTTTGAGCTCGTTTTCGCATTTATTTATTACTACGTACCAGCATAAACATTATAACTACAGTACCAGTTGTTTTTTTAAAAGTATTTTTTATTAAAAAATATTTTAAAAAAATATTTTTTAATTTTTAAAATTTATTTTTGATACTACCATATAAAAAAATTTAAATTTTTTAAATAATAATTTAAAACAAATTATTTTTTATAAAAATACTTTAAATCCACAAAAATAAACAGGTCTCAACGAGTCTTTCTTGGAGATGGGTTATTATTACATATGAACAGATTAGCTTGTCCTACATGAATGATGGGCCAATCAGCGTTCAATCTCATCCAGCCCATTCCGGTCCAGAAATCTTACCTCCGGCCCACTATGAAATCCCAATATTATAATTTATACTTAGAGAGCTTGTTTGGCACTGTGGTTGCGGTTGCTTTTCAAATAGCTTTTCGTGCCAAAATACATGCCAATGATATTTTTTGATTTTTTAAAAATTATTTTTGACATCAACACATCAAAATGATTTGAAAACACTAAAAACATATTAATTTGAAATTAATAAAAAAATAAAAAATTTTTAAATTTTTTTAAAAATACTTTTAAAACGCGAAACAAACAGGCCCAGAATCAATATCTTCTCCCCTCCTTCAGAGGCATAAAATTATTCGATGTGGAACTGGAAGCTCCTCACTCGTTCCCGAATTCCCTAAGAAAGGAGAGACTGAAAGAGCGAGCTCCTTCTCTACTCCACTAAAATAAATAAAAATTTAGGGTTTAGGGGTCGAGAAATCGATGTCCGGCCTGAATCGATCAAGTAGCGTTCCGTTGAAGAACGGCTGTCTTCCTCCACAAGAACTCCTCGACGATCTCTGCAGTAGGCTTGTTCTAAATGTTCCAAAAGAAGACCAGCAATCGTTCGAGAGAATTCTATTTCTGGTCGAGTCCGCGTATTGGTTCTATGAAGATAATTCTGTCGAGAAAAATCCCTCATTAAAGTCCTTCACTTTGAAGGAATTCACTTCTTTGAGTATCTTTTTTTTTTTAATTTATCGTTTCTTTAATTTTTGGCTATTTTCTTCTGATTTTTTAGGTTTTTTTTTCTTTCCTTAATAAGATGCAGTGTTTAACAGTTGTGATGTTTTAAGACCGTATGTTGCTCATATTGATGATATTTTTAAGGATTTTACTTCTTACAAAGTTAAAGTTCCGGTGACCGGTGCGATTATTTTGGATGAGACTTTTGAACGGGTGAGGACTTTTGTTAGTGAAAGATAGTGATTCTTAGTAGTGCTAGTAATCGTATTTGTTTTTGTATTGATTTGCGGTGAATTAGAGTTTTTGCTCATATTTTGTCTGGGTTACTCGGTGCTTGATTGTTAATATTTTCAAGTTCTAAAAGAAAAGGGGGGGGAGAAAGTCATTCCTATTGTGATACTAATTTAAAAAGAATGAGAGGAAATCAATGTACTTGGTTTATGATCAAGATTTTGAATTTTGAACTAATGGGAGTTTTATTATGACGCTGAACTGAATTTAAGGACATTTTAATAAGAAGCTTGAAGGATTAGTGATGTTGGGTCTGGTACTTTTTAGCTGGAGAAAACTTTAGTTCAGGTTCAGAAGCTCAATGGCACAAATTGTTTTGTGAATGGGTGCAAGTGGTGCATTTATCTTCCACAGATACGAGAAATATTCTTTGCTGAGATGAGAGTATCGAATCTTTGCAAGTGAAAGGAAAGAAGGGAAAATGATCCTCAGATGAGAGGCTAGGTGTTCGGGGAACCCAAGTGTTTTAAATTGTGGACATAGTTAAGATGATGTCTATTTTCTTAAAGCATCGCTACTTTGTGTGTATGGCAATGGCTTGTGCAAGCTTAGTAAATTTTGGTTCTGAAGTTTAAAGCATGATTACCTGAGTCCCTGTTTTAACTTTTAATTCCGGGGCTTCAATGAAGGCTTTTCTGAATGATTGAAGGAATACATTTAAACTATTTACTTTTTCAGATTTACTCCGCACTCTAGTTAATTATTGTGAACTTGTGAATTCCCTTTATCAACTTTCTTATCTTGGTTGGTGTAATTGACAGTGCTTGCTAGTGAAGGGATGGAAAGGGACAAGCTGGAGTTTCCCAAGGGGAAAAAAGAACAAAGATGAGGAAGACCAAGCTTGTGCTATCCGAGAAGTAAGCTTTTTTCACGTGTATGAATGTCTGTGTGCTCCTTCATTTATCTTAGAAAGCATTCTAATCTGGTATGATTGCAATAACCTAATTGGCCAAATCAGGGTGTTGGTGATAGTGACAATCTATAAAGGTTTTAGATATTAACAGTGATAGTTACTTTTGTGCTGAATGGTGCTATTGATTCAGTGAAACACAGATTGGCTATAGATGTTTCAATAGTGGACAGTTTGATAAATGCATGCAACAATGGGCTTGGGATCCTAAAATTCTGTCCCATTTGGAGATATCTGCAGGAAGAAAGAGACAGATTATGTTTTGTGATGCAAACCACGTGATCACGTGGTCACGCAATGGGCTGATCCGCATCATTTTGTCTCTGAAGGAGTATTTTGTTAATTGTCCTTCATCTTTCTATTTTTGTTGACCATAAGTTGCAATGACCTAACCACCAATTCCTGCTAGGCACAAAATTGTTCTCTTCTGTGGGTTTTAAATTGTCATACTTCGATATGTCCATGTTGCATTCTGCTATTAGATGATGTAGGGCTAGATCTGGAATTACAGGGATTTTAGTAAAGAGATTAGGGCTTCTAATGTAACAGTGAATAGTAACCGAAGTTACCTACAAGAAAGAAATAGAAGAAAACAGTGCTTAGAGAAGAGAAAAGAAAAGAGAAAAAAACTCTAGGCGACAATTCTAAACTAAACTAAAATACTCATAATTCCATTATTGAAGTCGTTTGATTACATAGACTAGATGTTCCATCTGGAGGCTCTAAAAGCCTTAATAGATGAAATAGGGAATTGAAATCCAGATAGGAAAAGAAAACCATAAATATTAGAAAACTCATAATTAATATTTTACTTCTTAGGGAAGCTTAGAATCTTAACTATTATCAATTATTCCTGAGTATATGAATTCCTACATGGACTAGTTTGATGAGAAATTTTAAAATCTATAATCAATTTAAAATAATTTATAAATTTCTCTTTCCTTGGCTGCATCATTAGATTTAGAATATTTAGTTTTTCCAATCCAAATGCTGACAAGCTCTTCTTCAACTATTTTTCAGTTGAAAAAGGTTCTATTACTGATAGAAAGTTATTTTAATCCATTTGTTGCACAAGCATCACTGTAAATTATTTTAGTTGATTCTCGGATGGCTGGGGGCAGACCTTCTCTTAGGAAAGGGCTTTAATTGATTGCTGTATTCTTTTGAAAACTTCTTCAGAAAAGTGATTAAAAGAACTGTTAGGATGATCCAAATGATTGCCACCCCCACAAACACATGCACAAATTAGTTATTAACCTGCCTTTTCTGTTGTGGAATATAGGTGCTGGAGGAAACTGGCTTTGATGTTTCAAATCTTCTTAACAAAGATGACTACATTGAAGAGATGTTTGGACAGCAGAGGGTTCGGCTTTACATAATTGCTGGTGTGAAGGATGATACTGCCTTTGCACCTCTTACAAAAAAGGAGATCAGTGTATGTGACTTCTTGTAAAGAATCATCTAGCCTTATTTGTAATTTCATTATCTTAGTATCTACTTAAATAGAAACATTAAGAATTGTCTCAGATCATTAATTAAGGTTTTCTTTACTTGACCAAACAATGATATAGGATGCTGACAGACATCAATAAAATGGGTGTTTACTTCGATTGAAGAATCTTAGGACTGTCTGCGTCTGTTTTCGTCAATGAGGAATGACCTGTTTAACTTTTTTATAGGCCTCGCCTGTATTTGTTGCCTGTTTTCACCAATTAGCCTGTGATAATCCATCTCTAGCTTGTATATAATGAGCATCAAATCTTGGTTGGTTGTAGAATTTTGCAATTATGCTGTCTGCTTGCAGGAAATTGCATGGCAGTGGCTTGATGAACTTCAGCCAGCAAGTGACAAAGTAATATCTCGCAGCATCACTGGCCTCAAGCTTTACATGGTTGCTCCGTTTTTAGCGTGAGTACTTTGGTACACTATATGAACAGACGTATCAGGCCTTGAACTATTTTTTTGCTATTTTTGATAAATATTATGTCTACATACAGGTCTTTGAAATCGTGGATTTTGTCACACCAGCCCCCTGCAGCCCCAAGACCTGATTTGCCTCTCAAAGGTTTGACCTCTCTTTCCAGTCTCAGAATGTTAAAATATACTAATAGATTTAGTGGAGAATTATGCCTTTTATATTAGGATATCAATGATTACACTTTCCTAAATGTTGGCATTTACTGTCTTATGAGGATGTGAAGCCTCATATAGGATGGTCTTGTACGTGATCCTCTGTTCTTAAGATAGTAACAGGATCAATGAAGTGGCAGCCCCTTTCTCTGATGATTTTTTTTCTTTCATTTCTGTCAAGCTACGTGTGTGTGGAAAGCGAAGAACACTTCTTTAGGGAGCGGCACAGTGATAACAGAGAGCCATTTAACTAAGCCTGTATTTGATGCTCATCCTCCTGACATGGGCCCTGGCAAGAGCTTCAGAAATTTTAGATTTGATACTGCTGCAATCTTGCAAGCGATGGAATCTGGGTTTTCTGCTTAACTTTCAAAACTCCTTTTCTTTCTTCTGTTTTTGTAAATGCTTAATGCTCACTTAGCTGGTTAGCATTTCTCTTGTAACCAAACATCATCATCAGTCACCTCCATGCCAACTTGTTAGCTGTACCCGATGTACATTGTTCGTGTCAGAATTCCAGGTTTGGGTTTTATGTATATCCTGTACAGAAGCCAGTTTGTGATTAAAAGCACCCTTTCATGGTTTTTCATTCGAAAACGAAATGTCGTTCCTTGACACATTAAAAACAAAGTGGATTTTATCCTCTTTTGAGAAAGTATTTGAAAGTTACTAATTGAAAAAACAAAGATTTGAGAGCAAAAATTAAACTGGTCATCATCTCTAATAGGGTGTACATTGAGTCTTGCAAAGTTATTGTACATCTGATTGTTGCAAGGATATGTGGTGGTATTTCGGTCAAGGAATAATTTCCTTTGACTGCTTTACACTGAGACCGTAGAGTTGTCTGCCTGGTATTTTGCAGGATTAACTACGCATGATGTCTGGTAAATTTTTATAGATGATTGGCGGGAAAAAAGAGCTTTACATTTAATGTTCATGCATCTCATGCTTAAGTAGCTAACATTGAACGAAAGTGAGCGGCTGAATTAATGGCATGTGCACTTGCATGTCCTTAAAATAACATTATGGTTATCCAATTTATTTCCCTTTCACGAATGACCATGAAAACAATGATGATCTTAGTCCAGCTGTTGTATATGCCAATTTTTTTTAACAATCTTTATTTTGTTCCTTGCTATTGTTAGCCATGATGTAGTGAAATGTAATCTCCTTTATTCTCCTGGTTCAAGTCCTCCTAAACTATAGGGTGGTTGGAAAAGATTCTGTCTGTCTATTACTGGATTCTAACTGTGTTCATGTGATATCTGTTTCTTTAATGTTCAACTTTTTGTGGAAAGTTTCTTTTTGGTGCCTACAGGATCTCTGTCATGACCCTTCACGATTTGATATGACATAAAAAGATGAGAAGGTTTGTTTTGCTGGAGAATTAAATGGAATGCTATTTTCCTTTGATGAAACCCTGAAAAGACAAAGAAAAGGCAAGCCCTATTACTTGATATTGGATTTTCTATGCTTAATGATATCATTTTGCTTCAGGAAAAAAGAAGGAAAAAGAGAAGATTATTGTAGTGAAAAATAAGATTCATGTGTTATCGGGTGGTTTGCTTTGTTCGAAATCTAGACCGTGATTGACTTAAGGTCATAAAACTGTAGTGGTAGCAACAAGTAGATGTAAGTTGTAGTGTGCCTTTGGATCGAACCCACGGGTTTTTTGTCTTCCTCAAGCTTGGGCCAAATTTACCTGAAAATTAAGGAATATACCGATTGCTGCCTTGAAGACATGGACCCCATTGAAAGCTCTGTGTATTTATTTTAGCCGACTGTAAGGTGGAAGGAGCCTGCAATTGATAACGGCTAGTTTGAAGTTTCAAGTGTCCCTGGCATTCTTCTCATTTATTGACAATGGGAGTCACGAGCTATCCTGCTTCAATTACAATGGCCCTTAATCTTAGCATCTTGATTCCATGGCCTATTAAGAAATACAGATTTGATATTGCTTTTCATTTTGCAAATGATTAAAAAAATATATTTTTTAAATTAATAGTATTTTGATGTTTTCAGATATTTTAAATATGTTAATATTAAAAATAATTTTTTAAAAAAATATATATTATTTTGTTATGTTTTAAAATAAAAAATATTTTAAAAATTAACTGTTATCATACTCATAATAAATACACGAGAAGAATTGAGGTGGCACTTTAGCTGAAATAACCATGACTGAAAAATGCTCTTTTGCCTTCGCTTTGTTGTTCTCCGGTGCAGATTCTGCTTCGAGATATTTGGTGTGGAAGGAACGTTATTTTTCAAAGGATAACAGCAAATGCTTTCAAGAAGATCTTGGATTGATCTCAGAGCTGAAGGAATTAACGGTATATGTTTCTAGACTATAATTCACCATGTTCGTGGTCAACTAACCGGATCTTCATTTTCTTTCTGGATTGGTCATTGTTCATAAATTTTCTAGAGGGGTCCAGCAAATTGTATTCTTGAAACTCTGTGGGGAAATAACTATTTTCACGAGACGTTAATGCTGGTCAATGAACTTTGTTATCACGAGTTCTTTTTTCTCTTTCGAGCTAGCAAGGTAAGAAAAGTTTTCTGGGAAAAATCACGAAACTTATTTAGTAAATATCACGGTTTGAAGAGTAGAAGGTGTTGTCTCTGATTTATTTAAAAAATATGGTAGAGGTGATTTTATTAAGTTTTATTACATTTTAATGTTTATCTAGTTGTAATAAAGATAGTATTTGTTCTTTAAATTTTAAAATAGTTTTTCAAAATTTTTAATAAAACTATATCTATCCTGTTTTTTTTTTTTAAAAAAAAAATGAGTTGTTGATGACGCTTGAAATTCTAAAGTCTCGAATGACACATGAGACAGGCTCTCTGGTGATTCTTCTGACTTTTCAAACTGTTTTCCTAATATTTTTTTTATTACAATCCTATTATAACAAGACAGAACAACCCATTGTTTCCTGGGTTTCGTGATTGTCTAGGAGACGGCGATGTTGGCTAATAAAACTTGTATTGTAACAACGTCATTATTTTCTCGTTCCCGTTACAGGCAGGAGCCGGCAACGTTGGCTAAAGAACCCTGTGTTGTCTCAAGTCAATTATTTTGGTTTGTCATGATAATTCCATTTGTGGTTTTATCTGGGTTAGCCAGAACCCACCGGTTAACCATCCTTGTCAGTGGTCATGGAAAAAAGATAATGAAACCCCACAGGATGATATCATGGAGGTAGCCGCGCCACGTAATAAGTTCAAACTCTCCCTTGATTCTAGAGTGAGTTTTATTTACTCTTGCAGATTATTTGACTGAATTATAGATGAAATAATCTCTTACAAATCCTCCAGTCCTAGTATGAATAACTTCATTTTAAGAAGATTATTGAGATGCTAATATAGGGTTATCCGTCATGAAGCTTGTTCAAAGATTGTGGATTTGAGTTGCGGAACCAAAACTCTCAATTAATTTTACGGAGATATGCTGAATTTTAATAAAAGAGCATTAAAAAATTAGAACGGGTTAATTTTAAACCAAAAGTAAGCGTAACCAACTCCCGGGAGTCTGATAGTAATCTCTTCACAAGTTTTGGTATTTTTACATCGTTTTGATTTGTTAATATTAAAATAAAATTTTAAAAATATAAAATATTATACCAATATATTTTTAAATAAAAAATATTTTAAAAAACAAATATTATCATAATAATAACAAAATATTATATCGATACACATAGAAGGCCTGCCGTGTGTGCTTGGCTTTGATCTGTACTTCTTTTTACCCTTCAATTGATGGCTTTAATTAGAAAACTTCTTTCCCTCTCCATGGATGGCTTGAATTGGAGAACAAGATTAGCATCTCTAGGGATCGAAAACCCTTGCTTACCTGCATCTTTGCAACTCCCATGTCTAGGAGTCAGGCTCAAGCATTTATTCGCCAAAAGTTAAGATCACAGTCTTTGAATTCTCCTGGGTACAAAGCCAACCCTTTTAATATCAAGGTCACGTGCTACATTTAGTTTCCACTCTTTCAGTAGGATTTGAATTCTCTTTTAAGCAGTATTGGCAATGAATCAACCGACCAGACCCAAGTGAAAACGATAAAAGCAACTTACCGATAAAGATATGTCTGGACACCTAAGTATGATTCAAGTCCAGTCGGCAGTGACAGTCCTTGAAGAACTAGGATGGAAAGGACTCAAGCCCTGGCACGTAACCAGTTGTTGGCTGTCGAAAGTTTGGCTGTGCTTGTCGGTTTGCCAAATTTGAAACACGTTGTTATTATTATTTTCATGCATCTCCAGGATATCAATCTTTTTTTTTTTTCCTTGCAAAATGTCTGTTTGATTTTTTGAGATTTGATGTTGATTTCCAAACATCATTATCATCATTAATGTTTATCACATGATTGATAGCTTTAATTTTTTAAAATTATATTCTGTGGGTAACATGTAATCTTTTATTTTTTAAAATATTTTTCAAGTTGTTTTTTATAAAAACAAAATGATTTTTTTTTATTATTGTGTTATATTAATGTCAAAAATTAAAAAATTATTTTAATATTTTTTAATTAAAAAAAACAATTGCTATAACTGATGTTGATATTGTCAAAAAAATCAATTTAACCAATAACTTAAACTACTAAATAATATTTTAAAATATAATTTATATTATTTCTTAATATATACCCTCAAATAAAACTTAGAAGGGATAAATTATTAAATAATATTTTAATATATAATTTATATTATTTTTTAAATACAGGAAATATGTCCAGATTTGAATGAGGATACTGATTTTCCCTTGAAGTTTCACTCCGAGCTGTCTCGAATAATTCATCCTGTGACAGAATCTTATATCACTTGATATTATGCTATGGTATTTGGACGTGAACAAAAAGAAAAATTGTTGCCTTAAATAAATAAATAAATAAATAAACAGAAAATGATTGCTTTGCAATTAAATTAGCATATCATCATCTCGGCGGGTGGCCGGCTCTAGTTACCTGTCGGAGCATGGGTTTACTGTGCATGCCTTCTTGCATCAAACAAAATACAGGAATCACAATCATGGATAAAGTAAAAGCCATGTCCTCGTGAACCGGGGCTATCTTGATTTACCGACATCCTTGAACACCGCCAAATGCTACAGCCAGAGGTTTGGTCGCCGTGTAGGTCCTTATTTACGTCATCGGTTTTTCTATATGTTTGTTTGTTCCTGTCGCCATAGTTATTTTTTACAAGTTTATATATATATATATATATATATATATATATATATATATATAACACCAATAAATTAAAAAGTTAATGCATTTTCAAATAGCCATTAAATCTGACTCGAACATTTCATATTCCAAAGAGTTGAAATTTTTTTTTAAGAAAAAGAGTAAAAAAAGGGGCTGCCTTGATGAATTATAAGTTGATTTTGACAAGTAATGATTTTTTCCTAACCAATTCTGAAATCGAACATGATAATTATGCTTCGAATTCTCTCAACTCTATGAATTTCAAGGGGATGATGAGAGAAGGACGGGGAGGTATTCAGTTTCCCCCCCTAGTATGATCAAGTTCCTGGTTAACGAGGAAAATCAAAATAATTGATGACTAAACATAATTAACAAAGTTGTTAGACAAAACATTGTGAGGTCAGTATGGGTTAGTGGGTCTTGCTTGGTGGTCTCTCATGTGCACAATGCGGGTTTGCTTAGCTGGCTGACCGACCAATAAGACAAGTTCGCCTGTGATTACAGGACCCACTGAAGCTCCTCCTCCATCAAGGACAAGAAAAGAGGGTGGTTCTTTCCAGAATCAAGTAGCGCAAACAAGATTTAATTTCATGGAGATTATCCAAATCATATAAAAAAAGAGAAAAATGCCACTTCGGTCCTGTTTTAATAATCTTAAAAATGCTGCAAACATGTCATTGACATTTTACCAAGTTTGCTGCATGTACATGATGGTGAGCTGTGCGCAAAAGCCATGACTAACAACCACAATGATTTAACAACAAAGGGAATGGAATAACATTTATAATAAGTTATCCACAGTACTAAACTAAAACAATCCTGTCCTTGTATTGGTGAGTGGATTATAGATATAAAACTCGTTTCGAAGCCATACTTGAGTTATAGTTTTGAAGAATAATTTAAATATATTTATTTATTTTAATCAAAATGACATTATCTTGATCAAGATATCAGCAGTTTAAAATTTTAGTTTTATTTCAAATTAATTTAAATTTTTATCTAGATTAAATTAGATCACTTTTTATATATATTTTTAATTATAATCAGTTCAAATCTAGAATTAGCTGGATCTTAAATCAACTAACATGATCAATTTAGATTTTATAATTAGAACACCATGAAAACTAAAAATTGATTTGGAGTACGTGCTAAGAGATTGAGAGTTTATTTTATTGATTATTATTATTAATTGTCAAAATCACTACCAGCTTCGCAGGCAAAGCCAAAAAAACACATCATGCGAACCTATGAAGATCACAATCTTCTCTCATTTTCACATTCAATGATCGAAAAGCTTGCTCAGAGAACACTCCTCCTAACTCCTAAGAAGTCAAGTACCTATCGAGTTCATAGCCAGTATTAATATATATTAGAAAAAGAAATCGAATTTAAACATTTCTTCCAGGTAAAAAACAATAATAGTAAAGTAGAAAACAAAATTATCCACCGCTGGTACAGGTAGCTGCTGAGTTTTTTAATTAGCTGAATACAAAGTAGAGTGACTGTACACGTGTCATCTAGCTGTATCTCTTCTCCAATAGGGAACCAGTAACCAAGGCATCAGGTCCCATGTAACCACCACTGAGTCACTGACCGGTGACCACACCCCCCAACGTTAACTTTTTGTACACCGCCAAGCCATCTCAGGCCACAATCTCTGCCATGTGGGAAAAGTAAATCTCCTCTTAAAAAGCACGAAAGATCCATGATTCTAACAATTATAACAACTGGCCGAGAGAGACCCACGTGTCCCTCTCTCAAAGCTCTCAAATGATCAAAATTCAATGCCCCCTCTTTTGCTCTCTGGTTCCTTCTCTCTACCGTTCAGCCACTAAGAGGTTGCAACGTCTGGAGACTTGACTGGACACTAGGCACTACTGTTTAAAGGACAGTGAATTTCGTTCATTTTTGACTATCTGCCAGCTCGTGGGTCTGCACCGCCCTGTCTCCTCACCACTCTTGTCATCTGGTTCACTTGGGTGTAGACCCACTGGCTAGTCCTTCTCACGTGTTTTCTCCTTGGCACTGATACAGTGGGTGGACTCCAGCCAAAATACAAGGACTGCTGCCCTCTTCTTTGACGTGGTTTAGCCTTTTAGGCAAGTTAAAGGTTCCGTTTATCTACATGTCTTTTCTAAGTTGTATATATTTAAAATTATTTATTTAACTAATACATATGAATTCCACTGTGTTTTTCAAATCTAACCCCTAAAAGTGCTAAAACTACTGCTACATCTTTTTTAGTATTTTCCTTTTACAATTTTATACACAAATATAAAAAAAAACTATAAAAATTATTTTAAAACGAAAAATCACTTTCAACCTACAGCTCGGAGACAGACACACGAAAGTTGCATTCCCAATGCTGATGCAGTTAAAAGTTGTGTTGAAACACGCTTCAAATATACAGATTCAGTGACAAATTTGCCTTTTGAGCTAAGGAGAGGTGCCTTGGAGTAAAAGAGAAAAGAACAAGGCTTTATTTAGAAAACAAACGAGGAAGAAACCAGAGCGTGAAAATCATCCTTGAAGGGTAACTAAAGGGTAACTAAGTGAGATGGACAAATCAAACAAGTGGGTAATAAGAAAAGGAAAAGACTGCAGGCGGCAGTGGCAAGGACAGCTCAACATATGGCTACGTGACAGCCCACAGAGGAGAGAGGGCCGCTGAGTGGAGTGGTGGTGGTGGTGGTGGTGGTGTGGTAAAGTTAAGCATCTGTGAAAGTGAAACCTACCAAACGCCAGATCAATATAAAAAGACAGCAGCCCACTCTCATTTGGTCGCATGCGGGTTCATTCCTCTACAATATAATATTATTAATAATTTAATTTAATTTAATTTTACAAGCTTGATGGATCCAAGGGATAAATAAGTACACTTCACTTATTATAATTTAAGTTTTGAGTAAAATAGAAGTTTATGAGAAACTTTCTTCTTCAAATTTATTAATTTAATGAATTAGTTTGATGATTGATGATTTTTTTTTGATGCTCTGGGTTGATGTAGACAATGTATTTTTAAAATTAATTATAAAAAATAATATAAATTATTTCAAATATTTTTTATTATTGAATAAAAAAACGATACGCTTACAATGGACGGAGAAAAAGTTACTCCCATGTGGCCCTATGGAAGTGTCAATTTTTGTGGGTGTACCGTATTCTTAAAATTTTTAATTATTTATTTTTTGTTTTTTTGGATTGTTTTACTAATATTAAAAATAAATTTTAAAAAATAAATATTCTAGAATGTAAAAGAAAATAAATTAAATTAATTGGAAAACAATAACAAAAAAGACAGAAAAGGAAAAAAGAAAAGAAAACAGAAATCAGGCAGCTAGCTCTCCCCATTCTCATCACCATATATACCCCTGCTCTCTCCCTCAGACCTTCGCTCAACTCTTAAAACCAAAAGACCAAAATCTCTCTCTCCTTTTCTTCTAAGAAGAACCTATCTTCCTTTCTCTCCGAGAAGTTTAATACAGCAAGTTTAGGTTTTTTGGTATGGCAAAGGACATGGAAGTAGCAGAGGCAGGATCATTCTCTGCGAAGGACTACCATGACCCACCACCAGCACCATTGTTTGATGCTAAGGAGTTAACAAAGTGGTCATTTTACAGGGCCTTGATTGCTGAGTTTATAGCAACACTGCTCTTTCTTTATATCACTGTTTTGACTGTTATTGGTTACAAGAGCCAGATTGATGGAAGTGCTGATTCTTGTGGCGGTGTTGGTATTCTTGGTATTGCCTGGGCCTTTGGTGGCATGATCTTTGTTCTTGTATACTGCACTGCTGGTATTTCAGGTGGGTTTTTCCCTTTTGGTGTCTCCTCCCCCATAAAGTCTGTGACCTTTGATTTCTTTCTCAGCTTACTTTAGCTTATTTTCTAGCTATACTATCTTCGTTTTTTATAGTTTCTGTAGAGGAGTGTGCATCTGAATGTTAGCACAAGTACTTTTTACCAGATAATATCATCAAACAAGCTTAGGATTGGGTTTCTCGTTTTTATCTCTACATTTTATTCATTAAAACAAAAACTTGACATGAAAATTTCACCTAAACTGGCTATATATTACAAGGAATATTTCCTTTCAGAAGGATTTGATATAACGGGCGTCCCAAAAAAGAATTTTTTGGCTAGAGCTTTGATAAAAATAATTATTCTAGCGGGGGACTTTACTAGCTCTCCTGTTTATATCAAATAGCAAGTTATGGTGATTTTCGTGTGGTCCTTTTTTTTAATTACAATATTTAAATGTGATTTATTTGGTAATATTACAACTAAATTACCTACAATTTCACGTCATAAAATGAGGGTTCTTCATGTCTTGATTTTTTTAAACCTTTCCTTGGTAAAGCTTGGTGAAACCAGCGTACGTTAGCCAAGAGTAACAAAAACTCTCTTTGTTGTGCAGGGGGTCACATTAACCCAGCAGTGACATTTGGGCTTTTCCTAGCCAGGAAGGTCTCTTTGATCCGGGCTGTGATGTACATGGTGGCTCAATGCTTAGGAGCCATATGTGGCGTTGGGCTTGTTAAGGCCTTCCAAAAGTCTTACTACAAGAAGTATGGTGGTGGAGCCAACACTTTGGCCGATGGGTTCAGCACCGGCACTGGATTGGGTGCTGAGATCATTGGCACTTTTGTCCTGGTCTACACTGTTTTCTCTGCTACAGATCCAAAGAGGAGTGCTAGGGACTCCCATGTGCCTGTATGTGCCTTGACACTCTCATCTCCTTTTGTTTTGCTTCTTACCATTTAGTTTTCTTGATGGGTTGCCATAGCATAGACAACGTAAGGGCTATAATTGTTGACCATATTTTACTCATTTTACTCAACTGGTGTGGTCACCGTCCATAAAATAAGTGGTTAAGAACCTAATATATGCTTATATCAGCTTAGGTTTAGCCCACCTATACTCAGTTATCGAACCTTTTGGTTCGGATTGCTGAGGTATTAATGACTAAACTGAATTTGGAGTCCTTTTTCGATGTGTGATTCCACCTTCTTTTGCTTAGTAGCAAGTAGTTCCAAATGTTTTAGGACATGTTCACAATCCTTTAGACATGAAGAAAGAACGTAGTTTAACTTCCATGGCAGATGAAATGTTTAGCTATTTTAAAGATGTCATGACCAAATCAGGCTCACAAGCGAGAGTCTCTTGACTTTAGCAAGAAGTTTGTGGTGTTAGGACCATTATTGCATCTCTTAATTTCTAAACCCAATTGAGAAGTTATTGCATGCGCAACAACTTGACAAGTAACTGATTATTGATTCTTGCACTTGTGGGGTGCGCCATCAAAGTTATTTCACAGAGTGTACGAGTCACCATTTCCTGTCTTCTTTTTCTGCTTGTCTTTAAGTAGATTTCACTTTTTTCAATGTCTGAAAAGTGTCTTTCCCTGACTAGGAACAGTTTCAATCCAACTTTATTTCAACAACTAGGGTCCTGGTCCTCCTTTATTTCACACAATTTTTGTTTTTTTAGAGCATTAAAATAAATTAAAATATTTTTATTATTTTTTGTTATTTTTTGTTATTTTTAAATTATATTTTAATGCATTTCAATTTTTTTTTTTCAAAAAGTAATCACTTCCTTAATAACTATGACTCTTAATCTTACGTGAACAATCCCTTTGTTGCATTATTGTATACAGCTAAAGCGAAAAGACTTTTGTTTTTTTGCTTGACGTCATGTTCCCTTCTAGCCCTATTCGGAGTTTGGGTGACAGCCTGTTACGTTTTATGTGATCCAAGATCTGTAATGTACTAATATTGCTGTTTTTAGAAGAATTTTTATTTGTTTTTATGTTTTAAAAATATTTTAAAAATATTTTAAAATATTTTAATATGCTATATCAAAAATATTTTTTAAAAATAAAAAAATTTTAAATATATTTTAATATAAAAAGTTATTTGAAAATGAATTGCAAAATAATCTTTTAATACTTCCAAAAAGATTTGTATGCTTCACATGGTCATGTATGGTGCCATTTATTTATTCATTGAAGTCTGCACCTTTTTCTTCTAATTTTTCACAGAGAAGGTTTGTATGATGATGTCTATGATTCACAATCATTAATCAGATTTATGTTTTATCAATTCTTAATTAAAGGTTTTGGCTCCTCTTCCAATTGGATTTGCTGTGTTCATGGTTCACTTGGCCACCATCCCCATCACTGGAACTGGCATCAACCCTGCTAGGAGTCTGGGAGCCGCTGTTATCTACAACCAAGACAAGGCCTGGGACGACCACGTAAGCATCCACTAGATGCTTCCACTAATTAAAAAAATTATTTAATTAACGAAGTTTAGTTACTTTGTAAAGGGCACTCGATTATCTTGTTAATTTTTTCTTGCAGTGGATCTTCTGGGTTGGACCCTTCGCCGGTGCAGCCATTGCAGCTTTCTACCACCAATTCATCTTGAGAGCAGGAGCTGTCAAGGCTCTTGGATCATTCAGGAGCGCCCAACGGTTTTAAATCTCGGGTCGTTTTCAACTTGAATAATGAAGAAGTGCTTGCTCCAGCTAGCGCGTGCATGGTGGTTTCCCCTTTATTATCCCTTTCGGTTTTCTTTTGCTAGCGCGTGCATGGTGGTTTTCTTTTGTGGGTGTGTGGAAAATGAGAGGGTCTGGGAATCATGGAATTTGTAGATAAAGTCTCTTTGAAAAGGGGAGGCTTTTATTATCCCTTTTGTCATTTTCAGGCGCTTGCCTTAGAATTCACTTCAATGTTATGTTCTCTCTTTCTTTGCACCTATTGTGCTTCCAAGTAAAGCCTTTTCTTTCTCCTTTTGCTTGTTATTATCACATCACTTTTAGCTGCACGTACCACCACTCTTGGCATTGCAAATTTAGAAGTAGTTATATATTTCTAATTACTTAATCAGAAGCTCCCAATTGGGTCCAAACCCAACTAGCTCAGAGATAAAATGAAAGATTAGACGATAACCCCTTCTTCGAAGCATGTGACTGCCACCGTACAACTGTGTATCTTTTCAGTCATCTGTGATCACTAGTTACGTTTTTAAGTAGATTTCACAGTAGAGGTTCTGATTTTATTCAAAACAGATAAATTAAACAATGTTTATACACGGTGATTCTATACTAGCTGAGCTGCAGAAGCAGACCATCTCATTTAATATACGTTGAGAAATGAAGGTGACTCGAACGTTCACAGTTGATGACTCTGAAAGGATCATACTTTTCAAACCTCTCTTGGCAGCGATGAAGCATAGCTGGTTCTGCCAGCTTGTGACAAATGAAGAAGGAAAAGGCCAAAAAAAAAAAAGTTGCAAAAATAGGCTAATGATGTGAAGCTCGAACCTCTTAAGATAGGGAAGGCTTGGAATCATGGGTTTTCGGGGTTCAAAACCGAGGCCCAGATTCTGTTAGATTACTATTTGCCTTTCTCTAGGCTAAATTAGACTTAAAGCCCATTTACTCACAATGCAAGTGATTTCTTATTTTTCATGGCAGATTGCACCCAGTTTTACTCACAATGGGTTTTCGGGGTTCAAAACCGAGGCCCAGATTCACGAACTCAAACCTTATTTTACTAGAAGCTACGCTTACACATGCTTAAAGCCTGCTTAAGTAGTTGTGTAATGATAATATTTTAAGGTCCTGTTTGTTAAAAAATATATATATTTTTTAAAAATAAATTTTAGAAAAGTATTTTTTAATGTTTGATAGTGTAATAAAAAATAAATTAAAAAACACTTTTCAGTGTTTGGTTATGTTATGGAAAATAAGCTGTAAAATAAATTATTAATATTTTATTTTTCTCAAATTTATTAAAATAACGAGAAACAAATCTTACAAATTAAAAAGTTGAATGAAAATAAAATTGAAAAAAAATATAATTTCATAAATGATCTCAAATAAAATAAATAATAATAAAAATAATTGAGATCAAATCTAAAAAATAAAAAAATTAAAAGATGAAGAAATTAAAATAATAATAATTAATATTTCATAAATTATTTCAAATAAAATAAATAACAATTAAAAAAATAAGGACCAAATTTGATAGATAAAAAAATTTAATTAAAAAATAATAAGGAAAAATCAAATAGCAATTATAAAAATAAAAACCAAAGTTAATATAAAAATTAAATTCTAAGCGATGAAATAAAAAAACAAATATTCAAAACAAAATATATATAACAATCAAAAATTTGAGAACCAAATTTGATATAATCAACAAATAATATGATATTTTAAATTTTTTTATAATTTCCAAAAAGTGTTTTCCGCTTAAAATAAAAAAAAAATATTTTCCTGAAAACCAAGCCAAATTTTTCTTTAACTAAAAAGTAGTTTTCATTGACTGGAAAATATTTTCTATTGACCAAGTTTTTTAATTACAAATAAATATAAAAAAATTTAAAAAATAATTTCCTGTAGGAGGATGATCAGTTTTAGTCTACGAACATGTCGTATTATTGTCAGTGCCCTGCCTGAAGGCAACGGCACCAATCAATGAAGGGCATTCATTATCTTTAATTATGGATGATCAGGACATGGTCAAAAGTCTAACTGTAATCGTCAAACAAAAATGCTTTAGTGCTTTAGCAAGTTTTGACAGCTCCATGACCTCCTTTTTGACTGTTCTTTAATACTCAAATAAAAATGGAACAAGATATGGTCACTTCAAAAGTCTCTAAACTCCCCCAGTTAGATTATGGTTGAGTTAGCGCTCCTTGCCACACATGAATCCTTTCTAAGATGGCCATTTCAAAGCAATAAAGCTCAACTTCTTAGACAATTGTATAACATACATGATGAATCTAGGCTTCATAAAAGGAGTTGCTTCTAAGTCAAATTTTCTTGAGCTATTTGACAACAGAGTGAAAGCAAGTGCTTGCTTCTTATTGCACGCCTGTTTCTCTTTCTTTTCGTGAATAATGTCACTTGGGTCCAAATCACCCACTGTCCCACCCTTTCTTTGGCTGCAATACTTTGGAAAAGCCTTGACATGCATAGAAGATCACGATTTCTCCCAACACGAGACAAGGCAATTGATGCACACTTGTCATTTCTTTTTCATGCATATAGTTTTGGATTATCAGACTCAATGGCAGTTACGACTTCCTTTATGCCTGTTTGAAATCCAAAAACAAAGCAACGAATCAAGATTATAAAAGACCAGCAAGCTCCAATACCAAGCTTCCTGTGTAGCAAGCTCACCACCATGGCACCTATCACCACCCTCTTCTTCTTCCTCTGTTCTTGGTTTCATGATCTCTCCACCCCTCGAGTATTACCACTCCACATTTTGCATTTTCAGGACCCCCATGTGTTCCCAGCACTGGGATATGGTCCCATGGTCCAGGATTTTTCAACCCCCTTGTTGAACTGATCAGTCTATGGAGCTTCCATGTCTTCCGCCAAAATTTGTGTCAGATAAACATATACAGAGGCTGCCGCTGAAGCAAAGCTAACCTGTAGGTCTTGTTTTTGGGCCGAGTCTTGTTGTAAATTTGGGGCAAATATTACTTTTTTCTTGATCTCAGTCTTCACAATTTCTCTGCATTTTCGTCTTCTCTTCATTTATATCTCGTATTTCGTTGTTGTGATATTTACAAGCACATCATAGTCTATTGTAGTTTGAAAGTTTTTAGTTATCAATGAGCTAATCTAGAGTTTTATGTAATGTAATGTATGGCGACTAGTTGTTTTAATTAAGTCAGCTGGATGTAAAATCTGATTAGTCAGATTTTCCTATTTAATTGCTTATCTGATAAATCTAAAACCTAGCAACGATTTATCGATCAGATGGGGGGGGGGGATTTACAACTATGTATTTTGTTATATTCCTCCCTCTAGTGGTTACTTTGCAATCACTGTAAAATGCACACACCTCTCTTGCATGCAGTTTACTAGTTCTCAACATGTAACAACATTGAAGACCTAACACCAAAAATCATGATCCCATTTTATCCTATCACTGTCATGTATCAAATTTCTAACCAAATGGCTACCCTATGTCATAATAGATGCAGCAATTTATGACACAAGAAATGGATACTCTCTGTCTTGCATAAATTCATTTTGGTAGAGATCAAGGATGACACTTGCATCAGATTATCTAAAGCCTCATTGTTTGATTGGTTACCATGTTTAAGCAAATGCATATTAAATCCCTTCATAATCCAATGGTTTTATCTGTTATTTTAGTAAATCATGTGGTTTCAAGGTAGCAAGAAACTGATACTGATACTGATACAAGTACACTTCCATTAATGCACTAAGATATCACACATATATATCAGGCTTTCATGAGGATTATGAAATGACATCCGAACAGGAGCATTCAACAAATCTTTTGAAGCTTTCAAATGGCAATGAGAGGCGGTTGAGCAGGGAAGGAATAGAAATCATCAAGGATGACTTATCTGTTGGCGAAACAAAGGGTGCCTTCAGCACCGATGATTCTCTGAGCCATTTGATCATCAAGAAAAGTTTAGCAACCTTCCAGCCATGGTACAAAACTTCCTTTGCAGTATAAACATAGCCATCTGGTAACTATGAAGTTCAAACATTCGAAAGGAAAAGGAAAGCAGAGTAAGAAGTTAGAAGATATTAAAATGTGAGTTAAAAAGGTGATATGTAAGGAGTATTCATGTGCAAAATCAGTTAATGCGATGGTTGATATTAGTATCAATGGATACATATGCCTATCCACATTGGAATGCATATTAACCAAGGCAGCAAGCATCACAAAGAACTGCAGTTTTTTTTTTGGGATAATGATATCACATAAAAAACTTGATGATTAAACATGCACAACTGACCTCCCATCTCTCAATGTGTGCCTCTGTTTGAGTGTCTGTCCAGAGTAGACACACCACCAAATCTTCATACCACAGTTGACAAGGTGCTGTTAAGGGGAAAAAAAACATTAATATACAAGCATACCACTTATTTAGACATGGCATAGCCACATGGTTTAACCATGTAAAACCATTAACTCAGTTGTTTATATGATATTATGACAACAAAATGATCATGTTGGGACCGAAAATATTCAAAACATTACACCAGTTAGCATGAGAAGAAGGATAGGAATCAGGTTGAGTTTTCTACCTGCTGTTAACAACCCAATTTTCTCTAATCTGGCTCCACTCAAACTACTTAACCTTGTTCCTAGCTTTCTGGCCAAATTTCGTAGTTCTTCTATTTAATAGGGAAAAAAGAAGAAGAAGATTCTGGAGTGGAGAAGATGCAATACACCTGCAAGCCAGTCATTATTTGTTTAATATCAGATACATTTGACTTTTCTCATAACTGCAAGTAAAAAAATAAAGGGAAAAGACACTTACACAAGTTCGCTAGTCAAACTGTAGCAAAATGCCTCGGCTCATCAAGTCCTATTGCATCAATTTTGAAGGTGCCCATTAATTTCACGCATCAGTAAGTGAGAGCTATCAACAGCATGTTTGCTTTCATAAACTATATATCTATACAATTCATGCCTAGGCGCAGGCTTCAATGATCCTAATTCCTTGAGGGGATCTGTTATCACATTTTTACTGCACAACTCCTTCGCTGGTAGGACATGGTTAAACCAGAAATCAGAAAGTGCTATTTTCAAAGCATCCCAGTATGCCTCATCTCGGTATAACCTGAATAGACTGCTTCCATTAGGAGTCCAAACATAGAAATCCATCCAATCCTTGTCCAGTATTTCCATTAAACCTTGAGCTTGTGGAATACAATAAAGGGGGATCCGCTTCCAAGGTGAAGCCCTTTTCATATCTCCATTAAAAAATGGACACTTTATTTCTAACACTCCTCTGGAATTCAACCCATAATACTTGTCAATTATCCCATCAGGTGAAGCTGCAAGCCAATCATCTTTTAAGTTGTTCTTACCATAGACCTGAAATCTGGGAAACAAAATTGTATTTCCTGTAATCAACTTATATCTTTCAAGTGCTTCCTCTTCTTTGGCATTGCTCCAACAGGTAGCCATGTTACCAGAAAATGGTTCTTTTGCACCAAGTTTCTCTAACCAGAGCTGGACTCGCCTACCACGCCAAAAACCAATAGCCCCACTGAAAGTGCTTGCCGTCAGTTTATGCTTTCTTTGATCTTGCCATTTTTTGAACCTGTGCTGAAGACTACTGGATTGAAGAATCGATGTATAAGGACTGCTTGAATCTCTTGTACAGGAATGATTGTAGATTTGAGAATTTACAGGTTTCTCTTCACCTAATGGATCCAATAAAACCAGGCTTGAGTAGTTTCTTCTGTTGCTAATATCAGCTTTAAAAGGACCTATATCACAATTATATTTGCTGTTGTAATATGAAAGTCGGAAATTGATGAGGAAACAAGATACAAATTCTTCACTGCCAAACAAAAACAAATGACAGTAAGACCAAAGAAGGGAGCGAGATTACTAGGCAATCAAAATTACACGATAAAACATATCTCTAATCAGACCTCCATGTAAACATAAGAAATTAGTTTTATCAAATCATGCTACTCAACAAAATACAACGCAATTATCAAACTTCAGGATCAGACCCTGTCCAAATTATCTAAAACTGCTTCCACATAAATGGCACAGGTGCAAGATTTCCTCCAATATATAAAGGCATAGAAGCCTTCATTGGAAAAAAGTGAATCACTTTGGTATTTGTCTCAAAAATATATGAACCGAGGTAACTGGTGAACTAACCCAAAGCTCTTCTTGCCCTTTCATGTTCACAAATTTGTTCAAATTAAACTGAAACAGTTTGGCAACTTTAGATTTCTGTATAATCATTAAGAAATAGGAAAAATAAACTCACGCACTACACCATTAAAAGCCGCAACTCACCCAACAAATATGTCAGTTGCACAATTAAATCGCCAACTTGTAGCCAAACCCAAATATGTGAAATCATCAAAACGCACAATATGTATGGAAATAAGCTGTGACTGACCGGGCAAGTTTGCGAAGAGGACTCGGCAGCATAGAGAAACCAAATGGGCTTTGTTGAGGAGCATAAGCAGTTTCTGGGTGTCTGTAACAGAAGATGTAGCCTGGTTTGTTTAATCTCTTAGAATGGAGAGAGAGAGAGAAAGAAGGGGTAAAGAGGATTTAGAGTTGAGGTTTATAGGAGGCAGACAGGCTTTTCTGTGTTTGTGTATAGGTTTAACTAACCTCAAATCTGAACTAGATTTTCTCCATCCTCTAACTCAGAGTGGCCCACTTTGTTACCAAATTACAGGTTTCCACGCCCAATGGATAAAAAACAAAAGAAAAACGCAAACGATCCAATGTAAAAGACCCGAAAATAGAGGGTAAACAGTAAAAAGGAATCAAACCTTAAGATAACTAATCCGCTAAAGAAAATTTCAATGTGGCAGTGCTGTGAGTCAAACAAAAAAAAAAAAACCTTTCTTTATAGAACCCAATCAAAGAAAGAAAGAAAGAAACAAGCCTGAGCAGTTTCTTCTACTTTGTTGGGGCCTTTCAAAGAATATCAAAGAAAGATGCATCTGTGGCCAACGATGAGAATAAGGGACTCCTTCAAGATTGCTTACTTGAAAAAACTTGAATGGAATCTTCATAGAATGAACAATGAAAAGAAGCAGAAGTCTCAAGAAACTAGCGACAGCAACCAGCAAAGACTCTTGGATGATGGTGATGATAACAGTACTAACCAACAACAACCAGTAAAAACTTCTAAAGTTGTTTTGATTTGCAGAGAGATTCTCATGCTCGTCACTTGTTGCTACTGTTGTTTCTGTTGTGGAGGTAAAGACCTGATCTTTTGCCCTTTTTTGTATTTTTTTTTGTGTTTGTTTTTTGGGGCTTGTGTTTGGATTGGTGTTTGTGATCTGTGATTTTGATTTGTGGGGTTTTGGTTATGTGGTTTTGATATGATAATCAATTTGTTGCTTCTGTGAATTCTGTTGGAACTAAAGTCTTAGGATATGAGTGCTTCTTTGATATGCTCTATTTGATATTGAAGACGATGATACGAATAATTTTATTACTCTGCGGTGTAGAGCCACTTATTGAGTTCTTTGAAGTGAGTTAGTGTGTTTAGATTTAATGCTAGACTCTTGCATGGTTGTTTAACTGTTTTCCTAGCTGTAAGAATAAGATTTTGAAAGCACAAAGCCAGAGATGGTTCGAGGGTTTGTATTGTATGAGCATTTGAATTGATTGTGATGGCCTGTTAGTATATGGGGTTTTCTTTTGAATCTTGAAATGATTGGCATAACCCGCTTCGACCTGACTGTTTGACTGGATGGGATTTAGAATAGGTCAGGGCTTTGACAATATGGTCGAGTTATGAGATGTTGAGTGACAGATTTTTCATTAGGAAATCTTTTCAGGAAGCTTAGAGAAATAAAAAATGAAGATTTTCCAAGAATTATTGAGAACTGTGTTGTTATTATTGGCTGCTGTATGAAGCCAGGAAGATCAATCATCTGTGGCCACTCTATTTTTGGGTGAAGATTCCTCAAGAATTAACTGAGAACGTGGCATTATTATCAGGTATGTATGAAGATGGAGAAGATCAATCACTTGTGGCTACTCTTTTTTTGAACTAGTGTACTTTGTGAGCTGATCTACAAAGCAGCAGGAGTCATTTGGCTCGTGCTACCCTGGGAGATGAGTTCAATGCCCAGAGGAGTGGAGGTTTTTGTACGGGAATGAATGAGCTAGGGGGGTGTTTCTAATTAGCTAAACGTTTGTTTCTAATAAAACCACCATGGGTTTTTGAAGGACACGAGTATTCTTTACCCTTTATGATAGATGATTGGATAAGGACTTGAATCAACAGCATAAGGGGAAAACTCTTGCAAGTGGAAATGATGCTGTAGAGTTCATTGGCTCATAACTTTTTGTAGTTGGCACCCTCTTGGCCTTTAAATAGATTTCTGCCAGATTTGTTTCAGTTTGACAATCCCTAGTACCTTACTGAGATCATTCATTTTGGTAGTTTTAAGGTGGTTTTTGTGGTCTGAGTTGTGGATAAACAATGAAATATAGTGGAGTGACTGTGAAGAACTACATGGAAAGCATGTGTTTTGAGAGTTATGATCCAGTAGATATTGCTCACCCCTCCCAACTTTTCTGGACTGTTAATTTCTTAAACTTGTTCTTCCTGTTAAATTTTTTATCAAGCTCCCTAGGTCATTGCTTGTATTTGGGACAATTCTCGTTACTTCCCTTGAAATGATTGGATTCTACTTCATCCGGTAAGCTGAAAACTGAGGGTTCTAAATACATTATTTTGACATGAATCCTTTCTCTTTCAGCTTGTGTCGACCAAGACGAGGAATGATGCTGTTTCGGAAGGGATTAAGCCACTGAATCTGCTCTCTAGAGATAATATTTCAGAAGGTGGAACAGGGATTGTACAGTTTTCTTACTAGTGTATATTGCTAGTGTTACTGACTCCTATTCTCAATAGGAAAATTATGTGATTTGTGATCAAATCTTATGGCATGCCTTTGAGAGAGTGGAGTATGCTTAATGTTTCAATCCATCTTGAGATAATGCTATAAAAAAGGAGAGAAACATTTTATAGTCAACTTGTCCTGTCTTGATTTTTTTTTCTTTTTTGATTTTTTAGAATAATCATCTTGTCTTGGTAGTTGTTAGACGGCACGATAAGCATTTTAACCCGAACACAAGCGGGATTTCTTCAGGAGAAATTTGGGGTACATTTTCTTGGGCTAGTCATTTACAGAAAAAACAAAATAAAAAAAACTTATGGTGGATGGTGCCACGTTTTTCGGGGGCTCCACGGTAGGGTATACTTGGGCTTATGACACCCCCCAAAACCTTAAAGTCTTGTGTTTTGGTACTTGAATTTTAAGATTTATCAAAATAGTAATGCATTTTATCTCAAAAATAATTTGATTCCGGTCTCTATTCAATTTTCTATTTTCAAATTTATCCTTGGAGTTTTTATTATGACTCCCCGTTTAATTTTTTCTCTCAATTAGGGTGATTTTTTTCAAAACAATTTTTTTTTATATCAATTTAATCTTGTAAATCTCTTAAATTCTAAGTCAAATCTTTATATCCATAATCGATGAGATCCCATCTATATTGTAGTTTTTTTTTTTTAGAAAACGATTTGATTTTAACAGAAAAGCCTCGAAGACCAAGAAATCGAAATTATTTTCATAAACAATTGTTGATGGTAAAATTGGATATTTTTAAGGTTAAATCTGGCCTCTCACTCATACATGGAAGAACACCGTGCTCTGAGACCATTGAAGGCCTGTTTATTTCTGTGTTTTAAAAGCGTTTTTGAAAAAATTTGAAATTTTTTTATTTTTTTATTAACTTCAAATTAATATATTTTTAGTGTTTTCAAATCATTTTGATGTGCTGATGTCAAAAATAATTTTTAAAAAATAAAAAAATATCATTAACATGTATTTTAGCATAAAAAATTATTTAAAAAGCAACCACAATCACACTACCAAACAAGCTACGAATCCCAGCACCCCCGGGCTAATAAAATAAATACCCTCCCAAGCTCTCAACGAAATCCAAATTCACACATTCCACCATCCCTTCTCTTTCTCTCTTCACATTCCCCCCGCTTCCGCCACCCTCACTTCTAACAAACCAAACAGAAAAATGGTGGTGCAACACCCCGTGGCGGAAGCTAACGAGCAAAGCCCGTTTGGAACCCTTTCCCCCACTGAATTCTACGCCAAACACCAAGTCACCCACTCTTCCGAATACATAACCAACTCCCGGGGCTTCAAGCTCTTCACTCAATGGTGGAGCCCACTTCCTCCAACCAAAACAATTGGCTGCGTAGCCGTTGTCCATGGCTTCACCGGTGAATCCAGCTGGTTCGTCCAGCTAACCTCTATTCTCTTTGCTAAAAACGGGTTCTCTGTCTGTGCTATGGATCACCAAGGCCATGGCTTCTCTGATGGGATCGACAACTTGATGTATCATATCCCAGATATCAACCCTGTTGTGGAAGACTGCATGCAGTATTTTAAGACGTTCCGTGAGAATCACGCGCCAGATCTGCCGGCTTTTCTGTACTCGGAATCGCTAGGCGGGGCAATAGCCTTGTACATTACGCTACGCCAGAAAGGCGCGTGGGATGGGTTGATTTTGAACGGGGCCATGTGTGGGATTAGTGCCAAGATCAAGCCCCCGTGGCCTTTGGAGCATTTACTGTTTGTAGTTGCAGCGGTGGTGCCCACTTGGAGAGTCGTCCCAACGCGTGGATCGTTGCCTGAGGTGTCGTTTAAGGAAGAGTGGAAGGCGAAGTTGGCGTTTGCGAGCCCGAAGAGGGTGGCAATGAGGCCACGCGCGGCTACAGCATTAGAGCTTATCAGAGTATGCAAGGAACTTCAAGGGAGATTTGAGGAGGTGGATGTGCCTTTGTTGGTGGTGCATGGTGGTGATGACATGGTGTGTGACCCTGCCTGCGCCAAGGAGTTGTTTGAACGCGCTGCGAGCACGGATAAGACATTGAAGATTTACCCTGGCATGTGGCATCAGTTGGTTGGTGAGCCCGAGGAGAACGTCAATTTGGTGTTTGGGGATATAGTTGAGTGGCTAGAAAACCGTGCCAGACGAGGGGGTGTGGCCAACGACGGTGACGCGTGACGTCGCTCTTTGTTACTAGTATAGTTTAATATTGTGGTATTTTAGCCAGGTGGTTGGTCATAAATCATAACATGAAGCAGGCTATGACCAACCTGTGATGTTACCGAAGTTAGGGTGATGAAATTAATAAAAGGGATGACTACATTATGATGGGAAATTATTGCTTTGAAACTTTGTTTTTTTTATTATTATTTTTATGTGGTTTCCAGTTATTAATAGGCTGGAAAGTTTGACTGTGAATATTTTTTAAAAATATTTTTAAATTTAATTGTGATTATTTTTTAAAATATTTTTTGTGTTGAAATATATTAAAATAATAATTTTTTTTATTTTTTAAAAATTATTTTTGAAATTAGCATATTAAAACAATTTAAAATATATTTTAAAAAAAGTTAAAATATTTATGGAGAACGTTCTCATAAATTCGTAACCTAATTTGGGTTGTATTTAATATCAATCAGTTTCGGTTAAATCTTGTTAATTAAGTGATAGCTTCACATTCCAGTTGAAATGAGTGCCTTTAAAACTACAGGGTCATTTGACAAAATATTAAATTAATTATTATTAGTATGTTTTAATATTTTTGATGTGTTGAAGAAAAAAAATATATTAAAAAATATCTAAAAACAAATTTATAACATAGTTAAATTACTCTCAAACAGATACTAAATGGTTTAATTTGTAACCTGAATTCAAATTAATGTGAGATTTATTTTAATATTCTATTTATTTATTTTAAATGATTTGTTTTGATATTTCTTTTAAAAAATTTAAAATAATAATTTTTATTGATCTGATCAACTTAAACCGATTGGATTTTATAAATATAGTTGTTCTAAAAAAAATGTTTTGATGAATTAAAATGAGTACGTACTGTTTCAGATTTTGATTGGGTTGCAACCGGAAGCTGATTTAGGTTTGTAATGTTTCCTCTTTGCATTCATGCAAGGCACTATGATTTGGATGAAATACACCAACATCAGCCCTTTTTGGTTTGTTGCAGTGGGTTGGCTAATCATTTTGCAAATAATACAGAAGAAATAATAGGACTGGGCATACCAATTTATCATTCCTTACCAAGCTGCTTTGAGTGACAAGTGGAGAGGAGGAGGAGGAGGAGATCGATGTGGACCTTGTAAGATCACGGAAATTCAGTTGGATCATCCACTTTTTAGGGCAAAAAGGTGGGAGAGACAGAGAGAGGGTATTCCTTCCTCTCATTTTAGAGTTCGACATCTCTCTTTGTTCATTGCTTGCAACTCGAAAAATGGATGAGGTATTCAGTAGGATGGGTGGTAAGGTTAAATCCTCCATAACAGATTCCACTATCATGTCTATGCTGCACTCTAGAATGGACAAGGCACATGAAAGAGTCCACTCCAAGGAAGGAGTTATTGCACGTTTACATGAGATATCAAAGTTTTACGAGTTGGCAGTGATGCAGTTGGAAGGGTGTCTGAAGTTTGTTCTTGAAGAAGCTGACAGCAGTCTTGAAAGCAGTGATGAAGAGGCTTTAGGGGACTTGGCAGAAATTAGAGACCGTCTTGAAGGCCGGCTTATAGAAACTGAGCTGGCCATCGCAGAAAAGGATAGAGAGTTAACTGCGAGGTTAGAAAATGAAATGAAGCTCAGGCATGAATTGGAACTCAAAGAAAGAGAATTGGAATCTTTACGTGCCAATCTGGAGCTTGAGAGAACAAAGACCGATGGCATTGAGGAGCAGGTTCTTGGTAATCTGGTAAGTGGCGATGGGAATAGAGATGAAGGATTTTCTGAGCTGAAGGATTCAGTAGATCAACAGGTGTGGAATATCAAACAGCAACTTGACCCTGAAGATGAAAATATTGATAAGAGGAGATATCATGGTTTTGAAAGCTTGAGGGTTGAGCAGATGAGCTCAGACATGGACATCTTAAAAGAAACCATGGGTCTTGCTTTTGAAAAGATGCAGAATGCCATTTTCTTGTCGGAGTTGGAGCCGACTGAGCAACAGTTAGGGTGGACAATTGAGAAAGCTGTAATAGTTATCCTGATCAAAGGTTTCATGGGGGATATCCAGGAGAATTTCACAGCAGAAGTAAGGAGGTGGCAGAAGCAAGTTTCCATAGGCTTGAGCAAGCATTTGGCGGATTTGATGAAAGAGATAACATGCTTGCAAGACGAACTAGAGCCTCTTAGCGTCTCCCGCAGCAGTCGCGAGAGCAGGATTTCTACGAAAGTGAAAGGGAAGTCTTCATCAGAAGGGGACATTTCTTATACCCCTGACGATTTCACTGTAAGAGTTGGAAAAATAGACCAGATGAAGAAGCTGAACGTAGAGGATTCTGAAGAAGACAGCGCGCACTACGTTGCTAAGATGATAAAGAGTCATGAAACAATCATCAGGAGAAAAAGTGAAGAGCTTAAATTACAGAAACTAGAAATTCTCAAGGAAAAAGGGTGTACATGCTATAGGAGATCAGAAAAGGGCCCTGTTAGTCCAAGACAAAGATTCCGAGATGTTACTGCAAAACTGGGAAATTTACTCGACTGGAGGGAAAACCTTGATGCATCTTTTGGCTACCATGGAGGTGAAGATCACGACGAAACTTCTTCAACGAAGATGCTGTATCATTTTGATATGAAAGATCATGGCACTGACGCTTTGGAGAAGTTGAATAGCATCTCAATTTCTCACGATGCAAATGAGAAACTGCATAATGTAATAAGAAAGCTGGAAATGGAGAAAGAAGATACAAATTTGCAAAATGTGATAGTAGAAGACACTTACATTACTCTTTTGGAAGGCTTAGTACATGAATGCTGCGCTGAGTTACGTAGTTATGACATTGCGATCCTGGTAAGAGAAGGTATATATGAACATATTTTGAAGGAAATTGTCAACGAGTGTGATGAGAAAATGCAAGGTGATAAGATTGAAGATCAGATTACAGAGGAGATGTTTTATCTTGTCTCCAGAGAGGCACTGAAGGATTGTTGCTGTACTCTGGACTCTGTGTTAACTGAGTGCCGGGATGTCAGAGCTGAAAGGAATTGTTTTCAAGAACATGCTTTAGAGGGAACAATAAGGGAGGAAATATTGTCAACCTTCTTCACAGAAATTTTCAAGGAATGGAATGAGGCTGTAGAACGGTGTGACGGTGAAAGCATAGTTAAGGAAGATATTGATCGGATTGCCTTTGAAGAGACCATCAGAGACATGGCAAGCACTCGCATAGTGAGCAAATTCAAAGAGTTTAATTATCCTGGGAATAGTGTGGATTGTGTTGCTCAGGGTAATAGTTTTTTCGAGGACGTAGAATATTCAGTGAAGGAGGATGTCTTTATGGTTTTCCTTAAAGAAATGTCCAAGGAATGGAAGGCAGAGATAGACTCCTATGATTATGAAATCCTCCTCAGAGAAGAAATTTTCATATTAATTGTTGTGGAGGCAATGGCAGAAACTCGTACCATTTCTGGGGAAACTACAGCCCAGGATCGGTTCAGAATATTGGAAGATTTCACCTCTGCTGACAAGTTACATATAAGTCAAGATATTGGTAAAGAGGAGCATTTGGTTCAAAAACAAGATTCACAGCCAGAGCATATTAAATTCGAAAATTTGAAACGCCAAGCAAGTCCCGCAATGAAAGAATACAAAACACCCCTTCACGTTGTGGCACTGAAACATGAAGAACTGAACAAATCTCAGCACACGAGGGAATTGTTGACTGAGATAGGTAGCACTTCAATTTCAGTTTGTAGCGAAGTCAAGAAAGCTTTGGAGCAGGTAGCTATGAGTAAAGGACTACTGAGAGAGTTAAGATCAAGTTTAGGTGTTGCTGTTGAAGATACAGAAAGATTTGATGAGGAGGTCAAAGTAAACCTATCTAACTCTGATTTTACACCTATCCTGGAATTTTCTCAAGTATTAATGGACTTTAAGCGAATAGTGGAAAACAAATTAGTGCTGAACATTTTAAGGTACCTCAATTTTCCATTAGCTCTCCCCCGTTCTCTAATGCGTTATTTTCACAAACTCTTATCCTTCTTCACCTATGATATTGCTTGAAATATACCGAGGGAGAATTTATCTAAATTGCGATTACCATCTTATATGCTAATAGAGATGCACCCGGATTCCTTGCCATTGCTTCTGATCATGTTTGTTTCATTAGCTTTCTTGTGTTTGTTTTCCAAAATAAAATGGCATAAATGTTTAGTATGTATGATCTAGTGAATAAGTTATATTCGTTGCTAAGAAAGTTGTTAGCTGTTTCTTACAGGGTGGAGGAAGCAACTCGTTATCTGAATCCACTCGTTGAACTTGTTTCCTTGCAAAGGAGAGAGGATTTGCTTTATAAAAAGGCTTTTCTAAGGAGATGCGAGAATCTCAGAAGGGCTGAAACTGAGGTTTTGAGCTCATTATTTGTTCTCTTTTTTTCCCAAATGGACTTCATTCATTATGTGGAAGTTCGCATAAAATTAAAGTTCTTCCAGGAAATGTTACATTGGTTTCATTAAGAGTTATATGTCTTTCTCCATATGATTGAATAGGTGGATCTGCTAGGTGATCAAGTGGATGTACTTTTAAGCCTGCTTGACAAGATATACAGGACACTGTATCACTATGCGCCAGCGTTGCAACAGTTTTCTGAGGTAAGGCATGGTCTATTTTCTTAATCTTCTATATGATGCAGGTCTGTCATGCCTATCTTGTATTGCAAAAGTTCTTTTTCATACAAAAAAACTACACCCTTACATCTGAAAGTTTCCCCTGCTCACTGTCACTCTAATTATGCTCTCTAATTTCCTTGACACATAGTTGTTTTGATTGGTACAAGTGTTTCTTCTATATTTTGTGCAGGTCTCGGATATTTTGAAAATGATCGAGGTAGAATTAATTGGGGCCGCTCGTGCTCCTGGCAAGTGACATCAGGATCTCCATGTCCGTGAAGAAATCCTTGGCATCCCACTAAATCGGTTTATCTAGGAGGTGAATTAAACATCAGAAAATGCTCAGACAAAAGATAATGTTGATATGAAACTAGACGCAAGAGCGTTTCAGAATTCATTATGAGGAGGCATGCTGACAAATTACATGGTATCAAAATCACATCCCAAGACAGTATTGGAGATGTATTTATTGAACTGTGAAATCAATTTGCATTCAAGGTAATAAGAACGCAGGAACCTGTTCAAGTTTCTGATAGTTATAGTAGTCCCTTGCTCCTTCACGTGATTCTCCTACTCAAGGTGAAGGTACTTATTTTGGAAAATGTCGTCACTCTTTATAAAGTTGATTGCCCTTAATGATCTGCAGCAAAGTGATTGCATTGTCCGACAAAATGGCTTTAAAAAGTTGTGCATCCTGTTTATCGGAGTGCGAGATCTGTTCCATAGGACAACAGAATCAACAGTTTTCCTCTGGCCAATACAAGGATCCTCCCCAGTCTGCGTGATGTTTTGTGTGTCAGATTATTTCTAAAAAATGTTTACAACAACTACTCTTCTATATCTCTCCACTGTCTTTCGGCTTACACTTCACAATGAAGATATTGCAATTAAAAGCTCTTTCCCTTCTTGAGGATAAACCAATTCTTCATGGGGCAATACTAACCACCAATCAAGATTTTGAGAGTCTGAAAACTTTTAACAACAAAAATCTGCGAAAGCCACCACTTACTGACGACAAAGATGTGGTAATCTTGGGTGACAAGAATTTTAGTGATTTCGTTAACAAGAATTGGCATTTGATGGTGGATTTCTATACGCCATGGTGCTACTAAAGCAAGCTTCTGGCCCCCGAGTATACAGCTGCAGCAACCATGATCAAGGGTGAGGCAATACTTGCCAAGGTGGATGCTACTGTGGAAACAATGTTGGCCGAGAAGTATAATATTCTAGCATTTCCCAGTTCGTACTTTTTTGTCGATGGAGTTCGTATGGACAATCATTATCTTGAAAGGACCAGGTTCTTTTAAGAATGTGTCATTGGATTCCTTGTTTTGACCTTTGATGTTGTTCAACTGTCCAAAGTCCATGTCCTCTTGCTTCGACTTCTTAAATTTTAAAAAGATTGCCATGGAGAACTTTGCTACGATGGAGCAATGCCATTGCGATTGAGGTGAAGACTTGGATGGCATTTGAAGTTTCAATGAATAACATGAGAAAGAAGTTCTTGGTATAGTTATAAAACCCGGATGAACTCCGAGTAAACCTCAATTATGATTTTCAAGGAATGTATCAGTTTGAATTTAGCTGTTTCTGCTCAAACAATAGACTTCTCTTGTTTGAAAACACAAAAAAGTTTTAAAAACTAGGATGATGCTCAAACAATAGACTTGGATTACTTTCTATAGGAACGATTGACTCGGGATCACAGTAGCAATAGCAGTCTTGCTATCACTACCGCGCACAAGTTGATGGAAATTAGCAACATTGTTGTGTCTATCCTCAAAAATAAATTATAAGAGGAGCCTATTAGAAACAACCCTCATTTGGAGACAAGATGCTCTTGGACCGTTGCTATATGGACGAGCTTTTAGCCTATGCCAGTCTGCTGATTCATGTATTTTTTAGACATCCCATGTCATTACACATTTTTTGCAGGTGGGTTCATTGCCGTTTCTGTTTGCAAACCATGCATTTTTGTTTTCTTCCATGTGGGATTCAATAAAGAGGAAGAATCTTGGTCAAAATGATGATCAGGCTGACATAAGGAACAAGGTAATGGTTTCAGGGGGGGTGGGGTTTCCTCGAATCCAAAAAAAAAACAAAGGTAATGGTTTATTAGTAGGTTGATGAAAATGAACTAAAGGAAGCTCAAGCTAAATAAGACGAAGATCGACAAAGGTGGCAAGAGGAGAGGAAAGATCTTACAGCTTCACAGAGCAAAATCAGAGGTCCAAGCCCGCTTCCATTTCTCTTCTCTGTTTCGGTAGAGAAGGAGCGATCAGATGTCCAAGCCTGCTTCCAGCTCTTGATTCACCCCTTCGAGCCCTTTTCTTTTCTAACAGCCTCCGTGTTTTTCTTCTTTTGTTTTTTTTTAAAAAACAATCCTTATGAGTCGATTGTAACGGGAAAATGGATAAACAGTGGAGCAAGTGAACAGTGGAGCTATCTATTGTAGCTGTTCACTAAAGTGAATGGTTTGGTTTAATTTTTTTTTTTTAAATTAATGTAATTAATTGATTTTACTCGTATTATTCAGGTGAACATAAACAATATTTTTGTTTGTTTGTTAAAAAAATAGTTTAAAATAAATTAAATTTATTTGTATTGTAATCTCAATTTATTCATGATAATATTTTACCTAATTTTATTGCATGCTCAAAAAATCATGAAAATTATAGTTTTTGTCAAATAAATTTTATACGTAGTAAAATTGTAATTTTTTTTTTAAAAAATTGAGTTTTACTCGAAAAACTAGTATTTAATATTATTTAATAACACTACATAAATTAGAAGGATATCACATGATGATGTAGCATTTGTGGAATTTGATTGCAATTCTAATTATGTTCTTGCTGGGTTCGACCCAATTAAAAAAAAATCAGTTTTTGTTGTTGTATTCTTAAGAAACCATGACAAATATAGTTATTGTTGAATAGATTTCGTATGTGATAACATTGCATATAGTTTAATTGAATAATAAAAAATATTTGATATCCATATTATTTATTTCATGATGTAATAATAGTAGTTAAATCTATAATATTTAAATTAAAAATATTTTTAAATTATTTTATAACCTCAATTTGAAAAGCATTTTTTTAACCAAACACATTAAACTACTTTTTGTTCAACCTCAATTTCAACCACAATTTTAACCAAACATATATTTTTCCAAATCAACTTTAATTAAAAATACTTTTTATAAAATAATTTTTTAAAAACCACAACTACAATAATAACTGTAATACCAAACACACCCGAAGGTGAGGAAGTGTTTCTTGTTGTGGTGTAGTTGTGTTTTTTTAGAAAGTTTGAATTTATTTTTTATTTTTTTATTTTTTTTAATTATTTTGTGTTGAAAAAAAAAAAAATACTTTTAACTTACCAAATAATGGCATTAGTTTCTAACACCTGTCGAAGATATGTGTTAGAAAGAAAATCTCTTGACCAGAAAGGAAAAAAAAGAACCGGTTCCTCAGGTAATTGATTTCTTCCTCGTCATGTTTCTAGATTTTCTGCTACTTCTCTGGCAACATCCCTACATGTATTCCCAGATCACACTGCACCGTTTGCGCCTGGATCTTTTGCTCGCCAAATTTTTCTTGATCTCATTTTCTTGAATGGTTAAATCTTGGAAATGGTTTCTTACGTGAAAAATCTTAGTTGGTTTTTTCTTATGGTTCGTTTGCTGGAATTGGTAGGAGTTTGCTTGGTTGCTAGTGTGTCTAGTTTACTCTTTGTAATCGAGATTGAATTCATAGTCATTTGTGTGGATCTTGATTGTTAAGAGTAGGGGATGTGTTGGATCAGTGAGATTTTTCGATAAGATGGGAGCTTTTTATCTTTTTATTTAAAGGGTAGTGATTGGTTTCTGGGAATTTTGGATTTTGAGCACTGGTTGCTATCTATAAAGATAAAGATACAATAGGATGGTTAGATTTTGCTTGTACTTATTGATCTTCTTGAGGATTGTGAGCACCGAGTAATTTTGTATGAATATTTTTTTATATAGAAAATGGATTGTCTTTTGGCTTTTAAAAAAGTAATTTATAGCAATTTTCTTGTTTTGTAAATGGTCATGGATTTATATATTTTGTTACTCGCCCAGCCTTGTATTTGTATTTGTTTGTTTTGACGCAAATCAAAATCCACTTTGTTACTTGAAGAAGCCAATTGATATTTTACTGCAAGGAGCATCAGGTGCTAATTTTAGGTGCTCTCATCGTCTTTTTATTTCAGTTCAGCGTTGGAGATTTCACGAAGCATGGAAGCCAGCAGGGGTCAGAATGGAATTCAACTCTTACTTGCTGCAGAGCAAGAAGCTCAGCATATTGTCAATGCTGCTAGAAATGGTAAACTCGTCTTCCCTTCATTATGCTTTTGGTAGGAGAAATGCATTTCTTTCTCTTTAAATTACTTGTCATCCCTTTGCTTGTGAAAATCCTGGTATTTGTGTTCTTTTCACATCCTTGTACAAAGGGCACTAGATAGAATTGGTTAAAAAATTACATTATTTTATGTGTATCTATGATGCTTTTTTCCCAGGTTGTTCGGATGAGACTTACCTAGTCCTTGATTGCATATTATGTTTGTTTGGATTGAGGGACATAGGAAAGATGAGTAGGGGGAAGGAATGGAAATGATGAGGTTCTCGTTTCATTCAAGAAGTATATACCCAATCAAGGAAGAGGAGGATCTACTCCCTTTTCTGGAGTTATATTTTTCAATCCATCCAAAATTAGGAGGAAGGCCTGTTTTTTTTCTTTCTCACCTATCATCCATTCTTGTATCTTTTCTCTCCTTCCAACCAAACAAGGAGCGGAGAGGTTGGGCTTCTATTTTCCTCTGTGTTTCCTATGCTCCTCAGCAACTTAGATCTGCATAACATGGTTTGTAGGAAAATTTAAAATTGGACTTGCCGCTCAATCGTTGAATTGAAGCTTATGTTACTTGTTTTGGAATGTGATATAGTAAAGCTTAAATTTGTGTACCCTGGAAGTAACTTTCACATCTTGTTAATTGCATCTAAGATGTAATCAATCACTGCATTGGTGCAGATCTTGATTCTTACACGCATCTGTTTCTTTTTGTCCAGAAAAAATGGCTAGACTGAAACAAGCCAAAGAAGAGGCTGGCAAGGAGATTGCTGAATTTCGTGCTCAAATGGAAGCTGAATTTCAGAGGAAGCTTGCTGAGGTAAGAACACAAAAGGGATAAATTCCTGTTAATTCATTCATATGAGAACATTATGAATGAGGAAATATTAATTTATTTGCTAGTCACCTTTGCTGCTTATATGTGTGTGTGTGTGATGAATCCATCATGCATTCCTAGCAACGAATGATACTTCTCCGGCATTGCATATCCCGCACTTGTTCTCCTCTTTCCTTGAATGTCATTTCAGGCATTCTAAAGAGTTTGGCCAAACTTGGTCATTCTTACTCCCATAATTTCTCGTCATTTACTAAAGTGAAACTTAAGTCAATCCATGATCTAATTTGAGCACGTTGTTGTATCATTCAAGAGCTGACTTGAACCTACTTATGTGAACATCAAACAGAGCAGCGGTGACTCTGGTGCTAATGTGAAGCGGTTGGAGCTAGAAACTGAGGCAAAGATTGGTCACCTGAAGAAAGAAGCCGCAAGAATCTCCCATGATGTTGTACAGATGCTTCTGAAGCATGTTACAACTGTGAAAAACTAGGATCTTACTTGGCCTAAGTAGACCGAGGTGTTCAAATACTCTCTTCATGTACTTTTTGAACTTGAAGGTTGGAATTCCAGCTTGGTGAGAAGGCTTGTATTCACTTGTCTGATATGTTTATGACTTGTATTGTTTGATTATGTTACTTTATGCAATAATTAAATCTCTTGTGAAATAAATTATCCCTGTCCATATCATCGAAAAAACAATTTTTTTTTAACAAGTAAAATCTTGAGTTCCAAAATCTATGTGATTTCGTGGTGATTTCTCCCAACTCCATTGCTTCTATCCGCTAAGATCAGGATGTAGGCTATTTGCATAAACATAATGTCTGTGGGTGTAGGGGGGAATAAGGGAATTTAAAAGATGAGAATGAAAATGAAACCAAGTAATTTCACATGTTTTTTTTACTATATTACACAAGAAGAGGTAGGGTATTAAAAAGAAAAAAATATTATAAAAAACTTCAAATGATATTGTTTTTGCTGTTAGATGGATTAAAGCCGCATTGATTTTAGTTATTTTGGCATGAAACTGCGTCGTTCTTTTCAAATAAAAAAACCGATATTAAATTTTCTTTTTCAGTTGAAGGAGGGGGAAATTAAGTTTTTCATTGTTTGGATATGCAGAGGTGGAAGTTGTAGAGGCAGCAATGCGTCGCATCGTCTGCATCTGTTTCTTTTAGTGTCCAACCCAGATGTGTGGGCTAAGTCGCCTATTGGGCCATAATGGTGGGCATGGCCCGTGCCCCGCCCTGGCCAGCATCTTCTCCCCCTTATTTTTTCATTATTTATTATTTAATCAAATTAATTTTTTATTAGTTATTTTATATATTTTTACATGAATTCATTAACTAAATTAAATATCCTTTCAGTATAGACTGATTATTATCTAGTCTTCTAATTTGATTTTTTAAAAAATAAATAGTTAATTCCATCCTTTTTTTTATTGATAAAAACTAAACATGTTCATATGCATGGTACATTTAAACTCAAATATAAAATACTAATATGATGTCAAATACTACAAAATACATATTAATTAAAAAATTTCAATATTTAATATTGATTGCATTTTTATTCCATTCACTTAAATTTTAAAATTGAGTGAATTGTTGAAACAATTTTACAGACTTATCCGCAGCAACAATGCGTGGACACAATACTAGTAAAGCTAGAGTTTTTTTTTTTTTTTTTTAAGAAAAAGATACATTTTGGGAAAATTTGTATATTTTTTTATTCCCTTGCTTTCCACCAAATTTGGTGGAAATTTATAATGAATAAAAAAGGAACTCCTTTAACTCGAGACTTGTCTGATTTCGATCCCCTTTCCTCAGACAAACACATAGTGGAGCATAGAAATGTGGGTAGAGTACGAGGCTTCTGTCAAGGTCAAACCCCCATAACCATTTACAATTCATATTTGGAGTGGAATGATTTTGGCTGTCCTTGTTAATGGTGCAATGCTGAGAAATCCTGCAAGATTTGCTCCACCACTATCCCACTTGCTAAGATGCCCACCCCAAGAAGAGCAGGCCTTACTCTTGATAGCTCATTTTGACTACTGTCCTCTCGTTCCCTGTTATACATTGCCCACGCCATTGCCGGTGGGAGAACTCCATAGAGAATTGTCATGCAGTAGCCTCCCTGTTCCACATTGAAGGGTCAGTGATCAGAAAGATCGGTTCTCTAGGTTTTACTATTGAACTGTGTGCTCTGATCCAAAACATGATTTAGCATTCCTTTTTTAACGGAATGCGCTAAAAGCTAGTTGTTGTTAGGTGTTTCTTCTTAAAATCCTTTTGGTTCATGTGTGCCTTTGCTTTGCATCCTTGTAGGGACTTACAGCGATGTCTGTGGCGGCAGAGAATGCATCTGGAACAATGGTTGAGACAACTAGCGTCGGAGCAACTGCCATTGCCTTTGCCGTGAAGCTGATTTTATTCCTTTCCCACCATTCACCCAGCCCAATTGGTTCCTGTAATATCAAAGATGATGTTATGGATAGGAGAACTTGTGCTGATAAATAATCACGATGAGGCAGAATTAGAAAAGGGAAAAAAAAAATGTTACCTGTAATGTTCGTGTTGCTTTCGAAACCCTAGAGAGGTTCTTCAGTTGCTCCTTCAAGAACTCCAAGAAGCCAAGGAGAGTGCCAATCAATGATGTTGCTACTGCAAGAAGTGAGAAGGCCTCTAACATATATGAAACCCCACTCCATCTCTCACTGATGCAAGGACCGTGCATCATAGATATTAATTAATCTCATCATTTGTTTATTTGTTGCTAAATTATGAATTACATTAACTAGAAAATTACTGAGCATCCCAAGGGTTAATATAATATGCAGTCTAATTACCTCATAAGCAAAACTGGATCAACAACTTGATCAGCCTGGGCAGAAAGGCCAAGTGCAATTGCATCCCAAACAAGCAATGCCAGCAAAGGAACAATGCTACCCAGCAAAACTGAAGTCCTTAGCCGCTTAAGGTCACCACCCAAATAAGCACATAGAACTGCAGGGATATTGAATAGCGTAAACGAGGAGGCTTTCTGTTGATAAAAAAGTACATATTTTGGAGAAAAATCTGTTTACCAGGTGCTAGATCATGATACACTAGAGCAAAAATCATCACAGGAATTGTAGCCGGAACTTTTCCCCAGTCACCACTTCCCTCCAATCCTGACCACCCTCCGAAAGCAACAGCTATCACCTCAATCGCTAGCAGCAAACCTGTGCATTAGTCCCTCCTCGTTGTTAGGATTCATATGTAGCCATTGAAGTAACTAGCCCGGTAACATGTTACTGATGCAAAAGTAACACAACGTTTCCAAGAGGAATAGGGGAAGCTGTCCAAATAAGTGGAATAGTGTGGAGGCATTTTATTGCATTTCTTAGCATGATTTTAACAACAAAATCATCGTATACCTATCATGGAAGCAGTAAGCCATTGATTGACTTGATCAGTTGCTTGAGTCCCACCAACGGAAACTAGCACAGTGAATATAGTAGTGAAGAGGCAGGATGAAACAGATTCTGGAAGATTTACCAAATGAAAAAGGATCTCTCCAGACTTGGAACTATAGGCAATCATGGAGGTGTAACCCAAGAAGACATAGGTGATGGTAGCCAAGGTTCCACCCCAGTCTCCTAGGGTCTCTTGAGCCATAGTCCTAATAGATATGACCTCTAGCTCACCCTCATCTTCATTTTTCCCTTGCTTCCTCCTCAAACCCACATTGATCTCAACAAGCAAAAGTGCTTCAATTAGGAGAAAACCCCAACATACTATCATGCATATTGAACTTGGAATGACTCCCTGAAATGAAGGTTTTGATACATTAATTAATCATAACGAACGGGATCATTTCTGAAATGGCAGTCTTTAGCATGATTGTAAATAATCATGGGAATATCATAAGTGTCTGTTAATCACAACTGCGTTGAGAGCTTGAATATGTGTGTGGAGGAGAGAGAGAAAGGGTAAGGGAAATCTTTACTGCAGGAGAAGCTTTCTGTGGCAGAGCAAGCATCCCAGAACCAATACTGGTACCAATAATAAGAGCAACAGCACCAGCAACAGTTCCTTTCTTCTCAGTTACTTTAGCAGGCTCCTCACGCAATTCTACAGGAGCTTTCTTTGCCTTCATTACTAAAGGCCTTTGAGTTGTAATTTCCCGTCGCTCTTGCTGCCATCTGCAGGCACAAGCAAGATAGCCGCGGCTGGAAGAAGAGAAACTGATGGTTAAATTTATGCATCAATACAAAGAGAAGTTTCAGAAAGAATCAGAGAAGGGAGTTCCTTCATACATCCTGTACTTGAAGAAAACTGTGGTGTTCTTTTGTTGCCTTCTAATCAAAGGTGGAATCACAGTGACATTTTTGCCACTTTTGGAGTGCAAGGAAGAAGATGAAGGCATGCACTGTGCATCCATGTGACAGAGGAAAGAGGAGCTATGGAAATGAATGGACCATGAATGCAAGTGCTCTCCATATATCTTGGAAGGGGACCATGTTAGAAAATGACTGATCGTCAACGGGATATTTTGCAACAATGAGTGATCTGAGTGCTTGGAAATTGCTTTTCATTTCCCAACAACAACTTCATTCCAAAAAAAAAAAGTCGAGTTGGAACTCAGATGTGCTTGTAAAATCCACGATTCCAGGACAATAACGTGAAAAGGGTCTGTTTAATCAAGGACCTTCTCCATTTTTCTAGCAAAAAGAGCTCAGCTAAAAGCCCATGAGCCCTTGCTGTAACCTGCGGAGATTTTTGGACCACGCCAGGGTGCTGCAGCATATGGACCGTATTCTTAGATGTGCCCGGACGGGAAGATAAAACCGGGCCCCTTTAACCACAAATAATCAGCCTTCATTGAAGCCATTTTCTTTTTCCGGCCTACTTAACCACAAGAAATTGGGCCCATTTAACCACAAGAAATCGAGAGTTGAAACAAGGGATGGAATGCAAAATGTTCTCTTGAGATTACAGTTTTTATGCACTACTACCTAGTCATGGATTATCAACGATTTGATTCAGTGGTCGAAAATGGGAGGAACCCTTTATTCAAAACCTTTGGACACCATCAATAAAATTGCATAGGATCCAGTAAACATGGAATCAAAAGGTCAGCAACCAGTAGGATGGATTGTGACATAGGAAGGTAAATATAGAAGGGGTTAAAAGATAAATGTGACGAGGACCACAGAGTTATGGAGGTACGGGATATCAACTTGATGAGAAGTGACAAAACCACCACGAGGCAACACAAGTGAGTTGTTGTACAGAAGCCAAGACAGGTTCTTGCTCTTGCTATACACAACACACTTCAATGGCTTGTTCTGCTGTCCTCTGTAGACATCCAGTCACTGCAAGCCCATCCCCTGCTCGCAAAAAGGTCCTAAACGCTTTTAACACTGCTTCCACTCTTGCATCTATTGTTTGTGTTTTGTTGTGATTCCTTTAAAAATTTAATGAAGGAAAAAAAAAAAAAACACAAAGTGGGTTGATGAAGCAAGAATTTACTAAGTGTGGGAATGACTTTGGAATGTTGGAGGTATAATCAAGTCCGAGGAAGTTCTCGCCTGTAATTATTGTCCTTGCTACGTGTGATTTGGGATGAACGCTTGATAGGAAGTTTAGTGGGCCTTAATATGATCTTCACCGTGATTAGTGGAGTGAGTGCTTCAGTAAAAAAATTCTCTAATCTCATGGATTAGTGTCTCACTATCACTAATTCTCTATCAGAGGAAATGTGGAGAGAGATACCAATGTGAGTGGCGATGATTTTCCTACACAACCCTTTTCGTGTCCAAAAAGCTAGTGAAAGTGAACTCACAACCAAGAGAACAGCCATGGAAAGATAACGAAAGAGACCCTCTAAATCTTCTTGAATCAAAGACGGAATTGGATCGGAGGGAACTTGTAAGGTTTGGAGAAATTAAGATTTTATTGAAAAACTGTAGTAAACGGCTTAATGATTGCCCGCAAGCTCATGTATAGTCGAACATGGTGGAGATTTACGGAGAATATGTTTAAGAATATAATAACAGTTTTGATTTAAAGTATTTTTTATTTAAAAATATATTAAAATAATTAACATTAATACATTAAGCTAATACATATCTACAATATCATTATCAAAACTCAATAAACCCTTTTTACATACTAAACAATCAACAAGACATGATGTAATTGGCTTGTCAATCACTTGTTTTATCAAGAAATTGTAGAGATTAGTGGATCAGAACCACACACACAAAAAAAAAAGAAAGGGGGTGTTTCCATCAACTCAGTGCCGACCCAACTACAATATTCATTACGAGTTGATGGGCTCCAAGAAAATCGGCAAAGGGCAGCATTCCATCTTCCCTTTTCAAGCGTCACTGCTTCATTTACATGACATTTTTCATGTAGTAATCTGGGATTTATCAAACTCGATGCGACTCTTCTACATGACTGGCTAGCTAGCAAGCAGCACATGTGTGTTTGGACGACGCAGCACGGTAAAAAGGAGCGTGGAAAAGTAATCGGGAGCCTCGACTGACATGAATGGAACATTGGAATCCCATAAATAAATAAATAAATAAACAAGGGAACATGGAAATGTAATTTTTTATTTTATCTTATCTTAGCCTTGAAAACCCAAACAGACAAGAGTAATTAATGTGCTTTTGAGGATTTGATTCGAATATTTGACAATTTCAACCATTTTCATCCATATGAATAGGCCCCCACGTCATGACCATTGACTAGTCTTCCTCGACCGGAAGACTAGATAATTCTAAACAATTTGTATTTTTTTCCCTTCATTCTCTGTTTGTGATCTGCTTGAAGTCTATTGGTAGGTAAGAGATATTATTTTTAAAAATATTATTTATTTAAAAATATATTTAAATAATATTATTTATTTTAAAAAATATATTTTTGATATAGAACTTCAAAATAATTCAAAAATAAAAAAAATAAAAAAATAAAAACAATCCAAAAACATGGCATTTTAACATTAATTACAACTAAATTTATTTTTAAACAATTTGAAGAGTGCAGCTCTCCATATTAGTCACTGTTACGGGTTATGTTATAGTTATTAATCATTAGATTTACTAATCTAGGCAACTCTTCTTGGAATAATTGTCTAATGTCGGAGAAAAACTGGGTTAAATTTATTTTTTTTCGTAGTTCAAGATAAATTTGGTATTTTAATGACTAAAAAAAGAAAGTACATTTACTTTTAGCCATGATTTCATAGCCTGGACTTCTCAATTTTGCTATTTTAACTATGGCATCCAAATTACAGCTACCACTCCCCCTACCTTCCTGCCGCGGCAATAACCTGATAGCGACCACACATTTGCCGTCAGCACGTTCACATAGTGGAACCCATTTTTGCCCTTGTAAGTCTCGTAATGTCAATTACCAAACAAATAAAAGCTTCCCTTCACTTGTGTACATAGTTTTTAAACTTGGCAGAGCGGGTTGATTCAAAACTAGATCTAAATCAGTATATTAAAATAATTTAAAAATATAAAAAACATATTAATTTAAAATAAAAAAAATATTTTAAATTTTTTTAGAAACGTTTTTAAAAAGCACTCTCAAACGGCCTCTAAAAAAAATCCTGAAGTGACTCAGCTGATTTGACAGGTTGACCAAGCGACCCGATTGATTCAACAAGACACGGTCAAAAATTCAATTACAATACATTGATTTTATTTATTAAAACGATGTTATTTTAATTATTTTTTAAAAAAATAACCTAAATAATCACGTAACCTCATCAAAACCTAAAATCTAAATTTTAAATTCAACCGGATCTAATGACTATGCTTCCTGCCATAGAAGACTCGTCGATGGCAATTACCACAAAAAAAAAGAGGTTAGCATGTATTTTCGTAAATGGAAGACTCGTCAAATCCTGTTGCGCTTAAACAGTCAAATTTATATCAGCATTTAATACTCTTGGTCCCGATGTGTGTTCGGTATTGTTTTTTTAAAATAATTTATAATAAAAAAATATTAATTTAATATATTTTTAAATAAAAAATAATTAAAAACAAATTCAAATACAAAAAATAAACGGTATCTAAATAACGGGAACCAGGATAAGAGTTTTTGTATTAACATTAATTTTTAGGACAAAGATTTATATATTTAAATCAGCTCAGAAAATTATTTTAATTTTAGATAATTTTTAAGAACATATACTTTACAAAAACTTAATATATCTAGAAACAAATTATTCAATTCTAACGAATATTTGATTCTAAAATCTGAATTTAGAAAGAAAGAAAGAAAAAAACACCCTAGCCAAAAATTTGTCTTGCAAAGTGTTAGTGCGGCTCCATTCTTTAGCCGACGGGGGTGGCTCCTGCCCTCCGCGTAAGGACAAGTGGGGCGGGAGGAGATATCGAAAAAAAAAAAAAAACAACTCATCAGTTTTTGTTGGTGATCAGCTTGACCATTGATCACGGGCTCACAGCGCCAACGAAATCTAGACCCTTTAAATCAAGAACAAGAAATGACCCCACATTCAAGTACAATTTGTACAACCAATCTCTCCTTTTCTCTTTGTTTTAGCATTGTCATTTTTCTTACCCCAAAATCGACTCCAATTCTTCACCCTTGATCGGGGAAAAATAATTAACGTAATTAAAATTGTGTTTAGTAATATGTTTAAGAGTGTTTTTCCATTAACCATAGATCAAGTATGATAAATTTTTTTAATTTAAATATACTATAAAAATAGTCAAATCATAATCTAAAAAATGGTGTCATGCTTGGATTCTTTGATGCAATTATTCAAAGTTAAAATAATTTGAAATAATACTTGATCAAATTAAGAGGAGGCGTATTAATTTTTCTTTAACTGGGTCATCTTGTTCTTGATAAAAAGAGGCTGGTATCAATCGGTATTACAGGATAAAGAAAGAACGGAGGCGGGCCGGTTAACGAGGTTAAAATGGTCGAGGTCGTTACCTATTTTATTATGTAGGTGAGGTGCCCACATACTATAGAGATTAGGAGAGAGGAGAGAGGGAAGGAGTGACCGTGTTGAAAAATGTTATCGTGGTTTTAAAAGCCATAAACAGACATGCTCTGTAACTGCTGTGGTTCTTGCCTCCTCTCCTCTTCCTATAAACACCAATACCTCTCCTTGGTTTCTTTTGTGTTTTGTTTTGAGTGTTAGCTAGCTAATCGTTTGTTCTTTTGCTGGTTGGCTGGTTAATCTTTTTATGCTTCTATCCTAGGTACTGCTATTTCTACCACTCCAGCTTTAGCGTGCTCTGGTAAAAGATACCACGTCCACTACACACAGAGAGAGGGAAAGGGGAAAGATAGTGAGTGCCAGAGAGAGCAGGGGATTGGGCAAAAGGTTTTTTTTTTTCCTCTTAAAAGAGAGCGTTTCTTGTTTCTTGTTTCTGCTCTTTTGATTTGTTTTTTACTTCTTCTCCTGTGAAGTATGATTGGTTGCGAGGCTGAACTGAAGTGAAAGTCTGGTTTTGGGTGCTGCTTTGAAGGGACTGGTTCGGTTGGGCCTTCTTTTCATATTTTTGGAAGTTTCTTGTAAAGCTTCTTGTCTTCAAATCAACACAAGTCTTTGCATTGCTCAGCAACAAAATCAAAATTTGGAAACAAATTTATGTAGGCGTTAATACCAAGGTAAAAAAACTCTTTGTATAGCCAAATTAAGATAAAAGAAACTGCAGCGAAGTGTGTGGGCGTTGGCAGCAAAGAGAGAATTTATTATCATTTAGCTATAAAATTCTTCCTCCTCACGAGAAACAAGCAAGAAAAACGTTCGCTCCATACGAACAACCTTCACAGTTTTCTTTTTTATCTCTTCCTTTTCTCTCATGGAGTACAATCAATCTTCAGAAATGCAAGAACCCAGTATAGACACTGACAAACTCAGCTACGAAATCTTTTCAATTCTTGAAAGCAAGTTTCTCTTCGGATATGACGATCAGAAACTCTGGATTCCTAAACAGGTCTCTCCTGAAACAATTGAAGCAAAACCCGAGTCACAGAATCCCTCGGTTCTTACAGAAAACAACAGCAACGGGCTGTCTGCGATCAAGAATCAAAGAGGCAAAATCTGCATATTGTCTATTGATGGTGGTAGCAGTCTAAAAGGGATTATTTCAGGGAAAGCATTGGCTTATCTTGAAAGCGCGTTGAAAGTGAAATCAGGGAATCCTGACGCCAGGATTGCTGATTATTTTGATGTTGCAGCCGGAACTGGAATTGGCGGAATCTTCACGGCTATGCTTTTCGGCACCAAAGATCATAGCCGTCCGATTATGAAAGCTGAAGAGACTTGGAAGTTCTTAGCTGATCAGAGCAAGAAATTTTACACTCACGGAAATGGTGGGTTTTTCAAGCGGTTTTTCAGAGGTGGCGCAACCGGTTCAACAGCTGCTACAGCCGGTTTAGAGAAGGCCATGAAGGAGGCTTTTAGTGATAAGGGCCGGAATTTGACTTTGAAAGATACTTTAAAGCCGGTTTTGATTCCTTGCTATGATCTTTCCAGCACGGCGCCGTTTTTGTTTTCAAGAGCGGATGCATTGGAAACGGATAGTTTTGATTTCCGGCTTTGGGAGGTTTGTCGGGCAACATCTGCTGAACCGGGTTTGTTTGACCCGGTTTTAATGGGGTCCATTGACGGTCAGACCAGGTGTTTGGCAGTTGATGGTGGTTTAGCCATGAGTAACCCTGCCGCAGCAGCTATTACTCACGTGCTGCATAACAAGCAGGAATTTCCTTTTGTTAGAGGAGTTGAGGATTTGCTGGTGTTGTCCTTAGGGACTGGTCAGATTCTTGAGGTTAGTTATGAATATGAGCAGGTTAAGAATTGGAGGGCCAAGCAGTGGGCTCGACCGATGGCTCGAATCTCAGGTGATGGTTCGGCTGATTCAGTGGACCAGGCAGTGGCCATGGCATTTGGTCAGTGTAGGAGCAGTAACTATGTAAGAATTCAGGTATGGTAATGGCATCGCTATCTTTAATCTTTTTATGCAACTTGGATATGGTTTTTATTTTGCTTGATTTCAATGTACAAGACAGTCCTAGCCAGGCTGGAAATGGTTAACCTGGGCGTGTCTTTTTCACTCGTATACAATTTTTGTGCATATTTAGCTGGGTTTTGGGTTTTTGCAATTGAATGTCCTGTTTGCTCTTTGCATGTGTAATGGCCTAATGGGGTCGGTGGCACGCTGTGTCCTGTGGCCTATGGTTAGCCAACATGTAAGGGGGTGTGCCCGGGAAACCATAAATTCAAGTGCCCCCATGGAATTATGGGAGCATATGGGTACCTGTGCTGGTGACTTGCACATGATGGTTGGGTTTCGCCTCTGGTTTTTCTTGTTTTCTATGACCAAGCCAAATGTTGGGTTTTGGTTTGACTCGAGACCTTGGATTCGTTGGTGTTGTGTTCTGGAGATCTGGTTAAACCATTCCTTGATGAAGAGTTTGAGGGGTTTTTCTTCTTGCAATAAGTAGATGGAAAATGGCTGGAGAGCCGGAGACTGGATTTTCTATAAAATGAGTGGTCATAAAAATGTCATCCACCATGATTTTACTTTGTTATATATTTCCTAGAGCCGTAGTCACCTACGAGGATCACTTATGGTAATGCTTTGGCTTTGTCTGCTGTCAGATGCAAGGACATGTATAGATCTTTGATGCCCTTGCACTGCCTTTGTGTTAGTCACCTACATAGATAGCAACGAGGGATCTTTACATCTGAATGCATGCGTGATCTCTGTGTTCCTTGCATTTTTGTATACGAGAATGTCTTTTTAGTTAAGGTTCAACATTAATTGAAGTAGCCCGTTGGGCTGATAGTTAGGAATTTGAAAAGGGCAAGATTATTAGGCAATGTTTCCATAAAAAGTGGATGCAGAGGATCAGGAGTAGAAACTAGGCTGTGTCTTGTGTAGTTTTTTTTATGGTAAAAAGCATTCTCGGATCAGATCGAATTGGTGATCTCTTGTTGAATTGAATATTCTCGATATTATGCGTTAAAGATGGCTCGAACCACTTGAATGCATAATTTACCGGCTTTGCTTGTGAGGTACCATCCTAATAAACCTGAAGGCATCTTCTTAGGTAGGGGATAACCTAAAGTTTAAACTGTACTGAAATTTATAAAAAAGAAAAAAAAGCTTAGACAAGGAATCTTAGACTGTTATAGCCTCGTGACCACTGAGTTCTGCATTCCCTTCTATGGTGAGATTGCTAATATGGAGAGAGAGATATGAGCAGTGAATGCCCTTACTCGTACAGTTTTAATTAATTATTTGAGGGGCCGACGGGCCATTCTTTTCGGGGGGCTTTTGGCTGATTCGCTAGTTTCTTATAGTAGTTGGATTACAACGCAATAATTTAATTTCAATTCTCTGAATAGCTGCATGGATTAAGTTATCTGACACCTGTGGTTCTTTACCTTTATTACGAGAATATGTTTAATCTCCTGATCATATTAATTCTGGTGTGACAGGCAAATGGGTCCAATCTAGGAAGATGTGGACCTAATGTGGACACAGACCCCAGTCCTAACAATGTAAAGATGCTGATTGGAATAGCAGAGGAAATGTTGAAGCAGAAAAATGTAGAATCCGTGCTGTTTGGTGGCAAGAGGATCGGGGAGCAAAGCAATTTTGAGAAACTTGATTGGTTTGCTGAACAGCTTGTGTTAGAGCATCAGAGGAGGAGCTGCAGAATTGCTCCCACTGTTGCTTTCAAGCAAGCTGCCACCAAAACAACCTAGACTATTCTCAACAGTGTCAAGAACCAAAATCAAACAAAAAAAGGAAAGGTAAGCTTTTTCTTTCCATTCCTTACTATATAATAGATTTATAATCATAAATCCAGCTTTATGCTATTTCTCTCAGATTTATAGCATCTTACTGGACCCTGCTTTGAATGAACATGATCAAGTGGGGACACTCACAGTACTCTGCAGGGGGGAGACTTTAGAGGGGTTCAAACTACTTTTTTTATCTAAGGCTTTCAAAACTAGTTGTAGATTGAAAACTTCTCGGTTTGTATTTCAATGTTTTGATCATTACTTCAATTCTGATTTTGCCTTTCCAGCCTTGAAATGTCACTGTCCATAGAAGCCAATTGCACCTACCCGAAAATGAACACTCCCTTTTACATTTGGAGTAAATTAAGCTTACACATTTAGCCCGTGCATTTTTTTTATTACAGTAAGCTTTTGCTGTGTACAAATTGTGATGTCTTCAACAAATGGACGTAAAAAGAAGGTGGTGATAGCTAGAATTGTCATTTAGTGAACTCGTAGGCTCACCTTGTAGTTTTCATTATCTGATACGAAAAACCAAACAAACATATAACAACCGGTTGTTCTTGTTGAACATAAAAGTTAGCAGATGTAAGAACTACGCAAATTGGTGATGTGGGGAAGCCATTTCCAATTGTTGTCGGTCGACCGACACTGGTTCTTGTGATAGATTAGGGACACCCCAGTCATTTTATTGAACAACTTTATTGTTCCAGCTTCTGGGTCATTGATGGGTGCCTGGAGGTATTTCCGCTGTACCCCAAAAAGAATTCCCTTTTATCATATTTCAATTCACTATTAGGACAAAGCTGAATTTCCTTTAGCCCCAAGACCTTTAGCCTATAAACCAAATGCCATTCTTTTTGCTATATTTATGGAAGAACATGAATTCTACCAGTAAATGTTGGCAATGCTGTCGTGTCTTTTTATTGCCTTCAAAGTTCATTAATGCTATTGGGTCCTAGGAGTGATGTAGAGAGGGGAACTGTTGCCATTATTTTCCTTCGAAGTTTGAAACTTTTGCATTTAGGACATCAAAGGTGATGCTTTTATGCGTGAACTGTTTTCTATAACATCATGAACACATAACATTTTTAATATTGTCATTGAGATTTGAGGCAGGTGTAATCATTTGGGTTTTCCTTTGTCCTTTTCAATTGTATTCTGAAAATGTCTCTGCTTTGATTATCAATATAATATAGGACAGTAAATTCAATGATTCCAGTAGACGTCAACACTGGGCCGATGCTAAAATCTGGATTAAGTGCTTACAGTCTGCATATAGCTGTGGCTATTCATGTAATTGCTCAGTACTGCAATACTTCATGGACCATTATTATTCAATCGTGTAAATAAGGGGAACTCTCCTGCCGTTAAATTCTCTCCGGTAACAGCTAGCAACCCTTAAATTCATGTCACCACTGTATGGAATGGTTTGTGTGCAATGTGGGGGACCGATTGCATTCAAAATTGCATTCAAAATTCTTGGTGAGCTTAATCATGTGATTTCAATATTATTACATTTACCAGGTGAGTATGATAGGGGAAAAATGATTAAAGAAGGAGATTAGGCCATTAGATCCACGTCTAGTTGTTGGTATGATGTGCCTCAGATTTGATTTCACATTTTGCTAATTTGGCCTTAATTTTTCAACCTCAGTACTGCCTTGTTTTGTGATATTATACCTTTTGAGTTGTTCAAATGTTTCAGAGGGCATGCATGGTCAAAAGAATTGGCATTTGATCATGAGATTTTGAGCTTTGTGCTTCTTGTTGGTATCTTTTTACGTGTAGCATTTCATTTATTGTTAACAGTGAGTTTGCGTTCTGAAATGCAGGCGGAAAATATATTCAAGGAACAAAAAGGAAAGGGAAGGAGGAGGGAAAAGGTAATATAGCAGCTTTTACTTTTGAAAGTCACGAAGACAGCAAGAGAAGAAGAGGAGGTGAGGGGATTGAGTGAAAAAGGACAAGAAGAAGAACACAGAGAGAGGGTAGAAGATCTTAGTGGGATTCTTTGCCTGCCAGGTGATGGACATGGTGGTGTCCACTCCACCTTTCTACCATGGCAAGGAACCGAGAAAGAAGAGAAACAAAGAAGAGAAAGCAAGTATCAGCTAAGCTTTTGAAGGTCAAACCAAGTATCAGGTGTGAATCTTTTAATGTCAATTAAGATTTTTGGGTGGGAAGACTCTGTTTGTATATTTCCTTTATTTATTTTTTTATTTTCTCGATCAGACTCAACTCTCAAGAAACTTGAGTGTGGGGTACATGGTGGGCTACCTGCACTGAACCCCTGATATATAGCCGAGTCCCTCTTCTTCTTTTTTAATTATTACAAGCCAGAGTTCTTTACCGAGCTTTGGTCCCTTTTCACCTTTTTTTTTTCTTCTTTTTTTCAAATAGATTGTAGCGGTGAGGAATAGATTTGAGAGTGACCAGTAGTAGTTCTCCCCAAACCAACCACATCTCCTGTGCATGGAGAAATGTAAAAAAAGTTCATATTTCATGTGTGGATGACAGAGTAGTAGTTCTTGCAATTGTAATTTTAAAAAAAATTATAAATTATAATATTTTCCATTTAAGATTTTTTAAAAACTGCAGAGTGAATTGATTAGTCAAATATTTTGAAGTGGTAAAAAGTGAATAGCATTACTGGAGATGGGGCCCTCTGTTGATTTCTCTCATGTGAATTTCGGTTGGGATCATGGATGGTTGTTGGTGGTGATGTTTGTATTCTTCCTGGTTGAGTTTAGTAAAATTAGCTCCTTAGCTTCTTCATGGGCCTCACTTACTGTTATCAAATGATTATTCGGATAATGATGGTAGAGATGGATATATATTGAATATTTTTTATGGAATATATCAAAATAATACATGAACTTTTATTTTTTAAATTTTATTCTTAACATTAACTTATCAAAATCATATAAAATTATTAAAAAAAAAGGAACTGTTTCTTCTTTCTTTCATGTTTGAAGATAATACGAGCAGTGCCGTATACTCCTTACCAATTGCCATGTAAAATTCAGGCATCAAGTTTCTATTTCATGGCGTGAATTTGCGCATGATATCATTGAACCACGTCCTCATCATTGCTAATAAACAATTATCTTAGGAGAGGGTTTGTCGAGTTCATGTCTCTTCTATTCTTTTAACCATCCATTTCACTTGCTTACGAGCATTAAAGAAATGCTAGCCCTAACTAACCCTTTTCGCTGTAGAAATAATAATGGTGATGTGATGTCTAATCAAACTTTCAATTGGTGACGTACGATCATCAAATCAACAACAAGAAATTAAAGAAGAACGACCAGATTCCATGCATCACACCATGATCTTACTGTTTTAGCCACTAATATATGTGAGAGACGTACGAGACGCGGATTACACATCTAGTAAAGCCCAGCTCTTTATCTCTCTCTCTCTTTTTCTTCCCCTCTCCATTTCTAGCAATCATATATATGCTAAGAAGTTTTATAATCCCTATATTTGACCCCTAAATCTCTCGTGCTCGGTCCATCTAGTTGACCCTACGTGGTTGTAAAGCATTTTACCATGCAGGTTAAAGGATAAAGAGAGCCATGGCTTTAGAGCGAAAGCAACACATTTTTATATATTATATACTAAACGTTGATAAAGCATGCACTTATGAGGACATTTTAAGGCAAATAAACGCTCGGTGCAGTGGTTAAGATACACATTTTGCTCTCTTAAAATATGTTTCTCTTTTCACGGGCTCCTAGCTAGACGGTAGTTGATCCCTATGCCACGTAAAATGCTCGAGTTTTGGCTCGAGCATGGGTGCTATAAGTGTACGTTAGTGTCGATGGCAATAAATTGTTCAATGGGTATGGAAACAGATATATAGGTGGTTCAGAGGCGTTAAGAATATTATTTTTAAGATGTTTACTTGTTTTATTTAGATAATCTGTAAGATACAACTAAATTCTTTAAATTATCAATAAAACAAAAAAAAAAAGAAAAAAAAACACATTTGTTTTGTATCTTTGTTCTTTGAGCAGTGACAAGTTTATATAGACTTGAAATATTATATTATAACAAGTTTATAATATAATTAGTCAGCCATCTTGAATTATATATGTTCTTTGTCCTTAATATATGTATATGTATTGGTGAACAATTAATACTGGATAGATAGAGACCTAATAACTTTATGGTGGAATCTGGATCATCTTTGAGTTTATGGATGAGGATGCGCGGGTTTGGATTGTCCACAAAAAATGCTAAATATAAAGCAAAAGTTGTGTTCATAATTAATAATCACGATGATAATCATCTTGACAGTGATAATCACTGGTGGCGCGTGTCAATATATACCCTGCGTGCCCACTCTTTCCCCCCTAAGCATATGCAACGCAATCGCTTTACGCACCTAATCGCTATTAATTAGTACTTGTTAACTACGTCAAAAGCATGGCAAGGTGAATAATAATAACAATAATTAACATAAAAAATAAAGGAAAATAAAGCATATGTGATTAGTTGGGAGAGATTAAGTTAAGTTAATTAGTTCAACGAGAATGACCTAACCCGATATCAAAGACACAGAGGGATGTTAATTGAGAATGACAACAAGAATGTCAGTGGTCTTTTCCCCAATGCTTGCCGTGGTTGCTAACCTTGGTTTTGCTTGCGGCCTTGCACTTGAGAAAGAAGGGCAGCATGAATGATTCACTGCGCGTCGCCGTAAAGTATGTTTTTTTAAGGTATTTTTTAATGGAAAATATATTAAAATATTTCTTTATTTCTAATATTAACATATTAAAATTATTAAAAATATATTATTTTAAATAAAAATAAATTTGAAAAACGCAATAATGTTACATACTTACAGTACTGTCAAGTTGACCTTGTTTGTGTTAAGGCTAAGGTAATACGATCATATGCTAGCATTACTCGGTCATGTTCTTTACCTATATATTGATTCTGCTTGGAATTGATTTTTTTTTTTTTGATAATATGACTTAGTAATTTGGGGAAGGAAGATTCAAACTAACGAGTTAATTACAACCTCTCTCAACCTGGTACTTCTGAGAAAGAGATGTGTAATAATTGTCGATTAGGGATGTCTCTCCCTACTCGAGTAATAATATATATATTAATTAAAATTTCATTTTTCTTGTGTTTTGAAAATTAACTTTCCTGGTCTAAGAGATCATGCATCTTGTCCAAAAAAGGGGGCAAAAGGTCATGCAAGGACATAAGGGCTTTTTTTTTCAAAAAAAGATAAAGCTCAAGAATTATAAATGTAATATTAACATGATGCATGTATGTTTAAAGGAATTTAATAAATCTTTCTGGTTTTAATCCTATTATTGTAATCTAGAAAATCAAGGAAGAGAACACACGGTGGCGAGGAATTTTATTTCCATGAAATTTACATAAACATGGGAATTTAACGAAATAGCGGTTTCTTTAAGTTTTAAGGATTCAACCACTACATATCAAGTAACTTATAATTACGGGGCAGGGTAAACTCCTGATGTTATTACATTTATTTTTAGATTATCGAATGAACTAATTTTAGGGTTGATATCATGGCGGTCACCATGTATGCTCCCAAACGATGCAACTTTCCTTCGGCAAGAGTGCAATTATGACTTCTGGGTAGGTGTATCGCGCATTTTCTTAACGTGATTTATTAATGGTGCCAGACAGGAGCACTGTTAGAAATTTGATGTTTTCAAACAATCCTGCCAGGGTGACTATGATGTAGAGCAGGTGGTCTCAAATTAGATGAATCAGGAATATTCCATGGAGGCCTTCAAGGGCAAAACGACTATGACTTTTTTATTTTTATTTTTATCAAGATATCTGATTGGGATTCGTAAGCCCGAATTCAAAAGGCATTTCAAACCTCAACATTCAAAAGGCATACATGAATTCTTTTAGGGTAAAGTGCAGAAGTTTTAATTTTATTCCTGATCGATAGATAGCAAGCAAAACCTGCCCCAACGGGCTCAGGGTTTTAATTCCACCTCACCATTTTTGGTCGTGCAAAAACATTTAAATGAAAGATCACAGAACCCAATCTCTTTATCAACATCTCATCAGAAGATAATCGCTTAATTTGCGTGTGATTGGGAATATAATTGTACAAATTATAGTTCAAAAAAATTTAATTTTTTTATTTAAAATAATTTTTTTACATATTTTTAAATTATTCTGATGTATTATTGATATTAAAAATAGTTTTTTAAAAATAATTTTTTTTATTTTAATATATTTTTAAATAAAAAAAATTTAAAATCATTATTGCATCGCAATCTCAATCTCAAACTGCCTGCAAAAAAAAAAAAAGATAAAAAAAAGAAGAATACAGGAGCTTGGTCCACTCAGCTGATCTCTGAGAGAGCTTCAATTTATACAAGAAAAAAAAATAAATTGAGAGGCGCACGTTCACTACCTCTTTTGCTTCTACAATTTTTTTTTATTGATGAATAATATCAGATATCTGCTCACATTATGCCATGAGAGAGAGGGCGGAAAGGAGCGTGAACAATTCAGAGATTACAACAACAACAACAGAATACTTGAAGAAAGAAAAAAAATATCTGAACTTGTAACCAATGTCTCAACAAGAAAACTAGCTGAAAATTGTGTTACAGCGACTCCATCTCTCATAAAGAAGCATTGGCTGCCTCAAGTCTTGGCATTATCAAGGGTTCTTGCAGCTCTGAATTGAAGGGAAACAGATAGCATTGCGAGTATTGTGCCATCAACTGGTCCATGAGCACCAAGGCCACCATAGCTTCCACCATTGGTACCGCTGCATTACCATCCCAAACAAGCATACTCTTAGAGAGAAGTTATCTTTTCTTTCACATTCAAACGAGCAAGCATACATGATTAATATTGGTTCTCTTCAATTTTCACTGACGATGATACTATAAGCCCACTCCAAATTGCATCAATCATCAAAATACTAAAAGATATTTCAATCATTTGAAGAATCGACCTATCATACAAGGACATACCTCGTGGGACAACACAGGGATCATGGCGACCGCGAGCAATTAGATCTGTCTCCTTTTTATCTCTAGTAACTGTATGTTGCTTCTTCTGCGCACCAGTGCACCAAATATATATAAAATCCAGAATAAAACACATGCAAATAGTTGTCAAATATACAAGAGGAGCTTAATAAACCAACAGGAGAAGTAGATACATAATGTGGAAAACAATCTGATAGTTCCTAGCAGATCTTAAGAAATGATCTGAAGAGAGCAAGCTCATCACAGACATGATCTTTACATCTTAAAAACAAATAACTAGGCATACAAATAAATGCATGCACTAATATTGATATGTAGATAGATCAAACTTACTCCTATTGTAGATGTTGGCTTGAAAGCTATTCTCATGTTTATAATTTCACCATTTGATATTCCTCCCTGCTCGTCAAAAGAGGAAAATATCAAAACTGATGTTCAACCAGGGATATCATACCAAAGTACTAAAATTAGAAAGAGGATCATGAATCAAACAAGCACCTGTATTCCACCAGAACGATTTGTTCTTGTTCGGATTCTTCCATGTTTGTCTGTGTAGAACTCGTCATTATGTTCACTCCCAGTCAAGAGAGTGCCTGCAATGAATTTCATCATTGATTAAGACTTAGAATTGTGGCTTAATATATAGCAATAAAGAAATACAGAGCAGATGATAGCATCCTAAGCATATCATTCCCAATCACCAAACTTAATTGAAAAACTTGGGTGCCACATGTACTCTAAAATGCGCATAAAAGTTATCAACCTGCAAATCCACTCCCAAATTCAAAGCCCTTTGTTGCAGGTAGTGACATAGCAGCTTTAGCAAGCTCAGCTTCAAGTTTGTCAAAGACTGGTGAACCAAGCCCCTGGCATGCAATTATAGATTTAATCCAGGCAAAGAATGCACAATAACAAGCCATAAGAATAAGCTTTGTGTGTTCAGGATCTAGAAACTTCTTTGAACAATCCAAAATCTGATGATGGAACATCATGTACAAATCAATATATGCACAGTACACAGGGAGATAGAGACAATATACTTACACGTGGTGCATTCCTTACAATACAAGTGACAACACCACCAACAGAATCCCCTTTCACTCGTACAGCATCGATGGCAGCTATCATCTTCTCTGCATATTCAGGATCTGGACATCTGACAATATTGCTCTCCATCTGTTAAGGTGGCATGCATAGCAGGGTCAGACTAAGGGCAAAAATCTCCAGAAAAGGGAATTTGACTTTCAGATTTATAAAATATTATTTCTTCTCAGTCAAACTTTTACAAGTCCAAATATAATTTTATGGTTGTTGAAGTGTTGTAAACTCCATGCAGGATCAAGGCACTCAGATTTGTGAGAGGTTCTTGCTAAAAAGGACTCTTCCATTTGTAAGAGGAATTACACAAAACTGACATCCCAAAAATACATTGCAACTTCTTAGTTAGCTTCTCACATGGCTAAACTGAATCCCAAAATAAATGTTATTCAGAAACACCATCTCTTACCTGATCAATTGTAAGAGATTCGTGATCAACCACACCTTCTGGAAGTACAACCTTGTGGACTTGAGAGACATAAGCAAGAATCTGAAAGCAAAACAGACATTACGGCAAAGGATAATGAAAAAACTGAAAAAACATCCAGCACTAAAAGGAGCTGTCACGTTACTCTTATATATTTTTTTCATGATAAAATGGATAAAATCACTACAAGGAAACTTGTTTAAAAAAGTTTAAAATCTATTTCCATCCAACATACAAAATTGGAAAAAATCAAACATGCACAAGACCAAACACTCCAAAAGATAAAGGATTTTGTCCACAAATGGTAATGGAGACAAAAAATCACAAGAATGAATTTCTCTACACCCAGGTCTTAATAAACACACCTCAGTTCCTGCATATAGTTTGAGAATTTTCTTAGCAACACCTCCAGCAGCAACTCTTCCAATTGTTTCTCTTGCTGAAGATCTACCCCCACCCTTCAGTTAGAATTCAAATAAACTATGTCACACTTGCATTTCATAATAATGCCAGGAGTATCTTTATAATCAGTGCTTATTGGTTAAATAAACTACCTGAACTGATCTAACACCATACTTCATGTCATAAGTTGCGTCTGCATGTGAAGGCCTGTAAGCAACTGACATTTCACTATAATCCTGGAATTCAACAAAATAAGAATGAGACTTTCTCAACTGCTTAGAAAATACAAAACAATATCAACCAAGTATATCGTTGCCAAATTACATGTGCCTTTCCCTAGTAAACAGACACCCATTATTTATCTCGTTCCACAATTTTCAAATCAAATTCATATCCTAAAGTTTTAGCAATCAAATGTACATGTAGTCACCATCATAGTGGATAACATAACTATATTATTTTGAAAACCCTAGGTAATATTCTTTAGGCAAACACTGCAAACTAATCTAAAATGGAAAGTAAAGACTAGGCAAAATCATTTTCCATCAACAAAATTTGTTAAAAACATACTGTAAGCCCGTTTTCAGCTAAATTGACCTCCTTATATATGCCAAGTATCACACATGCCTCTAGCATTAAATACTCACAAGTCCTCTCTGATCAGTGTTTGGTACAAATACATGAATCGGCGTCCCAGTAGTCAGTCCTGCAGTTAACACACCACCACCACCATATCAGCACATCAAAAACCAACACCATCAACAACAACACATTGTTACAAAAAAACGAGGAAGAAAAACCTTCAGAAACACCGGAAGATATTTTGCAGGTATCCGTCTCTTTTCTCGGAGTCGTAATTCGGCTCTGACCTGGCCTCCTGCACACACAAAAAATTAATCAATACAATACACCTTGAGGCACAAAACAAATCAAAAAAGTAATTCTTTGAAAAAGAAGAAGAAATAACCTTCTATCTAGATCAAATTGCATATCAGCTTCGGATAGAGGGATGCGCGGAGGACATCCATCAATTATACAACCAACACCACCTCCGTGTGACTCGCCAAATGTAGTTACTCTAAAATTAGTCCCAAATGTGCTTCCGGCCGCATTTATTTCTATATTAAATAAAAAACATAAGTCAAGCTGAGTAAACCTAAATTCAATATCTAAAATGCGAGAGATTATGCAAGAAGATAAATGAATTGTTAAAAAGAGAAGGAGACACTTACGGAGTTTCTTTGGAATACGTGAGCGGAAGGAGATCTGAACGGAGGAGATTGAGAGTTTACGGAGGTCCGAGGAGATTGAAGCACCGTCGATTCTTGAGGAACCGAGGAAGGACTTGGAGGTAAGAGTAGAAGAAGCCATTGACCTCTCTAATGGAAATCGAGAGAGAGAGAGTAGTAGGCTGGGAGGGATTGGTTTGGTTTTATTTAATAAAGCAAATTGCGTGGGGTTTTAACTTTGAGATTTCTAGTGGTGGTGTAGTTGCTGTTGTTAGTTTGTCTGGAACCACCTACCCCCCTCTTCTCCTCGTCTGTGTGTTAGAGAATTTCCCCCATTTCTTTTTTCTTTTTCTTTTTTCAATTTTTTGGGTAGGTAAGCACTGACTAGGCAGGTAGTGTGGAGAATGGGAAGGCGATGGCCCAATCTTTGCTTGGATATCATACAAACTTGGTAGGTGGTGGAGTGAAATAACAATAATTTCGATAGAACTGCCACCAACCTATAATTTGTCCATACTTGAACAAAAATACGACTTGGTCAATTCATACATTATACGGTGGCTCCTCCTTTTACACCGGCCACCAGTTTGGTTGTTTTACAACATTTTAATCAAAGACCGTGCTGCTCAAAGATCGTTCTACGAAGATGCTAGCTAGCTAGCCATTACCAAGAAACAGATCATGTTTTTCGACTCACAAAAACTATCAACTCTTGGATTTTTAGACTGCAAGAAGAAAAGAACGCGAGAGAACCCATTCAAAGCGCAAATGCAAGAGATGCCAATCGAATACAAAAAGCAGGGGGGAAATAATAATGATACACTTGTATGGAATTTTTTATAATGGTAAGTTGTAAACAATCGAATACAAAAGCAAGAGTCAATGTTTAAATATAATTGGATCTCAAGGCCGCTACAAAGAAGAAAAAACAGTAAAGCTGCGTTGCCCCTGATCTCTACAGGGCTATCTGTGCTTGTGCGCAGCAAGAATGACAATTTCTGGGGAAAAGAAGTTGAGGAAAAGAAAATTCAACAGTGTTGCTATTCTATAATGTGTTCAGTCTGGTTCTGATCCTACTGAAATTCTATCACTGCGCTTGCTGGTGCTCGTGTTTTCAGTAACATTTCATCGTATTCGTCTTCGGGATTTGACAGAGCAACAATAGCTCCTCCTGCACCTATAGAAGCTTCACCGTCATGAATAACTATTGTTCTTATCACTATATTCAGATCAAATGTCTGATTATATGAGAAAAATCCAATGGAACCTGAGTAGATCCCACGAGAACTGCTTTCAAGAGAATCGAGAAGCTCCATTGATCTCAATTTTGGTGCACCTGTCATTGAGCCACCAGGAAATGCAGCCCTGACACAGTCAACTGCACTTACATTTGACCTCTTCTTTCCTCGAATTGTACTCACCATAGTATGCACAGTTGCATACGACTCTACTTCCATAAGATGTGGGACATGAACAGAGCCAGGCTCAGAGACACGACCAAGATCATTCCTCAAAAGATCGACAATCATAAGATTTTCAGCTTGATCCTTTTCACTAGAGAGAGAGAGAGAGGTCAGTTCATAGAAAAAAGAAAAATAGAGCAATTCTTGCACTCAAAATGCATTTATTCTGTTCAATATGATTTACACGGCAAGGTATTTTCAAAGGTAACTAGTCTGTTCAATATTATTTACATTCATTTTTATAGCGTGTGAACATTAACAAGAATGATTTCTCATGTCTAGCATGAAGGTAAAATCACATGATAAGCTATCAAAGTTTCAATTTGAAGACCAGATTCAAATTTACCTGTACTGCAGTTTCAATTTAAGCTCTTCATCTTCCTCCAGGGTCACCCCACGAGCTATGGTACCTTTAATCGGCTTTGCTTCTAAAATATCATTTCTGTCCAAGCGTAGGAATCTCTCAGGAGAAGAACAGCAGATGCACAAATCTTCATTTGAAAAATTAAGCCACGCAGCATATGGTGCTGGATTTTTCTCTCTGAGGTGAAGGTAAAGTCCCAAGGAATCTATCTCTCCAACTGTTTTTCTCATCTGAGAAGTGAGACATAACTCGTAGCTTTCCCCATCTTTAATGTATTCTAGACACTTACTAACATCTTTAATATACTGTTCTCTAGATTTCTCACCAAGAAAACCTGCCTTGTATGGGGAAACTGTTGCAGTAGGGGAAGCCTGCTCCCCTAACTTCCTTGTGGCAGAAGCTTCTAAGCAAAGCAACTTATTTTCCATGTCATCTAACCATGGAATGCTGGTTGTGTTTTCCTCATGTAAAGACAATATATAAACATTGTCATTAAGATGATCGATGACTACAAAATTATCTGCAAAGAAAAAGCAAGCATCTGGAGTCGTAGATTTGTGTCGGTTGGATAACATGCCACATTCAACTTTGAGGCTATACCTGCGATATGAGAGATATATTGTCAAAAAATCACAAATCCAGATGCAGCCAGGATATGAGAGATATATTGTCAAAAAATCGCAAATCCAGATTCAGCCAGGATGTCGCATAAAAAGGATGCTCCAAGGGATATGATATTTCCAGTTGAACTTCAGTAAATTAGCCTGTTCATGTTTTAATTTCTTTTACTTTGTCTTTCGCATTTCCAAGTCCTTTCAAAAGGGATGTAAGGATAAAAATATTAATTTCTAAAAAATCCAAACAAGATAATTCTTGATGATAAATGGATCTATGCAAAGCATTTGACTACCTACAACACAAGATCCAAGCAAGCAGCAAGGAGTAATTGAATGGGTCTGTGATGTGTGTGGAACTGAGACACAGCACATTTAGAGATTAATGCCTGGTATTTATGGAGGTTTGAATGAAGAGGAATTTCGTGCAATGCTAAAATAGCCTGATGACTTTATGTTTCCCATTAAAACAAGATTAACCTGCACATGGAGAGAGAAAGAATTTACCCGAAGTAACCAATATAACCACCATGAAAATCAAATGGCAGTTCTTCAAAATCTTCTTCATCGTAAGTAAATGATAGTAGCTCCTAGAAACCAGATCAAGCAACAAAAAACATCTATCAGACTGGATCTAGCGATCTGATTGAAAGCATGAATATAAATTTTTATTCATCCTAAACACATATTAGACAAGTGGCATTAGAATCTATTTTTGCATGCATCAACTTTTAGTCAAGCACTAAAAGCCCTGTCATATTCGTCAGAGGCTAATGAACTTCATATGTTTTCTATAATGTGTCATTATTTCCATGCAGACTCAACACGATTGCCCCCCCCCCCCCAAATCCCAAAAAGGAAACTAAAATTTAAGCGTAATTTATATTTGTAATGTTGTCATGATTTGATGCACAAAAACAACCAGTAAAGTATATGCAATTATACCTGGTTCAAAAAATCAAGAAAACCTTTTTCCAAAAACATGCTTTTGGTGGATCCTTGAGTATCTTTGATTGATAAGTAACCTCCACCTTTAAAATCCACATCACTGAAAAATAAGTGCAGTACAAATTATTTTCAGTAAAGGATCACGTGAAAAACTAGATAATCACACAATCTTATCTATCATAAAAAGAAACCCAATCAAGCACCTGACTCAGCAAAACATCACTCTAAACAACTAGTTAAAAACACAAATAAAGCAAAAAAAAGTGACGAGAATAAACCAAACAAACAATTGAAGGGATATGTGAATGACTATAATTCAAGAAGAAGAAAATGTCTGAGTTAACAAAACCTTTGATCTGACAATCTAAATGTCATTTGCCTCCAAAGTGGTCCGTCTTTACCCCCCATAAATGAAAAGCGTGCTCTTTTCTAAATGTTCAAAAGAAAGAAAAAATAAAGGCTGTCAAAATCCCTAAAAGGGAAGGTTAAAAATAATAAACATGACAACAAAGTGCTAAAATTTTTTCAGAGAGTAAGACCTTTTCTACTGAGGAACTGTCCAGCCAAAACGTATTTTCAGCCTTACAAGCCCCAAACAGTTCGTTAAATATGTTTCTTGCTCCACCAACTCGGGCTGCTAATTTATCAAATTTCCTCCATTTCAACTTTAAATGCCTAATGTTGATGCTTGATTCTGGAAACTTCAATGCACTGGAAATGCTGAGACAATTCACGCTGGCATTTCCAAGTACTTGGCTTCTTCTAAAAGCTTCTTTGAATGGTTGAGCATCTTCCTTGTGTACTAATGATCCAATTCTAGGAACTCTAAACAGCTGACTAGCAACATGCACCTGCATGCATGCTAAAAAAAGTTTACTGCTCGGGGGAAATTACTGGCTTTGCAGATGCATAACATTAGAGAAATAGAGTTATTCATTAGGTAAACTTTTAGGCAACACAGATGGCGAGATACAGTTTCAGAATGAAACAGAGAGCATGCAGAAGGAGGTTGGACCAGACAAATTCACTAAATGTTGACACCATGCTTCCTGTACTCATTGAAAGTTGCTCTTAAAATACTTTGTTGATTGGTCAAACCGCAAACTTAATGCTAAGTTCTCTAACAACACACAGGAGGCCTATTCCGTATCGCACAAGGGAACTCCCATTGGAGTATAAATTGCTGCACAGGCATAGCATAATTCTATAATTTTCAAATACACATGAATATACATAGAAAGATAGTACAAAGTAGATTCACTGCTGAGAAAAATTAATTGGTAATCTTTACCAGTATAATGAACATTTCTCTCGTTAATAAATGTTGACCTTGGCCTCAGTCTCTGCCAATAATCCTCTGTAATCTCTCTAAAATTCTCAAATATTTGCCTTCCGTGACAGGTTGCAATACTTTCTGGATGAAACTGAAGGTCAAGACAATCAAGAATGTAAAGCACGGAAAAGCAAATCAGGGAATAACTGCAGCACAAAGATGATAAACAAACCTGCAAGCCATAGTGCGGCCTAGTAGAATGCATAATGCCCATGAGAACTTTTCCCCCTTGCATTCTTCCAGGGTGGCTAAAAGACCAAGAAGCTCCATTGTGTGATCCTGTTGAAAAAGTATCAAAAGATGTGCTTGGCCTAATCTGATTCTTGCACGCATCAGGGTTAAGACCAGAATTCGGAGACTCAAGGAAAGAATGAGTGCTGCTAGAAGTCCAAGCAGTCGGTATAAGTTCCTTTGGCAGTGCCTCTGAATCTATGATGAGAGAATGATACCGTACCACCTGCAACAATCAAGAGAAAAGTAGTGGTAAATGAAACACTCATACACCATGGTCCCTAATACATACAGTATAAAGGCCACAAGTAAATTTACATCCATAAAGCATAAAAATACAGATGGACCTTAAAACCAGATTTTCTGCCAGAAGGGATGTTATCAAACAGTCTGCTTCCATTATGTTCGATTTCACTGCAAGGCACAACACCAGTGATAAAGTTAGTGGAGGGGGGATCAAGAGCATGAAAGACCATTTTGCGAGTATTAGCAAGTCATTTATCACAAAATAAGGTCATGCTTTTACCATGATAGACACAACAACATCCAAAAAATAGATACTAATGATATTATGGTGACTAAACTACATACAATAAAATGGAAAAATATTTTACCCAAGAACACCAGGACGATATAAGAAAACATTGAAATTATGTTCAAAATATACCTTAAGCGTCCATGGACTGGTTCAGATGCATGGACAATTCTAGCACCATTGACATAGCCCAAGGCCTGTCATAAGAAAAGCCATTCAATTCATTAGTGAAAAGCAGATCGTGATAAAAGATCTGTCTAGCTGAAGGAAAAGTTACATTTACACGCAATATGGGAAGAGAATACTGCATCGAGCAAAGATTAAAAAACAGATAAAAACTTGATTTAACTTGGGTGTAAACATGTTAATTTATAGAAACATAAAAACAAGCAGTAATTGATCAAGATAAATTCAGCCAACATGGAATATGACATTGATCATGAACCAAAATACCTGGTGTCCAAGGCAAACACCCAGAATAGGAATGTCCCTGCACTCAAGCAGCAGTCGAAGACATATTCCTGTAAGATTTAAATAGATTCTGAAACGTAATGTGATTAACTCCACTCTAATAAAAATGATAAAATATGTCAAACAGAAAATAAACTGAACTGTATCATCATCGTAAGGGAAGTGAGCCTGTGACAAATAAATATCCCACTATCCTGCCAGCACACAGAACTTTTCTAATGATCCAGCTTAAGCTTACACGACAACTTTATGGCTTAACAAGACCCCAAAAATAATGTTTATATCAAATAACTGACATAATAATAATGTTTATATTGACATTCTTGAGTTTAATTGCATTGAGACACGTGAAACAGGGTAGGCTTCTACGCATGGATTGGTGGATCCTACATCTTGTGTCCGTGAATGAGATGTGGGGTATAATTGAACTAATACAGTCCACAAGCATGGAAATGACAGAGACTCCATCCTCGATCTTACCTATATCCGCTGGGCATGTTGGAGAACCAGGTCCAGGTGAGATAACAATATTATCAAAAGCTCTCTTTTCATACAAGTAATGGCACGCATCCTCCCATGTCCACTCATCATTTCGGATGACCACAGGAGGCACTGAAATGGCATCAACAAAACCAAATGAGACAATTTCAACGAACAATCTCTCTCTCTCTCTCTCTTCACATATATATCACAATACAGTTGAATTGACTTCCAAGTAAAATTGAAAAAAGAAAACAAACAGAGAGAGACAAGAACAGTAACCGAAAACACAGAGAAAACCAAAACAAAAAAATACATACCCCCATTAACGACAGATAGCTCTTGGTAAATATTATAGGTATAACTATCATAGTTGTCAATCAACAATGTCCTCACAAAATCCATTTTCTGGCTAGGCTCCTCCAGCCGTTTCTTTCCCATGAACGACCCTTCTAAATGCCCGGGCATCAAATGACTTGATACCGCCACCTTTCTACCATTACAGCAACAAGATTTCTCATTCTTGGCAACATAACCAACTCTTAGAAAAGACTTGGATGTCACTATTTTCCCTTTCGTGCCCTCAATAAAAGGATTTTTCAGTTCCAACGAAGTCGACGAACACAGAGCCATTTTAATTTCCACTACTCAAAAAGAAAACCCCCTGCAATCAGAACAGAGCAGCGAAGCGATGAGAGAACTGCAAATCTCAAATTCCACACTCATATTGGATTATTCGAAGCAAGTTTGTCAAAAAGTAAAACAAGCAATGAGCAGGCTCGATCGCTAATTAATAGTAATAATAATTAATGATAAGCAAGCAGATCCTGCGAATTTGGAGCTGAATCTACAAAGGGATTTGCAACTTAGTTTCTGTGTAGAAGAAACATCGTTACTAAAAAAAGAAAAAGTGCACGAGAGAGAGGGGGAGAGAATACCTTAGAACATGGAAGGGAGGGAAAGAACGGAACGCAGGGTTGGCGGAAGAAGAAGGGGAGAGGTGGAGTTTGTTTTAGGGGAAGGGAAGGAAGTGGAGGAATGAGAGGTGTAGCAGAGAATGGGCCCCGCGTTTGTTTGGTGTTTATTTATTTTTTATTTCCTTTATATAATATTCTTTTGAACCCTCGTGGAGTGCGTACCTTCCGCACTCCTGTCAGTGTCCGTTGGTGGGAAAAGGGATGCCTCTCTCGGCCTTGCGCGTGAATTTGTTTTTTGGTTTATCAAGTTTTTTAAAATATTTTTATTTAGAAAAAAGTTAAATTTATATTATTTTTAAATGTTTTTTTATATAATTTCAATGTTTAAAGTAGAGGTGATAATTTTCGATCCGATTTAATTTTTTTAAAAAAATTAAAAATAGTTCAAATTGATTGGTTCGATTTTATTATTTTAAAGCAAAAACAGGTTTGGTTTGGTTTGATTTGATTTTTTCTGGTTTTGCTCTTTTTTTTTTTTTTTTGCTCAATTTTTTTTATTTGGATTCAATTTTTTCAGTTTCAGGCTTATAAAATCAAAACAGTCGGTTTTTTAAAAATTTTAATCAGTTTCATCGGATTTTTTTCACGATTTAATTTTTTCAATTATTATTTTGTAATTTTTCAGTTTAATTGATTTATTGATTTTTTATTCATTCCTAGTTTGTTTGGATGAGAAAGAAAATAAATATAAATAAATATTTTTTTAATATATCTTTAATTAAAAATGTTTTTTTAAAATCCTAAAACATGTTTTGTTAAATGATATAAAAACTTGTTCGGCATAAAATCACGTAAGATATTTTTATTGCTGCATCCCTTTCCATTGTTACAATTAGTCGATCGTCTGACTCTTTTGCTCTGTCGCGTGTAAAGCCGAAAAGTATACGCAGCCTTTCCTTTTCAACTCCACCAACCCCCCGGCCACCTTGGAAGGCGAGATCTGCTCATTAAAAAAGGGCTGGTGATGTACAGCGAAGCAAACCAAGAAAGTCAGCCGCTAACCCGTCGGAGCTTTTGCAGTTTTGCTTGACAATCCTAACCAAAATCATTCGCCCATGATAAATAACATCAGCAAAAGCTTCGGATAAGCCCAAAATGCTATGGGCTTAGAGATGTCCACAAATCGAACACGTATTGGCCCAAATAAGTAAATTGGCTAGGTTTATATATTTTGGTTAAAGAAATAAAGATATCAAGTAAATAAATTTTTCAAATAAATTTATAATGAATTTCGAATCATTATCTATATCTATTTTGTTTGAATTAAGTAAATAAAATCCACTTAATTATTATTGCTGATATTATTATTATTATTATTATTATTATTAATTCTAATAACGGGCGTGGTTTAATAGGGAAAAAATGTTCATCGGAGCAATCTTTCTCTAAGATCATCAGGTTTTCAAACTGGAGGAGGGTGTTTTTGTTTTATATGGGCCTAGGGCACTATATAAAAGAATCTAGCCCAAATAAATAGGATTTATTAGAAATAATCCGTCTTCCACGCAGTTTGAATTGCAAATTCCAAGCCTGGCCTATAAAACAGTGTATACCCAGCCGCCTCCGGCACCAAGTTGTTCGATACAGTAGCAGAGATTATTTTTAAAAAAATACATTAAAATAATATTATTAGTTCTCTACTGTCTGTGCAAACCCTGTTTCTTTTCTTTTTAAAAAAACGTTTTCAAAGAATGTGGGCTCTGGACACAACCATTATGGTTATTAATAATTTGCCAGATATCAAATTAATGATGGCCGGGAAGCTTTCAGCAGTGTTTTTAAAACCGGTCGGTGTCCGCCAACTCGACCCAAGATTTGAATTATAAATTTTATTTACGTCACTGGATTTTTCTCGGTTCATTAGATTTACTGGAACTATTTATTTTTATATTTTAAAAATATTTTTTAAAAAAATTAAATAATTGATTTTTTAAAAAAAAATTAAATTGTTTTAATATACTAATACTAAAAATAAATTTTAAAAAATAAAAAAAATATTATTATAATATATTTATAAATAAAAAAAAATACTTAAAAAAATAATTAAAATTTTAAATAGCAAAGAGTCTGCAAAGAAAGTTTTTCTAAAACCGCACTCTCCATCAAATAGAATCAAAATAGCAAGGGATATCAAGTACGGGCAGCCTCTTGCTTGTTTGCACGAGCAGCACCAATCACCATGCCTCCACTCTCCTGCTCCAAGTTTGTGTAGCCAATGGGCAACAAGCACGTGTATCATGTGTTGTAAAGGCTGAGCACGTGTCCTGTTGTGAAAAGAAACCGTAATTTTATCTCTTGTTTCAGAAAAACAAAACATGGTGCTTGAGAAAGTGGAAGGCATGGTGTGGAAGTCGGAATCTATCCTAGAAAATGAATTTGGTATAGATTCATGAAACTCAACAGTGAATACTCCTGCAGCCATGGTCTAAAGTAAGTTAACATTTTGAACTTCTACTAGAAGAGTAGATACTGGGGCCGCCATGGCCTAAAGTCAGTTAAAAATTTGAACTTTCTATACCAGAACAGTAGATGCTAGAGCAGCCATGGTCTAAAGTAAGATAAAATCTTCAACTTCTACTGTCTAAAGTAAGATAGAATTTTGAACTTCTACTAGAAGAGAGGGCAGCCAAGGTCTAAAGCAAGTTAAAATCTTGAACTTCTACTGGAAGAGTGGATCATATCAGGGCAGCCATGGCTTGAATCAAGTTAAAATTAAAGTATAAAGATTGGCAATTCATAGATTATATATAACAGAAGTACTCATTATCTAGTCGAAACCTATCATGGCCTCCTTCAGTTAAACCAAAACGAAGAAAGGAAAAAAAAAAATCAGTGCAGCAACATACTGCGAGTGAATGCATGTCCCAGCTATATTTTCAAAAGATCGAACCAGAACTGAAGTGAAAAACCCTCTTCGGGCAGGTTGAAGGAGATGACAGATTCATGCTTCTCGACCTGGTCACAGCTGTCTAAAATCCAAGATTGGAGAACTTCCTTGGACCCTGTCTGATCAGTATATGTTCTTTGAATGGACTGTAATTAATTAACTGGGTTGCATATTTACTCTAAACTGTTTCAAACTAAAACCAACGGTCAGAAACTTGACTCACACAGACTCAGTCCCTCACTCCCTCTTGTTTTCCTCGTTCAAGCGTAGCAAAAAAGAGTGACATCAGAGCAATTATTTAATAGAGACAGGTGCATCCCCTCTCATAATGAAATTGAAAGTCGCTTGGGGCGGTTCAGTCAACCATATATGAAACCTGGACAGTGACTTTAACGGTTAAGATTGGCGAAGGATATCTTCCTACAGATTACTGACGTCCATGAATATCCATATACAGGTTCCATTTATATAATCAAATACCAGTTGACTTTGCTGAAAATACTGTCTTCCAATTGGTTCTGTAGTTAAGACCTGACAATGCTTGCGTGATTGGCCTTTAATTTATGCATGGCGTTTCATGAAAATGGAAACTTATGCAGAACTGATTTAAGTCCTGGATTTGTATCCTATATATGTAAGATGCTAGTATTATTACGCAAATAATAATGCCATTGATGGTACACTAATCAATTTCTGTTACATGACTTTAGTAAAAAAAACGTGTTCTCTGACCTGAGCTTCTAGAGGAGTCGTAAAACCTTATATGAGAAGAATCTGCGATAAGATTCGGATCACGGTTGTTTTTTTAATTTTATTTTTAAAAATTAAATAATATTGTTTTAATTAAAATATTTTTAAAAAATAAATGAGTTAAGTATCAACTAAGTTTTTTTATTTTTTTTTTCAACGTAGACTGGTCTTAGATATCGAGTCGATCCACCATTCTAATTCAAGTTTTACTATCATGGCTTTTTGAATTTAATTTATAGACTTGAATTTGTTTTACTATGAAAAAATAATATAAACTCTTGACTTTTAACCGACATGGCATGTAATATCATTACTTTTAAATTTAAAAATAAATATAAAAAAACACATTTTTTCTTTAATACTCCATGGAAGTCTTATTTCTCTATTCAAAGAACGAAAAAATGAAAAGAAAAGGTATAGTGTTTAAACTTGAATCTTTTAACATATGTATTTGTCTCTTTTATATTTGACTCTTCTATGCTAGAACACAACCTAAATCTCCATCTATACACCTTTTAATCTTTTAACATTTAAACTTGAATCTTTGGATCAAGATAGTAAGTTTTCGCAACCAAAATTGCGTTGCTACCGAACCAATTACTTGCATTCCTGATTCTGTGCATGGCGAATATTGTGATTTTAATTTAAAGAAGTCAAACACCATATATAAAAACGGGCATGTCCGATTCATCAAGACTACTGGGCGCCGCCCCTCTAGTCAAGGAACAGGATCCGGTGAGTTAAATAGATGTGAAAGGTGACAGACTGGTCTGAAACAATCAAGATTTTTTTAACAAAAGTAAACAGTGGATAATATATATAATAATAATATCAACGGAGTAATTTCTATATAGGTGGATTAAAATCAACTTTAGGCCTTTTTCTGTTAGAGTACTCAATTATTTGATCGTTTCCCTCTACCTAACAAGGAATTATTATATATTAATGATCAAAAGTTTTCCACATAATTAAAACCCTTTCGTTCCCCAGCTAACAGTTATCTTTGTATTGGCATATGAACCTTCCTCCGTCACCTCCTCTCCTCCTTTGTGCTTTCCTCCACTCTTGTGTAGATTTTTTATGGTCCAACTTCGCTATATATCAACTAGACTTGTATGTAAAGTTTGAGAAGTATGAAAAGCAGTACTAGCTAGCTCGAAGCAGCAGCACGTTTAACAGCATGAGGTTCTCCTTTTCTTGCTCAAAATGCTTCTCTTCTTCATCTGATATGTCCACAGACAGTCCATCAATGGAAGGTATTGACTTAAACTACAAGGTCTTTGAATTAAGAAGCAGCATTGGATATCTAGATGCTCGTGTCACATAAGATAAAAACAATTAGAGAAATATTAAAATTAATTAATCTTTCTTATGATTACGGGTATTTAATTTCTTGTACTGTCCTTTTCTGTGATCTAATCAATTACTACTCATGGTAATTACAGGTTTACAAATTCTTCAAAATGTTCATGCTTTCTCATTTGATGAATTGAAAGTCGCTACCAATGGATTCCGGTCATCAAATAAAATCGGGGAAGGTGGATTCGGCTCTGTTTACAAGGTAAATACCTTGTTCAATCACATTTACTCTGATTTACAGCATAATGTGGTGAGGTTATTTTGTTGATGATGATATGTTATTGGGATTTAAAGGGAGTACTGCAAGACGGGAGAATCGTTGCCATCAAAATGCTTTCAGCAGAATCAAAGCAAGGACACAGGGAGTTCATGTCTGAAATAGCTTCAGTGTCCAATATTAACCATGAAAATCTTGTCAACTTGCATGGTGGATGTATTGATGGTCCTCGTAAAATTCTTGTTTATGACTACATGGAAAATGGCAGTCTTGCTCAAACTTTGCTTGGTAATTAACCCCCCCAATTGATTCTAGTCCATTTTTATCCAATACTATTTGACAATGATCGATTAAGAGTGCAATGTACTGATTCTGCTCTGGTTTTGCTTGAAAAAATCAAGGTGGTGAGGAAAATAGAGCTAGATTCGGGTGGGAAACAAGGAGAGAAATTTCGTTAGGCATTGCTCAAGGTCTGGCATATATTCATGAAGAGATCAAGCCTCATATTGTGCATCGAGATATTAAAGCAAGCAACATACTTTTGGACAAGAATCTGTGTCCAAAAGTTTCAGATTTCGGCCTCTCTAAACTATTTCCTGTGAATTTCACCCATGTGAGCACACGAGTTGCTGGCACATTGTAAGTGGAGTTCCCCCCCTTCTCAAAACCTAATTGGTTTTACTGATTGGGAAATTATCGAACAAACTTAGCTCATGCGTGTAAAAACTATCTAATTGGTTGCTGTGATGAACATCAATGTTAATATGGACTGTTAAAATAGATCCAGAGATTTTATATAGCTTAACACTTGCATTGTGGCTCTATTTCAAGGAAAAAGACATACACAAGTTTATTTGAATAGGGTTTGCATAATAATTTTAGGGTTTTTGGCTTATGCAATGTTGAATTGTGTTTTTGGTGTAAAAGGGGTTATCTAGCTCCGGAGTATGCCATTAGTGGCCGCTTGACCCGGAAAACAGACGTATACAGTTTTGGAGTGCTACTTCTTGAAATAGTCAGTGGACGGAAAGCTACTGATTTCGATCCAGAACTCGGAGAGCACTACCTCGTGGAGAAGGTATTGTTTTTTTCAGTTGTAAATACTAAATAGTATATATATTTGCTTCCAAACTCCAAGATTAATACTGAATAATTATTGGTATGATCCATCCACTCTTATATGAAAAGACGGGCTTTTAACTCATTGACGATGGTCTGCTATCAAGAACTTTTATGTGCTGGGCCTAGATGTTCTTTCTTTTTCTTTTTTTGGTCGGAGGGGCCTGGCTGTTTGCTTGAAACAAGGCTGTAAACAGACAAGTTTTCTGTAATAACCTCTTCGATTTGCTAATGGAGTAATGCTTCGGACAATGATTGATGCAGGCATGGGAAATGTACAAGGCTGACAACCTTCTAAAACTAGTGGATCCGATGCTAGATGGCAACTTCTTACGAACAGAAGCTGTTAGATTTGTAAAGGTTGCCTTACTTTGCGTACAGGAGAAATGTGGGCTTCGACCGAGCATGTCGAAGGCGATCAAGATGATGAGAGGGGAAATCGACATCCACAACACGCAAATAACACAGCCAGGATTCATCATCGATATCATGGATGTGAAAATAGGAAGAAAACCACAAAGCTCAGTGCGAAGCATCACAAGCAGGCGCAGCCCAAGGCTGTACCCTCTGCGAACTGTGAAAAGACGTTCTTTGTTTTGTGTCGGAGAAAAATCGTCCGATAGCTTTTTATTTTTTAAGATGGTTACGCGAATAGAAAATGTTTTGGATGTAGAACCCACCTTAGATCTTGAAAACATAGCTTGTAAATTGAACTGAAACCATGAACGAGAGAGGGTGGAATATTCTTGTAACTTTTTAATGACAAGGAATGTGGTTTTTTCTTCCTTTTTCTTCTCTTTTTATTTATTTATTTTGTTAAATAATTCAATTATTTTTATTTATTTTGTTAATTTTAAGCCCTCTAGTGATTTAAGAATCAATCAGGATCATTAAAAATCATTAACCACCAGTCCTTTTCTTTTCTCTGCGTGGACCCTTCCCCAAAAACGCACCTTTTACGATATCGTAATGTTAATTGATTGCGTTGGACCTCCTTTCATCCCCTTCTCCTATTCTTTTCCTTTTAATAAATCTTAAATCTGATTACTGGATGATAATTCTTAAAATTTAAGATATTTAAAAATAAAATTGATATATTAAATAATTAGTTAAATTATTGGATTAAGTAATTTAATTTATTTTTTTAATCAAGATTTCTAGTAGCTTGATGTAAAAAATATTAAGTGGTTGATAGCCGATAATACTAGTTAAGCTAATGTAGTTGGCAGTTGATACTTGCAAAAGTGTTAAGAATAAAAAAAATTAAAAACCTTAAATTAAATTTTGTAATTTGTATTACTCAGATTTTTGTTATAGGATTCATCATGAATTAAAAGTTGAATCTATGAGTTTAAAGAAGTTTAAAATGGTGAAATCCTTGGATTTGTTGCTGGAAATAGGTTTTGGTATCTTGTTATGCTTTTGTTTCTTTCATCAATGAAGTTCAGTGACGCAATTTGTATGTGAAAGAATTTAATTCATTGGTCCTTGACATCGAGAACATGCTAGGTGAGGACATGCTATTTAAATTTTTATTTGGGTTACAGCTTTTGGTGCGAGCAGAGTTGCGTCGACAGAAAGTGACGAATTTGTCTTTCGTTATTGTTGCCGCAGATGCATGGTATGGTTGATTTCAAGAGCTATGCTAGAGATGGTTCTGGTGCAGGCCCTTCAAAATCCAAAATAAAAAGAAAATAATAGTAAGAAGAAGTTCGGTGGTGGAGGGTTCATACGTGCTATTGACTAGGGTAAAGGGAAACAAGTTGAACGGCAAGAACAGAATCTAGATCAAGTGCAGGTTGTTTTATCAATGATAGACCATATTATACAAGAAAATGCCTGAAGAAGGAAATACTTAATGTTATTTTGGTTGATAACTTGAAGGGAAAAAGACAGTCACACACGTCAACCCGGTTAATGTGTTGAATTGATCGGTTGCTGAGTTGAAGGATTTAGTGGCTGAATTCTGCCTTATGCAGAAGGATCAAGTACTGCTTGACATTATGATCTAGTAAGTGAGGCATGATAAGAGTTTAAAATTAAAAAAATTGTTTTTTATATGATTTTATTTTCGAATTATGTAGTTGTTAATATCATAATTACTATAAGTTTATATAGTTGTTAATTTTAGGACCTGTAAAATTAGTCAAAATACATGTAAACTAGTACGGATATCCTCGTTAATAATAATAAAATAAAAGGTATTGCTTGACACACCTTATCCAAATACATTGAATGGAAAAAAAAATACCCTCAAACAAATCGATAATGACTTATAAACCATATCAAAATATCAAAATACTTCTAATTTAAAGACATTCATTTTTTTTCTTATGGGAAGAACAAAACAGTCCTCAAGCTGTAATGGTAGTATACTTGTTATATCAAGTAAAATCAATTTTAAAAATAATAAGAAAACGCTAGCCGTTCATGAGAAAAGAAACTAATGTTGCTTTAGAAAGAACAATTAGAATTAGGCTTCTCAGAACTGAAAGAGATGATAAGAACAAAAAAAAACAGAGAGGGATAATGAGATCATGTATGTACAGCTTTGGTCCTTCTTTAATTTCTTTAGCTAAGATTTACATGATGCAGTCCGAAGTACGTAATATGGAAAGAATCTTATGCTTGTTCTGCACATTTCGAGACGTTATGGTCCCTGCAGTTTTATCCATTGAAGCATCATCTTACCCAGTTTATTCTCCCTGTCAGCATCATCTTGTGTAACTGATCAGATCTGATGCAAGTAAATCAAGTTAACTCAGAACTGATCGAAGCTGCCTGTGTTCATACGATTCTTGCAGTATATCTGTGCGCATGAGTTTTAACATCAGCTGTATTCTGATTTACTTTTACTCTTCGAAGAAGATGAGGGTACCAAGGGGCATCTCCATGAGGTCCAAATCCACAAGAATTGTACACGACACGCCGAGAAAGAATCTGAGAGCCCATCATGGCAAAACCCAACATGCTTTTGAGATAAGTTGATATGGGTTCCACCATTTTCATGAAAGAACATCGGGAAAACGCATCTTGCCAGGTAAGAAAGACAAACACATGATTTACTTGCATGTTATTTTAACCAATAGTGTTTTGCTATATATATATATATATATATATATATATATATAACTAGCATATAATATGGATCCATCTTACCCATATTCAAATAAAAAGAGAGAGATTGCACTCGTGGCCTAGTGGTCCTAGCAGGGAATTTTCTATCTCTGCACATTCGAAATTTAGAGTGCATACTTGTAACTCTTGTGTTGCCTTATAAGATGTTTAATAACTCGAGAATTAGTTATAATATTTGTAAACTGATCCGGAAACTCGGGTTATCAAAAAAAAATAAATTAAAATAGTAATACCAAGTTGAGAAAAAAAATAACAATAAAAACTTTGAATAACAATTTCTTAACATATATTTTTTATAAATAATTTTTATATAAACCAATTGAAAGCTCATTATAAACTTCAATTTAATATATATATATATATATATTGTTGATTATACATAAAAAAAAAAAAACACCATCTTTTAAACCATATCAATGCTCGTTCAAAGTCTTCTAAGATTTTTTTTAATTTTAAACATTCATGATAGTATGGATATTGAATTATTTGAAACCTTGTTAATTTCTTTTCAATTACTTTTTGTTTCATATTAAGATTACAAAATTAAATGATATAATAGTATTTTTTTAATAAAAAATGAACAGTAATGTATTGAGAAAATGAATATATTATATATTTTTTAAAATCTTATTTTGAGAATAGAAATTTTATAAATTAAATGTCAATCAATAAAAAACCTTAAACACCAACACCAGAATTATATAAAAATCCAGGTTAAGTATTTTAAAAAATAAAATATCCGTTACTATTCCTGTTTAAGCAGCAGAACACAGATAAATATAATTATAAAAACATCCAAGCAAAATTATCATAATATAATTAAATTATCAAGTATTGAATATATATAGAAATAAATGATATAAGAAACAAAATTATGTTGCCCTCGTCATGCGAGGTTAGCCCACTGGTATATATGTACGTGAAACATAGGAAAAAGAGAAATGTGCAGTCTGCTAGCTGGAAGAACGACATCATTCATCTTCTCCCCGCCCCCAACATAAACGTGCATAACTCTGTATCTGAAAGAAGATTTCTCTCTGAACACAGAAGCCTGAAGTCATGATTTTGTGTAAGAAGGTAGAAATGTTACGAACATACACTTGATGTTTCACCGCCATTCTTAGGTAAGACATAGCATAGATTTTACTCTCTGGTACAGCAAACAGTGGACAAGCTGAGCCTTAACAAAGAAGGCACATTAATCTTCTTCTTCTTCTTCTTCTTCTCTCGCCATTTCCCCCCTGATCAATCAGGGTAGAATGTTCTCTGTGGATTATTAGACTCTCTGTGTTTCCCTTTTTTCTCTTAGGAAAAAAAAATCATGGAAAAGAACGGGGAGTAAAGAGTGATTAAAAATCCCATTTCAACCAATAAATTGAGCAATTAGCATATAAAATGCAAATAAAATAAATGGTGAGATAACATAAATAAATTTTTTTTGACAAAATAATATTTTTTTTATATTACAATTAAAAATTGTGACAATAATGAAATATCACGACAATTGAGAATGATGAAAAAAATTTAAATTGATATTACAATTTACAACTATAACATCTATTTAAATTGAGGATTGACGGTCAATTGATTTGTAAAAAAAATTACAAAATTATCAAAATCAAAGTTCATAGTAAGATTTTAAAATTTAAAAAACCAATGGTTTGAGTAGAAAACTTGTCTTCATGAAATCCCATAAAAAAATTTATGATTCTTTTGAGTTATTATTTTGATTTAGCTAGACTATACCTCCTCATGTATCTAGACTTGTCTTATTAATTTATAAATACAACTGTTAAATCATCAATGTAATTTATTTATGGCAAATTTTTATTTAGTTATAACATATTTACACATGAGTCTTCATAATTATTTATAAAAATTATTGTATGATTTTTATTAAATCTATTATTATTATAAAATTATAATTTTTTTTGTGAAACAATCGTAGATCGATTATATAACTATTTTCAACTACCCTTCTGAATGATAATTATCACGCTTCAAAGCGTTATATATTTAAATATTATTATTTTACAACAGGAAAACTATACAAATATCATACAAATATTATGTTTTAAAAGCGCTACAGTATAAAAATATGCCATTTCACTTTCGTTTTTATGACAAAACTTTTAATTTACCGTCTTAATTTTTGTAAAAAGATCCCATTTGAACAGTAGATCTCCAATGTGGTCCCTCATCTGGCCTGGCTGGTGTCCTTTTGACCTGCTTTGACTGTATAACATATTCTCTAGTGGCCAATGAGAAAGTGACAGAGAGGAAGAGGGTCCATTTCTTTTTGTATGAGATTCCCTAGAAGCTATAATCACAATCCTGCTGCTGCACCCTCACTACTTTACTTTCGCCATAATCCACACTTCTTTTTCTTTCTTGAATCCCTAGCCGGACGTGCGTGGCTAGCATGATTATGCCTCTACTTTTGATGCTGATAAAACCTAAACCAGGTTGTGTTCATTATATCTGGGCATGCAGGTGATATCACTACCCTCCATATTAGATTTTATTTTATTTTTTTCTGTGGAAAACAAGGACAATCATAGTACTCATATTAATTCGATCTAACCCTTTGTGTTATTGTTAATTCATCTTCAAGTACTTTAATTAGTCTTTTGCTTTTGATCTATTATAGCAGGAGAGCTAGCTAGAATCTCTCGGACACAAGTACTCTACTTATAACTATCCATCTAAAGCAAAAAAGAAAAAAGAAAAATGGATGGTAAAAGGTTCTTCTTTGGTTAATGGAATGCATGATTGTATCCACAAACAAAATCGGAAAAAGCCTTGCAGATTTTGTTCTTGAGACCCATTCTACTGTATAGATAGCTTGAATGGAGTTACCTTTCCCAAGTTCTTTTTGTCATTGCACATTGTCTGTCTAGCTACATACCCAATAAAGCGAAGTTCTAATTAGCTGGGCTACTAATTAAGCCAAATTCAGTAGCACCCTTTCAGTGTTGACTAATAATAGGAGTATTAATTGTTGTTTTTGTTAAATACAAGACAGACCCTTCCCTTTCAAACGATTTAACCAGCAATTAGCGCATATATATATGCTTTCTATATCAGTAAAAAGAAAATTAATAGCAACCATATATAGACACAGAAAAGCAAGAACAAGACCTAGATTTAGTTGTGGTCATGGTGGTTAATCAAAATCACAGGGGAAGTCAAGACAACAAAAAGCAGATTAACATTCAAAGCCAAACATTGAGCAGAAGACATTGAAACTTCTTAATAAGACAAAGCAATTATTTGATATTAATCCATAACAGCTCAAATCAACTTGGACACTAGCTATAGCACAGATGACAAAGGGTTTTCGTCAGTCTTGTTTCCCATTATCAAAGAACAAAAGCTATAAATTGTGATCATGAGGATCTGTCTCTTCTCCCCCACCTTTTTTTTTTATATATGGTCTAAATTTATAGGACATAACACCGTGACTTCAGGTCATATGACATGTTCTTGAGACAAGCATGTAGCCAGATGATGAGATGGATGGCATAATGCAACTCCTATGTTGTCAGGTACAAACAATTATAATTCGTCCACAGTGATATTTTGAGAGCTAAAAGCATAGATTTCTAATCAGATCCCTCGTTACAAGGGTAGTGGCAATGTCATGTTAAAATAATTTCTCCTGCAAGGCCTTTAGATCAACATCACATCATGAAAACCCTAAAAACTATACAGGGGTGATGTTTCGAAGAGAAGAGGATAAACATGTACCTTCGCTCTCAGAGAGAACCTGATTCTTTTGAAAATTACAATGCTACCCTTGCAGACTCTAGCCTTCAAAGTTGGACTAAGAGCCCGTATAAATCCTCCATCTGCAAGTGAAAACCATGGATAATATACATGTGAATATGCATGGCTCCTCATACGCCATCCACGGAGGCCATCGAAGAACCGGTGGGCTCTGCAAATGGCATACAGGGAGCCAGGCACATATAATATATATGGATGCATGGTGGTTAAAACATGCATGTATGCATCCATTATATTGCATTACCAAGCATGCAGGCATGTGTGCATGAGCTTATGCACCCCTCAATTGCATGGATGCATGCTACATAGCATGAATGAAGGCATGAACTACAAGCGCGCGCGCGCATATAAATAGAAGGTAACAGATTCTCTACCATAGCTTGCCTTCCCCATGGACACCACACATACATGAACAACGAAGCTGAAGAGAGGGTGTGGTTCCGTGAAGCGTCGAAATTAGGGCAGAGAGAGGGAGAGAGGAGGGGAGGGGGAGTGGTATTTAAGGAGGAGGGGAGAGAGATCTATGGGAAATAGAAACCAGGTCATAATCAACTAATGGTTTCAAAGCCCCACAAAAAAGATTAGCCCTTTTGAATTGGCATAAATCAAGCGAACCAGCGACTTAGGGAAGGGTGTGTATGAGCCTACTTTTTGTGGGGTTACGTTTGTGCGTGGTTACATTGAGAGGGAAAGAAGGAAAGATGTGGGGTTGTACTTGCACCCCCAGCTTGCGCCTAAATATAGACAGCCACCACCGTATGAGAGAGAGAGAGAGATCAGACAAAAAGAGAAAGAGAGAGGTGGAGACGGTGTGGTTGGGTTACGAACCACGCAATTTCCTAAGCTAGCCCTCATGGTGGTTTGAAATCTCCTTTTCTGGGTCGTAAAGCAAAGGTTGCTTTTCTTCTCAGAAGCTCGTTTTGTCTCGGAGTGCTTGGAAACACATGGATTCTCTCTGTCTCTCTTCTTTCTTTTCCTTTATTTAAATAAAAGTGATAAAAAAAAAAGAGAGAGAAAGAAAGAAAGAAGTACTGCGACGACGATAATTTTATCTATCTATTCATCTTTAATATCTTCTTCTTTATCTCCATCACTTCCCTCTCTTCTTCCCATTTTTCCCCTTTCCCTTTATTCCATCATCTTATCACTTGTAATATTCAATCTTCTGTAAATCAATCTCAGCTTTCCTAATCTTTTTATCGCTTTGAAAGTCGATGTTTTGTGACGAACAGTTCTTTTTGTGATGTCTTTTAATATTTAATTAAGCCTATGTTTTCTCAAGATTAATTATTCATGTTCTTGGTAGCCTATGTATACATATTATTAATTACTTCTATATATTTTGCTAATCAAGCAACTGGGATTCTCTCTACTTAACTTTTTATCTGTTCTTATCATGATCAAATAATTAATCCTTGCTGCTTTGCGGCCTAATTTGCCAGCACCTTCTCTGTTCCATCATTCATCTACCACCCCCCTTAAATTCTCTCTTTTAGGCATGTGTCTTTGTGAGTGTACGTGCAGTTTGTCTCTTTATATAGAGTAATTTAAAAATTAATTATATATCAGAGCCAGACAATTAAATCAATCTGTGCATATATATTAATCAGTCATTTCTCCATCTACCTGCTCAAGTTTTTCTTTTTTTAATAATTATTGATAGTATATTGAAAACACCATAAAATTAATAATCAAAGCAAAATATAGAAACATAACAAAAAAAAAATTAGAAAAAATTTTAATTAATTAATCTACTACAACAAAAACAAAAAAAATATCTAAGATTTCTTATTCCATCATAATTTGATGCTATCGAAAAATCTTAAGAAGTTATTTTCTATATAAGTGAAGTTTGAATATAAAACATGCAACCAAATAGCAATTCGATTAAGGGTGGTGGAGAAACAATTAAATAAGCTTATAGTTCCCTCATCAAAAACATTTTTATTATTTAACAACCAAATGCTCAAAATAGTATTACTAGAGATTAGTCTCTAAGTTAATCTTTGAAATATGTCTTGCACCATTTCGAGCCATTGTAAAAGCAGTGAGTCTAGTCTGCTCGGTAAACAATATTGAATACCCCACCAATCTAAAATTTCCATCCAAACACTTCTAAAAAAATTACAGTGTGTAAAAAAATGCTGCAAAAGACACATGAAGCTTGTGTAGTAGACAAAACATTCTAGTTATAAAAAAAAATTCTTGTAATAACTTTGTCCTAGACTGTCAATCAGACAAATATTTGAACTTTCAGAGCAGCTCCTTTAATCTAAATGTTGGCTTCAAAAACTTTATTATCAGAGAAGGTATTATTAATTAGGATACAACAAAACTTAACTAAGAAGCTTGTATCAGAATTACATGATCAGATCGACTAGTTTGTCAGTTTTTCCTTGCCGAATTATCATTAATTCCAACATTGAGATCAATTGATGATATTGTTACTTTTCATAAAATAACAAAGTTCGTACACAAACCAAATTCTATCGCCAATAATGGTTAACCCAACCTGCCCTAGTTTTTATCAGAAAGACCACAATTTCCTTCCAGGAATACTATGAAACCCTATTCCAGTGTCTAATTTTTGTTCTCTATGGATGATCTGATGGGTATCTTTATTTTCTTGATCGTACAGTCCCTTATGTGTGATTATTATCTGCACGGGCAATAGCTAGCCCCATCTGTTCTTCACTGGCTAAACCCAAAATACTTTCAAATGATGCATGTAGCCTTCTGTGATTGTTTTTCGAATAGTCAATATCTATATCTTTATAAGAATCTTTTTCTGTTAATGGTGCTGTTTATTTTTGCGGTACTTTTGATTTTTTTTTGTTGGAAATTAAATTTTTTTTGTGTTTTTATTCTTTTAATATGTTCATAAAAAATTTTAAAATATATATTATTTTTATATATTTTTAAATAAAAAATTTTAAAAATATTCATTATCATAATCATGATAATATCAGTACAGAAGGCTGCTTGTAGAATTATTAGGGTCGACATAAAAACAACAGGTGTTAGGCGCCTGTATGTCTATTTTCCACCTTTCATGATTTGTATCAATAATTTTTAATTTATTTATACACTGTAAATAATAATATTAATTGAATAATTCATTTGTTTATATAAATCGTGAAAATGCAAGGACTTTAATCTGTTAAACATATAAATATTATTTTTATTTTTATTAATCACTGTACTCTCCTTATCTACACCTTAACAAGTCATCTGATTTTTTTCTCTTTGGATTCAATAGAAGATCCAGCCGATCTTGGTCTCCGAATTAAGTAACCTTCATTTTTTAATTTCTACTCCATTTTTTTTTTCATGCTTTATCCTCATGCTTATAAAGTAAAAAATCACAGTCATCACAACATGCTTTTAAAATTACTTTTTCACAACATGCTTTTAAAATTAAATTACGACAATACTTTTAAAAATTAAAAATAATGATTTTAAAAATAAAATAAAATAATTTTTATATATTTTTCATTAAAATATATAAAAAAAAACACTCTACATCACAATATAAATCATATACTAATTGCATCCCCAATAGACTTTTAAATGTGTTTAAAAATATAGTAGTAATTGCGGTTCAATATATTTTTTATTTAAAATATATTAAAATAATATAAAAACAAAAAAAATTAAGTAAAAAATTCAAATTTCAAAGAAACAAGGTTTGCATCAGGTTTCAATCACACCCTGAAACTAAATTAATATCTAAATCTTTGTTCTTTAATTCTTTTAACTATTACACAATTTGTCAGTTCAGCAAAGGAATCAATACTAAAGATACACTGTTATGGACATGATCCCGCCGGCCGGGATCCCTTCCAACGCCCCAAGTAGTAGCGGTGAGGACTTGTACGGGTGGTTTGAATCTTCAGATTAACCCAAGTAGATGAATTCGGGGCCTGCTTTATAAATTAATAATCTTATCTGAAAGAACATTTGATTAATTCTGCTTCACGGAGACCATGAATATTCCAAAGGTGGTGCGAGTAGAAGTACTTCTTGAAAAATATTTTTAGATTGAAGATATTTCTCTAGATTTTCTAGAAGAAAAATTAATTTTGGTACATATCTTGTAAGGTCAGAGCCATTTTTTCTTGCAAAATATTATTTGTAATGGCTTGGCTCCAACCAACTTCCACGCCTCATAGTTTTGTTTTTCTTAGTCTAGAGGTTCCAAAACATGTCCTGTAAAATTAGGTATTAATTGTCTTAATATATCTTGACTCTTGACACTTTTCTCTTAACATGGGATGTTACATATCTAATTAATAAAAACAGAGTAAAATTTATGTCCGAAATTAAAGGGCTTAATTATTGCCAAACACGCTCTTAAACACATGATACCAGAATGTCGGCCAGTGAATAAACAATAGGGAATAGGAGGCTGATATGCACTTAACAGAAGCCTGGGTCCCTGGCCACAAAGATGCAAAAGTCAAATAACAAAGGCGTATAGAAATTTGTTTTGTTGCCTTATTTCTTAGCAGACACATTAATCCTTACACTGTTACGCACACATGTAAAATAATTTGCTCATGCATCACTTCCTTTTTCCTCGATTTTTTGCTCTCTGTGTTTTTTTCTTCCTCGTCTGGAATATTGCAGGCATAAATATGATTGCTTTGATATTTAATCGGTTCAAATTTTGTCAAGTTTGAGATTATTAAAATTGATTTTTAAGCTAAACTAGTTAATTGTTTAAGCGTATCAAGTGAACTAGTCATTATTTATTAGTAATGAACACCTATAAATTTTCCAGGAATCAATCGACTAAATGATATGGTTATTTGAATTAGTCGATCATTTTAGTCATTAAAGGCATTTCAAAGACTAGTTTCTTTTAAAAATATATATAGCTATATTTTATGCAAAATTAAAAAGAGATTCTAAATATATATGATATAAAAGCTATTCCAAAAGAAAAATCAACTAGAAACCAACAATTCTATCATACTCTAAATTATGCTAAATTAAATCTTTATATTCTAGCACAAGAATATAAACCTTATACTCGTTACAATTACATATATTTAATTATTTTAAATATTATTGGTTGAGTTATAGAGATTATAATTGAGAGTAAATATAATTAAAAACAAATCATAATTATAGATATTTAAGAGTTTGGATAAACACTTTGATAAACTTTTAGTATCGGTAAGGTATCATCATAAAGGAAAAAATCTTTATTCATCACTTTATTATGGATAGTGTAGGAACCAACAAGATCGGGAATCTCTCTTGTAAGAAATTTATGGGTCTCATGAATATCTCTTCTCCCTTTCGCTACCTGTTTGTATACATACATATATACATATATATTTCAATGTTAGATTCTACTCTAAACCCTTCTCTTTAACAACCACTACTACTATATTATATTAACCTAATCTAACTATATTTGCATAAACTGTATTGCTGAATCCTCTAAATTGTTGCAATTTCTCGAGAAAAATATTTTAGTTTTGTAAGCTTTTTCTCTCTCTCAATGTGTGTATGTTATTGAACTTATGTGCGAACCCTAGTTTTAATTTGGTGGTGACAAGGGTTTCAAAGGAAAAAAGGCTCTACCAAATTAACTGTAAGAAGGTATTAACCCCTAAAAAAAAAGATGAAAAACAAAAAATAATAGGTGGCGTCAAAAGATATAATGAGCAAACGGTAGCATATACCCGATTCATAGGAACATCATATACATATATGGACATAAAATTCACTTGAAGCCCTGCTGTCCCTCATTCGAGGGGGCGACGTCATCATCACTACAGAGCGAAATTGTTGTCACTAGGCAGACATTATTCTAGTCATCCAGTGGCTAAATAAATCTGTTGTCTTTGCTCTGTATTTAATTGCACTGCAAAGGGAAAATGGGACGGTATTAGTGAGGTGATGTTTATGGCAACATGTTAATTTCTTCATTTGACATCCAAATAAAATCTATAGGAGATTTGAGAATTTCGATCCAAATCCTTTCATGAAAGGAAGGAAATATAAGCATTCATATTCTTAATTTTACAATTAATTCTAAATCCAATATTTTATCCATTTTAAGATTTAAACTCTCCTGCGGAAGCATCATGTTCTTAAGTTTATCTTTTAATTTTGAATCAATCAAAGTTAAAAATTACATGAGACGAGATAAAAAGAAAGAGGTGAATCTTTCTTATCATGATTTCCAGTACATGGTTTGAACTCGTGATAAGCAGCAAGCTGGGAACGAGCACATCCCTGAATTAATCAAGACATGATGCGTGTTTGGCGCACCCTCTCTATATATATTGTGTTTGAGTTCTGATAATTTGAATATAAAGATATAACATTCAATGATATTTTCCAAGAACATCAAGACAAAGGGTGAAAAGGAAATGCCCATTGATAGATAGCCCCAGGAGGAAAACGATTGGGATCTGGAAATCAATGTCCATTATTGGTTCTTGAATTGTTCGAGCTTTCGTATTCATATAGTTGTGGTTAGACTAGCTAGACTGCTATCTCTTTCTCTCTTTCCGGTGGAAAGAAAACAAATGACTACGTCCATGTACAGTATAAAGGTTACTTGCACGCCTGTGTGAATACGAAAGCTCGAACAATTCAAGAACCAAGGGACCATGAAAACAGTATCCGTTCAAGTTCAAAAATTAGAATTTCTTTTTTTATATATATATTTAGAAGTGAAAATGTTCTCTACGCATAGATAAAACAGTTTATGTTTCAAAAATTAATCGCATAAAAAAAAAAAACAATCTCACAACTCTCACTGCTGCTCCCTGGTTCTTGTGGTTACTAACTCTAGCAAGCATTAGAACCAGCAACAGCAGCTACTGCAAAAGATGTTTCGAAACAGAAAACTAAAAACCACCCATGTTTAGAGCTCCTCAGTTTTTAGCCCAAAATATGCATGAAAAAGCCCACAAACACATCAAGAAGCAGCAGTTATGCTTAAAACTTAACTCAAAAGGGAAAGTTATATGGAGAATATTATACTATTATTATTTAAATACTCTGACTAAGAACAAAGCAAGTGGACATGCCGGAGTGGTTATCGGGCATGACTAGAAATCATGTGGGCTCTGCCCGCGCAGGTTCGAATCCTGCTGTTCACGTATTTTTTAAACCCCCACTTTTGCTACACTGAATGACACTGTATATCTTAAAATAAACAAAAACTTGAAAAGAGTGTTTCTCATGAATCATGATACATGTTAAAATCCTTTTTGTGCTCTCCTCCAAGTCCAAATTCCACCATTACTAAGCACCAACTTAAATAAATGCCCTATAACTATTATACAAGACGGTGAAGTTGCAGACTGCTGCTTGTCTTCAGCACCAACAGCCATTGGTGGCTAGGTGATTTGAACATATGGTAGAAGTGATTGAATCTTGTGACCTCCGAGATTTTTAGCTTTTAGAAACGAGCCTTGCCATGTAAAATGGTGGCAAATCTAAGCTTCTTGCAACAAGACGTGAGAAACCATCGAAGAACTTTTTAATGGATGGAAAATTGCAAAATCTTATAACAACAGTAAGCCATCTCCTTCACTTTGTGAAAAGGAGAAAGAATTAGACATGTAAAACACTGTTTACAGAAAATATTCACTGCAATAGACAAGCACTCATTGAAAATGTTCCTCGCAAAGCTCTGGATTAGTGATTGAATTTGATTAGAATATCAATCCAATCTTCACAATCTGATCCAACAAAGTTGCCACATTAGACATGCTGGGACGCTCACTGGGATTTTCCCTCAAAGTAAGCTCGGCTACATCAGCAAGTTTAAGGAGAGGTTCCACATTTCTAGGTAGAGGTACATTCCCGTCGATAATGGCAGCTGCCCTGCCCCTCCTCATCAAAGGCAATGCCCACTCAACAATGCCTGGAGGTTCGTAATCTCTATCGTATGCCTTCCTTCCGGTTAACATTCCCAGCAGAACAATGCCAAAATTATATACATCACTTTCCACATCTCCATTTACATCCCTGTCATTAGCACTTACCATCCCGAAATCTGCAATTCTGGCCACCCACTCAGAGTCCAGCAGAATGTTTGAAGCCTTCACATCCCGATGAACTATGGGTGGTGCAACCTCATTGTGAAGGTACTCAAGTCCTCTTGCAGCCTGCAAAGATAACTTCAACCTCAAGTTCCAATCTAAAGGAGAGAGTTCCCCATGGAGATGGTCATGAAGTGTGCCATGAGGCATGTACTCGTAAACTAGCAATCTCTCCCCCATTTCAGCACAATAACCCAGCAAGTTCACTATATTACTATGCCTTACAGTGCATAAAATCTCTAATTCTGCTTCAAATTCTCTGCTGTTCGTGTGAATTATGGTGGCAGCATTAGCCCTCTTGACAGCTACTTGCCTTCCATCATTGAGGATAGCCTTGTAAACAAAACCAAAGCTCCCTCTGCCAAGCTCACTGAACTCCTTGAATCCATGTGTCGCGTCTTTCAATTCTGAAAGCCGGAACACTTGCGTCTCACCAATACACATGCTTATTGAGAGGGGGGGCTCTGGATTGGGGTCAGGCTCAGCCTCCACCACCTTCTTGCCTACGCAAAAACTGCGCTGGTATTTTATATTCTCATCATCTTTCGTTTTGAAAATCCGGGGAATGCAACACCAGACTATTAAAATTAGCACGGAACCCGACACCGATGAGCCAATGATGATGACTAACTTCTTTATGTCTTGCTCCTGCAGCTTAACCCCTGACGAAGAACGAAGTCCGCAAACATCCCAGCAGGAGCTGTTCTGGCAAAGAGAGCAAGCAGTGCAGATTCTATCAGCATTCTCACTACAGGTACTCGAATGGAAATAACCTTCGGAACAATTTGTCCCACAAGGCAAGCAAATTCTCAAGTCCTTCCTGACACATAAATTGGTCAATTCTGGCTCGTTGAGAAGGCTTGCATTGAATGCAAACTTTCCATGGCCACACGAACTAGGCCAACACACACCAGGACTACACAACTGCAAAGGGGGGCTGTAATCTGGCAAGGACTTCCCATGAACTCCCCAGCAATCGAGAACTAAGTCAACTTCTCTAACCCCGCAAGTAGCATAATCTGATGAAGCAATAGCCATAAACCCCGAACCTTTTGGAATCGAAGGCAGATCAATATTCCCCCAACACTCAACTTCATGATTATCCTCGCGAACCCCGCAAAAGTGGCGTGCTCCAGCCGATAAACCTACGAATCGAGTTCCAACTGGCAGGGAACCAAGCTCATTAGAATCACCCCAGCACTCGACTTCACTAGATACATTAGAAACACCACAAACAGAACCCCTTCCTGACGCTATAATCTCAAATTCACCAGAAACAGCTGAGACTCCCAAACTAGCTGATCTGGGTCCCCAACAGACCAAACCACCTTCCTTGATAACACCACAACTAAACCCATCACCAGAAGCAATCCTTCTAAAAACAAGACTATCAATATAAGAATTATGAAACGAATCAAATGATGTCTGATTAAACTCCCAACAATCCACGTTTCCATATTCTACACTAGAAAAGTAAGATCCTTTAATAGCACAAGCATGATACTTGCCTGAAGCGATTTGTGAATAAGAATTGTATTGGAAACTTTGTGGGACAAGATTGTTACCCGGATTTGACAAGTTAAAGCAAAATGCTTGAGAATTGTTGGATGTGATTCCGCAAATAAACTCTTCACCGCCAGAGAGAGAGGCCATTGCTGGAAGAGAGCTGAAATATGCTGTGGATGTTGAAACTGAAAAGTTGTCACCCTTGTCCCAGCATATGATCTCTTGCTTTCCACCGGCATCAATAGCACAAAAGAACCCATTTTCGCCGAATGCAGCTGCTATTGGACCAAGTGATCCATACCCCAATACATTGACCGGCAACACTAGTAGAAGCAGAAAAACGGTTATGGTGATGACTGAACCAGACAGACATCTTTGGATTACCATGTCTACTGGTTAATGGCTTCGTAGATAACCAAGTGTGGATATCTCATGGGCTACGAAATGCTGGTTTGGAGCTGTTTTGTAATGGGAGGGGTGTGGGTTTTGGCCATTTTTTAATGGAAGAGTTGAGATTCAGACAGTTACAAGTCAAAGTGGTGAGTGGCTGACTGAAAAGTACAGGTAGTTAATCCAATAACTGTAATTTAAAATCACAGGGTTAGCTGGCTTCTCTTTTCTAGCGGGGTTGACTCCTCTACTTGGGCTCAGTTGGATTCGATTTAGCTTATTTTACTATTTCACCATTTACTATCTAATCTAACTTGTGACTGTGACCTTTTTCTTTAATTTGCGCACTTTTTCCCTTCAAACCTCTTAGATTTTTTTTCTTATTATGTTTAGTAATATTGTATTAGTATTGTGAAAACATAGTTTTAAAAAATTAATTTAGCTTAAGGCCCAGGTCACGATTTCATCGATTAAAATTATAATTTTGTAAAAAAATAAATGAAAGTATTGTTCCGGTAAAATAATAATAATAATAATTTGAAGTAAAACCTAATCTAAACGAAATTATTAGTTGGATTACCTGTCATTAGATTTATAAGTTTTAAATTGATAAGTTATCAGTTTCGTTTACAAAAATGCTGGAAGGAAGAACTATTTTTGACCGTGTAGTTGAAGGTTCGGTGAGCATTGTAACAAGCCAGCAAAGTAAAAATATGGTGCTTATCATTGGATTCTCTTCCTCGATCGTTTGTCGTTGTCTATGGTTAAACCTCGTCAACAAAATGTAGTAAGAACTAGCAGGCGACTTGTTTTGAATAGTAGTAACTAAGGATGTTACTGTATGACCTGACAAGGGCTACTTGTCTGTAGAAAGGTAGTGCAGGAAATCCCTTAGAACTAAATGGATGATGAGCGCGAATCGCCATGAGCGAGCGAGTTGTAAGAAGCAAGAGGGAGTCTGACATGAAAGCTTGACCAGAACAGGTTGTGTCCAAGGGAGATGACACCGGCCACTGTCGGCCCATAGAAGTCTGGTTTTCAGTCTCCATGTCCGCTACAAGCCAAAGTGGACTTTAAAGAATTAGACAGCATATTATCAAGACACTATCTCCGTATCTTTCTCTGATTTGGTTTCTTTAATTTCCCCTGTCTTTTATATGTTGACAGACAAGATTTAATCATTCCTTGTTAAGGGAGAGTTGTGCCTCTAAGCACACAGCATAAGGAATTTTCTTCTTAAACGAGCTCCATAATTTTGTTAGGGCAAACAACAATTCTTTTAAAGAAAATGCACTGATCTATACACATGTTTCCTAACATCCAATAGATTGTGCCACCAGAAAATCCAAATCTAAAATCAAACTACAAGATATTTTAGCCAGAGCAACGATCTTTATCAGGATTCAATGCTTTCTTCTACTCCTTGAAATGATTCGATAACAATAACAAGTCATGGCATAAAGAACATTCTAGTCTTCTGAAGGCCTGCTAAAATGGCTACAGCATCATGACTCCTTGCTCAGTAACCGATCCAGTATGCAGGCATTAGGCCAGGAGAGTACTTGAGAAAGAGAAGGGTGACGAAGATAATTAATGAAAAATACAGCAAGTTGATTGAATTGGTGTGGAGGACGTCCGTACCTGAACTGGCAAAATGTGTTTGACAAGTTAATTATAGAATCAAATTAATGCGGGGGTCAAAGGAAGATTTGGTAAATGGAGACAGTAGGCATCGTCTCTGGTGTTAACAAATAAACAAATTACAAATTGTATTTCATTATACTCTTTGCACATGAAACTTGGAGCAATTCAAGGGCTTTTGCACCTTTGTTTTCTTCTTTTTTTGGGGCACCAGTGGTAGAATCCACTCGTTTCAATGGATATAAATTTTATTAAAAAAAAAAACATTTTGCAAGATTAGCATTGTTATCAAATACCGAAATTATATAGTATTTAAAAGGGAAAAAAAAAGCTCAAAAGCCAAGAAACCCAATTGGAGCTTCTTCGCTTTTAGCATTTCCGTCTTTTACCATATACTTAGCTTCCGAGTGTTTGAAGATTTAGTTACTAAACTCGAATTGATTCATCAGGTTAATGCTTGAAGCTACTGCGGCTCCAGTGATTTACTGTCTCTGTCGTTTACGGGTGGAAACGAGGATGCGGTGAATTGTTTTGTACTCTCTCAGTCTCTTGTAATACATGTGGGCTGGTTGCTAGGCAAGGCCATTGGGCCAGCCCCTTGGGCCCTAGGCTTTTGTCTTGTTGGTTTTATTTGGGTAAAGCCTTGGTGTTTCTAAGGCATTAATTGTTTACACTTCCGGTTCGAAGAAGATAGTAGTGAACAAGAAATATTAATATGATAATTATTATAAATTTATATAATTATTAATTTTAGTCATGTAATTGCTATCCTGGATATTTAAATTAATAAAAAAAATTAAATTTAAATTGTCACCATTTTTATCATTTAATAAACATCAATATTTTTTTAAATTCGAATCATTTTATGTTTTTGAAAAAATCTTAAACACGGTAATTTAGATTAGGTAAAAGAAATAAACTAAATAAATATGAAGTTTTTACACTTTTTATCATGTACTAGACATCGATGCCATGGATCCAAACCTAAAAAAACAATATCCCACATTTATCAGCAAATCATGGACATTAATTATTTTTGTTAAAGGAGTTCATCAATGCTAAATTATCGATTTGGATCATTAGAAACATGACTAATCATACACCAAATCCAATCATTGATTTTGAATTCGATGATTTTAATTAGGAGAAAAAATAAAACAATTACGAATTAAGTTGCTGCTATCTTTATCATGTGTTAATCATATTCCTCTCGGGTTTCTAGGGAGCAAGATGTTCAAGTCCCACAACTGGTTTTATATTCAATAATTTAGGTTAGGTGAGAGAAATAAAATAATTAGTTGCTAAGTTATTGTAATTTTTGTTACACACTAACTTACATTCATTTAAATTAAAGTAATTAGATTCTATGAACATAAAATACGAGAACACAAAAGTAAAGCAATTTTTGCTACACTATCCCGATTTCTCAATGTCTTTATTACAAGCCAAGGCAACTTGAACTTCTCTGTTTCTGTATAATCCATATTTATGGGTCGGTTCAGTCTTTTGATACTTGTTTTTTAAAACAATATTTTAAATTGGAGTCCTTGTTAATAAATTACACCATTACTAAAATAATTTTATCTTTTAATAGATAAACCGACTTGACCATATTAGTTAAGATTGAATAAATTTTCAAATACTGGATTTAGATTTAATATATATATATAATCATAAAGTTTTCTTTGCAGTTTTGAGACAGAGAGTTCTCTTTGCTAACAAAAGCTCCTTGCTTTATTATACTTAGCGAACATGGCAGGTAAAAGAGCGATGCCCTTCTTTGTTGTTGTTACTGACTCGTTAATTGCTGCAAGGATGATCTTGCATGGGACAGCATATACCTAACGGGAGATAGATCCAGGGTTGATCTGACTGAGTTTAAATCAGGCCAACTGAATCACTAAAAATTCCGAGATTAGCAATATCAACCTAAAATACAGACTAGGCCTAAATCACGAATTTACTGAATCAATGATAGCTCAACCTAAAAATTCTAACAACTATTAATTAATAGATTAGGAAACGTGATAGCTCACTGGTTAGCAAAAGCTGGAAAAATCTATGAGGAAAAACAATCGTCCCCTGTATTGGATATCCACTCCACAGTGAAAGATGCTTCGGTTTCTTGATAAATTCAGATTATTGAGCTGCTAATAAAAAGTGATGCATGGAGGATTCGCGTTAAAGCTCTGAATAAGAGATAAATTAGGGCAAGATGGATGGGTGGTATAAGTGGTACAGGGCAGTATAATTTTCACAAGATTTCAAGGCACCACAGAAAGTTACTTCTAAATTTACACAGACCAGAAAGATAATGGAATCCTGTTTCATTGCAGATGGTTACAGTAGATAAGCAATACAATATTTGATTTTTCAAGGCGAGACCGATCTAGGGATGAGAACGTCCCCGATGTTGTTGTGCCATGGGTCAGCCAGGTGAGTTGCCAAGTTCTCCAATGGTCCAGTACCAGGATAAGCAGTTTGTTGCACACAGATCCCAACAAATGCCAACAGCGCTAGACGGCCTGCAACATCAAATGCATATTGGATTAATACTAATAATACAAGCACGTACACAACCATATGCCAAGATTGTAAGATTAATTACCATTCTTAATTTCCTTGACTTTGTATTCCTCGAACTTCTGAGGGTCCTTGGAGTATCCTAGAGGGTCAAAAGCACCACCAGGGTACTTCTTCTTCTCCGTGTCTTTCTCCATGCTACGTTGGTGCTCAACAAAGGCAATGGCAACGAATTCAATGGCCAGAACGACAGGGAGGGTTCCCCATGGAACTGGTTGGCCCAGGTAAGTAGCTTGGCCACCTGGAGTTGCAGCCCACTCTTGAGCTTTTACCCAGTTGCCCAGACCCAGGGCCTCCGGTACCAGAATTCCAGGCTGCAAATGAATTCAAATCAATTTAGTTAAGAGTAAACCTAAACTCCACTGAGATTTGGACCATGGTTTAGCATCTGCAAAAACACTTTTTCTAACACAGATAACCACATCAAAATTAAGGATTCATTTCGTTACGTGGCTTCTTATTTCTATTTCTAGACTGTATCATACCATATCATACAACTTCAGCAGCTCAACTGATGGATAACTTGAAGCATGGAAAGTAAAAGACAACTGAAATTAATAAAAGACTTACAACAGCGAGCATAGCCCATCTGCAGTGAATGAGTTCGGACTCCTTGTATCTCTCCAGATTCTCAGGGACCTCGCCCAGTCGAAGTGGGTCGAACCCAAAGTCACTGCAACGCACCAGCCCGACAAACTCATCAGCAAAAAATGTTCACAGAATAACACACATGCCGCGTAACATTATTAAATGATAACAATAATAAACCAAGGTTTCAATTAATAGTCTATGAAGCTATTATATAGCTAGTAGCGGTATCTACCCGGGGGCTGAGCCATCGAGGTAAGGTGGACGAGGCTGGCCGGGCATCCAGTCAGCAGACATGGTGACACGAGAGGTGCCATTGACGCTGGGAAGTGGAATTGAAGAGGCGAATTTGGACTTTGAAGATGAGAGAAGTGAAGGGAAAGCGGTGGCAATGCCGCAGCTCATCAATGTATTGGTGGCCATTCTCTTAGAATCCGTGAACAGGTGTGGAGTTGCGTTTGTGAGAATGGGTGATGGAGAAATTGAGGTCAGTACAGGTAATATCGCAGGGAGGGATATAGGCAAAATCCAAATGTGGATTGTTATTGGTTAAGGAGACTTGCTTGGGATTTGTTATTGGGCCACGTTGGATATGTTAATCTGGTTAGTGGGGTACGTGTGATATCCAGTGGATATGTGGATGAGATTGAGTGCTAGCTACAAAAATCAAAGGTTCATTTCAAGGATATGAAAACGGGCAAAAAAATGATTGTCCTCTGCCTCGCAAGTCACAACCCTTGTTTTTGTATTTTTTTTAAAAAAAAAATTAATATTTTTTAATATTTTTAAATTATTTTGATCTACTAATATTACTAATATTAAAAAGTATTTTTTAAAAAATAAAAAATTTATTTTAATATATTTCTAAATAAAAAATATTTTAAAAAACAACTATAATTATACTTCAAACATGCTCATATACAACCTGATAAATATTCCCTAACAATATTTAGGCAATATTTAATATTGCAACCATGTTTTTTTTGAAACATTTAAAATTTTTAAAATTATGTTTTTAAAATTTTTTAATATACTATATTAAAAATGAAATTTTAAAAATAATAAAAAATATTATTTTAAAACCATAAATATTTTAAAAATTAATAACTGCAAAGAAGCTATCACTGGATGGAGAGAGACCATTATGGGTAAAAACAATAGTGAGTACTCATACATTAACAAATATTTACACCGTGTTCGTATCATTACAGTGCTAAAATTATATGCAAATATTTAATTGCAAAAATCTTTTAACGTGAAGATTATATAATTTTTTTTTAATTTATATTTGTGTCGGTTATTTATTTTTATTTTGTGTTTTTAATTTGATCAATTAACTTCTATGCTCTTTGAATCTGTTCAACTAACTTTTTTTTTTTTGTATTTGTCTTATTAATTCAATAATTATTTTTTTTTAAGTTTCATCACTAGCTATGCAAGCAGATGTGATATTTTGAATACTTTTTATTCATAAGATGTTTTTTTGTATATTCCTGTAGAATCTGTATCACTAAATAAATTGTTTTTGAAATAAATAAATCACATTAATTGTAAGGTGAATAATATAAAATAAAAATAAAAACGGCTGGTTCCTCGAAGATTTTTAGAAATGGGGAATGGTTCAGTCTTTTTAATGTCAACGAAAATCAAGATTTGGAACAAAACTAAACCAAATCGGAAAACAAAAGAGAAGAAGTAATGGTTTTGTCACAGTTTTTATTTTCATGATTTTTTGTTGAAAATCATTTTCAATGTATTTTCTAAATGAACTATTAGATGTTAATTATAGATCCTACGTAAATATCAAAAATCACCTCGCAGATGAAAGTTGTTTTTAATGATACCGTGTGATTAACATTGAGACTTGATAAAAATCTATGCAATATATGACAACAAGGTGATTTTGTTAAAAAAATATTTGAATTTAATAGCTTAAATTGTTAGATGAAATCATATAATATAATTTATATTATTCTCTAACATACTTTTTCAAATAAAAATCTTTTAATCTTGAAACTTGCACAGTACCATATTACATTATGTTTAATTTTTTTATCAAATTAATATGGATAGTGAAATTCGAACACATGACCGCTTGGTCATCAAGGTTCTGATATCATGTCAAAAAACTATTTCAATCCAATAGCTTAAACTGTTAGGCAAAGTCCCATAATATAATTTATATTATTCTTTAACAAATTTAAAATCAATGTATTTTTTTCAAATAAATCAATAATTAATTGACATGTGTAAATAATATTTTAATATTCAATTATGATGCTAGTAGAAAGAAATTAATGTATTTCTTTCCAAGCAAAACATCTTATTGAAGATTTCTCAAGATTATTATTTTTCAAGCAAAATAATATTTTAACAATTAAAACCATGTCATTTTTTAACTATTCTAGACCGTGGTTCGAGGGATTTTTGACAACGTAAAAACACACCTCTTCCCATCAAGGAAAACGCACTCGTAATTTATCACCTAAAAAACGTTGATTTTTTATTTATTTAAAAAACACGAATCAAGATCGAAGGGGTTAAAAATTAAGAAACATAGTCTCAATTAACACGTAAACTAATAAGAATATTCTTGACGTAGAATAAAAAAAAAAGTTTAACCTTTAATCTCCCTCGAAACCAAACAAGGCCCAAGGCACCGAACCGATGTATGACATGAAAAGTATTGCAAAGTTAGAGAAATGTGAATCGTATAGTTTATACCAGGCAAGGTTGTCAATTCCGTTTCGGCGGGTGTTTCGTTTTTTTAATTGGAACGGAATGTTCCGATTTCGAATCGTTTCGGCGTGCCGTTTCGGGGTTGTACTGTTCATATATATATATATATATATTCAACAAATATAATTTAAATTCAAGATAAATTATGCATGACAAGATACAAACACAATATCAAGCAACATAATTTTAAAATTTAAAATATTCATAAATAGTCAAAATTAAATATAACTTTAATTTAAAATCCTATAAATACATTCAGTTTTATATAATAATTATGTATCATTTCTTATAATTAATCCGGTCATGGTCAAATTACTTATATTATTAACTACCAAACCTAGCAATTAATATACAGAACCAAGCCAATTTCAGATAAAGCTTCAAAGTTCAAACTAGCTAGCCAAGCCCCGTGAAGTAATAAAATGATAAATACAATACAAAGTTACAACTTACAAACCCAACACTAAGATTATATATAAAGAAAAGATTACATTGAACTTGAATTAAATTAGATACAAGACCAAATTAAATTATATACAAAGAAAGTTCCAGCAAAGAACCCCTCCTCTCCTTCGCAGTTTTAATGTTCCAGCAATGTAAGTTTTCCATTTCAGAATTAAATTAGATACAAAGAAAGACCAGATTAAATACAAAATTTGGTATTAACGTTCCAGCAATGTATCAGATTGATCCGCTGACATTGATGCCAAAAAAACCCCTCCTCTCCTTCGCAGTTCGCAGGGAAGAATCCAATCAAAGGAAACCCACAGTCCTGATTTTCTAAGGCATCCCCAAAAGTAATTAGGATTTTCTTAGTGGATTAACCTCGTCCCAGTGATGATCAGTGAGGAGAATCAAATAAAACAGCATTAATCTCCAGCCACTGAGCTTTTGTTGTCATCTCCGCTGGCTCAAGAAAGAACCACCAGAGCTGAATTATCAACCTCATTTACAGCAAACCTCCAAAATAAGATACCAATTTTATTTGGGAAGTGAGGGGAATTCTGACATTAACACGGAGACAATGAAAGAAAAAACAGAAAGACCAAAAAGGATCGCACCTTAGCTCTGTAGGGAAGGGAGCAGATGGCCAGCGAGGTTTGATGAATCTTCTAGTTCTGTCTTCTGTGTGATAATCCTCTTGACGGGGAGGTTGAGACTTGAGAATTATCAACCTCTTTGATAATTCTTTGCCAGGTTGCAGGGGGCGGCTTCTTCTCTTTTTTGTTGATTGTGCAGTTATTGGCTTTTTCTTCGGTCGGGAAGTCAGCAGCAATGCAGTTATTGGCTTACTGCCGCATGGAAGAGCATGACAACAACAGAGAAGACGAAAGATTGTAATTGTTTTGGTCGGGTTGAGTCTGCGAGGAGGAAGAGAAATTAGGGATTTGGTTTAGCAAAAGAGAAAAAGAGCACGGGTGTAGGGCTGTAGCATGGGTGTAGATTGTAAACCGGGTTTAATTTTGAATCTAACCTTATGTCGTTGACTCGGTGGCTTTGACTCGAAACGAAACACATTGATTTCGGTCGGAACGTTCCGGCCGAAATTTGCCCGGAATTTCCGGATCAGACCGAGATTTTACACGAGACGAAACTTATTTCATTTTATTTCATTTTTTTAACTGGTACGAGATATTCCAGACATTCCGACCGAAACAGAACGGAATCAACAACTTTGATACCAGGGAATTGGAGCGACTATTTATAAACAACGCTATCTTTCAAACAGAGGTCAGAATTTGGTCCGCGGCATTCAACGTTTAACTAGATCGGCGACGCGTTCAATTCCTATTCGCCCATAAAGTAGAAAAAACCAATCAACGAACCAACCATCGTAGTCCCAGTAAGTACCACATCATCTGATCTCCTCTCTCCACTACCGCCACCTTTCACACTCCACAGCCACACACAACAAATGAATACAACTCGAGAAAAACTTTCACACAGAGCTCCCCTACTAACCACCTCCCCTCTGTTACCATATCTTCCTTCCATTTCTATCTTCTCCTTTTTTTCTTTTGTCTTTCTTTTCACGAAGTTAAACCCCGAAAATTATCAATATCCCAATTAAACCGCCGAAATTACCTGCACAATCACAATCTAAAATGGCGATTGTGACCATTGCGGCGGCGTCGCCGATGCCTACTTGCGCTCTATTTAGAGAATCCAAAACGGCGACGACGAAAAAGATTTTGAAACGGCAAGGAGTTCGTGCTGTAGGAAATTTCAGTCACTTTGGAGATACGGTGCGCAAGGATTTCGATTTTATCAAAAAAGGAATTAATAAAGGAATGGACTGGGCAAATGAAGCATTTCGAATTCCGCAAGTTTCCAAAACCCTTGACGACATTTTATGGCTTCGAAATCTTGAAGATCATAATTCTCCTCCAATTGAACCTCAATCCTGGCCTCAACCTTCATATCCAGGTCAATTCGCATTTTCTTTTATTTTATTTATAAGTTGCTATTCTTTTATTTATTTGGTTGCATTTTGGTGTGAGATGCATGTGTTATGTGTTAACAGGACTTACCGGTGTGGATTTGCTGATGGCTGATCTTAAAGCATTGGAATCATATGCTAGTTATTTTTATTGTTTGTCTAAGATTTGGTCTAAGCCATTACCTGAAGCCTATGATCCTCAAGAAGTTGCTGATTACTTCAATTGTAGGCCTCATCTTGTCGCTTTTCGACTTCTCGAGGTATAATGCTTTTCTCTCATCTGCTAAGGTTTATTCACCTGTACCAATTGAGTTTTTTCTCATTAGATTTTATAGATTGATTAATTGATGGCCTGCCGCATCATTGGCATGGATAAGCAGCTATTTAGGTTATGAAAGAGTAATGGTGGGGATGCCAGCAATTGTTCCAACACTTGTTTGCTAATTTTTGTAGTTGGTAAAGTAAATTTAGTAAAAATGTTAGTCTCTAGTAGTATTCGTTGTGAAATATGTTTTTATTCGATTTTTTTTTTGCGTGCTGGAAGGTGTTTACTGCATTTGCTACCGCAACTATAAGAATTCGAGCCTCAGGGATGAGAAAGTTTTTAAGATCAAGTTCCGATGAGGATGTAAATGGGAACATCTCACAGTACGATTTGGGGATGGTATTAAAAGAAACAATGCTAAATTTGGGTCCCACTTTTATCAAAGGTCAGAATTCTCATCTGATTCCAAATGTTAGAATTCCAGGCCCTCTCTGGTAACTGTGACTCCTTACGTTAATTTGTTTCTTCTTGTTGTTCATTCTTGCAATGCTCTTGAAATTATATGCTGGCCATTTATTGCTATCCTGCAGTCACAAGATTACCAATATGCTAGTTACATGTCTTTGCTTGCTGATGCAGTTGGTCAGTCTCTTTCCACAAGGCCAGATATTATTGGTACTGAAATTACCAAGGTTAGGTGGTGTACATGATTTTTCTACCTTAGTGTTTTCTAAAGTGTATCTTTTGTCTACATAAAATGCGTGCACAGTTCCAAATGTTTTAATATGCATGTGTGTGTTGTCATGAATTGGTTCACGGGAATGAAATTTCTTATCTTTCCCTGTATGTTTTGTTGTATTTTTTTTTAGTGGTTTCTGGTCAAATGGATATCCTTTGTATCTTCAAGACCCTTGTAAATATATTTTACTGTGTCTTTGTGACAAAATTATCAAGTGGAGTCAAATGCCTAGGTTCAATAATTATCATATACTAATTTAATCCTTGAACAAATACTTTTAGACTTGTGTATTTATGGTGTTTGTAATGTGTGTCCTGGATGAATATTTCATACTGTGTTTTAATGGAAAAATTATTAAGTGGAGTCAAAAGCTTAGTGAAAAGATTTCCTGACAAGCTTTTAGGTTTGAGTATTTATGCTTTCCAGAGTGTGTTTGTGCCAGCTGTTACCTTTTTGTGTGTTGGCACTGGTGATGTCGAGTGTATATTGGGTGAAAAAGTTTCTTGTATGAATTCTTGCATCTGTATAATGGGGACCTCCTTGTAGATTGCCATCATCATGATTGCACTGTGAAGTTCTATTATTGGATGTGTGTAATTAATAAGATCTTTGTGTTTTGAGTTATGAATGCAGGCACTCTCCGGACTGCATGATCAAATACCTCCTTTTCCCAGGACCTTGGCTATGAAAATCTTTGAGGAAGAATTGGGTTCTCCTGTTGAATCATTCTTTAGCTATGTATCCGAGGAACCTGTGGCTGCAGCATCATTTGGTCAGGTGGATCTTTGCCTAGTTATTCTTCCACATGGACAGAGATGTTGCTAATTGTACAATAGATAAATATGTTTGCAGGCTTGTATTTTCAACATCTTAACGTGTTTCTTGCTATTACTGGCTACACATTTAGGTATATCGTGGAAGCACCCTTGATGGTCGTACCGTTGCTCTGAAGGTTCAGCGTCCTAATCTACATCATGTTGTAGTTCGTGATATCTATATAATTCGGCTCGGGGTTTGTACTAATCTACATTGACCTCTCTCTCTCGGTACATATAGTTCACAAATAATTTAGTTACAAATGTTTTCAGTTGGGCCTGTTGCAAAAGATAGCAAAGAGAAAAAATGACCTTCGCCTCTATGCTGATGAGCTTGGGAAAGGCTTAGTTGGGGAGCTGGATTATTCTATGGAGGCTGCCAATGCCTCCAAGTTTCTGGTACTCACAGGTTTTCCTTTCAAGTTAAACTGCTCTCAGTTTAGTTATATTGCAGAGAAGAAAAATAGTAGAGGTTCCATGAATGCTGCACTTTTTGCCACTGTGCAGGTGGCATTAATCAAATTTTGCAGTGGAACAAATTTATTTGGTGGTCATGTTCTCTCTGTATTGTTTTGGGGATGGGATTCTATTTGCTGATGACCGACTCAAAGGAAATTGATCCAAATTGTTAATTTTGATTGTTGATGATAGGGTGTAGTCTAACCACACTGTCCAGACTGGTATCTTTGTGTATAACAGTAGAACATGGCCTCAACTCTCTTTTTTTCTTGTTACTTTTTCAGGAGGGGTATTAATATAAAGTGGGATATCCTTCTAATAAAATCACTCTACATACCCTTCCAAACTCGGAGAAAAGCAACTTTTCTATGCTGAGACATGGAACAGCAGCTTCTCTGACAGATTTAATGAGGGAAAAGTAGAGAGTGGTTTCAAGTTTGAAAAGAAATCTGTTTCTGGTTTCACTTGGTAAAATGACCGACTTTGTCGAGTGAGACATAAATGTGATTAACATAAAGAATTAGCTGTGTTTAAGTCACATGGTTATAGTGGGTGATATGCCTCACATATTTAGCCGTGGAAATTATGATTCCAGCTAGTATCTAGGACAAAATGCTCATGCTTATTACTACATTTATTTTCTCTGCAGGATGCTCATTCCTCATTCTCATTCATGTATGCTCCAAAAATATTTCCAGATTTAAGCCGAAAGAGAGTTCTGACATTGGAGTGGGTGGTTGGTGAGAGTCCAACTGATTTACTATCTCTATCTACTAGTTCCGCATGTTCAGAAAGACAGAAACTTGAAGCAAAAAGGCGTCTCCTTGATTTGGTGTGTGATAATGATTTAATCTTTGCCTCTTCATTTGTCCCATTATTTGGTGCTTTGTAATCTGCTAGAACCCCCTTTTTTACAACGTTAAAATCTAGGGAAACTATACTTTCAACTGTTCCAGGTTAGCAAAGGAGTAGAAGCATCATTAGTTCAACTCCTGGAAACAGGCTTATTGCATGGTGATCCACATCCAGGAAATTTGCGTTACTTATCATCAGGACAAATAGGGTATGGTTTTGGCCTTCCATGTCCTTGAATAGATAAAACTCTGCTTTCTGTCCTAGCTGAACTTTATTTGATTATTATATCAATAATTAAGTTTGTGGCTTCAAAATCTGTCTTCCCCCTGACACATAAACATCAACTAACTGTTAAAATTTGACAAATTAGTTTCCAGCAAGCTCTGAATCTCCTTATATTCATGGCTTTATTACCTCTCCCACTAATTTCTGTGGCAGTTTCCTGGATTTTGGATTACTTTGCCAGATGGAAAAGAAGCATCGGTTTGCTATGCTTGCTGCCATAGTTCACATTGTAAACGGAGATTGGGCATCCCTTGTGCATGCTCTTATTGACATGGATGTTGTGAGGCCAGGGACTAGTATCCGGCGTATTACAATGGTATCATATTTGCATTGGGTTATCATGATCAAGTTCAAAATAATTTTTTCAAGTGCTCAACTTCTGGGACTCCCTTTTGATAACACTGATTGTTCCTATGAATAATACAGGAACTGGAAAATTCTTTGGGAGAGGTGGAGTTTAAAGATGGAATACCTGATGTCAAGTTCAGTAGGGTAAGATAATGTGTTGAGGTCATATGACTATTGTTGTCCTGTACTCCTGTGCTTTCCCACAAGTAATTTTTAGTCGTGTACTTGTGCTTTTCCAATATCCTCAAGGCAAGAACTACATATGACAGCCACCATGGAGTAACTAGTTTATAGAAAGTGACTTTGAATGAGGAAAAAAATTACCTCAATTATTTTATGCATCAATGCAGACCCCATTTAGTGGTTGCAAGCCTGGAATCCTGGATTGTTCTTAAGACAAGGTCACTCTGTTAGATGATTGGTGTTTTGAATCTAACAATTAGAAGAGTAGGATAGTCAAAATTATGTGCCCTTTAGAAGTACTGGAATCTGGACATAAATTATAGGTGTTGATCATATGATTGATCCCCAACTAGGAATATGTTTCAATATTATATTCCATTGTTAATTTAAATGCTGAAGGATTATAGATTAGTCTGCTACAATGCATATCTGGTTATTCATTGTCCATTCTACTCAATATTCAGCACCAACTAAATAAAAATCCCTCCCTAACTTCTATGGGATTGGTTTGTTTTCAATTTTTAGTTCCTTCTGCTTTCTTCACCTATCCTTAAATTTTCTTGATTTCATTGCCGTACAAAATTTATTTGGATGCTTTATATAATCAAATGGCTGATTGTGACTACAATTTTGAAGGTTCTGGGAAAAATATTGTCTATAGCGATCAAAAATCATTTCCGCATGCCGCCGTACTTTACTCTTGTGCTACGTTCTCTTGCATCCCTAGAAGGTAAGTTGATGAATGCCAAATTTTATAGCTCCCATCTATATATTTCAGTATTACCTGTAGGATCGCATCATATGCTTCCGTTTCAATGCATCATTTTACCTTCTTTTGAAACATACTATATAATTAAAAGTTGCTATATTTTAGCAACCAGGGAATTTCATTTTCTGTAAATAAGCCTGAATTAGCTTTGGGGTGACATTTGGCAGTTCCAGCTCTAGCAAACAATTTGGTCATGGCTTGGATACATTATCCAGGAATTAATAATTAGGGTTTGCAGAGGTTGGGTTCATCCACTTCTTTTATAAGATTCATTTCGTTTTCTCATTTCTCACATAATTTCACTTTTGTGTTTATATGTGTGCATTTGTCATGTCACGTGAACTTTAAAGAGGCATAATAAAAACTTGTCAGCAAGGAGCTGGTTCTCAAGAAGAATTCAGATTTATTTGCCACATTGTAGTATTTTGATCAATAAAAGATGCTTGGTTCTCTGGCAGATGTTCTGTAACACATTCCAAATATATAGCTCTGACTCTTACACGAGATGGGGCCTTTCTAATAACAATAAGTTGGCTCATCTAAGCAAAATGCAGCACAAAAGCTCTCCCAGGGGAAATTCCCTCTGAGATTCCACAGAATATTCAGTTTTGTTGTGCTAACTGTAACATGATCTTAACTGAAAGCCAACAGTCTTAGGACCTGACAATAGCTAAATTTGTTTCTCTCATTTCTCATCCTAACAATAGCTACAACTTCCAATTGCTTTGATTTTACTTTTCAGGTTTGGCAGTAGCTGCAGATCCAAACTTTAAGACATTTGAAGCTGCATACCCATATGTTGTTCGGAAACTTCTCACTGAAAATTCTGCTGAAACGAGGAAAATTTTGCATCTGGTATCATTATGACTTACTGAACTACTCTCATAGTCTCTGTCCCACCTAGATAATTATTGATTTCCTTGTTGTGTGTTACAGTTCATGAGAGCTATCTAAAATGTGAAAGAGAAACTTTGAAATAGTAGTTAGTTTTGAGGTATACAAGTGATTAAAATGGGAAGTTAAAGGTTGTGAATTGATGGGTTTCATGGCTGTTTCCCAAAAGACCAGTGGCAGGGATATTCTCCTTTGCTCAATGTTCTACATTTTCCAGGCACATGCTTTCAAAAATAATAACTTCTCCCATAATTTTCTCTGTGACTTACTAATTTTGGCATGTTAGTTGTCTCTGGGTCACAGAATATTTCCTTGTGACTTGATAATGCATCCTTTACTACACAGAATGCTGAAACTGGGTCTGTAGAAAATTTCTGATTCCATCAGAACCACTGTGTCATGTGCTATTTATTTATTTTTGCTATTCAGGTGGTTTTGAACAAGCAGAAAGAATTCCGGTGGGAGAGGCTTGCTCTTTTCCTAAGAGTAGGATCTACCAGGTATAACAAGAAATCCCTAAAATGTTGTCCTATGTGATACTATCTACTATTTAAGATATCCTATGTAGGACACAATTAAAAAAATCATTTCATCGATGTTAATCATTATCTCTCGAATAGTCTTCATTTTCTTGTGTTCTTTTTGTTAGTTTTGCTTTTGTGGAAAACAAGAAATATATTTGTAGTGTAAAGTTTTATGGGTATTCACATGATGCAGCATATTTGATTCATGAGAACCAAAAATACCATAAATTACTTCCCATTGTCACCCATTCTCATTTGGCACTTTTGATTGCAAATGTTCTTCATTGTCTATCTTTCTATCATTATTACATCATCCAATACATGAACAAATACTTGTACTTCTGCAGGAAAGCCTTCAATCGGGTGATAGCATCAAAGAATGAAAGTTCGCTCGATTATTTACCAAATAGGTCCAGTGGTGTTTTTGATACTGCACACTTAGTACTGAGGCTTTTACCATCGAGAGATGGTATTGTGCTTAGGAAACTTCTAATGACTGCAGTGAGTGAATTTGAACCAGAAACTTTTCATGAGATACTTTCTTATTTTCATGAGTGCTTTTTTGGGTGCTCCCCAGCGATGAGATTTCATCTTATGCTATGTAGATATTTTTGAAGTGGCTTATGGCATCATTGTCTCTCATTTTATCTTCTAACAATGAATTGGACTCATTTTGCATTTCAACAAACAGAATGGAGCTTCATTAATCCGAGCAATGGTTTCCAAGGAGGCAATATTTGTCAGACAGCAGCTTTGCAGAGTTATTGCTGATGCACTATATCATTGGATGACTCAAACTTTTGGACGAGGCATTATGGCAACCTGGTACAGTTCCCAAGTAAGATTGACTAGTGAGGCTGACAACAGAGAGCTGAGTCCATCCTCCAGGTTAACTGTACCGGTTTATGATTATCAGTCCATATTTAGAGATCGACGCCTCAAAGTGATCTTTTCCAGGATACTAGATTCTGCAAGGAAAGATCCAGCGTTGATGCTAAAATTCTACTGGACTACATTTGCTATGGTTGTCACAGCCTCAGTTAGGGCTTGTCACCGGGTTTTGGTCTCTTTGTCCGAGGCTGTGTTGGCCCCTTCTCGCTTTCTCCCAAGAGTGGCAATTAGTGCATGAAATCCACAGTTGGCCCTCTCGATCCTCTTCAGAAGAAGAAGATTTAATGCAGGCATCCCCCTTGACTGTAGATTTTTGGAGGAGAGCAGAGAACGTGGGATAGAATGGTAATAGGAAAACTAGGTGCTTTTGGCTTATAATGCTATAATAGGAAAACCAAGTACTTTTAGCTTAAGTCGGATTTTATGACATCAAGGTATGAGTCCACCTCTGGTGCTTACCCTGACTCCAGTGAGGCGGGTTTCAAGTAGCTGGTGCCCAAATTCTTTGAACTGCAAATAGTGGGCATCATCGAAGTTGGTATATCGTCAAATTCTGGACAGCATTGAGGTCAATCAATGAATCGTGGCAGACTGAGGATTGGTATGTACAGAATAAGAACTGTATATAGTCATATACTTCGGTTTCTATAAAGTCAATGCATTTGAAATATGTAACATGTAGCATTGGTATGTGACATACAATGTGCAAGAGGCCAGGAGCTTGTGTGGTTGAAGGTCACTGCTGAATTCCACGCTAACTCTGAAACCATCACTGATTATTTTCTAGCCATCTTAGGCCCTTTTTTTGTAACTGGTCGTGACACAACAAAATTTATGATGTTGAAGGGAAAACAGCCACATCTTTTCTCGTATCATTCTATGCAGTCGTAGCTAACTTAAGGTTGTGGGAAGACGTATCTTGCTCGTTGAAGTTATGTGGTAGATTAGGCATCATTTGAGTGAATTGAAAACATGAATTTGTGATTCATTGCTGATCTGAAGAGATAATTTCTTTGTTGATATTGTTTTAGAAGTTGTAGTTTTCTTAGCCTAGATTTTTGCCTGTGTTAGTGATTCCCCTGCGAATTGCAATGTGATGCTTGTTTGTTTTTGTGTTTTTTTAAAAAATTATTTTTATTTTTATTTTTTAAAATTATTTTTTTTTTGTGTGTTTTAAATTATTTTAATATATTAATTTTAAAAATTATTTTTAAAAAATAAAAAAAATATTATTTTAATATATTTATAATTAAAAAGTATTTTAAAAACAATTATAATAAAAAAGTAAGTAACGAATACTACATCAAACTTAGAGAGGGTTGCTTGCATCTTCGTCTAGCACGAGGTGCCTTCTCCTATGTCATAGTTACATTGCTTCATAGCTATCGGGAATTTAATATATGTAGCGTTTTAAACTGTAATTTAAATATTAAAAAAAAGTAATCAAAATGATGCTTTTAATTATAATATTGCAGTTTAAAACACGATACTTATCGTGTAAACAAACAGGTAATGTACAATTCTCAACCATATAACTAAATTAAAAAAAGAATTAGCACTCTAAACATTTATAAAGTTTTGGTTGAAATCTACTCGTCATATTATCAATTTAAATTTAAATAAGAAATTATTTATCAAAAACACATCAGTCAAAAAACATAGTTATCGTATCAAATTCAAGATCTTATCCAGCTCAAGATCTAAATTGCATGTCGTTATTTTATTTTGAGATTATAATAAAAAAAGAAAGCAATATTATTTTGGACAAAACTTAAGAAAAAAAAATCTTTAAATTAACATAACCGATGATCAACCAGCTTATAAATTGATCGTCCTCTAAATTTAACTAGGTAAACTTTCGGAAACGAGATTACCAGGCGCCGGAACGACTTTAATAACTATGGCTACAAGTGAATTATCTAAAATCCAGTAGTGGTTTGATTTATCTTTTAACAGTTAAAAAAAAAAGAGAGTTAAAACGGCAAGTCGTTTTGAGAACCAATATAAGCCCAGTTTCTGATCTGGAAACCCGGGCCTCAGATAAGTTGAAACACCCTTTCTTCTTCATCTCTAAGCAAAGTCAGACATCCCAGATCATATCAGATCATCTACCTGTTCCATTTTTCACCAAATCAAACAGTTACCTTTTCAAAACCCTAAATCTCTGCATTATGAGCTCTCCACCCATTCTCGGAGTAATCTCCCCTCTCTCTGTCTTAAATTCTCTCCGTTTCTCATCGCATCTCGACCTGATTAACCTTATTGTTTTCTAATGGCAGGGCGCGAGCTTGTTTACAGGATTCACGAGGCTATGCAAAGGTCTCGCGGTGGTTCTCGTCGCTGGTCACATTGTTGTTCAGATTTTCCCCTCCGCTGTTAACTATCTTGCTCTTATTCCTGCCAGGTAACGAACTTTTCAATTCTTGAATTCCTTGCGGTTTTGTTTTTCAGATTGCAATCAGTAGAGTAAAGTGGAAAAATGGTGTTTAGAAATAACATGTTATTGATTAAAGATGGTAAAGGATCCGGAAATGGTAACGTGAGGCAGGCAGATACTAGAAGCAATAACACACACACACACACTTACAGCATAGACTCGAGTTAAAAAGAGTTACTAATTGAATCCTGTTATATCCATGAACTTGTACATACCTTTCTTGATTATTTCAATGTTGATTTGATGGAATTTTTTTCTTGTTCTTAGTCCTGGAGGAAGCAGCTTGAAAGAGAGGGCTGCATTGCCTGGCAAGCTGGATCTTTTCTGAGAATTTTTTTTTAACACTATAGTTTAGGATTTAACTAGATAATTGATTATGAATCTAGTTCTTTTTTTTAATTACTTAAAAATCATAAAAACAATGGGTTGGACCAGTGCTGCAAGTAAAATACCGATCACGGTGCACTTCCAATGTTAATCACACTTCCAATGTTAATCACTTTGGACCACGGAGCCTTTAGAACACAGGATAGATAAATTTGCATGATGCTTTATAACTTGCTTATTTTGGTGTAATTGCCTGCATTATTGGTAATCACATCCTTGTGGTCGGTGTGGCTCTACCATGGTACGATGAACAGCTGATCAGACGTGATTTTCTCTTGAAATTAGTGAATATCGATGAAGAAATACAGTCAAAAGAAAAAATAATTGCTAGTATAGGGGATCAGAGATAGAGACAGTTATGGACCTACTATACTCGATTACCCCCTGTGCTAGGTTGTGGAGATTGATAACATTCATTCAGCATGCTCTATATGTATGATCTTCATTTCAATGGCGAGGAAATCTATTCCTTACCAGAAATTTTGTTTTGCAGGACGATTCCTTTTGCATGGAACCTCTTAACAGCTGGTTACATCGAACAATCGATATATGGAGTATGTAGTTCATCTGTTGATAATGCTATTCTTTGTTTTGGTTTTGCCTAAACTGCTCCATGGCATTTATATTTCCTTCATAAAGTTGCACTCATCATTAAATTCTCCTGTAGGTGGTTGCAAGCACTTTATGCCTCCTCATCATGGGAAAGCTTCTTGAGCCAGTATGGGGTTCTAAAGAGTTCTTAAAGTTCATTTTCATAGTCAACTTTCTTATCTCTGTCTGTGTTTTCATTACCGCTATTAGCCTGTACTACATAACAAGGCAGGAAAATTACCTGTAAGCATGTGCTTCCTAAATGTTTTTTTTTTTTTGGCTTGTGCTTCTCTTTCTATTACCATTGTACTGATTTCCTTTGTTCTTTCTGGTAGTTATATGCCCATTTCTGGCTTCCAAGGGATCCTGGCAGGTTTCTTGGTTGGTACCAAGCAAATTATACCTGACCAAGAGCTGTCTCTATTGAGATTAAAGGCAAAGGTATGGACCTTTACAATATGCTTCATTCACCTCTTGCCTTTTAGTATTACTTGATGATTTGTTTTGCAAGTTGAAAGGATGTCTCATACATTCTCCTTGGTGCTGTTTCAAATGCCATGCAGTGGTTTCCGTCTCTTATGCTCTTGATAGCTATTGTTATAAGCTTCTTTACTGCAGAGTCAGCAAAATATCTTCCAACCATAATATTTGGCACTTATATGAGCTGGATTTACTTGAGATACTTTCATAGGAAACCAGAAACAAAACTAAGGGGTGATCCAAGTGATGATTTTGCATTCTCATCCTTCTTCCCTGACTTCCTCAGGTGTTTTCTCCTTTTCTTTTAATACACTAGTTTTTTAGTCCATGGAATATATGAGTTTGTTTACGTGCTTCCATCTGTCTCTTATCTGTTTTCAGGCCAGTCATTGATCCTATTGCATCAATATTCCATCGGATGCTTTGTGGTAGATTTGAAACTTCTATTGAAGCCCATGGTTACACCTTGGGAGGCGCTCCATTGCCTGGTTCTGACCCCATCGAGGCATCTAGGAGGAGGTAAGTTTATCCACTCAATTTAAAACTTGGATAAGGATATGTGTCCCTTTCACATACTAGGATATTGTTAAATCATCCCAATTTATTTGAACATGACACTTCAATACGATCTCTGCTGTGACGTTCTAGGGTTATGTGTATTGGTATCATTGTAACAGCAGAGATGAAGAATGCATTTTTTTTTTTTAAATAGAAAAATGAACCCAAAGGAACAATTAAACAGTGATACAAAGTCCTGGACACCTTCAGTTACATGTAATATTAAGCACATAGTCATAGTAATTAAGTTTTTACAGGCGGAAAAAAGTTATAGTTTCTGATCAATCTTCCCCTTGCAGAGAAAGAGGAGCTAGAGCACTGGAAGAGAGATTGGCAGCTGAGAGGTTGGCCACTGCACGGAGTGCTGAAGAGTTGAAAAAGGATGCCTCAGAGAATGTTTGATTGCTCGACTTCACTTTCAAACATAAACAACAAATGCGAAATTGTATCTTTTATGACCACTACAGAGTTTGTGCAGTGCTTGGAAAGAAGTCTTTTTGGTTGGTTTCCATATTACAGTTTCTTCATGCGTATTTCTGTCGATTATCATTCTTATAGTAAAATCATTCCTATATCCTTGTTTTTTTTTTTTTGAACAATGACTGTTCTTGCCTTCGACACATATAGAGCAGAAATCCTGAAGAACTATCCCTGGGATGGCTTTGCAGAAATAGATGGAAATTTTTCATCTGCCAACGGAGGTTGCTTTCCCAGAAAGATGCGTAACCATCAAGATTTTTTCGGTGGATGGGCTTTTGTTTCCAGCTAGGACCCGTTTTTTATTACAGGTGTTGAAACTCTACGCCACTGTTCATTATTGGATCACAATTTAAGATTGGTAGACTGCCTACCATGTTTCGTTTGACACGAGCATTCTTTTGAATTCGCTGGGATGGACACAATAATGGAATTGGTTGGGAAGATCCGAATCTCAAGATAGCCTGTCGTTTTCAGTTGCTTCCAATTTAATTGCGCACACCAAATCTTAGGAACTGGAGGTGCATTTGCCAAACTTTCTGTTAAAAGTTGGCCTTTGTCCTGGATTCGCTGCCCCGTTCCTCCTTCACATGGGAAAGAAATTGCGTGCCTGAAACCAGTAAGAACAAAGAAATTGCAAGATGATAAATTGATTTGAGAACGTGGAGATACGTCGACCAGAGAAACAATCTTGCTGAAATAAGAAAAGAATTGGTGGATAGAGAAAGGAAGCGTGTCGTTTTTAAGTTTAATCCTTGCGTACAGTAACCCCCTTTGCTTCAGGCTTTCTTCTCTTTCTTTCTGCTTTTATGTTTTTAATTAAATTAATCTTACCTCCTCGAAAAACGAAAGCCTCCACGTTTGACAATACCACGTTGATTGTGGCTTGTACCGCGAGGACTCTTCTGTTCTTAACTTAAAAAAAAAATAAAAAATCCAAGGGGTGTTCTTTCCTCTCATCAATGTTGAAACTCATATCCCTTGCTTGCTTGCCGCATATTCAATTCAGCTAGGTGAGGGTTACTTGGATTTCTGGTCATGGAAGTTACAATTGCTCTCCCCTAATTCCTCAAATACCCTCCTCAATTCTCAAACAAAATCCTCAAATAATCAAATTCAATAAAGTTCTCGGTACTTATAATTAGTTATGAAAAATAAATATCACAGCTACTGGAAAAATAAAATAAAAAGGGGAACGAACTATCAAAGTACTAATTGGAATTTAATAAATCTACAAGGACAAAAAAAAAAAAGTTTACCCAAAAAAAAAAAAAAGAGACCAATGGAATCCCAAAAGAACCACGTTTATTGCCAGGACGGTCAATAATTCATAATTAGCATACCTAACATTACATGCCACACTAATATATTTATATATATATATAACTGCCTCATTATATAATTCACGCCAACTTACAATTTAACATACCTCTCGTCTCTCTCCCTATCTTTCTCTCTCTTCTTCTTTTCTCTCTCCTGGCGCCCTTTACCAAACAAAGGCTTCAATCATCTCTACAAAAGGACATCTGTAGTTCTCTTCTCTCTCTCTCCACCGTCTGATCCCCGTAGTCAACTTCACAATCAAACGTCTCAGGTACTTTCTCCGGCCAATTCTCTCCGTTTTCCCTTTTCTTCTTGACCAGTCTCCGTTGATTAACCTCCAATTTCCTCTGATTTTTTTTATTTCTTTTGAAATTAAACGATCCTCTTACAATTTAAATAATCGCGTTGATTACGTTTTTTTAGTAGATTTTTATTTAATGATCGTGCTTTTTTTTCTCGCTCTCTGGATGTTTTGCTCCTCTCTTTCTTTTTGCCTCGGAGTTGAATTTTTTCCTGCCTTTTTGGAATTTAAATTAGGGTATCATCGTTAACTATTTGTGTGCATGCGTGCGTTTATTTGATTATTTTTTAGTGTTTGTTGTGCTGATTAGATGCTGTGTTGGTAGATTATGTGTTTTTCTTACTTAATAACCTTGAAATTTAGATTTTAGAGCTAATCTTAGGGTCATGATTGCTTAAATTAGGCACGGAACCAAATCGTATTGAAACTAGTGCGGGGTCCGATCCTCGTAAATCAAGCCCAGTTCGTGAGTTTAAAAGTTTTGGTGTTTCTATCATTGACAATTGGTTGGTTTAATTGCGAGTTTGAAGCTCCAAGACCTCTTAGCTTGTGAAAATATAAAAGGGTATGGCACTTTCTGGACTTGCTTTACGCTTGTTAGTATGTATGTTTGTTGGTTTAGTTGGAAAGCTATTTATTTCATGCCAATGATTTGCATCAGACATTAACTTAGTAGGTTTTTGCGCATCGATGTTGCAATCTGATTTTGAATTTACTGATGGATAATAATTTGTTGCTTGCATGGCAGCATGTGCTATTTCTATATGAGAATAAGCATCATCGAATGTACTTATATTAGTATTATTTGAAAGAGAAAGATCACTTATAATTAGTTCCAGAAGGCAGTGGTGGTTGCTGCTATGCCTAGGCAGTAGGAAACTATTATTCTTTCTCCATTTTCATATGATGTAATGGCATTGGATGGAACATTAGTCAATGCCCATTACTGCATTTCTTGTCATTTGTCTCTTATCCTCGCATATGATTTTTTAAAATAGAAAGTTTTGTGTCTCTTATTTGATTATAAAGGATTTGGTGTGTTACAATGTGACTATGATCTCATTCTGTTTTTTTGTTCATTTATCTAACAATGCAACAATAATCACCTGGTTTAGTGTTAGCAACTGTACCAGGAGTGCTTGTTTTGGTTTCATTAGCTGTGGATCTAAGGATATTATAATAGAATTACAGAGTAGAGTTGGAGCTAGTGGGGTCCTGAATTAGCTAAAATTAAATTAATAAGATCATATAGTTGAATATTCTCAGGATGGCAGCAGTATTGTTTTCTTGAAAGATTGTGAAGATACATTGCAGGTAAGATATGAAATGGTGTTTGATCATGCCTTTGGCTATGATTTTTATGACTTGCTAATTGTTTCTCAGTTATTTTCCTTGTTCATCAGTGCTTTGTTGCTAATTGGGTTTTTTTGGAACTAGTGGCTTGAGCTGACAAATGCAGCAAATTTCATTTCTTTTCTTGCTTAGATCTGCAGGTTCTGGTGACTTCAAAGATGGATTTACTAACATTTTTTAGAGAGGTGAGGTTAGATGCTTGATAACATGCAGGTTGTCATCACTAGGTCGGCCTAAGATCTTTGGAGATAATTCCACCTATCAAAACTAAAATTGAAAGATCAGAAGTTTGGCAAGTTTTCCGCCCTTATTAGTTGTATTTCACGATTGCTGTTCACCATACTAAGATAAATTTGTTTATCTCTACGGGAGGGTCTACATCTCTGGAATATTACTCCATAAAGACTATGCTTGCATCATGCGAAACTGTGGCTCTGTATTAATCTTTTTGCCCCTATTTTTCTGTTGTAGTTGTAACTCCCTTCCAGAGCCATTTCCTTCTCATTTTTTGTGCCTCTAGCTTTTTTGCAATTAAATTCATTATTCCCTAGAGAATGGTGTCCTTTTTTAGTGTAAGTGAAATCATCTAAAACCAGAATGATGATTTACCACCATAATTGTATTGACAAAGATGGAAAATCAATAAGCATGAAGTACAAATTTTAATATCATAAATTTAAATGTTGAAGTGGTCTTAAAGCTCACCCATTGACAAAATCAAATGGATGTAGAAGAACTACAGTTTCGGAAGAGAAGGAAAGAAAAACTAAAAATTCTATATAAATTGGAAGAAATTCTTGGACATGTTATGAAATGAGAAGGCATCAAGCTCCTCCCAGATCAGGAAAATTTGTTTGGTATTTAAAATCTTGAAGTTTCATCACAGGTAAATTTGCTAATCATATGAACGGAGTAAACATTAGAATTATAACTGTCACATACTATACCATCGAATGTGATGGAGAAGATTTTAACTGGATTTTCGGACCTTGTTGCCACTCTGTTTACCTATGTATTAATTTACAAGAAGAAAATTTATAAAAATATTTACCAATCATGTTATCAATTGGGTTCTGCTTTTCTCAGCTTTGTTGCTCTGAATTGAACTTTATCCTAGATGTTTTTTTTTTTTTTTTTCCATCTGGAGGATGGGAACAAAATATTCTCTGCATTCAGCAGTCTTATCAAATAAAAATATCAAGGCATCCTAGGGAGCAGGTACTAGAGGTTTTTCCGAAGAGGCTTTGGAGGAAATATTTTTTGCCTGCGTCTGTTGGAGAAGCTATTTTTCCTAATGCTTAACTAAGTGAAGTCATCTCTTTCTTCTTTTCAATCAATCCTGTTCCTTTTATTCCCTTAGTGTTTGATATTGCTGTAATCATTTGCTTTAGTGAGAGGAAGGCTTAAGTGATGAATGAGGACATGAGTTCTGCAATGGTTCCTCTTCTCAAAGGAATTCGTGTATATTAACTTATTTGGAAGTTTTCATGCAGAAGGATGGTGTTCTGAGTTTTAAATATTTTAGTTAAGTCTTTTGCTGTTGGATTTAGGATCAGGTGCATGAAAGTGCTTTGTTACATCTGAGTTATCTAGTTTCATACATAATTTTATATATTCATAAACTAATTGAAGCTTCTTGCAGATACTTTTTCAGTTTATTTGTCTTTTACCATCCCAAGGGCTCAATGCAGATGTAATGGAGCTAATAAAATTGTACCATCCTATGGGTAGGCGGCACCTCTTTGGTGCTTTTCCCATTTCTCCACTTTTAATCATCAAAAGAATAATAATGTTTTTGCCCTGCTCTGGGTTTCTCCACCCTCCTATAGGTATAGGTGGCCAGCGAATGCAGGTTAATTGATGCTTTATATATCTGTTTTTGATTTATTATCAGGTACAGGTGAGCAAGGAACTGGTCTCCAGAGGATCTCTCTCTCTCTCCACATTCCTTAAAGCATTTCTGTTTTGCCAAACAATCTTCAGTCTTGAAGCATGCATAAACTTTATGCACCTTGTCTATAGAGTCGCTAAATCTCTTAGAATTTCTATGAGGTTTAAGGTTTCCTAAGTAGAGCCTTCGAAAACAGCCGGAGCCCTTTGCCTCAGCTCTTCTTATATGTAGTTCTATGGGTTCTTTAATTAAAACCATTAGTCACAGCCAACTATTCTAAAAGATTTCTGCAATTTGGTATATAGGAAGTTTATCTTTTATTGTTATAAGTATTGATCTAAAGTGCAAGTGGTATTGCCTTGCAGGCACTTTTGGTCTCATTGATCACTTGAAGGGGATTTTCATTTTTGAATTCCTGTATTTCACATAAATTTCATGAATACATGCAGCTGCAATAATGTGCTAGAAATGAATCCTTGTCCTGGGAGATTGAACTGTGGGGCCTCTTAGATGTATTACTCTGATTTGAGGGTTATAGAGTCTCTTTCACATTGGGGATAACTACAAAATTGCCTTATGATTCAAGGCCTGAAGATTTTTCAATACTCCAATTAATCTTGTATAGTGCAGTTTCATCTGAAGGATGTTGTGAGCTTAGAATTAGTTTCTGTCCCAAATACAACTAGTGTGGATGGAGTGAGCATTTTAGGTCACTGCATTGAAAAATGAGAGGGCTCTTGGGATTTTCTTGTGCATTTGAGTGATAGTAATCTCACACCACTGAGGTGACTATCTTTCACAATGTGATGTGTATTTAGAGTGGCTCGCCTTTTGAGGCTCTTACCAAAAAAAAAAAAAGAGATCATCAAGTTCTTGTTCCTTATGGTGATAGTTTTGTATTTGAAGAAGTGTCTGGCGGCATGGTTGCGGAGACTTGCTTGATGAAGAGGAGTATTTCATTGCATAGTGGAATTCTGATGGTAGTACAGAAGATATAACTTGTCAGGATTGGGAGAATGATGGTTGTTTCCTGGATTTGAGAAATCTCCATTGGAATGCTAAAGTGAGAGAAAAAATGTGAAATGAGTGGCCAGAGTCCCTCATAGATGTATGGAAAAATTATTTTGTCTCAGTTATCTGAAACATTATTTGATTGCGGCGGCATTTTGGGACACATTGCGTTTCTGAGGGGATGTTGTTATTCCATGTGCTCCTTTAGATGTTCTCTTCCTTTATATGGCTGATGTGATGCCATTTGTCCATATCAATATGCTGTCAAGATATTACTTTGGGGCATCTAGGTTGTTGCAGCCTTCACATAATTTTCCAATCCAAAGAAATTCAGTAGTATTTCTTTAGCGAGCAGTAAAGGCTGTTCTTTTGAAGGGCGAAGTTTTACGTATCTGTTTTTTAACTTCAACAAATTTGCTAATCTGCTACTAGGGATGAAGACGTGGTACATTGCCTGTAGAATCCCTTATCTACAGAGAGAGAGAGTCACAATTGGACTTTGAGTAGTAGTTATGTTAGCATATAAAGACAGAATCTGGATGTATGTAACCATTTTTTTATTCACACATTTTTGATTCCTTCTTGATGATGTAAGATACGAGGGCCTTATTTTCCCTTCTTCTATTATTATTGTTCTGTCATATTTTTCTTGGAATTTTCTGTGTTTTCCATAGGATTTTTGTCCCAGGAACAATGTATACTTTGTAAGCCTGCTTATTTAAGAGGCATTAAGACAGAATGAACTAGTTATTGTTCCCAGTTTTGTTGTTATTTTTTTCATGGCAGTAGGAGATCAGTAGAAGTACATTTCTCTTGAATTCGTTTGTATGATTTCTGTTTTCTCAGACCATTAGATTTTAGTTCATCACATTTTTTTCTTAGAAGTTCATTTTTTTCCTTTCTTGTTCTAGATGTGATTATATTTTCATAAATTACCTTCCTCAACTCTGTTTTTCTCTCTTGGCTTGTTTCCATTAGAACAATACTTATGTTTCTCAGTATTGCATGGCATTTTTTTGGAACTTTCATGGGGTGTTTGCTTTGTGAAAAAGTTGTGTTTTATTATTTATTTATTTATTCATTTATTTTTATCAGAACTCAATTCCTGATGGTAAAAATCATAGAAACATAACCTATTATTATAATTGAAAAACTAGAAAATCTGTTTTCTTAGTATGTTTCCCAAATTTGAGACAGCCTGTTTTGCCTGTCTCTTGTCATTTCAATGTAGTCTCTTTTGGTTCCTAAAGCTTAATTATTGTAATTTGACCCTATTTTGCACTTCATTTTAGGAGTTGCTTGAGTGAAAGCATATATTGATAGGGTTCTTTCTTTTCTTTTCTTTTCTTTCTTCCCTTTGTGAGGGGATCTAGTTTTTGTAGTTAATCACTTGGCATGATTAACTCATTAGCAAACTTTTTCTTGATTTAGCAGGAAATTGGTACTTGGATCAAATGGATAGAACTTTTAGAAATTGCTAAAATCCTATTGATTGTGATTATATTTTGACTTCTGTTTATCCATCTTAGTAATGAACAACTTTGCTGAAGAAATTCAAATGAATACTATAAATGTCATTTAGTCATTTCCTCAACCGTATTTTCAAGCATTCTGGTTTTAAGGGCTCGGGCTTTCTGGCATAGTAGGTATATAATATATCTAAGTTTGATCGTCATTAGTTAATCAAGTTTTGGAGGCAAAGCTTAGTATCATGCCTGCTTAGATGACATCTAGAAACTGATGTATAATTGCAGCACACATACTTGTACATACGGGATTGCTCTGATAATTGTAGATGACTTTTATGCAGGTTGGTTCTTCCTCTATTCTGAATCCAAAACTTAAATTATCTTCTGCTGTAAGGGGTCATGGGACATAGACAAATGTTCAACCCTTCTCAATTCTTCGAGATGGAGCAGGATTGGAGCCGTGGCCACCCAGCTACTGGACAGTCCCATGTTCATATGGGTATTTTACTTCATTTTATGTTATTCAATAAAGATGCCTTTTGTCTGTTGGTATTTCTTCAATACCTTGCACCAATGATGTCCAACTTTTGTTTAGATCACCAGTGGGATGCAGATCAAGGGTTTGAATCTATCAATGATTCTGCTAAGGGGAAACTTTCATTAATTCATCACTTTAGTAATCTTTAACTAGGAAAATAGCTGCATTTAAAGATATGCAACACTTCCAGGTGCAGTATGAAGATTGTAGGGTTTTCTTAAAAAAAAACCCATGGCCCAATTGAAACAACACTCCTTATTTTTTGCCATCAAGAATATTGGTGGAATTTGAATAATCATTGATATCAAGTGTAAAATTAACTGAAGCTGTCCATTGTGTTTTACCTGGGAGTTCAAACCTACTGCATGCCTTTTAGGTGTTTAGGGAACTGCTATTGCTCTTTTATCTGCCGACTGCTTACATCATGGCTTAGCCTTGCCTTGGAAGCTATTTAAGTTCTGAACTACGTTGTTGCAGGAAGGGCTGTTTCTCAAGAAAATGGTTCCTTTTCTCATCCTATCAATCCTACTTCAATAGATGGACCCAGCTGTGCCTCTCGGAACCTGGAAAACAGAGCTCTTGAGCATTCCTCTACATATTTCAGGTCAGAAGGTCCGCAAGTTCCCGCTCCCCTTTCTGCCCCCCGACATGATGTATTCCCACACTGTCCAGCTGGTGGAAGCTTTTACCCTCCTCCAGAGCTTGATGCTACCCATGTTCATTCTAATCACCACAACAGGCATGGTATCCATGAAGTTGAGGGTGGTCTCCTTGATCATACAATGAGTGCTGGAAGAGGGCCATTCAAAAGAAAAAGCCCTGGTGTTCCTACCTCGTGGGAAAGAGGTGGCACCAGCAGTATGTACAGTGCAGGAAGTTCCTCCAATTCTTTTGAACTTCACCATGAGAAACCAACTTCAGATTATAGAAATTACTTTTCAGAATCCTCTGGTTTACCTCCCTGTATGGGTAGCAGCCTGTCAATTGGGGGTGAAGATCCTCCAAGGAATGTGAGAAGCAGATCTAGACTTGATTTGGAGCCCCACCCAAGGAGAACCCATTCATCAAGTTACACGTCCCATCCTTTTTCTTCAACATCTCATCTCCGAAACCATCCAGGGCCAGTGGATGTTGCTAACTTAAATGCTGACAGAACTGCTTATGAGCAAAACCAAATTGGTGTTCCACCTCCTGCACATGGGAGGTTTCATACTTCGGGTCAGTTTAAGATATATTGCTTTCTAACTTGCTTTCTAACATCTACTCATAGTTTTTCCCAAATTCCTAGGTAATTGTAATTTATAATTTACAATTGCAGAAAATAATTCCTTGAACCATGAGATGAATCAGCATTATGCTGGAGGGAACCCTACTGATATTCGTCGGTACAACCACGATTCCATCTTAAGCAGAAATCCCATTGCACCGCCACGACATCTTCATGGTTTTCATGCCCAGGCTTCAAGGGAGGGTCAGAACAGTTATTCTCGAAGAGCTATACCTACACGTCGGGCTGATATAAACTCCTCTCATTTCAGACAAGAAGCTACTGCTGCTGAAAATGGTCAGCATTTTCTTTCAGAAACCCATAGTTCCAGATATCCAAGACCACTTTTGCCTGGAGGTTGGCACAGCAATCATAGAGAAGGAAGGTCAAGGATATCAATTGAGAGATTCCAGTCACTTTCAAATGTGGTGGATGTGCGTGATAGAATGGGATCTGAGGTGCGTGGTAATCAATTGTGACTTGTGCTATGGTTGGGGCTAGAATTTCATTCTAATTTCATTCTGTTTTCTTTACTTCTCTTTCCTTTTTTTTGTTGTGCACGTGCACATGTCATGCTTGTTTTGTTGGGGGGGTGGGGTTTCATAAGAGGTAGCCAACGCAAAAATATTTAAGGTGCAGGATGCTTCTGAGCTTTTTAAATTAGCCATGCACATCATATTTCTTTCACCTCTATGCAATGTGCATGTTTCTCCTCAAAACAAGAAGTGTTTCCCTTTCGGGTTTATATGTGATGGTTCTGATGCAGTTCATCACCTGCTCACATATTTATTTTACGTTTGCAGGCTCTTATGATGTTAGATCACTCATATTTATATGGCTCCAGAAATTTATTAGATCAATACAGGGACATGAGACTGGATGTTGACAGCATGAGTTATGAGGTTAGTAATTTCAGGAAATGACTTTTTTGACTGGCAGTTTTCTTGTTTCTCCTGAATTAAACCTGTCTGCTATGTCGCCTGGACAGGAACTACTTGCCCTCGGAGAAAGGATAGGGAATGTCAACACGGGATTGCCTGAAGATGTGTTTTCAAAGTGCTTGGTGGAGACAAGATGCCATTCTTCAGACAAAGCCCAGGAAGAAACATCCTGTGCTATCTGCCTTGTAAGTAATAGTTGCATAAATGGTGATTAATTTGCATCTAAGTAAACCCTTAAATACAGGTAAAGGTATCGTTAAGATTAAGTCTGACAAGAACAGTACCACGATTCATGATCTTGAATAGTGTAAATGTACTCCTCTGGAAGTATATATCAGAATACAGGGCAGGATGCCCGTGTGAACTAATTTGTTTCCGCTGCTTAACATTTATGCACCTTGATGGCAATTGCAATTGACAGGAAGAGTACAAGAGCATGGATAAAGTTGGAATCATAAGGAACTGTGGACATGTTTATCACGTCGACTGCATCAAGAAGTGGTTGTCAATGAAGAATATGTGCCCCATCTGCAAAGCACCTGCTGTTGCTGATGGTTCGAACAAGGAATGATTTGCTTTTACTTCCTATTTGATCTTGTTCACTTAAATCTTGTATATAATAATTTGGTTATGGGATTTGATGACCATTTATAAAAATTTAATTTAAGCTCACCTTTCGATGGTTTGATCCAAGTCAAGAACGATAAAATGCCGAGCCAAGCATAGAATCACAACTGGAAACAATTTATCTGCTTATATATAGAACCAAAATAGCTTTTCATTGACTTTAGAAAAACTTTCCATACAAACTTGTAGACTTTATTTTTATAATAATTACAAGAAAGAGATATCACTCGTTTAATCAGACAAGGCAACGGACAGAACTATCCTGACAAATGATGCGGGTTTAAGTTCCTTAATATTCGTTCATACAAGTATCCAAACCGACTCCAGACCCTGCCCCCAATCCTTTAAAGAGCAGCGGCGTGGAGTGTAACATTTTCTGATGGCATCAAAGACATTAGGAGCTCGCAGCTCAGCTCTCAAATGCTTCTCCAGAATAATACTGTTTGTGGACCTTCCTTCTGTAATCTGTGACAATACAGAGCTCTTCAGTTCATCATGCTGATATAGAACAACATATAAACAGAAGCTCGAGAGCTTAACATATATTCATAGCAGTTCTTAGACATGAAGATGGGATATCTGACCTTCCTTGTTACTCCAGAGTTCGGCAGCGTAGCTGTTCAAGGGACTATCCGGGTTGGGTTCTGCGTCAAAGAACTAAATAGTTAGGCAAAAACAGGAATACGGGCAAAGTTTAAACATGCACGCAAGTCCGAGCAGACCTCCCAGGAGACTTTGGATGGATAAAAGAATGGTTCTGCAATCATAAGCTGAAGACCACTTATCCTATGAAGACAAACAGAGAGGACCTCATTAGTCAAATGAGAGAAACATATAATGACAAGGCAACTAATTTCAATGTCGTGTGGATGTGGAGAGCTCGCTTCGACGGGAAGGACTGGACTCTGGCAATATCAGCGGGTTCAAACATCCTCAAATAAATTGGTTTCACCTAATCTCAATATCATTTTGACATCTGCATCTCCTGCATCCCTTTAACTCTACAAGCACAATGATTGATACCTGGAGAATATCAAGGCATATGTTCCCAAATTGATCAACATTTGGATGGAAGCACATCGTCTCAAATTTGATCTGGGGAGGTTTGAAAGGGTAATCTAGAGGAAAACGTAGAGAGAGCTTGTACGATAATCCCTCATAGGCAGTTCCCTCTCCCCCCGCAATCGTACCAATCCATGCAAAAATGCTCTCGCCTTCAGGAAAAGCTGACACTCCAAGATCTCCTCCGATCATCTACAGAAACAATGTAAGATAAGTCCAGGCCATCATCAACTGAGACAGTGAGAAACATAACTCGATTTTAATTTCTGCAATTGTGTGTGTATCATAAACCCTTTCTAACCCCACTCGAAGGGATTTCTTTCCAATATAGCCATTGCCAGAAACACAATGCAACAGTCCATCGTAAAGGGCAACAGTTCTAATTCAGTTGATAAAATCAAGACTGGTGACCAGATTGAACATTAAACATCAAAAGTTGATAATTTTTTACAGGCAAGAGATAGAAAAGAAAGGATTTTTACATACCATGAGAGACATTAATTCCTTCTGTAACCTGAAAAAACAATAATCAAACAGAACCCATTAAGATCATTTCACTGCCTAAAAAAACAAAAACCCAAGAAACAACATATCTCATACTGACATGTTCAAAGCTTCTATCTTTCTATTAATTCAAAGAGACCCAGAAGAAGAAAATCAAAATTAACAAACGGGTTTTTCTTTTCTTTCTTTTTTCCCAAAGATTCCTCAGGAAGCAGACAGAAAACTCAAGAAAGCGAGACCTCTGAGAAACGGAGGTGGTCTCAACTGTGTTAGGAGGAACAACAGGTTGCTTCGAAGGAGTTGCTGCTACATGTCGCCGATAACGCGTCGAGTTATCGACCGTCTCATTTGGCCTAACCTCCATGATGTATTCTTACAATAAAAAGAAAAATCAACCAAGTAGATTCCTGCAATGATCAAAATCAAGGGTTGATATGCAATCAACAAATTAATCAAGTTCTGGTTTTTAACTTTCGATTCTCTTTCAGTATTGTTGTTGGGGATTAGTTGTGTCGTGGTGGTGAAAGCGCTCAAATATTGTTTTTTTGAAATGAGAATGAGTATATATCGCACACAGCCTGCCACGACATGCTCTGTTAAAAAAAAAAATCTAAACCATCCTAAATATCTATCTAGCTGAATCATTGAAATTCTTGAAAAAAAATTCGAATTATGATCTTTAATGCGTTTATATGTTTTTTCCTGTTAATTTTTTATTAAGCAAACCTTAAAAAATATCGCCCAAGTCTCAACTTTGCATCCAAATTAAAAAAAAATTTATTAATTTTATCATTAATTATCAATCAAAGACTTTTATATAATCTAAAGGTTTTTCATCCATATTTTTATTTAAATTATACTTGATTATATAAGAAATAACATTATTTTGTAATTAAATCTTTTTTACAAATGTTATAGTAAATTTTTTAATTAAAATAACATCACTGCGCAAAAGGAAAAGGTACTGCAAGATGTCCACAAATAAAATCATTTTTCTAACTCAAGCACAACTAAAGTAATGGATTTAGCCAGGTGGCAACTTCCCTATGCTGATAAATGAAAGGGATAAAGGAATCTTCGAGGAAAACCACAAGTGAGTGGGCAGAGTCAAAGCAATTTTTAATCTTTTCTTCTTTGAAAATGAATCTCCAATAAAAATAGGAAAAAAAAAACACATTTTATGCACAAATAAAGTTCGAATCAAGCTTCATTATGATTGAAGAAAGCGAATCATCAACTTTCAATAATAACAAGAGGGAGGATTTATCTAACAAATGTCTTGTGCTCTCTGCCGTAGCCTTTTAGGGCTTCTTTGTCACTGGGCCTCCAAATTTTGCATAAAAAAGAAGAAGCAAAACTAATGCCTCAAACCATCCCTGCCTGTGCTGCTTTCAGGTTCCTATACTCTTTTTCTTTCGGGTCCAAGTAGGTTTCTATTTTCTCATGTACAAGAAATGAACACATGACACGTAAACAACAATTGCTGCACAGATCCTGTATGCATCTGCTATCACTTACTAAATGTGAAATCACGAGCACTGCCAACGTTAATTTCATGCTGCTGAGGATGGATGGGGCCTGGCCCTGGAGGCAATTGGACCAGGTTTGGATCTTGAGTTTCTATGACCTGGACTTGGTCCCTGACATCAGGACTTCCATGGTGTACAGGCTCATTGAGTTCATGATCGTGTACAGAATTTGCTTCAGGATCCCATTGATCATTGTTGTCGTAATAAGAATGCCTTGGAGAATTCTGGAAACTATCAGGAGCAGTGCTGCCGCGGAAGTTGTGCAAGAGATGAACAGGCGACATGCCATAAGCAGGAGTTTGTGGTCTGCTTGACATTGGTGTGTGAGACTCCGAGTTCTTGCCATGTTTACTTTGCTTTTTGGCTGTATGGTGCCAGTTTTTGAGTGCTGCTGCCACTCGGTCGTTAAATACGGTTGGTCTCATGCTAGAACCCATCTGTGAGATCACAGGAAACAATGTCATTCACAAGACAACAAAATGTCTTGCTGCTATGGAAACTTTCAAGGCATTTGAATCTCAATACTAACCTGTGTCACTAAAGCATAAAGAGGCAGAGTCACATAACTGCATACTATCTGTATGACGACCCTGGAAAGTTCCAACGCGCATTTTGTCAGAAAATCCTAATTATACAGAAGTCTTTAACTAGGTTAATATTTTCATGTTTTTCAATATGCTAATGAAACTCACCCCAATGTGATCCTGATGACAATAGCCTCAGTGTGAGCATGGTAGCAGGAGTTTATTGTGAATTCATACTGAAAGATAAGGGAAACTTAGTTAGGGCCTATTCTTCTTCTTCAAGGGAAAAGGGTATAAGATAATACTTTGGAAGTGAGAAAAAAATCCTAATTCATGTTAAAAAGAACACTGTAGAATTGCTTACCACACTCCATATGAAGAAAGCAATCTGAAATGCGTTCTGCAATGAAGAAGGTTACAAAGACAACAAGTAAGCATGGGCGGGTATAGTATTAAAATGTTCAGATAAAAGTGAAGGTATATGGATGTGTTGGAGCACCTGAAAGAGAACTAAGTGAATGAGAAAGAGAAGGAATCGTGGGCGTCCAAACCAGAAAAGGTCATCGCCTGGTATAACCACGAGAGCACCCTTAACCACATCTCCTTTCTCTTGAATCCCTAGCCCCATTTGAGTTATGATCACTTGTAGCTTTGCTCCTATCAGTAAAATTATCTGCAAAATTCCCAATTAAATGTTATGATGACTTCCTCATGCTCACAGAACTCACAAGAGTAGGAAATTTATTGATCAATTTAGAAGGCAAAACCAAGGGTTTTGTAAGACATTTGTACTCACAATTAAAGGGATAAATGGTAGCCAAAAATGAGAGTTCCATCCTGTCACGAATAAGGAAAAGATTCTTAGCCCTTCAACCATATAACTTTTAGTATCTTGTATTTTCTGGGAATCATATCACAATATTATGCTTACCATGTGTATTAGTCAACAGGAACAACACTGCAGTGAACCATATTATCGGACTGCATACACAAAGTAAGGTTATTATTCTGAAATAAACAATCAATGCGGGTAATTTAGGGCTCAAATGATTGCAAGAACACACCTGATCCCCACCACAACTTTAAAATCCTCATCAAGTGATCTGCTGATGTACTTTTGGAAGTTAAATCTTGTTTCACTTCCAGGGGCCAAATGTGCCTGGAGAAAATAACAGAACATTGTAACTCGAATAACGAGAATTCCTTGTCAGGGTGAAAGGATTCGAGTATAAGTGTATATTCTCAACGCACCATGATAAATCCATGTCTCAATGTCATATAATCAACCTTGGTAACTGATCCAAGAAACTGTCTGAAGAAACACACCTGATATTGGGGCAACAAAAAAAAGAACAATGAGTTTCATATCAAAAATAAACTCCGAGTCCTGAAAATATGAGGTTGCAATGAATTGGCATGCTAATTACATCATTTCTATAGCGAAACCATGAATACCGTATCTTAAGTTCAGTACAGATTTTTGCAGAATGTTTCAGTGATTTTATCTTCATAGCCCACATTGTCATTTCATAATGGCAAATTCCTCTAGAAAAAACCGCATTCAGTACTTACAATCCAAAGGAGAATCGATGACTTGCTCCACAGTTGCAGATGCCTCCTTCCAAATGATGTGTCTCTTGCAAACCTAAACCTCTCTGGATCTGCAAGCCATGAAGACATTTAAGGAATATAAGTATAAGATGACTAAAATAGAAATGGTTGCCACTGACTAGTTTACTGAAAGTCACTTCCATCCTTGTATGTGTAATTTTGCAATTTTGGTGAAATTTTAGGCAACAAATTATGAATGGATAATTGATCATTAGGCTAAGCTTTGGACTAAACACTTACCATTATTGTATTGGTACTCAAGGGTTTTTGTTTCATCCTCCCATGCCTTCCACTTTCTCATCTGCATTTCAAGGAGTATTGAAGAGATCGATCCATCAGAAAAGGGGAAACAAACAAGCATTTGAGAAAAAAAAGTATACAAATGGTAGTATTGCAGTACCTTGGTTCTGCCTAAGAAATAGGTAATTATGCAATAGAGCACGTGAACAACTGCTAGTACGAAGATGAAAATATGGAGCTGGTGGATACCATATGATGATACAAGGGCAACTTTTCCCTGAAACATATGCAAAGATCAATGCTAAAAATCGGCTGCTCAAAAACATCGAGTTCTGCAGAACATGTTATGGACCTACTTTTACCAATCCTAGCACATTTTTCCTAAGTTGAAATTGGTATTCAAAGATTATACTGATCTTATTCTTACCTTTTCAGCACATTTGTCATATTTTGATGCTAAAACACGTCTATGACTTTCACCGGAGCCCAAGAACTGAAGGAGCCTTCGACCAGAGTTATCAGAATCATCAGACTTTGATACCTTTTTTTTCTCCTGGCTCTTACCGCAAGGATGCCAGGTGGCTGCTATATTCCCCGGAATGCAAATATCAGAGATTGGTCCTTGTAATATTGTTAGGAGCAAGGATATGAATCCCATAAGCATGAGCTCTGCAATTTTTTTTATTTTTTATTTAAAAAAAGTAAGAACAGAAAGGGATTAGTTAACTTGGTTTCTGATCAAATTATGTAATTCACTTCAAAACTGGCAATAACTTATCAAAAACGGGTTACCTGCTTTAACTTTTTCAAGTGCTTCAACTAAAGCTGGCTTGTGTTTTTTCTTCAACCACTGTGAAGAAGTGCAAAAAAAAACGTCAGGTCTAATCAACATACGCAGCCATTCAAATATTCAACTCTTTCAATTTTGAGGGCTGGCAGGAGTTTAGTTCGATTGTCAGAACTGCTATCACTTATTTTTCATGAAAAAAAACTCGAAAAAAAAACGTTCAAAACATGCTTGCCTGCTTTCAAGACTAATCAAGTTTTAAATTGCCTAACATGGTGCAAGTCATGTACCTAGCTAAACCATTTAATGAAGGCAAGGAAATACCTTTTCTAGAACATGAATTAGATGCTCGATGACGATTGAAATGGCAACCAACACGAAGCAGACCACAGCAACAGCCCATGTAGGTGTCTGCTCAAGAGACTGTGCTTTGGTTTCTGTAGCCATCCTGGTATATAGCAGTAGCTTCTACTGGTTAAAACAACAGGACCCTCCCTTCGAAGATTCACCAAGAATTTTCAAAAACAAGAAACAGAACAGAGAAGAGTGGCCAGAGATTGATGCTACAAGGCTTAAATAGCAAATTCAACACAAAACTAGGCAGAGCTCGGTTGCTTTTCTCTGCACGGAATTTCTTTTCTTCTTTTGTATTTCAGAGAAAGAAATAGTTGGCTTCTTGTTTTATAAGTCTTGCAGGGGCATATATGACATATGCAGATACGTTCTTCAAAAGCCAAGACCCAAAACTTTGACTATTTCAAAGAGATTAAAATATTTGACCGAGAAAGAACAAAACAATGCAAACAAAAGGACGCGCATCGCAGGAAATAAAAGCAAAACAAAATAAATAAACAAGTCGATGAGGAAATTTCTCCTGTGTTAAAATAAAATGAGAATGAATCCTAATTTGCAGGCTCAGTTACCGTAGTACTGGTAATTGACTTGGCTAATCGTCATAAGTCATAACTACCGCCGCCCGTTGAATTCTTGTTTCAGACCAGTATATTTGTTTGGAAAAAAATTAATTAATATTTTTTAAATATTTTATTATTATTTTAATACGATGGTGTTAAAAAAAATCTAAAATAATATTTTTAATATAATTTTGAGTGAAAAAAATTATGCACTATAATACTAAACATACCATAAAAATCTACATGTGTTCTATTTATTTTGAAGGATTTTAAGTTCAATTTCCTAAGGTTTATTTGAGAATTAATATTGATTATGATAGATAAATAAGCATTCCCCTTGACATTTATGTAGTGTTGGAAAGTGTGATAACGATTGTTTTTTAAAGTGTTTTTTTTTTTTGAAATACATCAAAATAATATTATTTTTTTTTATTTTAAAAAATAATATTTTTGACATCAGTGCATCAAAATAATTTGAAAACATCAAAAATTATTAATTTAAAGTAAAGAAAAAAATAAATAAATAATAATTTTTTCAAAAACACTTTTGAAATGCAAAAACAAATAAACTCTTAATAGAGCAATATTATTAAATTTGGTTTGGCTTAGAAGATCAACTCTGAGATTTTTTTGGGTTATGTTTCACAAAAATATATAAGAGAATTGACTCGATATAACCCCATTAAAAACCAAGGTTAACCCACGACATGGTTAACACACGTTAACTTTTTTATATAAAAAAATGTTGAATTAACTTGTATTAAACCATCCAACCCATGATCCAAAGTTTTATATTATATTGACCCGAAATCAAGTGTGATAATCATGTCATAAAGCAAGATGATTGTAAATAAAAAACAAGAGTTTAATAAAAAAAATAGATTGACCCGGAATTAGTACTCGTTATTTATTTGCAAGTATCAATTTTTTGAGTTTGTTTGAGTGTAGTTGCGGTTGCTTTTTAAAGTGTCTTTTTATTTAGAAATGTATCAAAATAATATATATATATATATATATATATATATATATTATTTTTTAAAAATTATTTTTGATATCAGTATATCAAAATAATCTAAAAATACTAAAAAATTATTAATTCAAAACGAAAAAAAATATTTTTTTTCAAAAACATAAAAATAAGCATGATCTTAATTGACTGGCGTTATTTCTTTAGTTGTTGCTGTTGATACTAATTTGAAAGATATTATGATCTTTTTGGAGAAAATGCTCCATAAATTAAAAATTTACTATATATGGATATGCGGTAGACAGAGATGTAACCCATCATTTTACCTTCAAAGAAGAGCAGTCTCTTATACAATGCACAGAGAGGAAGGATGGCGGTAGGAATTTAAAGTTGAAGAACATGTCACTGTGCAGAAATCATCAACACACAAAAAAATATGAAAAAAAAAATATAGACTATGGATTTAAATATAACTTTTTATTTAAAAAGAGTCAAGTTAAGACTTATATAAAATAATTATTAAACACAAAAAATGTCCACGAGAATTATAGACTGCAGGCTAGAATATAACTTCTTTTATTTATCTAGAAAGGGTATTATATAAAACAATTATTAAACTTCAGGGACCATTTCAAACCCTCACTGGAACAGGTCAGCCAGCGAAACTTATGTAAATAACTAAAATAAAATTGACTGCAACAAGCTCTGTTGACTTCAATAGATGGATTGATTCGTAAACTAGGGGTTTATTCAGGGAGGGTTGTGGTTAATTTTTAAAATATTTTTTGTGTTGAAATAAATTAAAATAATATTTTTTTATTTTTAAAAAATTATTTTTAAAATCAACATATTAAAAAAATTCAAAATATATAAAACATAATTTTTTAAAAAATTTATTTTATAATAAAATATAATTTACATCACGTTTTTAAATATAATTTAAACATGTCTGTGCGTGTCTTCATTTACGGTAAGAATTTGACTAGCACCTCTCCAACACGCACTAGTTAATGTTCATGAGTTTATTTTACAAATTTAGCATGACCCTTTTGGAATGGAGGGGAAACTGTCCTTGTAAAAATTGAAAAAAATGTTCATAAATCATTTAGTATTTATTACTATAATGGTATAAAAGTACTACTGGAGACGATGAGGAGAATATAAAGGACATTTGTACGTATACTAGTTTTGAAAACATGAAATTCATTCCAGATTTGTTATTGAGATAATTTATTTTATTTTTTTATCTTTTCTAATGGACATGTTTTTACCTCTTTTATATATTTTTTATTTTATTTTAAGAAACTGGCAAACAAAAAATTCAACTGTCTTTGCTTGATAATAGAAATTTGACCAGAATACTACATAGTCATAAAACTCTTATCTCGTGAAGGCATATCTAGCCAGTTTGTGTCTGCAGCGTAACTATATTGAGCTCGTAGGATTAACATTACTATAATATTTCTTAATCTTTGGAGATTTTATACAAGAATTTCTTCAAGGAATGAATCTTTAATCATATTCCCCAGCTCAAACTCCATGTTCTAGCTAGGTAACTAGATGTCATGTCCGCACGATGATACGGGCTTATGATTTTATAAAAAAATAAAAAATATATTATATGGAGAAAAATTGTTGCAATCCACCATATTTTTAAAGAAAAAACTATAAAGTTCTCAACCAATTCAATATTTAAAAAATAAAATCAACAAAGATAATTTTAAAAAAATTAAAAAAAAAACAAAAGAAAAAAAAAGACAAGTAGGGAAACACTATAGCAATCTATAGTGTTTCATAAGGAATTCTAAAGTTGTAATTATCAAGCAGCTCAATATTAAAAATAATAAAATTGATAAAGATATTTTTTTAAAAAAATCATAACAAAAACAAAATCTCGTGGGGAAATATTATAGCAATCCACAGTGTTTTAAATAAAAAAAACTACGAAGCTAAATTCTTAAATAGCTCAATATAGGAAAAATAAAACCGACAAAATCAATTCTAGAAAAAAAATCATAGAAAAAGAAAAAAAAATCACGTAAAAAAACACTATAATAATCCACAATATATTAATCTTTCGGGATTTTATATAAGAATTTCTTCAAGGAATGAATCTTTAATAATATTTCCTAGCTCAAACTCTAAGTTAGCCTGTTTGTTTTTACGTTTAGAAATTGTTTTTAAAAAAATTTAATTTTTTTTTTACTTTAAATTAATATTTTTATTTTGTATTTTTATATCATTTTATACATTGATATCAAAAATAATTTTTAAAAAATAAAAAAATATTTTAATATATTTATAAATAAAAAACATTTTAAAAAACAATACAACCATACTTTCGAATAATATATATAATATCGTATGTATTAAACTATTGTTATAATAAGATCGTATCTAACAACTGACAAAGTCATAAGCAACCGATCGATACCTGTCCCTGTTCTAACCTGTCATCAGCTTAATTTAAAAAGCCAAGACACAGTTAGCAAACTGAAAAAAGTCCACTGTTCTGATCCAAAATTTATGAATATAGTTTACTTTTGCCGTTAGCTAGGAACCAATGGGGGGATTCTACCACTTCTAGATGGCAATTATTAGCGAGGATAGATATAAAATTCAGACATGCTTGTCCGAATTCCCTAGCAAGTCCTCCCATTGAATTTAAAATGTTTTCGAGGACCAATTGGCTTCCCAATTTGACTGCAAAGAATCGAGAAATGTCCAGTAAGTCTGGCTGATATTACAGTGGAAATTTACAAGCAGACTTGTTTTGGTGATCGAGTCTCTCCCTTTTGTCTCCAGGGCTGCCTGTTGTGGTTAGAATTTAGAATTTTCAATGGTTCTTGAACTGAAGAGACCGTTTACAAGATGCTTAGGCAATTATCATATAAATTTTAAAAAATAAACGCATTAACATAACTTTGAAAAGATATATATAATGAAATAATATTTTTTAACTTGTCACGGTTGAAAACGGTAATATTTATTAAATATTATGTTTCTGAAATGTAATAATTAATTGGTGTCGTAGTTAACAAACGTGATAAAATTTTAATTAAGATTGTGGCGACATCAATTAAATTGGAATTGTTGTCTTTGGTAATTTGTCTTCCATGTCACTTCATGTAAATGTCCACCCAGACTTAATTTGTCTCAAAATAAAAGTCTACAAGGGAGAAGTGAAGGGGGAGGGCATGCCTAAACTGCTCACACTTTAGGATTTTCGGAAGAGTTCTTGGACACAATCACATACCTCGAGGGATGAGGTCAAGGGAAAGAGGATTGGACCATATTATTCTATGCGCGTTAGATGCGTAGCTATAGGATGGGTGCCACGGCGGAAGAAAGTGCAGATAGAGAAGTACACGGAAGGTGTTGCGTTTGGGAGCGAGAAATTTACTAAATATTATTTTTTAAAAAAACATGATACCTATTTTATTGTGTTTATAAATAATAATATTTAGTAAAAGTTGTAATTTTCAAGAGTGTCAAGGTGAAAATATATTATTTTACTAATATTTTTTTAAATAAAATTTTTTAATTACAATGATAATTAAAAAAAAACAATATAAAAGCCAAAAGACCTGTGGTTAAATGCCTAAAAGAGAAACTTTCTTTCTTTCTTTTTAACTGGGCCAACATTCTATCCTAATCCTCCTCAATTTAGTCATTTCACAAACTTACGTCAGATTAATCATTGAGGTGATTACCCGTCGCCAAAATTAGGAGTGTACAGTGTACACGTTGTCATCTCTTCGGCAAGCAGTTTTATTTTATTGTCAAAGTAACAATTATAGCAGGTGAAAACTCAATGTATGAAAGGTTTTTTTAGTATGAAATTTACATGTGCTGATATTGTCTTGTACAGAACAAAAACGAAAAATTAGTTTAACTTAAAATTTTAAATGATTAAATGAAATCTAATATATAATTTATATTATTTTTTAATATATATAAAATTAAATAGATTTTTTAGCCAAAAAAAAAAGGAGAGAAAAGGCAGGAGATTGAGTTAACTTATTTGTCTGTTTGTTTAGGTTTAGCTTTTGTAATTGTGGTGTAAAAAACGCAGTGAGATGTTTGGTAATATTTTTTTTAAAATAAAAAAATTTATTTTGATATATTTTCAAATAAAAAATATTTTTAAAAAACAATTACAACCAACCATTTTATATATATTTTTACTGCATATAAACTCCAACCATATTTTTTTTCAAATATATATTTAAATTCAACAAACCATATTTTTTTAAAACTTTTTTTTTTAACTATAACCATAAAAACTATCTCAAAAACAAATACAATCTTATCATTTAACTAAATTGAGATAAATGTTTATTTCGCTCATGTAATATCTATAAATGAAAAAATAGTTATTAGGGCAGAATTGGACGGCAGAACTCTATTCAAGCTGTGGCAAGTGAACTCAAGAACTCGCGGGTTGACTTCAACTTATAATATCAAGTAGCATGTACTTTTAGCACTTGAGATCTTGCCCAGCATTTAAAGGGACTTGTTCCTTTCTTTTACATTTTAAGTTCAAACCTTGCCCTACGATGATTTACATGCTTGCTGAGTTTGTAAGATGTTCAATGAACCGTGGGATTAGTCGTGATGCGCGCAAACTGACCCGGACATCCACGTAAATTAAAAAAAAATAGCTTGTACTTTTAATTATAAAGGTGTGGTTTAATTGACAATGTTTTAATTTTATTTTTAATAATTATCTATTCAAGTTTTATAATTATTAAATATTTATAGTTAATTTTAAAATTTATAAAATTAATTAAAATATATATAAACTGACGTTGCTGACCGACATATATTTTAATTAAAAAAAAATGTAACTTGGTTTTTGTAGGACATCCCCGATCCCACCCACACGTTCTCCCGTGGTCCTAGAATTCAAAGCTAGCTTAGGCTGGCTAGGTTTTTTTTCCGGGGGGGGGGGTGACCCTTGACTGCCCTTGTTATGGGGGGCCCGCCCACTTTAGGGACCATGATGGACCTTGACTGCCCTTGAAACCCCGGGAACGTGGATGCTTCGGGTGACCCTGGAAAAGGGGTGCTGGTCTTGGTAGGAGAGTCTATCGTGTTTATTCGTTCAGGGACCATGCCACTATGGACTAGCTCAATGGTTGCCGGCTAGGTTCAATGGATTCTCTTCTGCTGGGATACATCTCTTAACTTAGTCAAATAAATAAATAAATAAATAAATCTTAATATACAATGAGTTTTGCTAACAAGAGCACTTGTTAAGTAGCATTTTATCCTGATTAATGACTAATGATCGATGATTAATATACTCTTTGTCCTGATTCCTTTAACAGAGGATAATCAAGGCAGTGTTTGATTACAATCTTGACCTGACATAGACAAATAATGGTAAAAAAAAGCTGTCCTGATTTCTACGACAAAGAATAATCAAGGTAGTGTTAATACAAAGATAATTATGTTGGTCGAAAAGAAATGGATATAAATTAAATATATTTATAGAATAATTTTTAAATAATTTAATGTATTTTTAAAATAGAAAACACATGAAAACATTTTATTTTTTTGCGTGTTTAGTATTATACTATACAGTGTTTTTCTTTTAAAAACATGCTAAAATAAATTCTTTAGATTTCTTTGTTTTTAACATCATTACATTAAAATCATAAAAATATACTAATAAAACCATCAGCCCTATATTTTTTTACGCCAGATATATTTTTTGAAAAGTAATAAAAAATCAGAACTGTGTTCTTTATTTTCACGTTTTCCTCTCTTCGACACCAAATCAGAAATCAAACACGTTGAGCTTTTTAACAGGGCAACCGCTACTAGCTTTGCCCACATACAATTCAGAGGAATTAATTACCATGGTGATTAAAGCAAGGGTGACTTTACTGGCGAATAAACAGAGATGTAAATTTTAAGCAGCCAAGGGTGACTTTACTGGGATCGATCAAGATCAAGATCTGCGGCGTTGAATTCAGTGCTCACGTCATCAAGGGAGTGAGATCCCGGTCTATGCATTCACATGTTAATCGATTCCCTTTTCAAAGTAAACTACATGAATTTAGATATTTCTGGGCATCCCCCCCCCCCCCCCCAACAGTTCAAGTTATTTACATTCAAATTGATGTATTTATATAAAAATAATTATCCTTGCATCTTTTTTTAATTTAAATTCAAAATGATAATGTAAAAAACAAAACTTCTTGTCATTTAAAGGCTGGTTCTTTCTTGAGGCATGTACAAATTAATCGAATGCTTTCTAGCTCACCATCCCAGAACACAGTGGGTTTAATTAATGTACATGATTCATCATAATTACTGACTTAATATTTTAATTAAAAAAAACTCTTATGTTGTCGCTAATTCCCGGATTTTATCATATCTATTTCAATATATTTTTAAATTAAAAACAACAACTCCTACATCATGCCATATATAAAAATAAAAACAAACACCCGTTAACAATCTGCTGGCTACGTTACAATATGATGCAGGACAGGGTGGACAAGCAAAGCAGTTAAAGGAGTCGATTGTTTTGATAACAAATTTACAAGATATCCGCCTATAAAAGACGCATCAAATCACTGATTTTCCTATAAACTTGGTTGAATAATATGGCTCTTGGCATTTTATCTATGTTTTGTTCTTGATTTGTTTATTCTAAATGAACTTTAACTACAAACAAGTAGATGATTGCATGATGTCAACGAAGAAATTGCGGTGCTCCAAGGAAATAGCCAAAAGAAGGGTAATACTTGCCATCATTTTATTATTATATACTAAAATAACATGTTCTTATCATATGATATGACCTAAAAATCTGTGACATCTCCGTGCCTGCCTAGGGCTGATAACGCTGACCAAGTCTGCTTCCACGTAAAATATATCACCTACAAATTATTCCGATCGAATATGTGCGTGTGTGTGAGAGAGGGAGAGAGAGAGTTTATTTTTTATTTTAAAAAAGAAATGAAACGATTTATTTATTTTATTAATGGCCATTTGAATTGCGATTATTCAAAGCGACAACGACTGGTCATCCCACTGCTTGTTGGATTTCTTTTTGTGCCCGGCAAATTAAGAAGCCCAAGGAAACAGATTACATTAAGAATAGGAAAGTTATTAATTTATAAAATACAATTTAATCTATATAAATACAATTAGTTTATAAAAGTCATTGCACAGCATGGGTTAAGGATAAGAACCTCTTCATATATAATTACGTCAAAGCAGATGCCAACCCACCACCACCTAAATTGGTGGTTGTTCTTCCGATTAACACTGGAGTGAGTATCTCACTGGCGATTCTGTAATATATATATATAATTTCATGGGCTGCAACACTCCACTGGTGCCAAGGGAGCAGTAAAGCTGGCTGGACTCACAATATACTGGAGAAAATAAAATGTTATTCCATCTTTATACAAACAAAGCAACCAAGCGGCTCGATCTATAGTCTTCTAAGCAGAAAAAATTTCAACTTTTAGAGAGAAAAAACTAAGAATTGAAAGCAAGGAAAAAAAATTAAGAATTAAAAAATATACAATTCTGTAATATATTTAATTAATCTTCAAAACTCTATAATATTTAAAAAAATAGAATATAAATACTAAAACTCTAATTAGAAGAAACGATTGAATTTATAGATTACTAAATAAAATACCCAACAATAATTAAATCAAACATGACAAATAAAATTTAATTAATAAATCTTAATAAAAATAAAAATTCATATAAATTAAACTAAAATATAAATTAAAACCAATTTTTTAATAGTTTGAGCTATTTTTTATTATATATGATTATCATATGATTGCATAACTAATATTTTGATTTCAGTGTTTCCACCGCTATGCACGAAGAAAACTCTAGAAACTTGAACAGTCCCATCTTTAAAGCACGAGTAAAGAGATTTTGATAGATTGGACTCGCTTAGACTGGACCCATGCTCCATTTGCCCATCAGTTTTCTTTCGGCAAATAAGCCTGCTCTCATTTTCGAATGGACCGTGGCCAGGCCCACCTCAACCACCTGCGTCGTCGATAAATATTGATAAATGCTAATTTACTAATCAACAGATTTTTTTTTTCCTTTCTTTGAAGTTAAATCCTCGTTATGAAGTGGATGGCATGTTTTAGTTGAAATCAAAAGTTGGGTTTAATTTTGATAAAATCAAGATTGAAGAAAAATCGTCTAAAAATACCCACAATGATAGTTAATTTCTCTCCATCTCAAAAGGCCTTTTCCTTTGGCTAACCCTAATGTCGATCCCATCGTGGATCCGTTTCTCACCGGAAAACCTGCTCCTCCAAGTTCCGACGTGCACCAACTCATCGAAATGCTAACGTTTGAAAGGAGGAATTCCCACCTGAACATTCCAATTCTTTCAAGACCTCAGCCCTTTTTTCCCCTTTTATCATTGACTAATGTCTCATTAGCAATTCTATGCGGATTAATGCATTGCAAACAGCTTGTTGCTCATTTTAGAAATTTACTAATTAATGTGACATCCTTGAAAAGAAAATTAAACATGAAATACAGCCCGTGTCGTTTCAAGATCAAGAAAACTTGTGAATATAAATTATAGCTTAGTGGGTGTTTTAAACCTGCATAACGTCAAAAGGCAGAAAAGTAAAAGAAAGATAGTGGTGTGATCTTTGAAAACAAAGGTAAATCTATCCGTGTACAGGGGAAGAAAAAAAAGACTCTGAAAGGACTGCGAAAGGTGACCTTGAAACTTCCAAGATGCCCTCCCATACACTGAAAAACAACTGAATTGTCCCAGACACTGATAAATAACACAAGCTGGAGATTTTTGAAAGATCATCGGGACTTCAGCTAGTAAAGTTGCTCTCTCTTGTCCTGCCACCATCTCCACCTGTAAAGAAGAAAACCAGAGCATGGCTTAGCTGTGGGGATCTTTACTGGCCGATCTTGCCCTGGCCCTATCATTGCCGGCCTGATTGTAGCCTCGAGATAGAGCAGGCCCAATGAAGTAATTAAGAGAAAAAAATCACAAAAAGATCTTGGTGATTAAATTAAACACCAACGTTTTATCAAATCATCATCAGTTCCAAAGTTATAAATCACTCAAAAATGAGTTCTTTTCTCTTTTATCCTTTTCCTTTCGTACATGATTTTGAGAAGTGAAGATTCCAATCTCAGCACTTTGATTTTCGAAAATCCAACCTTAATTAAGTTAGTGAGTGTGTGTTATATGAGGTTTTCTGTCTGTGATTAGGAGTCTCAAATCTAATTAATATATCTTAAATGAATATAAAAGCATGGTTTGATTTTCACTTACCAGTAATAATCCCATCGGGGTCGGACTTTGGTCATCCGATTTTCACCGTAGGGGTAATCAGTTTCAGCCCTTCTTGTATTCTGGAAAGCACAACATCCTGTCGAATAAATTCCTATCAGAAGCACAACCATCACAATATTAAGAACTGAGAGCTTGCGCCAATCCCTTCTAACATCTTCAAGAACTCCAGCTTTGCACGAATCACACTCGTAGCACAGTAAAGTTGGGGCATTGTTCCATCTATAGCAATCCGGGTCTTGGGGCACCGCTGTTGCCATGTTGTAGTTACATGAAGTTGGTGGCTTGCAACATCCAGACTGCACCAAAAATCATAGACATTAAAAAATCAAGAAAAACAGACACAAGGCCAGAAAAGTCGAGAGTGAACAAGATTGATGAGATTAAAGATTATACCTGTATGGGAGACATGTCTTTCTCTAGATAATCAAGAGGAGTCCAAGAGGCAAGCTTAGCACAAGTCTTAGAACCCAATATGCAACTCCTAATTGTTCTCCAATAATCAGGATCTTTAATTCTGTTTCTTAACCATGGAGAATAATCTTCGAGTCTATACTCCTTGTAAACCCTACCGGGCACTTCCACACCGCCGCCTTGGCTAGTGACAACAAAGCCAAATATAGTCAAACCCATTAAGGTTGCAATAAGGAGTAACATGACTACTAGGTAGACCCAAAGTGCCCATGCTACATGAAAACATGCACCGATGAAGCCAGCTAGTGAGATTATAAGCACGACGAAGCCTACAACAAGGAGTGGGGTTTGGAGGAAACCTTCACAGGTTGTGCTACTCCTTGCCATCCATAAACCTCCACCAATTATTGGTATGGATGCTAAGAGAGTGAAAAGATTCAAGAAACCAATTACTGTGTTGCTAAACCTATACATCTCCTTGGCTTAATTAAAATCTCTATATGTTAAGACTTAGACCGCAGTACTAAACCCAAACCTCTCTCTCCCTCTTTTGCTCCATTAATTTCTACTAGTGTTCTCTCTCCTTAGCATGATGCTTCTTTTCTTGTTATATATATGGTGTCTTCTTCAGCTTTTTTTTTTTTTCACTTTTAACGGGTGGCATTGCTTTGCTTTATTTCGTGTTCCTGCAAGATTCAAGAATTCAAAATGTTTATAACCTTTGCTCTATTTGCTTTTTTGAGTATTAGGTATTCAAGAAAACTTTATGCGATGTATGTAGAATGAGTTAATTATACTTCTTAGTCTGCAAATAACTTTGTCGAGCGTTTAGATTGACTGATCTGCCCTGGAAGCATACTGTATTGAGATTCCTAATCTAGTCTTAAGTTCCAATTTGCAAGGACTTGGTTTAGGAATAAAATTGGGCGGGCGAAGCCAAACACAACCCACAATTCTTATAGCATACTTGAGAAGGAGAAATTTCAATTTTTTTTTCCAGATATTATTCATGATTTAAATGATAGGAATACCTCATGCCGTGCCCATACCAGGTGAGAATAATTTGAAAAGTTTAAAATTAACATACATGCATGAATAAGTAGACAATTTTTAACCAACGTAGAAATTACGATGTCTTCCTACCTTTCTTTATTAATGAAAATGTATGGTTGCTCTCCATTGTTTTTTTTGCACTAAAACCTATTCCAGAGTTAACCCATCTCAAAATCCAAATCGAGTTCATATCATGAATTGAAATTATGTTGACCAATATTATTTTGATAAAAAAAAATCAATTCAGCGTAAAATCTAACCCGAGTCAGGTTTTAAATTGATAAGTTATTGGGTTGTTTTTGCATGTACGAATTTGACATGTGAAGTTTGTTCACAGCAAGCAAGAATTCTCTTTTCTATTGCCAAATATTCTCTGAGAATATGGTTAAGGCATCAATCCGTAATGCAATTGACCAAGGCAAGCAAAGAATAGCAGGCATTTAGGTAATTGCAAGCTTGGAGAACAGTGAGATGCTTTCAGGGCTTGGACCCTCTTTTTAGCTTTCTTTTGAAGCATGGCCAGAACCAGAATTTTCTCCGGTTGAGGGGGATCACAGAATAAAACGATGCTTCTTCCTTATCTCCACCCATCTTTGTTTTAGTGCCTTTTTTATTCACTTTACGGCTCCACTGAACAGTCTAATTTCTTAATGGCAAAGAATTCCCACCAAGTTTCATGTCCATTGCTCAATAATGACAGAAAACAAGTAGGAAATCGTTGCATCAGATGCATAAATGCTAACTAATTGAAAAGACCAGAAGACTTTTAACGTTCATTCTTTATTCTTAGCCGAGCAGCGGGAAGACAACAAGGCTAAAAAGATTTCTAATTTTTGTCATTTCTACTTCCAATTTGTTTAATCAAATAATGATTTGAACAGAAAAATAAAAACACTCTATACGCAGCTAGTAACCTTCAGGATTAAACAACAGGAAGTCTTCTAGGGTTAAAATGCTGGCAAGGGTTCGTTTTTCAGAAATTGCCTAAATAGCAATAAAGCAAGTCGAGGCTGAGTTAAAGGCACCTCATGCCCTGCTCCCCTTACTGTCACATAGGTCAAGCCCTTGTAAACCTGGCTCCAGCCACCAACCTGAACAAACCAAGAATGGAAAAGAAGCGCAAATCAATACCAACAGAAAATTCTTCGTCCTTAGAGAAAATCAGAGAAAGGAAATCTATATACTCTACCCAAAAACCATCACTTCAGCATTTGTATTTGACTAACCTTGTGATGGTCATCGTGCCAAGCATACCAGCTTATGTTGGTTTGTAGGTGTAGAGCATTAATGGAGTATCTGGTTGCAGTTAGTGGCAAAATTGCATCTGTATCACCACTGTTGATAGAATAAATATCGATTACCCTTTGAGAAAATATGATTTCCCTGTTTTTGATTTTATGCAAATTATCAGAATGGATGACTTGTAACTAAATCTTTTTCATCATGTGCTTACCTGAAAACCCATATTCTAATACCAGCTGCTATAAGTTCTTTGAAGATTGGCAACATGGATTTAGGAGAATCAGTCCAGTTTCTCCTAACAATAGAGCTGCAAGTCGCCCAAGGATGAGGAATCCTGGTGATATTGGCATGAAGAGCCCTTTGCACCTCTGGGCGGTTCATGTATCTTTTTGTGTACGTCACAACACACTCGTCATTTCCTCTGAATTTCCATGGCTGAAACCCAACAAATGAAATCTACCAATTCGTTAGGACAACCAAATTATTATCACATTCCGCCATTAATCATCGGAAAGTGTGGAATAAGAAAAAGAAGAGGGATTTTGAGTGATCCAAGAATATAACATACCAGTGAATGGTTTAGATACTGTCTAAAAGTAATGTTTTGATTGCAAGGAGAGCTGTAAATGCTATAAGGATTTATATCTCCAAACTCTGAATATGCTCTGTTTAAAGCACTGTTGCATTCACTTTTTGGGAACAAGAAAGTACTATTTGGGCAGAACTTCTTTAGATCTTTATAAGTAGAATCGGATATCAATCCATGGTTCCACCAGAACTCGTGTGTGCCAACGTTATCGTGATAATCATCTATAAGAGGATTGCCCAACTGCAAAAACAGGAAAAAAAAATTAATTAAGATTGCATGTCAAGATATTTTTGGACCAATTTTAGTGTTGTTCAGGGCAAGATTGACACACCAAGAAACCTGTGAAATTAATGACAGGATTCTTGACTCCCTTATTTCTCCGGGCTATAATTCGTGACAGCTCAGGGATGTAATGACCTGAATTTGCATGGATTAACGAAATATTAATTAATGCGATCAAATTATTAGTCAAACGTTAGTTGGTGATGAGCAATTAATTAATTAACCACCTGCGTAGCTTTCTCCAGCAATGTAGAAAGTCCTGTGCTTGTACTGAGGGAACCTCTCAAACCAGTTAACCAGAAAAGTGTAAGCATCTTTGGCTGCAGTTTCAGATTTCAGCAATAAAAGCTTAGTTAGGGACTAGGGAGGGTAGGCTAACAAACTTGTTGACAAATTATAGCAAAATTATATATTCTATACTTTTACGAGTACCTGTCCTCTTGTCACCAACCGTGTATGTATCTGATGAAGTGTTTGAATAAGAAAATCCCACACCAGCAGGTGAATCAAGAAACAGCAAATTCGCCACTGCAAAAACCAAAACTCTCTGATATCTTATTCTTTCTTGCAACACTCAAAATGTCACAGCAATTGCACCAATGCACATGAAACTTGAACAGAGGAGAATCGACAGGCAATTTAATAGAGACACCCACCATCATTCAAGGTCCCATCTAGATATAAATGAGGCCTTGATGACTGGTTATTGTAATGAAAAAACAACAACTGCTAAGATCACACATTAAGCGATGAACCTCAGAGATTATTACACGATCATCTTGACCATGTTTACCTTTATTCCAAGCATATGGATTCAAATGCAGGGTCTTGCCATCAGGTCGCACCCTAAATGGACCGACCTCCTCTGAAGCTCCATAGGCCACAGATGAGCAGCCGGGCCCACCATTGAGCCATAGAACTAGTGGCTTTGACTTGGGCTTGACAATCTTGGGGGCCTCAATCAACCAATAAAAGAGAGCCCGTCCTGCCAACGGGTCCACAGTAATGTAGCCAGAGAATTGAGAGAAGCTCACATTTGGCGGCTGCCCTTGTAGCTTGATGATCTTATCCCTCCTCTGCTCTTCAAGGTGACCGTGATTGGTGGCCGCAATAGTAGAAAGCAGGAGTGTAGCAAGATTTATTAAGACGTAGAGGAGAGAGCGAGAAGAGGTCCTAATGTGCATTGCCATAAGTGAAAAATCAGGCTTTGCTTGTCTTGAATGCGGGTTTCGGGGTCTTTAAAGGGTGTTTAAATTAGTTGTTAGCTCGTTAACAATTGACTTTAGCCCCTGCTTTTAGGTTGTCTAATAGTATAGCCAAAGCATGTGTTATTTAGAAAAAATCGTGTAGCCTGCAAGGTCAGTTATATGTTATTATTTATTGACTTCTTACATGCACTCTGCGCTGTCCACAGTACTTCCTTTTGTTGAATTGCATGCACACTTGATATGGTGGTTTTTTTTGGGTTGGTACGTGGTAGTTTGTGCTCCTACTTCATCATCCAAAGTTTTCCCCCTTTTTTCTTTTTTTAATCCAAAACTGTTGAGCAGCTATGTTCGCCTTGAAACGGTATCAACAAATGTTCTTTTAGCGTTCCTTTTTCTTCTTTTGCTGCTAAAAATAAGAGGCCTTTTAAACTACCCTTACTTTAGCAAGAAATTTTGCGTATAGACTTATCACTGGAGTTGTTGTATTGATATAGAAGAAACAGAGATAGATAATCGTTCTATTTTCTATCTGAAATTCATTCAAAAACTTTACCGGAGATTAATTTACTTCTATTTTTCTAATCATACATGTTTTTTTTTCTATATCTATCATTTCTAATGCTAACCAAACAATCAAAACTGAAGTTCAGGGCACCTTCCTCTAGATCCGCTGGACGGTTTGTGCAAACAGGGAGAGGAGGATCAAGATTAAGAAACATGCTGTTTGAGCCATGTTTTGGCTACTATATTACATGATGCGACAAACATGTGAGTTATAAATATTGCAATGAGCTGGACATGGATCTGCCGCCCAAATATTATTAATTACCATGGACCGTCGACTTCTTTTGATGGAATTGATGGCGCCTGTGCATTCTCCAATAAGCTACACCCACACGGGGCAAGTGGTCCTACTAGAGCACACTGTTCCTCTTTGCCTCCTGGGATTCTTGACTTCTGGGTGTTACACTGTTTCTTGGATTGGAAGGTCATAAATGATAAAACTAGCCATAACAACGCCCCCAACTACGTTACTTTTGAGGCACGAGTCCTTGCAACACCTTATTGATAGTAATAGTAGCAGTGATAATTTTACTGATTACTTTTATGATTCTAACATTTCTATTGATTTTCAGAATGATGCATTTATGATGAAGTCCTTTCATGCGAAATACTTTGAATTGCGTGCATGCAAGGTCAGAAGTGTGGGTTACCACAAGCCTCTCCTCTCCCCTTCATTTGATTCATATCAGTCTACCGAATTTGCCCTGCTGCAAATTTGATGTTCGGGTTTCAAGAGTTCATCCTTGTAGGGTAATCTTTTTGCACCCCATGGTGTTAATCTGAGTTCTCTCTACTGGATTTAGAGTGAAGTTTCCAAAATTTGCTAACCAAACCAAGAAAAAGTACATCTTGGGGACACAAATATTTTAACTCCATTATGTATAAATTTCTTGGAAATTAGTACAATTCTATTGTCTAAACTTACAGTTCAAATAATTGAATTACTATAAAGAATAGCTCCATACATTTTGATATGCTACAACTTAAATATAGAAATGGTGCACTTATGGAAGAATGGAAGAGCACTCGAGAGGAATGCTTCTCTTGCTCTGTCATTTATAAGCCTGTGTATGAACAGATTCTATCATCTATCGCTTGTTTGTTCATCAATGATTAATGCAAGGAGGACTAAAAGCTTCGGCCGGGCATGGACTTGTTCCCCAAAAATGACATGAAAAGAATAAAAGCCTGTCGAGGGCGATGGAGTGGAACTTCATGACCTGCTCCGGTTACTGTTACAAAAGTTAGCCCTGTGTATACTTGGCTCCACCCGCCAACCTATAACAGAGGGAAGAAAAAGAAGGGAGATGAACAAATTACCATGGAGTTCTGTAAGATTATCAAACCACCCCTTTCTTAGTACTGTATTGCAAGAAAAGAATATCAAATCCCCAAATGTTCAGTTCAATGGTTACACCAAAATAAGGTGGTTGTAGCAATTAGTTCTCTGTATAGTAGATGGTTACTTACCTTTCCACTGTCATACCACGGATACCAATTGATAATAGTTGGTAGTTTTAGGGCATCAATTGAGTATCGAGTTGCAGTAACAGGAACCACTGCATCAGTATCTCCACTGGTCAAAGAGATCAAGCAGAGTTAGATGCATTGCGTAATGAGGCTAAAAACAATTGAAGGCAAAAGGTTATAATGCTGAACAGTGCCGTAACATAAAACAAAGGCCAAATCCTAATTGAAAATGATAAAGTCCGACCTTTTTTCATATTTTGGCTTTGCAAGACATGCATGCCATTATTGCTGAAGGTATGAGAATATTATACATCACCAAAGTAAATTCTTAAAGTTGACCATCCAAAAAGAATATCCATTCCGTTATTTTTATATAATCATAGCTTTTGGTCATCGTTAAGAAGCTGTTTTCCTATGAATTCTGTCTATCCCATTTAAACTCAGTTTCAGAAGCTGCCTTCGTGTTGACTTCGGTGACTCTTTTCAGTCAAGTAGACATAGTTCATACGCTTCCACCTAACAAAACAAACATTTGGGCCCAGTGCAATTATTGGTGCTAGAGCACACAACATGTCTAACCTACTGTAAATAAATCGAAAGTCGTCAGTCTTTATCAACACTACCTACTGCAAACAAGCTTCCCTATTCAGACATGGAGATTAGTTTAGTTGGCCAAGAACTCAGCGGTTCAAAAGAAATTTATTCTGTTCCAACTTCCCAGTTCCCAGCTACCAGGTATAGGTGAAAACATGATCCAACAAAACCTCTCGACTCTTTACCGACCAACTTAGGCCATAGTTAGTTGCAAATAAAGATTAGACTCAAGTGTTCCACAAAAACAGACCAATGGATCCAAATAACATGAAAACAGATCGACACAAATTAGTTGGAGTTAGCTAAACGAGTCCTTTTTGTTAGTTCCACCGTGTCTATGTCAGCATCTTCTTTTGACATGTTCAGAAACAAAAACATCTAGAAACAACTCTGAATCATATAGAAGATCCACGTACACAAGCAAACAAATCACAACAAAAAAAATGCTAAGAAGTTTGTATCATTAATTTCAAACGGCAAGTTAGATCTCCTGCTCACCGAAATCAAGTACTGAAAAGAAAAGCATAATAATCAATTCCACGAGCATTCCTTCTAGAACTACCATTTGACATCTTCAAGCAACTAAACGGATTTCCCTGATTTAATCCAGAACAAAGGGAATGGCGGGGAAAAGGCAAAGGTGGGAACTTACCTGTAGACCCATATCCTTAGACCTGCAGCAATGAGTTCTTTATATATAGGAAGCATGGAAAGTGGAGAATCTGCCCAGTAGTCTCCTACAATGTTACTGTGAAGTAGTGGTTCAGTTAACAGTTTTATTGGAAGATATTTAACAGAATTCTCAAAAAATTAAGAGAAAAAAATATCACCTGCATGTTTCCCATGGGTAAGGAATCCCAGTTACATTTGCATGGAGTGCCTTCTGGACTTCAGGGCGATTGAAGTACACTTTAGAATACCTCTCTGTGCAGGGATCATATGCTCTGGACATCCATGGCTGAGTTTTGAAAATAACAAAATGAGCTTTGGTGTATCTACTAAGTACCAGATTAAGTACTGTATAGGGCAAAAAGTATGGACAGAGTGAATGAAGTAATGCAGAGCATTTCTAGTTCACTCGTCCAGCAATGAACAGTATTTACATTCATGGATTGTATGGTGTATGAGTTTTTACCTAAAATTTATCAAAGATAATTCAGGGATACAAAATAAACAAAATCAAAGTCTTTTATCAAAATAGTATTTTATGAAACTAGTACAGGTTGAAAAAATAATAATAATAACATAGGAGATAAAAGTATTTGACTCAACTATTATTGAGAATACGGTTTTATTAACAACTATTAATGATAATAGTGGGTGTTTACATCAAACAGCACAGTTTACCTCAAAATTTTATATAAAATAAAGTTTAAATCACCACAATAAAAGGCCACACAAAACCATAAGTTACCAAACCTCAAACCCATAATTAAAATAGATTATAGTCTCAAATTAATGCATGTATTTTTTAAACATTATTTTTATTTATGTTAAGTTATTAATATATGATTTAAAATATTAAACAACTTGTTCATATGTTCATTTGTTAATTAACGATATTAAGTCATGCTTATATAAACTAAGTATAAAAATACATGATATGTTAGACAACTTTAAAATCAACATGTTAATTAGCAAAAATAATAAAAAAAATACTCTTAACTAGAAAAATAACACAGCATAATTATACATGATATAATAATATATCTTAGTTGATCTATGTTTTCTGCGACAATGAGTGGAAGCAACAAAAAAACAATAGAAATACTCGTGAAGATAAGGGGAAGATGATTTTGGTTGTTTGGTGGAGGATTGAACAGTGTTTTAGGAAATTGAAGGCTGTTTTCTCTTCGGTTTTTTTGGTTTCTAGGGTTTTTTCTCTTAATAATAGCAGTCATGGAAAAAAAAAACAAAGTTTATAAATGCATCATAATTACGATTCAGAATCATGATTTTGTTATAAAACCATTATTTTTAATTACAGTGGTTAAACAACCAATATTAGAAATAACGATTATATTATATCTGTAATTCTAAATCACAGTTTTTATTTAAATCATAATTCTGAATAGTAGCTTTTTCACAATTAACCATAATTATTTACAAACTATATTATTTTCTTAAAAAATTTTAAATTTGTATCATTTATTATTAATTTTCTTGAAACCTTGTTAGTTTTTTTTATATATATATAAAAAAAAAAGGAAAATCAGTCGTGCAAGTAAGAAACACAAATTTAATCATTCAGGTAACACTCACTCTAGTGGAATCTTTTAGAAACTGTAGAAAACATAATCTTATAGATGAAGATAACATCAAAAAGGAAAAGATTGGATTCGGATTTGTGTTTGTTGAGAGGTCAGGAAAAGTTTGGCACGAATTTAGAAGTCATGGTCAGAAACAGCATCACATGACACAAGTGGCACAATCTATGGTCCAAAAACCACAAACTTGATGGATGGATGTCAGAAACTTAATATTGAACAACTACCTTCGGTACCCAAGACGAGCCCACAAATTAGCTATTCGGAAACAAGTCACTGTAAGAAAGTTGTCAATTTTTCGAGCAGTGAAAAGGTACGAATATTTTTTTAACAGGCCACAGAATATATTTGCAAAAATACATGCTTGGTGGATAACCTTCTTCGAATGCAATTTGTTTGATAATTGTTATATTCTTTTTTAGTTATTGCTAAAATACCCTGGAAACTTGCCATGTCTCTTTCAATCTAATCTTCCAATGTCTATTAAGCTATTGATGGTAGAATCTTAGATGTGAAACACTATTAGTAAAGTCTAGGCTTGTTCATGATAACTTTCCAGTCAAATCCAAGACTTGGAGGCTGGTTCCAAAATCCAATTGGGTGTCTTCTGTGAGCAAATGAAAGCATAATAGCCTTTTTTTCAAGTAAGAAATTTCATGCCTAGGTGCAGAGAATCAACTTTTAAAAATTAAGCATCAGGTTCCTTCTTCAACTTGTATTGCATGCATGTATCTGTCTGCTGACAGTTAAGCAGAATCCATTGATAATGTTGATTCAGAGAAAAGGGTATGATAAGAGCTTACATAATGACCTCTTAGGTTGTGCCTCAATGCTGCGGTGTTATTGCAAGGCTGTGTGAAGATGCTATATGGATCGACGTTCCCTTGCTCCAACTCTGCAAGCTTGAGAGCCTTCATGCATTCTACTGATGGGTGTGTAGATGATACAAAATCACAGGTGAGGCGTAGAGTTCGATAGGTAGAATCGGAAATTAATCCATGGGTCCACCAGTACTCAAAGGTGCCAACATAATCATGATAATCATCAGTGACTGCATTTCCCACCTAAATGAAAGAAAAAGATATTGACTTAACTATTCACTTTCCATTAAGCAGTAGAAGTCTAGACAATTCCCAATTTTTATGAATAATGAGTTCTGTGTTCTCACCAAAAATCCCTTGAAGTTAATTACAGGATTCTTAATTCCCTTGTTCTTCTGATAAACAATTTGGGACAACTGAGGTACATAGTGACCTGAAACCGATTTTCAAACAAGTAAACAGTGTGCAATCCCTAAGATGAACAAGTTGATGATACAGTTAAAAAATAATAATGTTATGCAATTCAAGACCTGCGTAGCTTTCTCCGGCGATGTAGAAATCTCTATATTTGTACTGCGGAAACCTTTCAAACCAATTGACTAGAAATGTGTATGCGTCTTCAGCTACAAATGCACGACACCCAGTTTCCAAAAGCATTTAAAGAAGTCAAAATCAACTAACTTTACGCCAGAAAGGCATATAATCACATTGAATCAAAAGGCTACTGAAGTACTCAACAATCAAACAAACAGAACAATTACCAGTTCTCTGGTCACCAGCCGTGTACAAATCCGAAGACGTATTTGAATATGAAAAACCAACACCAGCTGGAGATTCCAGGAACAGCAAATTCGCCACTGCCACCGACAACAACAGCAAAATAGACATGAGATGAATTCCAAAGAGAACAAGTTAAAGCACGAAACAGAAATTGCATTGTGTAAATTATCTATTACACATACACTTATTCCAAGCATAAGGATTGGAGTAAAGAGTTTTGCCATCAGGTCTAATGCGAAAGGGCCCAATCTCTTCAGCTGCTCCATAAGCAACAGAGGAGCAACCAGGGCCTCCATTGAGCCATAAAACAAGTGGTCTAGACTCAGGTCTACGACTTGTCGGTGCCTCGACCAACCAGTAAAACAATGCCCTCCCGGATTGTTGGTTCACAGTCACATAACCTGAGTACTGATTGAACTCTGCACTCCCTGGCTGCCCTGGCAAATATGTGATCTTGTCTCTTCCTTGATCTTCAAGAGGAGCGCATGTACAGGAATAGACAAAAAGAGAGACTAAAAGGCAGAGAATAGAGAGCAAAGAATGACCCATTAATCGAACAGCCAATCAAGATATGATCCAAAACAAGCAAAGCCCAGAAACAGAAGTCACAAAAAGTTTCTGGCTTTGCAGTGAAATTATCTAGACAATGCTATTAGGACATGATCTAGAGAGGGACAGATAGCCAATGAAATGAGAACAATAAACACAGGAAATGAAGACAGAGAGTCACTTAAAGCGACTAAATAACAGACAAGCACCACAAAGGCCGAGTCTTCGCTGTCAACATTAGCAAACACAAACACAGCTAAAACCAAGTAACAAAAATCCGAAATCACAGCAGTGTCAACAAAAGATAAACAAGACCGAGTAACACGAATCGCAAGATGTTTCTTTTTAGAATGAACCTAACAAAAATCACAAAAACAGATTAAAGCCCAGATCCCAAAATATCTCTTGAGTTCTAGCCAAGAAAACATTTATCCAAAGAAAGACTTTAAAAGAAGAGAAGGAAACATTAGACATTTATAATGAAGAACTGTGTGCACTTGAATTCACAATCCCAATGGTTGTGATTAGCTGTCTATGGAAGGTATTTTGTGAATACAAGCTTGCAATTTATTAGTATTATCATGTTAGATGGTAATCATTTAATGCCAAGAAATTTATTTATTCATGTTCAGGAAGAAAAAGGAGAGGAATTTATTTATTTTTCTCTCTGAATTTGGTTTTATCAGGCACTTGACCGAAACAGGTGAGAGGCGCACATGGGATATTTTTGAAAAATGGAAGAATAAACCAAAAGGTTTGTAGCTTTTCAACTGGATCTTTAAACATCCAGATGCAAACAATAAGGTGAGACTAAAATCTGGAATGATTGGAAGAAGAAGCTTCGTGTAGCATAGCCGGATAAAATAGGATTGTGAATATTCATCAACCAGTGATAGTGCAGGAGTCGTTGTTCTTATTGACAAAACAAAATCTGGCATGTAATGGCGTGGTGTGAGGCAGCTAAGCTTGATGGCCCAAGGAATTTAACGACCATGTATGGATGGGAATGGTGGGACCTCGCCATTCATGACTGAACTTTCCTTTTCTGTTGGTAAGGCCATAGCAGCATTTTTTTACTGTTTAACTGCGTATTTGATAGGATTACTTTCTTTCTTTGTTTGTTGATTTTGATGATTTGTTTCTCGAGTTTGAATTCTAATTCATGTTCGTTTGTAAAAATATAGAGAGAAAAAAAAGTTATAAAAAGCTTTAATTGGTATATACCTGTGATGACAACATGCTATATACCTTGCTCATCATCTACATTATACATTATAAAGGGAAAAAGGAGAATATACACGGAGAAAGAAAAGAGAGGGGTGGGAGAAAGGAATATTTCCTGTCAGAAAAAGCATTCTCGTGTTTTCAAAATTATGGAAAGAGACCAGTGTCTGTGTATGCAAGTGAACACATAGATAGGTTCTACATATCAGTTATTGTTACTTGCCATCCGAGGAAGCTAATATTCGGGGCCTAAACTGTTTTTTAGTTTAATCGAATTGGATATTAATTTAATAAAATCTTATCATCGCATCTAGATTTTAAATTATTTGATTGTTATAGTGAAGCTCAATTCAAATCTATTGGAGTCAATAAAAAAATATTTTAATAAAAATAATTAATTTAATAACATGTGAATTGATTCGAAAATATTTTAACTTCGGTTTTTTTTAACCAATTTTCAGGTTAGAAGGAACAGCTATGAATGTGTGTGTGGAAATTAATTTCTTCATCTTTCCCTTTTGTGCTCTTCTCTTACCGTGGATGTGAAAAGATAAAAAGAGGAGTTATTTAAGTGACTGTATTGAAATGTGGTTATTTTTAAAATATTTTTTATGTTGAAATATATTAAAATAATATTTTTAAAATTTTAAAAATTAATTTTAAATCAGCGCATCAAAACAATATAAAACATATAAAAATATATTAATATTTTTTAATAAAATAAAAATATAAGTATAACCGTATTTCTAAATTTTTTTTTTTATACTTGTTTTCTAATCTACTATCCATGTAAGTAAAACCTCGATAGATTAATGCTTTTTGCATCATCAAAATTTATTAACTAGTCTATATACTATTTAATGGAAAATTAATAATTTATAAATTCATCCATTAATCTAAGTATTCTTTTTTATCGAGCATTAAACGATTCGTATACTGTAATTGTACGAATATCACCCAGTTATAAAACCATGACTTATTATTATTATGTGTATTTGTCTACTCAGGAGTCAAGACAGGTGCATGAATGTAACTGCCGAGAAGAAGTCATGGATCTATGTATTTTTGCAACAAACAAAGATTACATTCAAAGTATACTTGATTAATATATTTGGTGAATATTAAGTCAAACAAAAACATTTATAAAAAAACATAAAGTATCACAGGTGATAGACAAAGACTTTTAGTCACAAAGGTATAGAGAAATCAACAATGACGAAATGCGTAAAGCATTTTCGCAGATACGTCGCTAATTTGTAGTTAAAAGCAACTGCAACAGTGGATCAAAAATATATTTGAAAATATAGTTATGATTGAGTTTAAAAATATTTTTTATGTTAAAATTAATTAAAATAATATTTTTTAAAATTTATTTTTAAAATTAACATATTAAAACGATTCAAAATATAAAAATATAATAAGTTTTAATAAAAATTAAATTAAATATTATAAAAACACGAGTACAACTAGAGGCGAAAATTAAATTAAATATTTCTTACAAGTAAGACAAACAACAACATTAAATATGATTTGAATGTCAACACCATATCTATTAACCAATATTAAAAAAGATGATGTCAAACAAAACATGATCACAAAAATCATTGCAACCTTTCAAGACGTGTCATCAATTTTATTAAAAAATTTCAGATGGTTATGAGACTGGGATCTCAAATCCATGTAAGATAAATATCCTAGATAAAATGAATCTCGCATCCCAGCCTGAACAATGGATGTTCAAGCAAATACAGCTATGGATTGTTTTTGACATTGTAAAATTAGGTCTACGAATAATATATCTTTAAAGATTTTAGATCAATACTTGGATGATAGACGTGTTGAGAATGCCCTAAAAATTATCAAGGAATATAAAATTAAAAACAATAATTTTATACTAGAGTTTATGTCCCACAAAGACATAACCAAAGCAACAATCATATTAAATATTTTTCTCATGTAAACGAGATCAGTGCATTAGAGTTCATTGATGCACAAAATAGCTTAGGAATAAGTTAAAATAATATTAAAATGTATAGTTTAACTGATTAAATTTTAAATTTATTTTTTAAAGATCATTAATTTGAGTTTTACAAATCTCATGGCTACTAAAGATTTACATGATCGTTAACTTTAAGACCTATGGAATTAGTTGAGATGTACGCAAGCTCACCCGAACATCCATGTTAATAAAAAATATGATTTAATGAGAAAAAAAGTAATTTTGAAATTATTATTATTATTATACACGTGTGTATATTTTTGATGTATAAAAAAGTTATTAATCTAATTATCAAGCGGGAAATGTATGTTTTTTTTCAAAATATATTATCTTGTAAACTTAGGAAATTATTAATTCACCGTAGCTAATCATGATTATCAATCCACGGAGGCTATACTTTATATTAGTTGAATATTTCGTAAAGTTAATTCGCATGCTACTAAGCTGGACCCATTGATTCTCTTTTTCCTGAAAATCTTTAACTCGTGAGATCAAATTATATTAGTCAACTTTCTGTGTAGACGGAATACCCGGACCTGCTATGCATGTTGATACTCTGGAAAGCAAAGGCATGGAAAATGATGGTCTGGGTATGGACCAAGACACGCGTCCATGTTCATGCCAGTTAACATCACACGTGCCGAATGAATATTAAAATTTCCCTTTGATATTTTCGAGTATCATTTAATCGTTAACTTTTTTTTAGTGAAAAAAAAATAATTAAAAGATTAGTGTGGCTGCTGGGATTCGAGCCCAGGTCTCCACGGCCACAACGTGGAATTCTTACCACTAAACTACAGCCACTGGATGATTTAAAATACGAGTTATTTTCTAAATATTGGTTAAATATTGATATGAATAAAAATCAATGACACAAATAAATCCCTAATAAAAAAACTAAATAATTGTTATTACAGTCCACGTAATTTGTATCTAGTATTGCAATATTTTTTCCAAGCCCTGTATATTTTGTTTTGGCAAACCATGCCTTCAGTTTTTAGAATCCTGGGAATGGATTAGAGTCCGTAATTATTTATTTTTATTTTTTAAATGTTAATTGTTATTAGTTTTATTGGGACCTGGCCCCCGTTTTATTGGTAATGAATTGAGTTATCGACGGCTAAAAGCAAGCGATGCCATGTATAGCCGTGCGCCGCCCGTAAGGTATTGAAACTTGGTGATGGTTTGGTTTATTTTAATTTAAAGCAAAACCTAACTTTAAGGTATTTGTTTTGTTAAATTAAATCAATGATATTTATCAAATATATTAAATAAGTGTTATTTTATATAATAATACCTACAAGTATTTATAATAAATTTTAAATAAAAAAGAAATACCGTGACTGAGTACAAGCATTAAATAACTATTGACAAGTGTGGAGTGATATTTGCTAGTCAAATATTTAATTTTATTACTTGGTAAATCTTTCCTTAAGTTAACACATGCCTTTTCTATGTCAATGAAATAAACAGTAAGGAGTCCTGCCCTCTCAAATCTGGATGAAAAGCAGGTTTAGCTTTAATGTCAAATACTTAATAGTGTGTGTTTGGAAATGCCGTTAAAACTGTATTTTTTGTAAATTTGAGTTTTTTTTTAATTATTATTTTTTATATTTTTAGATTGTTTTGATATATTAATGTTAAAATTATTTTTTAAAAAATAAAAAAATATTAATTTAATATATTTTTAAATAAAAAAATATTTTAAAAAATAATAATTATTGTATTATTAAAAAAAACCCTTTGATAGAGTTGCAAAATTAGAAGGATGAGTATGAAAAAGCATACAGAATCGGATGTAGCCATCGACTAGGAGATTTGACATGTCAGCCCTGTTTACATTTTACGTGCTCTCTATCATGTGAGTGGTTGGGTTTTCTTTAAACTAAGCGACGTGTTTCGTGCTTTGTATGTCTGCGATTTCGAAAATATCAACTTGGACGGCCAACAGACGGACGAAAACAAATCCTGCACGTGACATTGCACGAGCAGTAAATGATAGAGGTAGGGCCCCATGCACTGTTACTAGACCCGGCCGGATTGGGTCAGGTGTAAAAAAAGCTAACATGGAATTCACCTAGTTCGACATGGCAAACTTGACAAGGTTAATTCACAATCATGTAAAAAACTTGTTAATTTTTTTTTAAAATGATATTATCTTAATTTATTTTTAAATAATATTAACTCATGTAAACTTATTTAATTTATGATCTTAGTCTTGTGTCAGGTCAATCCTTATATTAATTAAATAACTACGAAACAATGTTGTTGTTTTAACATCTTATAAGAAATCAAAAGCTAAATAAATTGTGTTTGCTTCTAAGACCTTACAAACCCAGTAAGTGGATCACTAGGTATGCTTACAGGGCTAGGGTGGGTTGATAGCTATGGTTATAAACCATGTTTGAGAACATGGTTTAACCTGCATTTTATTAAAATTTAAAATTTTTTTTATATATATTTTCATAATATTTTGATATATTAATATTAAAATTATTTTTTTAAAAACATATTATTTTAATAAAAAAAATACTTTAAACCATAACCTACCTCATATTCTCAAACACACCCGTAATTTTATTGTGCACGGCAAAAAACCCTCCAGCTATTCAGTGGTCCTACAAATCATTTCCCCGGCCTAATTAAATAAGAAAACATGGATAGAACATGGTTTTATTTAATTTCGTCTGAGATTGTGCCATTCTAAAGATAGAGTGACAATAGTTGAATGGTTGGTTTTTGGGTGTTTGATAGGTTTTTATTTTTATATATTTAAAAAACATATATTATTGATTTAAAAAAATATTAAATCAATAATTTTTTAATGTTTTTTATAATTTTAATGTGTTTATATAAAAAATTTAAAATATATTTTAAAAAACACCGTAAATCACAATTTCAAACAACTTTCCAGGCCACACCATGCGATCAATAATTGACTCCTTTTATCCTAAAACGGATGGGATTGTTGACAAGACCACCTGTATAAAAATTGCTCGTTCCTTAAATAATGGAATTCAAATAAACCCAGCTACTGAAAAAGTAAAAATCTCGACAATTTTTCAATGCGTCTTGGCATGTGAAACTCTCCAGTAGCATATATACTGTTTTATAATTAAATTATTTGTAAAAAATAGAATACATTTCAGCATTTTATTTATTTGATGACCAGACTCTTTTTTTTTTTTATTTATATAATTTTCACTAATTTTAAAAATAATATGTGTTATTTTAAATTATTTATTTATTTATTAATCATTGTTATTTTTAACAATATTAATAAATTCAATACGACTTAGCGAATCCCCTTATGTTAATTACTTGAGTCTCGAGATTTTATTTATTCTTTTAAAAAACTGGTTCGAGCTGCGTCATAGTGTGATACACTATCCTTTGCTAGAGTAAATTTTTTTTTCTATGAAATGTTTTTTTTTTTCATTCAAGGCCTTCGATACTTGATTAATTTAAATTGTGGTTCTTAATTTGCCTTGATTTAGATTTTATGATATTGTTGCATGCTTGTGTCCCTAATCAAGAGTCTGGGATGTTAAACATGATTGGTACTGGTCGAACTAATGTATTAGTGTATCAATTTGTTTTTTAAATATCATTTAATATATCACATTATAAAAAATTAATTTAATCTACAAAGCAGCTCAGGTGAAAAAAAATAGTGAACCGACTATACTGAGATTTCAGGGCACGAACAGGAATGTATTAACAGAACCATCTAAGTGGTGGCCCAATGGTAAAAAGTTTGGGACTAAAAGGTTTGCTTCCTCTGTGGTCTCAGGTTAAAACCCTAAGTTCCTCATATGATGGCCACTAAAAACTTACATTGTCGTTAACTTTAGGGCCCGTGGGATTAGTTGAGGTACACGCAAGCTAGTCCGGACACCAACGTTAATTAAAAAAAAAAATGTATTAACAGAGACTGCACGTTATTTTAAAATAAGTTAATGATTTCCACCATCATTACATTGTAATTGTATAATCATAATCGCTCATTCTTTGCCCTCCATCTCCGCACCTGCTGTAAATAAAAGAACGTCCAGATCGATGAGAGTCATAATTTCGAGCAGACGAGATGCTGTATTTTTTATAAAATAATTAATTAAATTGTTACGATATAATAAGTAAATATACACGATAGTCCGTGATTTAAAATTATTTTAATCAATTATCTGTAAAAAAATGGTAGACACACAATACGAGAGATAACAACGCCACGTCCTGTCTTATCATTTTACAAATTAAAAGACAATTTCCCACGTTGGCAAGGAGATTATACCGCCTCGCGAAGATTTAAAGTCACTTTGTTGGTTGGAAAATATATATATTTTTAAATAAATTAATTTTTAATATTTTATAATATAATAAAAAATAAATTGAAAAACATTTTTAAATGTTTGTTTAAGTCATGAAAAATAAGCTAAAAAATAACTTATTAGTATTTTATTCTTTTCAAGTTTATTAAAATAATAAAGAATAAATTTTATAAATTAAAAGGTTGAATAAAAATTAAATTGAAAAGAAATATAATTTCATAAATTATCTTAAATAAAATAAATAATAATCAAAATAATAAAGATTAAATCTAAAAAATAAAAAAATTAAAAGATGAAAAAATTAAAATAACAATAACTAACATTTTATAAATTATTTTAAATAAAACAAGTAACAATAAAAATAATAAAGATCAAATTTGATAGATAAAAAATTTCAATTAAAAAATAATAAGAGAAAAGCAAATAACAATTATAAAAATAAGAACTAAAGTTAATATAACAATTAAATTATAAGGAATGAAATTGAAAAACAAATATTCAAAACAAAATATATATAGCAATCAAAAGTTTGAGGACCAAATTTGATATAATCAGCAATTAATATTATATTTCTAAATTTTTCATAACTTCTGGAAAAATATTTTTCATTCAAAATAAAAAAAAATACTTTTTTGAAAATTAAGCTAAATTTTTCTTTAATTGAAAAGTGTTATTCGTTAATCAATCTTTCTTTTTAATGGTAAATAAACACATGAAAAATTAAAAAATAATTTCCAAAAAATAAACACAGTTTAGTTAAAAAGATTTAATGAGAATTTAGAATCGTGATAATAATTATTTTTATAATATTTTGTATATAAAAATATATTATAATAATTTTTTTATTATTTTTTTAAATTTATTTTTAAAATATATATATTAAATAATCTACAATTATAAAAAAAACTAATTTAAAATAAAAAACTTAAAAATTTCATAAAAATTATCAGCAAAAACAAACAAAATCTTATTTTAAAACCAGCCTTTCTTGCCATTCTTCGTAACTCGAAGGTTAAACTCGTCAAAACCCCAGTTCCGGCGCGTGCATTTCACTCCAATGTCACCCGTCAATACGTGCCTACAATCAAGGGCATTTGCCTTAAATAAGTGAAAGTGAACATTGCGGGGGCCAAAGTGAGAAAAACTGGAAAGCAAAAGCTTTGATTGTCGAGAAAAAAAAAGGAGTTAAAAATAAAGCTCGTGAATATATAAATAACTCAAAGAGGGGCACTCGCTAATCAATCGATAATTAATTAATTTAATCAGACACTAAACCTTACTGAAAAAATAATACAGAAACAAGACTATATTTTAAAGACTAACGGATTTATTTCATAAGAAATTATTAATTATTTCAAAATGTTTTATTATATAAACATAAAATCTGTTTTGTTTATCTATCATTCAGATTATCTACAAAATTATTTATAAAATTGACCTTCAATAAGCTTCAATCACAAGTGTAATGAATACTTTCTTATACTGTTACTTTATCTTCATTTTTATGACTAAAAATAAATTATAGTTGAAGTATCTAATATGTTTTTAGTAATAACATGTAAAACTTTTAACCTTGAGTTTAGTGATTAAAAATGTTTTTTTTTTACTCTTTAATTATTAGAGTTAAAATCTAAAAGCACTTATTTCTTTGAACGCAAGAAATCGAGGGTTTGCTCAAAATCTATGGGAGAGAATTTATTTACTGCTGTTTATGATTTTTAAAAACAACTTACTAAAAAAATACCACACAAGAAAAAAAAATATTGATAAACAAAAATTACTCCCGAAATATTTATTTTAATAGCGGACGCGAGAGAAGAATGAATTAGGGTTTAATAGCGCCGTTGCGATACGGGTGCCTCTCTCCCTCCCCTCCCTCCCCTCTCTCCCTCTCAACGCTCTCTTTGTCCCTTATCGTTTACACACAAAAAAGGAAATTTTTTTTCTCTTCTCCTCCCTCCTTTTCTCCCACAGATTTTCTTTCTGCAACCAAATAGCAGCAGAAGGGTTGTTCTAACCCAAAATCTTCATGGAATCATTGCACTCTACTATCTCTTTCGATCCAAAACCCTAACTCTCACCAACTGCCAATCAAATTTCAACCCTCTCCTCTCAGGTTCGTTTAATCTTTTTTTAATTTTTTTTTGTAAATTTCTCCATCTTTAATCGATTCAGTAGTTGGTAACACAATGGATTTGGTGCTTTTTTTGGACTTGCATATAATTCTAATAATAACATAATAATAGTCACAATAGTAAAAAATATCTATTTTTTTAGGCTAATCTAGGTGCCGTGGATTCTACTCGGCTGTTTCGCGAAGCTGCTAGTGCGGCAGCTTTTTCGATCTTTTTTCAAAGGAATTGCGTTGGGTGCGGCGCAGGTGGAAAAGAATTGGCGGCGCATGTGATATAGGTGGATTAGACTAGGGCTAGGGTTTTGTTTTGTTAGTTTCGATGCCCCCAGAGCCATTGCCGTGGGATAGAAAGGACTTCTTTAAGGAGAGGAAGCACGAGAGGTCAGAGACGACGTCTTCTTCTTTTGGTGGCGGGTCTACGCCGCGATGGAGGGAATTTCCTTTTTCTTCCCCTAATAATTATGGATCCCCTCGCGATTTCAATCGTTGGGGTCCCCACGACTTTCGCAGGCCTCCTGGTGAGTTTTCTTTGTTTCTTTTACAACCTGTTTGGAACATTAGGGTTTGTCAAGAATTGATTTCATTTCATCTATTTTAAAATTAATTATTTTTAGAATCAAATAATTGATTGCAGAATTAATTTCCATCGTGCGGTTTGAAATCGCACCTATAGGTGCTATTCAATGAGAATTCATTATCACCGCTGCAAAGCTCACCAAAACCTAGCTGTTTCGAAGCCCTGTCCTGCAATTTTTTCAACCAACAACCAAGACTTGTTTTTTCCCAATGAATATCGCCGGCTAAACACCACATTTCAACCATAAAGTTGAACAGCCTCTCATCATGGTAATAGCAAAACTCAATTACACTGATCGACCTCCTTGTATGCCTCAAAAGGCACCCACAACTGAAGGGAGCAAAAAAAGATAGAAAAGGAAGCGATTTAATAGATAGGATGAGACAGGGTAAAGGAAATTGAGAAGAAGAAAACACGGAGAGAAAGGATGGGCAGAGTTCGTGAATAAAGAGAAACCATTGTCCCCCCCCCCCTGACAATAGGAAACTTTTGTTCTTATCCACCCACATGTAGAAGAAGGAACTAAGAGACCAGTTTAGAACTGAAATCTAGTCCAAGAAACCAACGTTTGTTTATCTTAGACTCTAAGGTTAATATGGTTAAATTCAAATCTTATTTATTTAATGTTTAATTTAAACAACGAAAAAAGATCTATAGAATTCAATTGCATCAGTATCATTCCATTTAGAGCATTTGAATTCAAAATCATTTTTCTCAGTTTTAATATCAAATATGAATTCAATTTCATCGTGGAATTGGTTCCTAACAGGTGTTAATTTCCCAAAATTTTGTTCTTTTTAATTGTATGCTGCTGTCTGCAGTTTACTTTTTAGAAGATTAGGTTTTCCTTGGAATTTGAGGCAATATGCTAATGCTTTGATTTTAGGTACTTCTTTTCTTTTTCTAGTGAATAAATTCGTAGGTGTTGAGGTGATTCCCTGTGTAGTGTTCTAAATTTTCTTTTTGTATCTTGTTGTTTCTTATTTTAGTTTTTACTGAACAAATCTGATTTGGTGGGTTTTTTGGTTATTAGAATTTGTTATGTTCGTCTTTTCATTATTGGTTTGCTAGATCAGAACTTTTTTGCTTTGGGGTACTTGTGTTCTTTTCAAAGTTCATTTATTCTTTTATTTTTTGGTGGTGAAAATATATACTTTGCTTGTGTTAATTATGTGTTTTTTCCTTTCAAATGTCATGTGAAGGTCATGGTAAGCAGGGTGGCTGGCACATGCTTGCTGAAGAATCTGGTCATGTGTTTTCACCATATAGGTTGAGTGACAAGATGCTGGAAGATGATAATTGCCGGCCATTTTCGCGTGGAGATGGAAGATATGGCCGGAACAATAGGGAAAATAAGGGGCATGTCAGCCAGAGAGACTGGAGAGGTGGTCTTTCATGGGAAATGATCAACGGGTCTCCGAATATGCCTGGGAGGCAGCATGATGTGAATAATGATCAGAGGTCAGTTGATGAAATGCTAATGTATCCCCCCTCTCATCCTGCTCATTCTGACTTTGCTAACTCATGGGATCAGCATCAATTGAAAGACCAAGACGATAATAATAAGACGGGTGGTGTTGTTGGTTTGGGCACAGGCCAAAGAGGTGATAAAGAGATCCCACTTGATTGGAAGCCTCTTAAATGGACACGCTCTGGAAGCTTGTCTTCCCGAGGGTCTGGTTTCAGTCATTCAAGTAGCTCGAAGAGCCTTGGGGGTGCAGATTCAAATGAAGGAAAGACTGAGTTGCAGCCAAAGAATGCCAGTCCAGTTCAATCTCCATTAGTGGATGTTGCAGCCCGTGTTACTTCTGTAGCACCATCTGAAGAGATTTCTTCTAGGAAAAAGGCACGCCTTGGATGGGGTGAGGGGCTGGCAAAGTATGAGAAGAAGAAAGTTGAAGGCCCAGATGCAAGTGAGAACAAAGATGGAGCTGCCATTTCTGCTAGTAACATGGAGTCCATTCATTTTCTAGCTTCAAACTTGGCTGACAAGAGCCCCAGAGTTATGGGCTTTTCAGATTGTGCATCTCCTGCAACGCCCTCCTCCGTTGCTTGTAGTTCCTCACCAGGTACCTGTTCGTTTCTTTGTAATTTTTCTGTTAAGCTATTGTGTTTAGTTATTTCTTCTGAGTTGTCGATATGACATGGAAATCTGACACATTCATATGGTTCTTAAACTTAAGTGATATGGTGGTATTTTTCATTTAATTCTGTTTTTGCTGCTATTATTTGTAGTTGACGCCTGGTACTGGGAGTATCACTGATTATGTATGCGATTAGAATAGTGAATTGCTATGTTGCAAGGACCCATTACTCATATTGAGTACAATTTGTGGCATCCTCTTCTAGTTCTTCCTGCCTGATGACCTAAACTACTCTCATAATCATATTTTGGTGTAAGAAAATTGCATTGCCAATTTCTTCTAGAGGAAATTTAGATGACCTTTCTAGATCTTCTTCCATCATTATGAAGTTTGATTTTACTCCAAAATACTATTCTTCTCTTTAAGAACAATGTTTCACACTGCCATGCTAGGCACTATCTATTTCCATGAAGTTATTATATTATTCTCTCTTTTGTTTTGCCGTTAAGGATTTTAATTTTTGCCTATATTACAGGTTCAGAGGAGAAAACTTTCCTGAAGTCAACAAATGCTGATAACATTGCTAGTAACTTATGTGGTTCACCTAGTGTTGGTTCTCAAAGGCATACTGAGGGGTTATCTTTTAACTTAGAGAAGATGGATGTTAGTTCTATAGCTAATCTGGGATCTTCCCTTGCTGAATTGCTTCAGTCTGATGAGCCAAGTTCTATGGACTCTGGTTTTGTGAGGTCTACTGCAATGAATAAGCTACTTGTATGGAAAGGTGACATTTCAAAGGCTTTGGAATTGACGGAGTCTGAAATTGATTCTCTTGAAAATGAACTTAAGTCCATGAAATTTGAATATGGAAGCAGGTGTCCCTGTCCAGCAGCATCCAGTCCTCTGTTTGTGAGTGATGTAAAACCCTGTAGTGTGCAGGGGGTGGCCTCTAACAGTGTCCCTCGACCTTCTCCCTTGCAAGTTGCATCATGTGGGGATGGAATTCCGGAGAAGGTTTCTTTTTGCAATGGTGGGCTGGAAGTTCAACGTGATGTTAAGGATGATGATATTGATAGTCCTGGAACTGCTACATCTAAGCTTGTTGAACCAGTTTGCTTGGTGAGGATAGATTCATCGACCGTTGCTTTGAAAAATGATTTTGATGATATTCAGTCTGCAAGGACGGACTTGGCAGGCTCAGTTACCTGTGCTGATGATGAAGAGACTGGTGTATTTGCTTGCAAAGATGATGTACCTTCTTCTGGTGATGTGATTTCAGATACAAACGGAGAAGATAATTTATGTAGTTTAATACTGGCTTCTAATAAAGAATCTGCTAGCGGAGCATCTGAAGTATTTAATAAGTTATTTCCTAGTGATCAGTGTAAGTTTGATTTCTCGTGTGTTACCTATGGATCCTCTTGGCAGAGTGATGGCTTAGTTGTGGAAAAAATTGCTAAAAAGAAACGGCTATTAAGATTTAAGGAGACGGCTGTAACCCTTAAGTTTAAAGCTTTTCAGCATCTGTGGAAGGAAGAAATGCGACTGCCTTCTATAAGGAAGTATCCTGCGAAGTCTCAGAAGAAATGGGAACCAAGCTTGCGGACAACTCATAGTGGGTATCAAAAACATCGTTCTTCTATTCGTGCTCGAATCTCTTCTCCTGGTAAGGCTACTAAGTTTGTTTTGACTCTTTATAAGTTGCTGTAGTTTTACTGATTAAACTTGTTATCATGTTAGTAAATTGGAAAAAAAGGTGCCTTATTCTTTGACTACTTGGAACCACCATAGGTTGCTGTGCAAGTCTGGCACCATTCTGGCTAGAAAATGTTATGCTAACAGATCTGCAAGTGGACCTTTAATTTTCCATATGATGAAGTGATAATAAACCACATGGCTACCAGCTTATAATATTGTTTTGTTTCTGTACCACAATGAATCTTTACAAACATACATGCTATTGTTCCTTGTGTCCGTTCTGTTGTTAGGGGGTTGGAAATCCATCATTTGAGAACTGTCCCTGTACTGTACAATTGACTTTCCTGTTTTGTGCCACAAAGTCAGATGCCCTCTAAGAGATTTGCTGGCTAGAAACGATGTGTTTAATCGTGAGTTTACTTGAGATGCTCCATCTCAAGTGGATCTGGATATTGGACTCCCTGATTTTTTGTATAGATTAGGTACAATGTAGAACACAATGAACTGGAGTATTGTCGTCATTGGATTATGAATGGAAATAAAACTTGAGTGCACGCTCTATGCATAAAACAGGAGTTATTTATTAATGAAATTAAGTTTTAGAACGAATATTTTTGCATGACATCCTTCCTGGCGCCAGTTCTACTGTGTGGAGGATTTGTGACTCATTCTTGACTGGTAATTGTTGTTGTGGAGAGCCTTTGCATGTACTGAGTGACCAAATGTCTGCTTGAGAAGATTTGGATGACCAATGCTCCGTGAACATTTCATTGGTGGTGGTCTAGAGTTCTCTTGAACTGTATGGATTGTGCCTTGGTGAAATTGGATCTCTTATGACCTTGTTACCCGATGACCAAACAAATAGCAATTGTCTGGACACTGCGAGAATCACATGCAAGTATTTGTATATTTGGGTAACTTCATCCATAGGGCACTATGTAGCTCCAATCTTATAGACTGGATATGATTTTATGGATTTGATGTCTAATTGTTGGACTGTGGTGTAACTCGGGTTTTTATGTCACTGGACTATGGTGTAATTCAGGTTTTTATGGCATACATGTATATCATCTTTACATTTTATGTTGAAATGGATACTGCTCCATTGTTCTTCTTATCAGAAAGGGGGGTCGACTAAATTTGTCTTTGCCTTGGTAGCATATAAATTAACAAGTGTTGTGAGTTTAGGTTATTTTTGGTCAGGGGAGATAATATTCATTCTTCTCTTGCTATAAAAAGTTTGGTCACAGTGATCTAAGCCAAATTTGTGACATTACATCTGTTCTGTTTTTAGGATATGGTTACATTAATTATTATGGTGCACATGTGGGCAAGTGGTATCATTTGATTCCTGTCTCCCTTCTTCCACTTTTGTTATATATGTTGTGAAAATGTAATTTGCCAGAGTTGACTAACTCTGTATTTTGGAGAAAAATCCTCCACCCCAATGTCCTTTATCAGTCTAAGCCAAACCAAAGTTGATTTTGGAACTGTGAGGATTTTACTCGCTTGCTTAGTGTATTGTGGGTTCAAAATATGATAAAAATGATTCTTAATGGTAGTCTTAAATTTTAAGATTTATCTGGTTGAATTCTCTTGAATTATAATTTTTGTTTGAATATTGCAGCTGGAAATTTGAGCCTGGTCCCTACAACAGAGATCCTCAACTTCACAAGCAAGCTGCTTTCAGATTCTCAGGTCAAGCTTTACAGGAATGCTTTGAAAATGCCAGCTCTAATTTTGGACAAGAAAGAGAAGATGGGATCACGGTTTATCTCTAGTAATGGATTGGTTGAAGATCCTTATGCTTTTGAGAAGGAAAGAGCTATGATCAATCCCTGGACTTCTGATGAGAAAGAAATTTTCATGCATAAGCTCACGACTTTTGGGAAGGATTTCCGAAAAATTGCTTCCTTTCTTGATCACAAGTCAACTGCAGACTGTGTTGAATTCTACTACAAAAATCACAAATCTGATTGTTTTGAAAAAACCAAGAAGAGTAAGCAAACTAAATCTTCTACTAACTACTTGATGGCATCAAGTACGAAATGGAATCGTGAATTGAATGCTGCTTCGCTTGATATTTTGGGCGTGGCTTCACGGATTGCAGCTGATGCTGACCATGCTATGAACAATCAGCAGTTGTGCTCTGGTAGAATCTTTTCCAGAGGCTATCGTAATTCTAAAATAACAGAAGGTGATGATGGTATTTTAGAAAGATTAAGCAGTTTTGATGTTCTTGGGAATGAAAGAGAGACTGTTGCTGCAGATGTTTTGGGTTCACTGTCCTCAGAGGCCATGGGTTCTTGTATTACTACTTCTGTTGATCTCATGGAGGGCTATCGAGAACAGAAGTGCCAAAAGGTGGATTCTGTTGCAAAAGCACCTTTGACATCTGATGTTATGGAGAATTTTGATGAAGAGACCTGTTCAGATGAGAGTTGTGGGGAGATGGATCCTACTGATTGGACAGATGAGGAGAAGTCCATCTTTATACAAGCTGTGTCATCTTATGGCAAGAATTTTGCAATGATCTCCCAAGTTGTCAGGACAAGAACTAGAGACCAGTGCAAGGTGTTTTTTAGCAAGGCTCGGAAGTGTCTTGGACTGGATTTGATGCATCCTGGACCCGTAAAGTCCAGAACACCAGTTAGCGATAATGCAAATGGAGGTGGGAGTGACACTGAAGATGCTTGTGCCATGGAGACTGGATCAGCTGTCTGTAGTGATAAGTTGGACTCTAAGATTGATGAGGACTTGCCACCGTCCATCATGAATACAGAGCATGATGAATCTGATGCAGAGGAGATGATAGGATTGCATGAGGACCTGAGTGGAACTGAAGGCAATAATGCATCTGGGATATTAGATGAGAATGATTCCAGGGTTGTAGATGAAATGGTTTCTGATCCATCTGAGGCAAGGCAGAGTGCTGATCTAGCTTTTGATGTTGACAGCAAATTCATGAATGCTGTTCATCAGTCAGAGCCTGTAGCGGCCCAGAAAATGTTGATTGCATCTGCTAATGCAGAATCTGAAAGAGATCAAGTAGCTGACAAGGGTGTTTCTGTTGTCGAATCACAGTCTGTTGTAGGTGCAGTTGATGTCAACACATACAATGCAAATACTGCAGTTGAGTTGAAAGGTGTAGCTGAGGTCTCTGGTAATGGATTGGAAAATGGTTTGACAGAGCAAGAACTTTTTGTACCTGAAAATAGTTTGGGTAGTCCAAGTGGCTTGATGCAAGATTCAATCAGCAATGCCTCACACCATCCTGTACATATGGATTCCTGTTCAGAATTCAGCTGTAGTTTAGAAAATATGCATCAAGTCTCTGTCCAGTTAGAATCTGTGGAAAAGCCTCCTGTCATCTCATTGCAACAGGAAAATAATCTTGCTATAACAAGTTCCATCTTACAAGATTCTGCTGTCATCCAATTTGAGAAAAGGCATAAACAGGATACACTTCAGGAGAGCAGTAGAGATAAGCAGGGTAAAATATCTGTTAGTGGAGATGATTACTTCCAGCATCTGTTGGATCATCCTTTGTGGAGCCATAATGAATCCTCCCAGATCCCCCGGGGTTATCCACTGCAAATTCCTACAAAGAAAGAGATGAATGGGGTTATTTCTGGTAGACTTCTTTCTGGAGCTCAAAGCCTTCCAAACTCAGAAAAGAATGTCATCAGTCAGTCTGAAGCTCAGGAGTGCTATCTTCAAAAGTGTAGCAGTTTGAAAGCTCAGCATTCAGTGCCTGAGCTTCCTTTCATAGCCCAACGCCGTGGACGTGGAAGTGATCATCTGAGAGATCATTCACGGAGGTCATCAGATGTGGAAAAGCCATGTAGGAATGGTGATGTTAAACTATTTGGTAAAATACTCAGTAACCCCTCGCAAAAGCAGAATTCTAGTGGCCGTGAGAATGGTGAAAAAGAGGCCCAGCATCTTAAACCAACAAGCAAGTCAGCAACTTTTAAATTTACTGGCCATCACCCTACAGAGGGTAACATGGCTCTCTCGAAGTGTGATCCTAATAATCAGTCTGGCCTGGAGAATGTTCCCATGAGGAGCTATGGTTTCTGGGACGGGAACAGAATACAGACTGGGTTTCCATCTATGCCTGATTCTGCTACTTTCCTGGTCAAGTATCCCGCCGCATTTAGCAATTACCATGTGTCATCATCCAAAATGCCCCAGCAGACATTGCAAGCTGCTGTCAAGAGTAATGAGTGTAATCTGAATGGCATTTCTGTTTTTCCTTCAAGGGAAATAGCTGGGAGCAATGGAGTGCCGTCATTTACTGTAGATATGAAGCAGCGGGAGGTTATATTAGCCGAGATGCAAAGACTGAATGGGCAGCAAGCAAGGGGGTTGGCAGGGGTTAATGTTGTTGGAAGAGGGGGGATTCTTGTTGGGGGAGCATGCACAGGTGTTTCAGATCCTGTGGCAGCCATTAAACGGCACTATGCCAAAGCTGATCAGTATGGTGGGCAAAGTGGAATTGTCTTCAGAGAAGAAGAATCTTGGAGAGGTAAGGGGGACATAGACAGGTAGTAGGAGTGTTAAGAGGGAATCTTCAGGACGTCCTCAGTGGCAAATTCTTCCTTTGCCGCGCTTTGTATCATAGTTCCTGTATTTTTCAATGGAATGTTAGGGCATTAGACGGTTTCTCAGTCCCATCTTTTTTGCAAAGTTATTTTAGGTGTCTGTATTATTGTAGCTATTTGTTGTATTTGATGGGAAATGCAAAAATAATTTGTTGTTGGGTAGGGAGACATCGGAAGCCACCCCCCTGCTCTCAGAAACCTAATCTTGGAGACAATTGACCCTTCCATGCACATCAACAGAACTCTGCAAATTTATTCTGTTTCCTTTTAGAATCAGGAACGCTCAACTAATGGGTTTTTGTGACTTGAAAGGTCAAGTACCTTGAGTAAAAGAGAGAGAAGAAAAAATTTGAACACGGTAAAATCTTATTGCTTAAGAACACCCGCGTTCAACCCTTGCTCAAACCGCGGCAGGAAAGAGATTTTATAGTACAAACTGCAGCTCAAAGTACAAAAATCCAATATAAACTAGTGTTCTGGGTTCAAGCAAATTAGTTGACCTGCTCCCATGGACGATTGCCTCTAAGGAAAGAGAGGGCCATTTGGATATCTCAGCAAGATTTTGTTGAAAATTCCATAGATGGCTTGTGAGGATAGGGAAAAAGTGACAAGCAATGAAACGTGGATCTCACAGATGTTAAATGATAGGTTGAGCATGGAAAAATTAGTAATCGCAATTTTGAATGATTTATTCATAAGAATGCATTGCTATCTTATTCGGTCACTTTTTTAAGTTTTAATACGCACAGAAAAATTCCTATTTGTTGGAAAGATGGCAAGATCTCAAGTATCAAGCATTCCAAGATATTTGTCAGGACAGAGAATTGCCTGAATAATAAATAAATAAATCACTCATGATTTATTATCTTTTATTTCTTCAATTGCCGGAATCAGGTCTTTACAGGAAAGGAAAACAGCGACAATCATGGAAAAACAAGGAGCAGGCAACCACCCCTTGTTGGACACACAAATTACAATAATGTAAAAGCACAAAGATGGGGTAAACAATTAAGTGCCAAGACAGAAGAATTAGCAGAACACATCTGCTGCTGAAGAGGAATTCCCTGCCATCTGAAGGGAAACTGGATATTCCACCAGAGCACCGCAATGTCCACTCTTAACAGCAACAACTTGCAACTGACTGGAGCTACTGGCAGGTGTTTCGGCAAGAGGCATTGTCTTGGCAGCTACTGCCTTCAGCCGGTACCGCTCTGCCCTAGATCCAATAACCTGTCCTAATATAGATGCTCCAATGGTAAGTGCCATGGCTGACTTTGGCATCAATATGGATTTCCTAAGCATGGCTATGAATGGAACTGCAGCATGGACAGCAGCAAACCATGATGGCGAAAATTTTTTGGTGTGTTCCCTCCATATTCCTAAAGGAACATTTGCTGCCATACCCAACATCCCAATCACAAGTACTTTTGCGGGCAAGGGTTGTGGCCGGAGATTCTTTGCAAAGGAAGTTCGTGATATAGCTGCTCTGGCTGCAATCACTGCAGGTGGGCACTTGAGGTTCATGCCTGGAGGGGGTTTCAGAACCTTAGCTACAAGTGGCAAGACACTGCTAACTGCCCGATAAGATTTCGCAATAGGGCAGTTTCCAGTTTGCAGCCACTCATTGCTCAATGCCTCATGATTAGATTGTCCTCCCTGAAACATCATCATAAAAATTTGTCAAAAGGGGAGAGCTGAGACAATTTCAAGTTCCAAATTTGTTTTTCATCATATATGCAACAGTCTAGAAATCAACATTTATTTACCTGTGAAGACGACCCTTTCTTGGATGAATTGGAGTTTTTCTTCTGATTATTCCACTTCTTCGAAAACGCATCAAAACTGAAGGGTCCCCCAGCTCCAAAGGATGAAAAACTGATGGTGGCTGCCTTTGCAGCTAAAGGATTGAATTTGGGTACAGTGAGTTGAGGTTCTACTTTCTCAGCATTTGATAAAGATCTTTCAGAAAGTGGGACTACTCCATCATGTCCATGGAATAGCCTAAAAGCCATGTCAAAATTGGGACCATCTTCAAAAATTGGACCCTTACCCATGCGCGCCTAGAAAAAAGATTGATCAAAATTTTAGTCGCATGTTCCATTCCAATTAACCAATTTCAAAGGTGCAATGGACAAAACATCGGATTAAGTAACAGGTGAGATGCAAGCCCAGGTTCAGAATCTATTGGTTTCATACTAGGCCAGGCAAGCTCCACAGTTTTTCGGGTCTCAGGAAATGCACAAGGTATAATAAATGAGGCAACACCTGAACCAATACCTAATTGAGATGAAGAAGCTTATATTTAAGCACAACTGAGCAAAAATACAAAACTTACAGGCATTGGGAAAGGCATGGATGAGGAAAGGGAAAAACTAGTGGGCTCATTAATGTTTCTCAGAAAGGGACACCTATGGATGTCTAGCTGAGAAGGTGCGGGATCCTCACTTAGACCTCTGAAGAAAAACTCCATCTTTATCAGAAATCAAGGTTACCTGCACAAAAAGAGGAAAGAGCATAAAGATAAATGTCTTCATCATCTTATGAACATGAAAAGATAAACTTCCAAACATGAAATCAAACTCTCAAAACAACGTTAAGAATAAAAATGACCACAACTCTGAATCATACCAACCACCGATCAAGATTGTAAAACCAACCTCAGAAACTGAAGAAACACACACAAGATTTTGATTGCAAAGTGTGTGATCATATGCCCAGTAAACACAAACAATTCATCAAATCAGAAGTTCTAGCTATCAAAATCTAAACTTTAACAAAGAGACAAGCATCATTAACACACAGGTACAGTTTCAATTATATACCAACAATTATAAAAACTGAACATAACTCTTAAAAAAAGAATACATCTAAATAAAACCGGACATCATCTAATATCTCAACAGATCACTACACAAAGCTTTTTATTACAAGAGCTACAGAGTTTAAGATTTATCGAATTGTCTTTACCCGGGAAAAAATGAAACCCATTTGACTTCCAGAAAACCCCATTAATGTTTTTTTTCTTTAAACCTCTAAATTATCGAACTTTAGCAAACCATTAACCCTCTGGAATCAACAAATCTCAATTATAATGAAATAAAGCAAAACACCAAACAATGCCAGAAAAAACGTCGAAAACAAGGATCTAAAAAACCGAAAGAAAGCAAGAAACTTTAAGATGCCATACCTCTTGCGCTGATGTTATAATTAAAACCCAGAAATCAAAATAGAAAAAACTGAGTAAAAAAGGTTTTTTTTAGGAATTGAAGAGACAAAGAAAGGAATCAAAGTTAGGTAACGAAGGAGAGAGAGAGAAAATTGTTCAAGAGAAGAAAGAGAGGGTGTAAACGACGACGTGCTAAGCACACGCCTTGGATGTTCTAGTGTTGTAAATGTCAACGTTGGAGTAGCATGCTTTTGTGTTGTTTGGTGTGGTCAGAGCTGGTGGATGGAGACTTTATTCTTAATTTAAATAAGGGTTGGGATTCTTCGTTATTTCCTTTTCACATTAGGATTCGGACTTATGGATTTATTTACCTAATTTTCTCTTAAAAAAAACGAGAGAAAAAAATTATTCCTTACAGATAATAAATTAATTCTTTTTTAAAAAAAGGCTCAAGCTTTTCCATCTGTGAATACTAAATTTGGGTTTTCCATTGTATCACAAATATCTTATTGACAATTAACTCCATTGATTCGTAGTTTCTAGGCATATTATCAGATAATAATCATCTAACTAGCTAAGATCCAAAAACAAAACGTCTAATATCAAGGGAAAGAACATGAAATTTTACCTATAAATAAAAAATAATGGAGAAACACGTGTATCAAAGTATTTCAACTTTTTTTTCTTCCGAATTTTTATTTATTTTTCAATAAGTATTTTAACTCTCACTCTTCCCGATCAAGAGCCAAAAACTTAATCTAAAATTAATTATTTGGAATTATTAGAACTATACACCAAGTTTAATGGGTTTTTACTAACTCTTCGTTATAGCAATGTTATGCCATCTTTTCCAGAGTCATGTCATCTTACAATCTAGTGCTTATCGCTAACTTCCAACTAAAAGCAGAGATCTTGGGACCTTTGATTAATTTTAAAACAGTCTTGATCGTGCAATTTTTAATAAATGATTCTCGGTACCATTACTATTTTATTCCAACATGGAAATATCTTTTTTTAACACCGTTTAAAGACATGGCGCTTCTTGGTTTTTTTTTTTTTACTTAAATATTTAGACTAATTTGTATGTTTTTTGATTAATTTTATAAACTTGTATGTTTTTTGATTAATTCTATAAATTTTAAAATTAATAATTATATAAATCTTTACTAATTTTAGAGTTTGTACAACTTAAACCAATAATATTTAAAAAATTAAATTTTTAAAAAATCAAATTTAAAACTTGAATTCACACGATGCATTTTAAACATTAAGGTGTCCATGGATGAGGCATATATTGAAGTTTCTTTTGAAGGAAAAGTCCACCACTCATTCTGAGGTGCTGTGCGAGCCAACTCAAATCCTTTAACGAGCCATTATCTCCGCTAACTTTTTTTTTTGGGTAGGCAAAAATCAGTTCAAGAGCTCGTTGCAAATGACCAAATTAGCTCTCTGCAATAAGTTAACTGGGCAAATTTTCTTGTTTACTGAGCAAAATCCTTGTATTTTTGACCATTTACCTTTGCAATCCGTTGGACATAAACAAACATTATAATGACTGGTCCCATACCAACAAATTCACAACATGGGCCAGTATCAGAAATCACTGATCAGTAGCCAAGGACAGCCTTTGTTTGGCAAGAAAATGAAGAACAGTCATAGTTGAAAGGGTCAGACATTAAACATGCTCGTAAATGACAATACTCTGAATTGAATATGTGGCCAAGTTTGTATTTACAGAAAGTTGACAAAATTGCCATCGTGTGCTGATCTGAAAACTAGAGGTTAAAAAGCAAAGACGCCTACTGTTTCCTTCACGGCCTGCCCTCTTGCATTCGAGTCAATTTCTTTAGAAAGAGGGCATCAGGAAAGTAGTTTAGGGAAAAAGGAGAGCAGTACAAATTACTATTAATAGAGCTCCTTTCTGCAGTCATTCATCAGCAATACTAAATCTATTCAGGCGCTGGTTCCTCGTTCGATTTCTTGTATTCCGGCTTCAGCTCATATGATCCTTGATTACTTCCCTTGTTGTTGTAGACACAAAGGTCTTTAAGCATGTCTTTAACAAATTGCTGCAGAAAGACAAGTAATAATGAGACAGAGAAGGCGAGGACAAAATACTTCTATACTGAAATTCAACAGAGAATATGGCAAAAAAGCAAATCTTAAAACAAGCATTTCAAAAGAAAATAAAAGGTATTTCACATAAGCCTTAAAAGATCCTGGTGGCTGGCTTCGTAAGTTTTTGAAACAGCCAAAACTATATTTTTTTTGTCTGCAATCCAGAAGGGGGGCGGAAGAAGAAGGATGGTCAATAGATGATAAAGTTATTCTAGTGTGACAATTCATGGAGCACCATCTGCCCAGGCTTGTTCGAAATGTTCAAAAATAAAAAGAAGAATGCAAAGTCACAGTTATTCTGAATTTTGAAACAAGCTCCATATTGGAGATAAACAGAGCTTCTGAATTTCCCAGCATAGAGAAACCCTGGTTAAAATAGATACAATTGCTAAAATCTGCAAGAAACAATATTATGTAAAATCTTGGAACTCTAGCAATCAAAATTAGGGTTTTGATGAGTTGAAAAATTTCATTCAAAATCCAGAGACAACGTGTAGAAAACCATCCAATGAAAGGATGCAATCATGAGGTCAACTAACATGAAGCATGTGGTCATGACCATTCTAAAAAGTCATGCCTCGTGCCCATTTGAACAGTCAAGTTAACAAAAAGACGAAAAAGCTCATGCCCATTTGAACCTGTTAGTGAAAGAAATTTGAATTTCAACTAAAGGCTCAAAGAACTTTTGCCCAGTGTTTGGATGCAGAGTGCATGTACTTTTCATAGCTAAACAGCTTGGAATTTGGCGAATAATTTTACTTCTGACCCCCATAGAAGAAAAGTCTTATCATGGTGTTAAAGGATGAGTTCATAACAGAAACCAAAAGTAGTAATATACTAAATAGCAAGAGCCTGTAATGTTTAAACATGGGTATAGCAGGTAAACATAATGATGGAATTCTTCAAATTACTATGAGAAGATCAAATTAGAGCACTTTCACCCTACACAAACAAAGAGATAATCAGAGCACCCCAACTTGTCTTGCAGCTTTGTAAAGACCCATATTTAGAAACAGCGCCAAACAAGTCAAATGTCCAAATATACACTATATTCTCTGTTGATCTAAAGGTCATGCGTGGCAAAGTTTGTCAAACTCATGATTGCATAGTTCATGAAATCATATATTCCTCTAAAAGCAATATGTTTTTGCATGCTTTCAATACAGCATCATATGGCAACAATATGGACATGTAAAATGACTTGGAAGATCGAAAATATGACACACGGCACTAAAAAGAACTCTAACCACTAATTCTGGGTATCATACACACATAGAATTTTTAATTATATTTTTACACACACTATTGTTACTAAGATCCAAACGGTAGCATAAGCACATTTGCAAAAACTAAGTGGTCAAAAAACATACTTCAGGTTGGTCTGTCTCTTGGATCAGCTGTTTTAGTGTCCAGTTTGGTTGCTTTTCAAAAAGCTTAAACATAATCCCTTCCATTTCTCTACGGTCTCTTCTCGTCCTTTTCATATCTGATGCCTTGATTGGCAGTTTCTTCTTATCCTATTGCAAACACAAATGTTTAGAATAGTCCATATCATAAATATCACTAATCTATCTGGTAATAGCAAAAAAGAAAGTGCCTCCACATAAAGCAAGGTGAAAAAACATTGACAAATATGTAGAAAAAGGACAGTACAGCGAGTCCAGATATAATCATCCCCGGCATAGGCATCATATGACTCCCGGTGTCATTGTCGATGACCTGAAATGGGAACAAGGAGAGGGTCAAAGAGAATTGATCATCCATAAAAAGCATGAAGAAAAGATGTTTAGTGTAAAGCAGACCTTTATTTGTCTACTCTTGACCATGTACTTTTTTGTTCTTTCACGACAGATTTTTCTATAGTTCTCAAGGTTTTCACTATGAGGCCTCACATCAAATTTGTTCAGTATTCTTCCCTCCACAGACAGCTTTCCTATAAAACAATGGAATTTCACCAACTTTAGTTCAGCTTCCAAAGTTCAGTGCCAAAATTGAAACGTGTTTTACGAGTTAGAAGTTAGAATAAGAAACCAGCTGTTTGTTATCCAAGTAAACAGGCAGAAAAAACAGCATATACTAATTGCATATTCTCGTGAAGAAAGAGTTCCATTTCCATGACGAACTGATGTGCATTTTTTTTGGTACAGAGAAGGGCCCACAGGCCCAAGTACACAAATACTAACTAATTATCATGGATACTATTACAAGCAAACCTACAATGATCAGCTGAAAGTAAGTTCAGGAGTCCTGGTAGAGGATCAGGAAGATATTTGATTCCTAACTTTGCATTAGATCTTATATTAGATAGTCAATCAGCATTATGAGTTCCCTTCTCTGTAGCATGTGCAATTATATTTAAGTTATTGCTCAGTGGCAATACAGTGCAGAAAAATTCAACCTAGAGTTTTCTAGCTATCCCAAAAAAATGATCCACTGGCTTGCTTTTCCTTGAAGTGAACCATCTTAAGAGGTTACTATTGTCCTCAGTTTGGATAGAGAGGCAGCAAAACAGGGAATTTATGCAAACTATTTTGTCAACTAAAAAATGATAAATTAACTATGATCTGAAGCGTTCTTCATGGAAAGTGAATTTCATGGCATGGGCTCCAAAGACAGAAGCATGCTTACCTTGAGATGACTCAGAAAACACAGACATATCAACTAAGTCTTTAGACATTTCCATAGAGTAAGACTTGAGTCCATCTCCAGGTCCAGTGCCAGCCATTTCCATAGTGAACTGAACATGATAGGGGATGACTTAGATAAGGTGAAGCAGTCCAAAAGAATAGACGTCCCAAAACAACAAAAGAAATGCTATATCATCTCCCGAATTTTTTCATTGATGTCATGAATTAATCTAAATTATTGATCTAGTTATTGTGACATCTTCACTCAACCCAAGGAAAAGAAGAACAGAAGCAAACATAGTACCAAGAAGCTCATTATTATCAAATTTTGTCCCGTGCAAATTCATTCGTATGCACCACATAAAGGAGCTCTACAATCCAACAAGTCCTTTCAAACCTTAGTCAATGCTGATGAAATTAGAAAATTTTAATGTCATGATCACTGCTCGCTAAGAAATAAAACAATTTGAACACCATCATCTAACTCATCTACTGTATGTTGCACTTGAAAAGGATTAACGATCGGACTACCAGAAAGGATTGAAAGCATTTGATATCAAGTTTGCAAAATGAATAGATTCTTTTCCATGGGAACATGATGATTACAGCAATTCAAATATTTCCATCCGGATACTGATGTACTTCCTAGGAAATCTTCCAAGCACAAAGTTATGACTCACTCTGCCTTCAATTCCCACAAGCCAATCCAACAGGAAAAACAAAAACATGCAAGTCGCAACATAACAGAAAAACAACAAGTCGCCTCATCTATGATTTTTTTCTTAAAGTAGAAAAGGTCATTACTAACTTGCGGACCACAATTCCTGGAAAGTGAAATCTGAAGATAATGGACAGAAATATTTAGTTTGATACGTGGAATTCAAATCTCATTAGCAAAATTCATTAAAACTAAGCAACACGATACACAACATTACAGATAAAGAAAATCAAAATGACACGAAACTGAAAAATAACACCACATTCCATAAGAGAGTGATAACTTGTGAAATGCAGAAACCAAAAGAAATCGTGAAGTGTGCAAAACCAAACAAAACAAAACAAGAATCAACTCGATATTTAATGCATTCGGATAATCCTGCAGTAAAATGTCACCAATAACCAAAACAATCTAAAACCACACAAATTAGTCCCTAGAAATGACACGGCACAAAATCCAGCCAGCAAAAGAAAAAGAAAACACAATCTTGATTCAAAACAAAGGGAACCCATAAACCCCAAGGAACCACACAACGCATATAAACCATCAAACCTACAAAAACCAACCATGCAAGGCAAAGAACAAACCCAAAAGACATAAACTTGAACATATCTTAAAAAAGGAAAGAAACACAAAAAAAGTTGTATCTTTTTAACCTCAGTAGCAGAATTATCATCATCATTGCTTTTAAGAGGGTCAACAGAGACAATGACTTTAGCCACAGGTGGCGAAGAGGCATCACCATCACCACCTTCATGCTCTTGGCTTCGTAGAAAACGAGAGACTATTGAAGGACATTTCATCAACCAAACCGATTTCTCTGCTTTGCTTGCATCCAAGAAACCACCAAGAACAGGACTTTTGTTATTATTGTCATTTGTAAGGTTTTTGTTGTTGTTGTTGTTGTTGCCGCTGCTGTTGCTTGCCTCATCGTCCATGGCGCGAGAGACTAAAATGGGGCAACGGGGTCTTTCTCTCTTTGGGAGTGAAAGAAACGGTTTTTGAGATAATATTTTGGTTTTTTATTTTTTTTATTTTTAACAGCGAGAATACCACAACGGGTTATGGGGGCAGTTTTATATAGCGAGAAGGAGCCACGTAAGGCGTGATCCAGCTGGAGTCTTTGCGTTTGAATTGAGGAATTAGGATTATTACCACCTAGAATTAACTCAACCTGGTTTAGCTAAAACGACAAGTCGTCTGCTGCCACTACATAGTGAACCAGGAGGATTAAAACCCCGCTCCGAGCAACAAAGTTTGTGACTTTTTTGAGTTCTTTTCATAAACTCTCTCTCCGTCTTTGTCAATTTGGTCTTCATTACTTGTATGGTAATCTCTTGATCTCTCTTTCCTCTTTTACATGCAATTGTTCATTCTTCTATGCAGTTTTTGATTTTTTTTTTGTTACATATATAATGGTGGAATTGTAAGTGAAAAAGCAAAAGCCCAGTCGCTGATTGGGATTTTGATTTGTTCTTACGAACTGGGTTCTTCTTACTTTGGTCTCGAAAGTGTAAAAATGGATGAGTTGCTGGAATCATGTTGCATTGTTGTTTGAGGTTTATGTCCGGTTCTTTGTTTGATTATCAATTTATGCAACAATGTTAAGTTATTGCAATTTTTCAATTTTGAGAAGGGAAAAGGCTGTCTAGAGAAAAAAACTTGCGCTCTCTTTTACATTTAGTTATAGTTAAGCGATGAATCTTGTTGTTGTAGCAATTTGTCTTGATATCTAGTGTTCGAATAGGTAAAATGGAGAATAGAGTTGCTAATCAGCTCCCTGAAGTAGACTCTTTGCCAGATGGGTTTGTTGACAGCTCAATGGAACCCGTGGCTCCTCAAACTCCAACTTCAGAGCAAGAGAAGCCAGTCAGCGACTGCAAGGAGGATAGTATTGGTAAAGTTGATCATGTGAGTGAAGCATTACATGAGTTGGCTGCAAATGAGTCTCAAACCAGTCAGAATGGTACCGAGAAGCCTGAAAAGATGAGAAATTTCCCTGTTCCATTGTCTGATATTGATGGATGTGATGCTTCAGTGCACTTGGTAGTTGAGCCTGATCAGGGCGCGTGGCAGGAAGAGGGTACACTTACCAAGCCTGTTTTAGATGATTTAGTTCCTGAGGCTTCTGTTGGGGTGTCCAGATGCAGCGAGGTAATCGAAGTTCAACGGAGTTCTCAAAGTTCAGATAGATGTAATTATCTTCTCTTCCATTGCAATTGCTTTCATAACTCCAATTTTGTTTTGAGTTTCTGATTTTACATTGTTGGCCCTTGGTCATTCCTTTGCAGCCACTCAAGGAGGTTTGGACGCACAAGCCACTGGTGTAAAAGAAATATCTTCATCAGAAAGCACTGAGTTACAGAAAGGCAGAAAAGTAGTCAGTGACCTACCTTGATTAGTTTGATCACTAAAGAGACTTCTAGCTAATTTATTTTTTCTTATTTCTAGTTACTTAAATGCATTTTGATCTCTGTTTGAGGACGGCACAGTTGTGTGTTCGTTTCTTTCTTGTTCCTATAATTCCTTGACAGTAAGGCCTGCCATCTTTTTCAGCCATCCAACTCCATACTGTCATGCCATTTTGACAACTACATGCATACTACCATGCAGTATTTTTTTTTTTTGTTTTCCTGGATGTGCTTTATTTTTATGAACATCCCATATTTCTATCTATATAGGAAGTATTACTATTGTGATTCATTGTACTTCATTTATTGCCTTCAGGAAGCTACTGAAACAAAACGTAAGAATGCAAAACGAACCTTCAAGTCAGAAAAGGAGTTTCTGGAGTTCACTTTGAAGTATCAACAAGTGCTTACTGAAAGAGATGCTGGTGAGTTTGAATGCGTTTGTAGTGCATGAAGCTTGCTTTCATTGTATTTGATAAACTTCATACATCCTTAAAGCGAAGAAATTTTGAAGCTTCTTTTTAGTATTTCCTTAACTATAATTGATTTGGATGTAGCATGCCTTGTTCAGATATTTGTCTTCAGACTAGCGTAATTTCATGACAATATAACTAGGGCATGTTTTGTTGGTTTATAAGATTTGCACCCACAATTATGAAAAGGAAGCAAACCGCATTTCGTGCAGGAATTTAATGTAGAAAATGGCTTTCACTTGTTACCTGGGCTTGCAATATGTTGATCTCTGAAATCTAGAACATCACTTCTTCACATTTACAGGGAAGCACTGTTAAATTAAAGGATAATTCCTCCTCTCTGAGAACAAGTTTGCCAAGGTCTTCCAGATTCCTGCCAAAATACCTTCCTTTGCTTTCTCCAATGGAAAAAAAACTTGTCAGAAGCTGGTGACAAATGGATTGAACCATTGAAGTTGTTTTTCCTTGAATTGCTCATTGTAGCATTTTATACAATCTTTGCAGGATTGAAGAGATAACTTAATCAAAATTAAAACCATTTGTTATCGATTTTTGTTTGTAAAGTCATGATACCCATTGTGATTTTCATTAAAATCTTACAATTTTGAAGATAGATCAAACTCATGCTCAGTAACCTTTTCCCTTATTCTTTTGCAGCTATTGTTGTTCGTGATAAGCTTGAGTCGCTGTGCAGAGAGTTGCAACGCCAGAATAAAATGTTGATGGTATACTTGCTTTTAAATTGTATCTATCCACACTGAGTGAACTGTAAAGTTGTTACTTGTTTCAGATGATGATACTTTACATGTGATTGGTAATGTTTGGATTAGTATTTGAGCATGCAAAACCTGTTGAGGTCCTTGACTTTTCCCACAGTTGATGGCTTTTAAAGTTCTGTTATCATCTATTCCTACTCTTGAAAATAACACACTCTTAAGGGAAAGAAACTGTTCAAGTTCTGAACTTGTATTTTTCATTCACAAACTGTGCTTTATTTAATTCAGTGCTTTGTTTCTCGTACAAATTTGATATGAGAACTTGTTTTCCTAATTAAGATAGAAAGTGATGGGGTGATAATTTGACAGGATGAATGCAAACGGGTATCAACAGAGGGGCAACATTTGAGATTGGATTTATCAACCAAATTCCAAGATGCAATAAAGGTTTGGTTGGCATTTTTCACTCAATTGAGATTGAGTATCGAGCTGTAGTACACTTGCATCATTCCTTTTTCCTGGGAGGATGAACCATCTGATGCAACTGGAATAACTAGTGTCTTCTGTTATAGGACGTGAGCAACAGGCTAGAAGAGCAGAAGGAGGAATCTCTCACTCAGTTGAAGGAGAATGAGATGTAAGACAAATATAAAATACATGCAAAATTATCAAATTTTATAGTAATTTCATTTTTTGTTTGAAGTGGATGAATCAATATATAATAGTAATATTGTTGCAATGATAAATATTCTGGGCTTGACTATGATGGTTCAGTTTCAAGTAGTGAGCAGCCCATTTATTACTGAGAGGTCTGTCTCCAAATTCCCCTTTCCTAAAATTACTTCTGGTACACAAAATTGTCAATACGTAATGACCGTAGCTGTATTTGATGTTTCTCTTTCATGAATAAGAATTGAAGCAGAATGGAATTGGATTCCTTGAATCTTTGAGATTGTATAACCACGCAATAGGCATCTCGATATCATAAATAAGAACCACCATAGCTGTGTAGTCGCAAACAAAATTTTGTGATTTGGCTGTCTCAGTTTTTGTCCTCTGTCCCTACCCATTCATGTCTAAATCATGGATGCTTTCTTGGATTTATCCAGGACTTATCCGCTCACACCTATCAATGGTTCTTTAAAACATATGAAGTGTGAATACTATTGCTCTCAACATAATCTACCTGATTTTTCATCCTTAGGTTAAGAAAAAAGCTGAAGGAATTTGCTGATCAGTATGCCATTTCTGAACAGCAAAATGCACAAAAGGTTTGTAATTTATGCTTTACTTGAATATGAAGAATGCTCAATGGTTCCTTGTCTTTAAGTACTTGTAGAGTAGTTGTTCATCTTGTTTTTGGAATTTGAATTCACAGTTAAAGCAGAAAACACTGGAACTTCAGATTGCTGATTTGAAGATCAAACAGCATGAAGAAAAATTAGTTCAGGAGCAGTCACAGATGAAAATATATGCAGAACAGGTGTCCCAATTATTGGCAACTGAAAAGAATTTGCGTTTGCAGTTGACAGCAGATGGAGACAAGTTCCAACAATTCCAGGTCAACTTCATTTGCTGTTATGCTTCAGCTTACATCATTATACATGAATTTTAAATTGGATGGTGAATGTGAATTTCAAGTTTCATGTCCTGGTAACACTTGATAAAGGGTGGTATGCTAAGATGCTTTTTTTTTTTTCCTTCTACAATATTGATGCCAGCTGATCTAATTAGTTAAAATCACCATCAGCTTCCCTTAATCAAAAAAGGAAAAAAAAGCTGTAATCTCTTCTTAATCCCGCTCCACTTTGTCATTGTGATGTCTGTGGCCTGTGGCAATTATTTTCGAGTTAGAGAGTACTATAATCCATCTCCCACAACTTACATATTCCATTCTTAATAACTTAACATTGAGGGATCTAAAGTGCTAAGTTGATTTTGCAGGAAGCGTTGGTAAAGAGCAATGAGGTTTTTGAAACATTTAAGCAAGAGATTGACAAGGTACACATGCATTTCTATTAAAGAGAACATACATTTTATTAACGTGCCTATTCTTGATTTCTCTCTGTTTCAGTGCTGTGTGCATTATGTGTGTTGAGTAATCATTTCTCCTTGTTGTCATGGAAATAATAGATGGCAAAATCGATCAAGGAACTCAAGAAAGAAAATACATTCTTGAAGAGCAAGTGCGAGAAATCAGATGTTATGCTGATTGAGCTTGTTGATGAGGTATGGTTGGCTTGCATTTGTAGATTACATCTTTCTCGATTATTTGCAACCGGTAACCCTTCCTTTTTTTAAGCTTTTATTGACATGCAAGCATGGATTTTTACCAGTACTTGAGCTCCATGAGCTTTTAAGCATGTTGCTCTCTTCAACTTCATGCAAGGGGTGTGTCTGTCCTCCATCATTGGAGGATGTTATCCTCCTCCATGTGCTATCTTCAAATGTAGAATTTAAGTTGTACATCAAGAAAGCCTATTGCCCGAACTACAATTGGCTACTGTAATTATATGTGGTCGGCCCATACAAATTCTAGACATTTCATTGCTCATTCCGGCGATTTTGGTGCAGTACTGATTCACTACTGCAAAATTCCTCTATATTATCTTATCCAGCATCAAAATACAAAGCGCTTGAACTCTTTAGAAGGCACCATGCAACTCTATTAACATATGCTTTCTATTACCTGAAACATAAAGCCCTTTGAATTCTTCTTTTTGGCAGAGAGAGAGGTTGAAGAAACAACTGGATAAAACAAGGAATCAAAAAGAAAAGCTGGAGTCACTGTGCCGATCACTCCAGGCAGAGAGAAAGCAGAATAAAACTGGGAGCAACAGCAGTGATTCAGTCCCAGCCTGATTATTATTGATCCTCCACCTGATTATTATTGATCCATGCGTTAATCTCATTGTGAATTTTGGAATATTGTTTCAAATTTTATTATGTTTCGTGTCGGCTTTGGTTTCTTATTGAGGGGATTCGCAGTGATCAAATGTAACCAACCCTTTATTAGTTTGCTTTTTTCGTCAGATAGTTCTCTTTTCTTTTCTTGGAACCAAAAAAGTTGTTCTTGTTATTGCACTGCTTTAGCTTATTCTAGTACCTATGGTGTGATTGGCATCCGAAGTTACTTTGGGAAATTAGTGCAGTTTTTCTGGCTAGTTTTGTGCTCGCAGTCCTACAGATTCAAAATCTAGATAACAATGAAGAATAAATCTGATAACCATTTTACCAGAGTTCGAAGTGATGTGGGCCTACAAAGCAGGCGAGAATCCCTTCGAGCCTTCCTCTATTTGCTTTACCAATCACCACGTGTTTCAAAGTCGTGCATGGTCGGTGTATTTCTTGCAATACGAAGAATATTTGCCTCGTCATGAAATCCTTACCGGACAAGGAAAACATCATGTTTTCTCCTTGCAAACTTGTCAGGTAAAAGACAACGACTCCGCCTCTCAGATTACTTCCAACCATTTTCCATTTGAATTCTTCGAAGGTGAGGAATTGTCGGTGTTCGAGAATTGTGGACACGTATTTGTAAAAAGAAGGAAAAAAACCTGGTCGTCTTTCTTCTTCTTTTTTTCTTTTCAAACCAGTATTCAAGATGTCCTGCGGAGGTAATTGTTGATCGCATATTTTTTCCTTTTAGTGTTCTTGGTGTACAGCACATATCCAACTGCGATTGTAGTATTTGTAAATTTTGATACCAAGATCATAATCTAAAATGTACCATACATGGAAATTCAAACTGTGGTGATTTGAACTAAATTCATCTCTCCAATTTGACTAAATTCAATTAATTTTTTTAAATGGAAACTTACCTTCTCATACACTAAAAAGGAGATTATTGAACACTTCCAACACATAATTAATTCACTCACAAAATTGGTGAATTCCACAAAACAATTTAGAATCTTCGAACAAACCAGCACACAATCAAGTCACACCACAGATTTGGCAATCTCACAAAACTCCATGCTTATCCCCTTCTTTTTTTCACTGTATACTAATCACATACCAGTCGTAATCCACACAGTTTTTGGGATAAAAAAACGAAGACAGCACGCGAATCTTTTGTTTGAAAAGACTGGGAAATTTATAATTAATCAAACATGTTTTCGTTTTTTTTCATGCGACACTAACAGTTTTTCTGCATACATAAAAGTATTAAAAATCTAGGAATTGAAAACCGGAATCTCAAAGCCATGAGGTTTCTCATGATCTTACGTTTTCATTAAATGAATATGTAAGAACAAAACGCTTGGAAAATAAATCTATTTACAAAGGGAAGGCAGGAGGAGAGTTTTGTAGGGGAGACTTGAGAGAGATGAAGAAGAGGGCACCTCACCTAATATTATTTTTCGCTAACGCCAGTTGAACCGTGAGTCAATACTAACGGACTTGGGCAGCCACGCCGAAAAGACACTGCCTACGTCAGCAGAATCCACGATAATGTTCTTTTAATGTTTCTCGTACTCACTCGCCAACTCCGAGACCCCACGAACCGTCGCACACTCATTTGCTCAAAGATTTGACAGCCAATCGCGTTCCTCCACGTTTCCCCAAACTCCCTACTTCTGCATGCACCGAACTCCGACCCGGACTTGTACGAAACTCCAAACATGAAATTTATATAACCTTTTCGAATCCGCTGTTCTCGTATGTAACTACCACCTGAACCATTCATCGCTACAAATTTAAGACCCATCTTCCTTCCCCCTTTTTCCTCTCCAAAGTTTGTAGAGTCATGAACTTTACTGATCACCAAAAACCCTAGCTCAGTATAATCACTGCTGTGTTCCTTCTCCTTTTCTCTTCCTTTCAATTTCAAGTCAAAGGTAGGCCTGTTTGTTTTACCCATCTCTTGTTTGGGTGATTTTATGGTTTTGGGCTGAATTCTGTGGTTTTGTTATTCATTTTTCAGGGTTTTTGTGCTGATGGAGATGAATTTAGTGGCTAGTTGCAAGGTAATCAGTAATTTAGTATACTTATCAGTGGTGGTGTTGATCAAAGTGTGGTCTGTTTGGATGTTGATTCACGTCTTTGTGGCAAAGAAGAATTTTATTTTGTTATTTTATGCATGCATGTATGTAGGCGTGCATGGATGTATCTGTGCTAATAATGTTTATATGCTTAACTTGAAGGGAAAGTTGGCATATTTTAGAATTAAAGAGCTCAAGGATATTTTATCCCTGCTGGGTCTCTCAAAGCAAGGGAAGAAGCAGGTCTCTGCCCTCCTTTTTCTGTTATAATTTTTTTTTTTTTGCAATTGTTTGTGCAAAGATTTGCAGGTTTTACTCATTTTTAATTTGTTTGTTGGCTCAATAATTATTCGGGTCCTTCCTTTTTCCTGCATTTAAATCATGATTGTTTTATCTGATATTTTTCTTTTTGTGCAGGATTTAATGGACAGAGTTTTGGGTTTGCTCTCAGATGATGAAAGTGAGTTATCATTGCAATTTTTGTCATTGATAGAATGTTATTTATTATTTGCCCTTGGTACTATTAGTCAGGGCTGGTGTGAATCACTAGGGGAATCAGCCTGTAGGTTTTTTCATTTGTTTTGTTCTTTTATTTTATTTTATTTTTATTTCAGATGTGTCTTTCGTGCCAATGTTTCTCGGAAATATAATAATCCCTTCTGTTGTCATGAATTTGGTTTCTCTTGTTTAGAATCACAACTCTTTATTTACTTGCCTCGGCGCAGTTTAATTCAACTCTTGATAAATGTGATTATACGTGTGAAAACTTTTTGCAGTTTGCTCCACTCGCAGCTTTGTAAGGAAACAGCAGATTGGAAAGGAAGCTGTAGTGAAAATAATTGATGATGCTTACAGGTTTTTTTTTTTTTCTCTATTTTCATGTCCTGTGCATCCTGATGGCTGCTCTGTAGTGTTTCCGTGTGGGTGTCTGCCTGTCATTTCCTGACTTGTTTTGTACAAATGGTTTGGTTTTCTAATCAAAACACTACTTGTTTCTTCTAGACCTATATTTTGCCCATCTATTTATTGGAAAATAAAGTGTTATTTCCCCTTGTTTCTTGCTCATATTTTGTGTTAAACCAATTATTTTTCCCAGAAAAATGCAGATAACAGATGCATCAGATTTAGCAGTGAGGGCTCCAAGTGGCTTAGATACTATGAGTGTTAAAGAAGAAGTTGAAGATTTCATTAGTCCAGAGAAGAGGATTCGTTGTCCTTGTGGAAGTTCACTGCCTACCGAGTTCATGATACAGGTAAGGTCAAACATAGTGGTATTTTTCTTTTCTGGTTTGAATTAAACGTGGAAGAACTCTGCAGTCACAGCGTAATCGGATATCTAGTTCTTTGTTTTAATCTTTGAGTTTTAGCAGGAAGAGATAGCTAGCTATGAAGTTGAATGCGTTACACGGCGCCTTAGGATTCAGAGCACTTACATTGCCTGATTATTTGATTTTTGCTTCCCTTGTAAAATGTAGAGTGTTGTTTCAAATTCTTACTGGGGCTTTTCTATATGCAGTGTATAGATTCAAAATGTCAAGTGCAACAACATATTAGTTGCGTCATACCTGTGGAGAGTGACCAACCAATTCCACCTGTATTTTACTGTGAAACATGCCGTATTGACCGAGCAGATCCGTATGTATTTTATAGTTATCTTTTTGTTTGGTCATATATGTATATTCCCAAGTGAATCATGTCTAATTAGTCCAGTTATGGCCATCACTATTTTTCTTTTCCTGGTGCATAATTATTGTCTTCTAATGGTGTGCGAACTTGAAAATGATTTTGTGTCCACAATGGATTTTCTTCTCTATATGAAGGTATTGGAAGCTCATAATTGTTCTGTATGGATGTGACTTTGAACTTGCTCTATTTAATTGTTGCTTGCCATGTGTCGAAACAAAAAAGTAGTTCTGAGGTAGAATGTGAAGTGGATAAACTCTCTATTTTCACCTAGCGAAGAGGATCTCCATTTTCATAGAACAAAATGTTATAATCATACCAAAAAGACATGTCAAAATATTACATGAGAAATTACATATTTTTTTCACACGTGATATGATGCTTTTCCATGAGAAATTACATGTGGATCATGGGTTTTTCTTTTTGGGGGCGTATGCCTTGGCATGTACATATTTTTTTTCTAGCAGTTGATGAAGCAGATCTGATCTGAGTGTTCAACATATCGATTCCCTTAGTAGAATTGATGCATGACCATCACCCATAAGCGCAATGGACTACTATTGGCGATTTATGTTTGTTTCAGTCTTTTTACTTTTGTTTTCTTTAGATTAGATTCGCAAACGAAGGGTTCTACTATATTGACATGCTTCTTGTGGACAGTTTTTGGGTTACTGAGGCGCATCTAACATTGCCTGTGAAGTTAAAGAGTTCAAATATTTCAATGGACGGGTGAGCTCGCTCTCTCTCTATCTCCCAACCTTAGAATTAAGTGCTACTACAACTATGGAGGGGGATTTTATGGGGGGGGGGGATAAATTATCCAATCAAGGAATCCACTTAAGCCTATCACACGACAAGAATTAATGAGCCATGAAATTGATTTTGTTAGCATTATCACTGTTGCTATAGCTTTTTGGATCTATAATTTTGCAATTTTTTTTTTTGGGTTAAGGCTTCTTTTTTTTTCTTTTGCCATTCTAGCTCTTATTTTCTCAATTTTTTGGCTCGTGTGTTTTTGTAATCCATTGTATTCTGATTTTTTTTTTCAATGTTCTCCAGTATTATCACATTGCAGAATGTGGAAACAACTTTTCAATTGACAAGATCAGATCAACAGCTACTACAGAATTGTGAATATGATGTTCAGGTTGGTTTCCTGAATGGTGTGTTGATTGCAGAATATTCACAATTAATAAAAAAAGGGCCATGCTTCCATAGTTTTGTCATCTACAGATAAATTTACATGCTCAAGTTGTTTTCGTGTAGGCCTGGTGCATGCTTCTCAATGATAATGTTTTGTTTAGGATGCAGTGGCCACTTCATGCAGATTTACAGGTTAATGGTATGCAAATGTGATCTTCTTCCATTATTCATTAATGGTTACACCAGCAGCTTTACTACCTTCCTCATATGTAATAGAATTATTAATATCAGCTGAACAGTCTCTTCTGTTACACCTTTTTTTTTTTTTTTTTATCTGGGTGTAACTTTGGTTAAGCATTGGTGTTGTCCTTAAGGGAGGTGTTGAAATGCTTCATAATTCAGTAATGACTAGACTTTCCTTGGCCATGAAATGGATGGATTGCATTGTGTTGTTGCAATCCATTAGGCTTTTCTCTTGGATTAACAATAGTGTTGTATGGTGATCAATAATTGTTATGCATCTGATGCATTACACAAGGATCTTTTGATCATGATAGGGTTTCAGGTGCAACACCTTGGCTAAAACAATTTATTTTAGTGGGGTTAAGGTCGTAAGGTGCTATTGGTCGATATGCATTTATTTAACTGAGAGAAGATATGGCACCTTTCACTTACGACCTGGTCTGCTAAGCTTGCCACATAAGTACCCCCTATAAAGGCCTGATGTTCTTTATGCCAAAGAGACCAAATAGGTGATTTAGGAATGTTTGCCTGTTATGCTCATTGCTCAGACCCTTCAAACAAGTTGCTTGGAGTTGGTTCATTTTGTTTTAATTGGTTGACTGACAAGCCAGTGGAGTGGTATTTCAGAAGTCTTGTTTTTTTTTCCCTGAATGCTATGCAAAAGCCCAGTTGACAGTTCTTCATTCTTTAAATGCAGATATGTCCGTGAGAACGCTAAATAGACCGGTATCACAGTCTCTTGGTGCTAATGGCCGTGATGACGGTGCACAAGTGAGTCCATTCCCCATTCTCCTTTCTTATGAGATGATTTGGAGTGTTAATATCCTACTTGGCATTGTTTGTGTCCATTTGTTTTTGTGTGACTTTGTATTTGATTGGATATTGTTTTGAGTTAAAGTCGAGCATTCTTTCATTACATGTTTAATCGAAATTAACATCGGTGCTCTTGATGTCAGATCAAATTATGCATTCGAGAGGGAATAAATAGAATTTCTTTATCAAGACGTGATTCTCGGGTTTTCTGCTTTGGCATCAGACTCGTAAAGCGACGGACTGTTGAACAGGTGTTCCCACCTTTCATTCATATGATTTACTTGTTGGGACAAATGGATGTCTCATCTCTTTGAAGGCTATGTCCATAGAATCAATGTTTTGGAACATCACATTACTGCTGCCTCTATTTGCCTGCAAAAAAATGTAGCAAACTTGATTTTTATAAAAATGTCTTCCTAAGTGTGTTAATTTTGTTTTGTATATTTGTTTGTGCTCATCTATGCTACACCTCACTCTTAGATCCAAAGAAACAATGTGCCTTGAGTTCTATGTCACTAATTGTTTTTCCTCTGCTGACCAATTTACTACCGAAGGTTCTCAACCTGATTCCCAAAGTTGGCGAGTCTTTTGAAGATTCTCTTGCCCGTGTTTGTCGGTGCTTTGGTGGTGGGATGGGTACTACAAACGAAGATAGTGATAGTGATTTGGAGGTGATTGCAGAGGCGATTACAGTTAATCTCCGCTGTCCTGTGAGTATGCCTGGCTTTTCCATATTCATGCACCTTGATGTCTTTAGCACATGTCATGCAGTTTCATCTGACCTTGATATGGATAATGTCCTATGATTCTTGGCAAAAGATTCATTTTTCTTTTGATCTAGCATAATCCCAAGTTTGGGTATCTGGTATGATCTTTATGCATCATGATGTTTGCATTTTGATAGGATAACTACTGTTTATATATATAAAAAAAAAAAAACCAGTGTTTTTTTTCAGTCCATTCCATTGTTAACATGTCACTATGGCTTGCAGCTATGGCACACAAAAATGGTTTAATGAGAAAGACCAGTTATATTAAAATTGTTGGTTGAGAATATTATTCATTTCAATTTACTTTTCCCTTCATTTGTGGGTTGGGGTCCATTAGTAATCTTTTTAACTGACGATGTCTATACGGTAGATGAGTGGCTCTAGAATGAAGATTGCTGGCAGATTTAAACCTTGTGCTCACATGGGCTGTTTTGATCTTGAAACTTTTGTGAAACTAAATCAACGCTCTCGCAAGGTAAGTGATCTAACATACATGTATCGCAGTTCTCATTTTGTATTTGATTCACAAGTTTATATATCTGAGTGAGGTGTTCCGTGGTTGCAGTGGCAGTGCCCTATTTGTCTTAAGAATTACTGCTTGGAGGATATCGTCATTGATCCTTACTTCAACCGCATTACAACTATGGTAGTTCCTATGCTTAATATCTTAAACTCTTTTTACTAGCATGTCTATCAAAATTTTAACAAGAGAAAATGTATATATGCTTATTGGTATAGATGGGTCATTGTGAAGAAGACATAACTGAGATTGAGGTGAAACCTGATGGTTCTTGGACTGTAAAGACCAAAGTTGACATAGGTGATCTCAGGCAATGGCATTTTCCGGATGGTTCTCTTTGTGCTCTCACTGATGAAGTTACTTCCTGTTACAAAATCCCGAGGCAGATCGAGAAGGGAGATGGCTTGAAAGCACATGTTAGTCCTGAGATCAGAATTAAGAATAATCTCAGTGGAATTGTGCAAGGAAGAAACCATCAGCTTGCTTTTTATTCCTCAAAGAATCAACTCGAGGGAAGTTTTGTAAATCATGGCCAAAGGACAATAACAATGAGTAGCAGCACCACTGGAAGCGGCGGGGATGAAGAGGACCCTAGTATAAACCAAGATTACAGTGGGCATGTTGAAATATCTCCCAGTAGTGTCAATGAGATCAACTCTATCTGTCATTATTTTGACCCAACACTTGCAATAAACCATGGTAGTTCTGTGCCATCAGGGAATGCTGACATCATTATTCTAAGTGATTCTGATGACGAGAATGTCAATTTAGTTCCTCCTGAAACTGTCTATGATACTTACAGAGTAAATGGGAGTGGTTCTTCATTGGCTGTCAATCCTGGAATAACAGACTCATACTTGGAAGATCTAGCTCTTGATGCAGGTGCAAATTCTTGTTTTGGTCTCTTTGATACAGGTGTCAATGATGTTGGGATGTCTAACTGGTCATACTCTTCTTGTACTCAAGCTGGTCCCCATTTCCAATTATTTAATACAGACCCGGATGTATCAGATGCTTTTATTGATCTGGATCATCCTTCCATTAGCTGTCCTGTTCCAATGAATGGTTGTACACTGGCATCAACGCCAACCATAACTTCTGGTGGCGAGGTCCTAGATTCTTTAGCCTGTGACGCCAATGTTGATATGGATGTTGGCTTGGTTGATAATCCTATGAGATTTGTTGCTGAGGACCCCTCATTACAAACATTTATCCCAGTTCAACCTGTGCAGCCTGACTTGGTGCACCAGCCTACTGTATCAAATCATGCCCCTACTGAGGATTGGTTTCCCCTTAGCCTCAGCAACACCAGTGAGAGTTTTGGCAATCACACCAGGAATCATGATCAGGGTGCTGCTAAAAATGGGGTTGATTTGAGAAACCAGTTAGGATCAAATCAAGGTGCCTGATTGATATTCTTACATTGTTTTAAGCAATACTTTGGATTAGATGGTAATGTTGTTGCTTTATATTCCAGCTGATTAAATCCCTGTTAAATTTCCAACATTTCAAAATTTCTATAATTCTCCAATACAAATTTGTTTCGAAATGTATCATGGAGGGCTTAATTGTTTTGGGATCAAGAAAATCTTATGTTGATTCCTTTAGGGCCCTGAATTGGTATTTATGCCAATTTTTTAAATCATAATTGAATGTGATGATCTAAAGTGTTAACACGGTGATGCTTGCCACTTTTTTGGCCACTGCTATTGCTAGCATGTTTTAAAGTAGTTAGATGCTTAGATCAGGTCATGGGTTCTCATGTGGTGCCATTTTTGCCATCAAACTCCTTGAAGTTTTGTGGGTGATCATTAACTGTGCTTTTAAAACCAGTTACTAATCCTTAGAATTGGTCATTTTTCCCTTCTGGTAGAAGCTTTTTTTTTTCTAAATCAGGGATATGAAAGCAATGCCGTGTCAATTTCGTGATGGAATATAATTTTGTGACCTGTAATAACGATTTTTCTGATTTGTGGTTGTGTTCATTCACATTCATCTGTGTAAATGTATGCGCTGAGTTAAATTTTAATCGTTTATGGTTTTCGGTAAGGTGTTAACTTTGAGCCTTTGCAGCTACTTCAGTTGCAGCTCTAAACGATGAAGCTAGGTCTAACAGGAAATGTAACAAGAAATTTTCAGATGGCCCTTTCTCATTTCCTCGCCAGCCACGATCTGTGAGACAACGTGTTTATTCTCAATAGATTCTGAAAGACAAGAAGGGAATATACATTTTTTGATTCAACGGCAAGGCTAATAGCCACCAGCATGATGCTCCCTGTTCATGTTTAGTCTTTTTCTTGTGAATGAAGCAAATAATTTCTTTCTAGCATGTGCATGTGAAGCCTATTGATCATGATGCCTATTGGATCAACGCTGATGTGCTACATGATTTTACGGCAGTAATGGGTCTGCTTTATTTAATGGTGAGCATTAATCGTACATTTGTCTTTTTAAATTTCAGTGTTGACTGATATATCATTACTTTTAGCATCTATACTTAACACGCATGTGCCTCTGCATATGTTTATATGTGAACATGTGACCGCGATGGTGTTAAGCACGTAATATTGGGTTAAAGTAGTGTACTTTGTAGATACTACAATTGAACAACTGTAATGCTAGCCAAATGATTTTACATCGGTATGGCTAATACAGCCAAAGAAAAATTGCTAAGGAGTTTCTAAATGGAGTGTGCTTCTATTTATTTGTTGTTATTTTTTTTAGTAGAATTTCTGGATATTCGTGTTATCATTCAGCTGTGAGTGCTCTGATGATAACCTTGTCTAAAGATGGTAGGAAATGATTGACTTTTTGAGATAAAGACCAAAACGCGAACCGTGCATTTGATAACCAGCAATAGTTGTAAAATTGTGTTGAATAGGAAACTATGTATGATGCAATTGAATCTGTTGCTAGTGTTAACAGAATTAGTGGATGCTTATTAATGAGCTGACCATCTTTGATAATTTTGTGTCAAACAAGTCTGACAGTATTATTCAAATCAGATTATCTAATGCTATTTGCTTGCTCTCGTTTAGGTACCCTTATATTTATCTATTATTGGATCTTGGTGTTGAAGATTTGGCAGGTCAGACAATTATCTTGTCTTTTTGAGTTTTACAACTGCTAATATCAGTCTGAACATGGGGATGAAAATCGCATTTTTCTCGGTGGTGGTTAGTCTTAGACGTCATAGGTAGCCTTCTTTGACAAAAAAGTAAAAACGTAAATTTTCTCATTGAACTGAATTATTGGAGAATTATAGAGAGCTGGAGAAATCTGCTTATTTTCTATGTTTGTGGCTGCCAGTGGAGCCATGGGATGGGACAGGATGGTGAGTTGCCAGACGAGCAACATTTATGGCATTACTGTGTCAATAGGGTGAAAATTGGGATTGGAGTTGTCCATCATAGAACATTAATCCCTAGGTGGATGTGGAAGTAGATGAGCAACCAACAGGAAGCGGGGTAGGTTGCTAGAGGTGGTTAAATTTGATTTCCATTTCTTTGGGAACTTCTATGTTACAACATTGGAAGGCATGCAATATGGTATCAGGTTTTGCTGAAGGGGGTTTTGAAATAGATGCAACCAACTGCAAGCAAAGCAGATTGTATTCAACTATGAAAGAGGGGCTGTAGATGGGGTTCATCGCACTGCCAACAGGTTTGTGGTTTTACAAAATTTGGTTGTAGGCTTGAATGGTTTTATTGGATGAAGCCAGTCGCCCTTAATTTGATTTGTAGGAATTGTGTTCCAGCATCCTACCTTGGGGTTGCTCTGATTAGTGAATTTCGCCGTTGTGAATTTCTTTCAGACCATCAAATTTAAATTATTTGTTTGTATAAATGCAGACAAGTTGGGCACTAAGATGATTTATCTCTGGTGGCCGAGGTTGAGCATGGAGAGACACTGCAAAGGGGGGTAAATATTGGCTGTGTGACTTGCAAGGTAGATTCAAGATGTTAATCCTGCAACTTGCATGATTCAGCAATTTTCTTCGTCGCTTGATTCCTGTGAAATGACCATTGACTCAGATGAAGATTCTAAGATCCTATAGGCAGAACTATGACATGTAAAGCAATGAGTATTCAACGGCATCTTTTAACCTTCTCTTGAATATTATTACGCTCGTTGTGTTATCTTGGGCAAGGCAAAGCTGCAGTACATTTTCTCAAAGCCACCAACTTTACTCGAGTAAACGTCTAGGTTTGTTTTTCTGGGATGTTCCTTTTGTGATCTTTGGTTCTTCGAAGTCTTTCTTGCTCTTTATGCCCCGTCTAATCTTCTTGTTGCGTTGGCATTTCTATGTTTGTGCAGAGCAAATATTGTCGCCGTATATATGATTTGCCAAATTTAATCCTTTTCATCTGGATCCTACTCATTTGTATTTTTTAGAGTATTTCCTTGTTCTCTTGCTTCCTCGTGTGTTTTTTCGGCCTTCATTTATTTTTGTCTTGGGTTGCATGTTTGCAAGGTCAAGGTTCATTTTTTTTCTTGTCAAAAAATGTCGCGTGGCTGGGATTAGATGATTTTAGGGTTCACCAGGAAAACTTTTCTTGAATTTTCCAACACACCTCCAAAAACTACAAATTTACACACTAATGGTTGTTATTGCTCTATATATAGCTTTTGAGATCTGTAACCTTCCATCTTCGTAACTTGCATATACAACTCGATTTTTTCTATCAATAATTCCTATAATAAACCGAACTTGCACGGACACATGACGTATTGACTTGCTTTGATTAAATTAATCGTTCTTAGAACTTTGTTTATCTCAGTCAATAATAATAATAATTTGAGGCACGAGAGGCTATAGAATGAAGCTTTTATGGCTTTCCTGACCCAAAAAGCCCACCTCAGCAAATTATAATTAGTCTAACCCATTTGAAAGAAAATTCTACATCAAGGAGAAAGAAAACAGCTAACGATATTAAAAATTAAAACCAAGAATTAGAATCTTAGAATAGAAATTAGAAATTAGAAAACAAAACTGAAACATGGTGGAATTTCAATGTTAGTGCACTATTCATCCCCTTATAGTAGACTGGGATTTTTTTTCTTTTCGCTTTGATCCCTCCAATTTTTTGCTCTGGGTATTATAATTTATTTATTTAAGCTATCTTGTTATTATTTTATCTATTGAAATGTGGTTCGTTGCACATGCTCTCCCATATATATGTTGTAATAGAGATTATTATTACATTACATTAAAGATAATTGTTATGAAATATTAGGTTGTAGTTAAAAAGAATAAAAAAACAAAAAGAATTATTTTTTTTTCATTTGCGCTATTTAAAGGGTGTGTCTTTCTAAATTTTGTGAAACTTTGTTTCTTTTATATTTCAATTATTAATAGTCGAGAGATGTGGGAGAGCCGCTGAAAATGGAGAAGAGAGAAAAATCATTCGGTCATACGTACCCATTTCGCCTGCTAAAAAAAATAAATCCCAAAAGTTATGAATAAAAAAACTCAAATCTTTATTTTTCAGTCATCTACAATGCCCAGAAGATTTTGGAAAGGATAACACACAATCTACTATGTTCTTTTTTTCAAATTTTCTAGACATGCGTGGGATTTTTCTTAAAATATAAAATTTAAGCCTTTAACAGCAAAATAAAAAAAAATGAATACTTTTGTGTAAACCAACTAGGGTTTTTTTTTTATTACTCATGGATATTCAATGAGAATAATATATATAAAAAAATCACGTTTCTAATAAAAGTAGACATTGTTAATCAAAAAACAAAATTTAAAAAAATGTATAAACAGTAAAAATAAATTTTAAATAAAAAATTTCTATAATTTAAATTATTTAAATTTGTATTTTAATTATTATATGGTTTAATAAAAATAAATTTGTCAACAAAAACTAAAAAGGTTGAAAGTTGTTCACTAATAACATGAGCAATGAACCTCGTGCTCATTTTTTATTTAAACTTTCAAACTTTTTCTTTCTTTTAATTGCATAATTTTGTGATCTAATTGTATGAAATCATGCTACAAATTAAAACACCAAGAAAATACATGGCTCGCCTTAGATTAACAAAAAAAATACTATTTTGATTAAAAAATCCAATTTGTTTGTTTTTCAATCCCCAAGTTGAAATTTAAATTATTAAATTATTTAAATTTGTATTTTAATTATTACATGGTTTAATAAAAATAAATTTGTTAACAAAAACTAAAATAGTTGAAAGTCGTTCACTAATCACATGAGCTATGAACCTCGTGCTTATTTTTTATTTAAACTTTCAAACTTTTTCTTTCTTTTAATTGCGTTATTTTATGATCTAATTGTATGAAATCACGCTACAAATTAAAACACCAAGAAAATACATGGCTCACCTTAGATTAACAAAAAAAAAATATTTTGATTAAAAAATTATATTTGTTTGTTTTTCAGTCCCTAAGTTAGTTGCTAAAACATCGTGTGAGAGGGAGAGAGAGTCTAGTTATCGCAATTACTACAATAAAAATAATAAATCTTGGTGTCAACATGTTCCATTTGAAAATGAAATTTTAATGGTGATGAGCTTTCCCTATAAACATATACGAAAAATAAGATCAAGTTCAGTTCTGATTTTTGGGTTCGATTGATTTTGGTTTTTTTTGTGTGAGCTATTTCATGTTTTTTTTTTAAAAAAAATATTATTTAATAGTGGGTTGATTCTAAATTGATCTTTATTTTTTATCATGCAATTAAAATAGAAAAAAAATGTTATTAAACTCATTGGAGTTCACAACTCAGGTTTGACGAGTTAACCCGAGTCTATCGGAATCGATCCATTGCATCATTGTTTATTTAAAAAAAAAAAAAGGATGTTAGCTTTATTTTTTAAAAGTCTTACAACTTTTTATTGCTCGTCCAAGTTGCCTAACCTAGGCCCACGCGCTTAGGATTTCTTTTAAGGCTTTGATATGCTAGACAACTCATGTTTGCGTGCATAGCTTTAAAAAAAAACAAAACCTTTAGCATTGGATTTTTTATGATTTTTTTTAAATTTTAAATTTTAATATCAATTTGATTTTGAATTGGTCTTAATTTTTTTTTATCATATAATTAAAATATAAAACAATTATTTAACTCGTTAGAATTCATAACTGAAATCACATGTTTAGCGAATTAATCCAAATTGATCAAACGCGTCATTTTCTCAATGTTAAAATAAAATAAGCTTTTATTTTCTAAAAAAGTCAAATGTTTTTTTAATGGCCATCTGTGAATGCCTTTAAACATGTGTGTCTGGTCTTTGTCTTTTATGTTATTTTTTTATCCTTTGATTTGTTTATTTTTTGTATTTAAACTTGCAAAGTCAACCAAGTCACATCAAGACACATCTCGCGTGATTTAATTGGAAGTCGAGACTTAACAAGGACTCGAGTTGAGAGTTTTCAAGTTTGATTTGTTTGATCAAGTTTAATGACAATATCAAAAAATATCTTACAAGTTGAAAAATTTTAAAATTTCAAAAATTTCTTGTCCGACTCATGGTGCAACACATGAAGTATGCTAATGTTTAACTAATTTTGTACATAAATGATTTTCTTAAAAAATTAGCATAGTATATTAAAAAAATCAACAAAATAGAATCTATATAAAAAAAATTGTGAAATAGCACAATTTATACATGCGACAATTGAAAAATATGATATTTATAGTTTGTCACTATTCAGAATAACAACATTGAATAAAACATATATAGTGGGAAGGGAAAAGGAGAAAGAAAAAGGAAAATAAATAAAGAAAAGGACCCTAAAAATACACTGAAACTTTGATTACAAAACTACCAATATCATCTAAAGGAATTTGACAGGACAAATCCAATGACATTAAGAAAGATCATTAATGGCGACCCGAGTGGGTCATACATGCTATCCAAAGGCGATAACTCACTTGTTTTTTGCTGCAAGTGTGACCCACTCGGGTCGCCATTGATGATCTTTCTTAATGATGTTGAATCTGTCTCGTCGAAATCTTTTTAATGGTACCAATGATGTAGGAATCAGAGCTTCAATGTGTCTTAAATGTATTTTTTCTTTCTTTCTTTATTTTTTCTCAACCCCCGCTCATTTTTCTTGCCCATTTAGAATTTTTCATTGGATGTCGTTGTTTTGAATAGCAACATGTTATAAATATCATGTTTCGCAATCGCAATATGTACAAATTATGTTGTTTTGCCAATTCTTTTTTACTTGTGTTATTTCGACATTTTCTTAAAAAAATATATGCTAATAACCAAAAATATAAGTTTTTTTTTTCCTAAACTATCATGGTAAATTTTTTTTTTCCGAATTAGCGCATCTAGAAAAATAACTCTCAAGCTAACATAATAGTTGATATGTGCATACAGTATATGAGCAACTATGCGTGTTGAGCACATGCACAACCAATAAAATTTGATTTTTTTTTTCTCAATAATTCACATGGTCAATATGCATTTTTATAAAGATCCAAATTGCATGAAAGAAACAAAAAATGATCTAATGGCTAAGAAAATATGATGAAAAAAAAAAACAAAAGAAAAGAGAGATAAAAAAGAAGAAGAATGAAGTATCAGAAACACACCAAAGTCCCAATGATAAAACTCATAATACTACTAAAAAATATATTGACGAAACAAATTCATACACACCATGAAAAACTAACTTTGAAGTTACTCGTGAAATGTACATGCAATTTAAAAACCACAGCATGCTCATTTGTTGACATCTTATCCACTAGCTTCGAAGTTAGTTTTTTAATTTGTGTATGAACTCATCTCGTCGATATTTTTTTAATGGTACCGAGAATTTTATTATCGGAGCTACATATCTCCAACACCTCACTATTTCTTTTCATTTTTTTTTCTCCTTTCTTGATTTTTTTTGGCATGTCATCTTTTTTTAATAGCCATTAGATATTTTTTATTTTTTTCATATCATTGGATCTTTATGAAAATGCATGTTGATTTTTGCATTGATGATTTATTTGAGAACCAAAAAAAATGAAATTTGTTAGTTGCTGCATGCATATTAATTACTGTGTTAGATTAAGAATTATTTTTTAATATATCAGAAATATTTTTTCTAATGCGGCACTCCTGGAATAAACTCCCAAAAATAGCCTACAAAAATAGACAACATGACGTCATTTATTCTTCTGCCTTTGCCTTTTGCAGACAGCAAGCGTTTATCATTTTGATGACATTTCTCTCATTTTTCTACCGTATTCTCTACGACACCCTGTCAAATCCTTAAACCTGAAAGTGGACACAGACACTTCCACCACTTCCACGCTTTTCTAAGGCGCGTGAACAAACATTGGCACTGATTTGCTAGCAGAATAGCAATACGCGCATTCATGCGGCTGGTTATACATACACATCAGGGAAAAGTCACGAGAGGATATCTCAGGGATTCTAAATTAACAACAAGGACAGTTTAGGAACTCAAATTACAACATTTGCAATATAAATGACACAAACCCTACACTCTCTCTTCACCCCCATTTGCTACTCTTCTGCCTATCATCTCTTTCGCGGCTAAGGTTTAAGCGAAACATCCTTCAGGTCAGATTCTTCGATCTCTATCTCTCTGTGCTTTCTATTGTAGTTCTAATAAAGGTTATTATAACTGTGTTTTGCTGGTTAATCTCTAAATAAGTTTTGTTAGTTTTTCTGGTTTCGTTGTCGAAGATTTTAAGCTATATTATGTTTAAAATTTGACTGTTAGTGCCTTTGTAATTCTTTTTATCTTTGTTTTTTTTACGCAGATCTAAAAGATATCATTAGTGTATTTGGATTCCGTGCTAGAACTTAAATGATAATTGTTCCTACTTGACAGATATGGATATTAGAAATTAATTGTTGTTGTTGTTATGATCTTCTGAAGAAAAATATTTTTTTTACATATCTGTTGACTGGCTTCTCATGGATGATATTTAGATCTGTTACTCGTTTGTTGATGAGATAATAGACTTGTTTAATTTTCATGATTTGAAATTTGTAAAGTTGAAAAGCTACAATGGATAGTTGGTGTTTTTGTTCTCTTTAAATGGATGTTGCATCTTGAAGAATTGTTATATAAACAGTTCTCATGTACTGCTTTGTGATTCTAATAGCAATTTTATTGTAGGTTGAAGTTTTGGAAATTTAATTACTAAAATCCGTCAATAATTTAAAGCTACTGCTATGATTTATCCTCTGGATGTTGACTTTATTCTTTATTTCGAGTATGCTCTCGTCGTGTATTTTTAGTATGGCATGGCTGGTTTCTAACGTTATATTTTTATGTTTAACAGTTTAACACTAAGACTTAAGCATGGGTAAAGAGAAGACTCACATCAACATCGTTGTCATTGGCCATGTTGACTCTGGAAAGTCGACCACCACTGGCCACTTGATTTATAAGCTTGGAGGTATTGACAAGCGTGTCATTGAGAGGTTCGAGAAGGAAGCTGCTGAGATGAACAAGAGGTCATTCAAGTATGCCTGGGTGCTCGACAAGCTCAAGGCTGAGCGTGAGCGTGGAATTACCATTGATATTGCCTTGTGGAAGTTTGAGACCACCAGGTACTACTGCACTGTCATTGATGCCCCTGGACATCGTGACTTTATCAAGAACATGATTACCGGAACTTCCCAGGCTGACTGTGCTGTGCTTATCATTGATTCCACCACTGGTGGTTTCGAAGCTGGTATCTCCAAGGATGGCCAGACCCGTGAGCACGCTCTTCTTGCTTTTACCCTTGGTGTGAAGCAAATGATATGCTGCTGTAACAAGGTATATTTATTTTTTATTCCTTCAAGCTAACTGGGTGGTTAATATTTCATCGAACTCTTACCTGTTGCCTGCTTGTAGTTAAGTTGTTTTTTGCTTTCTACTGATGCCTGCTGGTTCTTTTTGGAAAAGATGGATGCCACCACTCCAAAATACTCCAAGGGAAGGTATGATGAAATTGTCAAGGAAGTGTCCTCCTACTTGAAGAAGGTCGGTTACAACCCTGACAAGATTCCCTTTGTCCCAATCTCTGGATTTGAGGGTGACAACATGATTGAGAGGTCCACCAACCTTGACTGGTACAAGGGCCCAACACTCCTGGATGCCCTCGACCAGATCCAGGAGCCCAAGAGGCCCTCAGACAAGCCCCTCCGTCTCCCACTTCAGGACGTGTACAAGATTGGTGGTATCGGAACTGTCCCGGTGGGTCGTGTTGAAACTGGTGTCATCAAGCCCGGCATGGTTGTCACATTCGGTCCAACTGGACTGAGTACTGAAGTCAAGTCTGTTGAGATGCACCACGAGGCCCTCCAGGAGGCTCTTCCCGGTGACAATGTCGGGTTCAATGTTAAGAATGTAGCTGTTAAGGATCTGAAGCGTGGTTTTGTGGCCTCGAACTCCAAGGATGATCCTGCCAAGGGTGCTGCTAACTTCACCTCCCAGGTCATCATCATGAACCACCCTGGTCAGATTGGTAACGGTTACGCCCCGGTTCTTGACTGCCACACCTCCCACATTGCCGTGAAGTTCTCTGAGATCCTCACCAAGATTGACAGGCGTTCTGGTAAGGAACTGGAGAAGGAGCCCAAGTTCCTGAAGAACGGTGATGCTGGTATGATTAAGATGATTCCCACCAAGCCCATGGTGGTGGAGACTTTCTCAGCGTATCCTCCACTTGGTCGTTTTGCTGTGAGGGACATGCGCCAGACCGTTGCTGTGGGAGTTATCAAGAACGTGGAGAAGAAGGATCCCTCTGGTGCTAAGGTGACCAAATCTGCTGCCAAGAAGGGTGCCAAGTGAACCGTGCAGGTTGATGCTATTGAAAGCTATTTGAAAAATAATATCTTGCTTTTTATTGGTTGTCTATCCCATGGATGTCTATCTTTGTGTCATGAGACTTTTAGTTTTATGTGGTCACCATCATCACAAGGCTGTTCTCAGAACTGGGTTCTTGACCGGCGGTGGCGTGATTCAAGGCTTGATGCTCTCTCTGCAGTCCGTTTCTGCCTTCATTTTTGCTGGCTTCTCCTAAATTTAGATGTTGGTGATGTTTCTAGTTTCATAAACAGCTCTTATTTTAATTTTAATGTCTAGTTATCGGACTCCGGGAACTCCGGAAGACGTGTTGTGTTTTATCTGAAATTTTATGTCAAAACTCGTTATCAGTCAGTGCATCTTTTATTTCGCGTTATTCCTCTGGATTTTCTTTTTCTTGATAGAATGAATGCCACGTAATACATTTGCATCCTAGCCATGCTTAGCAAGCTCTGCTTCTGTCTCGGGGATGCTTTCTGTCTCAATTGGTTTCCGCCATTTAAACCGAGGATGCGTGTACAAATACACCGGAAACAGGTGGTTTATGCGATGAAAAACCCGAGAGTCGTTTATTCCGGGAACCGTTAATTGTCTAAAATAGTCTCTATGCCGTGAAAGCGTCTTCATGTGTCTCCTTTCTTTCTTCTGCGCATCTGGAAGTGTGAAGAGGTCCTGTCCAGTCAATCATGCATCATTTCATAAATCTGGAGTGTGAAAAGGTTCATGAACTAGATCATTCATCGCTTTATAATTTGGGCGACAAAGAAACCCTTGAAAGCTTTAATATTGGGGAGCCCTGTGCATATTGAATTTAAGGACCCCAAATACCCAAAGCTTAAACGATGGCTGTGGGCTGAAACATTGACAAGGTGTTGAAGAATAAAGATATGGAGGCCCAACTCTTAGGATCGGGCTAATAACTGTGTATAGGGTCTGTTTTGTTATGTATAATTCATCTTATTGAACTTTTGTACATTCTTTTGTTTACAGGAGTGAAAAGGGGTGACACTTGACTAAAAATCAACGATCCATTTTAATTATTTTACGAATTTAGGTAGAAATTTATGATTTTAAATCGATAAGTTTTTCACATTTAATAGCTTGCTCTTAAGGTTTTTGGAAAGTTTAGATTGAAAAGAGAGAGAGCATCTTCTTCACAGAGAGAGTAATGTGCTATATAGGTTTTTACATTCTTTTCTTTCAACATGTACAAACAAAGGTTTGTATGGAAATGATAGCATTTTCTTTGAAGAAGAATAATTTATTAGAGACTATATTCTATAAAAAAAACCTTCATCTTTTTTTTTGTTGATCTGTTTCCAAATCTTGATCTTAAACTCCATCAAACAATAGCACAATAACGATTGTTAATAATTAAAGAGAGGAGAGGGAGCACCTCCTCCTCTGGCATTGCAATTGGGCATCGACATCCTTAACCTTCTGGTGCACCTTCCATTCCTCGGCTTTCAGCGGTGTCATGAGACGATACTAAAAACTTGTTTTCATCAAGACAAAATAGGATCCTTCACTTCAAAATGTAACTTTAAAGATCAGGGAAGTTTATATATAAACAAAAGAACTGGCTGGTACCATACAACCTGCTGTGATTTCTGAGAAATTAGTGCATGAAACTGGTGTGCAGACCAATCCCATTGGATTAATTTACTTTCAAGCCAGGAGACTTGACATTCTATACACTGGGAGACGACATGTTGCTGTGAGAGAAAAACGAGTAGTTATAGAAGGAATTGAAAAGAAAGGGCGGGTGGATGCAAACTGCTCAGCCACCAGTTCCAGCAATTTCCATCGCCTAGCACCAGTGGGTTGCAAGCCATCCCCTCCCTGGCACCGTGGCCTGATTTCCCTCAGATGCTCCATACTCCCCCACACATATTTCCCCACCCTTTCTATAAGAGTAAAGAGATAGGTATCGTGAATCCAGTTGCCCGTTGGTGCTCCATAGAGGTACTTCTGCTACAGAACCTCCCTTCGTTCATAACTGGGGAAGAAGAAGTCATATGAGAGCAGCAAGACATGCGTGGCGTAGAAAGAAAAAAGGTGTGGCAAAACTTAAACAGGAAAGCATTGCCGCCAGTAAACATCCAGCTGTTCCAAGTGACACGTTGAGAAAATTCAAGTCCCATCTCTGTTTTCCATTTAACAAAAGTATCACTCACGAACAGCACCACTCGAAATCATTGATCCACGAATCGACCATCACCACTCAATCAAAATGTTCATTTATTAAGCAGTCATGGCCTCACAGGTAAATGCTCCGTTTCTCATCTTGCTAGTATCTTCCATCACAGGGATTGGGGAAGCATTTTCTTGAAGAAAGATGACCAAGCAAAAATTTTCGGGATCGCATTAAGATGCGAAGAGATTATGCCACTCAGAAACAGAAGACAAGGTAACCCAGTGTGGAAGTTTTCTGGGTGAGAGTCATTAGGCAGTTCAGACACAATCAAAGCTATCTTCCTACTCTGACAGAGAAGAGTGGGATGTGTGCAAAGTCAGAATCAATGGTTGAAAGTGTTGTGTTGAGCAAATGGCCAAGAAGTCATGAAGGGGCCCAACTCCTCCATTCCAAACTCATGCAAAAAATGGGGTCTGGCTCTGTCGCTGTACATCTTACAAAATTGTGGCAGCACAAGCGAAGGAGATTTACATAGCAAAAAAAAAGGCAAAAGCGCTTGAATCTGATTTTTTTTTTTAAACAATTGCACATTATAATGGCTTAGTAACAACTAGCTCCTCTCAAAAGATAAATATCATTTACCCAGAGACAAGTCAAGATATGTGCCTTGACAAGTCAGGCTCGTTATCAGACAGTAAGAATTGCTGCCCGCTACCTTGTTCCATGGGAAAATGCAACCAAGATGAAAGCTTACCAGAATCCAGAAAAACACTTGTTTATGGTACAAAAGATCAAGAAGAGGGCTTTTTACTCCTTTTCTTGGCAGTTTTGGCAATAGCATCGCAAATCTCTCTTTTTCGTTTGTTGTTATTGCTGGTGTTCTTGTTGTTGTTGTTGTTATTGCCACCTGTGCTTGCTGCACTTTTTCCCTGGACTTCCAGCACATCTTTCACCAAAATCTTTAGCCTCCATAGGGTGGATTCAGTCTGCAACGGGAACAGAGCAAGCTCAACAATTCATTCCTTTACCAAACAGTTCGTTAAGAATCTAACAAAGAAGCAATAATTGTAACATAAATTATGACCTGCGCATCAATGTCGAGATCCACCTCTTCAGCAGTTGCTTGGAAGCCTGGATTATTCCGAGCAACAATCTCCAAGGCTTTAGTTAGATCTTCAGGAGAAAGTCTCGTAAGGGCCACCCCGAGCTTTCTTTTCTCTTCAGTGGACATCTTTCTGGAATGGAATTTTCAAAATTAACTTAGTTTCCATGGAGAATTGGAAAACAGAATTTTAAATCTTCAAGCAGATGTAACTCGTAAGTTGGCTTTTAAGCATACCCAGAATACACCTATAAGAAAAAACTTTTGTATTCGCAGTATTATCCACTACATATACAATGTTGGAGCACCGCTAACCTGCACTTTTGAACAACAATATCCCGAAGCTCTTCCAGATGCATATCAGCCTCATAAAGCTGAAAACGGGGTCATTACAGAATCTTAAAACATATTTTCCAACATAACCCTAATACAAGATGAAATGCATGGTTGAACTTGATTATACCAATAGAAAATCAATTTCAACATGTTTATGGAGAATTCTATAGTTATACAAAAATATTAATAGATCAAGCATGGGAGGAAGCAAATTAAAAGATTTTTCAGTGCTTTACATATTTGTGAGAAAGGCTGTGAAGTTTCAGTATACCTCATTACTCAAATCACGAGCCATTTTAGCATGAGCAGCCTCCTGAGCAAGCTGCATATCCAATTTAGCCTCCACTTCCTCATCTTCTCTTCTTTTTTCCTGTGTGTATTGATTTGGTATTCCATAAAATTAACCAGAAATAAAAAACAAGGCAATTGCATTTCTCTCAGCAACAGGATCATGGACTAAGATAGCTTGATAACACATACCTCTTCAGTGACTTTAGGTAGAAGTTGTAGCCACTTCTCCTCAAATTTTCCCAGCAATGTTTTGGCCATAACATGAACATCGCTTCTTTCATCATTATATTTCATTGCATTCTTAAACACTAACCTCGCATCAGCACTTATCTCTCTGACATTCTTATATCCTGTGCCATCCTTAGCCTCCATTTGATTTTTTATTGTACTGAAGTCCATGGGCTTGTCGATAACCTATTGAATACCATATGTGCCAAATTCATTGAAGTCATATTCAGATGGAATCCAACTCTAAAATGGTAGAGCAATTAACAACCAGAGTGATAAATGATTGAAACAACTAAAATTCATGGTGGGTCATATTCCCAACTAAGTAACAAGTCACACCTGCATGTGCGTGATCCCTGATCACACAAACTGAAAGTTGAAAGCACAATTCGCTATCCTTTTAAAAACAACTCGAAACATGTTTAAATGGGGTTTGTGTGTTGTATCGTGTTCACAATTATACTTAACGATTCCTGTGCAGTCACTGGAAAAGGGTAAATGCGCTTCATGTGATTTCTGTTGTAGTAGATGCTGATGAAATAGGAAATTGAGAAGGATGCTATAACTTCACCTCATAATAGTCATGCAACTTAAGACCTTTAACATCTACAGGTTGCATAAAAGGCCAAGCCCATTTGTGCTGCGTGATCTGAAGGCAACAAAAAAGAAACTACATGAGATAACGAAAATCAGCTCGTAACACTTATTTTGTTTCTTTAACCTCGAGCATCCAAGAACAAATTTCCACGACTAATTGGTCTGTCATCATAACAATGAGATATAGCAGGGGTAAAAGGAACCAATTTCCATAACATATTAAACAATCCAGACAGCAATTTCTCAATCCACCTTAAGTTTTCATAACAGAAAGGAAAAATCAGGTTTCATCCAGACAAACGAAAACATAGAAAGCACCGAGTGATACATTACTTGACGCAATATTGTACCGAATTGGCGCATAAGCTCTTGCATTCTCTTAGCAGCAGCAGCCTCTCGTTTTGACGCATCTTGCTGCTGTTTCCTAATACTAGGAACATGCCTCTCTTTATCTTTATCTTTCACAATCGAGCTACCACCACCTTTCGAAGAACCACTCTGCTGCTTTTTACTTATATCCAAGTAAAACTGCTCAACCTCATTCATTCTTTGCTCCAACTACAGATTCAAAAGCAAAAACCAAAATAATCCTCAAATCTTTCACAACATTCATTCTACGTGCAATTGTTTTTATGATGACGGACTTACTTTATCAACTTTTTGGAAAATTTCATCCACGCTATGCTTGAAACCCTCCGTGTCGGCATCGTTGCCGTCGGGATTTCTTACCGGAAGATTGCCAAAATAAAAAACCGACGGTTCCATCTGACTGCTAAAACAGAAAAGAAAAGAAAACAAATACAAATTAAACTTTGTTAAAAACATTCAATGATGGTAAAATTGAATTGCTAAGCAGAAGATATATACATACATTTCATGGGTAAAATACCTGGAAGTATACGTATCTGTATACGGAGACAGTAGAGGGAGTGGTGGAAGTAACAGAGCAGGCGCAGGGAGACTGCTTCTGTCTCGTTATCTGTCTTGCCAAATTGCGAAACGAAAACCTGACTTCTCTTTTTAACGACGTCGGTTTATTCATGCTGCTGTGATATGTCAGGTAACGGCGCCGTTTCTCTCACTCTTGTTTTTCTTTGATTGCACCAAAATAGTGTACCTCTAACATGGCCTTTTCTTTTTGAACTTTTTTCCAAATCTTTTTTAACATATCCTTAAATTAATTTTTATATATAGAAATTATTATTTTTCTCGTATTATATACCACACTTAAAAGGATATATATATATATATATATATATATATATATATATATATATATATATATATAGAAACAAGTTTAAATTATATTTGAATTAAAAAAATTATAAAGTAGAAAGTAGAAACATGTTGAAATCAGAAGTGGATTCTTTGTGGATGTAAACTAGAAATTAAAAGATGTTGAAGACATTTCTCTATTAAATTCTTTTTAAGAAAAAAATTGCAGGTAGCTAAGATAAGGGAAATTTTTATACAGATTTCATCCATATAAACGAAGTCTATACAAATTTGTAGCCCGAGGCAGAGTACTTGGAACTTGGAAGAACATCAAGACTCCACATTTTCAGAAGTATTGCACACAAAGGGAATGATTTGAACTGTAGAGATGGTTCAATAATCAAGTAAAATCCACTCATTATAATTACCTATGGACTTTCCATATACATAAAATCCGAGAATCTATCTATGATCAAGTGCAAGGATGATCAAGCCCTGATCACAGGAGGGGAATGCACCCTTTAAAACAAGCCTTGGCGAAAGAACCTGAAAGATATGTCCTCCACTTTAATGGTTTGGCGAATTCCCCACGACCCTTTTGGATGCTTTTACCTGATCCATCAATGCCCATAAAAAGGCGTTTTTCATCACCAGCCAGCACCGCAGCCGGGATCATGGGTGCCGGTGCTCGACGGCTCTGCCTTTTCTTGATGTCACTAAGCTCCATTTTTGTTGGAATCTTTGCCAATCCTATCAAGACCTTGTGCTTTCTTGAACTATTACTTGGGTACTGGTCCCGGAAACTACCGGTTGAAATTGGGGCCTGAGAAGGTTTTGAGGTTTCTATGTGAAGTGAAGGTGAACGTCTGCTTCTGTTCAACATGTGAGGTGAACGACAGAATGGGTTATGAGAGTTTGTTCCATGAATAAAAGGGTTAGGACTGTTGGCGTATTGTTTTTTCTCGAGGAGTATGTTTCTTCCAAAGAAGACGATATCTCGTGGAGGGTTTGTCTCTGTGCTCTGATCATCAGGTGGCGAGAACTCAAAGAAGTCTTGGCTTGAAAAGGAATTTCTTTGTTCTTGATCATCATGATAACAAGTGTCGCGTTCAGGTTCTTCGTCGAGGGATGATGGAAGATCACCGAAGGAGAGGTATTTTCCATTTTGTGAGCCTGTTTTTATAAAAAGAGGGAAAGAAAGAGAAGAACGAAAAATGGCCTTGAAGTTGAGAGAGAGATGGTTATTGATGGATTGGTTTGCTAGCCAAAATCAAAGTATATAAAGGAAGAAGAGAGGAGGACTTCTTTTTTCAAGGGAAGGTTCTTTCAAGACATTAGAATATTTTATTTCATTTGATTAATTCATTTTTGTTTCGACTGTTTTGTCAGGATTTTGGAAGGAGAACTGGGTTTGAGGGTTCAATAAATAAATAAATAATAAAAATGCAGGAAAGAAAGGACATGGCAGCAGCAGTGGTGTGTTAGGACTGAGGAAAGGAGACGCTTGGAAGAGAAAAACAATTAAGAAATCGATTGTTGGACTCTTGCAGGAACTGGGTCTGAAAAGAAGCTGTCAAATATAAAAGCTCTCTAGATAGTATGATTAATTAACTTGATCTGCCTGTGGCCAGTAAATTGTGCTGAACTGTGTTTTATATATATATATATATAAATTTAAAGTGTCATGTTAAAAATTATCGTTTTGATAATTAGAAATAAATAAAGGGAAAAAATATCATTTTGATAATTAATTAGCTCGCTAATCTATGATTCAATTTCTAGACAGAACCGGGTTTAATATCCAACTGATAATTCCGTGATCAACCATTGTTGGTTTTTTTAATTTTAATTATTATAATCTGGATATTGCTTCTTGCCATCAGGATATTGGCTCTGGATAAACGGTATTGTAATATCTTTATTGATACACAATACGTTATCGAAATTTTGGTGTTCCTACCGGATATTCCATCTTGTGATCTTTTTAAAGGAAGACTTCCCCCAAGCCACGAAATCTCCGAGTTGCTTAACCCGAAAACCTCCGAAACACTTCACCGGAAAAAAACAGTGAGACTAAAAAACGAGAATTGAGGGGCATTCCGAGAATTGAACTCGGGACCTCTCGCACCCTAAGCGAGAATCATACCACTAGACCAAATGCCCCCCCTTTGGCCTTCGGATTCTTCTAATTATAAATATCATAGTTGATTCTTGAGCTCAAAGATTCTTGAACCCTCTAAGTCCAAGCCAAACCCTTGGATATTTACACTCACGAAGAGAGTCCTGCGGGAATCAAGAAACTCAAAGGAAGCCCGAGGAAATGGCTAGAGGAGCGGCTCTTCTTCATTTGCTTCGATCTCAAAGCAAACAGCTCTCAACCATCAGAAACTTCCACTCAGGTTTCTCTCTTCATTTCCTTTTCCCCGTTTTCATTTTACAATCTCATTTTTACTTAAAAGAGCACAAATCAGTAACTAACTTAAAAAGTCACGATGCAATATCTGATTTTTTATTGGAGAAGAAACCAGGTTGTTTCATTTCTGTGGGGGGATTTGTTCTAGAGTGAATAAAGCTGGAATCTTTAGCACATACAAGGGTTTAAATTTTCAAAAGCATAAAGATTTAGAATTGGAAGAGTGTAAGAGTCCCTTAATTGTTTTTGTGCTCTTAGAGGTTCTGTTGAATTAAGAGGGAGGGGCTGGCTTATGTATATAATCTAGTGAAAAGGTTTCAACTCTGTTGAATTAAGCCGTTCAATAGAGATTTAGGATCGACCGGTCTTCAGCTTCTTGAGTATCCTCAATATCCGAGCATATGTGAACTATATGCACTTTTGAATAGTTTGATGTTGTTGGAGTAATGAATACTTGATACGTTGGAAGCTAGGAATGTATGTGGCTCGATGCCTGTTCTGTGTTTTGAACTTATTAAGCCGTTAATATAAAGATTTAGGATCAACCAGTTCACATGAATTAAATTTGTTGTATTTTGTTTGAAGATGATCCTTTTTCAACCGTGTTTTTGTGAATCTTTCCCTCTGCACCATATTGCTTTGCTGCAATTTCTGTTCTGTGCTGCCTAGACTGAAATATATGCCTGGACTTATTTACAGTTTGGACTTAAAAGATCATAATTAATTTTGCTTACGGGCACTTTCTTGAATCAGCTAGTTTGTTTGTCGATCTTTGTATGTAACATCCCGTGTCTCTTAAATGGTTTCATCGAACAACATCAGGAACTTTAAAGTCATTTGCTTTTTGCTGCTTTTATGTTGAAATTCTCATTTGAAAACATGAGGTCACTTCTGTGAAATTAAATTGTTTTTGGGCAAAGCTGGTCTCTGGTTAAGTTCAGTTGTTCGCGGAAATGGTTTACCTGTTAGTGGGAATCTGTTGTGCCCTATAGCTTGTGATGGACTATATGGCTGAAGGTATCATCTGTTTAGATGAATTCTAGAAGTACCACTGGCTGTCACTTACATTTTATTTTTAGCTCCTTTTTACGTGAGTTCAGTAAGAGAATGAATTTCTTAGGCGTTGTCTTGGAACTTTCTACCAATGCCATAGTCTAAACGAACCAGACTTGACAAATTGCTCACTGTCTTAGACTCTGTATTTTAATTCAGTAGCGCCTGCTATTACAGGATTCATAACGTGATCATTGATTTCCCTTTGATAATTTCATGCCCCATAGCAATTTCTATTATGTGTATTTGAACCTGTTATTGGAATATGCTATGATCTCTGTTCAATTTTTCTCTTTACCCGGGTTCATTTATACATATTTTATTTGTTGCTGATCATGACAAGTCATATTTTAGAGTCAGCCTATTGACTTGTGTCAGGAAGGTTCTTATTATGAGTCGAATGCAGATTATTCTTTCTGAAGTTGCTTGATTATGTTTTAGTATTATCTGTTATGTAGTAATGTCTGCTTCTGTTTGGAGAGGCTAATCAATAGATGAGAAAGCATATCTACAAAGTTCTTGGGAGCATTTCTTAAATAGCCACTACTCTACGTGTTCTTATTGTCATTGTTTTTCTCTCTTTTAGGCTATCATCCTGGTCGGTTTGGCACATGGCCACAGGATCAGTGTGCCAAACTCAACTTCAACCATGCCAGTCTCGCTGCTACTCAGAAAAGATGGGCATCTCGAGCTACAACAACAAAAGATGACAATAAGATCAGCATTGGACCACGCCAAGGGAAGGAAGTAGGAGAAGATGAAAAAGAAACCGGGGTGGTGTATTATGGTCCAATCTCATCCACCATCAAGAAAGTAAAACTGCTCTCTCTTTCAACATGCTGTCTGTCTGTATCCTTGGGTCCAGTTGTAACTTTTATGACATCTCAAGATACAAATGTCATCCTGAAGGGGGCAGTTGCATCTTCTGTTATATTCTTCAGCGCTTCAACCACTGCTGCTCTGCACTGGTTCGTTAGCCCTTACATTCACAAGCTTAGATGGCAGCCCGGCTCAGACAGTTTTGAAGTGGAGACGATGTCCTGGTTGGGAACCTACATTCCAAAGACTATCAAATTTGCTGATATCCGGCTTCCAGAAACCAACAGACCCTTTGTGACTTTTAAGGCGAACGAAAATTTCTACTTCGTTGATTCAGAGCACTGTCATAACAAGGCATTGCTGAATAGACTTACCCCACAGAAATCAGCTCACGAGTCTGCTTTCAAAAATTTGTGATTGGAAAATTCTGCAAGGTTTCCCTGAGTACGGTATGTCCTGATTTTACTTTATGGCTTGTGATAAGCTCTGGCCTGGTTTTGAGCCAATGGGCATTTTTTCCCCCTAGCCTTTTTCTACTTATCGAGACAATGTTTTCTAGAGTAGGAAACGAATCAATATTTGAATTTTGATGTTTAATGTGGAGTAGCAATCCCATATCAGCCCATAAACATTTCCACTTGCCAGTGGGGAGGCTCTGCAAAACACACTACGCTGCTGATCACTTGATCGGCTCCTTTGTTCACCAACAAATCAGCACGTGCTGGAACTGCAACTTGCCATGCTCTCCTTAACAAGGTTCTAATCTGGTTAACGAGGGAACGATTACTTCCAGCATTTTCTCTGGCCTTTGTTAGTAAGTGGATAATTATCTGAGAGTGCACCTCCAATATCACCTGCATATGTATCCAGTTACTCCCTTCAGCCAAAATTCAGCTCTGATTAAGTGATGTACAGGAAGTACCAGAATGAAGCAAACTATATATATATATATATCCCCTGCCAATAACGAAGCAAGCCTCCTGTACCTAAAATTCCAGGTGTTCCTCTGCTCAACCGTCCATGTTATGTTAAGTTCAACCGGCCTTGGGAGGGTGGATTCCAAGCAATTTGCCTTTCCTCCCCAGCAACGTGGGGTTCGGTGAAGCATGCTTTATTCCAGGTTGCTTTAATTTCTTTGATAGAATGAGAAGTGAAATTTCAGTAAAAATTATTACTAGGAAAAAAACAGAGAGAGAGAGAGAGGAAATTAAATGGATTACTTTGGTGAGTGGCTATGGGATTGAATAGCCCTCAACTACACCACCTCCTCATGCGATGCACTGATCATCGTTTTCTTTGTCAGTTTTGAGACATTGTGAAGATGGACCTACACGATTCTCTAGGCAATTTGAAAACCTCGTACTCGAGTTTGCTCCACACTAACCCGGGACGAAGGCAATCTATTAGCACTTGTTTTGGTCTCCACGCTGTAACAGCACTCAAAATCAATTTAATACAAGCTCGAGTTTGCATCAGGAAGACAGGTCACGCCAATTTTCTCAATACATATTTCAAAGAGATCTCGCTAAACAGTTGTGAATCCCAATTGCCACTGCAGCTAGAGGCCCGTCCACCCTAGCATTCGTTCCCGGCGGCCAACTGATAAATTTGGACTGTCTTGATAAAAAAATATTTAGAATTGACATTAGAGTCATTCAGTCACCTAAGAAATGAAGCACAAAGAACAAGAAATGGGAACAGGCAATCGTCTTAATCCTCGGCAATTCGACTCGCAAGGGAAGTATCGATACAACCTTGCAAATACTTCAAACCTTAAGAGACAGGCAATAGAAAAAACATTCAGAATATCACTCTTCTACAAAGGCATAGGTAGAAACTAAGTAGACGAACAAAAACTAGACAAGTAAAATTGTAAACAGTATTCATGGGTACTTAACATAACAGCAAAATACTCAACTCTCAGCAGAGCAAGTGAAAATTAAAACAGATTAAAATTGTCAACATGGGAGACACAACAATGACTAGGAAAAAACATCAAGACCTAAAGCCCGCCACCGCCTATCAAGAACCCAGTTCTGTGAACAAAAGCCTTGCAATGAAGGTGATGACTTAAGACTACAGTTCTCATAATGAACAGATAGACATCCAAGAAATGGACCAGTAACAAGAACCCACTCTTGATTTTTATTAAAGCTTCTTAGTGCACCAACCCGCACAATTCACTTGGCACCCTTCTTGGCAGCAGATTTGGTCACCTTAGCACCAGAGGGATCCTTCTTCTCCACGTTCTTGATAACTCCCACAGCAACGGTCTGGCGCATGTCCCTCACAGCAAAACGACCAAGTGGAGGATACGCTGAGAAAGTCTCCACCACCATGGGCTTGGTGGGAATCATCTTAATCATACCAGCATCACCGTTCTTCAGGAACTTGGGCTCCTTCTCCAGTTCCTTACCAGACCGCCTGTCAATCTTGGTGAGGATCTCAGCAAACTTCACAGCAATGTGACAGGTGTGGCAGTCAAGGACAGGGGCGTAACCGTTTCCAATCTGCCCAGGATGGTTCATGATGATAACTTGGGCGGTGAAGTTGGCAGCCTCCCTGGCAGGATCGTCCTTGGAGTTCGAGGCAACAAAACCACGCTTCAGATCCTTCACAGCAACATTCTTGACGTTGAACCCCACATTGTCACCAGGAAGAGCCTCTTGGAGAGCCTCGTGGTGCATCTCAACAGACTTGACTTCAGTACTCAGTCCAGTTGGACCGAAAGTGACAACCATGCCGGGCTTGATGACACCAGTTTCAACACGACCCACTGGGACAGTTCCAATACCACCAATCTTGTACACGTCCTGAAGTGGGAGACGGAGGGGCTTGTCTGAGGGCCTCTTGGGCTCCTGGATCTGGTCGAGGGCATCCAGAAGAGTTGGACCCTTGTACCAGTCAAGGTTGGTCGACCTCTCAATCATGTTGTCGCCCTCAAATCCAGAGATAGGGACAAAGGGAATCTTGTCAGGGTTGTAACCAACCTTCTTCAAGTAGGATGACACTTCCTTGACAATTTCATCATACCTTGCCTTTGAGTACTTTGGAGTGGTGGCGTCCATCTGTTCCAAGAACCCAAGAATAAAGATAAGTAGCAAGCCGAAGATATCTTCTCAAATACACGTGACAGGACAGATCAATGCAAAATGAGTAATAAACTCAACTTGAAAGAAGAGAATAGAAATATACCTTGTTACAGCAGCAGATCATTTGCCTCACACCAAGGGTGAAGGCAAGGAGTGCGTGCTCACGGGTCTGGCCATCCTTGGAGATACCAGCTTCAAAACCACCAGTGGTGGAATCAATGATAAGCACGGCACAGTCAGCCTGGGAAGTTCCGGTAATCATGTTCTTGATAAAGTCACGATGTCCAGGGGCATCAATGACAGTGCAGTAGTACTTGGTGGTCTCGAACTTCCACAAGGCAATGTCAATGGTGATACCACGCTCGCGCTCAGCCTTGAGCTTGTCGAGCACCCAGGCATACTTGAATGACCTCTTGTTCATCTCAGCAGCTTCCTTCTCGAACCTCTCGATGACACGCTTGTCAATACCTCCAAGCTTGTAGATCAAGTGACCAGTGGTGGTTGATTTTCCAGAGTCGACATGGCCAATGACCACGATGTTGATGTGAGTCTTCTCTTTACCCATTATGAAATCTTAGTTTTGAGCTGCCATACATAAAAATCTAAAATTTAAAAACAAAATACTAGGACACTAAAAATCACTTCTTAAACATTCAACTAGATCTAGTTGAAGTGTCCAGAACAATAACAAATCCACCATGGTATGTCCAATCCAACTTCAATACATCACGATTTCTGATATATTTTAACACAGCATAACATTCTGTTCTAACATAAAAAATCACGTACAAAAGATAATCTGTATAAATATTCAATATGATTAATCTATCTAGTTACATCATTATCAGTTAATTTGAGTGGCAATTCTTACATTCAGATTAATCACAATAATATCAAATCAACAACTTGACAGAACATAGAATAAGTTTAAGAGTTCTTTTCAGTACCAAAACCAACAAAGACGAAATCAAAACAATATAATTTACTATCTTATTATATCTGTATAATAATTTAAAAAAAAGCTTCCACTGCAAAAACAAAATAATCTAAAAGACATGTGTATACAAATCTTTAAAGAAAGTAAAAAGGCACTAAAAAACTAGACCCAAGGCTTGCTCTCAAAACAAAATTGGATTAAAAGCTAATAAATCTGATTGAAATCACAAAGCAATCAAAGACTTCATACGAATAAGAATAAGAATACCAGTCATTAACTAGATAACCACAGTGATTTACAATTAGAGATAAAGACAGGAGTGAAACGAAGAGGCGATAGTGAATCGAACCTGTTAAACTCTAGCCGCGAGCAAGGAGGAGGAGGAGGGAATGACGGACTTCTTGATAGGGTTTGTGGATATATTTATATCACCCTGCTGGTATTTTGGTTTCCTAAAACGTCCTCATTTTGAGGTTAGCACCGCCATCATGTCCTCATACCTGCTCCGTTTTTTATACGGAATCCGCGTGCTTACTTGGTGATCAAGGACCTTAAACTGTTTTTAAATGAAATGAAATTGGGTCCCTTTTTTATTCCTCTGAAGGTTGCCAAGTCACTTCCCGCTGTGGGAGAATTCATGATAATAAATAACTAAATAAAATGACTAAAAAGAGTAGCTCCAAATAAATCAACTCTAAACAAAGCAAGTAAAAGCAACGACTTTGAAATGTTCCCGTTATTTTTATAATTTCAAGAGAGTACTTGTTTTTTAAGACTATTTATATATATACGTTTATCAAAAAAGCTAAAATTTATTTAATATATTTTTATGCATAAAAAAGATTTAATAAATAGTTATATTAATATCAAATGTGTTAAGATACAATTGACTTTTTTAAATAATTTTTTTGTATTGAAGTATGATATGAAAAAAATACTATATTTACATTATTTTAAAAACTATATTTCCAATTTGACATTAACAAATAGTTTTTTAAAAATTATATATTTTAAAGTTGACTTTTTCACAAGCAAGAAATTTTTTATATTTTTTTAAAACTCTCCCGATTCTAAAAACTTTGGAATTTTTTATTATTTTAATATTAAAAAATAAAATATACATATTATTTTAATATATTTTTAATAAAAAACACCCTACCGATATTGGTTATTAAATGTTTAGTCTATATTTTAGTGAAATGCCTTATTGAATCAAAATGACAAAGCCATGAAAGACTGCTTGTTTGTCAGTATAGTTGCGGTTATTTTTCAAATAGCTTTTCTTGATAAAATACATGTTAATAATATTTTTTTATTTTTTAAAAATTATTTTTGACATCAGCACATCAAAATGATTTGAAAACACTAAAAACATATTAATTTAAAGTTAATAAAAAAATAAAAAAATTTCAAATTTTTTTAAAAACGCTTTTAAAACGGCGTTAATAAAAACAAGAACTGGTGCTTCACAACGAAGACCATTACAGCTACCTGTATTGGCCCAAGGTAAATTAAATTGACGACAAGAGGCAGCTCATTCAAAACAGTACAAAATACAAGAACGAGATCGACAAGTTTACGACAACTGAATATGAGCAGACAGAAAGGAAAGGGTATAAAACTAGAAAGAAGACTGAATATATGAGCAGGCGGGCAGACAACTAATGTAAATTCAACGCCCACAAACAAAAACATGACATGGAGTTCTTAGCGTCCAAATGCTCGAGACCTAAATTTCACGAGCCGATAATGAATCTAGAAACATCATACAATCTCCAAAATTTTAGAACAAGATTCCACAAAATAAAACTACAATTCTCATGACACATAGCTCAGGGACAATTAACAATTAACAAGAAACAAAGCAGTAATTGCACAACACAATGATTACTTGGCACCCTTCTTGGCAGCAGATTTGGTCACCTTAGCACCAGATGGATCCTTCTTCTCCACGTTCTTGATGACTCCCACAGCAACAGTCTGGCGCATGTCCCTCACAGCAAAACGACCAAGTGGAGGATACGCTGAGAAAGTCTCAACAACCATGGGCTTGGTCGGAGTCATCTTCACCATACCAGCATCACCATTCTTCAAAAACTTGGGCTCCTTCTCAATCTCCTTACCAGATCGCCTGTCAATCTTGGTGAGGATCTCAGCAAACTTCACAGCGATGTGACAGGTGTGGCAGTCAAGGACTGGAGCATAACCGTTTCCGATCTGTCCAGGATGGTTCATGATGATAACTTGGGAGGTGAAGTTAGCAGCTTCCCTGGCAGGATCGTCCTTGGAGTTCGAGGCCACAAAACCACGCTTCAGATCCTTAACAGCTACATTCTTAACATTGAACCCGACATTGTCACCAGGAAGAGCCTCTTGGAGAGCCTCGTGGTGCATCTCAACAGACTTGACTTCAGTACTCAGTCCAGTTGGACCGAATGTGACAACCATGCCGGGCTTGATGACACCAGTTTCAACACGACCCACCGGGACGGTTCCGATACCACCAATCTTGTACACATCCTGAAGTGGGAGACGGAGGGGCTTGTCTGACGGCCTCTTGGGCTCCTGGATCTGGTCTAGGGCATCCAGGAGAGTTGGTCCCTTGTACCAGTCAAGGTTGGTGGACCTCTCAATCATGTTGTCACCCTCGAAACCAGAGATGGGGACGAATGGGATTTTGTCAGGGTTGTACCCAACCTTCTTCAAGTAGGAAGACACCTCCTTGATGATCTCATCGTACCTAGCCTTGGAGTACTTAGGAGTAGTAGCATCCATCTTTTCCAAAAAGAACCAGCAAGCATCAGTAGAAAGCAAAAAACAACTTAACTACAAGCAGGCAACAGGTATGAATTGGATGAAATATTAACCACCCAGTTAGCTTGAAGGAATAAAAAATAAGTATACCTTGTTACAACAGCATATCATTTGCTTCACACCAAGGGTAAAAGCAAGAAGAGCGTGCTCACGGGTCTGGCCATCCTTGGAGATACCAGCTTCAAAACCACCAGTGGTGGAATCAATGATAAGCACGGCACAGTCAGCCTGGGAAGTTCCGGTAATCATGTTCTTGATAAAGTCACGATGTCCAGGGGCATCAATGACAGTGCAGTAGTACTTGGCAGTCTCGAACTTCCACAGGGCGATATCGATGGTGATACCACGCTCGCGCTCAGCCTTGAGCTTGTCGAGCACCCAGGCATACTTGAATGACCTCTTGTTCATCTCAGCAGCTTCCTTCTCGAACCTCTCGATGACACGCTTGTCAATACCTCCAAGCTTGTAGATCAAGTGACCAGTGGTGGTTGATTTTCCAGAGTCGACATGGCCAATGACCACGATGTTGATGTGAGTCTTCTCTTTACCCATTATGAAATCTTAGTTTTGAGCTGCCGTGCATAAAAGTCAAAAATTTAAAAACAAAATAATGGGACACTAAAAATCACTTCTTAAACATTCAACTAGATCTAGTTGAAGTGTCCGGACTCCAGAACAATATCTTAGAGCTGGACTGTTACACGCAAAATGAACAAAATTAAAACATAATAATTGTAGAACGAAGTTATCCACAGAAAACAAAATTGTATATGGCATGATTTCTGCTCCAAGCAGACAAAAATAAAATGTCTCAAGAGCAAGAGCTTAGCACTTGTACAGTTGGACAACAAATCAATACAAAATTGATGTTTAAGAAACCATCACTACAGCAAACGAAAAACTAGTTCATTTTAGGGCAAGGTATGATTCTAATGGTAAGTTAGACATGGCAGATGAAAGATAGTTCCGATGAAATTAACGATAATTAACTAATCAGTCTAATTATATTAACTTCATTTCATTTCACTGATGATTCTTAGGGCCACGCTAATCACATTCATATCAATTCAGCAACTATAAAATAAACAGTCGAATATGAAATTTATTACTAAATACCAACAAAGAGAAACTGTTACTGAAAGTAAACAGTCAAGCAAAGAACACCTAAGCATTTCATAGTCATATAAATTAGTAGCTTATCAAATCTATATAAAAAAATCAGTGACGAGATGCTGAAACCATATACATCAATTATCATGTAATAGATCTGCGTGTATAAATCTTCAAAGCAAACAAAAGGCACGAAGAAATCAAAGTAAAAATCTTGCTCGAGATAGAACAGATTAAAAGATAATTAAACGGCCCAAAAACACAAATGCTAGACAGAGCAAACTGATTTACAGTCAAATTCAATTAATGAGCGATGTAAACGAGGAGGGGGGGAGAGGCCGACCTGAAGAGAGATGCTAAAACCCTGGCCGCTGGAAAAGATAGTAAAGAGAAAGAAATGTGAGAGTGAGAAGGAAGATAGGGTTTGTAGGTATTTATTCACCTTTCTTTCCTGAAATGTCCTCGATCTGATGTCTGAATTCCCATCATGTCCTCGTACTTACTTGGATATCAAGTCGATTTTCCCTAGATAGGGAAAATATCTTTTTAGTCCTTGAAAAGTGCTCCGGTGTAAGAAGAGGAAGATGGTTGAGAATGTTACATGAGTTATTTTTTAAAATATTTTTTATTTTAAAATAATATTGTTTTAGTTTTTAAAAATTAAATTTGTAAAAATTTAAGATATTAACATATTAAAATGATGTAAAAACTTAAAAAATTATTAATTTAAAATAAAAATAAACTAATTATTTTTTCAAAAATGTTTTCTAAACATAGTATCAAACACTTATATAATAGTTAATAATGAGATTGAAATTGTTTTTTATATAAAAAAAAATATTATTATTTTAATATATTAATATAAAAAATAAATTAAAAAATATTTTAAAATCAATATACACCACATTCCCAACTACCCTAATTTTTTTATTAGTATACAAGTGACCATCTCACAACCCACGAGTGTGAAAGCCTGGAGGAATGGAAGGAAATGCATGTCATTCCACCCTCGATACTAAGTACCTGTTTACTCGTTTGTTTTAAAAAAATTGTTTTTCTTAAAAGTAGTTTTAAGATTTTTTTAATGATGGGTTAACTCAAAAAAAACTAGTTTTCAACCAAAGAAAAAAAAAAATTCCCCCAAAAAAACTAGATTATTTGAAACATGGTGATATTCAGGTGTGGTTGTTTTTGGTTCGGTTTGATTTTTATTAAAAATAAATAATTAAACCGAATTTAAAAAAAAACAAACCAAAACCGGTTCAAACCGACTGGTTTTGGTTTGGTTTTTTAGGATAAAAACTGGTTCAAACCGGTTTGGCTCTGTTTTTTTTTGTTTGGCTTGGTTTTTTTCTGTTTAGATTTGGTTTGGTACAGTTTTTTTAGTTTCAGACTTATAAAACTGAATTGGTCGGTTTTTTAAAAATTTTAATCCTTTTTTTATAATTTAATTTTTTTTATTTTTTGATTATTCTACTCATCCATGTCCCTAGTGATATTAATTAAAAATAAATAAATAAATATCCTTCAAGATTGAGTGTCTCTCTCTCTTATGTACATTCCCCGTGATCAAATGTATCGCCCTTGATTTTGTCCCTTTAAAATGAAGCATGACTCGTGTTGAAGAATTTTGACTGAATTGACTTTCTCGCCAGTGATCTCCTCCTCTTGATATACAAAATATAAATTAATTTAAGTTATTTTACTAAAATATACAAAAAATCAAATACTTAACAAGAACAATCCTTATTGTTTTATAATTTTTTATTTATTTTATCTCAATGATTAATTTTAGCTGTTGAAAACAAACAATTTTTGTTTTTATACATGCATGATATAAAAACAACTTTCATGTATACAATAGAGATAAAAAAATGAATTATAATAATCTCATTAAAGTAAACTAAGAGTTAAAAAATTTAATTATTATTTTTAAAAAATGTTAGTTAGGCAGCTTAAGAAATAAGAGAGTGTTAATTAAAATTTAAATAAAAAAAAATATGAAAAGTAAAAAGAGAGAGCATGTCCACGTGCCTGACTATGTTTTTGAAAGCAGAAGATGTACAGTGATGTGTTGCACATGAATAATTTTTTTATCATAGAACTTCTAGAGCATTCAAAAGTTTTTAACGTGTTTTCACCTTAAAACATTGGAAAACCCCTTAAAAACATTAATAAACTCCTTCCTAACTTAAAATACAATCCAAACACTAAAAAATAAATAATAAACAAATAAAAAATTTTACCAGCTTTATTTTTTTAATTAATATGGGTATCCGAACCAGTTTGCGCATATCTCAACTAATCCTACAGGCTTCGAAGTTAACAACTATATAAGTCTTAAGTGGTCATCATATTGACAACTATACGGTTCAAACTTGAAACCATAAAAAAAACAAATATTTTAATTCTAAATTCTTATAATTGAACCAACTATTAAATGGTTACTTTCCTATTTTTCTTTAATGGTCAAAGAGCAACACAGTCTTTGTTGAACTCTTTTAAGGATAAAAAAAAAAAACTTATCAAGATTGATTTTTTTATAGTATCATGCGATCATCCATGCTCTCTCTCTTTCTCTCTCAACATTTCTATGCAACTCTCTACCATCTCAAAATCAAGGAGTCCGAAACACAAATAAAAAATTAATTTTTGAGATTAAAATGTAAAATTTAAAACATGAAATCATATCAATATAACCTGGACAATGAAACTACAACTAAAGTCTGATAAACAAAATAAAAAAAGACTATACCCTATTCACATGAACAAAATATAATCCACTAGTCTAGAAGCACATTGAACTTCACTATTTATTTTTTGCAATTTTTTCAGTTCATAGTATAATTATTTCAACTAATTGAACCTTAGTCTATAGTATAATCGCTTCAACTAGTTGAACAAATAGCCATCTTTATCCTCTGAAAAATAGTTGGATATTCTTTTATTCATCTTCTTCCTGTCATATTTAAGAGTGTTTAGAAGTGCAGTGGATATTGGTTTTTAAAAAGTTTTTCATTCTAAAACATATTAAAATAACATATTTTATTTGATTAGTATATCAAAATAATATGAAAACATAAAAAATATATTAATTTAAAATAAAAAAAATAAAAAAATTCTCATTTTTTTTAAAAAATACTTTTAAAACAGAATGTTTATCGAGTCAGATACAACACACATTCAGCCAAATGAAGATAATTATTTCCACACCAACTGATGACACTCCGACACATGAAAAAGAGAATACAATAAGACAAATACTATTAGCGTGTTTGGAAATGTGATTCTTGTTGTTTTTTAAACTGCTTTTCACTCAGAAAAACATGTCAATAATATTTTTTTATTTTTTAAAAATTATTTTTAAAATCAGCATATTAAAATGATTTGAAAACATCAAAAACATATTAATTTAAAGTAAAAAAAAATCAAATTTTTTTAGAAACGCTTTTAAAAAGCACTCTTAAACACCCTCTAACGTCTGAAAACACGGTTAAAAAAACGTTTCTTTAAAATTTATTTATTTATTACTAATTTTTTTTATATTATTTAATATGTTGATTAAAAAAATAATTTTTAAATATTAAAATATATTATTTTATTATATTTTTAAATAAAAAACATTTTAAACCATTAAATCCCAAAAATAAACCGCAGTCAGAGGTGGCCAGTTTCCCTGGAAGCTATTTTTGGCCAGAATGAAATAGCCCGTACGGGCAACACAGTCCGATGTCATTTATTTTTTATAGCATGTCCGGCAACACGGCCTGGGCATGCTTTTAAAAATATCATTTTTTAAAAATAATTTTAAATCATTAAAAAAATATTTTTTGAAAAAGACAAACTTCTACTGCAATGCCACTAACAAACAGGCTTTTAACAGCTTCGGGCAGCAAATTGTAAATTCAAGTACAAGAAGCGGAAAAGAAAGAAGAAAATGCAGAAAACCATGTGAAGGTTACCAGTAACAGGCCAACCACAGAGACCAAACAAAGCACAACACTATTCAAGTACAATATAGAAGATGTAGAATCCTCGGTACCAAGACCTACCAGTCGCGACCAGTTCATGAAAATGGAAACGTCTGACAAAAACCTTTTAACTTTTAAGACACAAAAGTGCAGAAGATATATAAAGATATACATCGCCACCGCCGATCAAGAACCCAATTCTGCGAACAGCCTCTTGATGAGAGTAGTGACATAAAACTACAGAGCTCAAGACACATGGATAAACATCCAAGAAATTCAGAACTAAGAAGAACCAAGTCGTTATTTGTAAAATATATTCCAGTAGCATCAACCTGCTCGGTTCACTTGCCACCCTTCTTGGCAGCAGATTTGGTCACCTTGGCACCAGAGGGATCCTTCTTCTCCACGCTCTTGATCACACCCACTGCAACGGTCTGGCGCATGTCCCTCACAGCAAATCGACCAAGTGGAGGATACTCTGAGAAAGACTCCACCACCATGGGCTTGGTGGGGATCATCTTCACCATACCAGCATCACCATTCTTCAAAAACTTGGGCTCCTTCTCAATCTCCTTACCAGAACGCCTGTCAATCTTGGTGAGGATCTCAGAGAACTTCACCGCAATGTGGGAGGTGTGGCAATCAAGAACCGGGGCGTAACCGTTACCGATCTGGCCAGGGTGGTTCATGATGATAACTTGGGCGGTGAAGTTGGCAGCCTCCCTGGCAGGATCGTCCTTGGAGTTCGAGGCAACAAAACCACGCTTCAGATCCTTAACAGCTACATTCTTAACATTGAACCCGACATTGTCACCAGGAAGAGCCTCTTGGAGAGCCTCGTGGTGCATCTCAACAGACTTGACTTCAGTAGTCAGTCCAGTTGGACCGAAAGTGATAACCATGCCGGGCTTGATGAAACCAGTTTCAACACGACCCACTGGGACAGTTCCGATACCACCAATCTTGTACACGTCCTGAAGTGGGAGACGGAGGGGCTTGTCTGAGGGCCTCTTGGGCTCCTGGATCTGGTCGAGGGCATCCAGGAGAGTTGGGCCCTTGTACCAGTCAAGGTTGGTAGATCTCTCAATCATGTTGTCACCCTCAAATCCAGAGATGGGGACAAAGGGAATCTTGTCAGGGTTGTAACCAACCTTCTTCAAGTACGATGACACCTCCTTGACAATTTCATCATACCTTGCCTTGGAGTACTTTGGAGTTGTGGCATCCATCTATTCCAATAACCCAAGAATAAAGATCAGTAGCGAGCCAAAGAAATCTTCTCAAATACACGTGACAAGACAGATATCAATGCAAAATGAGTAATAAACTTTAACTTGAAAGAAGAGAAATATACCTTGTTACAGCAGCAGATCATTTGCCTCACACCAAGGGTGAAGGCAAGGAGTGCGTGCTCCCGGGTCTGGCCATCCTTGGAGATACCAGCTTCAAAACCACCAGTGGTGGAATCAATGATAAGCACGGCACAGTCAGCCTGGGAAGTTCCGGTAATCATGTTCTTGATAAAGTCACGATGTCCAGGGGCATCAATGACAGTGCAGTAGTACTTGGCAGTCTCGAACTTCCACAGGGCGATATCGATGGTGATACCACGCTCGCGCTCAGCCTTGAGCTTGTCGAGGACCCAGGCATACTTGAATGACCTCTTGTTCATCTCAGCAGCTTCCTTCTCGAACCTCTCGATGACACGCTTGTCAATACCTCCAAGCTTGTAGATCAAGTGACCAGTGGTGGTTGATTTTCCAGAGTCGACATGGCCAATGACCACAATGTTGATGTGACTCTTTTCCTTACCCATGATGATATATTAGAGCTGAACTGTTATACAAGAAGATGTGAAATGTTAAAACAATCAATGGTAGAGTAAAAAATTACAAGAAGAAAGCATACTCAACATAAAGTATAAGTCAAATCAAATTAATAGTTTCAGATTATATGCAAGTGTTATTAATTAAACACCAGAAGAGAGCTAAGAAGTAAACAAAGGCAGTACTGGAAGAACTGTTTAGATAATAATTATTCGTAAATACCGCATGACTGTTAAAAAATACCTCATGAAAATCTAATAACTATTATCCATAATAATTAATAGGGCATAAAATCGTCCCAGATTTTTTCCAGCTTCATTTTTCAAAACTACAGGGTTAAAACTGCAAGTCTGTTATCTCAAATCTTAACAAAATCATCGCCCAAGTAAAAGCATAAGCAATAAAAACAAACACAAAGAAACCTATATAAAACCATGTTTAAATATGCCAATGAAAATAACACAGACGTATAAAACGGTATTTATCTTCGAAAAATCTTATATCACAGCGATTAATTTCTTAGATCTATCTGTCAAACAAGAACAAATTCCATGCAGCAACTTACAACACGAAATAAAAACTAAAAAGAAATAAAAAAAACTAACAAAAAAAATCCATGCAGGATACAGCTTAAAATTCTAGATTAAAGCCGAGAAATATATCACAGATCTTCGACAAATAAGTCACTAATCAGAAACTCAGTTGTGCAATCTTGATCAAAACTACAACGGAAATCAAGAGAAGATAACAGGTACCAGAAAATCCAACCTTAAGAGAGAATGGATTAAACCCTGTCCGTGAGAGAAATGGTAGGAGGAGAGTAGCTAATGACGGTGTGGAGAGAGATTGTAGGGTTTGATATATTTATATTACTAAAGTGATATTTTGTTCTTCCTAGATTACCCTCCAGAATAATTTAGAATACCAAATATATCATCCTGTGACCTTTACAGCCATGTCAATGTTTGAATCGCATAGATGCACTTATTGCTAAATCCGAACTTATTATCACACTGGGGTTGTTTCACGCGCGTAAGGAATGCGTGAGAGAGCGTAGAAGTGTTGTTTGTGTCTACATTCCGGTTTAAGGATTCGTCAGGTGCCTGGAGGGCGTGGAAAATTTTGAGTGAAGGGGAAATGCGTGCTGCCGAATGCAGGTCTACAACGACGTCGTATTGTCTGCTCAGTGAAAACGAATATCTTAACATTCTCTTTTGGGCCGAAAAAAGGATTTTCTTTCACATGGGCTGGACCTGTTGCCGTGCAGATTGATGGATAAATTGTGGTAAATTTTTTTTTGTTTTTAATTTTTTGTACACGTAATTAATTTAACTAATCTTCATAGATTTTGAAATTAATGATCAGATAAGTTTCATATGACCATCAATATTAATAATCTTAGAGCTCAAACTTGAAATTATAAAAGAAACAAGTCATTGATCTCAAATTTAACTATTGACTAAATAATTTAAATTATGGTAATTTTTAATAATCAATGCGGGGTAGCTTTGATGCATGTGATCTCTTTTTCTGAAGTTAAACCCCTTTATTTAACCCAAAAAATAAAAATTCAATTCACTCTTGGATTCTTCTCGAACAAATTGTCGTGATGAAAAGGCTAATGTGCCCAACCTTCCCTTCAACCTTTATATAATTGTTTTTTCACCTCTTTTAAAGAATGTCAACGAACATAAGGACATAATGGCAGGGTGAATCATTGGAATCGCAGCGCATATACCTGCACGGGAAGGTCACGTGACCGTTATCAAAAGGCTAAGGTTTTTATTTTGCTGTTTTTTTTTTCATATTATTTAATTGCCACTTTAACCAATGATTTGATACTTAATTTTTTTTAAAACCTATCACCTATTTTACATTAAAAAAAAATTCTGCACGCTACAACACGCGGGCAACATATTTAGTTATATGCTGAACTCAGTGGTGTGCAAAGAATTGGGGATTCTAGCTGAGCAATGAATTACAATAAATAATTATTATAAATGGATATGTTGTCCAGATTATCACATGTAAGGAGATAATTAGAGAAGATTATAATCATTCAATATCATAAAAAACATAATAAACTTGTAATGATAATAAAAAGGATAGCATCTCTCTCTCTATATATATATATATATTATTGAAATACAATCATAGCATACATACTAATATATAAAATTAAATAAATGTACTTACCAATTGAAACACTTTAAAAATTAAATAAGCTTTATTGTTATCAATGATTAATATTTTGTTTTTAAAACTTTATTATTTTTTTATTTGGTGTAGAATAATTTTCTTCAATAATATTTACAAGATTCTAACAATACTATTTTATTTAAATCCACTTTTAAATTAGATTTAATGAAATAAGAAAAGTGTACTCAATAATCCCTCGGTATCTGTTGAACCTAAGCTCTATATAATAATAATAATAAATAGAGATGAAATAGAGCTTAAAAACAAAAAGAGTTGAGCTGGAAAAATAAACGAAGAGTTATGTATTTATGCATAAGATTTTATCCAAAACTGTGTAGAAAAACGAAACTTTAAACACTTTTCTTCAGCTTCATTTATAAAAAAATTTAGAAATCAAAAGTTAATAGAATCATTTGCTAATAGCTTTGATTACCTAATATAATCAGAATTAAATCAAAATGTTTTCAAATTTATATTAGAAGATTTCTAAGATGAGAAATTTGTTTAGGCATTATTAAAAGAGTTATGGAAAAACTAATTATCGGATTTTACCATTTATGGACTAGATAAATTAATGCCTGTTTTCATGAATTAAATTCGAGCCGTTATTTCACCCGACCAAAAAGTAATTATTTGCATCATAAAAATTATTCTATAATAAACCTAGGACTATACCAATGCTCACGAGTTACGAGTTGAAGCCAAAAATTCACTTTGTTTAAGTACTCTCCTCTCCAAGAATTTTGGTGCTCCTTGGACCCAATATTAATTCATTACCTTTCTACTGAATAAACACTAAATTAACCGTGAAAAAAACTTGTTTAATGTGTAATATAATTTATTTAAATCATGTTAATATTCTATATTAAAAAACTTATATTAATGATTAAATTCGAATAATTTTTTAATTTAAAAACAAATGAATTTCACTTTTAATTTGAGCTCAAAAGTATCAACCAACCTTGCTTTTAAACAATTTTTCCAGCAGATCGACATAGAAAATTGGAATGATCGTGGACCAAGTTCAAGACCACAGAACAGGTGAGGTGGTATTTTCCGTTCAAGCATTCACACTGGTTTAATAAGCTTGACATTCCAGAAAATAGACCTAGTGGACTAGATATTTGCTCTGGTTCTAGAAAGCAAGAATAATAAGCCAAATTAAAATGCTTGGTAATTAAGAATCTCATCTCATTATCTATCGAGAAGGGCCCGTAGCGTGCCCTCCTAGAAGGACGCAGACACACGTTTGTGGACGACGGAGAGAGCAGACTGAAGAGTATATATTTCATGTTGCAACTGTCTATTTTATCCGTTTCCAAATGGCAAAAATAATTAAAATTTCTGGAAAAGATTAAAAAAATAAAACGAAAAAAATAAATTCCATCTCCCTGATACACGGTGATGTAATTCAAACTCATACTTAAAAAAGAAAATACTTAAAGATACCGAGAGATCTATTTGGTGGGTAAAAAACCTAAAAGAATTTATTTTTACAAAAAAACATATACTTACAAACATAATTCTTAAATTCGGTCCGATCCAAGGTTTGGATTCAGGGTTTTAACCTTGTCCGGGTCAATTTTTTTCTAAAATTAAAATAATATTATTTTAATAAAAAAAACAAAAATCAACGAATTATAATCAGATTTTTAATTAGTCACACTAAGTTTTTTTTTTCATTTATTTTTTATATTGTTTGATTTTAGTCCCGGCTCGACCCATCGAACATATTGATTTTGAAAACTATGCTTATAATCATGTAAGAAGAACTAGAAGAAAGATCATATGGTGATAAAAACTCCAAAATAACTAAATAATTTGCCAGCTACAAAGGCGTGTGATTTCCATGTCCTTTTGGCAAAAACGGTTAAAGTTAAAGAAAAAAATAGAGAAAAAAAAATCCAAACGCGGAGTATGATGTTCCATTTTACACGTCACGAAGTGGAAAGCCAATCACATACAAGTGAGTGCCTTTCCCATCCACCTGCCCTGTTTATATCCACCTGTGTGAAATCGTTCTTCCAATTAGGACCGGGTTAGCCTCGGAACAGACAGATTGTGCGACAAATCTGATGTAGTCCTGAATCTCTCTCTTATTTTTTGTAAGAATAGCAAGAAATTTATTAACGCAAGAAACACATTACCTAGCACAAAGCCAAGCCTAAATGTAACGATAGAAATCTAACATAGAATTCAACATCACACTTTGGAAATAGAAAACAATTGGGGATATATAAGAAGGTCGATAAATTCAGAAAATCTAGAAAAACTCAAACCCATGAATTTTCTTGGATTGTCTAGCTAAACATATGAACTAGCTAGATGATCGTCTATTTGCTTCTCTTAATTTTTTGTTGTATTACTAGTTTTTTATATGTTGTTTGTTTTTTGCGGTGTAAATATTTTTTTTATTTTAAATTGATTTTTTTGATATATTTAAATTGTTTTGATGTAATGATAATAAAAATAAATTATTTTAATATGTTTATTTTTTTTTAGGAAACAACCCTACCAAATTATTAAACGGTATAGTAGTCAAATCTATCTGTATCAGCCGCCTCTCATTCCCGTCCGTGTATCTCTTAATTTCTCCTCTATATATGTACGTAGACTTCTTGATTAGCCACCCCATCAAACTACAATTTGACCTTTCCAATAAGCCCTCCCAAGTCCTTAATAACATTGATCACTTGCTTGATCCGTGTCCTTCTCTCTTCTCCGTTTTCTGATCACGCAATGATCGGCACCAAGGGATTTGACCCTGAACCAGTACAGGAAAATACTAGCTTGCAGGAGGATTTTGAAGATGCAGAAGACGCATTCTCATTCTCTTATCTTTCATTAGAGAACTGTGACAATTATGGGGATGACTTCGCCAAACAAGACCTAGGCTCCTCTTTTGATCATCAAGATTTCTTTGAGTTTTTCAGTGAAGAATTTACCAGTACGGCCGGCTGTACTAATTCCTCAGACAGCGTCATCTTCTGTGGAAAGCTCATACCTTACAGAGGAGAAACAGTGGTAGCTGAGACAGAACAGAACCTGAGACTCGCGGCGCAAGAAACAGTGGTAGCTGAAACAGAACAGGACCTGGGGATCGCAGCGCAAACAAAACATACCAAGAAGGGCTCAATCTTGCCATCAAAACCATCACGCTCTTTCAATAAATCAACTGAAAGAGCTGCTGCAAGAAGCAATACTCCACCAAAGAAAAAGAAATCACAGAAGAGTTACAAGGCCCGTGAAAGTACTAACAAGGGATATACAACCAGGAAATTAAGTGTTGATCGTAAGTATGACTGTTCAATGAGAAAAGGACCAGACTTGTCACCCTTGGTGAACTCAGGATGTTATTCTTTTAGATTAGGAGTTGGGAAGTTTCCAATGGAGATGGATTTGAGTGATATCAGGATGAGGCAAGGTAAGAAGAGCTGTACACCTCCAGCCAGGAAGCTTCCGTTCAATGATGAGTGTGACCAAACGGACAAGATCAGTGGCAAGGGAAAGAGAGAGAAGAATTTGTGGGGATTGTTCAGGGGTAAAGCTTCTCTTGGTTGCATTCCACCAGTTTGAGTTAAGCTTTGGTCACCGTTGTTGTTCAATAGGCCAAGTACGTTGTCGTTTCTCTTTAGTCTCCAGTCTAGTAATCAAGATAGAGGATATGCAATAAATAAATAAATTGTAGAGGACATATACTATTCAGTAGCGTACATTTTCTCTAATATTACACCAGAAAGTATTTGAAAATTATTATCATCCGATTAATTAAGATCCTTTCATGGTGGAGTACCAAGACTCAATCGTATATTACTTAATTTATTCCGCACATTTTATATGATTATATATAGTTTATTGACTCTGTTTCGGAATTTTTTTTAAAAAAACTTCACAACAACAAAAGCTTCTACAAAATAATTGTTTCAACTCTCTCTATCAAGTAAATCAAGCATTTAATCTGAAATGGACGGTTGGATAAACTAATATGACCAATGATCTCCATGCCTGCGGGGAGGAAAAAAAAAAAGAAGATAAATTTGCTGCTTTAGTATAAATAAATAAATCATCAATAATTTTTTTTAAAAAGTATTATTTAATATATTTTCAAATAAAAATAAATTTCCAAGGCAACAATAGAAAATTCCTACAGGGCACTATTAATTACAATTTATAATACCTTTTTCCAGGTTTAGATCACATTATACAGGTGAAGTTGCTTAATTACTCAATAGATAGTTCAGAAAAAAGTAAAAGTAAAATGGTTATTGACACGTGTTGATGGTCTGTCACTTGAATTTACATGAAGACCATGCAATGGTGCGCAGAAGTAGTCCGAACCAGTCAAACAGAGTACGACCACAACTGTAAAAGCAGTTTGAAGATTTTAACATGCGATTGCTTTTGAAGTTAATTAATCAGTTGATCTTGATCGCAATCATTGCTTCACTAATTTTAAAAACAGACATGGAATCACTACGCACATGTCGTAGTAATAATTGTTGGATTATTTTGACTTGTTAATATAAAAATTAAAAAATTATTATTATAATATATTTTTAAATAAATATTATTTTAAAAAATAAATATTACTACAATATCAAATATAATACAAAAAAACTGTATTGGACTAAACTTTAAATTAGATACATTGACTTATCGTTTTTGTTCATTTTAACGGTCATGTGATACATATTTAACCTAAAACAAAGACACCATTCACAGCAAAGATAGAAAAATTATACTTTAATGACTTGCCTTTGAAATTAAATCCCCACTTGACCATCCTCAAATGAGAATCCGCGTTATTCTACATCCATAGACAGAGGTTATGACAATTTTAATTTATCATTTGAAGCATTGGTTATGAGATATGAATAGGGTTTATTTGTTTAAAGTCCGTGTTGTGAATTTAAAATTGATCAAAGTTAATTTAATTTTTAATATTTAAATTTTTTCAAATTTTTTTAAAATAACATTGTTTTTGTAAAAAGTAAAAACCAGTTTTTTTTTATATAATTTTTTTTATTTATGTAGTATAGGTAAATTAATGAATCACTAAATTGATCCGGAGTTTCAAAACAAATACAAAGTATGAAACCGACTAAAAAATACATGTCAATGGGTTTTGAAGTTCAAACTTATTTTGTGTTTTTTTTAGGAAATTCAAATTTATACCTTAAGAAGGTAGTTTTTTCCCTTACCTGTCCGACATTGATAAAATCTCTCTATAAATTAACAAATATAAATTTGCCAATTAAAAAAAACCCAAACGCCGTGTATGTTGGTCCATTTTATACGTCACGAAGATTCGAAGCCAAATCACACACGTCCCACCACCCACCATCGTTTCAATTCATCGTAACCATATATATCCACTGACGCTGATTATTTTTTTCGATTAGGACATGGGTGGTTAGCCTTAAACGGACAAGACAAATCTGAAGTTTTCCTGTATCTTATACTTATGTTTGTTTTTATATTTTAAATTTGTTTTTAAAAAAATTTAATTTTTTTTACTTTAAATTATTTTTTCAATACTTTCATGCTATGTCAGAAATAATTTTTTAAAAATTAAAAAATATATTATTTTAATATATTTTAAAATAAAAAATATTTTAAAAAATAATTACAACTGTATTTTTAAATGTGCTCGATTCATCCTATTTGTGCCCAAACAGGACATTCATAGAAATGTATTAATTTTGGAAACAAACAGCACGCTTCCTACCATATAAGCCAAGTCTAAATGCATGTAATTATCAAAATCTAATATAGAATCCAACGCAACTCGTTAACGAGAGGAGAGAAAAAGATGATATGAACGCTAATAAATCAAGGAAATCTTGAAAGATTCAAGCCCAGAATGCATGCATTTCTTGCTGTATTTATAGTCTTTCTAGAAGAAGCCAATTCCATCAACATCAACCAGAGCTCATTCCCTTCTGTCTATCTCTTAATTTCCTCTACATGTAATTTTATATACTTGGACTCCTTGATTAGCCCCCCGTCATTTGATTTTTTAAATAAGCCCTCCTTGGTCCCTAATTACAGTATTGATTACTTGCTTGAACCGTATCCTTTTCTCTTCTCCATTTTCCGATGATCACACAATGATTAGAGGTGCCGAGGAAGATAACCCTGAAGCAGTGCAGGAAAATACCGGCTCGCTAGATTTTGAAGATGTAGAAGAAGCGTTCACATTTTGTAATCTTTCATCAAGCAACTGCGACAGTGCTCACAGGGATATCTTCTCCAAACAAGATCAAAGCTCCTCCTTTGATCATCAAGATCACTTTGGGTTTTTCAGCGATGCCTCTACGGCTGATCATTCTTCAGACAGCATCATCTTTTGTGGAAAGCTGATACCTTACAAAGGAGAAAAAGTAGTAGCTGAAACAGCACAGAAGTACCAGGAAATTACAGACAAATCAAAACTTGCCAGGAAGAGCTCCATCTCCCCGTCAAAATCATCGAACCCTCCGAGTAAATCAACTGAGAGAGCTGCCGCAAGAAGCAATGCTTCACCAAAGAAAAAGAAACAAGAAAAGAGCGATCGCGAGGATTGTGGAAGTACTGACAAAGGGCATGCAGGTAGGAAATTAAGTGTTGATAGGGATGATTCTTCAATGAGAAAGGGATCAAACTTGCTACCCTTGATGAAGTCAGGATCTCATTCGATAAGATCAGGAGCTGCGAAGTTTGCAATGGAGATTGGTTTGATCAGTGATTTCAAGACGAGGCAAAGTAAGAGGAGTTCAACTCCAGCGATGTTTTCATCTGAAAATGAGAGTGATAAAAAGGATAGGAGGAGCAAAGAAAAGAGAGAGAAGAAGAATTTGCGTGGTTTGTGTAGGGGTGAAGCTTCAGTTGATTGCATTTCTTACTTTTAAGTTGAGCTTTGGTAGCAGTTGTTGTTCGACACACCAAGCTCCTGATTCTCTCTAGTCTAGAATTTGCTAAAGAATTATATCGTTATAATCAATCAAATTAAGATCCTTTCATGTTGAGGCTAAAAGAATAATCATCAGGGACGAATCCCAGATGTTACATTTTGGGGGACAAAATTGTATAATTTTTAATTGTGGAGGTCTTTTTTATATAATTTATTTAAAATTAAATTTGTATGCACAGAAGGGTGGATTTCGATTTTAGGGGGGTGGACCCCAAATTGATCTTCCCTGCCAATCATAATAAATTAATTAGTTTAATCCACACACTTGATTTGTTTTAAAAAAAGTCTAAACTAGGATGTAACTTCGCTCCACTTTTAATTCCTTGCGAAAAAAACAATTCCATTTCATAATCAGTAATTAATAGGTCATTAATTACGAAAAAGAAAAGTATGTGCTAAGTACAGTAAATATTGCAATGTTCTTAAGTAAAAAAAAAAAGTAATTAGGATTAACAATACTCTCATGTTAATTGATTTCTCTTATATTTGGTCATAATATTATTGTAAATTAAAGCATGATTATACTTGATTATTTTTTTTAACAAGCAAAAGAGCCGATTAGAGATTTCTTTTACTCCAAAAATTAATAAATAAATCATTCTCATTAAGTAGACTAAACTGGGTTTGTATAACAATTTCTTGAATATCAGATATATATAGAATGGGGATTTATTTCATTTTGGCTTTGTTTTTGAGAGAAAAAATCAATTATAATTTAAAATGAAGGAGAATAATAGAAACGAGAGATAAGCAATAAATTAAGTGCTATAATTGGCACTGATTAGCCAAAGATAGATTCCGAGAGAAAGGGTAATTATCCTCAAAAGGCTTCACAGATCTAAGGATTTACAGGGGGGATACTACTTATGGCGTTGCGAAGAAAAGAAGCAAAGTCTTACAAAAGGCTTGAGGGAACGGGATCGGAATCATGACTTTTCAAGAGGCTTTATTCTTTCTGACGGGGAGTGGCAATCAATGATTCTTCCTTTTTAGTGCAATCCCAGATCAGTCTCATCTTTCCCTGCTTCGTTGGTATCGACTTGAGTAACGTAAACATTGGTGAGATTTCAATGCCCTGGAAACCTAAGGGTTTCTCCGCAAGTTTTGTCAATGGAGGGTGAGTCAGGGTGTGAGTTCAGGCTGAAAGGTGTAGTTGATGGACAACAGATGGATATTACTGCACTACCCCTCGTTGGTCTAGAGGGATGGAAGGGACTAGATTAGCAGAAAATGGTTATGGTTTAAGGATGTAATGTCCTTGTTTTTCTAGGGTAAGAAAGGGTAGAGAAAAAACCCGAACCAATCAATGTTCGAGTATCAGATAGGATGTTGAAGTTACCCATGTCATGCTCCTAGAAAAAGCTCAAATGACCTTCAATAAAAGGTTATACCTACGGGCGTGAGACAATCCTCTTTAAAAAAACTCGATAAAATTACCTCGTAACTTTGGGAGAAGGGGTGCCTCCTTATAAAAGGGGTCATAATGATCAGGCTCAGATGATTATTTACCTAAAAACACAGGTCTTTGGATAGTCATAAGAGAATTGATGGTATTCTATACTGTAAGGTCAAGGAATTTTATAATTCTATTTGTTTTGTTTTTGAAAAAAAAATATTTATTAATTTTTATTTTAAATTAATATTTTTTAGTGTTTTTAAATCATTTTAATATGGTGATATCAAAAATAATTTTTTAAAAATAAAAAATATTATTTTAATAAATTTCTAAAAAAACACTTTAAAAATTAATTATTATTATAATCTCAAACATTTAAAAAAAAAAACTACAAGCAGGTTATGTCCTTTACTAATTTCCGGAATAATTGTTTTTTTTAACGTGAGGTTAATTCTCCTTTTACCATTAACAATATAAAATGTCAAAGAATTACACACAACAAGTTCTCGTGCCAACATACTTGCGAACAAGAATTTAGCACCCAAAAAGAAAAATCCTTGCTGACCAAAAGAATATTCCGGTGAGGTCATTGTCATTCTAGATCTCAACACGTGGGAGACCACAGCATCAATTGAGTGCTAATTAAGGCAGAGCACGAGTCCAAAATAACAATATCAATCACCTTCTTTATCAAGAAGAAAAAAACCCATCCCCTTTACAAAGATTAACAATAAAAAAAATTCAAAATTATTAAACTCATTATAGTTAATGATGAATTAAAAATCTAGATTACAAGTTAACCATGTTAATAAAAAAAAATATTATTTAATTTATTTTAAAAATAAAATGATATTATTTTAAAATCATAAATTAACAGGTTTAATACACTAATTCCAACATGAAATTTATGGTGACTGTCTGGGTTAATTTGCGTATATCACGACTAATTTTATAAGTTTTAAAATTAATAACTATACAAGTCTTTAATAGCTTTAAAATTTATAAGACTAATAACCTTTAAAATACAAATATATAATCTAACCAATATACCCCTTCGAATTACATTGTTAAATTATTAATTGCGTGCATGATAGTAGTAGAACTAGAATCTCTCCGGCATAACATGAAAGCTCGACATAGTCTCCTCTATTTTCTTTCTCAAAAAAGACAGCAACGTAGAGACAAACTCTGTACTGCCTAACTAGTAAAATATACTAGAAGGCCGAGCCAGAGAGAGAAGAAATATTACAAAAGGAAAGGTAAAAAGAAAAGCAGCCTTAGGATGCGTTAATGGAGTCTCATCAACCGATAGAAAAACTTGACACCCAAGACAATAAGAACCCACTTGTCTATCTATGACCGCCTGCAGTTCCAGAATCAAAGAATTTCTCAAACTATCCGCGATACTTGCAATATTAATTTATTTTTCTTTTTTCTTTGCCCTCTAGAAGCCGCCCCCACTCCCCACTCACCAACTATTTCTAAGCATTATGTCAAAGCATCTTCCTTTGAGCTTCTGTTGAACGTGTAATGTATATATAGTGGTGACAACTTTGCCAGTTTTTCTCATCAAACTACAGCAAAGCCATTTACAGACTTCCTTCATCAAGAATCTCTTCTTAATTCTTTTTGGATCCTCACCTTTTCTTGCCGTTGTTTGATATTCACAATGGTTGCGAAAGAAATGAGCCTTCGACCGCTACAGGAGGACAGTGAGTTGCATGATTTTGATGATGGAGCAGAAACACTATCTCTCTGTGATCTTCCGTTATATAACCGTGCTAATTCTGATTGGGATGACTTCTCCAAAGAAGATCAAAACTTGGAAACGTCTTTTGATCAAGATTTCTTCGAGTTCTTCAGCGAAGACTTCGCCGCTTCAGCCTGTCCCTCGGATAATATCATCTTTTGTGGAAAGCTCATTCCTTACAGAGGAGAAACAGTAGAAGAAAAAGCAGAGAACCTCGCCGGAAGCACAAAGAAAGCGAAGGATTCCAAGAAGAGCTTTAGATTCCCTTGGAAATCATCCTCTTTCAACAAGCCAAGGTCAACGACAACACCACCAAAGCAGCCACTGGAAAAGAGTGACAAGGCTTTGCAAGTGCCTCTATCAGAGAATCATGGGTTGGCAACAAGGAAATGCGATGATAAGTATGATCACTTTTCGATGAAGAAGGTATCGATACTAGCGACCCCGGTAAAGCCAAGATGGTACTTTTCGGCATTTGGAGTTGGCAGATTTCCAATGGAGATGGAGCTGAGCGATATTAAGACGAGGCAGATCAAGAAGAGTCCGTCGAAGATGTTTCAATCCGACAAGGGAATTGAAATGAGTAGCAAGAAGAGAGGGAAGGGACTGTGGAGTTTGCTTAGGGTTTTAAGGCACAACAGTCACCATTCGTGTTCCATGGCTAATAAGGCCTCGTTTGGTAGCGCACCCATTGCGTGAGAGGTCAGAGGAGCACTCCTGGCAGCTAGCGTGTATGGTTAAGCAGGCCAAGATTGACCGTCTGATATTGAAATGCAACGGTAAAACTAGGATGATCATTTTTTGTAATCACAAACGGGCCTCTCTAGCTAGTATTCAACAGGGAGCTAGGGATCACTGACGAGAGAATTAAAGAATGTTCACTTACAGAGGCATATCACCATTAAATTTTTGTTCTTAGGGACTGTATGAACATGGCTTGGATCATGAACACATGATAATTGACTACTCTGTATGCATTTATTCACACTTGTTCCAATATTGATCAGTGATTACTAGATGTTGTCCAAATTACAATGCCCCGACACACCAGCCGCACCTCTCCATGGTTAAGGAAAACCTAATTGCATAAAAATGGATTCTGCTCCTAGAAGGCATTTGGAGTACAGAAGTAAATAAGAGAAATTTAATATCAAAGGTTGTCTGATAAGCATGTAGATGCTAAAAAATATTGCAGATTATTGACACGAGGTCAAAGCAATCACAGATTTCCCCTTCACGATTAATTTATGGTGGTTTTAGATTTTAGCACTCACAAAATTTAGCCTTGACCAACAAACTGAAGTGCTATATGGGAAATATTACCCAAGATCGAATAGATATAAAATCCTTAAAAACTTTGTTTTCAGAAAAAAAAAAAAGAAAAAGATTATGATCTCATCACCTTGGCTTTCAAGCCGTTCAACCTTTTCATTTTCTGTGCCAGTTCTAAATGAATTTCCTTGTTCTGAACTGATAAATCACCATCACCATTGTTCTTTGCATGCATATTACTAAAAACATAAATATAAAGGCAGATTATAATTTAAAAGACTAAAAAATACCAGAAAAACTGGTGATGATATCCTAACCTTTTAGATGATTCTCACTTTCAGTTTCACCATTATATGAACAGCTTGCATCCTGAAATTTTACCGGAACCAAAAATGTTAGAAATCCTAGCAGAGGAAATATGGCAAGTTAAGTTTACCGGAAAAAAGGGAGTAGGCATAACAAATTTCAAAACCTCAGATAAATATCCGTCACTATCCGAATCATCCTGGTCCATATCACTGTCATCTTCACCAAATACTACACCATGGGAAACATCTTTCAGATCTCAACTTCATTGTTTCTGTGTACAAGATAAGGATTTTAAAGAGCTAATTCAAATCAATAAACATATCAATCCTCGAAATCATTCTCCTGTACAAGCAAACAAGCAGAAATGTACTGAACTAATATCAATAAGAATCAAATGAGCTATTTAAGACAAGCTTTTTATCATATATTAACAGGAAAACAAAAACAAAGCTAATCTTTCATGGTCAAAACAATGCGCTCCGATAGCTTTCTTTAGCTTCCACCATATATTTCTTTTCTTTCTCCATCTGAGTCTTCTCTCTAATCTCCTAAGCCAATAATTACTCACAAACTCAAGCTCAAGCAACCACAAAAGAAAAGTGAGCAATGAAGGTATCAAAAACAAATTTATTCATACTTTTAGCAGTTTTCTTTTTGAAGAAAGACTTGACCTTCATCTTCCTTTTAAGCACTGACTGTAAATTCTTCTCTGCAAACTTCCCTGCTTTCTTTCCTAATTTCCCCATTACTTTCCCTTTCCTGCCCAAAATATCACCAAATTTTCTATAAAAACACAAAACTTGGAATGGAAAAGAACTCAGAAAACAGTTTTTTCTTACTTCAAGAATTAACGAACTTCAGCTCTTAGGTTTTGGTGGCTTTCAGGCTCGGAGAACAGCAGTAGAGTATCAGTGCAATGGAAGACAGAGAATCAAAAACCCGACAAGTATGAATTTCGGGTATCCAAGCCCGACCTATCAGATGTCCGGTACCATTCGGGTACCCATAACCCGACCCACTTCATAAAAACGCGTGTGAATTCTCATAGTTGAATTCTTGAAGGGCTGGAGATGCCTGGGGACTTGTTAAAAAAGTCACGGGACTCCTTTGCCGAGCTTATTTGTGATTCAAGCCTTAGAACATTGATTCTCTGCCATCAGCCACGTAGAAAAACCTTGAACTGGAATAAATTTGAAACCAGAGAACAAAACAGAGGAAGACACACTTACCAAGGGACTTCTTTTTTTATATCAATCAACTGAAACGAAGCACGAAGGATCTTAAAAACCCACTCTAACATGCATTTCATCGAACATATCTTTTACATAATAATGCACCAACCAATAGTTAGCATACCCATTTCACTATTGACACAATACAGGAATCTAACAATAGATTTCACAAAGTAATGGTAGCAAACCATCCTGAAACTTCAAAAATCAACGAGGCTAAAGTAAGGATGTGGCACTTGGGAAGACATAGGATGGTGGGATCTGCGTTCAATATGCCCTACTGCTTGTTGTTGCTCATAGGGCTGAGAATAGGTTCTCTCGAACCACATGAAACTGTGAGTTGCTGCAACGTCTCTTTAGTACCCAGAATAACTCTATGGGTGGAGTACGAATCTCACTGTTCAACAGCGAGGATTCCTCCAGCCACAGTTCTGGTTTTATGCTAAGAGCCTTCGATTTATACTCTCAGTTGACAGCAAAATAGCACTAGCACAGAACAGAAAATCAGAATGGTAGATTTGAATGGTGGTAATAACTCCCTAACGTTCTCAGTGGAGAAAGATTCATACATGTAGGTTTGTGTGAATACAGGCAAATTAGAAACGAGCAAATGATAAAAAAAAAATCTGATTATGAACACAGGACACCGAGTTTTTCCGTCACAGTATTACAAACCAAGTTAACCGGAGAACAGAGAGGATGAGAGTGGTGAAGTTATTCCGACGAGACTACTACAACTAAATAAATCAAATTGTTAACATCCCCAGAAGCAATCCTGCTACATATAACAAATGACACATCCCTAAAAATTGTAAGAATAAGGAGTTAACGGTGATCACAATGACGATGAGAACATGAATCACAACAATAACACATTTATTCCCTCCCTTCACTTGTTTCACAAAGAGTAGACACCGAAGAAGAAAATGGAGGCAAAGATGAAAATCTAAACCCATTTTTTTATATCTTTTGTTTTTTTTTTTCACTGATACCTAAATTGAAAATTTTCTCGCGTCTCCTGCACTACTTGCTGCTTGCTCCATTGCTCATTTTCTCTTCTGTGTGCATTTGAATGTCTTTAACAACACTGGCATCCACCCTAGGAGGACCAGAGTGTCTCCTTGCTCCAGCTGGTGAAGCAGAGAAGGAAAGCCGCTTCTTTACATAACCCATTGATGCCTTATCTGGTGTCCCATTATTATCCATGCCTAATGGGCTTGACAAGCGGGATTTTGCCTTTGCTGACTGCGACCGTGTGGGTGCCATGTAACTGGGAACTGAAGGCGAACTTGCAAGACTCTCATCATCTCTTATTGATGACCCTGCTATGCTATGTCTCCGATAGCGCTCAGACTGGACACTGAATGTGCTCCTGGAGTCCTCGTCTCCTCCCCAAGCACTCCCTCTAGGGCTTGGTGGCTTTGCTTTCCCTGTTACTGAAGATGTAGATGGTGCCTTAGAGGGGGGAGTAGAAGGTGATTGCCGACTGGGAGGCCGGCTTGATTTTTTAGCACCAGGAGAAAGTTTATTGTCATGGTTAAGATCACGACGAGAATAAGCTCTGCTGATTTCTCCAAGAGACATGGTACGGCTTGTTGTACTCTTAACAGAGGCCTGATCATTGTTATCTATTGTGCTTCGGCTCTCCCAAGGTCGGGCTGCCATCCACCTCTCTAACCAACTCCATCCCCAGCGAGGATTGTTTGGATCCATGAATGTAGCATTTGCTGATTTTGAAGATTGCTTCCACATTTGCTGTTTACAAAAATTAGTCATCCATGTTAGTTTTAAATTGAAGTTTGATTCAAGAATGAGAAATAGAGAGCCTTTTAGCATTACAAATTAGAAGCTCTAGACACGTCTTTCTTTTGACATTTTTGTGATGAGTATAAAATAGAAACTCTTGGTTTTCTGGGACAAGTGTGTACGGAGTAGAAACTTTCATGACAATAATGATAAGCTCCAGGAAACTGTTGATGAAAAGAAACATTGGTTTCATATTTGTGTCCAACGCTATTCCTTTGCAGTAAACAAGCAAGAAAGGGTTCTTATCTGCTCCGTGTTCTTAACAAATACCAGTGTTAAGACACCCTATGGAAGTAAAAGTAAGCAAATTTGTTCATTTTACTTGAATACTAATTCAGTAACACGAGTCATTGCTGAGCAAAAGGAAAGTTGTAATGAAATGGCATTATTTTTTTAGCAGCAACAATTATAAAGTCAGTGTCTTCACATGAGATATCTGAAAAGCTATTTTTGTGCCCAGTGTGTGCGTGCGTGTCCATTAACTTATCAGCAGAACTTTGCATCAGGAAGGAGTGGGAAAATCTGAAAATATTCCTGAATTCAAATTTGATTCATGCCAGAATTTCCCAAATAACCAAGACTATTTAAATGTCTTCTAGTATTACAAGTACTAGAATGCAAGATGGAATAAAAACACTAAAAGCAAGATACTGAGCACCAGTTGTGCATATTGACTTAATTTTTTCTCTTTCTTTGGCTAAAGGTACTCAGAATGCATGTTCCATTACATGACAAGTTACAGGCTATGTTTCAAAAATTTTCAACAATGGACTATTTAAAAAACCACTAAATTACCTGATGCGAGTATGCATAAGCCAGTGCCCTTTCTCTTCTCATGGCAGCTTCTTGCTTGTGTAGTAGGCTGGCTTCAACTTCTTCCTTTGATTGTGGGCTATCATCCCATTGTTCTCCAATCTGTTGCAAAGGTATATGAAACATATATATGCACAGGTTAATACAAAATATTCAAACTTTCAAAGCAAAGAAAAGGGAAAAAAACACCCATTAATGAAAGGAAAAGCGAGAGCAGTGTAATGCATGTGACAGCAAAATACTCGGGTAAATTTGGGTTCAGAGGAGGGAAAAGACTCAGAGTGCAAAAACAAAACAGAAATTTGTTCTCCTAAAAATCCACACATTCACAATACATATGCATTCAGATGCAACCCAGAAAACAATCAGGTTAACTTTTTGTATAGCAAACAGGGAGGGCATGTAAAGGGAATGCAAAGCACAAGCAATGGCACATATGCTAATTGTGCAACCACTGCATAAAATGCAACAGGAAAAAACTAGATCCAAAAAAGTCAGGTAAAGAAGTATGAGATGATCGCACTTACAGAAGTTCTCAACTTCTCAAGTTCTTTGTCATGTTTCTGCTGGAGCTGCCGTTGGAGGGCCTCATTTTCCTCGGACATTCTGATCCTTCTTGCACGAATCTGAGACTGCACACGGGCAAGAGTCTGCATGGCTCGTAGTGTGGCAGTTGCTTGCCGTTTGACAGATTGCCCTTGTATCAATGACTTCAATCTCACCAGCCCTCTCAAAGCACGCAATGCCCTCCTCGCCTGAAAGCAGGAATAGCAAGAGCAGTTCTTATACGCAACTAATTACAGGAAGAATATGAAAAGGTGAAGTTAAGAAGGATATTATGTTCTCCAATAAGTATGGCCAAGTTTCCACGACAAAAGTAGAAGGTTTGATTACATTAAAAACAACAGTAAAAAAGAAAGCAAAATAACCTAAAAGTCAGATCCGTCATACATGGAAGTTTTGACACATAACTTGTACGGACACAGTACATGTCTTGCTAAGAAAATGAAGAAACCGTAAGAAATATAGAAATTCCTCAAGTAAAATCATAGAAAGCATACCAGGTATCCTCTAAATGCTGTTTGAATCCTGATTGCAGCTATTTCCTCCTTCGATTTTCCAGAGTAATGTGCCACTGTAGTAAGCCGAACAACCTCAGCGGCAGCCTGGGCGGCTGCAACAGCTGCCTCAGCTGCCACAGCAGTGGCAAGCGCCACGGAATAAGCGTGCTTGCTCTGCTCGTTCTCAGCTTCAGTTAATTTCACATCTTCTGCTGTAGGAGGAGGTGGTGTACGAGGAGGAGAAAGAGAGGGTGCAACGGTTTCTTCATGTGAAGAAACAGCTAGATCCGGGTTCTTCTCTTTTTCTGACCATTTCTTCTTTGATTTGGATTTCTAATTAAAAAGAAAAGGGTAACTGACTTAAGATTATCAACATTTCGAAATAATTACAAGTTACAAAAGCCTTGTTGAATATATTGGCCAAAACTCCAACAAACCTTAGAGGAACCGAGGGCTTTCTTCAAAGCAGAGAACCAACTCCCTCTTTTCCCCATTGCTTAATTCATCAATCTTGTTCGGGCTAAAACAAGAAATCCAAGCCCAAAATGAGATCAAACCATCAAGACACGGTAAAAAATCTACAACATATGTAACAGTAGAAATGTAGCAGTGACCATATAAAATTTCAACACATTAGAAACAAGGGAAGTGAATAACTAAATTGCTGAAGGAAACCGCAAGGTAGTAATTCAACCCTCAAAATATGTTTAAACAAGAACATTTCAAGTTACTAAAAAAAATGCAAAACCCACACTTGAAAGTTAGATCTATCATTCAACACAACAGTAAACTGCAATTAAGAATGCGTTTACACATGGAAATGAAATGAGAAGACAACGTCAAGAGCTACGGGTAATAAAGATGGAAACTTTAACCAATTACTGCATCTAACCAACAAATGGCAACAAACCAGATGTTAAATTTGCAAGATCTTCTCAAAAGACATAAGCCCCAGTTCGAACTTTCCAATTCTAAACCCAACCCAGAAACACAAAAGACAATGACGACTCACAAAATGAGACAAAGCAACAAATGTATCAAAAACAAATAAGAGAACTCCAAAATTATACCTCTAAATCAGAAATTCTCAGATCTCTGTGACCTAAAGATCATTCTCTCTATATAAACAAACAAAAATATCCAACGAAGTTGAACAAATCACAGGTTGTGTGTGCACTTGTGTGCGTTAAAAAGTAGATCTTGACAGGGGATGAAAGCTTGAGAGATTGGAAATGGAACAATAACAGCTTGGTGTCGACCCCACTTTTAACTGCTGTGGTCCCTGCTTTGGTTTTTATTACTATACAAAAATAAGATCAGCACAAAAAATAGAAAAAAGAAACCGCAAACAACGATAACAGACAGCCTCCTTTCGCTGTCTTCTCAGTTTTTTTACATTGAAGTTCGCGGTTACCTGTCACGGTTAATTTTTGGAGTGAGGGTTTGCCGTTGTTGCTATGAGGAAAGAGAGTGTTTATTCATTTGACCAACCAGAACTTGCCACATCTAATTTAATCAAGTTCCTTACTTTATAAACACACTTGCTATTAAACCCACTTCACCGCCGGTATTAGAATTTTCTTTTAAAAAACCCCTAGTTGTAGAGGTTATTTTATAGAAAAAAGTAAAGTATAAATCAAAATGTTCGTGTAAATATCTAATAAAATAAATACATAATTATTTATACAAATAAATAAATAAAAATTATTAAAAATAAACTAAAAAAACTTAAGAGATGGACATAAGTTAATATATTTAATAGAGCAATATGAATTATTTTATTTAATTGTGTTTAATAAATCTATTTATAAACTGAAAAAAAAAGAAAAAAATTATATGCAATATTACACATATTAAAAATATTGCATAAAAAATCAATGTTTTATTTTTTAAAATAAGTTTAATATATAAAAAAATATAAATGAATCATTCTAACCTCATAAAAAAATTAAACACACTCAATATAATATAATAAAATAATAATAATTGTTGATTCAAAAAGGTTAGAAAAGCCAAAGAAACAATTACGCAGGGGTATTAATCAAAACTTAAATGTAAAATTTGTTTTAAAAAATATATATATAAAATTAGTAATTAAAAAAAATTATATATATGTAAAAAGAATGGGGTCAAATGTTGTGAGCTTGGTAAGTCAGGCCTAACGCGCTGCCCCATAAAAAAGGGCTCGCATGCACGAGTCTCTTTTTACTAAAGTTCGTTGTCCACCCTATTCTTTGCCAAAAAAAAAAAAACAATGTGTCGTCTAAAAATTGTCCAAGATTCGGCTATTATAGCAGCCGAAAAAACAAGGCTCTTGTTTTTTCAATAAAAAAACCTATTTTTAACTCATCTTTGACCTAAAAACATGGGGGAATAACACTTGTAATCCTGTTTGAATAATCCATGGGTTTTAAAAACACTAAGAACCACCGCAAAAGCCACAACCAACCCAAAAATCAAAAGTTTTTCATAGCTTAAATATGTTATTTTAGATGTTTTCAAGGTAATAAAATACTTAATTTAAGCTCTCATTGTCATATGGAACCATTTGATATAAAAATCAATTGTTTTAGTAGCTAAAATTATTGTCAATTACTACTTTATCTTTCTAAACTGAATTATGGCAACCCCCCTTTCTTCCACTGAAAAATGACTAATAAAAAAAAAATATGATATCAAAATATGATATTTAAAAGTTATAGAGGACTAGTTACCTAGTAGCTTAAAAAGTTAAGAGATTAAAATAAATTTTTCAAATAAATTACAAAGCTACAACCCAAATTAATGTATTTTTCATTTAAGTCTCTTTTCTTTCAATATAACCCGCACCCCCAAAAAAATATGTATTCGGGTTTCAATCTAGGATCAAAATGGCTTAACTGTGCAAATAACAAGTTTAAGTATCAAATTGATTTTTTAAAAATCTCACCATTGAAATCCATATTTGATTGTGTTTCGAAAAAAGACATGTTTATAAAATAAGGTTTTTTAGTGGTTTTACTAGGAGTTAATCAAGTGATCATTCATGCAACTCTCTTCACTAATATAATTGACGAATACCTTGGATACTGTAAAAAGCTTTTTTTGAGAAATCCAAGTACCCTCCGTGTACATATATTGAGTGTTCGGGTTTTCTTTTACTTTACGGGTACACATAAAAACTATTCTGAGAAATTATTATATATTTTTTGCATTACTCCTTTATATACAATAAAAAGAGGACCCATCCTAATAATCATTTGTATGATCCTCTTCAATGCAAGCTGGAGATCACTTAATTACCTTTTTTTTTAAAAAATAAAATTGGCGAGAATAGAAGGATGTAACTAAAAATAAATTTAAATTGTTTTTGGTTGATGGTAGCAGAAAACGACAATGAGATTATGTTAGGGAGGAAACGGCGAAGTTGATAACAGGGGCGGGGTAAAAAAAAAAAATCAAATTAAAAAAAATTATTTTAAAATAATTAAAATTTCAGTTACTTTACTACTAAAATTATAAATATTAATAAGAAAAGAGTTGAAAAAAATATTTTCTTAGACCGGTGATAATGATGATTTTAATATATAGCAGCTCTACGATAATAATTGCGATGATAATTAATGGGTATCGGGTGATTAACGTATTTACAAGTTCTCTTATGAAAACTCCAAGTGGTTTGCTTGCAATCATTTTACAATTCCGCTTACCCATTCACCAGGCCCTTGCTTATTTTTTACATTTAACTTGTTTATTGTCTATTTATTTTAGGACAGAATTTGATTACTATTTTGATTACCCTTTTAAAATAAAATATATGGAAATAATGAAAATAAAGAAAAAATATTTCTATTTTTTATTTTGGAGACATGGAAATTTATTCTAAAATTATTAAAAAAATATGCTTGTTTTTTTTAATATACCTTTGCACCCGCAGCCGAGTTACCAACATTTTTTAAAAGGTATAAGATCATTCTTGACTTATGGCAAACGCATTCATCATAGTTATCTCTGCCTAATCCACGTAACGAATATCTTTTTTTTTTTCATATTATTTTAATACATTAATATTAAAAATAATTTTTAAAATATAAAAATATTATTTTTAAAATAAAAACACTTTACACTGCATTCATTATGTATACGACAAACACCCAAGGGGAGAAGTGGATAGAGATGACTCCTTCTCTGGAAACAAGTGTTGTCTTTTCGAGATCCCGTCAGACACCGCATTTAATACAGCGGCATGTTTTTCGTGGTTGCATTAATGACATCACATGCCACGCTATTCTCCTCCAATTTAATACACCTGTAGAAGCAAGTTCAAGCCAGTGGCCCAGAACCAGAACCAACACCAGCACCAACAAGAATCCTCTCCTCTTCAAATGGTGTGGTCAGCCAAACCACCATGACAGCATATGGAAAGCAGAAAGGCCCAGTTTCAAGTACAGAGCGGATAGTGTTGAGGGAACTAGCAAGATGGAACTCGATGTTTTTTAATTTTTATTTTTGTTTCTTTCCTAACACGATGTTTCTCCTTCTTCCTTCCCTCCTCACAAAGGAACGCAGACGAAATATGGTATAAAAACAACCATTGTTAATAATACAGGTAGTGTCTTTGGAGTCCGTGCTGGTACATCTCTCGGAAGTGATATATAGGAAATGCATGCATGCAGAAGCCAACGGGCAGTTCAAGCATATATATATATGACTAATGCCCATGTCGATCGATCCTTCTCTCTTGATGAATTGGAGAAACTGTGGTAATAAGGATCTAAAAATGCAAAATAGTCGCCGATAAGAGGACTGCCGCAGACGTGCACGGAAGGAAAAGCATGAACCTCGGAAGGGAAGTTAAAAGACACACCGTGTGATGAATGATGCCTTGATTTCTCCGAGCGTGGCCTGCATTCAGATTAGAAGATCATATATTATTAGAAATGTGTTCCGAGAGCACTTAAAAGTTGTTTCTAAATTCCAAAGTGGTTCGAGCCAACCTCCAAATTTAGTGTATCATTTGGACAAAAAGGAACTTGGGAGCTAACCTGATTCTCTTCCTCTATCCTTTGAACGAGGATGACCTCGATCCTTAGCTCTATCCCTGTCTCTTTCAATTTCATCTCGCTCTCTTTCCCTCTCTGCCCCTATCCCTATCCCTCTCCCCCCACTCTCACTGTCCCTGTCTCTCTCCCTGATCCTGTCACCACTTGCTTCAGTTCTGTGCTCAGACTTCGATCTTGGAATGAGCTCTTCTCTTGCCTCTACCTCAAGGAGCTTTGGATTTATCATCACTCTTCTTATGCTCCTTCAGCATTTCTGAGGCAACCTTTGTTAGGTCCTTGGATCCACCAGATTCAACACTCCCACTTGGAGCTGCCTTTGCTTCAGTTGAATCATTACTAGCAGGTAGGCCACTCCATGGAAGTTCCTATAAAAGAGCACATGAGATCACAATTTCAGTTATTTGGTTTATATGATGAAGCATCCCTGTCTCGGATCAATTTGCAGAAAATATCTACAATGTTTGCAGTTCTCATCCCTTTTCTGATCACTACACGAGGTTGCTTTGTTTTCTGAAAACAACAGCAATACTTTCTCCATCATTAGGCAATCCCCCATGCTCCATCTGAAAACAACAGCCTATGATGACAGGATGGCAATTGCGAACATTGTAAGAAACAAAAAAATTTCAAAATTCGAATTTAGAAACAAATGAAGTAAAAGAAAAACTGACCCACCTTTGGAACTGGCAAACTGACCCACCTTTGGAACTGGCTGCAGTTGTGAATCTGACGACTAGTTAGAAGAAGAAAAATCTCCATCCTTGCAGACTGATATGTACTGTGCCTTAGGAAGGCTATACAGATGAGCCAAAACCTCACAAACTTCATCAATCCCATATTTCTCTGCATCGAATGCTTTCCACCATGAAACAAACACACAAGGTCGTCCGCAAAGTGCATGAAAAAGTAATTGATGTAGCAAGTCTCAGGAAAAGAGGATATAATAAACAAGCAAAAACACCAAAATCTGTTAATAAAAAACAGAAGTTCCATCTGTTTTTCAAACTATCTTATTATGCAGTTCTGTCGTGTACTGATAGCTTCAAGGAATATGCCACCGAGCAAGCAAAAAAAAAAATGGTTGTAATTCATGCTAACTGCTAAGTCATTATTAAAGAAAAAATAAAAATTACACACTTTTCCGTTCATCTCTCGATCACGATCTTCTTTGAAGTTACCATTCAGTCACGAGCCTTAAAATTGTTTACGGTGTTCGGTAACTATCAACGTTCTATTAGGTTATCTGAAACTAATTTTTTATTATAATTAAATTTAATCATGATCTGAATTTAATTAATAAATAAATTAAATTTACATATTAAAAATAGCTAAAATTTAATTTATTATGTTTTTTTATGTTACCCTTGTTACCTTCATATTTTATGCTTGATGCATATTTTAAAAATATTAGTTTTAATATTTAAATATCTCTTTTTATGAATTGTAAATAAAAGTTTTAACATCTAATTTACTTTTGTAGTCTTTTTACATATCAAATTCTATTATGAAATTCAGTTTTTAATACTAAAAAAAATAATAAAAAAATACATATGATCGTGAATCTTTTTTGGCAATTTAGCAATTACTCCTTGTATATTTTAAATACTTAGCAATTACAATTTTAAATTTAAGCACCTTGGACTTTATTTTTTGTTTATTTTTTGAACATTATATCTTTTTTGGTTATTAAAATAACATTATAAAATAAGTTCTACGTGAATAATCTTGTTTCTCTTATTAGGGAATCTTATGATGGTGAATATTTTCAAATGTTAGTCTAAATTAATTAAATCTTCTATTTAGATGATTTAAAGAATACACCCACAAGATCACAAATCCATTTGACCCAAAATGATTTTATCAAAATAGTACATAAATTTCATTTTTCTTCGTGAATACATCAACATAAAAATAGATAACTTGCCTAATCCACAAAAATCTCTCAATGGTGGAAAGGCATTGGACTGGCAGTAAAGTAGTGCGTGAAGAGCTTGTTTGATGTTATAGTATAAAATATATTTTTTTAATTTTTTTATATCAAAGGTATTTTAAAACTCATCAAAAATATATATTAATACATAATAAAATATGACTAAAGGAGTGTTTGAAAGTGTACTAATAATTATTTTTTAAAATATTTTTTTAAAAAATATATTAAAATAATATATTTTTTTAAAAAATTATTTTTGATTTCAACGTATTAAAATATTTTAAAATCATAAAAAAATAATTTTAATAATTTTTTTTAAATCATAAAACGCGGATTATATGGCAACCACAAATAATTTCTAAAAATATATTTGTTTTCACGTTTTAAAATATCATTTTAAAAAATAATTTATTTTTTATTTTTTGCATAAATTATTTTAATATAATTATATCAAAAATAAATTTTAAAAAACATAAAAAAATATTATTTTAATATATTTTAAATTAATTTTTTAAAAAAAAAACAATTATACCAAACAAACTGACAATTATACAAAACAAACTTTAAATTTACCATCAACGACAATATAATAAGAGTCTCAAAACCCAAGATCCAAGTTCCGCCTACTTGGTTCTCACGTCAGCTTCTATGCATTTTTCGATCTTTCATTATCCAAAGAAACAAATAGAAAAACAACCAAATACAGCAGTGGTTAATTCCTCTTCACTTTAATTCACAAAAATCAGAACAAAAAACAACAATAATTATAATAAAAAAACCAAACCAGAGGCCTACTCTTCCTGTTCCTCCTCCGCCACCGAATTCTTTCTATTTCTTTTAAGAAATAAATCCACGAATCTTTTCTAGCACTTTATTATCTCTAAAAGTCCCAAAAAATTTCCACAATTTATTTTTCTCTCACAAAAAAAACTGAACTTTCACTGTATATAACCCCCCCCCCCCCTCATTTCCACCCTTTGTTTATCAAGAAAGCGAAGAAAATGCAAAAATGGGCACAACACTACCGTTTACCTATCCGTATAGCTGGGCCCTTGCAGTCTCAGATTCAGATACCCTTTAAGACCTTTTCAATGGATCTCGCAGCAATCTGGTCCAGTTCACTGTACATTTACCGCGCCTAGTTCTTCCGTTTTATTCAATTATGTGCTTTTCTTTGTTCAATTTTATTTCTACTGTTTTTATCAGAATTGTTGTTAAGATTTGAAATCGGTAAGGCGCATATAAGAACTGGGAGAGTAAAAATATTGAATTTTTGTAATTTGGGTGTTGTGATTTTGGAGTAATGTTGTCTACAAATGATCCAATGGAGTCTTTTATGAATTCAATTCAAGTGGTCAAAGATGCGCTTTCACCGCTTGAACTTGGGATTCGGAAAGCTGCTAAAGATCTTGAAACTTGTTGGGGGGTTTCAAAGAATGATGATAAGGTAACCCATGATCTAGTTACTGATAATAGCAGCAAAGTGTCTATCTTTACTGTGGAAAATAAGAGTGTTAGTCTCGGAAATAGTGAGAATAGGCAGGTTTTGGTTAATGAAGAGAAAAAGAAAGGATTTTTATCTATTAAGTTTCCTATTAGGAGTTTGTTGGGGATGCTTTCTATGAATTTGGAAGGCGGGCATAGAAATGGAGGTGATAATAAGGCTGGGCTTCCGAAGAAAGTCTTGAAAGAGAAGGAAATGAGTAATGAAGACGGGTCTTGTGTAAATTGTTTGCGGTTTGCCATGACTTTGTCTTTGTTGGTTAATGGTTTGGTTCAGGCATTTCCTGGCCCATTTAAGATGAACAAGAAACGGTTTCAGAAAGTAGGTGACGAGGATAAAGAGTATTTGCATTCGTCCAAAAATGGGTCGAAAGCTAAGGTTTCAGGTGAAATGAAGCAAAGGAAATCAAAGGGTCAATCTGTTAAAGGGTACCAGAATGTGAGTGAGAAGGATAAGGAGGGGAAACATGTGTCCCTCGAATGCTTTATAGGGTTTCTATTTGACCAATTGGCTCAGAATCTACAGAAGTTTGATCTGGGTTTACAGGAAAGAGATGTCAAGGGTTGTGAAAATAATTGTTCAACCTCACCTCCAGCATCCTCCCAGTTTGATCATTTGAGGGCAATCATAAGTATTTGGGAAGGTCAAAAGGTGTATGTAGATGGGGTTTTGGGAAATTTGAGTTTTGCGAGAGTGGGTGGTGTGCCATCAAGTATAGTTGGAGTATCCTCTTCAGTTAATGAAGAGGGTGATGATGGTGCAAGTAGTGCACCAACCAACAGCACTGAGGACACAGGGAGTAGTTCACCACAGAATCTAGCAAGTGGGATACTGAGCATTCCGCTATCAAATGTAGAGCGTTTGAGATCCACATTATCTACTGTTTCATTGACAGAGCTAATTGAGCTTGTGCCACAACTTGGTCGATCTTCTAACGACTATCCTGACAAGAAAAAGCTATTCTCTGTCCAGGATTTCTTTAGATACACAGAGGCAGAAGGTATGGTTTTTCATCTCCTTAGGGAATCAATCCTGTATTGGTTTTATGTTCGATTCCTGCTTGTTTCAATGGAAAATGAAATATGTGTGTATGAAATATTGCTGAGCATACAGCTTGCTAGTGTTGTGGCCTTTTAGATGAGTAGCATGTATTTGTTTATTTCAAAGTTTACACAATATCAGCTGAATGGAGCTGATATATTCATTTGTGCTTATGGAATGTGCTTCACTGGAAAAGGAGAACTTGTTTGACAAACAGAACAGTTAGTAGATGCAACTGTTATTTTTTTACCCTCCAGATAGGGTAGAAAGATAGAAAGGAAAAAAAAGAGAATTGCTTACCTTCAAATGGATTTCCAATTATACCGATCCTTTCTGTATCTTTCATCCAAAATAATGCTCTTATTTGCACCTTCACATTCTTATAGGAAGAAGATTCTTTGAGGAACTTGACAGAGATGGTGATGGTCAAGTGAATTTGGAAGATCTTGAAATCGCATTGAGAAAGAGAAAATTGCCCCAGAGATATGCCCGGGAATTCATGCAGCGTGCTAGAAGTCACTTGTTCTCAAAATCATTTGGGTGGAAACAATTTTTGTCCTTGATGGAACAGAAGGAACCAACAATTCTGCGTGCTTACACTTCTCTGTGTTTAAGCAAGTCTGGGACCCTGCAAAAGAGTGAAATATTGGCATCACTAAAAAATTCTGGACTTCCAGTGAATGAAGACAATGCTGTTGCTATGATGCGATTTCTGAATGCTGATACAGAAGAATCTATTTCTTATGGGCATTTTCGTAATTTTATGCTTTTGCTGCCTTCTGATCGACTTCAAGATGATCCCAGGTAAGATGTTTGTGTTCATTTATTCAGAGCAATTACATAAATTTTAGGCAAGCTCATTTACATCATTTACTGTAGGCTTACCTCCATTTGATCAGAATGAAATTGTGTAATTTACTGGATTATGTCTAACTGATGTTGGCCTCTCCTCCTAATACATACAGGAATATATGGTTTGAAGCAGCAACTGTTGTTGCCGTTGCACCACCCGTGGAAATACCTGCTGGAAGCGTTTTACGATCTGCATTGGCCGGGGGTCTTTCATGTGCACTCTCTTGTTCTCTTATGCACCCTGTTGATACAATAAAGGTAAACTATTCAGTGTAATTTTGTGCACTTTTTTTTGTCTCTAATGCAACTATAAACATTTGACCAATTATAGAAACATTGACTATTGGTAATTTAGAGGGATATTCATGATAAAATACTACATAGCTTTTCCACTTAAGTTGGCATCTGCTTTCTCTCAGTATCTCGTCTTTTGCTTATAATAGCCTTGTATTAGACTGTCAAAAGCTGGAAAAAAGAGGACTTCAGATAATATAATTCAGACAACTAAGTATTGTAGCACATAGATGCCACGTTAAATTGAGCAATATAATCGTAATTTGCTTTTGTTCATCCTTAACATATATATCTGTGGTTTTCCATTATTGCTGATGTTAGGTCTTCTCATGATTGCTTTCATGATCTGTTGTGTTGATATTCTCTTAGACTCGGGTGCAAGCTTCAACATTGACCTTCCCAGAAATAATTTCAAAGCTTCCACAAGTTGGAGTTCGAGGATTGTATAGGGGTTCAATTCCTGCAATTTCGGGACAGTTTACAAGGTTATCATTATTTTTTTATCTTCCAGACTTTTGATGAGTAGCAACTACTTGTCGAGCTCACCTTTCTCTATTAACATTTCAGCCACGGCTTGCGAACTGGGATATTTGAAGCTACCAAACTTGTGCTAATAAATGTTGCCCCAACACTCCCAGATATCCAGGTGATGCTTATTATTATGCCACTAGAGTTAATTTTTTTCCGATTTACAAGTACTGAATCTTTAACATCTTGGTCTTCCCGAATCTCTTGAAGGTGCTTGTAAGCAAAGAGTTTGAAGTGGCAGCAATAATTTCAAGCAGCCATTTCTTTATTGCAGGGAATGGCAATATTGTTGGCTTCTGCTTAAGCATGAGACCTTCAACAATATTGTTTTTACCACTGCCTGTATTGCTGTTATTTCAACTTATTAAAACAATTCAGTTCCTGTTCTCTCTCTCCTAGCCATTAAATCTATGTAGGCTGCTAAAATCTGTGTGTTTAATTCATGCATCTTGTTCATTAATCATTGCAAGTCCGCTCTTTTGAGAGAAGATGGATATATCAGTGCAGCTTATAAGAGTATACTTTAGTTCTTGACTAGACTATTTCTTTGTCTTGCAATCTTTGCTATTATATCAAACTCAAAAGTTGTTCCTAAGCTAAAGGAGATGACTAGACAGGTGGCGCATAAAATGAATATGATAAGGCCTATACCCCCAGTTTTATTAGGAAATGTTATTCTGAAACAACTATTCCAACTCTAATCTGAAAAAACTGTTAACCTGCTTTGGGGTGCTATACAGGTTCAATCTGTAGCATCATTATGCAGCACATTTTTGGGGACAGCAGTGCGGATCCCTTGTGAGGTATTGAAGCAGCGTTTGCAGGCTGGCCTTTTTGACAACGTAGGACAGGCTATTGTTGGTACTTGGCAGCAAGATGGCCTAAATGGGTTCTTTCGTGGAACTGGTGCCACTCTTCTCCGTGAGGTTCCATTTTATGTTGCTGGCATGTGTCTATATGGTGAATCCAAGAAGGTAAGCAGGTTTTCGTGCTTAAATATTTATATCCCCTTTGCTTTTGTAAAATTTTGAAGGTGCAGTTTTGCATTCTATGTGCATGTCAACCAGAGAGTGACATTTTTCTTCCTGTAGCCACCAAATTAGGAAACAAAATTATTACAATTGGAGGGCATTATTGATTGCAATATTTAATTCCATGGAGGCTTGGTTTTTTTAGCTTACTTGAAATGAATTTTATTTTCAAGATGATTCGTACCAATAACATTTTTGTCGGGGTTGTACAATTGTAATGCCAGGAATTGGTTGTTTCTTTAAAAGAGTTGTATGAAGGAATGAAGTTATGACTAAAAAGTACGGAAGGGGAAAGTAACCACTGCAATAAATTGTTCAAAACATGCCAACAGATTAATAAACTGTTTGTTTAAGCTTTGCTTGATCTTGCCCCCCCGCTAGATGCATTTGAGTTTATTTTTCTATCAAAACATAATTTTTTCTTTTGCAATTTATTTTAATTTGTTGTTTTCTGTATAATGTGTAATTGATTTGATTCTTCAAGGTTGCTCAACAACTTTTAAGGCGGGAGCTGGAACCGTGGGAAACAATCGCTGTTGGGGCTTTATCTGGAGGCCTAACTGCTGTTATCACTACCCCTTTTGATGTACTGAAAACTAGAATGATGACAGCTCCACCAGGAAGAACTGTATCAATGTCATTGATAGCTTTCTCTATACTCCGACATGAGGGGCCCCTTGGCTTATTCAAAGGAGCAGTGCCGAGGTTTTTCTGGATTGCTCCCTTAGGTGCCATGAACTTTGCAGGCTATGAGCTAGCAAGGAAGGCCATGGACAAAAACGAGGAGGCCACAAAAGTTGAGTAGTTCTGGGTAGATATCTACGACGGCCTTTCTGAATCAAGAACCCTATCAACCACAGCCTCCTGTTTTAGATTTGTGAATGCTGGTGGAAGATGTTTTTCTTTTTCTGAGTTCTCAGCAACAGATGCATCAAATTTTATCTGTCGACAAGCCCTTTTTGCTTTCCTTTTCAGGGTCTCTTGTTAAAAAATTTTCAAGTTTTGGCAAGAATAGCAGTTGATCTGTTTTTGCAGTGATCTTGTATTTTGTTCCCAAAATTTTTTAATGTACATTTTTTGTGCAGTTATTTTGTTCTTTCATTAATCTGAATCTTACTGCATTCAACGAGTCATGACCAGGTTGTTGAATAATTGTGCATTTGCAACATTCTTGTCTACAGCCAGCATCCACGTGTAGCTAACATATGAAAAGCACAGACGCTATTTGAATTTGGTAGAACCCTTTTTTTTTAATCTCATGACATTGCAAACCCAGTCTTTAGCTCCCGCAGGCAACCGAGAATCGTTTTTGAGAGAGGAAAAGGACAAATTGACACCGTTTCAAAGCGCACAAACGTCTATCCTGAAAGCTCACGAGTGTGAGATGCTCATCCTTAGGAGTTACTGTGCCCAACACTGCATCAAATTCATGCTTCCATCGTGGAGTTGCTGTGACAACACGGAGAGGGGGGATAATGTCACTCAGTACCATTACATGAACCACAATGAAAAAAGGCCTAAAATATTCATGCGAGTTCAAAAATAAAAACTAGAAATCGAAGATCATAAAAAGGAAAGAATATTCACGAGCAGTCCAACTAAATTAACCAATGATGTACTAGCAGAAGGCAAGGAACAAATTTAATCATCGTCTAACACGTCTTGGGAAACTTCGAAGAGCCTGAATTGTATCTCTCAAGAGCTGTATTTGTATCTTTGAGGAGCCTTGAGAGACGAGCCTTAATTGTATCTTTGCTTATGTTAGATGATGACGCTTCTGAGAAAAAAAATATATGATCTTCAGTCTACGAATAATTTAGATCATTAGAAATTCGGACACCACCACCAATCATCAATGAAGTTTAGGCTGCCATGCAGGGAACTGGGTCACAGATTTAGTTGGAAAAGAAAAGGAAAAGGCAACCAACCCCTGTGAAAGCTACCTAAAATTGTCACCATCGTATAAGAGCTACAGGGAGTTCTCTTGTTTCCACCAGCGTGGGTAAAACAAAAGTCTTGGTCTCAACAAGGAACGAACATCACCTTCGAAATGAAGTTGAGCATCATAAATGGATGTTTTGAATGTTAAAAACGCCAGCGTTATTTGCATCATAAACAGTCAAAATGGGAAAAAGGAGAGAACAATGACAATTGATGATGATCAGAATATGCGCACAGCCTTGTAAATCCCAACCGGCCTGTCCAAATGAAGTTTAGCATTTGACATGGTCACTGTTGAAGGTCCAATTCTACAAACATGGAGCCACCTCGTAGTAATTATTATTATAAAAGGAAAAAGGAAAACACCACAAGTTCAGAGTTTCAGGATCGCCGAGGCTTGAGGCCAAAATCAGCTAATGTGATCAATAACCCCAATAGTCATTACGGATTTCATCATCAAACTTTTTCTTCAGCTCAGGATGCTTCTCGAAGTACTCTTCTGCAGTCATGGTGCTGATTTTTTTCTGGTCAGATTAATGATTGGATGTTAGAAATCATAAACTGGACACCAATAAAACTATAAGATAAAAGTATCCATTTCCATTTACCTTCAATTCTTGAACATCAGCAATTTCTTTATCCAAGCGCTCAGACTCCTTCAGGGATTGTTGCTCTGCTTCTTTCAAATCCACCAACTGCAAACCAAATGAAAATATATGCTATGAGAGAGAGGGAGGGAGAGGTGGCAGCAAGAGGCAAGTTTTAAGAACCAGTATAAAAATCAGAATTGCACTTTTGGCTCGCACCAATTGATCAAATTTAGGCTTGTATTCTGGAGTCGTTTTGTCTTCAAACTTCGGGATCTCTACACCTGCAAAAGAATACAGATAATTGGCTCAAATCAGTGCTCTAATAGACAATGGCACCATTTTAATAACCAAAAGTTATAAGGAATGAAAAAACAGATTATATTCCTGTCCATAAGATCCAATAAGATAGCAGAGCTATGATTCTAGGTACACTTAATTTAAACTTTAAATTGAAAATGGGGAACAACACCCTAATTAGCCCAAAGAGGCCATACTAAACACAGTATGGACCAAACCTAAAGCAAACAAAGCACAGGCCAACACACTCCATTGTAGGACCAAAACAGTTCACACAAACTCCGAGAACTAAGATGTACTGTGCAGAATCTAAAGTACGAGTCTAAGCATCATGTCATGCACTGGGAAAACACATAATGGGGAAAGAAGTTGGTATTAAACAAGGGACAACCTAACAAAAATTAAGGAATCAACTTAATCATGGTATTCAACACATAGCAAACAAAAAAGACCTCCAAGTCAGTGCGTGAAGCATAGAACCAAAACAAAGCACTTCAATTTCAAAAGGAATAAACAAATAGAAAGCAAAAGGACTTCTGGAACACGGGAGATTAATAAGGAATTTCAGCCATCACTGGATTGAATCATAAGCAAATTCAGAAAAAAAGTAGATGAGTTTTCAAAATAGCTTGTAAGGGGAAGAATGGTAGCTCTACATTGGATGGCTTTCAGCATATCATCTAAAGAAACTTCTAAATATGAAATTACATGAGAAGAACAAATAAAGAGCTAACCTGTCATTCATAGATGTTAGGCTGAAATTCAACTTTGGAAAAATTGTTTTAGACCCTGATGGCAGGGAAGCCTATCCATTAAGCTAAAATTCAACTTTGGAAAATTTGTTTTAGACCCTGATGGCAGGGAAGCCTATCCATTAAGCTAAAATTCAACTTTGGAAAATTTGTTTAGACCCTGATGGCAGGGAAGCCTATCCATTAAGTGTTCCTCAAGATCAATTATTAACGAGCAATTAGAACAGTTAAGCCTAGAGCAGGGGGAAAATGTCTTCCTAAAATCATGAAGAGATAGATATGGCACTAGCTCTTAAAAGTCCAAAAAACTTGGCAGGTATCCAGCATAGAATCAAAGGTCAAATTTTTCCAGTTTCCACATAGTTGAGAAGTATATCTGGGTAAGTCATAAATGCAGTTACATAAACATCCAATCATCTAAAGGAGTATTTTAATCAACCTATAGCAGATAATTGCTAGCAACTATAAATCATTTTGCATCAACAATATATCCCAAGTTAATTATTTATCCAATATGGGGCAGTAAAACTTGAATAGTTAACTGCCAGCAACATCACTGACACCAGCAAGTAACAACCTCAAATCAAGTAAACAAGTATCAAGCAGCACAAGGCAGCAGTAACAACATAAAGTGAATCAGGTAACCTAAAGACACGAGGGTTACATTTGTGAATGAACAACGAAACATACTTTCATATGCCTGTTTGTACATGTCCACCAAGCGAGAGCCAATTCCTTTTCTGTAATATTCCCAGTTTATGGGTTCGGGTTCCTGCACAACAAAACAACTAACACTCATAAAATAATACTTGCAATCACAAGCAGAAGTAACTATGAAGCTATAAACCACTAGTAAGGACAATAGACTCGACTTTCACAGGGCTGCTTTCAGAAATACAATGCCACTCCTAAGAGACGAGCATGAATCTCACTCTACGTATTCACAATTAATAGGTCTGTAGTGCTTTTGGAGACAGAATTGAGTGGAATGCAGCTTGAATTAGCACAAAATAATTCCATATATTTTAGCTTTCCTACCAACTCAACAATATAATGTCCTCATACAGTCATACAGTGCCAGTACAGACCAATCACTAATTTCCCATTTTAATTTTTCAGGAAACAGTGTAATTTCAATACAAAACAGACCCATCTCGTAAATCCAAGCCAAATACCTTATCAAAACGCAAAAACACAAATAAAATTAAAAATCACCAATCCACCATAAAAAAATGATTCGAAAAAATTACAACCCTAACTACATAATTAAATAAATCATATGCAAACAAATCTAATACAGTTAACAAAAAATATATATCTAGAAATGCCAAGATTTAAAAAAAAAACAATAAATCCAAATAAAAAAAGGAGATCTAATAAGATAGAGAGGGGAGACCTGGCTGAACTTGGTCCCGAGTTGCGCGTTAACTTCGTTGAAAGCGCGACGAAGAGTAGCGAACTCTTTGCGAGCCTCATCGGAGACTAAAAGCTTGGCCATCCCATCCCAATCAACGGTTTTCGATGCTTTGAATGCCACGTCCACTACTTTCTTTGAAGGTCCGCTCATTTTCTCTCTTAACTTTCTCAGCGGCCAAGCAGGAGGTTTTGAGATTGGTAGATGTTTTGAGTGATTTTATCACTGGCAAACGGCCTTCACTTAGATGGCCGTGTAGCCCTTTTCTTGTTTTTGTGTGGAATCTGCGACGTTTTGGGATGAAATTTCGAGGGGTAGCCCAATGGGCTGTGATGGGCTAAGTTCATCGAGTCCGTGGATATTGATATTTGGAATCGGGCCTTCATTAGTTCTAGAGAATCCTCACCTTTCCTCAAACCTTAAACATGAACCTCCAACAGGCTTTTATTCTTATGGCTGAGAACACCGTTCGGATTCGGGATTCGACAGACCCATCCATAGCTTAAGCTGACCGTATAAAAAAATAATTTGGAGAATGCAATGGGCCAATTTTATTTATATATATATAAAAAAATTGACTGGCAAATCTGATGATATATTTACTAATCAGGTGCACATTAATAGGATATATTTTTTCTATGTAATATTATTAAAAAGTCTTCTTGTTAATGACGTGGCTATGACTAATGTTTAGATCAGTTTAATGACTCGAGGTTGAAGTAAAGTGAAAACATTACCTTGAAATGGAGCAATAAGTGGCCAGTAATTAATTACAAAGAGATGGTATTCATAGTTTAAATTTTATCTGTATTTTTTAATTTGTTTATAAGTGTGCTATTGATTAAGGGCATGGTTGAAAATGTAGTTATAATTATTTTTTAAAATATTTTTCATGTTGAAATATATAAAAATAATGTTTTTTTAAAAATAAAATTATTTTTGAGATCATCATATTAAAATTATAAAAAATACAAAAAATTATTAATTTTTAACAAAAAAAATTAATTTTTTATGAAATATGGTTTACGCCATGTTTCTAAACCTTTTCTAAGTATTCGAGTTAGTTAACTGGAGGTTTTTATATAAAACAATATTTTTAATTTAAATTTTACAATTTACATTGTAAAAATTAAATAAATTAATAAAAACCTAAGTTAGCAGGGTATTTCTCGTGGTTTGACGTGGCTATGATGTGTATCATGTCTAGAAGTATTTCTATAATACAATATTAAAACAGAAAAACCTTGAAATGGAAGAGCCAATTCTTGATGAGACTCGGAGGATTAAACAAGCTCTGTTAATGGCAGGCAGCAGCAGTCAATTGATTGGACTTTAAGCGACCTAGGAATTTAGGTATCTCATGTCCCATTGCGTTTTACAGCAAGGTTTGTCCGCTACTTACAATCAACAAGTCATTGAATTTATGAGCTAACGTGTGTTACATGTAGCTTGTTTGAATATTTTGCTTGGATCATAGCATTTCTTCGTGGAAGTTTTAGGTGAGACCTGAAGCGTTAAAGATTAATTTTAATTTAATAATTTAAATTATTAGATAAAATTTTAAGATATATTTTTATTATTCTCTAATATATTTTTCAAATGAAAACTTTTTAGATTTAAAACTTGCGTAGTTTTATATTGCTTTGTGAATGATTTTTATTAAATAAATGATGATGGTAAAATTTAAAATCTTGATCATTTAATCATCAAAGTTCTAATAACATATGAAAGAACACTTTCTCTAGCATAAAGTGCGCCGTTCCCATTGAATTCTACAACACTTTGATACGAGGTATGAAATCTCGGTGCCCTTTCTGAAGCTGTTAACGACATCAAATCAGTTGATGGTCTTACTACAGGAAAGTATTGATATCGTTTGTTTTCCACCAATGGAGGGGCTTCACTGTTGATGCCCTCTCAGGACTGGCTACCCAGCACGCACACACACACAAAATGTAGACAGGTTTAATATGCCGCAATAATCTCGCTTTGACCTTGAAATTTCTACGTTTCATTAATCTTCCATGGATGTGATGCAGAGCAGAGACTGGGCTGGGAGCATCACGCTGTTGTCAAACACAACATGCACGAAGTCCACCTTCGCAGAAGAGCTTTCTGGTATACACAAATGTCGCGTTAGTCTAGAAAGGATAGAATTAAACGTGATTAACAGAATGTTTCTGAGTTTGCCGATGCCTAACGCAACTCGTCAGATTGACTGCTTCAATAATCCCTCCAGTCTTGGGGCAGGTTACCTCAAGGTGTCCCAGTTCAAGGGAAGCAAAAACTTGACTATATGCCTGCACTGCAGTCAGTATTCATCATCAAAGACTTGGAAGAATTAGTGAATTGTTTAATTGTCTCTTTACATTTTGTAGGGTCACTTTTCCTCGGGCAATCTCTTGTCCCTATAGAAGCCAAATAAGTGTGTCCCCGTCAAAACCTCCTCCTCCTCCTTCTTCTTCTTCTTCATGTTCTTTCTCCTTTTCCTTCTCTTTTTAATAATAAAAAAATCAAAACAAATTCATTTTAATCAAAAAATAATTTTCAAAAAATATTAATGGGTTTTGATCAAATCATAGGTTAATCCGGAATTTTAATCAAGTTAAAAAAATTATTTTTTCAACCAGATTATTTGTGCTTAATGTTATTTAAATATTTAAATCTCATTCCATATTTTTTTAGTGTTGGAATCTAAAACCTTCAAACGTAAATTCCAAGTTTTGACACTGGGGTTGTCCCCATTGTATACATGTTAAACTAGTCAATCACCGTTTGTAAAGGCCCACAAAAGGAGCCATTCCGGAGAAGTAACTTAGCACTAAAGCTTCCAATGGTCAAGGCCTCTTTGGATTTTCCAAAGACCAATGAGTTTCAGAAGGAAATTTCGATTATGTATTAGAAACCTCAAATTAGTCTATATAATAATAATAATAATGTGTTGAAAAATAATATAAATTATATTTTAAAATTTTATTTAATAGTTCAAAATATTAAGTTAAATTAATTTTTTGATATGGTATTACAGTCTTGATGACCAAGCGGTTATGGGTTTGAATCTTAACATTTTTATTTATTTAACAAAAATTAATTATAAAATAATATAAATTTATGTAAATTTCAAGTAAAAAATAAAAATAATGAATATAAACGGATAGCGAGACATCACCCAATTAAAAAAAGTATAGAATGCGAGGAACTCTATTGACAAGAGTTTTTGTTCTGTCGTGAAATTGAGAATATATAGGATAAGAGTCTAGGGACATCATTGAGGTTTCTCAAGTTAGAAAACGTAAAAACTGGATTCAACTGAAAAGACAGTGGAAGAGGAGAAAGCAGAGTCTCCTGATTGGATTGTTGTTCTGCTTTGCTCTGAGAGTCTCTCGTTTTCTGCCTTGTGGGTTCTCCTCTTGGTGTCATCTTAATTTCGTGCATCATATATATATATATATATATATATATATATATATATATATAATCCATCAATTAATTAAGGAATATTACCAGTTGCTTGACAGATTATAATGAAGCAAGTGTTGGAAATTTAATCTTACTTTGACACTTGCATTGTCTTCCATCAAAAGTTTAATTATGTCCATATCCCGCTTCAAGTAGTGAAGCTCCTTCTATTATCTATAGCTACAAAAAAAATTACTCTATCTGTGATTCTGTATTCGATTCAGGGTGTTCACATCACTCCATTTGTAAAGCTCCTTCTCTGCTTCCCTCTCCTTTTCGTTCTGATCAACAAGGATATATAAACTTTTAATCAGTCCATAATTGTAGAATATTAATAAAACTAGAGTTAAGGGTTAAAAGTAGGCCTCGAATAATACAGAATCTGGACGGGTTGAGCGTGTAATAGCTAAAATAATTAATTAGAAATTTCTTTTTATCATAAGAGTTTAATTTTACCTAATCCATTATCAAATATATATATATATATATATATATATATTTATTCAACTTGTTGTTGTTAAAGAGTAATATAAAATTATTTTTAAATATTTATTTAAAATTAATATAATTTTTTAATATTATATCAAAGTTTAATGATTAAAAAATCATTAGTTTAAATTAATAATAATGAATAAAGTAAAAGAAATAATAGATAAAAGTTAAGTATAAAATAATGATGGATCCGTGCTAAGTTAGAACTCAAAGTACTTTAACATGATAAAATGTGTTATATATTAATATAAAACTATAGTCGAAGCTATTGATTGTTGAAGTTTGGCATTGATAAGATAAAGTAGCTAGGATTAGTAGAAAAAAGAATTCGTGAGTCAATCACGCAATTTATGGTTTCTTGGTTAGCCTTAAATCAGTTAGATACATAGTTACATGTAAAATCATAGGTTGATTAGAATGCAAGTGAAAGCAGAGCTGCCCTAGCTAGATCGATGCATGCTAACTCTAAATCTAGTAAAGTATATGACTTTCTCAAGTTTTCATAGCCAGATAGCTAGGGATGCTAGCCATCCTTTTCCAGTGACGTAGTGCACGCAATTTAGGGTCTTTGAGTTTGCTATGTCAGGTTTTAATTAATTACAAGTCCGAAGAAGCAACTTTCCATGTTAAAAAGCTTAACCTAAAAGGATAATAATTTTATGCTCCATATCGTTGTTATCCGTGCAAGCTGATATGTAAAGTGAAAACTCGACCTTCTAGCCAAAACATTTGTCAAAACGGCAGACTTGGGAGAAACTGGTCTTAATGTTCTTTTGTCCCATTATAGGTTGCAATCGGAGGCGTTTTCTAACAAAGAAAACCATGTTCTCATGGCTGCCGCGACATATTTATGAGTTAACGCGTAAGAGCAAGACATGCCTGAAGATTTCAGACTATTATTATCCTTCTCTTGTTCATACTCTCTCTCTCTCTCTCTCACACACACACACACACAAATATATGTGTGTATGCACCTGAAAACGAGTCGATGAAAGTCAAGGTATCGCTATCGTACAAATTAATGTGTAGCTGTGATTTTGCTCTAGAAAAAAGATGAAACATTAAAACATTAAAGAGCTTGTTCAGACAACTATGCCAACGTAACAATGTTTTGTAGGGTGAAGAAAAGAAATCATGAAATGGAATAATACCCTGCAAAAAGATTATTGATAATTCAAAAAGTCCAGAGCTACAAAAATTATAATTGTTTCAAGGTAATTATCTCTGGATCAGAAAGATGCTTTCTATGTAATTTTCACTCCGAAAAGCAGGTGTAATACCTGTTTTGGAGTGTAATTATAATTACTTTTCAAAGTATTATTTTTTAAATATATTAAAATAATATATATTTTTATTTTAAAAAAAATATTTTTAATATCAACGTATCAAAATGATCTAAAAACACTTAGAAAAATATTAATTTAAAATAAAAAAATTAAATTTTTTTTAAAATATTTTTGAAACATAAAAACAAACCAGACCTAGTCTAATAGTAATTAGTTAGGTTAAGGTTTAAGATTTTCATTGATAAAATGATTCGTCATTATGCAATTTAACACAGTTTTGATCTCTGCTTAAAAAGAAATATGAAACAGAGGAAGAGAGAACACGTGGATTCACCAACCAAAACCTCATCGTTTCTCATCCTTCAGTTTCAGGAGTACTGGTCATTTATAATTGAAAAATATATTTAAAATGATTTTTTTATATAAATTCATAAAAATAATATTTTTAACATTAGTAAATTAAAAAAATAAAAATTTTAATTTTAATAAAAAAATAATTTCAATCTAAATTTGAACGGGATATGAGGTTTCATGCTACAAGTGTTGAGCAAATTAAACGTTCGTAATTTAGGAGAAAACGTGATTGCAATGGCTCATGACTAGCAGTTGAACAAGAAAATCTTAATGAGACATTCTTTTTGGCAGCGTCGTTGATTTTGCTTGGGAGTAGTCAATCCTAGGGTCTAGACCAGGTTACGTACTCCTGTAAATGATTTCCAGCTCCTTGTCAAGAAAGAACGCCAAATAAATATTAATTTAAATTAATGAAGAGCATGCAGTGCCAACGTTTTTAATGAAAGAACTCAAGTTTGCACCCAATTTTATGGTACATTAGCTCATCTTTTAATCAAATTCGAGTGGTAGAAAACACTAACGAAGCTCAATGAGTAAGGATTGCACAAGTTAGATATATATAGATTTTAGAGTGAATAATTATTTAATTAGTGACAGTGTTTCTAGCAATATAATAGTTTAGTCCCACTAGTTTTTAAAATCATAATTTAATCCTTTGTCTGTCTATAAGGATTAATTTTTTAAAAATTCCTATGGTTTTTAGAAAATGTTCAAACTACCCTACGTTTTTTTTTTTTTTTTCCAATTACTAATATACAGCGAAGAAGGTATTTTGGAAAGAAAAATAAATGAATCAGGGACAACATGGCACTCTGTTAAAGGAAACTTAATAAAGGGACTAAGTAATAAACATAAATACAAATATAAGGATACAATATTGAGTGTTTTAAATCATGGAGAATAACAATTTTTTTTGCTTAATATACATTAACTAAATAATAATTAATTATAGTAGATTTTATAAAGAATAAGGTACCTTATAAGTGAGATATTGAAATGATTTTTTTTATGATTTTAAATCATTTTGATATGCTAATCAAAAATAATTTTTTAAAAATAAAAAAATATATTATTTTAATATATTTTTGAGTAAAAATACTTTAAAAAATAATTTTTATTATACTTTTTAAACATCCGCATGTCTTCAAGTTGAGTGTTTTGAGCATGGAATTGCTGTCAATATATACTAGTTAAACAGACATACATGTTATCATGAGTCTATTTTATTTTTTAGTGAATTTTGATTAAAATTAAAATATATTTATTTTTCTATGAATTTTGTAGTATTTAATATAATGAGTGTATTTTATTTTATAATTAATGTTTTTGCTAATATATATATATATATATATATATATATATATTCTGGTTTTGATCAATAAACTAAACACACAATTAATTATTTATTTCATAAAAAATCTGATTAAAAGAGTCCATTACCAACAGTCAAGTATCGTAGAAGAAAGCATGAATGGACTTTAGAATGGTGATCAAACAAACAACATTTGGATTTGCCGGTCCATCCCAGTTCATTTTTTTTTTAATTTACCGTGAATTGATATATTTTTGAGCATTAAACTACATCATCTCATATTTAATTATAAATTCATGTAAGCAAATGATAAAATTAATCAATAAATTATATAATGTGATACTAAGATGATGAAGAACTTGTCGGACTTTCAAGAAATACGAAGAATCAACTATGTAGTAAGAATTTAATACAAATCAAGCACCGAATAAGTGCTGTTGCTCAGAAAGGTAAGGGCGATAGTGTGTGGGCATCAATCGTTTTATTGTTCAAACCTTCATTAATTAATTAATTTAATTATTATATCACTCTTTCAAGAACTTTTTTCCAAGCATTTATTAAATCTGTGACCAATGCACCTAGCTATTATATACTTAATTAAAATGGGAAGCTTACACTGAGGCTATATGTATAGTACATGTCAAGCCGATTAATTCTATTCATACTTTAGAGGGGTTTTGGAGGAGACTTTCCCAAGAACAGTCATTAATTAATTTAGTTGCCATCGTTGAAACCATTTAATTAATTTCAATCAAAATTTATTGTGATTAGATGTGATTGTTTGTTAATTTCTACTATTTGAAAATTAACTCTAACCACCAATTAATGTGTTTCTATTTCAAATACCACTCATGCATGCCTTTCTTTTTCTAAAAGGTTTCAATGTTTGAATTTCTTTGTTTTACGCAAGGAAAAAAAAAATACCCTTCACATAGCTCTTGTTAATTATTCAGTGAGAAAAAGAAAAAAAAACTTCATCGTCAATGTTGTGTTGGTTGGTTTAGAATATATATATATTAATGGGAAATTGATTTTTTTAAAAAAGCTACTTGCAGAACAGTCTTAATAATCTCCCGCCAAATTTAGTCCTGTTCATTATTTACAGAATATTTATGAAGCTGCGTACGGGTGAAGACCGAAGATCTTTCTGATATCAATAATGCCTGCAAATAAACTTCTTCTTTATAATTCAAGGGGTTCACACTTGCTCTCAACTGTGTCTTCCATGTGGAGAGTCTGTGAGACGGGAGTCAATAGGAGAGAGTGTCCATGTAGCAGAAGACAAATACATGCACACAGTGGACAAGATTTTATAAATAGTTCTTGACAAAGCACATTAATTTGTTAGTTCATCGGTGTTGGTTAGCTACTCGTTAGTTTAAAAGTTTGATTTAGCTGCTCTTTATGACTCCTCCTATTTTCTTACAGAGTCGGTTCTTTTCTAGCGATGATCGTGACTAATTTGCGAGGCTCCAGTAGTCACCAGATACATCATTATACCAGCCCCAAGGTTCCCGGGAAAATCGAGGATAAACTAGACTGATAATGATATTGAAAGAAAAAAATGCAAAATATTGTAGAGAATTTGGAAAGGTCATCATATCTGACGTCGAATTCTCCTGCTTCGGTCATATATGTGTTCCTAATTCCTGATTTTTCCAAGTTTATGTGCTCTTCTCGAACATTAGACGATAGTAATTTACTATGCGATAATTATGGACCGAATTAGGACGGCAATAAGAAAAATAGCTGGAATTTTCGTGTACAGAGTATCTGGCCTACAAGAAAACAAAATCCTCAAGACCAAAGAACAATAAATCTTGACTCATAGCCTACATTTCCAGTCTAGTCTAATGTGTATCGGTTCAAGTAAAGCAAAACCCTGACGCCATTGCAGGTTAGAGCGCATGCAGCCAATAATTTTGATGACCTGAGAGAACAAGTGGTAATGTGGTTTTGTCCATAGCATCAACTTATGGCTTGACGCTAGCTTGAAAGGATTTACTTCCCTTCATCGTTCACACGGTACTTGTTTGATGCTCCGTCTCCAAGAGATCAATTGTTTTGATTTCTAGAGTGGTTTTATGACCCGAGAGATTAAATCTGGTTGGCTGAGGAGGTTAAGGTATCACCGTCGTCCTGAATACTAATTCATTAATCAAATGTGTAAACATGAGAATTTCTTGCGGCTTGCTAGCTGGGCGCCTGGGCAATCCTGATGATCAGTTCAGCTGAATATTACATATACAAGCACGAAGTTTGACTCGTGAAGAAAAAACAAAGACAACATTTTCGTCGAAGATTATAATTAAATGCATTCTCATCTCGGGTCGTGAACGCAATTAATTTCATTACTAGTAACTTATTCCAACAATCCATGTAGACAACAATATATAGATATATAGAAGTTTGATTTTTGTCCTGGTAAACAAGTTTGCTGTTAATTGGTCCAAAATCATTGACTTAACTAATAAGCTATGTTCCATTTTTAATTTATAAACAAGAAAAGAAAAAACGCTGATTGATGAGTTGCTAAATATCAAGAACGTTTCTTGCGTCTAAAATCAGCTGATCAATGACTTATCTAATCTAGAATTCAACATGTTGACTTGGTATAACAACTCTAGACACCTTCCAAGTTTCAATTCGACATGGCACTATGATATGCATTCAAAAACACAACTAGAAATTCGATTAAAATCAACAGAATTATCAACAAAATTTTTCCATCAATAATTTATTGTAATAATTACCAACAAATGTAAATCAATTGGTAAACTCATTGATGTATACCAATATAATATGTTTATTGATATATACTGACAGAATTATAAATAAAATATATAGAATTTTAAAAGAAAAAAAAAACAGGTTATTGACATGAAAGATTTCCCAGGTGATTTTATCAAAAAAAAAAAATGTCAAAGAATTTAAACTGGGATATGACATGACCCTTCACCAACAACAAAAAAATAACTGCTTGTAAAACTTTTAATTATTGTAATGCAATTAATTAAGTTCGATCAGTAGAATGCAAAATAATCTCGACCTGTGATTTTAAGCTTTTTTTTTTGGCTTGATGGCATGGACACAAAGAAATAAGCATGATCATGACCATGACCATGAACATCTAACTATATATTAATCCTCGGATCAAGAGGCATATACATTTTGACACTTTTACATTTGCTCGATCTAAGATGAATGCATCCCAGGGCTTTCTTTTCTTTTCCTCGAGGAGAGGAGCTCTTAGGGCATCTTCGGTACTGCATGAAACCATTAATGCAAATCTCGAATCAACTGTTCTTGCCCCTTCGAGACCGTACATATATTGCCCGAAAGGTCCATATGTGACTTGGACTACACACACACATATCGAAATAATATTCATTATTGTTTTCCCCGGGCAAGAAAAGTAAGCTGCATATGAACAGAAAGTTTGTCATTATAGTGAAAATGGATGCATGATTTGGAGTGGTTCGCAATTTTGCATTTTGAACCTCTTTATTTTCTTTTGGAGGTGATTTGAACCGGGGAAGTACCCCAAGCAGCTGCATTATTATCAATCTGTCAAAAAAGAGGAGGAAAAAAAAAAGAGATTCTGCCGCTGGCGTAGAACACAAAAAATGTCAGAGAAAAAGATAAAGAATGCACTGTCTGGAGATGCCGACGATATGTTCTTTTACTTATAAATCACAACACGCATGTGGGGTGCACGTGACATGATTAAAGCGAAAAAGTTATAGAGCTTTGTACGTGTTCCATGTCCTCTCCTCTGGTAGATTAGATATTTCATGAAAGTTATTTTTTTTTTTTTAAAGTACTTGGTTTTAAAAAAGTGTTTTTTTTATTTTAAATAGAAAATATTTTTTAAAAATTATAAAAAAATTAAAAATATTATATTATTTACTGATTATATTAAATTTCATTTTTAAGTTTTTAATTGATATATATTTCGTTTTGAATTTTTTTTTCAATTTTATTTCTTAAAATTTAATTTTTATATTAACTTTGATTCTTATTTTTATGATAGTTATTTGCTTTTTTTTCTTATTATTTTTTTAATTGAAATTTTTTATCTGTTAGATTTGATCTTTATTATTTTAATTGTTATTTATTTTATTTGAAATAATTTATAAAATTAGATATTTTTTCAATTTCATTCGCATTCAACTTTTTAATTTGTAAGATTTGTTTCTCATTTATTTTAATAAACTTGAAAAAAATATTAATAAGTTTTTTCAGCTTATTTTCATGACATAGCCAAATATTAAAAAGTATTTTTCAATTTATTTTTCATAATACTATCAAATATTAAAAAAATATATATACTTTTTAAAATAAATACTTTTTAGCAAACAGGAACAAAGTACATTTATATGAAGTGAGTTTCATGTGGTTAGCCAGCCAGCCACCTGGCTAGATGCATGCCTTTTGTTCATAAATAGGGTTTGGATTTTGAAATTCACTGTATTAGTTTTTAATTTCCTGTTTAAAATGTATAATAATTTTCTTACCTGGATTTTTTTTCCAAAGCACAATATTATGTTTATTTGACAATTGCAAGGAATTTCTCTATCATGAAATCTGTGTGAGAGTTAATTGTAGTTTACAGCCCGTTGGTGAATTAAGAAAGTTGAAGTCATTGAAATATTCACCATTAATTAAATTATCATAATTTCTTAAATATGAAAACTAAATGCTGTAAATCAGTTCGATCTATTAATTCTTCATATATTAATTAGTTTGATTTTAATTAGCATTTACTATTAAAATAAGGCCCATTATACTGATAATGCATGAACATATTTACTTGGGAATTTCTCTTTCTCTAGCTCCCAGATGCTACACTTCCAAGGGAAGTGGTATGATCGATCATCCTCCCACTTTATGGGACAATTAAAGGGAAAAACACGGATTTGAAATACTTTTGAATGATATTGGATCAGTACATCCACCAATAGCTCCAACAGTAGCAAAATCAAAATAAAAGATGGAAGCAAGATAAAAAGGTCAAGTGCAAGGTTGACAAGGAACTCATGAACAAACAATATGTATTAGAAAATTAGGTCACCGATATATAAACTTCTTTAAACTGATTCAACAATTAGCACCAATCGATCTCCTTCTCTCTCTCTCTCTCTCTTTTCCTTTCAATGGTTTCCCTCCCTTTTCTCCTAACATTACAGGTATAAGAAAGACCCATCAATATCAGTCCGTTTCGTCAACATGGCTAAACAGAAATTCATCATGACACATATCTACCAAACCTAATATGGCTACTTTATTTAATTTTTTCTTAATGAGTATGTTTTTCGATGTCCCATGCCTGCCCCATCTTGAGGGCATAAGTAATTGGCGTAGTGGATCATCATGTCCAGAGAGGTTCCCATGAGGTGCCCAAGTTGTTCTCGTCAAGAAAGCAGCTTGTGTCAACGTATTGGTGTTGTTGCAAGATGGGTTCTTGTTGAGACTGTGTCATTTCCATGCACAGTAAAGCAACTAAATTGGCTTGCTGGCATTGCATGCTCACCACCTCAGCTTGTGCCTTGGCTAGCTGTGCTTGGAGGTCGCTGACTTGTTTTTGAAGCTGAGAAATTGCACCGGCGCAGCCGTACACGGGGTCTCTGATCCTCGCATTTGCTTCATAAACCATGCTGCTCACCGCATCTGCTCTCTGGGACTCCGGCAGTTCCTGCAGTTTTTCGCATTGGTGACAGTACTGATCAGTTTTCAAAATTGAATCTTGAAAGCGGTCCGTGCAATGTTTTAAGCAAAGCTCTGATGTGATTCCTAACATGACAAGATGACAATATGTTGACCTAGAAATGAAATCCCGAACTTGCCCTTGGTGATGCGTATTGCACCCATGTGAAAGTTGGGGTGTGGAATGACTTCTCTATATAACTGTATAAACAATTGTGGTGGGAAGAAGTAGCTAGCACATCAATTGACCTCTAATATGGACACCTTTTTCTGGTTTTGACTTCTTTGTGCAATATGCTGGTAACTAATTGTCCATACCCTCCTCTCCTTTTCTTTTGGTTCTGTCTGGAAATAGTGATTCCCCAATTCAACCTCTCATGATCATTTTTTTCCATAAAGCAGGTGCAGCAGCACTGCAGCTAGCTGCTTTGCTTTTGTTTAATTAGAGAAAGCAAAAAATGGTGGAGATAAAAAAAAAAATAAAAAAAAGGGTTAAAACCATTTAAAAATCTAAAGGCCCTCAAATGTCCACTATCGAGCTTTTTCTTAAAAAAATATCATAGCAGTTGAAGAAAAATCAATTTTTGGAAAAACTGTTTGAAGTCAAACCTGAAGAACTGCATTGTGATTATACATTGGACGAAAAAAAGGGATGAAAAGACATTAAACAAACTTCTATTAATGTTCAAATCTCTTAAATTCAAATAGTATGGAGGAAGGCTACTTGTCCAATAAGGAAACCGATGGAAACAAAGAACGTCTTATGGTACCTGCAAAAACTTGATGATGTTGCTGGCTCCAAAGACCCTATGAGCAATGGTGAACTTGTATGGCTCGGTAGGAGGAAAATAAGGAGCTAAAACACACTTGTCAACGCAACGCCGGCGAAGGATTTTGCAGGCAGCACAAGGGCTAACAACAGCCGGAGGAGGAGGGGGAGTGGCAGCTGAAGGTAGAGTAAGATTTGGAGAAGACTTTGTAGGAGAACGAAAAGTAGTCGGAGAAGAATGATGAGAAGAAGGTGGTGAAGAAGAAGATGGAGAGTAGGGGAATTGAGAAGGAACACTGATTGGAGATATTGCTGCAGATTGCTCAATCATATCCATATTTGATCAGAGAGAGAGAGAGAGAGAGAGATGTGGAGAAGGGAAATGGAGGAGCTAATTGCTGCTGCTTTGCGAGTATACTTCACAGAAACCAAAATGAGGGAATATATAGAGAAAGAAAGCATTTATTTTAATGATGTCAAGTTTATGTCATTAATCTTTTAATGATGTCACAATTTGAAACCACTCACGTTTCGTTTGGTTAGTTTGACAATGTCCGTAATAGAAGGTGCAAGAATATAAATATAAAATAAATTTATTTTTAAAATAAGTTTGTATTATTTAAAAATAAAATGGTATATGGACATTTTTTTTCCCTTCCACAGCACTACATTTTTTTTTGTTGATCTAGTCGTCACATGTCTTTAGTTGGAAGGCAGCTCGTACAGGGCAGGACAGCTTAGGAAATAGGAAGAGTCATACAGTACTGCCAAAATTATTTCAGGGAAGTTTCTTTCAGTGCTGACTATGAATTACCAAATTTCTAGTTGCATACTTAATTTTGTTTTCAAGGTATCAAACAAATTAATTATGCCTAACCTTGAATTCTTCTCATTTTAATTCTGGTAATAATATATATATATATATAGTGCATTTTCTACAAAGAAAATCAAGAGATTTTTGAACAAGTCGTAATATTTTTTGTCAATAAAAATTAAAAAAATAATAAAGATATTAGCTGTATTTAGATAGTGTTTTATATTATGGTAAAGTTACATTCAAACTATTTTTTTACTTAGAAATATATTTTAAAAAATATTTTTTTTAATTTTTAAAATTTATTTTTGATATAATCATATTAAAACTATTCTAAAAAATATATAAAAAATTATATATATATAAAAAAAAAAAAAAAAACAAGGCTAAACCGCCTAAACAAACAGTGCTTGATCCTAAGAAACAGTTGACTCTAGCTTTGAGTTTAGCACGATATATATGTGTGTTGAAACTTTTTTCTTCCTCCACTGTCTATATTAAAAAAACCTTTTTCAGGGATCTGTAGATGACATCATAGAGCAAGATGGAAAGAGAACCCACTAGGAATTCGATAGAAAAGCGGGCAAAGAATTAATTAGTTTTTCACCAGAAGGTCTACTAAACACGATTATGTCGAAAACTAATTGATTAAGATAGCACTAGTGTAACTTGATCACTCGGTCAGGGCATAGATTAAAACTTTGTTTATTTTTATATTTTAAAAAAATTTATAAAAATATATATTTTTTATTTTTCTTGTTTCAAATTAATAATTTTTAGTGTTTTCAAATCATTTTAATATATTAATATTAAAAATAATTTTTAAAAAATAAAAAAATATATTATTTTAATATATTTTCAATTACAAGCATTTTAAAAAGTTAACTACAATCACACTTCTAAAAAAATAAAAAAGTAATTTTACTGAGCAAGGAAATCAAACGCTTGTATGATTTTGTTGCGCAATACTCTCTAGCATATTCAAATTACTTCAAAAATTAAAATCATTAAAATGAATGTTCAACAATCGGCCCCTTTTGAGAGCTTACTCACTGTAAAGTAGAGGTTTAGACGTTGATGAATTAATAAAAATATATTTTTTAGTTCTTATCTAAAGTTTGAAATATACATTAGATTTATAGCAAAAAAACAAAACATCAATATTTTTAAAAAATCATCTCAATCTAAAAACTTAAACTAGTAGGTAATGTCTCAATCATTTCAATCTTGTCATCCTATTAACTTCTTTTTTCTTAAACAACGCCTTAAATAAAAGCTTTTTAAATTTAAAATTTATATATATTCATACTATTTTATACTTAATTTTTATTAAATAAATAAAGATAAAAAGATTCAAACTCATAATCGCCTAGTCATTAAGTCTCTAATACCATATTAAAACTATTAAATAAAATTTTGAAATATAATTTATATTATTTTATAATAAATAAGACATGGATAACTGCTTCACATCCTCCTTCACTGCAGAACTTGACTGATCATCTACGTGGACCCTTGGTGGTAAGTAGTGTCCATAATTGCTTATAAGTCGTTCAAATTATAGTAGGTATTGCTCATCACTAACTCCATACCAATACTAGTCCTATCACACATGCCTTTCCGGACTCGGGAGATAAAATTGGCTTCGAGGCTGATGCCAACACAGAACTATACAATCCCCAGCATTAGTCGTACATTGGTTATAATTCTAGGAATAAATTAACTACCTTCTGTTATGTCATCATAAATATCACTTTCAAACCTTTGTTCCAGCGATCAGAACCACACATTTGTCCGAATTCCTGAATCTGCAGTGATGTTTTTGTTACTGATCTTGTTGGTAAATTAACTAAACATGAGTAGGTGTGGATCATCTTGGTACCAACCTGTCGAATCACTTACCAAGAGACCTTGTTATAGAATCTCAAGGCTGATGAAGTAACAGTGGTTCTGGCTTCTCTCCACTGGTCTGAATAATGTATGTATGTATGTATTCCACAATACTACAGAGATGATCACGTGTACGTGCACATGTATTCATAGACAGGCAGGCACCAACATACATGCAATATACAGAGACGTCAAGAGCGCAAGCTTGCTCTTTCTCTTTGAGATAAATTGCCATCTGCAAGGGGGGAAATCAAAATCAAAGTCTCGACTACAAAGAGAATGCCACCTGGCCGATCTTGCCATCCAAATTAGTTCATCGGATGCCGGCTTTTTACCGAGGGATTATGACTTGTAATGCTGCCTCAGCAGACGGAGGAGGAGGTGCAGCCTATCACCATCTTCCAACTACTTAACTGCATGAAGTGGCGAGTATTGGAGATAATGACCGAAGATTTAAGAGAGTACAACAGATGGAGCCCTAACAAGCTCGTATTGTCCATGGTGGGTCACTAGTTCGGTGAGGACCGATGGCTCGTGGGGGAGCAAGAAAACGAGAGAGAAAAGAGGATCCTTATCATCTTCGTTTTGTAATGAAAAGTCCCCAAGAGTGTGACCTTTTAAAAGAGACTTTTGTTTTCTCCAAGTAATATTTCTACGCTCTAATGCCATTCTTTCTTCAAGTTAGAAATTTTCGTGTCTGTAACATGGTTTGTAGTGCGAAGTAGTTGGACAGTATTTTTCTTGCCTATTCTTAATTTCAATGTGGTGCCTTTGTTAGGTTTCTCCCCTTTCGTCGCCGATATTATTTTTAAATTAGTCAAGAGAAATTATAAATAAGTCCCCAGGAAAAAAAATTAGTTACGTGCTCGATCGTTGCAATATTAATTTATTTATTTACATGTTTGTTATAATTGTATTTTTTTTCTTTAAGTTGGTTAGTATTCTTGGATTGATTCTCATGTGTTGAGATTAAATCGAGATCTTCCCTTTTCAGTTCAAAAATAGACAGACTATTCACATTTAAAATTATATATATATATTTGAATTAACAACAGTAAGTGAACATTTTGTTTGTGATTTTTAATTCTATATCCTTTTTTTCTACTGAAAAACCAAAAGTAAAGAAAAGATACATAAACCCGTGTGACCAACGTCTTTTTATCTATAATTGACTTCTGTTTTTCTTTTAAAAACAGAACAATAAAAGAAAAGAAATATGCAAACTTCAAAATAACTTTCTTACCGTTGAAATGCACATAAACAAAAAAAATATTATATATATATATATGTTATTTAAGTAGCTTTTTTTATCAATTTAGGTCTTCAAAATAGCATATTTTATTGGAGTTGCTCTCATAATATTGTAAAAAGCAAAATCTTGATGAATTTTTCATTTTCAATGTTGGTGTTTTTCTATGGGATTAAGAAAAGAAAGAGTGGATAATAAGTACCGTAAATTAACCACTGATTTAATGAGTCCACTCTCGAGTTTTCTAATTCGAGATTGATACCAAATATTATAGGCTTCGCGGTACCATGCTCGAAGTTCTTCAGTGGATACGTTTCTCAGCTTCTGTTGTCACGTTCGAGACAGACAGAGAGTCTTTTGCGTGTGGACCAAAGGCCAAGTATAAAGAGATATGGAATTATTATTACCCCACCCATATATAATAGAAAGGTAAAAAAAAAGTGAATCGATCTTAAACTCCATTATTAACCATGATTGACACAAGCCATGATCCTGTGACAAATGACCTTAAAATTTCTTAAATTTCCCTTTTAATTTTCAGCAACCTAATACTCATGCCAAATTCCCCTAAAGTCAACAAATGTTCATAATAAATCGAGCCACCAATATGTTCGAATTCCTTTTTCGCACCCAAAATCATGCTAGAATTATTTAGCCTCCACCACCAATGAATGCTTGTTGCTCGTCTCTGCTACACCTCACAGGGGATCAAGCGTACGTGACGCATAGATGATACAGATAAGCATCTGGAATTACGTAGTAGCCAGATCTTGAATCGATGTGAGTCATATTTATGAACATTAATTAAAGGTAAAAAAAAGGAATTTCGTACACAATTAGTCTAGATTAGGCCGAAGAGCTATGAAAAAAAAAAAGAAAAAAAAAAAGGAAATTCGGTAGTCCGCATCTTACAAACACGAAGACAAGAGATGAAAGAGGCAAATGAGCCTCCAATATGAGAAACAACGGTGAGACTAAAAGATAAATTAAGACATGATGTTTGAAACGGGATCGATCAGAGAAATGAGGCTTTGACTGCACAGCACATCAGAAAAAGTCTTGACAGTCATTCGGCTGTTCCACAATGGTTTTATATATATATATATATATATAATTAGCATAGTAAACATAAGATATTATAGTTTAAAAGAATTTGGTGAAGCAGCGTATTTTAATCGAATTGCGTTTTTAAAATGAGGTGAAAGTTGTATCTAGTTGTATTATATAAAAATAAAAATTTTATGAATTTTTTTTTCAAATATATTTTAAAAATCAAATATACATCTTTATCTAACTTATAAACTACAAAATAGACTATAATTAAAATCTCAAAAAGTTATTATTCAAACAGTGGTTGTCATCTGTTTTTCAATGTTAATGATGTAGCCGAACTTGTGATAACGGGTGATTCTGAGCATTCATGTGTTGGTTTGTCATAACTAAATGAGCATCTGCTCCAAACAAATTATATGGATAGCCTAACAAATATATTTATTGATCGTTAGAACATGTTTAAGTACAAGAGGATGTTTGATCGCGGTAAATCAAAATAACATATCAAAAAGGCATTTACTTTTGATCTGATCATAGGACGCACTCAAATTTTTACAGTAGTTTTTGAAAGTCATTTTACCTATACTAGTTATTGTGTCGCAATGCGGATCGTCGAGTCTCTAGATATAAAAAAAATCTTGCTAAGCCCCTTAATTTTGGTAGTTTTGAGATTTTCTCCTATTATTTTTAGGATCGGTTAACCGATTTTACTTACCATTACAAATCGACCGACCGTTTGAGCCAAAAAATTAGACTTTCAAAAGCACAATGAGATAAAATGCATTGTTTCACCTAACTTTTTTTCAAATGAATATGTTAGCTCATCAATTTTTTATGTTTACTATGCTAAATGTCCAGTTGATGCTTCCACAATGCAATCTAGATTCCTTTACTGATTACACAATAGTTTTGGTGTTTGATAAATTATTTTCTAGACGCACCTTTTATCTAAGGAAAATAATTAAAGTTGATTGAGGAACACATGAAAATTGCTTTTGCTTCATAAGTGGTGGTTGCAATGTCACCCCCCCGACCAATTATAAGACCAAAGAGACCATTATTTTGCTGGTTGGGGTGTGCGCATGCTTTCTTAAAATAGCAAAGTTCTAATGCAATTATCACCACCTCAGTAATTTTCTGTCACCAAATAATGCAAAAAAAATAAATCTCAATGCTTTTCCAGATTAGAACTGGGTTTTTTTTATGATAATTTGTTTTTTTTTGTTATTTTTATTATCTCTGAATCTATAGAGTGTGTTTTTGCATTATAATTTGTTTTTCAAATTATCCCTCACTTGAAAAAAATATGAAATTAATAATTTTTATATCTTTTTAAACGGCTTTGAATAACTTACAATATTAAAAAGATTTTAAAAATTATTTTAATCCATAAAACTATATATATATATATAGGGCGTATCAGCATCATGCCTCCCACGAGAGAGGACTTAACATGGAATTATATGTAAATAACCAAACATCCCAATCAGTCTCATAATTAATCAGTTCAGGGCAGCTCATTAGACTAAATTAATTAGATCTCAAGCAATATCAAGAAATTGGATTGCACCATTTTCCATTAAGGTCCACGCGTCATTGCTTAGTTTGAATAAATCTTGTAGGGCTTTTTGCCACACGGTTTCTCCCTTTATTTTTATTTTCTTGAATCTATCTCTAATGACCTGACCTTCTAGAAAAAAGAGATGTAAATGTTAGGGCACCCATTTCAAGAAGAAAAACCTCTCCCACGGTTAATAGTTTTGTTTACTTGCTTGCAAGAGTACAAAAGTTAGCCAGAAGTTGCTGTCTTTGGTCAATCTGGACAGTGAGTGTGCTCTCATTAATCAACAGAAAAGGGAAAAACCGATTTTTTATTTTATTTTATCTGTTTTTTTGGGTTTAGTGTAAACTGAATTAAGTTGTGGAGAAAAGCGCGGGAACGTGAAGTTGATTGTCTTTAGTTCGGGAAGAAAATTCATAGAGAAGAACATCGTGTTTTAGACAAGGTCAGCAATCGTGTTCTGGAAATTGTATTTTAAGTTAGAATTTTCTGCTATTTATTTTCTAGGAATCGATCACTCGGTCATGTATATAATCATGAGTGGAAAAGAAATTAAACAGCTGCATAATTTAAATTTCCCCTCCATTTGTTTGGCGAAGAAAAAACTCAGTCTTACCCTGTAGACACGACCTTGAGCACGCAATTTCTTACAAGTTTCTGGGCACCATTTTTCTTTGTAGGAAGTATGCGTTTATCGTAGTTATTTTAGGTCTTTGCCAGAAAATGTGAAAGCTTAAACATGAAACATGTTAAGCAGAGTAAGGTTGGGTGAGACTTCTCCTGCCCCAACTCACAAGGGTCAAGGTCATGTCTCCCTATTTAAAACCTAAAGTGGTTTCATTCTGGGTAAATTTATGGATTTTATGGCTTGAACAGAAACTGGAATAAACTGTTGTTTAAGTCTTCCGATGAAAATACTGAGGAAACAGCTGTCTCGAGCTAAATTGCTCCTTGCAAATCTCAGACTGGATCGATCTAGTTGATTATGTGCCATGACCATCCTCATTAGTTTCTAATTGTACAGTAAAATCAATGCAGTCATAAGGCACTAACTCATTGCATCCAGAAAGTAGTGAATCCTGCAAAGGGATATTGAGAGAAGGTGGCGCGCACAGTGGAAACACCAGATATTCACTTAAATTATATTCTTTTCTTAGCAAAAAAGGGTTGCAAGTGGTAGCGCGCGCAGTGGAAACACCAGACATTCACTTAAATTGATATTCTTTTTTTAGCAAAAAAGGGTTGCAAGTGGTGACTTTATTATTGCAAATTTGCAAGTAACAAGAAGGCAAGCGTTTTTTAGCAAAAAAGGGTTGCAAGTGGTGACTTTATTATAGCAAGTAAACAAGAAGGCAAGCGTCCTTGATCTCTAGAAAAAGTCTAGATTCCCATGCCTTAGATACTGCTTGGTGCTTGCTTCGTTCTGCTTGACCATGAACAACTGACAAAATTAAGATACAAGGCATGTAACCCTTCTTCAGGGACACAAGCTCCACTAACCCAAAGTCATGCATTAAATTAATATTTCTTTTTTAAAGCAACCATTCATGTTTGTCAACAAATTCTATTATATTAGTGAGAGCTCACATTTTTTTACAGGGATCAGAATGGAAGACAGGAAGAGCAAATGAGCAACCATGTTTACACTTTGCAAGCCAATTAGTCCCGCTGCTGATCCCTTCAACTTCACACAAGTAGGAAAGCAGCTAAGATAATGAATTAAAAGTAAACTATTGAAATACATTCTGACATTAACGGGATGGGTATAAGGAAGAATTGGCGAATCAGTCTACAGAACTACAATGAGTTGCTATTACTTAACAATGGGTTATCAGTTTTTCATCTTTCCTTTCCTCCGCTATAAATGGAAATCTGATGTGCAAATCCCCGTATCCGTAGAGCGGATACTCAGATTCAAATTGTATAGCATATGAATCTAACGGAACAACGCGATCAAACCTGAGGCAATACAATCCAAAATGATCCCAGAAATAGAAAGGAGGGATTTTATTGCACTGTTTTACTAAGCAATTGTACAAAATTTTGATTCTATCATCTATGGGAAGGTTAGATTTCATTGCACTGTTTTATGCGGCAATTGTACAAAAATTTTACTCTATCATATATGCATGGCTGGCTTCATTGAAAACCAACACGACAGTATACAAAAGAACAGGAGTAAGGACTACAAAACTATAAATATCAGGACTTTTGAGGCACAAAAGCTCGGTGTAATGTGGTGGGATTGCAACTCTCCTCTTTCAGGGTTGGTGTACGTTCCCCTTCTTTGGCTTTCAGAAGGCAGACTCTAATACCCTTCTTTGGCACGATACCCTTCTCGAATCTTTTGCCAGAAAATTATCTCTTCAAGTTGTTTAAAATGAAGAAACTGATCCAAAAAATTACTGAAACTCGGCTTTGAGTTTAAATCCTGATAAATCTAAGCTAAACGCGACAATGAGCCTTCTCCAAGCTAACACTTTCCAGAACAACCCCAATAAAAAGTCACGAAGACAACATGCCTTTTGATGTGCTTTTCCTCCTCTTAATAAGGCCATCCATCAGATCAATGTAAGTAGATTTAAGTAAGATGATGTTCTTTTGAGTCGATTCATGGAAAATTTTCATTGCATCCTTGTACCTCCCTTGAGAACAAAGCTCATTAATCTTGTTTGAATAAGCAATCGCATTTGGATGAGGTTCCTGGGGAATCTCACTGGTCCTTGTGTCCTGCCTCTTCCCCAATTCTAAGGACTGATACTCCAATTTTCCTTTCTCAGCAATTTTTGATGTGAACTCCTCTGCATCCTTCATCCTTCCAGCATCAGTAAGTCCACCGAGAATGGCATTATACGTATAACAATCCGGTCCTAGTTTCTTTTCCTCCATTTCTGCAAGAAGATCAAAGGCTTCCCCAAATCTCTTCTCTTTGCAAAGAGATAAAATTATTGTGTTGTATGAAACAGCATCAACATCTTTACCCTTTGAAATCCATGTGTTGAAGAGCTTAAGAGCTTTTTCAAGCATACCTTCTCTGCAGAGCCCACAAAGAAGAGTATTACAAGTAACTACATCTGGCTTAAAGTTTTTCTCAACCATATTGTTGTGGAACTGAAATGCTTTCTCAACTTGACCCTCCTGGCAATATCCATGAATAATTGTGTTGTATGTAATTTCATCAGGGACCAAACCACTCTCCAGAAGTTCATCCAGCTTGTCTATTGCTTGATTAGTTTTTCCCATTTGGCATAAGCCTGCAATCATAGAGTTATAGGTGATAATACTTGGAATGATCTCTTTCTCCTTCATCTCATCCCAAAGCCTCAAAGCTTGACTTGCCTTGTCATGCTTAAAATATCCTATGATCAAAGTGCCATAACTAACTTCATCAACAAAATAGCCTCGCCTACGAGCACTGCAAAGCAAGTCGTGTGCTTCATCAAGCTTCCTCTCCCTACAGAGGGCACGGAGTATAGTGTTAAGAGTCACGTCATCCATCTTCATACCTTTCCTCCCCATTTCATCCATCAATCGGAATGCTTCATCCATCTTCCCCACCTTACAATGCCAACTTATCAAAGTATTATAAGTAACGATATCTGGCAAACACCCACTTTCTTCCATCTTTCTAACAGTCTTATCCACTTCATCCATTTTCCCTTTCTTCACAAACCACTTAACCATCACATTATAAGTAACTGAATTCGGCTTCATTCCTCTCCCTTCCATCTCCTCAATCAATTTAAACCCTTCCTCACTACTCCCATGTTCAAAACACCCATTAATTAAAGTATTATACGTTACCACATCGGGTGACAGCTTCAAATTCTCCATCTCTTCCCTTAACCTCGTTGCCTCATCAACCCTACCCTGTTTACAAAACCCACTAATCATCACATTATATGTCCAAGCATCTGGCACCACATTATTCTGCGACATTAATTCAATAACGTTCGCTGCCTCCTTTAACCACCCTAACCTACAACACCCCACGACCAATATATTAAACGTAGTCCTATTCGGGAACAACCCTTTATTTTTCATATCCAACAACAAATCCCTGGCCTCACTTAACCTCCCTTTCTTACACAAACCATCCAAAATTGTATTATAAGTAATATTATCTGGCGGACATCCATAATCCCGCATTTTACCCAAAACCCTTATTGCTTCACCAAACCTGTTCTCCATGCAAGATCCATGAATCAAAATATTAAAACTGTTCGTATTAATCTTAACACCAATCTTAATAAAATCAGTAAAGACAGCTTTAGACAATCTGATTGAATGCGAAGACGGGTATCTCACTAAAGCATTTAACAAAGTATTGCAAGTTAACAAAGTAGGCTGCATACCCAATCTCTTCATTCTGTTAAAAATTTGTGCAGCTTGATGGGGCCTACCGCAAGCAACATAGGCTCCAATGGAAACATCAAGAAGAGGCTTCGAAATGTGCAAACAGGAGACGGGGTTATTGGTTTTCTGGGGGTGGAGGAGGAGGTAGTGAAGGGAGCTCGATTTGTCTACGGAGATAAAGGAGGAAAGAAGGGATTTGGCAGCGTAGAAATGGCGGCAACGGAGAATGGAAGGGAGAAGAGAGAGTAGAGGGAGAGGTGAGTGGTGGGTAATTGAAGGAGGGAGGCATGTGTAAAACTGAAGGAGAGTGTTAGGGTTTTGAATTAGGGTTTTTGAATTTAATAAAGAGATTAAGAGGTTAGGGTTAGTGGAGAGATGGGGAATGTAGGGTTTTAGGGATTCAAAGGAGAAGTTTTCCGAAGTCAGGATTTTTGTTAGGGTTCCTAATAGGTCTTGTTCTGTTTGTGGTTTAGAATTTTGGGGATCTCGTGGTGGTGTTTCCATTGTTGAAAAGTTTCAAGCTTTGATTAGAGGGTTTTAGGTTTTGAGTAGATGCAGATTGCAGAGGGATAGGCGGAGAAATGGAGAGAGATGGAAAAGGTTCAAACGACATTGCGTTTGGTTTTCATTAAACAAAAATCACGTCGTTTTAGCTGTAAGGCTGCACTTAGTATTTAGCAACGGGCCAAGTCGAGCTGGGTCCGAATTGGGCCAGGCGTTATCTAACCTTTGAGAAACTTTCAGGTTGGCTCGGATATTAGCGAAGTGGGCCTAGTTTAATTTATTTATGGTTGGTGATGGTGGTGAAAGAACGAATAAGTAAACATTTAAAATGATTTTTTACTAGACGAAGAGCAATCCTTTCTTCTCTGAAATTATAAGATTTTTTTGTCGAAATTATACTTCAGAATTTTTCATCTAATGAAAATAAAAACAACTGATTAATTTTTATCAGTGTTATAACTCGAATCATTAATTTTTTTATTTTTAAAAAATATATTTGCATTACCTAGATATTTTTTTTATGAAAAAAGATACAAACTATACGCATCATTAAAGCATCGATTTTTGCATAAAAAATACAAACCCGGAGCACGGGCCCATGGCAAGCCTGCCTAGTAAAGTGGAGTTTTTTTTTATAAAAAAAATAGCATAGTGGTTAAAAAATTTAACCAAAATACCACGGATAAAAATTTATTTATAAAAATAACACAATTTATTATTGATACGCGCAGGTCTTATGGGTGACCAACAACGCGTTTCAACTCGTGCATTTTTCAAATGGCAGGTGCATTTTCCAAACTTTCAACTTGCAGTTGGTCATGCATGTGAGAGCTTTGCGTCTCAGGGTTACGCACGTGAGACATGCGCATCTCAGCAAGCTCTGCTATTTTTATAAATAAGATTTTAGATGTGCTATTTTCAGAAATTCTTTTTGTTACTGTGCTTTTTTAAAAAAACAACTCCAAAATCAGTAAAGACGACGTCGTTTAAATTCACAAGGAAACGCCCACGAACCACCCCCTTTCCTTCCTTTTATTATCTAAAAGTAGCGGTGGCGAGTAGCGAGTCTAGTGACACCAGAGAAGGTAGAGAAACTGTATTTGATTCTCAATTTTGCTTTCGGGTAGACAAGGAAGAGGAGAAATGGAAATCTCTGGGAAATCAAAGCCACAGCCAGTGAACATGAAGGTGGTGAAACCAATTGAAGCAACGCCAGAGAGCTTTAAAGAGTATGGTCAAGTAATAGAGGCATCGCCTGATGGTGAGGAGTTTGGTCCCAAAGATGCCCAGCTAAACCTTAGCCAAGGAATTCCAAGGTAACATCAAACACATGGTTCATAGTCACTAATCTTGTTCGTATATTTTGGGGTTTCTTTTTTTCTTTCGGTTTTAAGGGGTCAGCGTATTCTCGGGCCAAGTTGCGCGCACAGTCGGAGATTGTTAGTTTTCGTACGATCATAGGCAGAACATTAGATGCATACACGAAAGAATTTCTCTCTCCGCATTACCTTGGCTAAAAGAGGTGATATCAGTATCACCATAGATGCTGTATTGTGAATGATGTTAACACATCTTTTGTTTGTTAATAGGTTTTACATTATGAAGCTGGAAAAAAGGTCACTGAAGTTTTCAACGATAACGCACCATGCTAATGTGACTCAATGCCTTGGATCAATTGGAGGTGGAGTCTGGTATCTAGGAGTGGCTAAGCCATCGATTGTGGAAACGAAAGAAAATGCAGGGAGTGATGCTATGCAGTCAAAATGCGGTCATTTTTATGTGCCTCCTGCTGTTGATAAAGTCCAGGTTTTCAGAATCTCTGGGTCCAAGTTTATTAAGCTTAATTTTGGAACTTGGCATGCGGGGCCATTGTTTAAGCCAGAGACAATGGACTTCTACAACTTGGAATTGAGCGACACCAATGTGAGCCTCTTTCTCTTTTCAAGATTTTTTTTTAAAAAAAAATTCACTCATCTTCTATGGATATTCGTTTGCTTCTCATTGTTTTTGTGAGAATTGTTTGTATTTGTGCATGCACGGTGTGTCTGCTAATCGAAGTTGAGTTGTTTTGAATTTAGCTGTTGAAAGAATGAATCAAAACTAAATGGCCTCTAGCCAGCTTATCTGGTTTAGCTACTTGGGATAGAACGCGTCAAAAAGGAAAGTTAGAAACCTCAATTGATTCTGATGATTCAATATCTCGACTGGTTTTCTGTCATTACATTTATGTGCTTCCCTAATCAGAATCTGTTTTAATAGAGCTCAACGCAGATTCTAATGATCATAAATTTTCATAGTTGCATGTTTCTTCTTATCTTGCATTCACCTATAACTTAATTTGACCCTTCCTTCAGCTCCACTCTGCCCTCCTTTTTCTTTCTCCCTCTGTTTGACTCCCGTGCCTCATAAATCGTTGTGTGCCAGTGCTCAAATTGAAACACGTGATTCATTGAGATCCTTTGAGTTAAAGGTAAGAGTTGAACTTAAAACTTTAGTTAAACTAGGGCACGGTAATCCATTCAGTGCTTGGATTTGAAAATCTTCCCTTCAACTCATTCCATTATCTTCTGAAGGGAAAATTTGTGTTTTATACTTCTGAGATTGGGTTTTACTATCTTTAATCCATTCCTAGTGTACCTTGTAGAGCACCTTCCAGGAGTCCCCCTTTAGCATTTAGGCATGTCAACAATTTATGAATTTTACACTGTAAATACGAAAGTATATGAATCAAGGACGTTTTGTAACTTTAATCTTTCTTTCTTTGCAGGTGGTGGATCACACAACACACAACTTCAAGCAGCAAGAAGGGATTGTTTTTGTAATAGATGACTAATGTATAGGGCAGAAGAACTTAGGGAATTAAGCAGGAAACACGTCTCTGTTGTTGCAATAAATATGCATTCCTAAATTTCTGGAAAAAAAAGGCAAGGAAAGCATTTCTATCCAAGCTCTCAAATTCCATGCATCTCATCTCAGGACTTTAAGCTGAAAAATAGGCGATGAGCGGTTTCTCTAGCTGTGATAGATTGATGCAATCCATGGCAGGTTATGAAAGAGCCTGCAGGAATTCATCCTTACTACCAGCAGGCACTTTCAATATCCCCAGGAAAAATACGATTCCATTTACCAGTCAACGAGCGTGGACATCTATGTATTTACAGGACACCAAAAAAGTTGAGGGTTCATGCATCATCACTAATTTCTGTACCCACCAACCATCAAGATACCTGGTCATAGCAACACAATGACGATGATGCATAGCCAGCCTTTTCAATTTCAACCCGTTCAAGTTGCTTTTTAAGAATGAACAGATGATGAAAAAATGTTCAATTGGCGCGTTTGGAAGTTTTGCAAGTGCAGACTCAAGTTCTCACATGCATATGCCAGCATTCATATTTGGAGAGGTTGGCCAAAGAAGAATGAGAATCAGGAAAAAATTCATTCACTGTGGTCTGCTAATAGCTCACCCGGAATATGGGGACAAGCATAAAATTGATGGTCAATTACAAGAGATCTTCAATTGCAAAAACAATGATATTACACATATTCAAATTATGCTACTAATGCATCGAACAGATGATCACTTCATCCAAGAAAACAACAGAGGTCCAGTTGTGTTGCTGACACCTTGAAATTGTCTGTGTTGCCGTCAACCCATCATCTGAAAAATTCAACGTCAATAGTCCAAGTAAGAATTCTGCTTGTTAGAAGCATTGTACTTTCCATTTGAACCAAAATTATATTTACATATTTCACACACGCTGCTGTAAAAAATCAGAGAACATTCTCATTGAAATGGGACAAAGAATTGCATTTTTGGTAGATATAAAGCAATTGTATCTGTTATTATACACGTAACATTTGAAGAGATCAAATTCTGTCCCAGTTTATAGTATCAAGCCTGTGACATTTGAACTCAGCAAAACACGCGTTGCAGAATACTAGATGCAACAGCGTTAAGAATTTTACCTTGAAAATATCTCCAAACATCCCTTGCAGGGGATTCCTACGTTGTACATCATAGAACAACTCTGCAATTTCATCTAGTCGCTGATCCATAATCCATAATCCATAATCCATAATCATGTTAGAATTTGTAGATGCAGAAAAGGTCATCACAAGCCACAAACATCAAGAAAGTTACAGCATCATAAAGAAGAGCGGCAGGAATGGTGCAGAAAAGAAATAGCTAGATAAGAGGTCCATTCTTGAACAACGTGGAAACCAATAACGAAAATTCTAATTAGCCAGAAAATTGCACACCTCGTTGAATGCAGGTTCCCTGTCTATGCTTGACTTGTACTTAGTTCTCAGCATATTGAAAAGAGGTAAAGCATCTCTTTGCAACCTGCGCAGAAAAGAATTTATGGAACTTATTTTACATGGATAGAGAAGACATCTAAAATGACCTACTTTCCTGGAAAAACTCACAAATGAAGCTGGTTAAAATGGAGTAGCTATTATTCCACTTTAAGGACAGAATTACAATGAATCCATTTACTAGCAGCATCATATAAAGATGTCTCAAAAGTAACACGAGAATCTTTTAGTCAATTTGAGCATTAAACTCTACACAGTATCCCTGCATGGATGAAAAAATACAACTTACGTTGGCAGAAGATGATTGATGAATTGGATCAAATCTGATCGATGAAGGTCATGCTCCTTATATTGTGCATGCTTCTTTAACTCATCCATCAGAAAATTAGCATCTCTAAGATTACCCATAGCTAAATACCTATCACAGAGGAGGAAAATTACCTGGTAAGTTGGCATTCCACACGACTACAATTACATAATGGGAAAAGGATCGGGAATTGCAGGGTTATGATTGATATGTCAAATAATTTTTGCATTAATAAAAGTTAAGCCGTAGGCAAATATTTTAATGTTTTAGAAGTGTTTACATTAAAATTGCTCGTGCAATAGCCAAATCATCTTCACCAGGATAACACTGCATGGTGAAAAACCCATCAAAATACTAGCCAAGGAAAAATAAAACCTACCTACACTTGAAAGACATGAAATATGGCATCAAATTACTGGATAGTAGATATGCTATTTCTGGCCTGTTCAGCGTGAGATTACAGCGACCATGACTTCAAGATAGTAAATGATAAATAAAACATTAAAAGTTAGCAGATTACATATTGATGCTATAAATCAGACATACTTTATTAATCTTATATATTAAATATAACCACAAGTCATTAGCCAAAAAAAAATACTTCATCAACATATGTTATTAATATACAATAACAATGACATTAATGGAACACCATAGATACAATCCACGTGAATAATATTCCTCTACATAGAATTAGAGAAGACTAACCTTGCCCATAAAATTGACTAAAGTAGATGCAAACTTCTTCGGGTTGTTTCCTCTAACAAAATGATATGATACTCTAGTCATGTCCTGTACATAAGTAGCATATAGCAGTGACCACATCAACATCACATAGAAATGATCTATAAAATCACATCAGGCATAATATGGACTTCCATATTCCATATCACCACCTACACAGTGCATAGTGAGAAAATATTCGGATAAGTTCAAAGGCATAATGAAAATTTGGTAACCAGAAAAAAGAAAGTCCACTGGATCTGCCAAAGCAGGTTAGAGCTGGAAACAGCCATCCAGAATCAAATGAATTGGAAAAATGATTGTAAGAACCTAAAAGAAATAGCATCTCCTCTGAGCGAGCCAAAGAAAAATAATCCAACCAAGAGCCGGCCCCAGTAGCAATTATTTACTAACAAATCATTTCAACCAAAAGTTTATAGCAAACTTTGACCTCAGACCTACCAGCTCAGGAGATTCAGAATAAACATATTCCCCTAGCATAACATGTAGTTCTGGAGAGCCATTCCTATGAGCTCCAAACTCTGCAGACCACCTGAAAACAAAATAGCTCAACATCAACAAGGCAGTTAATTGCAGTGCCACAGGAAACAATTAATGATGTGGAGACCCACATAAACACATTGCACCTCTTTGCTCTCATAGGTTTTGTTTTAATTCATCACACCTTCCCAGCCCTTTCTCATGATACTCTCTGTCTCATACACTTATTTACTCCACACATTATTTGCCCCCTGTCAAATCCTCCCATTATTTTGTCTCTCTCTAGATGAGAAAAATGTGAAGCTCAAATGCTCTGAAACACCCTCATAAAGGCCTGTTCCACAACGATAACAGCTTCCCCAGCCCAAAAAATAAAACCAACCCCAGATGGCCCACATTAAATGGGATCTATACATGAATTCAAAAAGGGTATCATGGGTTTTGGTGCCAAGAAAACTAAAGAAATCAGATAGAGAGGTCTTTTTACTATATACACCCTTATACCACCAACAAGGGGACTCTACAGTCCAATCTAACAACTACAGAAGAGATAAAGGAGGTAAAATGCCATCTTAAAATATTCCACAAAAGCATGTGTGTAGGAGGTATTATAAATATAAGCATGTTGCAATTTCCAAAAGTGTAAAAAAACAAGACAAGATATCTCACTTGATAGCAGCTTTTAAGAATGACAGGCAGCAGTCTACACGTATTTTTGCATCCCCAAGGGCTTCATTGAGTTGTTGCATATCTTCGTCCTCTCCCAAGTCTTGTGGCAAAGGTATCTGAGGAAATGTCTTGTAGATTTTTCTAATGCAATCTAAGATAGATATTCAGTCATGATAAATAATGGACATTGTTAAAAATCTAAATAGGCAGCAGCATGGCTATGCAAAAATGTGAGACATGACAATTGAAAATCAAACAATGCACTCTCCCTAAGTTATTTCCAATATCCATATAAACCCTAAAATTTCAGTTACCAGAACAGATCGAGGGAATTTTTTTTCCCTTTTTGGAGATCTTGGAGCAAGGGAGAAATAGAAAGCATTAAGAATCATTCCATGGCATAGAAAATAGACCAAGGGAAAGTTTGAAAGCATTATAAGCCATATCAAGAAGAATGTACTAACCAAGTACATCATCATCATAAGGAACTTTTGCTTTAACAAGCGTCTCCACATAGATCACAGCAAGCTCCGACCCACAAGTAACCTGAAATTGGTTTATTATGGAATGAATTCTAATTCTAGAAGTATGAGAATAGTCTAGAATCCAGCAATATATTCCATCATGCACAATTAGTAATGCTTTCTTTTTCTGCCATTGTATGTACACGTTATACAGATATCCTGGTCAGAAACCAACACAAAAAAAGAGAGAGTAAATAATCTAGTAAATGGAATGACAGGTGTAGCATGGAACAGCCATGGCCTGACCTTTTCAATTGTAGAAGATTGCTTTTCAGGCCAAGAAATCCATAGCTAACATACCAACTCCACTTCAGTTGGACCATTACATCAATTATGCAAAGTTGTATCTCAGCTTAGAGGAAGCTATGCAGTTGTATATCCATGTATTTGAAAGCAAGAACATAAAAAAAATTCAAATAAATTGACAGATGATGCAATTGCTAGTAGTCAGCTGTTTTGATGTCCTTCTTCCATTCCAATACCCCCACTACCCATCCACCCTTGACATCAATCCATTTTAGTTAACAGAGATCTAATGAAGGTTCCTATCATATCAGACTTTATCGTTTATATTCTCATGCTCATCCTGCAACCAGTCAGACAGAGCATAAACCAACCATCAGCTCATGAAGACAACTTGGATATGCTAGCATCCAGCTGAAATATTTTTCTTTAACAGGCCAAATTTCATATTCCCATTGGCTTCTACTTAATAATAATATTATACAAAATGGCCAAAATCACCTGACAGACAGAAATAGCAACAATGGAATTGAAAGAGAATAACCTGGCCATTTTTCAGTTGGAGGCATGCACCCGAGTGAAGAATGTCCAGAGCTTCAGAATGTCTTTGAGCTGATACGTATCTGTAACAAAGTAAGTTTTAATATCATAACAAAGAATGTTCTTAGAAGAACACATATGGGAACAAGCTTAAATATCCATTTGCGTAAATCTGCCCCGGTTGTGTACCATAACAAAATCACGCTTATATTCAACTCTAGTTAGACTTGGTAAATTCAAATACCATAGGTTGCACAAGCATCGGTAAAGTAAGATTAACCTGACGAAAAATAAAATACACAAGAAAAAGAATACCTTGCACTGATAGACTTGTACATCTGCTGAGCTCCATAGTAATTACCCTCATTTATCACATTCTCCAATTTCTTAATATTCTACAATTGACACCATAAACACAACGTAAAGCCATTAGAAAACTCTTCTTCCTTGGACAGAAAAAAAAAAGAAAAAAAAGAAGAAGCAAACAAACCCCACATCAAATATAAGAGATCACAAGATTTCAATTTTTTTCCATCCAGTTTTCTTAGCTGATATCTGATTTGATAATTTAGAATCAAAATATTATCCTTCCATTGTCAACCTCACTTTCAACACAATATATCAATACAACTAATCAAAGCAACAAAATCACAACCCCAATTTTCTCTGCATCCAAACATAAGTTCAAAGGTTAGTTTCCTAATTCAATTACCTCTTCAGCAGGAGGGAGTGTAGCCCTCCTTGGTCTTTCTCGCGACATGTTGTCTCCCTCCTCTTCTTCACAGACAGATCCAATTCAGTTTTACTTTGTTAAAGAACACGGACCCTTTTTGTTTTGTTACATTATGGGCCTATATGGGGCCCATAAATGAGCCATAACACTTGAGCCATAAGGCCCAATAAGAAAACTCCTTGAGATTGAATCTCCCCTTTCTCCTTTCGTCTTTTCTTGCAATTCCTAGACGTTCTCAGTAACCAAACACAGGTTCAAGATTTGAATTTTTGTGGAAATTAGTTCCAAATAATTACAAGCTTCAAACGTATGCAGGGATCTTCTCAATCTGTCAACAAACACATAGGAAAAGAAGGCTACAAGAAGCATTTTGGAGATTATATAACACAGGAGTTTAGAGAGAACTGCAATGTCTTAGACCAATCTTCTGTTCTGCAAAAACTCAAGCTTGCTCGTGATTACACTTTCTTATTCAACAGCGTGCAGCATCACAGGGTAATTAAATTGCCAATTGGCATCTAAATTTTTGATTTTTTGAATATTGTATGATAAAGTTTTTTTCTTTACCTTGTCAAGAGTGAATATGATTTCGTTTTTGGCTCAAGATTGATGATAATTTATTATAATTTTACATTTTTCTTGATATCTTTGAAAGAGGGGCAAAACCCAATTGTGAGTTTTGCTCATTTTGTACTTCTGGTTTGTGCAAGCTAGCTTTATGAGTGAAGTCACTTGGACTGGGATATCAAAGTCTAAGTTAGGACCAAGTGTAAGTTTTGATTTCTCCATACTTAGGACTACAGGAATTGAAGAAGGAGAAGGGCACTTAATGCTTGATATTTCTTCCAATGAACTGAAATGATTGTTGTTCTTGTAGGAATGTTCTTCATTCTTTTGTATATGGGTAATTTTTAGCAGAAAACATTTTATGGTATTGCTTAAATACAAGGCTGGTGCTGGCTATTGTTTTTTCAGGGGTTGCAGTTCTCTTACAACCTTGCTGTGGATAGAACGGATGAAATGAAAAGAATACTAGGAAAATCTGCTGCCAGTGTAGGTCTTCAGCTTCCCGAGGCTTATCAGGCCTGATGGTCAGTTGGCTTTGCTCTTCATCATATTGTATCCTAAAATAATTGTGGCTCCATTGTGCCTCAAAAAATAGGAAAGTTAGTTGAAGCAGATTTATTCAAGCTTAGATTTTGAATAATTTCTTGTTTGTTCAGGAAGAAAATTAGTTCAGAAACTTTGATTGAACCAGTTGTTCGACATGCTTCCTTGTTTTGTTTGGAAATTGTGTTATTGGAAATATGGGGAAAATCTGTTAGCTGCTTTTCTGAAATTTTCTTTTGGGTTACGAATCAATTTGTTTCTGAATCTTTCGTTTGTAATACGAATCCAGTTGTTCCCAGATGTACACGAGTCACCTAACTATCGCCTTGTCTGATGCTTGCGAAATCATCAATGGCTATGTCTCCTGTTCGAGGAGTAGGTGTGTGTGTGTGTGAGTTTCTAAGCAGCCCGTCTTCACTGTCTTTTTCCTTAGCGGCCGTTTGGGATATTTTCTTTATGAAATTGTCACTGGGTACTTTACTTTGGAGGCCAATTGGCCAAGTATGTTGTCAGATTTTGCAAAGCAGCCAATACAGATGTGCAGTAACTTATTAATTAGATGAAGACCGACTCTGAATTAAGATTCATGAGCTAAATGCTTGATAATCGAACATGTTCTTTGAATCACTCGTATGAATATAAATGGCTAGCTAGAAACATTCATTATGTAAATCAGTCAAGTCATTAGCTGATTTATTGAAATAGCATCCATGTTTATATCCGAGTACAGTAAAGAAAGCCAGCTTTTCAAAAGATTACGAGTGCAAAGTTTGCAAATCCTGTCTGTTACCGAAAGAGTGGTGCCCCATAAGCGTTTCTCCTCTCTTCCCTGAAAATGTTTAAGATGCGGTGAATTAATGAGTTGCTGCGCCCTCTTTCAGTGATGAAAATGCAGTTCTCCGGCTGCTGGACAAAAATCTCGATCACATCAAAGTCGACTGGTCATGTGGCAACATAGACGGTTCATAACTTAAGATTTATTCCATGCCAGTGCTTTATTTATTTATTTATTTTTTTTTATAACCGGGGTGTCCGGCCAGCTTGCGCGCACCACAACTAATCCCCGGGTTCACTGAACATCCTGCAAGCCCAATAAGCAGGTAAGGCACCGCAAGGATGACAGGGGTACACTTTAAAATTCGAACCCGGAACGTTCGCAAGAATGAACTTGCAGTTTACCACTTTAGTGCTTTATTATTAGCTCCCTTCGAGATTTTGTCAGAATGACATCGAAAATAATTCTTTTGATGTTCGAAGTCAAACTAAACAACAGCCTTTGAGATTCATAGGGACGAAGTTCATGCAGCTAATTGAGTAGTATTCAGACCTGGATATGCTATCTTGGTCGAATTCATGAGCAAAGAGCTGAGCTGCCACCATATTAGGCACAATTTCAGTATAGTATCCTGCTGTTTTCACGTGGTGACAGTAGTATCAAATTGATACTATCAATAGAATCCAGGCCATGTGTGGATTAGGTCCGAGATCCAGTTTCTTAGTACAAGTCAGAAGAAACACTACAAGTTAGCTAAGACTAGACACCTGTGCAAACTTTCACATACGTGGCACCCTGGATCTCTACGCATGCGACACCATTTTTTTCTTATTTTTGTCTTGTTTCTCCTGCTTCTTCTTTATTAGCTAGAAGTTATCGGTAGCTAGAATCAGGTGCCAGTCAGATATTCAACACCATCACCAACAACAACAGTATGGGTTCAGCGACATTCCTAGAAGTGATACTGGCCATTATCCTACCACCTGTTGGGGTCTTCCTGCGTTATGGCTGTGGAGTAATTTCTTGTTAACCCTCTTGTGCAATCCTCATTTTATGTTCATATTCCTTTCGCTTGGCAAAAAGGGCTGATTGATTTACTTTTATTTTGGGTTATTGAAAATGCAGATGGAGTTCTGGATATGTTTGCTGTTGACCGTATTGGGATACATTCCAGGGATAATATATGCCATTTATGTATTAGTTGGATAGTGTGTAGATCTCTCTTGATGAGGTTTGATATTTGAATGTTCACAGACAATTCAGTTTGCCAGTCTTATTTTTTTATTATTATTGATCATTGTTTTCTCTTCTCGTAAGATGATCAGTGTATATCCCAGTATGGTTTAGATCATGGTGGACTTCCTTGTTCTTAATTTATGACAGTTTACATCATGTCAGATTTCTTGGAGTGGCAAACTCAGTTTCTTTTTACCACCGCAAGCGGTGGCTTGACCCGGATAACTCGTTGAGCACGTGAATAGCCTGATTTTAACAGGTTCAGAAATATGTATCTAATCTCAGATGATATGATAGTATTATGCAGTAAAAGAAATTATCCCTAGTCTTAGAAAAAAGAAGAAGCTAATAGCAAAACCAGCGACAGTGACTATTTTTTCCTTGATATATTAATTTCTTTTGCAATCTAGATCGAGGAAAGACAGGAGGGTAAAACAGAGTGGAGAAATTTCATTAAGATATATAAAAGTGAGTGCATGTTTGAACAGGATTCACCGAGTTTTCTCCGATCCAACATCAAACCCGGCCTGGTTTCTGAGTTAACCCACTTGTTTTGAGCAAGGCTGGGTTCCATTCTGAATTTGTTTTTAGTTCGTGTGTATAAATGAAGCGTGTAATAAAATATAAAACATACACGGAATTGAACCAGTCGGGTAAGTGGTGGGTTAAGGCTTGATAATTGATTTGGTCTTACAGGCCCCGGCCATAAAAAGGCCCATCCTCTGTCGAGCCCAGTGAAAGCTGGGACTTTTGGGTGGGGCCTAATTTCCATCCCTGCTTTGCATGCAATTGACAGTGATTTTTTAATGACACAATCCTATCTCATGGTCTTTAAAAATCACAATCAGGAATATAATTTCAGCAAATATTCCATGAGATCTGATGTATAATCAAAAGGTGATGTGTTTTTTAATTACAATATTAAAAAATAAAGGAAAGATTATGTTCAGGCATTAATTAAAGTTTGCATGTTATGTTATGTTTGAGTTTCCAGATACAACGGTAGTTTAGTAGTTTCTATTTTTTTTTAATCTAAATTTTTAGAAAATGAATAGGGAGCTTATAGGCTGATGCCCAGAGTGCGCATGTGCAGGGCGCGCAGTGACAGCGCTCGCTGCAGTCCATGATTGCGACAACGATGTTTTCGTGGGCGTTTTAAATGTCCAGGCTTAGACCACCAACGCGATCCGTACCCACACCAAATTATTAAAATATTTCAAAATCAAATATATTAAAATACAGTTAATTTTTTTAAATAACTCTTTATCAATTGAAGTGCCTACAAATAAAAAAACAATCAATCACCCACTTGGTATAAAATGGAAACACATTTTGTGGCATAATTAGTAACATGTTTTGTGGCTTTCTTGTCCCATCGATGTTGATAAATGCGATGGAGAAGCTTGACATTGATGCTATAAAAAAAGCATAATTTTGAAGAGCAAAGTTGAGAGAGAGATTGAGAACAATAGAGAAGAAGAGAGACGGGCTGCAATGACAGCAGCTTAGAAGGTTTGTAACTTTTGATCCGACCATTGGATCACACTTAAATACTTACAGGAGTTTTCGGATGTCATTTTCCATATGGTATATGTCCACTCGAAGGAAAACAACATCTGGAAATTCTCGTCAACTTTTGAGGGCGATCCAACGGTCGGATCAAAAGTTATGGTCATTTTCTAACCGATACTCTAGTCTGGCGCGACCGGACCTCGAGCTCATTGAGTAGCGAATCTAATTAACGAAAACTGAGTCGATGTTGACTCAAAAATCATCAACGAAACTTCTTCCATAGGTGACACGTGGATCCGATAGCGCACACAACTCCTATGCCCAAAACTAACCCAAATTAATAAAATTTCCCGAGATAGTTCTTGGAAGTTAGAAATAAAAAAAAACCACTCGTTCACTATTTACTGAGTAATCAAATTAATCTATAAGTTACCAAGTTAAAATAAATCAATTATTTTAAAAACAATATCATTTTATTCTTTCTATTTATCTCTTTGATGTTAAACTCAAGGGATATTGTGGTTTTTTTTTCAAAGATATAATCCTTTTAAAGCTCAAACCACACTCCACAAAAACAAAAAATACATGATTTTTATGCGGGTTCCACTAAAAAAAACCGATCACACTTCCAAACCAATGTTATATTGTATGTGTTTCAAACCTTGATTTTATATAAATTAGAAAAGCATGTTTTTCATTCATAAAAACTTTTTTTTTATTTAATTTTTATTCAAAAAAATCCATCTATTTTTTAAAACACGTACCTAAAAATGTTCTTACTTAATCGTGGTTACAAAAAGTACTATAATACCAAACACAAGGTTGTTTGGCATTGCATTTTTACTGGTATTTAAGTGTCTTTCAAAAGTGTCGTCGACATGAAAAAAATTAAATTAATATTTTTTAATACTGTTTTAATAATTTCAATATATTATATATAAAAAAATGAAAATTTTAAGGCTGTTTTTTACTGCGGTGCAACCGATGTAAGTTTTGGAACTTTTAGGACGTAAAAGCTGCCAACAGCTGAAGGACGGCGTAGGCTTTGTTTGGGCTTTTGAACTCATCCTGTTTACTGGGTTAGTGTCTGAGCTGTGATGGCCTTTTATAGTCTACATTCTACATACGTTGAATCTGTCCATCTATTGATAGCCCAAAGTCTTTTCCTCTCCACGGCCCAACAGGTCCAAAAACCAAAAAGTCAGTAGAACGTATCCGTAATTACACCAAAAGAAAGGCTATTTTAGTCAATTAAACAAAAATAGCATGCAACCAAACAGTCCTAGCACACCATATATAGAGTCCACTAACAAAATTAGGGTTCCTCTGTGTTTTCCACTAGGCGGCCTCTCTCTCCCAGCATTAAACAACCGATCCCTGTCTCTGGAGTCTAGCAGCACTTTCTCTCCGCCAAAATGGGGTTAGTGTCTCTCATATCTTCTCTCTCCATGCACTCTTTTATTCTCTTTTGTTAAATCACTCTTGGCTCTGTTTCTATTATTCTTGCTTTGTAGTCAACAGGGCTCTAGTGACTATAAGTTTTCGTTTGTTTTGGTTGACTGGAGATCTTGATCTTTTTTCAAACTGCGTTTTTGTTTTTATCAAAGTGCATGTTTATTTTTTCGCCAGAAACTGCGTTTTTCAAATGATTTTTTTCCATCATTTTGATATGCTTAATTCAAAAATAAATCTAAAAAAATAAAAAATATTATTTTAATGCATTTTGAACGAAAATCATTTTGAAAATCAACCACTGCCACGATATCAAACAGGCACAAAGGGTCGCAGAGTATACTGTGGGAAGTCCAATAAAATATAAAAAAGTTTGAATCTTTATGTTTGTTGTTGCAAACAAAAATTAGTTAAAACTGCGATCTGTCGGTGGTTTTTAGTTGAACTTTGCTTGGTGAAAGAATGGGATTGTTGTTTCAAACTAATACGTGTCAGTATGTCTGTTTTGAGCTACAACTGTAAATATATAGCGCACCATATATTTTAGTCATTATTTGGGTTGATTTGAATCGATTGGATTGTTGGTATTAGTTAAAGTTTTCTCCTTGATTGCAATTCTATTCGCGAAGAAAGCGGCTGAAAAAAATGCTTATATCAATGCATTATTTTTTAATTTGGTAATCTGTAGATGTAATTAGTGCTTGTGCATCGATAGGTCGTTTCCAATTGTTTTATTAAGAGGAATCTTTGCAATGCTGCTTCATTTTACTTGCGTGGCACCTAAGGATAGGATTTAAAGATAACTGGATAGTACTATAGGAAATGGAATGTTTTGTAACTTAGGGAATTTGTATGCAATACAGTAAGACACGTGGAATGGGAGCTGGTCGTAAGCTGAAGTCCCATCGCAGAAGGCAAAGGTGGGCTGACAAGTCATACAAGAAATCCAACCTTGGAAATGAGTGGAAGAAACCATTTGCCGGGTCTTCCCATGCTAAGGGGATTGTTCTTGAAAAGATGTAGGACTTGTTTCCCATTATTTCATCTTTGAAGGGATGTTTTTGTATTCATTAATGCTTACAACTGGGGCATGGATGTTTGTTACTTGGTTTATGCAGCGGCATTGAGGCTAAGCAGCCAAATTCTGCTATTCGAAAATGTGCTCGTGTTCAGCTGATCAAGAATGGGAAAAAGATTGCTGCCTTTGTACCCAATGATGGTTGCTTAAACTACATCGAGGAAAATGTAAGTTCTTTCCATGTTTATAAAGCATGAAAATTTTAATCATAATACCAGAAACTTTTATCAGACAAGCTTGGTTTCTTGTAAAATTTATCTAACAAGGATATTTATTTTTGAAGATTATTATTGTTTGGAACATAATTTAGTGATCTTTAGGTTTTGCTCTTTTAGTATCTCCTGACACAGTGACACCTAGATGGATAGTCTGGAACAGCTCTGTCTCCTAAATTCTTTCTTGATTATCTTTGTGGATTCGTTTGCTCCATTTTGTCCGCATTTTTTATATTGCTTACTTGGCAACAGTTTGTACTTGGAAGCCATCTTCAATTAGAAAGCTTGAAATATAGATGTCTTGCTTATGTTATGGCTGACTCCTGTTTACATGCAAAGTCTAATTTATAACCCTTTTCTTTTGCTTAGGATGAGGTTTTGATTGCTGGATTTGGACGAAAGGGCCACGCAGTGGGAGATATTCCTGGAGTCAGGTTCAAGGTGGTGAAGGTGTCTGGAGTATCCCTTCTTGCTCTGTTTAAAGAGAAGAAGGAAAAGCCAAGGTCTTAAGAAGAAGGAAAAGCCAAGGTCTTAGTTTTACCGGGAGAGATTTTCCTTTATCCAATCTCTTCCCTATCTTACCCTTTCATCTATAGTAGTAGTCTTTATCATGTACGGCAGAATTTTGCAAATGACTTTGAACATGACTGTTTGTCTTGAGAAAACAAAATTTTCGACCAGAATGGTGTTTGGATGACATTTTTTCTTCATGGTGTTGCCCTTACTTTTCCGAATTTTGTTCTACTTTGAATTATTATTATTTTGTTCTACTCTGAATTTTTGATCGAATCTGAGATGGCCTAGCAGCTCTAGGTAGTGTCATGCTCGTTTTGTTTTATAGTCACGACATTTTAGGCCGAACAGTTTCAAGAGAAAAAAAATCTCTACTGTGAGAATTGGTGAAAAGTCGCATATAATCGAGGCACTGGCTAGAAGTTCGTAAAAAAAAAAAGGCAAGCTCTGTCTAGTGGTTCGATCAAATTTGGATCTCCATACGTGGATTCACTAACGCGTTCTATCTGGTTTTGCCATGATAAAGTTAGTTGCTTGCCAGCTTGTTCAATGGTTGTCTCTGTTTCTCGGCGTTTCTCATATAGCATCCCAAGCTAACATGAGCGTCATTGACCAGCAGATTTCCCAGAATCAGGAGACCGAGAGAACCACTGTTTATTGAGTTTCATGGATAAGTTACAGGTTTTCTCCCAATTTTTTTTATTCTTCTGGCAATATGCTTTATGACCACATCGATATAGAGGGAGAAGGCGCTTGCATTCAAAATCCTCTTATTTTTATGTTATTACTGTGGAGTTAATCGGATAAAAAAATTCAACAAGCTTGTAAATAATTGAGACAGCAAACGGTGAAGGACATTTATTTACTTTAGACTACGTAATCAATTCCCTCTTAAAAGCAATGCCTTGCACGCGTCTGCTCAAGTCATCAACTTGATTTTCAAAACCACCAATGTTTTCTTTATCTTCATCAATTCTATCCACTTTATTTCCACGATCATGCCCCTTGATAACTTCACGCTCTTTCACAGGTTGCTTCTTCTCCTGTAAGCAGACCAGCACCTGCTCCTTTTTGCCTGTTTTACTCACAGACATCGATGTGGCTCCTGCCAACCGATGCATGCCATATCTTGTTCTATCTGTAGCTCCATTGGCATCACTTGTACCACTTCTGTTTTTGGAAGAAGTGCATTGTACACCAGAGGAAAACTTCGGGCCTCCAATCGGTGCTATATCCACGAAATTTTCCTGAGAGAAGAATTCTTCATGCATTTTAAGAATTTACAAGACAATACACTAGATGTGAAATAAACTGTATCATGTCCACTCTTAGCAAAACAGAAAGCATTCAAATAAAAAAGACGAATGAAAAACAACCAACCGCATCAAAATATCCAATCTTCGGCAATGGCATTCGAAGGCTTGAAGATGTTAAGCTTTTTGAAACGTTGGACCGAACAAGACTGGTTCGCTCTAAGTTTTTGTTTGGTTGCGCGGTCATGAAGCTTGTTTCCTGACTTTCATGTAGCAAAGAAGGTTCTTCATAACGACGTCTCTGAGAATTTGTTACTTGAGAGGCATCCTTGCCAAAAGAAATCCCTGTGCATGCTGTGGTTGCATGAATGGCAGCAAAACCATTTGATCTTGGGTTAAGAACGATGGATGATGATTCTGAGGACCATCCATCCATGGAACTAGCAGGTGATGTACAAGATGTTGACTTGGGCGTGGATAATAAACAGATAGAGTCGCTGGATTTCATCAAGTCATTTTTGTTTCCAAATGAATGCTTTGAAGGAGTTCTGGAGGTTGAAACAGAACTAGACACTCGGGAATTAACTGTTCTCCTCAGGGAATCTGGAGGAGATTTACCAGTGAAATTAGGAGCACAGCAAAATCCTCCAAACTCTTTCCCAGCAGAGGGCAAAACTGAAGAAGGTGATTTCACTGGTGGTGTTGAACTTGGGACAATACTGCATGAACCCCGGATACAAGTTTTCTTTGACACAATCTTGGTTCTCCCTGTAAGAATAACATAGAGGCCATTACCAACAACAGTATCTTCTGAGCATGATGAGACAATTTTTTGGAATTCTTACCAGAAGCAACTTGTGCACCTTTGTTTTCCAATTTAACATGACTTACACCCAAAGAAGCCCTTTTGTTGGGAGCTGTGGATAGAGTTCGAGCACGGTATAATATCTTTGGTGGCTTGAGAAAAGATTTGGATTCTTTGTTAGGTGCAACCTGCTTAATCACATTCAAAACTTCAGTTCCTCTACAATAGCAGGCACTAACCTATTCATCAATCTTGACAGTGAATGCAAAAGCTGTAGAACACCTCTTTAATGGCTTCCTAAAGCTAAACCATGGGATTAAAGCGAAACAGTGACCATTTCAGATGATGCATAGGTGAGGCCTTGGTACAGTACAAATAAAATGATGCAGTGAATATGAATCGAGACAACTTACTCTTATTCGAGAGGAAGCATCCAATATTTTTGAAGCTGAAGAAACGACAAAAGCAGCATGAGTATCGAATTGAACACGTGATTACTGAGGGTGAATACAGGAGATCAAGATGAATACAACAAGGAAATGAAAGCAGCATAAGGAAAAAATATTTTAAAAATCAAATTGAGCAGTACACAGTTTACAAAAGCAAAAAGTTAATGACGGAAACTTGCTGGCTTGCTTAGCCTGACATGGCAATAGATGGAGAGAAAACATATACAGAAGGAATGAGGTTCAACAATGGAATGAAATTGTAGAACAGTCTGACAAGGACAGTTAGAATTCAACCCAAAATTGAAAGAACGAGCTCCCTTCATTCACTCTCAATGCATATACTTGTAGAAACAACAAAATACTTACTATTGCCCCTTCGCATTTCATTTTCTCTACCAACTTTTCCGGTTGATGTTGGGCTATTGGATGATGCCTCATGTGATTTTTGCATGAATGCTCTCATATTGTCCAACAGATCAATCTCAAGGCTTGCAAGGGAGTAAGAATCGGTATTTCTTGTTGAGTTCGATTGAATAGAACTCCAAATTTCTTCAATCCCAGGAAGCAAATGTGCTTCAGATGGTCTAAATCCTCCATTTACAAGAGACAACTCCTCGGCATTCAAAACTCCTAAGAGCAGCAAACTTGCTATTACAATTACTAAATCAATTAAACATTGAAATCATACAAGATTACAATAAGAACAAGCATTGATTTATATATGGGGCCTCAACAGAGACTTCTAAATCATCTAAAACAGTACCTGAACTTGTAAAAAAGGCACTATCCCAAGCTAAACTTTTGCGCACAGCGCACTCATCAATTCCATTGTTTCTTTCTGGTCCTACAAGCTGAGAGGGTACAGAACTCAGTTCCCCGCCTCCGGTTGTGTTTCCTCCATTATCTACAATCCGAATACTAAGCGTCTCCAACTCTTCAGGGTCCAGAACTCCTGAGGAAGCACAACAAAACGCATTCACTTTTCCACTTTCAACCTTCGAAAACAATCGACAGCACTTGTTAAGAAGGTTTATTAAGCCTCGGAAGCAAACCTGGACTAGTGAAGAAGGCACTATCCCATGCCAGACTCTTGCGCAAGTTAAACTCGGATTCAGATTGTGAAGCATCAGTCTCTCTATGTCCAACTCTTTCTCCATGATTCTGCAGATGCTGTGGATTCAGGCTCTGAATCATCTGAACATCAACCTTCTTTCTACTCTCTGAAACTTCTAAAAAATAAAAAAGGCAAGGTCAAAAGTATAAAAGCAACCATTTCTACACTCCAAGATTGAAAGAACAGAACGAAAGAAAACCAACCACGCTGATATGTCCAATTATTTTCTCTTTAATGGGCATTGAAAGAACAGAAGGAAAGAACACCGTCGTTAAGACAATCCTTTCACATTGTGATGCATAAAAAAATACTTAACTGGACATACGAAAAACAGACTTGTTCTATAGAACAGAGGTGCAAAAATTTCCGGGCATTTCTCGAATGATAAACTGTTATTACAGCAATTCTTGACTCTTTAAATCCATGAAAAAGAAAAGGAAAGAGAAATTCAATAATGCAAAAGCAAAAAAAAAAACTTGTCAAAATACAGGGCATGCATGCAAAACTAAGAAAAAATGATTAAAAAATAAGTCATAACCAAAAGGAAGAGAATATAAATAAAAAGGCAACAAGAACTTGAAATCCATTCTTTCTTGCAGAGGAACAGAGAGAACCTGAGAAATGAAACTGTTGAAAACTTCCTTTAGAGGACATTTTTGATGAAGTGGTTTTTTTTTTATCAAAAGATTTCTTCCTCAATTCCTCAAGACTGTTTACAAGAAGAGGATATATCTAGGCAGGGGAAGAGACATTTAAGGAGAGGGAAAATTTTAAAATTTTGATAATGAGTTAAGAAAAATAAATTTTGAGTAATGAGAGGCGTTATTTATAAAACGGCTGCTGTTTTTTTCCCTTGAGGAGCGGAATAGAAGATTCTATTTTCTCTCGGGGTGATTTTTTTTTTTTTCGAGGTGGAAAAAGTGATATTCTTACAGACTCGTGGTTTAAGAGCCGTTAAGAGTGGCTCATTTACGCGCCATCACCGGCCTGTCCAGTAAGGTCCGATCTTTTTGGCCAGCTCGGGGCCGATGATGAAGAAGTTGCTTGTTTGGTAGTATAATTTTTTAGTTAAAAATACATTTAAATAATTCTTCTAATTTTTAAAATATATTTTTAGAAACATCACACCAAAATATCTAAAAAGAAATTAAAAATTATTGAGCCGGTTCTGAAAAGTATCATGAGGTATCAAAATTATGAACGATTTGTCGTCTATCCAAGGCCTCACTCTTCAGTGAATTTTTAACTTGATCATGTTGCATCCTCGACTATTTCTCAAGTAAGAGGCCGAGCTCCTCAATTTGAAAATTTGGCATGGCCTTTACGCTCCTAAAAGTCGCCCTGTTGAGCTCGAATCAACAATTCACCATGAACTTTAAGAGGTGAATCTTGACCCATCCACGACAAGTCAAATTATTACACTATAAAAAAGAAAAGAATCTGGCCCCTGACTTGTGGAAAATTGAGGAATGGTGGAGCTTTGTGCCACACGTGCCAAAATTCTCTCCCAAGGCTCACGCTTTTTCAAGAGATCCATGGATGCTATGGATCCAGGTATCTGCCAAAGATTACAGCATTGCTAAACTGCCAATGCTTTCAGCTTTATGGGCAAAACTGCTCTACCTCTTTCGCAGTTTCTTACAGAAGGAAAATCATTCCATGTGACATGCAGACCTACCAACTCAAATGACGGAAAGGCAGAGCATGATTCCATGATCGAATCTCCTACTCATCAAGAACATCAACTACAATCCGCTAATAACCTGCTTTACAACGCACTAAGTTAAGACTACTGAGGTTTCAGAACAAGGCAACATTCTACATCCTCCTTCAGACAGTCAAGTGAAGCTCAAGTGGAAGATACAGAGAAACATGTTACTATTAGTCTGGCTATTTCCCTCAGCAAACCTGTCTGCCGAACACATGCAAGCCATCAACTGCTGCGGCGGATTACTTGTTTGCTTCATTACTTTTCTCAGCAAATTCATCGGTTAAATGTGCCAGACGTTGCCAGTAGCTGTGTTGTCTGTGTGTATCTTCAGCACCAGCCATCTCCTATCATAAAAATTGATTCGTAAACAAACAGCATTCTATACAAGTAATGAAGCAAAACAAGTGAAAAGGAGCAATAGCGATCTGCAGCAGTGACCGATAAGAAGTCAAAACTTAAGGTTAATCTCAAGATGGTTACAACCATCTAAAAGCCATGCTTACTTTTCATCAAAATGTTTTTAATTTTTGAAAGGGAGAACTTTAAGGCCGATTCATGCTCTTGGCAAATGAGAGTACTTCCAACTTCAGTGAGAGTGCATATTTTCCAATGAAAGACATGCACACACAAACACAAACATGTATTTCCACCCAAGTGTTCCAGACTCCAGAGACTTGCTACTCCCAGAAGACGAGATGCCTATCTCCTACAATTTTTTTTCTGCAAAATTTCTTGGTTTTCAGACATTCTCTCCTCCCATGAACAAATTCAAATATTTAATATTGCTGGTAACTTAGGCATGTGCATTCGCACATGTATAATTTAGTTCAGTGGAAATTTTTAAGATTTTAAAAATACATTTATTAATTATCCAAGCATTACTATTTTGTAAAATAAACAAGGGCATACATGGATATACCTATGAGTTCTTTTCTTTATTTATTTAGAAACGGCATTGAGTTATTTAGCATCACCATGATGCACTTCTTGTTTAATTAAAAAAAAATGAAGTAGTAAATTAAAAATATTTGCAAAAAAGGTAAAGTGAAATTAAAAAAAATAGCAGCAATAATAAAAGAAGTAATAGCATCAAAACACAAGGGGTGGGAAAATAATACTTTAGAATGAGAAGGAATTTGATCCATGCCTCCTATTTCTGATAGGAAAGTAAGGTAAGACATCTGAATAAAAGAACAGGCATGACCAATTATGAAATATTTCTTTATTCAGAATTAGAAGAGAAAAAAAGACAAGTGTATTTTACTCTAATCAAATGTTTACATATAGTTAGTAGTTTTTATATATAGATACGGATACTTCGATTATATTTGTCCTAAATCTGCTAACCACTTCTAAATAAATCAAGCTCTACCAAGAAAGAATATGAAAAGGACATTTCCAATTCAGTACGAAAATATCACAAGGCTGCTAATATTTACCAAGAAACCATATGAAGAAGACATTCCTAGCACAGTATATGTTTACCTGAGTTTCATACCAGATCAACTTCAATATTGAAGAAAAAGAGTTGCATCTTCCTCATCTTGGAAGAGAGGTAGAGTTTTAAAAGGAACAGATATAGAGTAGTTGAGCTGGTAATTCACAAGAATCGGACCAAAAATGTTGAACTTGGGAGCACTGCCATAAGCAGCTTCTGCATCTGAACACCTCTTGAAAATTACTCTGGCACGATTGGTATCCCTATCAACTTCTGTTTCAGATTCTTTTAGAGGTCCAAAGCGTCTGAACATCTTATTTAGGCTTATTTCTGAAGGAACAGAATCCACCACAGGGAAATGCATTACAAGCTCTGCCGGAGCCTTCTCATCCACATAACCAGCTGGTTTCTGAGCTGATACATCATAATTGCCATCGGAATATTGTTTCCTAGAGTTTGACCTACCACTGGGTTTATCCAGAACAACAGGCACAAAAAGATTATCCCTTTTCCTACTTTTACGTGGCGGTTGCTCTTCAGAACCATTTTGAATAACCCGGTCTGTCCAATAAGTGTCATTCATATCCTCGAATTCAAATGTTTCAGGAAAACCACCAGAAGAATGGGATGTTTTTCTCTTACCAGATACTTTATCATGCTGGTCCATGACTACTGAGTTCCTGAAATCAGAGAAGAAACTAATGATGATGTTCAAGAAACCATATCCTTTCATGGGATCTTGTGCTGTAAAGTGAAGTTGTGATAGCAGATCATCAAGTGATGAGTATTCTGTTGGAACGATTATTCTCTTTATCTCAGCATCCTCAGAATGCAAAAACGAAGCATCAGATCCATCTCCAACAAGCCCATCGCTGCTTCCATCTACCTTAGGGCTATTACACTTCAGGATAGAAGGAGACCCAGTCATTTGGCTAGCAACTCTTTGGATGCATTCGCCAATCTTGAAGGAGGGCTTCAATGCGGTTGAAGACACTTTTGCAAAAGATATAGTCTTCCTCCGTCCTGTCATGTATGCATCATCAGCAAAGCTATCAGAGCCTTTTCTTTTCTTGCCAGAAGGGGAAACTAGCATACTGTTTGCTTTCCCATCAGACCCAATTTCATCATCCACAGAATCCCACGAGTCACTGATCAAATCGGACAAGTTTCTCTCTTTTTTCCTGGGATAGATGCTATCCTTCAGATTATGTTTGCGTTTGTGAGAAGAGCCTCTTTTAGCTTGCAAAATCTCCTCACCCGATGAAATTTGCCCATGATCCTCATAAACAGCTGATGTGTGATCAATCGATCCATCCTCAAATTGTAAAGCATTTGACTTCTCCAACAACCCTCCACAAAACTGATATTCAGGCAGTTCAGAGTAACCTTTTAAACGATAGAAGGCCAGCAACTGAGACTTTGCAATCACAAACTCCAATCTATTAGCCCCACCAGCTGGAGATTGCGCTAATGCTTTCATATAATCCACTAAGTTATCTGGTTGAAACAAATCAGCACTCATATCTATGTCAACACCATCTCTTGTACTTGCCTCTGGCCGGATTCCAGTATTTTCAACTACCTGACATTTGATTTCATCGTAGGCATCCTTTGGCAGACATGAGCAAGCCAGACCCAGCTCCACTCGTCTGGAAACTTCTTCCAGAGCACAATCAACAGCATTCTGAAATACTTCCGAATTGCTCTGCTTCTCAACCTGAGAGAAGTGTGACCTGAAAGGCTTTAGTAAAGATGCTTCATTCCATGCAAATGTTCGGTCCCCAAAATAAGCTACTAAATAGCAGTCCTTCTTATGATACCTCATTGCTTTCTCGGACGCATCTGATGGATCAAATATCTGTCCAGGCCACCAAGGATGACTCCTTACTTTACCCCAGACCAAATCTGATACAGAAAACTCACCTTCATTATCTGGCGGCAGCAGATAACAAGCCTGATCTTCTTTCTCTGAGCTTCCAGGCTTTAACACTGACAATTTAGAAGATTTCTCCTCCATGGTGTTCAGCTGTTCAGTGTCAGTATCCTGTTCTTCAACTTCCATTTCTTGTCCTTGTAAATCAACCTGTTCAGCATCAAGAACATGTTCTTCATTTGTCATTTCTTGCCCTGCATTTGAAACAATCTCAAAAGGACCATGAGATGCACCCTCATCCAAACCTTCCTTGACCTTTAATTGCTGATCGCTTTCAGCAAGCTCCTCGAGTTCAGTTTCGACCTCTAATTGCTGATTGCTTTCAGCAAGCTCCTTGAGTTCAGTTTTGGAATTCAAAACTTCCTCATTGCTTGCGATAACATTTTCCCCCACATCCATGAGCTGCCTATCTGTTTCTGTGCACACAGATGCTGTTTCGGCATGTGAGTTCTGTTCTTCTAGGTTTATCTTCTCCCCTCCAAGTTCTTTAGCACGAGTAGCCTGTTCTTGAACTTCCATCAGTTGTTCTTTGATTGAATCAACATGAGCAGGATCACTGGGTGCACTTTTGTCTAAACCTTCTTCAGGCTTCAACTGTTGATCTTTTACAGAAGGATCTGGAACTTCAGTATGAGAGGTCAAAACCTCATCGTTGTGTGTCAAAGCCGTTTCAACATCCATTTCCATCCCTCCACATGTTGTCTTAGTCCTTATTTCAGTGCTTCCATTAATGGTCTCACCTTTCTGCTGTTGGCAAACTGTTATTACTTGCTCTTTCTGTAGATCAGCTTCTTCGGCGTTATTAACTATGCACGCAGTTATTGCTTTTTTGTTCATTTCAGGATTCAGAAGCACATTGTTTTCCTTTGCTACAACTACAGCTCCCACAACTACTTGAGCTGGTTGATACGAAGATTGCGAATCTGCACATGCATTATAGCCATTTTCAGTGCTCCCATTGGCTGTCTCAGATGTTCCCTGCAGTTCTTCCACTGAAAAACAAAAACTTTCACTAAAAGCATCAGTGTCCATACCTTCATTGTTAGGACATGTTATCTTTTTGTCGTCAGTTGATGAAACCCTCCCTTCAATGGCAACTTGTGTTTGTTTATCCAACGATTCCAAGTCTGGGTTGGCAATGCTATCTTTTTCTGTTAAAACTGGTGAACTTTCAGAAGTTGAGATAATCCCCTCTAAATCACCAGCAAGTTCTCCCTTCAAAGCATCACTCCTAGTTGCTTCAACCTTGGGATCTAAACCTTCATTATTGGCCATCACCACAACTTCCTCAACAACTTTGGTCTCTACATTCATATCTTCCACAGTTGGAGAAGTTCCAACCGCAGTTTCAGTACCAGAATTCCACACTTCGTCATGCAAAACAAGCACCTCTTGCGTCTCTGAATCCTGAAGTGCATCGTTCAGATTGCCATCTTTTTCCTCGGCCCTACCCGCAGCTTCCTCAACCAATTCACATTTCTCTATAACGTGGGTTTCACCTACTGAAGAACCTACTGCCATGGAAGGACCTCCTGCTCCACTTTCAGCTCTTTGATCCTGCGATTCATTCTCTGACAGCCCAACTACTCGAGAACTTACTTTCTGACTAGCATGAATCTCAACTCCCTCAACACCCTCCTCTACCAATTCCATTTTCAAACTCTTCTCATCCGTAACGATAGTTGCTTCTTCTACTATAGCTTGGGCTTCCCCACCAATCCCACTTACAATTCTCACACACTGAGCATCAGCATCAGCATCAGTATCTGCATCCTCGACTTCAGATGAAGTCTTATCACCATCTCCGCCAACCTCCATCTCTTCCTCTCCACCCTCTACCGGTTTACCTTTTCCTTTAGATTCTGCACACTCCTGAACTTCCTGTGATGTCTCGTCACCATTGCCACTGACCTGCCTCTCCTTCTCCCCGCCCTCAGCTGGTTTCCCTTCTTCTTCAGATTCTGCAACCTTGGAAGACTCAACTTCTGAGTTTGATGCCTCAACACCAGAACCCCTATTATCATGCGTCCCTGAATCACCAACTACACCACTAACATCTGAATGTTGCGCATCACCCTGGGCACGACCACAAGCAGCAGTTTCCTTTCCCCCTCCCCCTCCACCTCCATCACCCAAACTGCCAGTGCACCCACCATCAACATCCTCGCTTGAAGACCCCCTAACCATTACTTCATCTCCATTACAAGATCCACCTTCCTTTGCCACCACATCATCCCTTGAAGAACCCTCAATATTACCCTTACCCAGATCCTCAGCCTCCTCACTGGCTACGGCGTCGACAACAACTGGGGTCGTTGCTTTTGTGGTTTTCTCACTATCTGCATGTTCACTAGTCGATAATTCCGTAACATTACTAGCCAAATCATTATCATTCTTGCATTCATCCATTTAAAACAGTATTTGGGTCGGTTTCAAGATCCGAAAAGGAAGCCTTTTCACTATAAGAAACGAAAATTTTAAACAAAAATATTAAGAAAGTGATAAACCCTAGCCAAAAAAAAGTCCACAATTCTGTCAAGAGAAATAGTAAATCAAGTGATGTACTTATTAGAAAAAGATATTAAAGAACAACAATTTAGATTGCTATGTTAATAAAAAGAGTGATTTTTTTAAGATTACGTGTTTACCTCGTTAGATCTTGTGAGAAGTGGAAGCCAGGGGATTGCGGGGTTTTTTCTTTTTTGAGTTTTTAGAGAGAGAAATAGAGAAGATAAAGGTGGTGTTTGGGCATGGGAATAACCTAGGCGTCCTCTTAAGTGATCTGTAAACAAAGCCCGAATATAATGGGTTCCTGTCCTTTTTCACTTTTCAGTGATTGGTCAGCACTATTAAACAGGCTTTTTCCTCCATTTTCTATCAATGAGTGTGAGAAACTTTGCTGGTGACCGATGGACTGTGACGGCCCAATAATGTCTGGGCACGTGTTGTTAGATTCAGTGAGAAGGTGGAGACCGGTGGATTATTCCGTGGCTTTTGGTGATTTGATAGGGCTTCGGTAAATGTCGTAATCATTTTTTAATAGACTTTTCTCGGTCAAGGAATATTTTTATCACGTCTCTATCTCTTGGGAAGCTTTCACCATGCGATCCTGTGAGAGTCCATAACAGAAGATATCAACACCACCTGTTGTCCAAGCTCTTTTATATTCACAGCACAATATCTTATTATACTTTATTTATTTATTTATGGATTATTCCACTTTAAAAAAAAAATGGACGGGTGTGCTTTGCAGTGAATTTACGAGCAGTAATGTAACGAGGTATTATCTAGTAGAAAATTGACTTATTGTAATGGGTCATCCCTCTTCAAAATTGTCCCCCTAATCTAAGAGATTGCTCCCCGATTTACGTAGCAAAGGACAAGAGAGAATCCTTCTGGAAGTACTGGTTTCGTTCACGACCACCCTTTCTGACACAACAAAAAACCGCACACATAGTTGCGTGCTCGGTTGATAAGTGTACTACTTAGGTTATTATACTTGACTCGGAGTCGCTGAGTTGACTTGTTTAATCTCAAAATAGAAATTAAAACAGCGTTATTCTTTTGTTTTAAAAAAAAAAACGATTGTTGACTGGACCAGCTTCTTTTTTTTAGTCCTGACCAAGGGCTGGGTCTACCCGACTGCCCGGACCGATTTCACCAACAATGATTCACAGTTCATGTCTTCTCGGTTGAGTTCTGACATGAGCTGCACCTGCACGTGGTTGGTAGTTTTTCACCAGGAGTGCACTTAATTAGCTGGGGTGAGGAGATTTTTTCCAGTACTATCTAGATACCGGCGATTAGCGTATGTTTTTGCGGCTGAATTCAGTGTTTTCCAGATTACTTTTTACATTGAAATCTATTTTTTCACCAGAAGTGCACTTAAAAGTTTTCTTCTCTCTCTCTCTCGAAACTATTTTTCTTTTTCTTTTTTCTTTTTTCTTTTTTTTAATAAAAAATACGAATGTGTATGTTTATTAAAAATGAAGATAATCTTTTTGATTTAAAAAAATAAAAAATTATCAAGATCACGATATGTTTTCATAAAAAAATCAAATATCATAGTTTATCATAGTTATCTTAATATTTTATATTTATGATATTAATTTTAATTTATTTAAAATAAAAAAATTACATCGTTAACTAGAAAGTTAACTCAGAAAATGTCTTTATGTTTTTTATTTTAACTAGATATAAAAAAAAAATGTTTTATGATGCTAAAACAATACTTGTATATAACAAAAAATTATTTTTTATGTTTTTTATTTATTTGAAAAAAAAATAAAAACTTATAAAGAAAATTTATGATGACCTCTAAAATATACTTTCTAAACTCAATACAAAACTTAGAAAACTACAGAACTAGTTTTTTTAATTTCGTTGAATTTGAACATGAACTCTCTAGCTCGAGTTTTCTATGAAAGCATTTTTTATTTATTTCAGATTTTCATAAAATTAAAATATTATTTTGTTTGTAAATGGATCCAAAGTAACAGTTTCGCATTTTTACTTGGGGTTTGTTTGGTTCAGCAGTATAGAAGTCGAATAAAAGAATGGAACATTGATCGGAATTTGGAAGCTTTCGTCATGGCTCCTCGGGTTTGATTCTTTCTATTGCTGGATTAAAAACTAAGGCTATCCACCTCGGGAATCAGACCATTTTAAACATTTAAGACAGCCCAACAATATTTTGAGGATAAACGCTGTATTATAACTTAAAATAGAGAGCACGGCTTCTCCTGCTTTTAGAAATGTTTTTAAAAAAACATTTAACATTAAAAATATTAAATTAATATTTTTTAAATGTTTTTCAGTCCTGTAAAACAATAAAAATAATTATTTAAATATATTTTTAAATAAAAAACAATTTATACCACAATACCAATCAATTATTCTATCCAACTAAAATCAAGTGTTCCTGATGTTGAAGCCATAAGCAGATCAATACGTTTAAAAGAGTGCTACGTGGCTACGAAGATTCCCGCGGCCCAAATGAGTCCTGGCCCATAGGTTAACAGATTTTGAGACCCAATTGATCTGGTCCGGGCCAGTGAATTACGATCACTTTACAGGTGATCTTGTATTATATTCTGAGCCCTCGCCGGCCTAGATACCAGATCTAAAAGACTCCGTCGAACCCACGTTATCTCATCATTTTTTCCCCCGAGAAACAACCGCGTGGATGGGCTCCAAGGTACATCCACTCGACGTCCCCGAATGATTCAAGGTCTTTTCTCAGGATCTTTAGATTTCGTTTTCATTGCATTTTTCTTTTCCATTTTACGTGCCAACAAACATCTGGTTAGTTTGATCAAACTACTTCTCGAGGAAAACTCAAATCACCCCCTCAAATGCACGACCGTATGCGGCTAAATTGCAAAATTATTTACATTTAATGGAGTTTTGTTTTGCTTGATGATTTATTAAGAAATGTTTTTCTGTTTCTCGGTTTGCTTGGAGAGAAATTTATAAGAAAATTGATCAAGTTACGAACCTAATTCATCTGTTAGAAAAAACTTTAAGCTCAGGGTTTTATAAAATATTTAACTCATAGTAATTAATTTACAATTATAATATCATTTTAATTATTTCAAAAATTGTTCGTTTTCTTAACTTTTTTTCATGTGCGAAATGAAATAAAAAGTTATCAAGTATAATTTTTTTTCATGCATGATAATATATACATCGTTTTGCTGGAGGTTTTATTTCTCTAAGTAATATTTTTTTAGGCACATCTGAGTCCATTATTGACCTCGGACAAACAATGAACTAATATTGACATTTCATTCACCTTGTCGATCCGAGATGTTCAATCTTCATTTACTCCTAAAAAAGGCTCCTCAAGGCTCGTATAGTTTTGAAATCCGATCCGGTTTAGTTGGTCGATTTAGGACCCGGCTAACCTGGAGCTTAAATTGAGCCGGGTTTAAAAAAAACAAAAAAAAAACCTAATATGACCTGATTGATCCGGCAAGACCCGGCCCCAAACATGTTGACTTTTATTTTTTTTGTTTTTTTACTAAAACAATATTATTTTAATTTAAAAAATAAAAAATTTGACCTGATCGATCCGCTCAAAACCCAACAATCCAATCAAAACTTGAAATCCAAACCTTGAATCGGCCGGTCACCAGTCCGATCTTGAAACTATGCAACGAAGGCTGTTGTGATTTTTGCTGCTGCGAAGAGAGTTGACGTTGTTGCTTTATGAATTTGCTATTTTCTTGGAGTCTGCGTCTATGCTGCCGCTTCTGCGTGTGTTTTAATCGAAGAACCGTTGCTGTGTTTTTGTCAACGAAGGCATGTTTTGCTGCTAAGTTTATATTATCCTTTTTCTTCCAAGCTCTCACACCAGTTATTGAAAATAATAAACACTCAAAGTATTTAACATTCCAAAATCTTATTTATTATCGATATTTAAATTGTATTTTTACACAATTCTGAATGCATGATTCTGATAAAGAAAAGCTAAAACTATCATATTTTACCAGCCTTATAACTTTAACAGAGAAAGGTATCGGTTATCAAGGAAGGAAAGATTCTAAATAATGTATAGTTAAATAAAGATTCTAAATGCAATTTTTTTTTTTAATCAAGGATTTCTGTCTAGACTAGAATTTCAAGTAATATCTTAATATATGCGAGTGAGAGTAGTTGATCGGAGCATGCTTCTTGTCATTAACCGGAGTGAGAGACTTACCGACTTAACGAGCTAAATTTTCACGTTTACATGTTATAACAGGAAACGTCCGTTTGTGTCTTTGATGATGGACTTTTCTTTTATATAATCATTTAATATAAAGGGGCTATCCTCCTTTTATTTGTTATCCAAGTATATATCTTCTTTTACCGATAAAATATTATCCAGTTAATATAGTAAAAATATAAGTTCAATTCATAAAAAACATATTTATTAAAAAGGACAGTTATAAATCTCAAATAAAACTAATCTATATAGAGATACCCAGATAAAAAAGATATATATATATATATATATATATATATCTTCTTTTTTGAAGGGCATAATGATCTTTTTCTTAATGGATCTACATCTTAGCTTCCTGTACGTATCATATTCTAAATGCTTTTTTTCCCTTTTAACGAGCCTTTTATAAGATCTGCATGCTTAAGCATTGTTATAGAAAACTATATGATATATATAGACATCAAGCTAATAACTCAGTAGAGGGGGAGCAAAGAATTATTAGAAGATGCAGGCTTTTTAAGCAGAAAAGTTCATTGAAATCCATCAAAAGTAACCCATAAGATATGGGAAAACATACATGACGAACTTCAATTACAATTTTTTTGATTTTTTTGGTTCTAATAGTTCACACAGCTCAAGCTGAGATGTTAGATAGAGAAAGTGAATGAAAGAATCTTATCAAACACCTAAGAATCATAAATACTTTTTTCCTGAGGAAATAACCGCGGAATTAAGAAGAACCACAGCAGATCTGATAATAATGTTGTTCTGCAGCAGCTACTCCCCTCTCCTTTTGTTATTGCCAACTGATCAGTGCCCCCTCTCTTATCCATCCCTTTTAAAGCTTTCACCTGCGCCACCTGTACCTATTCCACAGCCAGGCAAACTGTCTCTGTAATATCAGTTTATATTTATCACCGAGTTCCATTGAACACATCCAAAAAGTATTTACAGCATCCAAAAAGAAGTATTTTAATATACTTTTAAAAAAAATTATTTTAATATACTTTTAATATATCAGTTTATATTTATCACCGTGCCAAAATTATTTTAATATACCTTTAAATAAAAAGTATTTACAGCATCCAAAAAGAAGCACGAAATCTTTTTTTTTTAACTTAGATATAAACCGTTTTACGGGGAAAATAATTTATTTCTTGACATGGCTTCAAATAGAAATTAACCTGTAATTAGAAGTAGGAGTTTATCTCAATGAAAGGACAGGCTGGTAATTAAGTAACTCAAGAAATTAACACAAGGCGGCGAGGGACAATGAATCAAACAAAACTTGTAAATTCTACGCTACAAGCAATTTGTGTTATTGTAAACAGCAACTAGCATGCAGCAACCGAAGATCGGAAAGTATCCACTGACTTTGAGGGCTTTTTGATCTTCTGGGCACGTGAGTTTCTAACATGCCAGTTGTAAACGCACCCTCTTCAATCACAAAGGCACGTGGCACGATGATTCTTTTGTTCACCTTGACTAAGGTTGATCATGTTACCATGTGAAGCTAACCCAGGAGGCTAAGAAATCATCGTGTACAGCTAACATGCATGGAAGAGTACGTACCTGCACTAGGAGGAGCAATTGACGGTGGTTTGGACAAGATAGTGGGGACGGTTGTCATGGGACCCGCTGTTGCTGGTGGGAAGATGTGGGCAGCAGGTAGGCCCATAGCTTGTGATTGATGGAAGTGATAAAAAGGGTACATTGGCATCAATGTATTGGCACCCACCATAGCTTGCCCTGGATAAACCTGAGAGAAATGCCCATTCATGTAGGACCCGCCTGTGTAGTTTAGCTTCTGTGGACCATCATAGCAACACATTGTCACGATCGACTCTCGAATATTTTTCTGTTAATTTTAGGGTGGATCGGATTATTTAAAATTTGGGAATTTCAACTCAATTTCTTTTTTCATCGCTGAGAAATATTTAGTTCATTATCAATATTGGGCTTTCATCAACTTGCATAATTATCCATAAATTACCATAACCACCACGCATACTGAAATGATCGTGTGTTTGAATAACTATTCATCAATGATAATTAATAGCTAGAGTTGTAGAAAAACTTACATGATTGCCGCTGATATCGGTGGCAATGTAAGCTGGAGAATACCTGAAAAAGGTAACTACACCATAAGAAAAGCTCCATGTTCACATTTCATGTGGTAAAATTAAGAGCAATCAGGCCACAGAATACCAGCTTACCCGTAAAAGGGAACGGCTTGGTGATGCTGATGATGAAACGGCGATGCTGCTGCAGCTGACCCTGCCGGATAATACCACTGGACATGATTTGCCGGCGGTGCTGGCGTGGACCTCGGTCCAGCGTTAATGTTAGGTCCTTCATGATTAAATTTAATCACAAACATTAGCAAACTATATGATGCTAAAATTTATTGAAATCCTATCATATGTTAGAGATTTATTTCTCGTTTTTATGCAAACATTTTTTTTCCTTTTAATAAAGGGTAAGGTTATACAAATAGGAAAATTATACAAGTTTTTTTGGTAATATATTGTAAGTGATCATGCCATAAATCAGACGATCTTCAGATTTTTAATACACCAATTTTGTCAAGCAATATTGATGCATGACTCCAAAAATTATTTGATTTTATTTCAAGAAAGCTGGCTGTTTATATATATATATATAAAGAGAATCCACAATTCTTTTTTTTTTCCTCTTAATTTACATGCCCTGAAAAGAAAATAAAGAAATATTCCTTTCTAAGAAACATATAATTAACATAGATAAACATTCATGTTGAAAATACGTCCATAGACTTCAAAATATCCATACCTTGTTGAGGAGGGGCCGGCGTTGCAGACCTAGGGCGGCGTGCACCAAGGGAAGCCAGATTGCAGTTGGCACGGCGGCCATTGATGATGGGTGAAGCATCCTCACAAGCTTTCTTTGCCGATTCAGCCTCCTTGAACGTAACCTAATTATTTAAAACAATCACCAAAGCTAACATTAGCAACAATTAAAATGAAAACGTACTCGTCTAATGCACAGTGAAATTAAGACTTACAAATCCATAGCCCTTGGATCTACCAGTGATTTTATCAGAAATGATCACAGCCTCCAAAATCTCACCATACTTTTCAAAATGTTCTCTCATGGCATCTTTTGGTGTCTCCCATGCTAACCCTCCAACAAACACTTTGGTCAGTGTGGTATCACCAAACTGCCCAGCAATATTGTTGCTCATTGTCATTCTTTTTCAGTAAATCCCCGCGAAAAGATTTAAATTTGACGCACAATAATTCAACCCAGCTCGGTTCAACTAAACCTTATATTTAGTTATTTATCACGACGAAATGTGCGTTTTAGTGCTTACGGGGAGAGAGAAACGGGCACGTCAAGAAGGGTCCTCTGGAAGGGAGGAGAAGAGAGGGAGGGAAATATAAGGGGAAGAGGGAGGGGGGAGTACAGGGTGCTCGAAGAATAAAAGAATAGAAGAAAAACAGGAGAGACAGAGAGGCAGACAGATGAGTTGGTGCTTGGGCTATCAACAACGTGATCACACAGTCACACTAAACATATTTGTCAATACTTAGCAGTGATGACATGATTCTTTTATCTGATAATCTGAGCTTTAGTCCTGTTTTTTTCTGCGTTTTAAAAGTATTTTTAAAAAAATTTGAAAATTTTTTATTTTTTTATTAACTTCAAATTAATATGTTTTTAGTGTTTTCAAATCATTTTGATGTGCTAATATCAAAAATAATTTTTAAAAATTTAAAAAATATCATTAATATGTATTTTGGTATGAAAAGCTATTTAAAAAACAACCGTAACCACACTGCCAAACAAGCTCTTAATATGATCTGTTTTTGTTGGTAGGAAAGATGTAGTTAAGCTACTCGCGCTTACTCTTACGCGCCTAAATTAATCAATGAAGCGTGATGCGCCTCGTATCGTGGCTAGTTAGAATATGACATGAGCATCTTTCCAATTGCATGCCCTACCGCACGCGTCTACTTTGCTGTTGAATACATATTTCCTTTTTACTATTATCTACAAGATCAAGGATAAGTCCATGCATTACCTTTTCTTTTTTTAAAAAAAGGCAGCGCCCTCTCGGCTAGTTTTTGGGCACCAATCAAGTTACTGTAATCATCCACGACCACTCTATATATAAAATAAATATATAATTTTTAATTATAACAGATGTACTATAATTAATCAAAATTTAGATTTATTTTTTATAATAATTAACTTTATAATCCATAAAATTAATTAAAATGCATGTAAACTGACCCCAATATTCACGCTAATAAAAATAATAATAAAAAAATTCGATAGCTATACTAGGAGAGATCATTTTGTTCTTATAATTAACAATATAATCAACCATAACCAGTCTTCAGAAGTTTTCCTTTTTCTATATAATTCTTTAGATTTTTTGAGAATTTAATGGAATAACAGATTTTATAATGCACGTAACTAAATACTTTTCTATATTGTTTTTTTTTACTCGTTAGTTTTTAGCTTAGCCTTTTTTTCTCTCAATACGACTCTTTTTTTTAAAAAAATCCATAATACAACATTAAATTCAGACACCAAACATGGTAGCTTTGTTTGTACCTGTAATAATTAATTTCATTTGCACCATGTGTGGAATACGATAAATATAACCTTTTTTTGTTTAATCCCTTATTTAGAATTTTTATTTTATATAGTCTTTTTCTGTGAGGCAACTTTAGCTTCCTTTTTTTATTATTAACATATAACCTCTCTTTTGTTGGTAATAAACAAACAAGTACTCGTGATTTTTAAATCCTTGATTAGTATTTCATTGGAGATAATTTATGATCTATAATTAATTCATATAATTTATCAGGAAAAGGAAATGTAAAAGGTAAAAAAAGAGAGAAGAAAAGCCTAAATTCCTAATAAGATAGAGCGTGGTTTCACGCGCATATAAGACGGTTAAAGTAGAAAAATAAAAAACAAAGAAGACAGCTAAACGCCGTACATTGACGGAGGGAGAGGGTCCGACAAATTTAACGAACGCGTCGTGCCGACCTAAGATTTGCAAGTCTGCATTTGAAGGCCGGTCGTTAGGGGCAATAATTGTCAGTTACTCGACTCCGCAACTTGCTGTCATTACCAAAATAAACATCATGCCCTGCCATGTTCGGTAAAACTAGAATTAACTCTCGAGGTTAAAAAGGGAAACATGCAAATAGCACATTCTGTATGACTCGTGGTTTCCAAACGCGACTACACGTGTGCGTGGGCTGAAGTGTCAGTGACTAGGCACTCCGTGGTTGGGAAGCACGAACAGCGAAAAGTACCAAACCAGTAGTGGAGTAAGCTTCTACTAATCAATTAACAAAAACCCAATCACGTAGGCAATGCTGTCGTATTTTTTACTATTCATCATCTCATTCTTTATTCCGAATGGTAATACTGATTTTTTTTTTAATTTTGTAATTTGATCCTTAATTATGTTTTTGTATTATTGAGTCACGGGATTAGAAAGAATTGTCTAATAATAAAAAAGGACTTGAGTGAGTAAAATAGTTAAAATAGATAGTGATTTTAAATTTTATATTAAAAATTTATTTTAGCCCTCTATATTTTTTTAGTTATTAGATCATCGGTCCATCTAATTTTTTAAAAATCAGTTCTAATACTAAAATTCATTTTTTTTATTTTTTAGTTATTTCTTAGTTAAATAAAAGAAAGAATCACTGGATTTTGATATATAAAAAAAAATCATTGTTAACGATAATAGAGCAAAATATAACCTCATTAAAGAAAAAGAAAAGGTTGGCCAAGCCTACGTGTGCGGGTTCGGTTGGAAGGCTCGTGCTTCTAAGTTGTTTTATTTATTGTTTATGGGCATGTGAATGTGATTTTTTTTTACTATTTTATATTTGACTTAATTTTTTTTAATAAAACAAATAATGAATTCAATCGAGTCACATGTTTAACTAGTTAATCTATAATGTTTGGACTTTTACTTGTTTTTTTATACTTTTTTTGTTTTTTAAAAAATATATAACTTCATCTTTTATTATTATAATTGTTTTTTATTTAACTCGAAACTAAAACAACGCATTCTCACTCTCTTTTTATTTAAGTTGAGCCTATCATGGTTTTATTACTTTTTAAAAAATATGTTTCATATAAAAAATATATAATGCGGCTTATTTTTTCAGTGTCGAGGTTCGAATTTAATACCTAATTACAAGTGAATTATGCACCCCTTTTCCCTTATTGCATAAACCACCCCGAAAAATTGCTATAAGAGCGTGTATATATCCAAGATATTTGAGACGTGGAAAAGCACGAATTCTCAATCAACTAAATCCACTCCACGATCTTTCATTTCATCCACAAATCATATCTGATTCTGGCGTCTGGGACGGTGCGATCAATAATTAGTAATTTCATTGTGCTAATTTACATCTTATATATTATGCCCCACTTGGACGTGTATGTGCAATCTGTGCATACATTTCTCCTCCTAGCTATTTATATATAATTTATTATTATTATTAATATGGGTATCCTGACCAGCTTATATGTATCTCGACTAATCCTATAAATTTTAAAATTAATAACTATATAAATTTTTAGTAATCATTATATAAGCAAATAAAAGATTCAAATATAAAATTACAAAGAGAATACACTTTTTATTTTTAAATTTTTATTAGTAGATTACTTGTTTTTGTGAGGAGCGTCCTGATAATTAAATAAAAGCAGTAGCAGAGATAAACTTCATAGGGTGTAGCTAGATGCATGAACTAATAAGATGCAATCACGTGACAGCCATGTAGTTTATTATTTTTATAGCATTGCAGATTTTGTTTGTTGATTTCATATGGATAGATTCAGTCTAAAAAACGTAAATCAATACCCTAATTAATCCTTATTTTTCTCCCTGCATGCTCAAGCAATATTGACTGGGTGACGCTTGATTTGCTGGGTTCATGATGATCATGGGGTCCCACGGCAAATGCCCTTGATGTTGAGGAGGTTGTGCTCAAGTGTTTGGCATGTTGTTGTCATTTGTCAATCGCTTGGCGAATCTAGGAAGCATGGAGGTGATTGGATGCACGTAGCAACCTGCCTCGTTGGGAAATTTAACTTTGCTAATTACATGGTCAAGCACTTTGTTTTTCTTCCCCGCGTACGTGATCAACGGGTGGTTTCTATGAAAAATCAAGCCGCTGATTGAGGGGTTTTTCTTTTTCCCTCGGAAGATTTTGTTTAAAAATGGTTCATGTGTATGATATTTAAGATTAAATTAATATTAGAGTCCACTTGTTTTCTGGACTAAATCTTAATTTTGATTTAATCTTTAATATAAATTCTATAAAGTGAAATATTAATATAATTTAAATAAATTTAATGTGGATAAAAAATTATTTTAGAAAGATCCATAACCCTCAGTGTTCTATATGCGTGCTAGCATGATTACATGTTTTTAATATTTACATGTTTGCCTTTATTTACAAGCTTATTATAATCTTAATTATATATTTTCTAGTTTGGTCCAACTACCAGACATATAATATAATCCAAACTACCAAACATTACTCAAGCCTGGTGTAGTTGGGTCCACAACAGGAAGGGCAGTTTCTCTAGGTTTTCCACGAACCAGACACATAACTGAAAGCGAGGGTTTGTAAATGAATGGATTCAAAGGTTTTGGTGAGGTTAACCAAATAGTAAGATAAATGAAACCATGCCATAACAGGTAGCAATGAAGCCATTTCATTAGCTGTCACATTTGTTGTCGTCTTCATTGACCGGGCCGGGGTGCCTGATGGCAGAGTGGGGTTTTCAAATAGTTTTTTTTTTAAATATATATTAAAATATTTATTTACTTATTACATCAACATATTAAAAGAATAAAAGATATTTTAAAAAATAATAATTTAATATTTTTCAATCCAAAAAAACTTTTAAAAAACACCTTAGAGTAACAGTACTAGAAGCTGTGCTAATTAAACACTTTCTAAATGGCCTCTATGATAAGTGCCTTTTAAAAAATTTGATAATTTATTTGTTTGTTTTGTTTCGTTTCGTTTTGGATATTTTTTAATATTATTTAAATTAAAATATTTTTTTATATCACAGACTCTGTATTACTTACTATGTTTTAGTATTTTACAACTACAGTGACAACATTTTAAGTAAAAAAAGTGTTAATTATTTTATTATTATGGGAATAATTGAAACAATAATTTTTTTTATTCAACTGTTTCTACTTCTGTTGAAAATTTTGATGACAACTACCAAATTAATGAGTTTTGTATGATGAGTGATTAAAGATTTCTCTTATGATCAATAAATATATATTTTTTAATACATTATAGTAATTCCATTTTGACACCCTTGTAAAATCCTTAAATTCAAATAACTGTGGTAATTTATATTATTTTTTAATATATTTATTATAAAAGATTTTTCAACTTAAAATTAAACATGCTCTTTTAATTATATTAAATATAAAAAGATAATAAGATTCGAATTCATTATTTCTACAATAATAAGATTATGATACTAAATCAAATAATCATTTTAATAAAAAAACTTAAACTTTTAAATAAAAATTTAAAATATAATTTATATATAATCGTACTCACATCAGGGATTTGAAAGTTGCTAAGTACCTTCTGTTGTTTATATCAATTGAACTGATCCATTTTATTTTCCTACTTGTTTGTATATATAATTAATAATTATTATTATAATAATATCAAGTAACACAAGTAGTTGTACAATGAATTAATTAATGCGAAGGCCAGTTTACAACCATTTGGCTTCCGGTTTACTTGCTGACAGCTTTTATAGCAAGAGCGTGGCTGCTGGCTAGTAGCGGCCATGAACATGAAGCAATAAAATGAAAACAAGAGAATAAAAGGGTTTGGTCTGATCTTGATGGTGGATACCCTAATATTGTCTGTGCTTGCAAAATGCAAATGCACCTAGCTAGGGTTTAAACCAGCACTAGGCCATGTGAGGATTTGCTAGATGTTAACTGAATCTTTCTCACTCTCACTCTCTTCCCTGTACTGGATTACAACGTGGCCAGCTGTTGAGCAAAAGGGTCTGTAAGCCTGGTTTGACCATGGAAACAGCAGATCAGTAGACAGTGAGCTTGACGAGGATCACTTTTGGGAGTAATGGAACGCCAGGAGTGGACTCCTATTGTTTCAACGAAAGAGAGAGATATTATAAACAATAAATGGCGACGGCCTTGCAAGGGGTGCTAGTGGTGTGAGCTGGAACTTTCTCTGTGTGTGAGTTGGCAAAGAGCAGACATCGCGACTCTTGCCCCTTCTACTAACATGATTCTACGCCACGCAGATGATAGATAGATGGGAATAATATCTATATTTATAGTACTATTAGATGCCCCAAATTAACTTTATTCAGATGAAAAACAAAATAAAAACAAAAAAAAAAGTATAAAATTATATATAATCATGTCATCTTATTATATTTAGTCCTTGTCAAAGTTTATTTTTAATGAATACGAAAGAAATATTGCAAGAAGGTGAGGTTTAGGCTCAATTATCTTCTTAACAAACCACTCCATCACAGTAATTTGTGGTTATCATTTCCTTATATCACGCTCTAACAAAATATAGGATTCAAACTTAAATCCCTTTAAATTACAGCGCTATCCATCCCAAAATAGCGATAAGCAATTATTATTATTATTATTATTATTATTATATCTGAATCTATCAAATTGTAATGGATATTATTTAATAAGTTGATTCATAATTGATAGGAATTAGAGGCACAGTACGGTATAGTCATAGGAGAGGGAGATTGATCGCCTACACAGAGGGCAAGTGGGCAATGATGGGGGGTGAGCTGGCAGGCTCGTGCAAGCAAGAAATGATGGTCACGTCGTGGGAAGGGGTGGGAGATGGAGACACTGGATATTACAAGCATTGCCATGGTGCTATGTCTTGTTTCAAGCACTGGGTGGTTTCATATCCAAGTTTTCCGACAGACAGCAACAAAAGCTGGCATGATGACCGTGACTCTCTTTCACTGTAAGCTTGTATTATCACCACTCACCTGAAAGTACCGTGTCACTATCTCTGTCACGTGCTCCTATCCAGGTGGCAGCGAGCCCGTTGGTACAAAAGTGTCTGGCACTTCATGCTTGTATGTTTCAAGTGACGTGCATTTGGTAGGTAACATATGGGCATTTGCTTTCAACACCATAAACAAATGCACAATTTGGCCTCCTGTGGAAAAAAGTATGGGTTACCCACAACCTGATTGGGACCCAAGAGCTTGCAAACGAGATCAATTATAAAGGGAATATGCGACTAAAGGAATGAATTTCTTTAGCAAAACAACCCCCCCCCTTTCTGATCGTTATATTTCAGCATAGGTCCATTAATTTGACAATTGATAAGCATATAACATGTTAGCATTCCGAAAAATAAGAGGCTGACATCAACAGGCTTTCAAATGCTCTAAGAAACCATCCTGGCAATACTCGGACGAGTATATATTAGATAAATGGCAAATTTACATAACTTAATCTGACCGGTAAAGCTGCTCTGCTGATGACGGCACCAACCACATTTAAACCACCTCCAACGATAGCCAAAAACCAAAGCCGCCAAAATGCATAGCGCTTTGGTTTCAATCAGATCAACTAATGCAAAAGACTCTACAAGTGTTGAAACTAAAAAGTTTTGCCAGCTAGAATTCATTGAATTGACAAAAGCAAAGCCAAATCCTACTCATTGCCTTGCATGGAAGGAAGGATCATATGCTGTCCCTGTCCCTGCAAGATGGCAAGAAGCCCATGAGAATACAGGCCGCAGGTGCGATTCCATCAAACCCCTCAATTCCCTTTCACCTTAAAAGAACGGGAAAACAGAACTAAGCATCTTATTTCATTTTCCATGTTGCTGACACACCTATCTACAAGGAACAGAGCAAGATAATAAAGAATGAACTCAGCGCTCAAACAGCTACATCCTACATGTAATTAAATCCTAACATGATCCCATTACTGCATGTATGCATCAAAGACAATATGAATGTATGATGTCAACAAGACCATCGAAGAATGTCATCTGCAAATGAAAAGAACTACAGACATAAATCAATAACATGCCTGAATTTAGTTAGCTTATTTAATTTAATCCGCACAAAAAGAGAATTTGACTACTGATTCTTCCAAGCCTCATATTTTCATCCCAATACAATCATGCAAATATTTCACGCGCTAAGTATCAGAGGCAGATTTAACTTGAAAATATCAGCTGCTTTGCATTGTGCACAAGTACTCTTGAAAAGGTCCTGGTTGGATGAGAAAGGATAAACCTTTCAATAAGAAGAAGATGACTGTTAATGTCAAATCATCAGGATGTACAGTGTCACCCTGTCTAAGAGAAGATTATTCAAGAGCAACATCCAGACCATCTTAAGACTAACACACGGTGTCAAAAAATTCGATCACCAAGTCAAATATGATTTCCCACATAACTAAACCAGGTCTACGATACAATTACCAACCCATACTTGGATTAAACCGAGCATTGGATCAATGACCAATCATGTCAGAATCATCATAAGTTCACTGCAAGAAGTTTGCAAAGAGGTGGAGGAATAATGTAGTCAGAATTGGTCAGGAAGAAGGGAAGGCAAAGTTTGGCCATCCCTTTATGCCTACCAAGTTTACACTTGGTTTCATGCAATACCATATGCCTATCAAGAGTTCTTTTTTCCTTTACATAAATGATGCTGTCTACATTATAAATGACCGACAAAAAAAGTCTTTGTTTCAATAGTAGGATGTCCTCAGATAGTAGCCCTGTCCCAAACAAACTCACAGTCAACCATAGGTCATTCCAGCATGCTGGAGTGCACTGAAAAACGATGCTACTATAAGAATGTTGATCATTTGAGGTCTGAGCAAAATGGGAAAAGGGAAGGATTTAATTTAGGCTGTCAGGGGCTCTTCAACAGCATATCAAGTGCTTACTAGCAGAATATTATTGTTGACTGGTTGCAAGGTTCGCTACTATTCAACTTGAATCCAACAAACTTCCCACATATTAGAGCAGACATATAGATTATTGAAGGTGATTATTTTGCTTCCAGAGACTCTGAAAACAGAGAGTAGTTTCATGGGACGATTAAAGACAAGTAATTTGAAACTGCCTTTATCAGCAATGATAACCTCAGACAACACATGTTTTCTCCAAGAATGGTTGTTCAAAGGAGATAATTACAAGGATCATGGGAAAGCTACTTGGATATAATTAGAGGCACCAAACCAATTCTGGTATAATAGTACTGGGATTTAGAACAAGAAGCCCCACCTTCTATACACACAGAAACCCTCTAGCATGAAGTTCAGAAAAAATAGGTAAAGCTCATCTCAAAAAACCAAAATAAAATCCATAATTTGCTTCAATTCCGAGATGCGACATAAAACTGCAAAAGTAGTGATTGTCTGATAGATATTTCTCACGAGATCTAAAAAAACAGGATCCCCAACAATCACATACAGCCTGAGTCCAGTAGAAATGCATTCTTTCACTTCATTAACAATCAGATGGTTGAGAATTTACTTGTTTGAAAATGTATACAGGTAAGTCACAAAGTTATGGTAATTATATAACTACCCAACTATGGTTGGTTTGGACCAATATAGTAAAAGACATTTCTTTTTCTTCCTTTTGAACCCCTATCTACTCCACTTGTCAATATGATTGTCAGAGAATAGATGTATATTTTTTTTACAGACTTTTCACTTTCACTCAATCATCTAAGCTTTAAGTCATCAAAACATTGGTCGCCCTCCTTTTTCTCTGTATTTTCCTCTGCGATTATTTGTTAGCCTAACATTTTTCTGCATAACATCTGTGACTTTTTAACCTATCTACAATGTTGATTTTTGTCAAGAATTTAGTCAAACTTGTTTTCCTGTCAATCCAGGATTAAAAATGAAGACACTCTGGGAACAAGGGCAGAAGGTGCTCCTACATATTCTTTTTGTGAAGAAAGAAAAGAACTGATTATTCTTGCATAGCATGTGTCATTTATATTTGACCCAATGACAACAGTTCTGAATCCAAGAGAAAAGAAACTTGCATGATTATTTAAAAAAATAAATCAATAATGAAGATTTATAATTCTCTAATACTGTTAGTTTAAATGTTTAACATTTGACTCTATATTCCATTGGTTTAAAAATCTTTCTGTGTGCGCGCGCGCGCGCGCGTGTGTGTAAGAGAGAGAAAGGGAGAGAGAAAGGGAGAGAGAGTATTACTTGTGGGCTTATATAATTCATGGATCCTTGAAGAGCAAACTGATGTGGTTGTTCATCACAAATGCAGGAAAAAAACAATACAGTAAGCTGATAAAACTTCAACAAGGACAGAACAATCAACCTCTAAAGCATGTTTACAAAAATTCACCTGTGCATTTTGGGCAGGCAGACCTCCAACTGCTTCCCTTTTAGAAGATCCATCTCCACCTCTAGCAGATCCCTTTGCATCACCCTGCCAAAGTTGCTGAAACATAACTCCCAACTTTACAGAACATATTTCTTATAAGAACATTTATATAGAGGTTGCTTAAGCTAGGAGAGAAGGAAACGATGTTTTAATTAAAAAAAAATGTTATTTACCTCCAGCTGTGGCATTGCATCATCCAATAAAACCAGAGAAAAAAGAAGAGTCAGAAGATTAGATTCCAAAACAACCTATAAATTAAAACATGATCAATCATAAACTAGAGCACAGGCGACCTAAAAATCAAAGACTAATTACCTCCCGGTACCTAGCCAGGTACACCTTAAGTGGATCAATATACTCCTCGAATCCTAATGTTGCCATTGCCCACAACAAATCATCCCCATTGATTGTCTTTCTCTTCTCCTTCTGACACTTATCACTCGCCCTAAAGAAAACAACATCCAATCACATTTCACAAACCCAGACTCTCAGTCCAAGAACCCTAATTTCCCAAAGCAGCAAAATTTCATTGCACAAACTAAAACCTTAACCGACAATTATATTAATAAGAAAACCATTAATTCCAAACACACCAAACCGATAAACAAAAGATATACTTCCAAAGTCTCTACTGCATTTCCAAATAGCAATAAACATCCCATTTTCCCGAAACCCCCCAAAACAGTTCTCCACTGAATCCCACTACCCCTAGAATTAAATTCACCAAAAAGAGCAAACAATTTTCAATAATCAAAAACCAAAATCAATCACAAAAGAGATACATCATCATCACTTTCACTTACTCGCTGGTAACGAAGCTAATAAACTCAGAAACACATTCCTGAACAGTATCCTTAGCATCCTTGGCAATTTTTCCATTAGCTGGCAATGCCTTCTTCATGATCCTACTTATATTAGCAATTGGCAGGTATCTATCCTGCTCTCTCACCCCTGACCGCGGGCTCTGTTCACCACCACTCTCGTGGCTCCCCGCCGCCGGACTCGTCGGGTTATCCGCCATCTCCCTGAGAAAACCTCCACATTGATCAGAAAAATACACCGCATTAATTCAAAATTCAAAGCAATTATATGCTAATCACAAACCAAAACAAATTATTCTAATTCAATTATAATTAAACTAAACCCTAAATAACACGTATAATATAAATTCAAATACAACACGGCACGTTTCTATACGTAAAAACCTACAGATACGGACAAGTATACGTATGTTGAGACGGAAAGTAGAGAAGAGAGTGGAATTGAAGGAGATCGAAACCCTAGGTGAGATGGTTTTAGAGAGATAGAAAGAGAGAGAGAGGAGGAGGTCGTTAGGTATTACCTGGAGAAAGAAAGAGGGAGAGGAGAGGGTGGTTTTGTATTTGGCGCGAGAGTTGGAGGGAGAGAGGGAGAAACAGAGAAAGAAAGAATGAAAAGATTTTAGATCTGACGATGGAGAAAAGAGGAGAGGGAAGAGAGGGGAAGGAGGTAGAAGTTTGTGATTTGCTGGATTTTATTTTCCTTCTTTTACTGGTTTGGCTTTATGTTTATCAACACCGTTGGTTCCTTTTTGGCTCTCATTGAGTAAAATAAAAGTTATTTTTTACATTATTTTTTATTTAGTAATATATTAAAATTATATATTTTTAATTTTTTTAATATTATCACATTAAAATAATCTAAAACATAAAGAATAATTTAAAATAAAGAATAAAAAATTTATTATTTAAAAAAAATTCTTTTAAAATGACAAAAAGCTAGTGTCATTATTATTATTATTATTATTATTATTTAATTCATCTCATTTCTAACCAATTTGACGTTTTTTATATTATTTTGTTCTAACGCTCAGATTTTGGGTGTGCTGAAACCAAGGTTTTTTCTATCTCATATCTTGAATATTTTTTTCATGAATTATTTAATATAGTAGGGGCTTTGAATAATTGCTGAGTAATTCCTCCAAGATTCTGAAATGGAAGTCTTTCATTGTCTGATAAAAGCATTGACGATCTGTAATCCACTGCTAGGTAGTGTAAAGGTGACCAATTATGCTGCCAAATCTGATATTTGTTGCCTTCATGTAAATGCTGCGCTTGTCGTGTGGGTTGGGTTAGGTAACTTTAGGTTGGGTACTTGTAGCTATTATTGGACCAAGTTTCATGGGCCTTGGGTTCTGTTTAGTCTTCTATTTGGGCTCTGACACCCAATGTCTAAAAAAGCCCAATATATGTTTTAATTTTTACAGCAATATAGATTTACTAAATAAAGAAAAAGAGAGAAAACAATTGCTGCAGAATAATTCCAGAACGGGAGGAATAGGACATCCACAAAAACCTTCGTGTTGATCATGGAAGATATCCCGAGATTGAACAGAAATTCTTGGTGAGGATCTGCGTCTCTTGGTTAGCATTTGAGGTGAACATATATTGCTGTCTCCGAAGATATGGACTGTCCAGGTAATTAGGCTAGAACGGCATTCCAGTCACCAAACCTACAAACCTGGATCATAATTCAAAATCTCTGCCATTTATCAGGGCAGGTGCCTTTCGATAGTCAGGTATTCACTCAATTCCTTTGCGAGAACATGGATTCAACTCAGGCATCAAATCCTCAAATTTTACCACACTCGTGAAGGAAACCAACTGGAGCAGGTAGATTTGTAGAAGGTTTATAAGTTACAATGGCTATACTTTGACTTGGTTTAGTTATTACTCAAGTATCCGTGATGGTTTCCTTGAATCTGCAAATATGGAACAATACTGTGCCACGGATTTCCTTTAGAAGGCAAAACCAAATAGAACTGGTAGGTACAACAAGAAGATTTGTAATTCCGGGAAATGGATCACAATGTTTAAATATGTTCCAGGCCATGACCATGGCGTGTTGAGTAAAAAACAAAAGGTGAAGTGGGTTTGGTTTAGGAGAAGAAATGAAACGAAAGTTTGCCAGAAAGCAAGCATAGTGGGCATGGCAATATACAAAGGGTATCATTTATCTAAGATAATGAACAAGAGTATCAATCATGGACCAGAATCATTGGAATTGAGTTCTAACAATCAGCAAATACTATCACTACAAATATATAGCTAATGACTTTTCAAGATCATGTGTAACGAGCCAGCGGAGACAGAGAAGCTAAAAGTCATTGGAAAGAAAAGAAATTCTAACTCCTCTCCAGAGAAAAACGGGGAAGATAACATTTTTTGACAATTGTTGTCGCAGAAAGTGATAAAACAAACATATTGTCAGGTCTTTTTCATGATCAATTGTGTGGCATGCACTTTTCCGAACTTCCCAGATTGAATGACATGCAGCGTGAGGGCTTCACTAGAATGGATACCCTTAGAGGCCCGCCTTCTCCATGATCTCTTTCTGGTAAAAAGTGAAAGAGAACATAATAATATGAATTGATAAATTAGGGTAAATAGTTCAAAATGATATTGCATGATTAATATTTACAATGGTTGCTACTTATAACTAGTTTGTTCCGTCTACATGCATGTGCTTGCAGTCTTACACATGAAAGAAGTTTAAATGGATGGTGTACCTGGATCAATGCTGTGATCATTCCAGGATCCTCCTAATAAAAATAGCAAAATAGTTGTTGATAAGAGAAAAGATAGCTTCTGCAACTGAAAGCCACAGTTTTACAAATTCCATATATTCACACACCTCGAACTGCTTTTCCTCCCATGAGATCTCCTTAAGGGCTTTTAGTTCCAATGACTGCCACGAACTTGGAACTTGAATTTTCTCCACTCGCTGTACTATTCTCAGGCTACCTGCAACATCACTTGACTGAGTCAACTGCTGGTAAAACAAATGTTTACGGGAAGAGAAGCTGAGAAATAAGTGGAGCTGGAATCATATTCCGAAACCATGACTAGAAAATAAGAAAGAGAAAGGATAGTGGCAATCTGAAGATCCTCACGCTTCATTTCATAACTCAATAAAACTTCAGAGCTACATGGGTACAACTGTGCTACTTAAACTGTTGCCATCTAAGGTCTGACCACTAGCCAATGACAAGCTTCTCGTCAAATGCTAGGACTCAAATTTATCGTTAACAAATCACAAAACCGGATTCTTGAACCACACTAATCAAGTGTTTATGGCATTTGGAGAGTTCTAGCCAAAAGCTACAGAAGCTAAAAGCAAAGAGGATGTGTAAAAACCAAAAGGTTTACTTGTAATGAATGCTTCTTGCCAAAATTCATGCTCCGACCATGATGGAGCAACTTCTCGAAATGGAATTCCCTTGCTCAAGCACACTCTGAAACAAAATACTAGGTCAGATGATTATTACTCTCAGTTCATCAAAATCAAATGCATTGCTTAACGATGCTAAACTTGGATGTAGTCGAATGCATGGAAACTTGTATTGCCCAAGTGTTCAGTCCATGACTCTATGAGGACATGCTTTTTACAAGGATTTTTTAAGACAAATTTTGCAACCACAATTTTAATTACATTCGTATGAAATCATGAATGCTCAACACACACCAGGAATAGAAGCTTTGTAACAATGAAGGTCACCTTAATAATATATTTCCAGTCTTCGACATTAACCTTACAGAGCTATAAAGACTTCTCCTTTATAATCAACAGCAAACGCTCATATGACATGACCAAAGTATACTCTGTTGTGCGAAAAGGCCATCTACCTCTTCTGCATATAGGTACAAATGTATTAAGCAAGGAAAAACTTACTCAATTACTAATTGGCGTATGACTCCTGGAAGGACCCCGTCACCAATAGGAGCTGTCTGTACTTCATAAGGAAATGTGTTTTCGTTACCACCTAAGTATTTCTCGTTTCGGTCATCCTGAAAGCACAGAAGACAAATCATAGTTAGAAAATCAACAATACGCAAAAGAGCACAATTCACATACCAAAAAAAAAATATATAGTAACCACCTAGCATGAAAGTCTTGAACATTGTTCTAACATTCTCAACCACTCACCTTGCGACAAACAGCAAAAAAATTCGTGACACAACCTTCAAGTATTCGATCACCATCTTTAGACAGCAATAGCTCAGTTACAGAAGGAGGCCTCAACTTTTCCAAAGACTTCCTTAACCTGCACACATCCTCAAAAATCACAATTCACAAAACCCATCTCGAAAATAACAACAAAAAAAGAAGAAAAACTAATATTGAAAAAAAAAACTTTGCTTTGCTTAATTTTCTTACCTAACCCAATCAGAATACTTAGCTTCTGCAATATCCCTCCCAGGACCGACCACAGCTACTCTTGCTCCATTTCCTTTAACACCAAACACGTGAGGCACATGGCTTCCAACATGAACATGAACATCAAGTGCCTCATAAACATTTCCCTTAACTTCACTCAGATTCTCTGTATTTCCAGTAACAAGAGCAGTAACTGCCAGTTCCTCTCCTTCATTTCTCGTCTCCCTCAACGCAACTGGCAACACTTTATTTACCGTCTCGTTGACGAGAGACTTAAGTGTCGATTCCCACATGGGGTTTGGCGGTGGAGGAGGGTTCAATAGTGGGTTTATTGTGGCGTTTAAGGATTTGAAGAGAAATTGTGGGTTTGAGGTTAATAGGATTTTGACAGAGTTTGAAAGTCGTTGTAAGTGTCGGTCCCAGAATAAGAGAGATGCTGTATTGTTGTGTGTCCGTGTGGTGGTGTAAGCTCCTGGATTGGATTGGAGGAAGGTGGAGATGGGAGGTGTGTCTGGCGGGTAGAAAATCATGCCGTTGCTGTAGAGGAATCCGGTGCTTGTCATTCTTGCTGGCTTGTTACAATCACGGGAACTGGAATTGCAAAAATGACGTGGAAGTAGTAGTGCCTTTAACTGTATTCTGATTTCTGAGTTTTCTTTACGTTTGAGACTTGGTAGTGTAGTAATTAAACCGATTCGATTGGCTAGTTTAATCCAAGAAATTTGGGATTTGAACCTGGACGGGGATCAGATTTTTAATTGAATTGGACGGAATATTGAACTAAACTCTCTGTATAACAGTGCATCCAACCTTATTTTTTATAATTTGATTGATAAAGTATTTAGTTACTGTTTTTTTTTTAAAAAAATTAAAAAATCATTTTTTAAAATTAATATTTTTTAATATTTTAATAAAAAATAATTGTTTAAAAGTAATAATATTATTTTAATATGTTTTTAAACAAAAAATAATTATAATTATTTTTAATATATTTTAAAAAATATTTATTTTTATTTTATTATTTTAATAATATAACATTATTAATATAAAAATTTTAAAAATAATATATTTTAAATAAAAATATTTTAAAAAAACGCACCGAACAAGAACACTTGAGGAAAAAACAAGAAACTTCTGCCCTGGTTGCATTGCACTGTGAGATGAGAATTTTGATACATCGAACCCGACACATCTCCAACCAAGAACATTAATTTTGAACGCTGCTTTTGAAACCTTATACGGAAACTAAAACGAACATACCAAATTTCTGCAAAAGAAAAATGGAAACTCTCCAAAAGCATACATACCCCTTCATTCCCTTAAGTCACAACTCAAATCCGACGATTGTGTTCTTTCATCTCTATAAGAATACACACTAGTGTTTCCCCTTGTTCTCTCTCATTTCAGAGTACCAAATCACAGTTAAACAACCATGGAATCTTCTTCTTCTTCTTCTGTTTTGAATCCTATGGTGAGTCCAGAAGAGTTCAAGATTTTTCACACCATAGACCGAACTCTTTATACTAGACTTATTGTCAATCTTGACCGCGACCCCGCAGACTCAATGCAAGTCATGGCCTTGTGGATATGGCTTGAAAGGGAGGCACGTGGTAATTTAGTGAAAAGAATGCTGTCATTGCCTGATACCCTTATCAATTCACTAGCAGATGAGGCTGTTCTTTGCTTGAATTGCATAGAGACGGACCGGTTTGATTCTTCTCTAGAAACTATGAACGATGAGATTCCTTTGACTCAACAGTTGACAAAAACTGGTTTCTCTCTTCGGTTTTTCCATGACAATCGACTTGGCATTCTTCGTGCGATTGCAAAGATCACCAATGATGTTTGTGCAAGAGCTTTCGAAGATATCTCGCGACGAGTCATGGAGAGGAAGGCTGTTGCAGGAGGAAGTAATGTTGCTGAAAACGTTGTTGGTCAAAACACGAACCCTTTGAATTATTATGGTCCAGTGATTAATCCTGTACTGTACTGCAACTCGAATGCTTCTGGTGTTTATGGTCAAACGGGGATCAGTCGACGATTCATGTGGCCTAATGCAGGGCACCCTGGATTTTTGCCTGGTTATGATCCTTATGATCTTGCATTTCAGAGGCAGATTCTGAACACCGAGAACATTGCTGGGGTATTGAATCGTCTAAAGATCGGTGCTGGCGACCAGAAGGAAGATCAGAAGGAAGTGCAAGCTGATAGTAGGACTGTTTTCTTGACGTTCTCCAAAGGGTACCCTATTTCAGAAGATGAAGTCAGAGACTATTTCACCAAGTAATCTCTCGATCGATATCTCTTGCATGTTCTAGATTTTGGGAAAGAAAACTCTGAAATTGTATTAGGAACTGATCACATTAATGTTGATTTGTGGTAACAGAAAGCATGGAGATTGTATTGAAGCAATATATATGCAAGAAGTTTCGGCAGAGGAGCAGCCACTGTATGCACGCCTTGTTGTACCCTCTGCTGCCATCCTTCATAACGTTCTCCTGGGACAGGGCAAGGCAAAGTTCACCATTAATGGAAAACATGCTTGGGCTAGGAAATATGTCCGGAAGAATCTTAAGTCGTCGTCTCCATCAAAGTCACCAACATCAACACAGCCAACCTCACCCGACACAGGATCATCAAGCCTGAACTGAGTTTGACAATCATTTTTGTGTTCCCCCTTGAAGAAAAGTCAAACTTGGTTGTGTTTATATTGTGTTTGTGTCTTTTATTTTATTTTATTTTTTATTTGTTTGGAGAAATGACTTCTAGTATGTGTTGATTATGAGTTTTTGATGGGCTGAAAGTGACTCCGAGTCTCATTATATATTACTGTGTATTAACAAGTAATGATCTTACTAGAAGTGTAATTAATAAAGATAATTGAATTATCTAGGATTCATTATTAGGGTTGTTTTTTACATTGTATTATGATTTTATTGGATCCATTCTTTCTTGTTTAATATAGTTTTTTTTTTCTCCGGGGTTTAGCCCCGATTTTCAACAAAAATAAAAAACAAGTAGTTTGGTAAGAATATATGTTGGAATCCGCTTATGAAAATATTTATCTTCCGTTTTTCATTGTCTTTCATACAATTATACATTAGAAATCAGGATTTTTCCTCTGTGGGAAAAATCACATTTGTATCACAGACTTTATTGTATAGTATAAACCCAACAAATCACAATCCTAGACCTCATTGCAAGCCAGTCAGATTATCGACCTCGTCTGCATAATAATATCTTCTTTTTTTAATTTTACAAGCGGCGAACTCTCTCTTTTTTTTTATTATTTAAAAATATATATATATATATATATATATGCACCGGAAGAGTTTGATGAAAAAGTATTTTAGGCCAAATTTTACTAGCATCGGCATACTCTTTTCTGTTGTCGTGTTAGGTAAGTCTCTGGGAACGTCCTTCGCAGTATATTTTTTAAAATTTTGAATTTTTTAAAATAATTTATTATATTAATATTAAAAATAAATTTTTAAAAATAAAAAAAATATTTTAATATATTTCTATTTAAAAATACTTTAAAAAACAACTTCTACTCGTAGTTTTAAAACCCGGTCCGGGTTCCGGGTGTTGACCAGTCACCGGGTCAACCGGGTTAATTTTTTTTTAAAAAAAATCAAAACGATATCATTTTGGTAAGAAAAAATAAAAAGTTAACAGGTTTGCGACCGGGTCTTATCGAGTTAACCGAGTCACACTAGGTTTTTTCTTCCTTCTTTTTTTTTTCAACCCGGTCTGATTCCAGCCCCGAGTCAACTTGCCAAGACGGGTTTCAAAACACTGTTTCTACTACATTATCAAGCATACACTATAAGAGTTTACATAGTAGGAGTATAACAATGAAGTTCAACTTTTATAGACAAATCAACACATTAAATATTAAGTATAAAGCTAAAAGGTGTAGGAAAAATATTGTTTTTTCAAACTTATTAACATTGTGGATTATAATAGTAATCCATAGTGTTTTTTTTAAAAAACTTTTTTTTTCCTTCAATTGTAGTTTTTTTTTTAATTTAGTCCTTTTATGATATGTTAAGATGGAGATTTTGAGTTGATAATTTATTTTAATTTGTTTTTTATATGGTTATCACGGTATCAAAAACAAATCTCAACATTGGGCTTGTATTAAAAAAAATCTAAGTATCGCGATATGGTCTACTTTTAAAAAGGTTTCGTTCAATAAAAAATGATTTTGAAAAAACTAGGTCATTAAACTTTATGAAGTTAATGACCTGATTTGTGAATTTGATAAGGTAATCCTGGTTGCCACAATTTGAGGGTTTAGCAAAAACTCGTTTTTCTAATTGTTTTTTTTATTTCATCTTTTTTCAATATTGGATTAGGTGGAAAATGGAATTCATGGTTTAGTTTTTTTTTCTATTTTTTATAAAATTATCACGATCTCAAATATATATTTTTTTAATGCTCAATTTTGCAAGTATTTAATTTTATCATAAAAATAATTTGTAAAAAAAATAAATTTATTAAATTCATTGAAGTCTATTATCTAGGTCGCAAGGTGACCTGAGGTTGATCCAATTTCTCATTGTTTCAATTTAAAAAAAAAGATTATCTTGATATTTTTAAAAATATTATGACATGTTTTTACCGGTTATCAAAGTTTTTTTTGAACCTGTTAAATTAAATGATTTATTTTTGATCAACTTCCACGCGATTTAATTTGAAATTCAAGCTAGAGAAAGAGTTTGGTTAACAGGTTTCAAGATCAAAACTATTTAATTGGATTTAATAATATTATTAAGAAAATCTCTTTATTCTTAATATTTTTTTAAAAATTAAACAAAGAACAGTCCGATTCGCTACTGGTTAACACGAAACCAAACGGGCACCCAAAAAAAAAAAAGAATTAGTAGAATTAAGCTTGATGAATTTGTGTTTAGAATTTCCTCAATAATAATAATATATATAAAAAATTACATTTAATTGTGTTGTCAAGATCTGTTGAATCTTTCTTTCAAAAAAAAAAAAACTTTACTCTTTGGTCATATATAAAAAAAATTACATTTAATTGTGTTGTAAAGATCTGTTGAATCTTTCGTTCAAAAAAGAAAACTTTACTCTTTGGTCATCATGAGAAGACCAGCATCAAAATCCAACACCACTGAGGATGTTGTTCGGTAAAAAGATGCCCGAGTATTAGTCCCGTGGGTAAATTATACCTAGAGGAATTACAAGATTTGAGTGCAATTGCAAAAGAACACCCTAACAGTTGGTTTCGATCAGAGCAATTCAAGAATAACAAGCCTCGTTGTCATCCTTCTCAACGTCCACCGTCTTTATCACTATCAACAATCAAAATACATCATCTAATCTTCCATCGTTGGTGTATTAGGTAACAGTCTTGAAGACCGACGAACCAAACTTGTTAATTCTGGGCTTAGATAAGATCCAATTCCAAATAGCAATGATATCATGACAGTAGAAGTGCTTTTTTTTTTTTTTTATCAATAACGATACTAATTCCACAAAAACAAAAAAGAATAATTAATGTCAAGAACTATCATTGCCTCTTTAGCCCCTCTGATATTTGCTACGGCATGAACTGCCATTGCCTCTCCATGGTACAAGAGGGGAGAAAGATCACATGAGCGTGAAGATTTTGTTTCTTACGAGGGATCAAGTGGCCAACCTACAGCAAGCATGGCAAGGTTAAACTAATTGAATTACCATAAATTCATCCTTTCTACGTTCTCCAAATCTCCGACTCCACAGCTAATAAAATGATTCTCTTACAACAAAACACAGTTTGATATACAAGGTGAAAGTGGCCAAAACTCCAATTTAAATAGATCAGCCCTTGATCAATGCTGGTATTATATGATGCATTTCTGCTGCCGACAGCACTGAGGAGAAAATGTCTTGAAATTTCCAGTGGTTTTACCCATGAAATATGCATATAATGGATACGGAAACCGAGATTGCAGCGCCATCATGGCTCCACAAATGAGAACTCTGTCATTTGAAAGGAAAATTTACAATCCGAAAAACTATTTACAAGTTGCTAGAAACAAGATGGAAGGTTATTTGAAAGGAAAATTTACAGCAGGTCCCACCTCAATCGTAACCTTTCATGTCTGACTCGTGTATAGAAGACATTGACAGTAAACTGATTAGAAGAATTTAAATCCTGATCTGTGGACAATATCAAAAACGGATATAATGATTTCGACACCAATCAACACAATGATGAGCCACTCCAAAAAGTCTGATTTCCTGTTTTGCAAAATTTCCTGAAGAAAGCGAATGTTATGCTGCAAAGACAAGTAAAGACATCAGACATCACCGTAACACTTCGGTTAGAGAAGCTTTCTAGCACTAGCAGCAAGAGTGCAACATAATCACAGAGGAATTTCTAACAAAGAAAGTACCTCAACAAACTTGAGCTTAAAATCAAGACTCGCAAATCTCTGAGTTAATTCAAACTCATCTCTGAGATATTCCCATATCTGAGCATATTTGGCATCTTTCCAAGCTATGTCTGATCTGTTGAAACCATTAAGTATTTTTGGAGTTATAGTACATTCATAACAAATGAAACAGTAAAAACAGAGAGAAAAGAAAGAGAGACTGAATTTGCCATCCCTGGTTAAATTAGAAATTAACAGTATAATGAGAACGTTTCTTTGTTTATTTCCATTTTTGGGTGGCTAAATAGGCCCCCAGAACTCTGAAATGTCTGCTTTAGTGATTCAAGTAGAGCCATCACCCACTACGCATTAGGCAACAAGGAAGATAAAGTAGGTGGTTGGCCATGGCACTAGCAAGTATAGAGACAAAGCAACAACCACAGTACATTGAACAGCAAATGGATGCAGCTTTCAAAATCTCTGGCCCTCTTTCTTCCTTCTTGTTGTTATATATCCTACCATATAGCCCATTCTCACCAAACCCCAGTCCTGTCATCTCCTAGAAGGTCCTTAAAGCACAGGACATCTACAAGGCCAACCAAGGTTGGATTGGCCCAGAAGGTTGGTTCTTGAGCTAATTAAAAAGTGTGCCATTCAGGATGCATTTGGTTTCCAGAAAAATACGGGGATGAGAAAAGGGAGAACAGGAATGATGAGATACCATTTCATTATTTATTTGGATGTGCAAAGAAAACAAGAAATAAATGCCACAGGCATGCCATTCCTCACAGATCCAAGCAACAATAACTTCTCATTTTATTTCTTTCCTTTTCCTTTAGTTTCTTGATTTTCTTCCCCTCTCTTTCTGATGAACCTCAAACATCCTTACTCTTGAATTTCTACAGTTCTCACAAACTCAACGAAACCTTAATATGAAACAAAATTGGAATCGGCTACAAGAATGTTTTTTCTTTCACTCTGTGCTAGATAGATCTATTATCATAAGAATAGGAGCGATAAAATAAGCATCAAAACCTTTACCTTTCAAAAAGCCCAAGCTTTAGAATCACATCAGCAAGATTAGAATTGGCCTTCCCCACTATTTGAAAAAGCTTTTTACTGTCCATAGAAAACGTTCCAGTTTTTTCCATCCCGCGATTTATGTCAGTAAATTCAGCAACCATATCATCAACCTAGAGAAGAAGAAGACGTTATGCAACATGCTTAGTCATGAAACTTGTATAAATGTAAACACTTTGAAAATAACATGGCCCATACCTGGCGTCCATAGTAGTCAAGAGCTATACTTTGACCAAGAACACTACCAATTGTCCGTATTCCATCGGTGTTCAAGAACTGCAACATAATGTAATCCAATCCACCTTGCATCCATGTGTTTAGAGTTGGCTTCTCTCTCACCTCATACTCTTGCCGTTGCGAAACAGAAAATAAAGTTCAATAAAACACAAAGGCATAGCATAATAGATTAAAAACATAAGAGAGAATGTATAAATAAATTAAAGACTGCCACAATCAGATGCAAATGTAATTACTATCCATGGTACAAAATCAATAGATACTAGACAATGAATAGCCAATGTCAACATTTCCACCAACAAAGTGTTCTTCTTCTGGAAGCTACGTGCATATCTCTGTGGTTCTTGGTTACCTGGTTTTTAACATCAATTAATTCATTATTTTAAGCCAAACTGCAAAAAATAACTTTCTTCTAATATATATATATATATATATATTTGAACTGCCACCTCATCTTGTGCTTCAGCTACCTAGATTACCATTCTCTCACATTTGGGAGCAATCTATACAATGTAGGTAATAATACATAGTACTATTGAAAATCAAAATAAAAACCATATGAGAGCTTACCATCCTTTCTCATTTCAGGGAGCAATCCTGAGGCATGTCTCCTTACAATGTTCACATATTCATCAACCTCATGTTCACGGACATTAAACAAAACAATGGATCCATATTGGAATACTACCATGTAAGAGCAACTACTTCCACTTATGCAAGAGCCCAAACCCTGAAAACAACTTAAAATTACATTAAGTAATACATCCAAACTGATTTATCATCTATACAGACATGCGGGTTACTCATACAAAAATCAATGAGAGAACCGATTTAATTGCACCATAAATTGCATCTTTCATCTATAGAACGCAGGGAAAAACAGTAGACTCCACTTTGATAATTGCAATTTCACTAAGAGAACAAATCCATGATTAATTCTAAACAGAAAAGAGCAATTTAAGCATAAACAACACATTGTTTATCTCACAATATTCAATACAGTAATCCTCTAAACTCATTTCAGTAAAACAGGCCACTTCGATGAATATAAAACTGCTACAAAACTTACAGAGGGTTGAGAGAGATTCCCAAACTTAAGAACAACATAATTAGTCATTCGCGACGTTGGTGGTATAAAATTTTGCTTGTTCTGTTCCACTACGCTCTTCAAATCCACGCTATAACAGCAACAATAATAACCAGCTTCCAGGTTAAATTTTAACAACTACAGAGAATGAGAAAGAGAAATCGGGGTAAAAAAAGAAAACCTAGTAGAGAAGAAAAAGGCGCGAACAGGAATGGACGTCCGGGTGTCCTCCTCGACACCCGTGCCTTTACCACCAACGCCTACGTCCGAGCAGAATACCGGCTCATTCCAGTCCACCGCCGTGTGCTGCTGATTCGGCGCCGCAGAGGCCGAGATCGAAGAAATGCCCCTCACAACCACCAAATTACCACCGCGAACTCCGCCGCCCCAAGCAACATTATTACAGTGGCGTGTGGTGAAAGCGAGAATTGAAAAGGAGGGATTAGGGGTTGATGAAGAGACACTTAGGGTTTTAGAGAGAGAGAAAAAATGACTGGAGTTCGGTGGTTTAACAGAAGAGATAGAGAGAGGGTTTTGGTGGTAAGAGAAGAGGACTGTACGGAGAGAGAAGCGAATTGTTTTCGAGTGAGCGTCAATGGCTCGCCACATTTTTTTCAGGGTGGGTGTTGGAGGGAGCAGGAGTGAGCTCAAGTTTGGCTTTTGGGGTTTAAATAGGGTTTGAAGGGTTTTTTTTTTTTTCATTTTGTAAATATAGGCCCGTTTTGCACAAATTATTTTGTAGATAGGAAATCTTTATACATTTTTAATATTAATGTATTATTTCATTAAAAAGTATTTTCATCTTTTTTATTAATCACGTGATAGTCTATAGTTGTTGAAAAAGCAAAAACTAAATTGTTATATTTATACAATTTATAAGTTATTAGTTTTTTTAAAAAAAAAATATTTTGCGAACAGCGATTGCCAACATGAATCAAGAATTAGTATTTTTGACATTATTCCAAAATTTATCATCTTCTTGGGCCTAAATCCATATATTTGTTGGAAAATAATTAATATCACGTTCGTGATTTAAATATTATAATTACTGTCTTTCAGAAGTATTATCGAATTTGAGAGAATTGGGCCTGTTATGTTTCATTAGGTAGAGGTCGGTCGATGCAGGATGGGCTTTGAGTGTTAAAATCCTCCAGTGTCCAATACTGCTTGTAGCTTTGCATCGCCAGGCTCGCCCGACTCCTTGTCACTGACTCGAGTGCAAAGATACAAGCTATGCCTGTTTTTTACGAGGTTTTGTCTGGTTTATTTTTATGTTTTAAAAATATTTTTAAAAATTAATTTATTTTATTTTTTATTTTAAATTAATATTTTTTAATAATTTTAGATCATTTTTCTGCCCTGATATTAAAAATAATTTTTAAAAAATAAAATAATATTTTTTTAATATTTTTTTGAATAAAAAATATTTTAAAAAATAATTATAATCAGGTCTAATTAGATCATGGACCTGGAATTTGATACAATAAAAATTAAATTTTTTTAAATGTAAAAAATATAGTTCTTATTAAAAAAATTAAATCATATGATTAACCCGATGTGAAAGTCCTCTCTGAAGGTCTCTTCTTGGATTCCAGTTTGAAATAATAGAGCTAAAAATAAATCTTTAAAGATCGTGTTTTGTTTTTGTGGGTTCAGCAAGAAGCATTCCCGAGTATATTCTGTCTTGCTAGAGCCAATCAAGCGAGGTCTAGTAGTTTCTTGACAAGACAGCAGAGAGATCAGTCTATAATCGCCGCTCTATCGAGGCCAGAGAGCAGGCGTGGTGGCTGGGATCAGAAGTTCTATTCAAGCTCACTAAAAGAAAACAGAAAATAGGCCATTCGCGTCACCTTGAGCAGAATCCCAAGAACTTTTGCTGTGGCCTCCTCGTGTGTAGTTAGGTGTTCTCTGCTTAGATTTTAAAATTTATTCACACATGTATAATATATTTCAAAGAAAATTTATCAGAGTCTCCTTGTGAAAATCAATAAAAATCACACATCGGAGTCTATTTGGGCTATGATTCTTGTAAAAAAGAGCTGCTGAAAGTCTAAACTGTTAATAATTCTACCTGCTTATATATTTTTATAAACATGCCTTCATTAGTTATTTTATTTTATTTGTTGTGTGCATATGTACATTAGCCCATAGAGAGATTTGTCCACTGACTGAAAAATAAAATGTTGCCGGGCGATCTGAGCAAGTTGAAAATAACCAACGAAGCAACCAGGAGGCTAGAACTTGGAGAATTCCATCTAATTAAAAGAGTTTGAATAAAAAAATGTCTACCCAACTGTCAATGTCAGCATTTCTGGCAGTCAATGACAAAGCTGGGATGGTGGGTATTTCCAGAAGCAGGCAGCGATATTTTAATTAATTTTTATCCTCGGAAGATATGTTCATTCAGTAACTCATTTGACTTGATACTTTTCATCCTTAATATATACCTGTAGGAATATTTTCATCAATCTAGGTCATGAAACAGACACGATCGAAGTCATGATGTAACCTTGCACCGCTCGGGTCGAACTCGGTAATAATTTAATTGCCTCCGAGTAATTGAACAAGACCCCGTGTCTTTTTATTCTTTGCTAGGGACACCATTTGCTCGGCGGGATTACAGCCTTGATGATGTAAATTCGAAGTGACCAATTCGTTGAAAAAAACGCAGAGGAGGATTAGCTCCGATTCTCCTTTAGGCAGATGAACAGATTGTAAACAATCCATGCTTCATGTTATATTACATAATCAAAACAATATCCACCCTAAAGACTCCAGTTGATTCAGTTTTCTTCCTCTGCTTAATTTTTAGCACAACGGACAACGCACTCAAGGTTTTAACATTAATTATCTCTTGTAAGAGTAAAGAGAGGGGTTGGGAGGAGATGTGGTGGATGCAGCAAGACGCGGGTTGCCGGCGAAATGGTTCTGTTGGTTTAATGGAAGGGCCGCTGAAGAGGCAGTTATCTTTGAAGAGAATCCTGATGATGCTGCAACAGAGAGCTGTGACATTGTAGCAACGACATTGTTGCTGCCATTGATTAACCACGGCCAGCTTGTGAATCTCGGTGAAGAAACAGCTTCAACCTTCTTCTCTGCAGTCCTTTCCTGTCACCATAAGATCAATCAGCACCGACAAGTAATATGAAAAGCATTTTCTTCCGATTAAATGAGTAGAAACCCTATAGACACCACAATTTTAGGAGATTAGAGAAAAGGCACCTAGTTACCATGTCTCAAATGACAAGACAGCGCTCCTCAAATGAAGCCCTCTATTGTCATAACGATGGCATTTCAGTGGCTAGACTCTTAACAAACGAATGGTCGTTACATGTTCATGGGCATAAAAGACTAGATTCAAAAGCAGTTTCTGCTGTAATTTGAAAGTTATTCTTTGAAGCTAAAATATGCTGCATGTGCATTTTGTTTTCGGTAGAAGAGGCAACTCAGTTTCCTGTGAGGAAAAAAGGTACAACGAATAGAAGGGAACTACCTCGTAGCTTGGTAATAAACCAGGGTATGTGCCAGACCATGCTGGAAGGTTCTTTGACGCCATTGATGACCCATGAAGGGTTTGCAAGCTCATATGTGCTGCAGCAGCACTGCCCTCCACCTTCAAAAGCACAACGTGGCATCAATGTCCAACAGCTATATTACAAGCAATTTCAGAAGAGAAAGGACTATAAACAGCCACATGATTTAAGATATGCCTAAAGAAAGGATCGAGCAACAAGAATATGTTTAACAGTGAAAGAAAGCAATTAATTTCAGGCATCTTAGATGGAATCATACCACTTGTCTCTCTTTTCTGGGTATTTCACAACCACCATAACGACAATGGGAGGCTCCCACACTGTCATTCCCCTTAGGATCATTTGATGGCTGAGAAATTCCAAGACTCAAATCAAGATTGTGGCCGCTTCCTGCATTTATATCCCCCAGGAAAATCTATTATATTTACTAATCAATAGGGAGAAACTATCCTTCTTCTATGGCATCATAATAGTCTATTAGTACCTCCATTGTTAGGATCGGAAATCACATCTCCTTTATAAACGCTAGGCTCAAAATTGGTTACTGCTTCTCTTCCATTAAATTCGAGAGCTGCCTTGTCATACGCCCTGGTTTATAAGAAAATGAAGATGGAATTATATGTTAGCTTTAAAATATCATCAGGATATTAGTACTATTAGAATCAAAGAGAACAAATTCAAGATCACAAGGACCTTGCAGCTTCTACTTCGCTGTCGAATAATCCAAGATAAATATACCTGGTAATCAGAGAAAGTGTTGCCTGAGCGTTTTTTTCTCTTTGAAATAGCCATCTTAAATTTCACTTCTTGATTTAGGATTTTAGAGTCTAATTGAAGTGTAGAACAATGCTTATCAAGTTCTAACAATCACATGTCCTGACATCAATAATATTAATAAAAAAAGGTCTCTAGGTTTTAGGGGCTCTCACTTCTTTCCAAGGAATTGCCCCAACCGAGCTTCCCATCTGCCACATTTGTGAAGAGTTACACCTCTGTATTTTGAGCTACCTCGTGAGAAACCGGTGCTTTGACGGCGAAGAATGTGAACAAATTCTTCTTTACTAAGGTTTTTCATCTACAGTCCATCAATATTGCAATTAATATCCACAACAACCCCCCTTCCCAGACCAGAAAAGGGAAAAAGAAAATAGTAAAGAGACGAAAGATAGTAATTTATTATTGAGAAGAATCCTCACCTGCTTCATATCTTCTTCATAATCACTTGAGTTAAAGTTGATGTCCGCGTCAACTCCCCGAAACTTAATTGCAGCTCGATCATATGCCCTGAACAAGTAAGATCCAAATACGGCACAAAGGTAACAAGATTTCAAATCCTTTGAAGACTGGAACAAATTAAGTACTTTCTCGTGAATTCATCAGAGAAAGTACTTCTAATTTAAAGAGAGGAAAATTAACAAAATTCCTACCTTGCTGCAGCATGAGCAGTGTCAAATCCACCTGCTTAACATGAAAAGACAAAATTATTTATGAAATGTCATCATAATTAATACAAGATCGCAACCAAAACTAATATATTGCCAGAAATTTCAGTCACCCCATGAGCTCTTCCATCTGCTTACCTAAATATACTTGCTTCCCACAATCCCTGTGCCAATCAAAAAAAATAAAATCAAGATCAGTGAACAAAATAACCTGGCAAAACTCTTATCAACAGACATACACATAAAAATAAAAACAATTAACATGAGCGATTTAGAAAGGCAACAAATCCCAATAGCAAATCCATGCTTGCTCACCAGATGTGTGACTCCCATCTCCCCGTTCTCCTGTAAAACGTCACTCCTCTATACTGTGAGCTTCTAGACCTAGGTCCTCTCCTACTCTTCCTCGCTTGCTGCTGTTTTTGCGGCACATTTTTCGGCTCTGCCTCCGGACTTGACCCCATCTGTGAAAGCTTCAACCACTGAGGTCTTGTAGCTGATGCTACAGCCAATCCTGGCTGGAAATTCAGTTCCAGCCCGGTGCTTTCAGGAAAAAGATGTTGAGCTGTGAAATCACAGTTCCGGTTTCTTTCTTTCGAAGCATTAATGGTGCTTGTGTTGGTAAAGTTTCCATCTTTCTTCAAGATATCAAAAATGAAAGCAGAGTTACTGTTGTTTGAGGAATTCTCATCTTCGGTAGTGTTGGTAATGGAGGAGTTTGAAGTAGCAGAATCTTCCATTTGTTGAGTCCTTGAAGCTGCTTCTTCTTCTTCTTGGTGGTTCTCAACATCAACAATTACCATCATATTGTTCTTGTTGTTATCTTCACAGCAGGAATCACTAGAGGTGATACCAAGATTGAGATCCAACATGATGATCTTTTCTTTTCTTTTTTTGTTTGGCTTATTTTATGGTTCTCACTCCTTAGTATTCGATCCTTTGAAGAAACTAACCAGGATAAGCAAAACCCATTTCAAGAATGACGTCTAGTTAAAGAAAAATCAACAAAAGATGCATAAATTTGTAACAAACAAATGGTAGAGAAAAAGAGAGATTGAAAGACAGTTTCTTGAGTGTAACGGATGGGATCAGAAGAAGAAGAGAGACTAAAAAACTACTAGGGTGTGAGAGACCAGGAAACCTTAACCAAAGTACATTTGAAAGATAACGAAAGAGAGGAGGAGAGAAGGCAGGGGTGTGTAAAAGTAGAGAAAAAACTGCCTGTCTGTCAGATTATATGGACAAATGGAGAGAGAGAAAGCGGCCTGCAAATATAGTAAAAGTTCCTAGAGAGAGAAGATGATTGAGGAGTTTGACGATCAGAAGGGGAGAGAGAAGCATGAAGCATCTGTAGCTGCCTTCAAGGACTAGAAAAGATGAAAAAAGAAAGAGATGGGGACGTGTTAACCGTAAAGGGTAATATTCTTACACTTGCCCTTATTTTTGGGATGCCTGTTATAGTAGGTGAGACTTGCACTCTACATATTTTTTCACAAATCTTAATTTTACCTCTTTGTCGGCCAAACCCGATTTCACATTCCTCGCATGGTTACTACCTACTTCTACTCATATCATTTTATAAATCAGTTAAATTTTAACCTTGGAAAAACCAATAAAACATCAAAATTAGCTTCCTTTAAATATCATAATATTTATTTAAAACTATAATAATCTCATGAAAATAAATTTAACATTAAATAAATATATATATATATATATATATTCAAAATAAAATAAATATTAAATAATGAAATTAATGAAAAAACAATGAAAAAAAATGAAAGATGGATTTTTAAAAAATATATTTTTTTCTAGTTTATTTTTTCTATACAGTATTATTATGGTTTTTAATAGATTATGATACTTTTTTGACAGAGAATGTGTGAATAAATAAAATAAAAATAGAATATTTTAAAAATCTTTATACTTCCAATGTTTTTAGTCTTTGAAAATCATAAAATATAACAAATTTATTTATCATTCGCTCTCTTATTTATCAGGTTTTCACTCATAGAATATCAAAATTGGTTTGTAAGAAATGTTATAGATAATTTTATCTATATGTTTTGTATAAACTCAACTAATAACCACTATTACTATTCTCTTGATTACCATTTTCGTTATGGTGTTGAGGATAATATTATTCTAAAAATTTTAATTTCAAATCATTTTAGGACAGAATTAATAAATAAAGTAATCATCCTTAAGTCAGTGTCCTGTGTTTTTCTTCTCCTTTTTTTGACAGGAGTCAGTGTCCTAAAAAAATCAGATTGGAGTTCATGTGCATTAACAATTAATTAGTAAAATTATTTCGGCTTTCGAATAGTAATAAGAATATAATCATAGATTATAATCCAACTTGAGTGGTGAAAAAACACAGGGCGGAGGATCTGGGCTCGGGGTTTGGTGTGTGACAAGAAAGACAGGGTAAAATAGTGCTAGTTTGATATTGAGCTGCGGCTGAAATTGACAGTCAACTATAAATATTAAGGTATATTAAGGTTTGATTAAATTAAAAATTGAGTTTTGTTTAAGTGGAATCCATTTAAATGGCGGCTGTTACAGTTTTAGAGTGTGTTTGGTATTGCGGTAGCTGTTGTGGTTGTGATTTGAAAAAAAATTATTTTATAAAAAGTACTTTTAGTTGAGGTTGATTTGAAAAAATTAATGTTTGGTTAAAATTATGGTTGAAATTGAGGTTGAAGAAAAAGTAGTTTAATGTGTTTGGTTAAAAATATTTTTGAAATTGAGGTTATAAAATAATTTTAAAATATATATACTAATATTGATGGTTTTAAATTTAAATATTATAGAATTAACTACTCCTATTACATCACGAAATAAATAATACTTGATATAAAATATTTTTTATTATTCCATTAAACTATTTATAATTTCATTACATACAAAATTCAGCCGATAAAAACTACAATTTTTATAATTTTATGAGCGTGTAATAAAATCAGATAAAATATTATTAGGTATAAAATTAATATTACAGCGCGAGTGAATTTAATTCACTCTAAATTAGATTTTTTTAAAAAAAAATATTAAAAAAATTAACACACTGAAGAAAAAAAAAAAAAAAACTATGCACGTGAACAGTGCAATTCACTGAACAGTGCACCTATCACAGGTTGAAACTCTCGTAAAAAAGCAGTATTTTATTGCTTCTAAAAATTCGTGGTTCTGCCGCATATAAATGGCGGGATCCACGTGTTCTGATTGTTTAACCATTTGTAACCAAACGGGTATTTCATGCGTTTTTGAATAAACGCGAACATGAATGCGTAGCCAAGGGCTCTTAATAAAAGCAAAATTTTTATATTTCTATTCCATTATTGAATTAATTTAGTTGATTCACTGTTCACGTGAACAGTTGAGAGGTGGAAAGTGAATTATAATTTATTATTCATTGTTCACGTGAATAGTGAAGAGCATCTTCATTGTTCATGACTCGAATGGGTTCTGACCCGAACCTAAATGTTTTGCACTGGATCCGACCTGGTAAAATAAAAAAATCCAATAAAATTTTTCAGGTATTGTGTTTTATTTGGAAAATTAGTGTTTAATATTATTCAATAACACTACATAATTATATTAAAAGAATATTTCATGATAATGTAACATTTGCATAATTTGATCTCAATTCTAATTTTATTCTTGATAGTATTTTACCTGATAATATTGCACGTTCAAGAAGCCATGGAAAATATTATTAAGCAAACATATTAAATTATTTTTTATTCGATCTCAATTTTAATTATAATTTTAATTAAATATATATTTTTTAAAACTAACATCGACTAAAAATATTTTTTATGAAATATTTTTTTTAAAATTATAAGTATAAAAACTATTATAATACCAAACAGATTTAATGGAGGTTATGGTATGATCGCTGAGGAACTTGTTTGATGGTGGGTGGACAATTACAGCTGATACAGTAGAATTCTGAAACAAACGAAACATTATATTCAAGGGAATTGATTCACTATTTCATGGTAGAAATGTTGATTGCTCAAACAGTCTGTTATCAAGGCACCATAACTACACATCTTATTTTCTTTAATTTGAAAAACAACTTAATTTATTATTAATATATAAACTTTCAGGGGAGATGATTGTTCAATATAACATTAGATGTTTTTTTAATTAAATTTTCATGAATTTAAATTTTATTATTTTATTTTGTTTGATAAAAATGAAATATAAAGTAATATCTATATGTGAAAAATTTAAACTAAAATTTTTTTTATATTAAAAGATATATTAAAAAACTTAACTTTCTATGTTGAATTGATTATTTTACACAGTATTAACAGTCAGCATTCACAGAGCAGCCCGGTTAATGTCTTTCTTTCTTTATATATTTATATTTTTTTCCCGTGACTGGACAGAACATTCATTGATAGCCACTTCAAATCACAATGATTTTTTATTTACTCCTGGTAAGTATTTTCTTTTTTTTTTTAGAATTAGGTACTGGCTAATTTAATCTGAGAAGTTATTTAGCAAGGCTTAGAATTTCTGCTAATTAAGAAAATGGCTCTGGAATATTATTTTTATTTATTTTTAGTTATGTCCTATTTTATTCATGATTTTTAGTTGAAATTGTCAATATATAAGACAATTTTTCGAGTAAAATAGATAAGAATTCACAGGAATCATTCAACTTGCAATAAAAGGTCGGTCATCAATTTTATGAAAACATAGCCTGCCTCTGCATTCCCATGGTCTCCATCACATACATAAATAAATAAATAAAATTAAACCACACACGAAACTCATCAAGCGAGAGATACGTGGCAAAACATGATAGGCTCTGGAAAGTGGACGGAGATACCATGGCCGAATATTAAAAAAAAAAAAAAAGTCGTGCTGAACAACGTTACTGTAAATAGAACTTTAATTTTAATTCCAAGGGCCACCCTCCCTTGATTTATATTTTTTATCTAGTTATTGTCATACGTACAAGTAATAGTGGTCCCCACATCATGATCTACAGACAATCGTCAATAAATCCAATGGCTGTGGTTGCTTAGTCTTGGCAGATGGGTCCCACAAATATCACGAAGGGGCACCACAGGTTTTCCATGTGTGTACCAGGATGAAGTAGACAGCCCTTCTTTCTTAAACTTGCTTCAAATGTCATTGACAAATCTGATTAAAAAAGGAAAATATTGTGGTTGAAGTACAAATATAAAATACCTTATCTTTTACGTTTGTTTACGTAGGATCCTTGTCCTATTTCATTTCCACACGAGACTCGTTAGAATCCCGTGTGGAGGTAAGAAAATAGAATACAACTCCTCCCACTTTTTGAGAAAATGATAAACGATCCATTTTATCTTGAAATTTAATTATTTGTTTTTTAAATCATTTAGCTATTATATGATTTATCAAGAAAAAAGAAGTTAATTAAAGTAAACAAGTTTTACATTAAAAAAAATTATCATCGTGTTCAAACGGTAACTACTTTATATTTGTAAGATAAAAAACAAAACAAAACAAAAAAAATCACAGTGAAAAGTACTATAAGAGATAAAAATAACAAAAATGTGCAGCTGGGGAAGATGGGACTGCATAAATATTTATATTTTATCATAACATTTAATGGATCTTGAACTATATAGTAAAAGTTAGCTCTCCGTCTTTAAGTTTTCATCCTGCATTTTTCAACATTGAAACTTAATATTCTCAAGATAAAAAATTAAATCTAGTTAGAAATTATTCTCTTGAAGTTGGAAAGAAATTATAACATAGGAGAGAGACAGGCACAAAAATAAAAAAATAAAAAAGAAGAAGTCAATACTGAAATTCACTGAATAATTATAAAAATATATTTTTTCTCTCTCTGTTTTTTTTTTTAATTTTCTCTCTTGTCTCTCTCCCACTCATGCATCTCTATCATGTATTTTTGGATGTCTCCTCGAAAACAAATATTGGCATGCATGCGTCAGGATAATATTAATTATTCCAATTCCATTTTTGGAGAAGGAAGATTTAATTAAATTCGCATAACCTTTGACAGGGTGGTGGAGTGGGGCAGGCACTTGCACGAACCGGTCATGTGCCCGATCAATGAATGCCAGCAGGCTAGTGTATAACTGAGTGGATCTCCTGCCTCCGTGTTATTATATTGCTTGATTTTTTTATTTTTTTATTTTTACATTACAAGGAGTAACAGTCTTGGCCTTTTTGAGGAGTGGAAGGTGCCAAGGAAAAGCTAGCAAAAAGACGAAGAAACCGACAGTGAAAACTATTATACGGATTTGTCCCTTGAAATCTTTGACTTGCGTGTCCACAGACGGTTCACTCAGTCAGAGCTAATGCTGGTTTCCTCTATCCCGTTGAAATTGTGTACTATAAAACGTTTTTTAACACGACACGGAACATACAATTTAAACTCGACTTGTAAACTTAAATCGTAAAATTAAAAGTAAAATTTTTTAACTAAAAATCATAAAAACAAAAATAAAATATTTTAACTAAAACCAAGTATGAACAGCCCAGCAAGCAACACACAGACTCACAATCCTTTCTTGTTCGTTGCTTAAATTACTCACAAGGCAAACCTAAACACCGTGCTGGAAATTGTAGCAAAATTAACAGATTATACTTTACATTTGAATCACGAGGAAAAAAGGGAAACCCAAATTATATAATCACATATTACTTGCAGCAAAATACATTCACATGTTCCATAACTGATCAATGGGAAAACAAAATAAAGGGAGAATTGATAGAAAAATATATAGCCTTGTTCAATTTAATTTCTATCCACATGATTGATAATACAATTCAATGTTCAAGCTCAAAAAGCATTCCAAACAGGTGCAGTTTTACAGCAAAAGGCATTCGATTCCAAGACTATCAAAGCAAGCAAGATCAAACAAAGACAGTTCACACTTCACAACATACCCAGATCAAACCGAAAAAAATACCTAGAGGTCAGAAGCAAACCACTTAATTGTAGAATACCCAGAAGATAAACATAGATTCACGGCAAACCCAGATCATTTTTTGTCTCTAATCACTGATTCACCACCATTAGACAGAAAAAAACAAAGCTTGGGTTCCCAATTCTTACCTTCGTCTCGCCAAGAACGCTCTGGAGTGTGAGACAGGGAGGGGATTATTGGACGAAGTCTAGACTCTGGAGTCAGGGAGGGTGTGACCGTGTGAGACAGGGACTATGAAGTCACAGGGGGTGACCTTGAGACAGGGACGAAGACGAAGTCATAGGACAGGAGGGTGGTCGGGGACTCGGGTGGGAATTGAGAATTTGGGAAAGAAAAGAGATTAGTACCCTGACCGTGAGTCAATATTTGTTGCATTTCTAATTTTCCATTCGTTGACCGTGACATTTTCCTCAACTCGTGAAAACGTAATGTTTTTAATGTTTTTTGCGAGTTGACCCGATTTATGCGAGTTTGACCTGATTTTATGCGATTTTAATGATTTTCGAGTTTTGCTTCCGTTTCTACATGTTTTATGGGTTCTAACTTGTAAAATCGTATAATTTTACGAGTTAAAACGCATTTTTAACAACCATGGCTATAACCCTTGATGCATATCACTAATAATACCTATTTTTTTAAAAAAATAATTTTTATTTTTTAATATTATCATATTAAATTAATAAAAAACCATAAAAAAAAATTTAAAATTAAAAAAATAAAAAACTTTGAAAATCACGATCAAACGCACAAACAAATACTATCTAAGAAGCGAAGATTGAGATTTTCATAATTTTTTTTTCTTGTAATGGATAGGTTGTTATTGATAAAATGAAGTGATTGATTTAAACTTCATACACGAATACCACGTGACAGCAAATAAATTAAGAGGAAAAAAAAACATTCGTACTTTTACATAAATATTCTTTGTTGATCCGTGACGTATTACTCAGCATATACAAGTTTCAACCAATTCGATCACCGTTTAATAAATTTATCCAGCTTTTTTTCACGAGATACCACGTGACAGTAAATAAATTAAGAGGAAAAAGCGACATTCATAAAAGTTTTTTTTTCATTAAAAATACATTAATTGTGTATAAACTAATTAATTAAAAGCCAACAATAAATTCAATGGCTTAAAATTCATATTGATTATTGTCCAAAATTCTCATTTTTTTTCCTCGCATCATGACAAGCAGCTGACATTTTTATCTAGTAAACCAGTGATATTGTTTCTCGTGTTTGTATAGAGTTGCTGGGATTCCTGAAATCAAAGCTTTTGTCTTTCTAAATCAAATTTTAAAAAATCTTTCACCTTGATTATTTTATCTTTTAAATCGTGTTTGGTTCAATACATGCAAGGTCAAGAATTTTTATGTTTGTTAAGTTAATAAATTTCAAATGTTATGAGACATTACATTGCTTGCAAAGTGATAATTATTAAAATTGAAGATGTTCAGAAATAAAATTAGTGTATTGTATAATTGGTTAACCTTGCAATACACGTAATCTGATCTAATATATCTAGCCAAGGTGTCTGATGCATTGATATGAAAAACTCGTGTGGTTGATCGCCGATAGTGAGTGGTGCCTACTAAGTCAGGGTAACTAATAGTCGGTACCTATAAAAGATTCTCATTTGATGAAGGTGGAGACTTTCCAATACTTAAATGAGTAATTTTTTAAAGAGAGAAAGTGCTATGATAATTTAGAAATATAAACTTTGAAAGTATAAATGTTGGAAGTGTTAAGAATAAAGAGACCGTGAACCTTAAGTTTAAAGGATTTAAGATAAATTTATAGCCAATGAGTTTTGTCATTTTATGAAGAGAGCAAGTTAAAATATAGTTGTATCCTTGTGATATTTTGAGTTGTATATTATTTAAAATAATATATATTGATTCAATATAAAATTTTGAAAGATCCACATGGGGTCTTGAAAAAATTTTCAAGAGAGCAGTGGACTCGAATAAGGTGTTTATGCCCATCAAAGGTAAAAATAGATCTAGGTACACTCCTTTAACCCAAGCACACTGGGTTTGGGCATGGTATCTCGAGCTTACAAGGGTGTTGGGGTGCACACCTGCCGATAGCTAGGCATGTGCCTAATATGGGCTCGAGTTTCTTGCCCGAGCCCATTCACAATGGGCTCAAGCTATATGTTGAGCTCGATCGGTCTTGTAGCCTAAGACTAAAGGGTTTTAAAGTTTTTAAATGGTTTTTAGACCGATTAAATTTGAATTATAACAGTGATTGACTTCTGAAATCACGAAATTAACTTCTAAAATTCTGAAATTAACTTCTGAAATTATGAAAGTTTAAAATGTTAAAGTATTTCACCACCTCAATTTCTATTGTAAGTTGACTAAGAGCTCACATTTACATTTAAAAAGGTGCATACCAAGCGCTTCCTCAGTGGAGGTTTATTATATGAAGAATTGAATACTGTTTGATATTGTAAGAAAAACTTGGATTATTTTTATTTTTCATATGTTTTTAGCTTTGTATAGAGAAATTATTATTTCATTTCATTTTCTGAAACTAACCTCTTAGCCGTTGTTCATTTATGATATTAAAAAGCGTGGTGTCAAGGTATACTAATGTTTGGTTTCTGACTTTCTTTTTTGCTTGAAATCTAATTATTTCATTTCCACAATATCTGAAACCATAATTGAAATTTTATTCAAAGAGAATTTGAATATATTTTAAGAATTTTAAGAAAATAAGTCATTTTTTTTCTTTTCCTAATTTGTTTTACAGGTTTTATATGATGCATTCAAGTATACATGATGGCACATCATAGATAGAGTATACAAACTTGAGGATAAAATCACTATAAAAAAACTATCTCAACCCAATAGCTTAAACTGTTAGGTGATGTCTCAGGATAATTTATATTATTCTATAACAATTACTTGGAAAAATGAATTTTGCCAAAGCTCTTAGTTATGATTCTAGAAAAAAGCTTTGATTATTTATCATTTTCATCTATTTTTACCTTTTTATAGATCTACTATTATTTCATTTCATGTTTTGAAACTAACCCCCTAGTAGTTCTTCATTCATGATATTAATTAAAAAGTGTGGTGTTAAAGCTTACTAATGTTTGGTTTCTGACTTTCTTTTTTGCTTGAAATCTAATTAATAATGCCACGATTTAGATTTTTTTTCAATTTTAAATATATTATTAATGTTTGCTAAGTTACAGCTATAGCTCCATTCTTCTGTAAGCGACTCATTTAATAGGCTGTATGGCTTGCTTTCATGACTTCGACTCTACATATAGCTAGGTATTTTGTATTTTTTTTTTTGTTGCAATGAAATCAAGTTGATGCCCAATTAGGTCGTCCTACTACACATATTCTTGTTGACATTAATTAGTCCATAACTAGTAAAAGCTATGATCCAAGGAAGTGCCTCTTCTCTTCTATCAAAAGGCAAATGTTTTTATCATCATGGGACCACAAATTACCTCCCTTTGAAATTACCCACACGCACATTTATTTTAAGGATGGGAACTGAGAAGCTCTTATGATTCCTTTTTTTTTCCCCTCTCCTTACCAAAGGCTCCCAACCACTCTTCTCTTCTACTTATTCTGGTGGGTTGTATATGTGAATAATGCTAATAAATGATTGTAGTAATAATAATAATAATAATCAGACGCAGATGAGTGGTTGATTATCCAGGCACCAGTTGGCAGGTTTGTGTGCTGAATTATGAATCGATCTTTTCATTAAATAACCGGCGAAAGATTTTTATTTATTTTTTAATAATTTCTGTAAGGTGGAGAAGGTGTTAAGGTCCCGTACACGAGATTTTAGTGAAACGAACGAAAAAAGGAGAGAAGAGGAGAAAGGGAGTTGGGAGGATAATTTAGTGAATCCAGCAACGATAAGCCAACTACCAATTGTGTGGAGAGGAGAAGATGAAGACAGCGAGAGAGAGAGAGAGAGGTCTTGTCAGGCGTCAGTGACAACGACAATGGAACCCGGACACGTAAACATCAATCAAAAAGGACGAATAGCCTTGCAACCAAATCCGGACCGTCCACTTTCCCCTTCTGGTAGGACAACGTTGATTGGGCTTAAAAAGACAAGAAACGCCTAGAATCTTTCATATCTCCTCCTTTCCTATTTGGGGTAATCCTTAACAAGTACCTTAAAAACAACAATTATTGTATTCCTAACACCCCATGGGTCCCACCCCCACCCCGAAAAGGGACCCCTCTGCCTCTATAAAAATTAAAAATCACCAGCTCCGTGTACTGTTCGGGTATGTTCGCATAGCAGCGAGACATTACCTCGCTCTTTAATTGGAAGGCATGACAAGGACACTTTGACCAACTACAAGCTTTAATGGCCGTGAATCACAAAGTTACACGTTGACCAACTAGATTTATTTTATCAGGATTTGATCAATGGGTGCATCGAAGGGCTGCTCGCGGGATTTAAGTATTTAAGTTGATTTTTTTTATTTATTTTCTTGCTGTCTCGGGTCGTCTTGCTCGCCTGGTTTGAATCCCGAGCCACGACCCTCCTCGTATCCTTTCAAAAAGGAGACGACCGTGATTATCAATTAATAAAATATTTTGATCTTATCAAAGCAAAGGATTTTGTGGTTAGCGGGGAGGATCACCCCTTTTCTTTCCATGAAATGCTTGGAGTTAGAGTGACGAGTTTATTGTTTTCAATAATTTGAATGGATTATAATTATAACTGCCTCCTTTACTGTATTACACGCTACGTCTCTCAGGAAATCATGTCGAAACAAGAGAATTTTTTAGAGATTATTTTATAGTGATTTGGCTCTCAAAAACCATTATGTTTTTTTTGTGTGTGTTTTTTCTAGAGTTTTTGAAGTATTTTTTAAAAGAATATATTATTTTTTTATATTAACACATCAAAAATATACAAAGAATATTAATTTAATATTTTATTTTTAAAAAATACATTTTCAAAACACGCTAGCTAAAACAACAAATGTTACCAAACCCCGCACATTCGCTGAATATATGCAACTTGCAACCCTGCGATTTTTCTTCACTGAAATTCTAATAAATTGATGCTTCTATGATTCTGAAAAATAAAACAGTATTATTTATTAGATGTGAAGGATTCCTGATTAAAATCAATGCGTCATACTGCATTAAAAGCACCACGCCACTTGCTTGCAATTCACACAACCACCACTTCATTTACTCAAAAAAAAAAAAATTCAACAAATATTTATCGTTTGAACAGTTTACTTTTTATTACAAACCTTCTGTTGTAAAACTTCATATTCTTGATTTTTCCATATCCTCGACCTTGTGATAAGCAGATTTTTAATTTAATATATATATATATATATATATATATATATATAAAGAAAATTAGTTGGCGGTTGACTAGGTTGAGAAAGGGAGAAAAAAATAATTTATAAAATTCTAGCCAAGGAGGTGTTTACTAGATGTGATAGGCACATAATGAATGAAAGCTACTTGTACCAAATATAAAAGTTATCATAACACTTTGCAATTAAGATTACTGCCTTTCCTTTCACTTGACATAATTAATTAAAAAATTATAATGCACTTCATTGATGTTTACAAGTGGATCTGATATCAATTTTTTTTTTCTTTCATGGTGAATTGAAAATCTAAAATCAAGAAGAAGCTGTAGAAATAAATTTTCTACCGCAAGTAAAAATAATTCACTCAAGATTCAATTAGGATGAACTTACGTGGAATGCTCAATAAATGATCACTGCCCAGTCATTGTCTTCCACGTAAGCAAATCACTTCCCAGACCTAAGATAAGGTGCGGTGGGCCATTACGGTCGCCACACGAAAGTCAGGGTCTCTACTCCCACCCGCACTTCATTATGTCACTGCTTAGATCAGGACGCTCTTATTTAATTGATATTTATATTTCATCGTGATTAAATATTGAATAAAATAATACGTGTCCCCAGTTACATAATTGAGTATCGAGGTCAAGTTACAGTAATTGAAGATCTCTTAGGTTATCGTATTAAATCACTATATACTTTTTTAAGATTAAAAAATACGGTGACGAGATACCAAGCTTGTTTTCAATAGAATATTATAAATCCGAAAAAATCCCAATTCTGCGTTTATGAGCATGTCCTGCGATGTAGTTCATCCCTATAAATCTATGTTGAGAATTTAATAAGTATTTTAATATTTCCTGAAAAATCAAGAAAATTGAAAAGGAACTTTGGAATCTGTAAGCTACTGTGGTGGTATAAGAGTTTGAAAATAATATCTTCTAATATAGTCTTGTATTCCATAATTACATCATATTTTTATTTTATTTTTTCAGGTCTAGATTCAAGCTTAACACCAGTCACGTCTAGCACTTTTTTTTTAAAAAAAAAACACAAATATTAAGAAATTTCTGTACCACGCCCCGCATCCTTTGATGTTAAGAATTGGAGCATTAATTAATTCCTTCGAACAACAGCAAATAATTTTGACTGGAGAGAGCTAGATCTAACGTGTCGTGATCTTTACTTGTGGTATTAGATTTAGACAGATCGATTCCTGAGAGAACATGGGAAAACAAAGTACAACGATGATATCAACGTTAATGGCTGGCAAGGAAACACTTATCATGAAGCAATAGTTTTTTTTTTTTTTTGCCTTTTTTTTTCCAGTATTTGACCACTTCAATGCGGAGATGAATTTGACTAAAAGAAAAAAACAAAAAATCAGAAGCGTACGAGAAACAGAAAAATATTACAAATGGATCCGACACCTACCTTCCACCTTTAACTTTTTTGCATTTTGGTCAGAGTAATTGATGGAGTAACCTTGTAAACATCATGTGATCATATACCTTGTTCTATGATTAATTCTGCTAAAAAACCACGTGATTAGAGAGACTACTGGTGTTTTTCATGTTTATTAAGAGATTTATGTAAATATATTTAAACATAATAAAAAAAAAGATTTATGAGACTTTTGTGTACTTTGTTATAAAAAAATAATTCCTCCATGTGTTGGAATAACCAGGGTGCAAATCAAATATTAGTAAAGCACGTGCTTTTCTGTTGATTTTTTTTAATTTTATTTAATACCAATAATATTTTTTTTTTCTTTTTTCTTTTTCTTTTTTTTTCACTTTTGATTTCATTTTTGTTTCTGTTTAATTTTTATTTTTTTAACATCCATTCAAGATGTTTTTGAACCGGTCATATAACTAATTTACATAAAAAAAATAAATTCCTGTATAAATTATTTTTAAACTCGAGTTATATGAGAAGTTTGTGAAGATGGTTTATTTCCTATCAATTTCATTATTTTCTTTCAACTCTATACTCAATTTTTTTTTTACTGATATATTAATTTTATTTTGAATTTGTCAAGTCAATTAGATCATTTCTAAAATATTTCAAAACCATTTAAATTCAAACCTTGACTGGGCAAGGAGTTGGGCTGGGAAGGTATTTTTTTTGTTAATCTTGTATTTTTTTTTCAATTTTATTATTATATTATATTTTTTATTTGTTAACTGGGTTACCTTGAGATTAATCAGGTTAAGTGGGTTACATTAAAATAATTTTCTCATGATTTTTTATGATTATAAAATTAATTTGTTTGGTTAGGTTTAATAATAATACTGACTAATTCTTTATAATCTTTTTTTTTATCATGTTAACAAAAAAAAAAAACAATTGCTTGTCATATATGCACAGGGACACCAACTATAAACTAGTCTTTAATAGCTAACAAAAGGATAAATTTCATTTTCAGTTAAAGCTATTTTGTTTTTAATTCATTAGAATAATACAAATTGCCTGTACACTCCAAATCCAGATAAATTTCAATTTTGTATTTATGAGCACGTCTTGTAGTGTAGTTAATCCCTTTTTATCCACACTAAAAAACTTCATGGGTATTTTAATATTTCCTTAAAATTAAATTCAATAAAATTACAAGGAAACATTGGAATTTGTCAGCGATTACGTACAATGGTATAAAAATACGAAAACAATACCACGTATCGTAGTGTTGTCATGATCATGTTATAGTTTCAATTTTTTATATCAAGTCTAAATTCATATTTAAAATCAGTAAAATCATGTTAAGATCTGGAGCTTTAATTTACTAAGAAAAAAAAAATACTGCGCAGAGAAAAACAGAGATAACGTGTCATGATCTTTACTTGTGGTGTTCGACAATCGATCTCCCAGAGGACATGCGAAAGCAAAGTACAACAACGATATCAACGTTGATGGTTAACAAGGAAACACTTGTCCTAAATCAAAAGGTGTTTTCCTTTTTCTCTCAATACTTGATCACTTCAATACGGAGAAAAAGAAAAACATTACAAATGGACCCGACACCGGCTTTCTGCCTTTCAACCTTTTTGCATCTTGGTCAAAATAACTGGAGCTGTAAATCTTGACAAAGCAGTAACTTTGTGAATATATTATTGACAAAGCAGCAACCTTGTGAATATTTACCACATGTGATCATGTACGGCCACGTTTAGTTTTAGGGCGATACTGTGTTTTTTTTTTATAAATAATTTCTTAATATTTTTATGTATTGATATGAAAAATATTTTTTTAAAAAATACAAATATATTTTTTTAATATTTTTTTAAATAAAAATTACTTCAAAAAAATTTCTATCATAATATCAAGCATTACCTACCTCACTCAATTATAAAGTTTCTTAATTCACCGTCTTATTAAGAGAAATGATATGAAATACAAATAAGCTATTTGATGAAATACATCAATCAGTTATAAAACATTATTGCATTTAGCATTTCTCGAGAACACAATCAATTTTCTTAACAAGTAAATATTTTTTTCTTCTCTATAAACATACTCATTGGTTGTTTATTTTTAAAATCGATGATATTATTAAATAAGTTATAATATCTTTAAATTTATTTATATTATCCTTTAACATAACTTTTTAAGTGAAAATTTTTTAGATTTGAAACTTGTATAAATCCACACTAATTTTATGTTTAATTTTTATCAAATAAATAAGGATGATGAGATTTAAGCTCGTAATCATTTGATTTTCAAAATTTTAATACTATGTCAAATAAGTATATCAATCTAAAAATCTAAATTATTAAATAAAATTTTAAAATATAATTTATATTATTTTCTAATAACAAACTATCTCTAATTTCAAATCAACACTACTGCTGGACTCCAATTAATCATCTCACAATCCACACCTGGTTTTTTTTTTTAATTATTATTATTGCTATAGATTTCGAGCTAAATGAAGTCTGGCATCCTCTAAATGCATGGATTCGATCACAAAGACACCAAGGGTGACATGAAAGAAAAAAGCTAGACGGTCCCAAAACAGGCAGAGCCGCGATGTCTTATCCGTCACCTGTCTCCTATCATATCTTCTCAAGAAAGAGGATTTTTTTTTTTTTTAAAAAAAAGTTTCTTGGGTACGAAGTGGGTTAAGCGTTGGTATTATTAAAGCTACATTGTATTATTATAGCATCATCATGTTAGTTGCTATATGGTATTACATGATTGGCTGATTATAATATTTATTTGGTGCGGATGTTACATGGTGAAATTAGATAAGAGATCAATGTATTTTGTGTACTTGTCGGCAAGGGTACGAGGTTTAAAAGGATGTTGAGTGACGTGGCCTCTCCTTCTCCTTTCGTACCAAAGCCCCAGCTAATACTGGTAACTCTTTGGTCAAATCTTGGCTCTTATTTACAAGAACGCCCTCCCTGTCATTTTCGTTGCACGTTTTCTTAATTTCCAACCGTACACGTTGAGATACACACTCGACATGAGCCGTCCGTTTGCTACCGTTAACATGCTGGGTGATAATGATGGCACTGCAAAGTAACATGTGCAGGCGAAGACTAATTTTTCTCTAGAAGAAGATGGTTTCACGAGGTTCGTGAGGAGAGAAAAAAAGAGCGGCAGCAGGTAAATACTTCAAAAAGTATTTAAGAGTTTAGTTATAGTTATTTTTTATTTAGAAATATATTAAAATAATATTATTTTATTTTTTTAAAATTAGTATATCAAAATGATTTAAAAATATCAAAAAAATATTAATTTTAAATAAAAAAATTTTAAATTTTTTTAAAAATGTTTTTGATATGTAAAAATAAGAGGGCTTAAATATTAAAGGATGAATCATGCATAATTATATCAAATCATTGCTATTAAACAGTGATTTGGTTAGATTTTTTTGGTTGCTTAAGTGAAATCATTCAGATAGTTTTTGGTTTGGAGGTGGGATAAAAACAGACAGCATGATATAGTAATTTTTTAAAAAGAAGAATAATAAAGAGGGGGTGAATAATAAATATTATTTTTGTAAAAATAGAAGTGTTAAAAAAGATAGCTTGGAGTCTGTAGAGTTTAATTGCAATGGTGATCCTGACAGTGTCTGGAAATGTCTGTCGAGGAGGATAAGATTAAGGTGCATCGTACAAGAGAAAATTAAATGAAATTTATTGATAGCTTCTGTGAATAATAATATAAAAATCAAGGTATTATCGATCATGGCTTACATTAAAAATATATATATATATATTTCAATTTAATTTCTTTTATGAGCCGAACTACTTTTCATGGCATTTTTATTCGTCGATGAACAATGGTTCGGTGAGTTTCAACTACCCACGGCAGTACATGTCAAGACTTGCGCAGCGTATTTTACCATAGCATATATGAGCTAGAAATTACAGTCTTAGCACGTGCTCCATGTGTTTTGGTACGATTACATAGCAGAATTTTTCCACGTACAAAATATGAAAAAAACGAGGTCCGCCTGCTTTGCTTGATCTTCCGAGGAAACAATTCACCGACGACGGTGCCTACAATAGGAAAGTATTTTTAGGAGATTCGATCACGATTACTAGCTCGAGACAATATGATTCGAGAGATTTCGGTCTGGATCAAAGCACGGGGACTCTCCTCGTCACAAACATAGCCACATATACTTCAACTTTGCTCTCAAGAATCCGAGATGATTTCTAGTAAATGATGAAAAATTTGTCTGCACTTAATTATCTTCGATTTAAGACACGTGCGTGCCCTATTTTCTCATTTGTTTTCTCCTTTCCTTGAAATCTAATTCGTTGAATTTTATTTAAAAATATAATTAATAGTAATTAGTAACTTACATATATATATATATATATATATATTAATAGTAAACGCATGCATTCGTGCCCTATTTTCTCCTATATTTCTCTTGCAGATAATATCCACATCAATGGTTTCTAAGGTTATTTATTCCTATCTTTTCAAGGTTAGTTTTTTTTTTTTTTTTATATAAAAAAAATTAAACATGTAGAATATATATTAATATCGATGAAAATAAAATTTTTTAGTCAATTTATAAGTTAAGACACATATCATATCATAGATTTGTTTTGATACCCTAATTTCATGAAATCTCGGATAGGTGCTACCGTATCTTTGACTTCGTTTTGATTCTCTTCAGTTTTTCACCTTTTCTTGCTCATCACTTTTATTTTAGAATTAAAAATTCTTCGTCGGCAGTGAATAAGGCAACACGTAATTCAAGGTTCCGATCCCCTTTCTCCTAGTTTATTTTATAATTGTATCAAACACCCATGATTTACACGATTAGACTGTCTTTTCCCTCATGGTAGAGATGAGAAACGATCACATGAAATGAAATAGCGTTGATCACACACACACACCAAGCACCCCAATTCAACCAATCCCTTTAATCCAGAGTAACATTTTTTACATTTTTCTGTAAAAAAGGACGCCTTTGCTCTTAAAATGTCTTTGTTTTTCGCAATAACAAAGATTTAGAGTATAGAAAACAGAAACAGATGCTAATTAGCATATCTCCTTATAGGTGATAAAATTAATTATTACCCTATAATCGATAAACTAGGTTATTCAACATTCTGTCAATCAAATTATCGACCATGACAGGACGTTTCCAGGCGTATCCGGATTTCACGATATAGATGACCAATACCTTTGAAATGGCACAAAAATAAGATCGCACTCTAACAACTTCGAATGGCATGGTACCCCCCCTGTCGCCCACCCTAAAAAACAGGATCTACTCTACTAGGTCCAGCACCAACTGGTTCGAGGTGGACCCGCAGGTCGAGCTGTCCCATAATTATGCTGAAAATGTACAGGGAAGTACTGTTGAAGAAGAGAAGAGGCACGCAATTCTCAAACTAGAATAATGCGTTCCAATTATGTATTCTGGATAATGGCTTTGGTGACAAAGAGTACTGGAGAACCAAATTCCTAGCAAGAAAACTCTTACTGCTTTCACTTTTTTAAAGGAACATGTCGTTCCACTCTGAGCAATAACTACCCTGGAAATGTCACCAGCAAACTACCATTTAAGGAAATACTTTAATCGGGGATGTTCCAATGGGAATATTTTACAAATCAATTAGATCACAAACTGGATATTTTTTTATTGTATGCTATAAGAAACTAAACATTGTAACCTTTGAAAAGGCTACTTGGACAATCACGTACCTCATTTTTAAGAATACTGTCAGGAGTGTTCTAGTGGTTCCAGTTGCTTTTATTGTGGTCAACGCGAGTGGCGTTTTTGACAGGCAACGATTGATTGCTCCAAGGCTCAAGCTGCATCAGGCTACATTGCAGGTATTAGGTAATCGCCCTAGGGAGGAGTACTGGAGGACAAAAAATCACTTTTTTTCCCTTCCATTTTTGAAAAAAAGAGAACCAGAATGGCATGAAATATATAAAAGAACGAGAGTGAGTTTTGGTATCTGATTGTCCTTTGCCTTAGATCCTGCTTAAAAGGAAGAAACGAATAAAAAGGTGGGGTAAAGACGATGGATTAGATACCACTATTATGTTGGGTTCCCAAGTTTGTCCACCAGTTTCTTTACTAGTGTGCAATTAGCATCGCATTTCCATTACAAACTCCATGACAATATCTCCTCGAATCTGCTGCCTTGTCTGCACAACTGGCGAGAACTCACTCTACAGTCTGAAATCACAATAGATACTTTTGATCGAACAGCCAGCAACAAGCGTTCAGTATCAGACGACCAAGCATACCAAATTTGAAAAAATATCACGTTTACTGTCTTGGTCATCTAACAGCGTGTTTCACATTTATCTAATTAATCGCCTATCTTTCCGGGTTTTTTTTTACTGGGGCGGTATATTTTACTACCAAAAACTATATTTTTGAATTAGGATATCCGCATGAGTTACAAGTAGCTCGTTCTGATTAAATCCATAATTAACTAGGTTAACTTAAAAGAACAAGATATTATCATTTTTTTATATTAAAAAATCAACAAATTTTTAATGGGGTTTTTTGAACTGACCACATCACTTGTCAATCTAAGTTTCTCTACTCTTTTTTTAAACCTCAATCTAATCTGAATCTCAAATTACCCAAGTCATGAATCAACCCATTAAGCAAGGTCATTCTCCTCTTTTTTTTGAAAACCTAGTCTAGCATAAATCTCAAATCACCCAAGTCATCGGTCAACTCACCTCACTGCGTGGGGTTAGGTTTTAAAACAGTTACCGAATCCCGAGATAATTTTTCTGTTCACTTTGTCAATAATCTGTATCCATGGGCTAGAGTGAGAAGGCCCAAAATAACTGGGAGGCCACACATGCTTTAGTTAAATTGCATACCTAGTTCCTGACCATTCGGGAAAAACAGGAGACGAAGAAAAAAATGTACTTGGTATCTTGGAAGACGTACAAAATGGTTCAGGAGTTCATCTGTGAGGAAATAAAAACTCCACCAGAGTAAATCTATGGTATGACGTTCTTTATCATTTACCGTGTCAGCAATACTGGGGCACCTACACCATTACACGAACCACAAGCTAGAAGCACGACCTGAAAATATCAGACACGACATGAGGCAAACTTTCACATGTACACAACGTACGCAACAGACATGACCAATTAGGAATATGCACACAATTTTAATTACAACCACACCCCGTATATGTTTCAGAATGACAACACTGCAAGCATTCATAAACAATTCTATGTACAACTTCGTTCTGCATCGACACACTCTGGACGACAAACTCCAGATATCAACCTGCCGATTGATAAGGGATGGCTTCTGTACCTCGTGATTGAGAATGAATTCCAAGATTTGCAATATCTTTCAGAATCGACCTCAAGGCATACTGCACCCTGATCAATCTCCGCGGGATAATTGATGTTGATCTATATTTCCAAACAAAAAAAAATCTGTAATTAATTTCTTCTGTTGTTAAAGATCCTTTTTTTTCTGCAATCGACTCCACTGCCTTGTCTAATAGAAGTGCCAGCAAGTCAAACATTTCATTTCCTCTCAAAACAATCACCTTCTTCTGCCATTATAGAGTCCACTGCCTGAATGATGATAATACCCGTAACGTGACCCAGCACCTCTTCCTCTACTTCCTTCCCATGTGCTGCTGCGGCTGGTAACTCTGCTGGTACCACCTGGCATCCAATTCGACGTCTGATTCCCCAACACGTAATTCTCCTCCTCTTCTCTATCATTATACTCCAACACCAGTCTCTTGATGTCTCGTTTCTCTTCAAACTCAGCTGCTTCTTTCTGTTTTGTGCTCTGCACAAGAGAGCAATCCCTAGGAATGTACATCTGCTTTGTTTGTTGCTTATTACCACGCTTCACAAGAACTTTCACCTGAACATCCTTGTTTCCTCCAGCCTCCTCATCCTCGTCACCACTTTCCCCTCCAACCCCCCTTCCATGATGATCCCTAGGGGACCCCTCAAACAAGTTCATGGGTATCACCATATTTAATGCTGGCCGACCACGGAGTTCCTGCCTGCGTTGCTCCATGCTCTCCTGCACTTGCATTGAAATAACAGGTGTTACGAGGTTACCCAATAAAGTTTCTGGCAATTATTGAAGCTCAATTCCAGAATTAATTATTTGCAATGGCAGCTATCAAAATTTCATCAGCAAAATTATGTAATTGGCCTTGTTAAAACGTAGACACACAATACAAATTATAGACTACTTACCATCAGAAAGTTTTAAGAACATTTTCAAACCCCCAAATATAATTTTTCATAAATGTATCAGGCACACTGTGGGAGTGTACAAGTGCCTGTGTATATTGTATTCACTATTGAGAGGGAGGCACGTGCAAATGTGAGCAAAAAACAGCAATAATTTGTATCTTGCCTGCATTACAGCCCTCAGCTCCTGCTCAAAACTAGCTACTTCATGAGGGTCCGCCTCTGCAAACTTTTGTCTGACGTGGACTTCATCATCCTCATCAGAAGCAGGTCCACCCCCTTCATCATCCTCATTTTCCGTGTCACACCTATCATCATGATTCTCTTCATCTAACTCTTCTTCATCATGTCCATCCTGATCAATGGTGCCACTGCCTGAATCAGTGTCGCTGCCACCAATGTCATGCAATCCATTTTCCTCATTCCCATTCATGGTTCTTCGTCCATTGGCAGATATGATACTGGAAGTAGTCCTACTCAATCGTTTATCAATGTCAGAGAGCTTTTCACTATTGGCCTTGTCGTTGGAGACAGTACGTTCATTCTCCTCATGTTCTATAAGAGCAGCATTAACTTCTTCAATGGATGTATATCGTATCATATTTGGACGTAATTCCACAAATAAGTCCTGCAAACGCTTCAATGTATGAGCATAGCATTAAATAAACAGGGATGGTGAAGATATTTAAATCAACTTTATAAGCACATAGAAATAACTCCAAAAAACAAATAAAATTCATAACACAATTATGCAAGAAAAACTGCAATCAAATAAAATGGAATAAAAAGACAATTCTCTTTCCAAGCTCAAGCTGAAGTTCCTTGCAAGAATCTAATTAAAACTCTCTACAGTGCATAATGGAGTTGCATTTACAATTTAGGGATGATAGTCAATGTCCTAACCAAGTGGCACCTTGATTAACCAGCAGCCTTGCCTGATTAATTTCTAACCTATTGTTTTGTTTCAAAGATGTTACATTCAAAGCAGAATAGTTTCCTTTCTTTTCAATTAAAGCAGAAATGAGAATTACGGTCATATGTTGATTCTTTCTCACTTATTGTATTTTTCTGAAAGAAAGCATATCTAGGTATGTCTAATATTGCACAATTGCAAAAGCAAAGTTAAAAATTCATATTCATACATAGGATGCAACTAGTTCTAAGTGCAAAGGCCCCTGAATAAAATGACTTGTGTATTTCTGTGATATAAAGTTTTGTCACATTGTTTTTGAGTCTGTATCACTCTTATATTCAAGAAGAATCCACATTATTATTTCTGTTCATAATATCTTATTATCAGCCAACTAATTATATCTTAACGGTGGTCCCAACTTGTGTCGAATTAAAGCATACTGCACAAAGCATTTATGTTCCCTACCTGCACCACATGTAAGAATATTCCTGTATTACTTATCGAGCAGCATCTCCTTAAACCAAAAGACATACTTTGCCATTCCACAATATAGTAAAAACAATTTAACAAACTCCAATCCTCTTACAGTGGACAGACCTTACAGTTAATCAAGAAACTAAGTGAGCATAACAAGATCTGTACGACTGACCTGTAAGTCAAATTCAACATCAAGAGGTAGTGCACCTTTGCTGAGAATATACCTCTGAAAGTGTATTAAAAATCGATCAAGTTTCCTCTTAGAAGAACCTCGGTCAAAGTAGTGTCCGCAAGTCTCCAGAAGAATGATAACCATCCTGATGCGGAAACAATCCTCTGGTGGATCTAGCACGTCTTGCTAGTAACATGAACAATCAAAAGCATATCATAAAGCAAGCAAATTATCATATAAGCAGCAAAAACTAGAACATAAATTTCACCAGAAAAAGGGATTAAAAAGAGAAGGCAATATATAACCACCTGACACTGGTACCAGAAGTAATAAAATTTCAGATGCTTCATATATAAATGCTCTCGATTTCTCACCCAGAACTTTTTCTGAATATGCAGTCTATATTTAAGCATATGATGTGATTAATAACAAGTGGAGCAGATACGTATGTTAATTCATTTGCCTTTTGTGTGATTCCCAATAAACAACTGGTCAGATAATCAGTTGTAGACAATAATGAGTTTTTAAATCATGTCTTTCATCAAAGATAAACCTTTAGGAATTACTCATGCATATGCTTGATCAGACGCCCTCTTTTAAGGCCTTAGTTATATCTAACAATGAATTTGTTACATCTCATACCTCCGGAGTGTCATGACCAAAGACAAGGATCAAGTTGAGAGTCTCAAAAATCACAGAAGAATCCACATGTTCATAATTGTATAGTTCCCCCAAGAATCGCATGTGGGCTATGCGCCTTTGCTGCATCCCATAGTCATTTAATTCAAGCCCAAGCCTAATCTCCTCCAAAACCTGTAACCCAAAAGTAAACTGTTAAAGTTCCATTAAAAAGCCCACTACACACATTCATGTCCTCACATGTGCAAACTTTGCATGTTAGACTGCATGCCAATATACACATGGCCAAAGATGCTGGCAAATGAGGATTCAGAACATTCCACATCTTAAAAACACCAATAACATGTGAGACAAGACAAATTTAGAAAGCTGTCCACAATTTATTCAAGAGTGGGGACTGTAGAAAAAATTGTTCAAGGTTCAAAGACTACTTGCTGATTCAGATGGGCTAAACTAATGGTGGCACCAATAGCTAATAGTCAAGAAGTAATCAATAGAAAGAAAAAGCAAGAGTCAAAGCAAAGAAAAGGCAGCAATTCAAATCAGAATGCCCCCAGTACCCTGTTAAGAAGGAATCTTAAGGAAAATGAGGGGGGAAAGATTGATTTTAGGGGGGAAGATTATGGCAAATGCATTTTTAAGGTGTCTCCCAATCGCAATGCTCCGATTGATCACTGATGAAGCAGAAAAAAATAGTCTGATGACAATCAACCCAACAGGAGAAAAATGAAATCTATGGGACAAGGGTAACATCTACTAATACAAAAGTTAGCCATTGTCTTTTTTAAATTGTAAGCAAACAAGGATATAAGCATCTACTAGAACACCTGCCACCCATCTGTTGTAATATCTTTATTAAAAGTATCCCAAAAACCATTATGGCAAGTCATCTGTAACTAACCCATATTCAAAATCTCACTTCATATGGCAATTCTGTTAGTTCTGTAACTAACCTAAATCTCAGAAAACAAGATTCTCTATATGAGAAGCCAAAGCCTTCATTGAGCAAAATTGTTTCTGATAAAAGTTCCACTCAGTGACTACCCATATTCAAAATTATTCTCCTTGTTACATATTTATTGGTCTTAAATTCTCAAAAACAAAACTAATAGAATTTAAATTTTTGTTTGTTATAACTAAAGAAAATCCATTTTATTTGGGGGTGGGGGGGTATTTTCCACAATTAAACATCTGAATGGTGCAGCTTGCAAATCCTAACTGCAATCAGAAAAAACATAAAAAGCCAACCGGCCATCACACAAAAATGGGAGAAAAGAAAATCACGATATTATCTTTTCAAGGAGCAATAAAATATTATCAACTTGAATTTCCAACATGAAAGACACAAACCTCGTCAACAACCGACACTGCAAATTCATCATGATAACGGCTCAAGCCAGCAGTGAGAGAAGCAATCAAGTGAATTTGACCATACTTCCCTTTATGAACCTTCATAAAGCACTTTAAAAGGTATGCCTCACATTCACTCCATGGTAATTTACGAAGTTGCCTGAGCACATGCTCAATAGAAGACTTGTCTAGATCGGAGAATAGTAATTTTCTGATATACTGCATAGAGAAAACATTGATTAAACATATCTAAAGTAAAAACAGTTGAAAAAATGGTGCTGTAAAATGGTTCACACCTGATACAAGGGAGGACGGACTTTAGACACTCGTGCAGACCTTTCAGGTGGTTTGCACAGATAGTAAGCATTTTCTACAAGGGTGCTATGCCGAGGATCCAAATTTTTGACATTTTTCAAGCGCATAAGTATCTCCAACATATTAGCCATGCGCAAAGTAGTTTCAGGAGAACGATACAGAAAACGGCCACATGTCTCAAGAAGATTGCAAGCAACATCAATGTTATGGTGAGTGAAATCATCCAAACAAGCCTGTAGGAAACAAAAGCATAGATGTAGAAGCACATAGTCCAGCAAAACGAAACATGATGAAAGTGTGTCATCTCAGATCCCAACAGACCATATACTAGTTTAAATTTGTCTTCTGTCAAAATCAAATAGCAATAATGATATTAAAAAGAAAGAAAAATGAGGGCTAAAAAATTAACTGCATTGATTGTAATGTAAAAAATTTGCTACATTATGTATCATGTCCCTGGTTCTTCCTGTCTTCCTAAACCAAAAGGCATCAAAAGCAAATGGAAATTTTCATAGGAACTCCAGCAAGGTAAACAAGAAAAAAAAGGAAGACCCATCTAAGCATAAAAATTGATTTGGAGAAGTAGCAGAAGATACTGTTGCCAAGGGAAGAGGAAGATTGACAACATGGATTAATTTCCTGGGATTTGATAAAAAGTATGTCTTGCTTAAAGCAGAATTGTGCAGGAAGACTTGCGTAGCCAACTCATCTAGTTACAACAAAGGCTCAATAGGCAATAGAGTAGAAGACACTTAAAAGAAAAACAATAAATGAGTAAGCCACTACACATACCTTCAAGCAACTAAAAACAGTGCTTGCTGGTGCAATTCTGAACTTGCATAGCTCTCCAATAAATCTAATATTTCTGATCTTCGTTTCAATGTTCATTTGGTCCTGTAGAAAATTTACAATTTGAAACTTCAATCATAACATTTACAGATTGAAATTGAAAAGGCGAGTAAAAGAACATTGACAAGAATAACAAGCCATTCTTCAATGAAACATGTCAAAAACAGACCTTTTTATTAATTAAGAAATTGAACTCCTCCTCTAACATCTGTAAGAGCATGAAAGACACATCCTTCATGCAAGTTGAGAGAGTGGCAACCATGCGTGAGTAGTATGGTAGCAGTTCCAGAGATGTCCTGGGTACATTAAATAATGCCTTCACAAGCTTTTTCCGATTTGACTTTGAATTAAAATAACAAAACTCTACCTGAAACACACACACAGCAATGAGATCTTTAGGGTAAAGGTGAATAGTTGAAAATACATAAAGCACCAATTCAGAAAAAAAAAAAAAAAAAAGAGGAGGAGGAGGAAGAAGGCAGCGGTGTGATTACAGTCAATTGATCAATTAGGTCACGGCTGACGCAACCAGGGAGCCTCTGTAACAGAGCATCCAGATTAGTCCCTTCAAGACTTTTGAGTTTCTCCTTCTCATTTTCTCCTTTTCTCTCCGCATCTTTTTCCTTGCCCTTCTCTTTTTCAGGATCTTTTACTTTCTCTTTATCTTTCTCTTCCTTATCCTTTCCTTTCTCCGTACTTTTTCCCTCCAGCAAAGTGCCAGACTCTGCAGTAACCTCTGCCATGTCTTGGGTGGATTGGCCTTGGTCCGATTCAGGTGCCAGCTCCTTAAAATAAATAGAGACATCATTAAAAAGATGGTCATAAACTGCTTTCATGTTGAGGGTAGAAGTAACATGTTTCACAAAAGAACACCAAACCAACCCTAGATAAGAACAAATACAACTCAAAATGCTTATATTTTGAAGGAATTATATCTGTCATTGATTGAATGCACCAGAATACATTTAAGTTTAGAAACAACAAGAAGCTCACTTCAGAGAAGAGGAGGGGGGCAGAAAGGCCCACAAAAGGCTTTACTAGCATAAATCACAATACAACAGATTTAACCACAAAGTAAGCCAGCTTTAACGAGAACTGCAAAATGATCACCATAATTCATAAGCTACCAATAAAACTTTACACAAAAGTTAGCACAAGTTCTATACCATTTTTTGTCATAATTTCAAAGTTAAGTTGGGAACAACCAAAGCCCTTATAAAACATCTGAGTTTTAATTCCTTACACTTTGTTGATCTTGAGTCTTCACAGAATGATCATTCGCTTTGGGTTCTGCCTCTCCCAATAACACTGCTGGAACAAATGCTCTAAAAGGAACGCATAAAAATCCAACTTAAATTTCAAGCTAGCAAATTTTGTATATAAGGTAGCCAGAATCAAATTTAATAAGAAAATGCATCTGTAAAGACTGACACCATTTTTTTTAACAGGATTGACAGATTGTCTTGCTACAGCAAACCTGAGATCCGGTAAGCATTCATAAAAGGCTCTAGTATCTTCATCATCCCACAAAGCTTCGAGGACAGAAGAATCTTTCCCTGCAGCAGGCGATGATATGTCCTCTCCGCTAGTAAGCCTAGTTGTATGACCATCTTCTGGCATCACTGGAGGTTGCATATGAAGTGCTTCTGCTAAACTGATATAACGAATTTACATGTCAGTGGAAAAATCATCAAGACTTAATAACAGATGCAAGCTGAAGGGGGCATTACTTTATAGCCTCCTCAGAAGTTGAAAGGTTGGCACACCAAGAGATTAGGCTCAAATAATACAAGTACCACTACATGCAACAAGGAAGAATCAACAAAACCATTTACTATGCAATACAAATGAGGGGCAGGGCACTTAATTGCAGGTACAAATTCTCCAACTATCCCATGCATGTCATAAATTTTATCAGCACCTAAATTCAATTCTAAAGCTCATCATACCAATCACAGCAATTAGACAATTCTCAAGAGTCAGAAATCTTCTACTTAAAAGTGTCTGAAAGATTCTTGATAAATTAGTAATTAGCTTACAAGCTTTCTTGCAAGTTGAGATTGAAGAAAAGATTGAGGCTTGAACCAAAGCCAGCAGCAATAAAAAACTTTCAGGCAAGCATTTATAAATAAAAAACATGAACCATAGCCATCTTGCGTGGCTAAGTTAAGAAATTGACATAAAAATGTCCACTCTGCACACTGGTTTCAGCAGTTTCAAGTTTTGCACACCCCAGCAGTGGTTTTTCTCATCTTTGACCCCACGAAACTTCATTCACCAAGTTCTCATTGGCTTTACAAACTACCATTTGCAGTCCAGTTAAAGAGATTGTCTTTTGAAATGTATTTCAAGAGTGGCAAATCTTTTTCAATCAGAATTAAATTTTTTACTTGCATAACTTCTACCTAAAATCATCATTCATGAATTAAGACCATGTACAATAACAATGGTTGTGTTATTGAGAAGGTAAAAAGGTTATGGATTCAGAAAAGCAGACATGAAGATAGAGAAGGAATTCCAAAGGAAATATGGCATGTTTCAATTATTACAATGTATGGCATGCTGTTGGAATGGAGTCTGCTTATCTAGTGACCCAGAATAAATACAAGAAGAAAATGAAATCAGGAAGCAAACTTACGATGACACATTACGGTACAAATGGTCATAAGATTTTCGCAGCTTTTCATATGACGAAACATTTTCATCACTCAGCTCTCCTTTAGCATTCAAAATCTTTGCATTTTCATGCTCCATTTGACGAAGTGACTGTTAAGAGATAAAAATCTTACATTACTGGCATCTTTAATGATATAAGTAAAAAAAGGAGTATAAATGAAAAGAAACCAAGTTCCTCATTCAAACAAGAAGAGCCCAGCAAAATCAAGAATGAAAGGATGGATTAAAAGTAAACAGCTAAAAGAAGTAACACTCTTACTGCATGATCTGACTGAAGTAGTTCAGCAACAGCATCATAGTATGCGTGGAAGGCCTTCCTGAAGATTTTCTTTTGATCTGTCGTGATGTTAAGGCCCTTAAAAAACTGCAGCAAAATTTCAGAATGTACGATATAAACACAAGCTTAAACAAGATTAGCAAAGCAATTTTAAAGGACCTAAACCCAACAAATAATGCATATTGTGGATGTAAATGAGTTAGAAATTATCTCAAAAAGAGGTGTTAGCCAAAACTAAGATAAACACAAACTAAAATGATATTGGCAATTTAATCTATAGAACCTACACACAACAAAAATGTGAAAAATAAAAGAAAATGAGGTAGAAATTATCACCAAAATAGAAGGTGCTAACAAGAGTACGATCAAATCAGTATCATGAAATATATTTTTACAAATAACTAGGTTAGCCAGAAAGAATTAAAGTGAATGAATAAAAGAATAAGTAGCACCTCTTCATGAATTTCTTGTCCAGATAGTGGAAGTCCCAGAAAAACTCTTCCTTGTCGAGCAAAACTAGCAAGGAGAGTCAGATTTGTCTGGGTAGTATCTCTGTCCTTTAAGTGCTCTGCACTGGTAAGATCCTTAATAATATTGATGAAAACACTGCTGTCTTCTGTAACTCCAACAAAGAAAAGTTCCAAAAGCAGCTTTAAGGTGCTCCGCTTCTTCATAGCCTTTGAGCTCTTGTCCACATCCAAGTCTTCACCAGATTTTACAGGAAAAAAGACTTTCAAGAGCCCTTGTACTAGGCTCGGCGAGAAGTCTTTGTATCGTTGATGAAGCAGTGAACAGATCTTTCCAAGAAAGGCATTTGTTAGAACAGTGCAGAAGAGCTAGCAAAATAATAAACATGCCATGCAGACTTCATGCAACAAGTTCAAAGAAAAATGCAGTTTCCAATACATAGAAAAAACTAGCAAGTTGCTGGATAGCTCTACACATGATTTTGTTATTGTCCCTTGAGAACTTTACAAAGTCTGCTAGTTGAGAATAATTGCAGACTTGACTCATCAAAATTTAAATGGCGATGAAAAGGAAAACAAAGCATTATGAGGAAACCATCAGCTAATCCAGAAACTTGAAGCATTCAAAGAAATTTGCAAGGCATGGTAAAAACCTAATAAGATTAACTTGCACTTATTGCAGATTAAAAAAGAAAAGAAAAAAGAAACAGCACACTTCTGCAAAACTTGCAATGAGCATTTGACTGTTTTATAACATCACTTAAGATATTATCATGATCTTAAGCATGCAATAACCCAATATATAGTCTCAAGAATTGAATGAATAAGCAATAGCTTGAAAACATTTTAGTGACTACCATTATCCAGTAACTAAAAAGGTGATCAAGGCGTGAAGACACAAGCGATTTGAAAAAAAAAAAGTTCTGCAGATAGTGAATCATATCCACACACACCCAAAAAAATCAGTTTGTGACTTTAAAAGCTACCTGAACAGCTGCTTGTATGTCAGAAGTTCTAAGTTTCGCATCACAAATGGATGTTACAGCTTCACTGACGAATTTGCTAAGGTTCACATTTCGCAACTCTTCCATCAGTCCTTCCCTCTGTTCCTCATTTATCTGCTTTAATTTTTTAATAACTGCTGTATTGCGCTTAATGCTGGAATCCAATGTCCTGAGAAATCCTGAGTCTGGTGACAGTGGTAACTTGTATCAATATCCCCTACTGCATTCTAGAATTATGATAAAATTGCATCTTTTTGTTTGAAACATAGCAGCGTACAGCAAAAGACTTATGACCACTTTCAAAGGACAAAAGATGGTGAATCCAGCCAGAATCAAAAGCAATCACATTTTCTTTTATCAGAAACATGACAGCTATATTTGAATTCTCAAAGACAAACCATTTTATAGTATCTAGAGAATATCGATCAGGCATGGAGAACATGGTGAACTGTCAAAGTCTTGCTAACATGTTTTAGAAAACCCAACCACGAGAGAATTCTCTCCTCCTCCAGTAAGAGTGCATGTACATGAAAGAATTTCAAAGAGAATTGACATTCAAAAAGGATTCGTGAATTCAAGAATATCCATGGCTGGAGTGAAACGGGGAAGATTTTTGAGATATTTCGTGTTTAAAACTAGAAAGCATAGGAATATTTCAAAAGTCTTTAATTAAATTCAGTCTATGCTGCTGTCATTTTTGAAATTCCATTTGTACAAAGTTGTTAGCTCAGCCTTTACCATCATTTCTTATGTCCTATAACACCAGCACAGAAGCACATACAACTGCAGTGCTGTTACCAGAGTCTTTAAAATAGCTATTGACGCTAAGAGAATGGTGTTTTTCAAGAATTACTACCAAAAGCACAATGTTCTATCACCACTACTAATCATCCGCACCTTTAACGGATCAGCTATTACTAATCATCATTTGCATCACAGTGATTATCATTACTGCCATTAAAAAACCTGACAGGAATATTACCACCTCTCACTATCCTTAGTTCTTACCCTTTTTACACCATCACTATAATTCTACCACCATTCCTCGATTTCTTGATTGATGGTTTTTTCTATAACCATCTAGTGCAAGTGGCCCTAGATTAGAAGCACTGACCCATCTCCACCTGCATGAGCATGCCCACAATCTCCCACTTCGTCCTACTATGGGAAAGTCATCCAGCATATTTCCCATCTTGATATTCTAAACAAAAACATCTACTCTTAGGATCCCACTATAAGTAGCGGTGATAATGAGAACAATATCAAAGCCCATCCAGCATAGGATTCAATCATACACTATAAAACTCATCCAAATTTGACATGGTCAAACATATCTTTTTTGGATAGCCAGAAAAACACAACATAAAAACTTACATAGGCAATGCACCAAGGTATTGCCACCCATTACATACAATAAAAACCAGTAAAATAATAAATCAACAAAAAAGCTAAGTCATTTGCACTTATAAAAGATTCCTCAACACATAGTGATAGCATATTCCCAATTCAATTATCTAGAAATGAGGAAGTGGGGAATAGACCAGACCTCCGGAAACGTGATTTTATTATCAGCCTTGAAAAAAAAACTTATTTTCCTGACTATTTTATTATCAGAAGCATTATCAGCCTGAGGCTTTTTGTTCATATTTTATCACAAAAAAATCACTAAACAACCAACAAGCCATTATTTTATTTTATTTTTACCGTTAAAAAAATTAGCAAAACAAGAAACTGGTTGTTGATCTTATCCATTTCAGTAACCAATAAACAGTTAAACAAGCCTAAGAAAATCTCGTAACATAACCAACCAGGCCTTTCAGGGTTCAAATTGCTTTGACGAAGAGCAACTTTTGCCTCGATAGATTTCTTCATTTCCTCAAGTCGAGCAACAGCTTCCTGACAAACAAGCAAAACAAATCATCTCAACAACATTGCTTAAAATAACAACACAGAAAAGCAAATGATAACAATAAAAATAACTGCAACAAGCACTGCATATCCTAATTCATAACATCTAAAAACTAATTCAAATTCAACTTGAAAATCATAAACTAATATTTTTTAAGCAAAAACTAACATTACTCGGAGAATCTAAAGATCACACAAACAAGCACGCACGTGCCCACGCGGATAAAAACACAAAGTATTAAAATGAGAAAAAGCAATCGCACCTCATCGTCTTCCTTTCTAGGAGTTTCACTTCCACCGCGGCTCTCATCTTCATGGTGATCCATCTTTCTCTAATTAGAAACCTGTAACTTATCACAAAAAACCCTAGCATAACAAATTGCAAAGTTTAATTCACCGATAAAATCCTGGAAATAGTACTAATAATCGGAAATTAAATGGAACATAGAGAATAAGAGAAACGCGACCTGCATTTTTCTCTTGAATCGTTGTTGCTTGTGTAGTGACATATAATTATATAAAAAGTTAGAGGAGATAGAGAGAGGTTAGGGTTTACCTGATCGGAGATTAAACCGGATAGTAACCGGGAAAGTAAAGGAATTTATAGAGAGAGAGAGAGAGAGAGCGGGGTGGGGAGGGAAGGGAGAAGGCTTTGCGCAGGGTTTGTTTGGGTCCGAGAAAAATAAAGGGTCCGAGGAAAATAAACCCCTGAACTGTGGCCTAATAGTTTGCTATGTATTAAAATATTTTTTAATTTTTAAAATTAATATGTTAAAATAATCTAAAATAATAATTTTAAAAAACAATTCTAAAAGTTTTTTTGGTAATATATTAAAATAATATTTTTTATTATAAAAATTAATTTTTAACATCAAACCAATCTAAAAATATTTAAAAAATAATTTAAAATAAAATAAAAATAAAAATAATTTAAAAAAAAACACTTTTAAAATATAAAAACAAATAAATTTTAAAGTTGAGTAGAGGGTCTATTTATTATAAATGAGTAAAAAAATGTTTGTTTTTTAAATAGAAAATTAATTTTATAAAATTTAAAAAAAAATTATTTACAGTTATTTTTTCAGTTTCTTCAAAGTGCTTTCAAGATTTAATATTAAAAAATTAAAATATAAAAAAATAGTATTTTTATATATTTTTATAAAAAATATTTTAAAAAATAATAATATTACAACACAGTATTATCTGAAGTTTAAAAGGATAGATTAAGTTGAAAAGACACAATCGACCATGGTTGAGGTTTGTTTTAAATATGTTTGGAATTATGGTTGTATTTGTTTTTTAAAATGTTTTTTTTTAGAATTGTATTAAAATGATTTTTTTATTTTTAAAATCAGTATATTAAAATAATAATTTTTAATACAAAAAATATTAATTTTAAAAAATACATGAATTGAATGACATTTCCAAACGCTGCCGAATGAAATTCAGAATTGCAAGGAAAATATCCTTCCAGGATCGAAAAAAAATCATTCAAGGGCCAGATTCTCTAGGCTCAGGAACTATACACACGATACCATCAGGCGGCCACAGTCCAGTCACCTCGACCCAGGTCAGTCTAGTCCAGTCACGTGTCTGCTAGAAAAATACAGCCCAAGGAAATTTCGAAAACAGAGCCCAGAAGTTTTACACCGAAGCCCAGTTCCGTAAACAACAACGAAACAGGTTATAGCTTGAAAGCAGGGATACCAGTTTATTCAGAGTTTTGGAGTGATTTTTAACAAAATATTATTTTAATACTTTTTAAACTAAAAACAAATTGAAAAGCAATCATTATTCCACACAATTACCTTCATGTATGTATTAAATTGAATTAAATCAAATGAATAGATTTTTTTAAATAATTATATTATTTTATGAGTAATAAATAAAATATAAATATTATTAAACCAATCATTTTATTTTATGATAAGTAATAAATAGTATGATACTAGAATGTAAGGGACAAGATCTAAATATTTAAATTTATTATATCCAGATGTTGGTTGATATGGTATGAATAGAGTACAACCCCGTAATTGTTGATGTCTTTTGCCATCTCTTCTTGCAGGGTAGTTATTCACTCGACCTTCATCTACCATGAACGTTGACATTTCAAAACCGTGTTACTGACTTGTCAGACGTCATCATATGCCTTGAGGAAAACGTATGTTGTTTTTTTTTTAATCAACTCATTGAATTAAAAATGCAGGAGGAATGTATTCGCCTAGTGGTGGAAGGGACTTGTTTTTTTCCACCCCACCAGGGTTCAAACCTTCATGTGCACGTCTGTCACCCCGCGGTGCTTTACATGCTCACTGGGTTTATAGGATGTTCAGTTGGCTATGGAATTAGTCGTGGTGCGCGCAAGCTGGCCCGAACATCCACATAAATAAAATAAAATAAAAAAACAGGAGGAATGTAGCAGTTTAAAAAATTAATGAAATAATATAACATCATTAAATTTTTGTATGTATTACAATTGAAAAACATAACATTTACAACTTATTGTTATTTTAAATAAGGATTTACATAAAAGAAATTATTCAACAAACAAGAAAGAGACAAGACAAGAGAAATTTTTTTTTTTTAGAAATAGACCAAAATTTCAAATATAACATCATTAATACTATTAAAAAAAAATTACAATACAAATAGAACGATAGAATAAAAAGTTCATAATAATGACTTGAATAAATATAATTGCTGCAAAAAACAAGTGAGTTGCTTGTCTTTTTTAGATGGCAAATATAACCCAATTAAATTACTATTAATAACTTTATTTAATATTATTAGATTTATCTCATTAAGATCTTTATGATAGTGTCAGTAGCATAGAGCTTTAGTATGTTTATAGTATATATTTTTTCTCTTTTTAATCTCTTCTATTTGTTTAATAATATTTTTATGAAAGTCATGTTTTCTGATCAATAACAAAACTTTATTATTTCACTAATTTTTTTAATTACGTTATCTCTCTAGTATTTTTTTTGAAGTTGACAATGAAAAAAAAAATAGCCAAAATGTAATGGATTGTTTGACCAGAAGGTAAAATAAGATTATTTATTTTTCAAGATTTCTGTTTATAGCTCATAATTTTTGAATGGTCCCCGCTCAAACAAACCAAAAATTCACACTGCAGACAATTCAAATGTTGAATTTTTGTCGCATATCCTCTATACTGATTTTCAATGATAATTAATTCGAACATGAATCCACTTTTCACGTAATTTTTCTGGTTGTAGTTCAATTATTTAGGTTACTCTCAGGATATTATCAGTTTAGATTTTATAAATCTTAAAACCATTAAAAATTTATATAATTATATTGATAAGATATACACATTAATCATAATAATAATAATAATAAAAACTGCTTTTCACGTGAAACTGTTACGGGTGCATAGGGGTGCTTATCCTCAAATTCAAGACTAGGCACTGCTGTATTATACTATCCAAGGAAATGGCCGCATTATTTTTTTCCTTCGTTGATCCAATTGCCTCGAATCCAAAACTTTCACGGTCATTAGCTTAGAGATGTTTGTGGATGTTGCTTTTTAAAATAATTAAAAATCATTCATAGCACAATTCTAAGCACAATTAATAAAAAAAACAAAAGGTTTAAGCTCCCAGCTGAATCAGAGTGCTCTTATCACGCAACTTCACTTCCCCCCCCCCTTTTTTTTTTTTTTTGAATAATTGTTACGCATCCTCGTCCTCTTTGGCATATAATTTATCGCCATTTGATCAAGTTCAAACATTCATCCTGGCTACAAAAACCAGTAGTTTCAATCTCTCCATCAATGTCAAAAGAAGTTTGTATAGCTCATGCGACCTGAATCTGTCCAATGATCTGTCGGTCCCACATTTCCATGCTCACACCTGTGGGCTCAGCTGGAAAAGAGACTGAAGTGAACGAAAACTACTGGATAGCCACATATCGTTTTACATGCATGAACCTGGAGGACATTGCAACAGGAGACCTTGACTTTTTTTTTTTGCCATTTTCACTCAAACACCAGACTCTAATACCATCTCCTAGAAGCATATTAATGCTTTTTTTAGCATATAATATGTTTTCTCATCACAAGCAGGAGGTGTATAATATGTTTAGCATATAATATGCTTTTTTTAGCATATAATATGTTTTTTTTGCATTTGTGCAATTCATCTCCCAATACCGCAGCCTCGAGAACTTAACTAGCCGTGTAGCAAAGCCTCATTTGCTCGGATGTATACATTGTTTTCCACGCTAATGGTTAAAACCGGTGCATTACTTTTCAATCTCACTGTAGTGTAATCTCCAAGGCATGCAAGTTGGTTGAAGACCATAAACTTTTGAGTTGTGTGACGATGCTTTTCATAAATCATCAGAGAAATGCATAGAATACGCCAAGCCCTCTTCAGGTCTGGGATCCAGGAATTGATTCTGCCACCACTATCAAATTCTTTGAAATGATTTGTTTTTGACAAAACTCATGTTGCCACTGCTGAGATTTTTAAGAAATGACAATTATTTAAATTCATATATTGCCCTGTCTTAGAATCTATCCATATCACATCATGACTAAAAAAATCATTAAAAAAGTATTTGAAAATGAAAAACAGCTGTCTAGCTTAAGACTTTCCACTTCCATAGTTGAATTTAAGCATTTATTTCTGGTGAAAATTCTGTTCACACTCTGTGTGAATCCTTTTGACTGAACTGGGTTGGTGATTCCCTCTCAGCTCTACATATATGCACCACCGGTCTCTTACCCCCCCCCCCCACTAAACCTTCTTATTTTCAGTGACTCGGCTAAAAAAAAAAAAACTCTCTATACCTTCTGTTCTATTTGTCAGGCCTAAGTTTTGTCTCACCTCTGTTTCTTCCTTCTTTTGAAAACAGAGTTTGTGTTCTGTTTCTATTACTTCTTTAACAGTTCAAAACAATGGGAGAAGAGAAGAATAAGGAGACACCAAAAGGGCCGGAAATAGTAAAAATCCCTCCACAAAGGGGTCGGATCAAGGTCGGGATATTCAAGGAGCTCGCAAAGAAAGTAAAGAACGCTGCTTCACTGATTGGATTTGCAAAGAGGAGTGGTGGCAATGGAAGCTCAGCTTCTACGAGCACGTATACTTCAGAGGGCCATTCAGATTATTGACTTTGAATGACTAGAGCAACCAGTTCTTCTCCTTTACTTCATTTCCTTGTTCACAGATTAAGCTATGTTCACAGTATTCTGTTTTTTTCCCTTTTCTTTTCAATAAATTGACCTTGAAGCTTATGAATAGGAATACCCTCTTTCTTCGTTTTAGCCAATTGGAAGGAGGAATGGAGATGGACTTGGTTGATTGATATTATTGTTGTAAGTAGATATAGGTTATATGGTGATTGTGAATTTTGTATTCTGGATACATTTGCAGAATTCCCAGTTGTTTTACTTCTCATCTATAAATATGCATTTATCAATTTTGATTTCCTATTTTATTCCAAGGTTTTACAAGATGGTTTTATTTTCGGAGCTAGACTAGATGCGAGTCTGTGTCGTTTCTGGGATAGAATTTCATCTACATCTGAACTTGTTAATATTTATGAAAAATTCTTTCTTTCCTTTTTATTGTTTTGTTTTCTTTTCCTGTTTTCGTGTTCATGCTTGTTAGCAGAAGGTAAAGGCACCGCAGAACCCTTTCCAGTGAGCCATAGACAGAAGAGACATGGTGGTGAATCTCTGAAGAATAATTGTGTCTTTTTTCTTTATAAATCACAAAGCCGATAACAGATACCGATCAGCTTTTGATGTGAGCTTTATATGATTGAGATATAAAGCTCGTAGGTTTTCTTGGTTATTCATATAAAGGCTTATGATACAAGAAAGAAAGGGGTGGTGGTGGTGTGGTGAGCTAGAGAATGATTCTTTTCTTTATATTATAAAATGATTTTATTCTTGAACAAGGGCCTCCAAGAAACTACTATTTGGAGATCCTATCTTTTATTTTCCCTCTCGCTAGTGATTACAATACTGTCGACCTTTTAATCTGCCAGCCAACCTTGTAATTGCCACAGCAGGGTTTGGTTTCTGTCTAGATGAGAATACCAAATACAGGAGGAGAAGCCAAAATAAATCCTTCCAAAACCCACTAACAGCGTGAACGCATCATGAAAAACGATTTTTGAGAGTTGTTAATTATTATATTGCATGTAAATTAAAGCTTGATTCTGAACGAGGTCTGTTTAACTATGCAATGGGGTCTGCTTCAGCTAGCGGACAATATCTCATAAGATTTTGTGCTTTCAGTTGGAGTTATGACTAGCTTTTGTAATTGATTTTGAATGCATCAAGACTCAAAAGGGCATGCGCATCAACAATCTTGAAAAAAGTCGAGCGTGCTTTTAGTTAGTTTTGCTTTGGGTGCGAGCAAGCATCTCATAGCTTCATGACTCTTTTTCGTAGTGTGCCTGGACTCGATTGTGATGAGGTATCTGGGATTGCTATTTCAAAAGATCATATAAAAGTTTTGATGCCATTGGCAGTATTATATAAATATACTGATACAACACGAGGACAAATATGTTAGGCTCCAATGTTTGTATGTCTGCCACAACAACGTAGTAAACTGGATCTTTATCTGCTCGGTAACCTAGACGCTATTATCCAGTCAATTCTTTACATTATTTCTTTGACTTTGAATGATAATTCCAGAAGAGACAACCTACAGGTTAAGAAATTTTCCTGATGGATTGATTCCAACTTGTGTATTTTGGATGGCTCTGCCTCGTTGAATTGAACACAACCCCACAGGAGAATATCGATCCTATCACTGTATATCCAGCAGTTCTGTGTGACGATGTGTTCACACTGTGCTTTGTGGTTTTGGTCTCATATGCTCAACCACCGTGATATGACCCTACTCGCCAGCAAATGACTCCTGCTCCGAGTACACAAGGCAATGTTAATCCGAATTTCCGAGTCTAGTATTTCAAGAGAGGAGAAAAAGGGGGGAAGGGGTGAGGTTTTTAGCAGTTTATGCTGTTGTTAAAACTTGCTTGGCAAGTTGTCACTGTGCAAGTGTTCTTCTTTTTTTGCCATTTCTTCCACTGGTTATGTAATTCATGTAATGGGAATACATGAGCAGGTTCCCCTGTTCCTTCCTTTGTGCTTGTGTTCTCAGTTCTTACCAACATCATGTCCATGCGAAGTTAAAAATCTTCTTCTGCTGTATCGATTTGGATTGTCGTGTTCTTAAGTTATTTGTAATTTATAATCTTACAAAACTAAAAAAAATACTTTAAAATTTAGTTTTGAACGCGCACGCCTTCTAATCACGTTATGTGTCCTAAATTAAACACTATCTGTACTCAACCTAACCCAATAACATATTAAACCAAATAATTATAATAGTACTAGTAGTAGTACACGAATATAATAAACAAAGCTGATACAATACAAAGATAGCTTTAAAATATGTAAGAATAAATTCCATGATCTTCCTCTCTGTTTTGCCATGTTGCTGATGCTCATTATTCTCGAATATTTTGGTCACTGGAATCACCGATGATTCATTGCCTCGAGATCATGAATCACCAGGAGCATTTTAAATCATAATGCTTGCGGGGAAGAGAACGCAACTAATCAATTCTGGTTATGAAGCAAACATTACAGTAATTTCATTATTTTTAGTACTCAGAGTAGATCAATTAACATGTAATTAAGGGCAGATTTGACGGAAAACATAGAATGGAACCACTAGTGCAATATACTGCCACTAGATGTAATATTGTCAAATTATTTGACATCATGACATCAAAATTGTACTTGAATCGAGGTTAAAAATTCGAAATAAAGTGTGACAGGTGTAAAAAATAATTAAGGAATAAAATATTAAAAATGTTTAGCATACATGTAGAAATTATGTACAGCCGCAAGTCCTTACAATTTTTAAATTAAATATAATAGAGAATATGTATATATTACTCGCCGGCCTGAAGGGAAAAGAAAGGCAAGACAAGTAGTTATTATGGGGAAAACAATGCGCAAATCCTCGAAACTTTCCCTATGAATTCCCTATGAAGATAAAGGGTTGAAAAGTGTGTTTATTAAAGTGACGTGTATGTTTTTTTTTAATATTTTTATTTGAAAATATATTAATTTTTTTTATTTTTAATATTGATACATTAATATTATAAAAAATATATTAATTTAATTTTTTCAAACTAAATATATTTTTAAAAATACACCCACTAAATGGCGCCGTGAGGTTATAATTTATTTATGCCCATTGGGACAGGCATAGAAAAAGTGACACTTTCGACTGTTACTTTAGAGTTCTTTCGACGCGATGGATGTGGATAAATATTTCGAAGAAATTTTCAAGTAGCCATCAAAATGTCATTTTCACTGGTATTTTAGTGTACAGAAAGATTTTACTGTCTTCCCTTTCTTTTCTATCCATTTGTCACCTGCTCTGAAGATAAAATGATGAGAATTAATGCCCTCCTTCTCTATCTTTACTGCAAAAACATCATCCTCCTGTGATTCGTGGAATACATCGACCTGAATATAATCTATAGATTCCTCGTTTTTTTTAATTTAATGTTTTTTAATTTTTAATGTAATCTTTCTTAGTAGCCTTTATTTTTTTAATAAGGATGTATTATTTATAATATTCTCGATTATTATATATATAAAAAAAAAAGGAATCAGCGTTCAGAGGAGTTTGAGCTTGACCAGCCTTCTCTGACTTGAAGGTGATGCAGCAAGAAATTAAGGGGGCCACAGACCAGATCTTTTTTTTTTAAAAAAAACCAGACCAGCTCAGTTGATGTAGAAAAACACTTCAAAGTTTAAATCAATGCATGTGAAATTTATGGTTTCTGGCTTGTTTCGGCACCTTTGAAGTCCCTTTTTTGCTACGTCATTTTCTAAAAAGAAAAAGGCAGGTATCATCTGGTACAATGTATGTGGACCTGCAAAGAATTTCTCTATGTTTTGAAATCTTCTTGCTTGGGTGATAATAAATGGATGGTCAAAAGAGATTTTTAGGCCTGTTAAAAATAGATTTATCACAGATTATTACATCTTTTTTATTCCTGCTAAATCCTTTGAATTTTGCCTTGAAGCTCAAGTTAAGTTTTAAGCTTTGAGTTTTCCTTTTAACTAGACAATCTGTATCGTGTAATTTGCGGTTCTATCTGCCCATCAGCCAATGAACACTAGAAAAACCATATAATTTCTTCTGTAGTTTCATTGCTCCCCCACTAATCAGCTACGGGCTACAATATCTGTCGACAGAGAGGTGTGTGGTATGCGAGTGACAACTTCACATCATTGAAGAATCAACGTTCAAAGTTGGAATTTGTGCTTGACCAATATTCCATGGCTAGAAGGTGATGCTGCTACGGAAAAAAAATACGGGGGTCCATCATTCTGCTTTTTCCATGTGGAAAAAAAAAAAAACCCTTAAAATCCCATGCCTAGGAAGGCAAACCAAGCACACTTGCAGATTCCTTATCGGAAGATAAATTATTTCAATGGGACCTTGACTAACTTGAAATGGACTTGTGGGTCCGTTAAAAATAACGCTTTTGCAATTTCTGATTTGATCCATCCAATCCATTCGGCTGGTTCCGTTAATTTATAGTGCTTTAATTATGGAATCAATTATTACATGGATGATCCAAAATTTAAGATTTTATGGGGTTTAATCTATCATCTAAATACTTGAAAGAACAAGTTATACTTGAAATTTCTTTTTATATGTTGCTGGCGTTGTTAGTTATCCTTTTAAATGATAAATAATCTTTAAAGCAGTGATTTGTCTACAATTCATTTAAATTAATAAAACTATTATTCTAAAAAAAAATCCAATCCAATCCAATCCTCTGCTAGTATGTTTTTTCAGTACGTGGGTGGGTTCTATGTGGATTGAGTTTCACGAAGGAATCTGATACGGTTGCGGCCAGACGGCAAATTTTCTGACCTCATGTCTTTGCATCACTCACCCCATGTCAGCACCAGTAAACCCCATGCTCTGGCTTCCAGTGCGCCATCTATTATTTTAATTGTTATATCCAGATCAATTTATATGTATATCAATTTATCAACTAATTTTTAAGGCATTGAAAAACCTCTAATAAATAATTTTTATTCAATAAATCTAGATTCATTGTGGGTAATTATTATTCATCGATTGACGTTCCCACTCCCGTTTAATTTTCCGAATCCCACTTCCTACAAGCAAGATTTCACTGTATCCTCAAATTGACTAATATTAACAGAGACAATTTGTCTTTACCAATGAACTGGGTTCGAATTGGAGCAACACCTGAGCCATGACACAGACTCTAACAAAAAGCTCAGGCACATTTACCACTATAGTCACCCACTCATCTCCCAGGTCTCTCTTGCTTTCTGTTTTGCACTGCGAAATCTCTAGCCTGTGCGTGGCTCGCACCCAGCCAGCCAGCCAGCCAGCACCATTCGAGATCCCTTTCAGTCGCTGTCAAGCTTGCATATGATCCAATACAATGTATGTGGGCTTGCAAGAGGATTTCTCCATGATTTTAAAATGAGAGCACTTCTACCTCTTCATGGTTGGTTTCTGCATGAATAATGCTCGTCTAGATTTCCTGCTTTCACTCAAGCTAAAGGACCGAGTTGAATGGGATATGACACGGTAAATTATTTTTAAATTGTAGTGAATATAAGCCAGCAGCATTATGCTTTAGAGCTCTGTGTTTGTCCTAACACCATCTGGCGTAAATCTAGGTTCCAGAACGAAAGTAATCGATTATCCATGTCAATTGCTTTGACTGGGTCTTGGTAGTAGAGGCCAGCCAGGAAATTGGATTTGGTGATGAAGAGGCCCTACGCGTCTTCTGTCTTGTTATCCTCGTGTATATTTTACTGGTTGCCCAGGAAAGAGCACTCTTCCTTTTCTCTTGTTTTCAAGATAGAATGATAGATTACTGTCCCTTTGAATCTTGCCTTGGAGCTTAAGTTAAGCTTCGAATTTTTCTTTTAATTGGATCTTTTCTTAAAAGTTATTACACGGAAGATAAATCAACGGTGGGAAATAGAACCGGGGGGGAGTCAAAGTGATGTAATTCATACGTAGAATCTCCCAGCGTCTCTCGTGTCAAAGAGACGATCAGCGATAGTAGAATACGAGAATCAAAAGTAGAAAACCAAAATGGCCCTTTTGTACACGTCAACGACCGCTGATTAACAAATAAAACAAACAAATAAAAAATAAAATGTTAGAAACACAACGAAGCTTTGATGATAAACTCTAAATATTACTGGAAAAATATTAATTATAATATTCATGAATTTATCTTGTTAATTTTTTTAATGATACCGAGAATTTTATTGCTAGGATACTAGTGTATTTTTGATATATATATATATATATATATATATATATATATATATATATATATATATATCTTCTCTTGTTTTTCTTGTCATGTAAATTTTTTTTCCTAGTCATTAGATTATTTTTGTTTCCTTCAAACCATTGAATTTTTATATAAATGACTTTTGCACGGGTGAATTATCTTAGAAAGTAAATGAAAACTAAAATCTGTCGGTACAGTGTACCTAGTTGCATATTTATTTTACACATGTACCAATTACTGTATTAATTTTCTATGCTTCAGTTCAGGTACCATGCCTCTCGTCGAACATGGGATTGTGAGCGCAGGGCCCGAGAAGGATCTTACTGCTCAGTGGGCCTATATGGCGACTTTGAAAGTTATCATGCGCTTAACCTGCCTCCGTATATACAGGGTGCCGTGATATCTAATCAATTGGAATACTTCCATCCTAAGTTATTAAATTCGGACTAAATCAATTCACGATCTAGTTGATTTAGTGGTTGGACAGGTTTAGGTAAGTTAAAAAATCAAAATGAATAAAAAATCAATAAAATCTAGTTGATTCGGACCATTTAAGAAAACCTGATTGATTGATTTTATTTTACTAAATATTTTTTTCTCCTAACTAAAAACTATTCTTTTATATAATTTTTAGTTGGTTATTAATCATTTTCAAAGTTTATTATATAAATACTAGAAAAATATTATTTTTTTTATTGTTGGATTCGAAATCCTTTAGTATATATATTTTCATAGTAAAATAATTATTTTTTAATATGTGATTTGAAACTCTTTAATATATATACTCCATGTTCATAAGAAAAAAGTTATGTTTTTTCAATGTCGAATAAAATACAAAATTTATTTAAATATTTTAACTTAAAATAATAATATAGTATTTTTTTAAAGTGGGATAACAAATATTTTAAAATAATATTTTAAACTTTATTATTTATAACATGTACAACTCATAATTACATGGATTGTTTTTTAATTTTTTTATAATAATTTTTAATTTTTTTAAAAAAAAATTTTAAAGTTAATTCAGGTTAATATATATATATATATATATATATATATATATATATATATATATATATATATATATATATATATATGAATAGGTATATCTCATGACCTGATTTATTAATCAGATCAGCTCAGGTTGGGTCTGATAAATATACTTCCATCACGGAAGAGGAGCAAATGCATCAATTGCTGCAATTCTATTGGTCTTATAAGATGGTGTGGTTGGGAAACAAAAATCTACGATAAAAAACAATCAACATGGATAAAAACGTCCACATCACGTGAAAATAACAGAAAAATGCCCCCACTTTAAACGTGGATCATTTCCATTGACACGTGGATTTGATACTCTCGCACACTTGTCTCTTGGGCCCTCTCCCTCTCTCCCTGACCCCTCGGATGAAGCCTTGAATTTAGTTCCAGGCCCATGGATTTTAATAGATGTTCTCGACAAGCTCGTCCAAATCCAGCTCCTCATCGTATCCATCATCGTCAGGTAGGGCCTCTTCCGTTTCAGCAACTGCCCTTGTTAACTTGGTCCTGCTGCTGAATTGACACTGGCCTGAAATTAGACACCTGGCCCTTTCTGCTCGCTGAGCAGCCCAGCCAGCCTCTCTTTCTTCCACCTTTTATTTCTTCGATTGCATAAACAGGTCAGGAGTCCTTGGAGTTGAGGCTGTTAGTCTCACACGCTTCACGAATAGCACGTAAAGAATAATTAAAACTCGGCAAAAAAAAAAAAAAACACCGATAACTTTCCTATGGAGCACAGGTAGAAAGTATAGTAAGAAAATATGATGATAGAAGGAAACAAAATAAAACTTGAGGGGTATATAAACATTGTTGTTAAGAATATTTTCTCAATAAAAAGTTATTTTTAGAATTTAACAAGCTTTTTTTTTTAAATAAGGGTCATCAAAAATAGCTACACCAAGAACGAATAAAAAATACCAACAAGTTTTATAAATATACTAGCCTTGTTACCCGCGCTATGCCGCGGATCTTTTTTTTTTTGTATAAAAATATAAAAAAAAACAAAAATTTAAAAATTATAGGTTTTTTTGCAAGGCCATACCCAAAAATCTTGGGTTTGGCTGCAACGCTTGGCCTAAAAATAATATTTATAATATTAATAATAAAATTAAACTTGCATGACTCAAGTTTAAGTGAGCTTAATTGCAACACCGGACTCAAGAATTTTGGATGTGGGTCTGGCTATAAGGTCGTGTTATAAAAGTGTGATAATTAAATAAACTAATTAAAAAAAACAAAGAAAAAAATCAATAAAAAGGAAAAAACTAATGAAGAAAAAGAAAAAAAAATGAATTAATTGGGTTAACTCTTAGGTCAGGCGTTGCATGACCCAAGTTTAAGTGGGGGTGGCTGCAATACCAGATTCAATAGTCTTGGATGCAGGTCTGGCTGCAAGGTCGTGTCATATAAGTGTGATAATTAAATAGATTGATTAAAAATAAAAAAAACAAAAAAAAACTAACAGGAAAAAAAAAACTAATGAAGAAAAAGAAAAAAAAATGAATTAACTGGATTAACCCATCAAATCTGGAATTCACATTATGAAAGTTTGATAACTAAATAAATGAAAAAATTAACGGGTTTACCTAAAGTTAGCTGGGTCAACCCATCAAATCAAGTTAACCCGTCAAGCCAGGATACATGTTATGAAAGTCTGATAATTAAATAGAAAAAATTTAATACCAACAAACTAAATAAAACAAAAAAAATTCATTAAAAAAACAAAAAAAAAATAAGACAGTTAAATAATATAATATAATATAATAATAATATATTAATAATGAGTAAAGTGAGGCGTGAAAAAAAAAAACTTTCATTAACTGGTGTTTAGGAATAATATAATATAATAATATATTAATAATGAGTATAGTGTAAAAAAAAAACACTTTCATTCACTGATGCATAGGAGGCGTGGGAAAGCTACAGTGCTTTTCCCACGTGTTTCAGAGTTCTACAAGTTATATATAAAAAATCATATTCTAGTAAAAACAAATTAATAAATAGTCTGGGCTAGAAATAATTATTTTTGGTTTAGTTTAGTTTTTTAGAATAAAAATCTATTTAAATCGGTTTGACTCGTTTTTTTAATATGACTTGTTTTTTGCTATGTTTTTTCAGCTTAACTTGATTTTAAATAAAATATATTTTAAAAAATAATCACTATTACAATCTTAAATACTATAAATTTAAATGCTTTACTTTATGTTCCGAAATCCCTATAAATTATTCGATATATAGGTGCAAGTGGATTAATCTTTAGTCTTTGGCTTTCGAATACAATTATAAGTACTTATAATCGTACTTCATGTTTGTAAACCAATACACATAGTTAGCTTGTTGATCATTGTCTATTTAAAACACCGATTTTATCTTTAAGAACTTCAAATATTAAACGGTGCATTCTACGTCAATAATGAGAATATATTTTCTTATACTTCATGTTTTATATATCAATAGCAACTCACTTCAAAACTACTTTAAAACATTAATTTAATTTTCTTTAAGAACTTAAAATGTTAAAGGGTGCATTTGACGTCAATAATAATGTTTTATAAAGAATACAAAAACCCACTTCAAAATTATTTTAAAAAATATATTTTTTCCCAATCAAATACATCTCAATCGATCCTATCCTTTTTTATTTTGAAATACTAAACAAACACCATAGAATTCTCCAAGAAGTAATATTATTTAGAAACACAAAGGTAACCCAGGGATTAAAGAATAATTTTCTAAAACCTAGGAAGTAATATATATAATATGATTGCCAAGAAGAAGAAGAACCAGTAGAATTGGCAGCAGAGGGAGTCGGGACTTTGCATGCTAACATGGATAACATCATTTTATATAATTAATAACACGCTAATCTAATAAGATTAAAACTAAGCAGTCAGACATTATTTTAATATTTTATTTTTGTTTATGCTGATATTTTACATTTTACTACACTAAAAAAGCAGAAAAGTGGTTCAAGGCATGGCATTTCCATTGATCCCTTTCTGTTGGATAGTGACGGGTTAACTTGAGAAAGTGACGGGTTTGCCTCTCCATGATTATAAACGTAGTCATGAATTGCTTGAAAAGTGGGGAGCAAAAGGCAGACTCCAGTTTCCTTTCGAGCCTTTTGAATCATAAAAGTAAGAGGAACTGCCACCACTGCCATCAATCTCGCAAGATGGATCGCTAGTGCGTAGCCCCTACCAAGGAAAATGTTAAAAAGCCAGCAATCCATGCCGTGCTTTCTGTGGGCAAAAATGCTGATTTTCCTCTGCAAGTTGGCATTCTTCGGTCACTTTCTTGTGGCAACAGTCTACCACTGCCATCAATCTCGCAAGATGGATCGCTAGTGCCTAGTGCCTACCAAGAAAAATGTTAAAAAGCCAGCAATCCACACCGTGCTTTCTGTGGGCAAAAATGCTGATTTTCCAGGCAAGTTGGCATTCTTCGGTCACTTTCTTGTTGTAGCAGTTTCTAGCCCTCGCATATATATACTTGCCATCCCATTTTCCTTTCAACAAATCAGCCACAATCTAAAAAAAAGAAGAAGTTGTTTTTCAATCTTGGAAGTCCAGCTTCTCATTACAGCAAATCATCAGTTTTCTCAAATGAGTCTCATCAAGAATCACAAACCTTGTCCAGTGATTGAAGTTGCATATTCCTCACCCTTTCTCTCCGCCTATTCCCTTCTCTCTGCGGCTTCTTTGTCATTGTCCTCCACATGTCCACCATCAAATGGCATGCAGCTCACATGATTAGCACCTCTCTAACAACAATATTTCAAGCATCAGTTTACGGATTCCTACTCTTCCACTCTCGTTCCTCTTCCTACAGGTGCGGGCAGCATGCTATTATAGGGGATCCTCCCACTGCACTGGAAACTTAAAAAGAGATATTTAGCACTGGTGTTGTGCTTGGAGGTTACTTGGCCCTGATGACAGTATTGTTCTTCTGGATTATGAAAGACACAGACTTCTTCTCAGCTTGTGTTTTCCTTTATTCAGATTTTATATATTTATATGATTTTCGTAAGACAGGATAAGTTTTGTGCAAGATCACTGAGAGATAGCAAATATGAAATGATGGTGGCCTTGCACTTGCAAGTGAGTATTGTGAGCCAGGCCCTTATTTTCGTCAGACGATCCCGCAGCTGGTCTTTCGTTGAACGTCCTGGACTTCTTCTTGTCAGTGCGTTTGTAGTCGCTCAGCTGGTAAGGATTCATCTTATCCGCCAATCGCTACTCCATTCCATCCTTTACAAAGTACTGGTCCCAGGTTCGCGCTTTCCTTTGAACATGAGCTCTTAGATAGATATCAGCATAGCTTCGTAATTAAACTCCTCGCACATCTTCTCTGAAAGCGAGAGCCTGAGATGCATTGCTTGCGTCTTCATTGGGTCTTACGTACTTAAAAACAAAAAATGGAATGACCAACATACTGTAATGGTCTAGTTCCATCGCCCAACGACCAATATTTTCTGAGCAATATTTGTATACCATAACAGCTACCTTATTCATTATACAAACATATATAATTACAAAGACGATATGTCATCTTATATTGCGGCATGCAATGAAAAAACATATCTGCAAACTTTATAAAAAAACAACAAAAGAAGTTCACAAAGCATGGCAAAAGCACAAGATTTGGTATGTAGAAATACAATTGGCGCGATGCTATTTTTTGCAAAACTAATTATCATGCACAGCTGTCAGACAAAGAAACACACAGAACCCAGAATGTGGTGCAGAATATTAAATCATATGCGTTAGGACTTGATGAAACGAAGATAGTATGCAGAATCACACAAAGCAGAAAGAAAAGAGAAAAGAGAGAAGCCACTCTTTTGAACAACATGGCAACTAAGAGGAAAATATTCTAACCTTGAAGTCCAAACTCTCTCCTGAAAGACGATATGATAAAGGGAACAACGAATTGCAAAGGAAAGCATAACAAATCATGGTCACCCGCATACTGAACAAACAAAAGTTGCAGGGAACAAACAAAAGTTGCAGGAAAACATACCTTCAAATATTATAAGAGAGGCGGGAGCTGAGAGAACTGGCTCGCTAGAAACACCATTTCAAAAGAGCATCATCCCATGCAATCAAACAATTAGAAAGCAGACTAACCAGAATAAAAATGCCAATGAAAACTGAACAGGAAATAATGAAAAGGGAGGCAAGAATACGTGTATAATGATGCCGACGCCACATTCATTTAATGCATCATCAAAGAAGATCAGACAGCTTGACTTTATTCTAAATGAAGCCTGAAAGCATTTAATGCACCATTAAAAAAACACCGGCTGATTTGACATTGTTCAAATGAAACCTGAAGACGTAAGTTAATTATTCTAAAGGTGATCAATTTTTCAAAGCATTTAAGACACTGGTATTATGATCTAACGTTTTTTCAAACTTCTGCAGCGACAATATACGCCTTGACAGGGAAACCGTGGGGAAAGCTACAGTACTTTCCCCACGCGTTTTAGAGTTCTTTAATATACAAAAATACAATAATTTATGGTATTCTTTGATTATAAGAGTGCATAGCATATATAAATTGCTAGCATGTAACAAGAAATAAATTAAAAAATTAAAAAACTGTTAAAAAAAGATTTTAGAAAATTAATTTAAAGAGGCGGAGATCCTAATCAAGGGGCAATCAAAGATTTTAGATAAAAATTTTATTTTTTTTGAATAAAAAGTTTCATATATATTTTATATTCAAACAAAAGAATTGTATTTTTTTTTATGAGAAATAAAATCCTTTTAAAATATTTTTTTTATTTCATATGGTTTATAATAGAAAGATGGGACACAATATAAAAGCTAACGAAAACCAATATGATCATCACCTGATTTTCAATCGCTTCTTCAATGGGGATTTTGTCACCGTCCTCTTCCAGAAGTGCCTTCACTTGAGATTCAGAGTACCATTTATTTGTTAGAAAGTAAATTTTTTTTTGAAAATAAATTTTGAGAAAAATAAATTTTTGGAAAGTATTTAATGATATTTGATAGTGTAATAAAAAATAAGTTGGAAAATACTTTTCAGTGTTTTGTTATGTCATGGAAAATGAGCTGGAAAATAATTCATCAATATTTTTTTTTTTTAAGTTTATTAAAATAATGAGAAACAAATCTTACAAATTAAAAAGTTAAATAAGAATGAAATTGAAAAAAATATATAATTTCATAAATTATCTTAAATAAAATAAATAATAATCAAAATAATAGAGATCAAATCAAAAAAATTAAAAAAAAATAAAATATTAAGAAATTAAAATAATAATAATCAACATTTCATAAATTATTTTAAATAAAATAAGTAACAATAAAAAAAACGAGGACCAAATTTGACAGATAAAAAATTTCAATAGAAAAATGATAAGGAAAAAGCAAATAGCAATTATAAAAATAAGGACCAAAGTTAATATAAAAATAAAATTTAAAGAGATGAAATTGAAAAATAAATATCTAAAACAAAAAATATATATAGCAATTAAAAGTTTGAGGATCAAATTTCATATAATTAGCAAATAATGACATTTCTAAATTTTTTACAACTTCCAGAAAGTGTTTTCCGCCTAAATTTTTCAGGAAAACACTTTCCCGAAAACCAAGCCAAATTTTTCTTTTACTAGAAAGTATTTTTCGTTGACCAATTTTTCTAATGACAAACAAACACAGAAAAATTTAAAAAATAGTTCTTTAAAAACTAGTTTTCAGAAAACAAACATGGCAAAACATACCCATGAGGGAGAGCATGTCTGCTGTGGCAGTCTTTACCCTCGTTCGGGCAAACCCAAAACCAACCAATTATTTCCTCTCCGCTGCTTCCACAAGGGATTTTTCCAAATTTCTCGGGGATAAAATTATTCTCTCATGACATTTTTTTGTTTTGTTTTTATTAATATAAGTATTTGAATCAATTTATTTGTATCTCGATTAATCTTACAAATAATAACATTAATTATCATACAAGTTTCCAGTAATTTTAAAATTTAAAATATTTAAATTAATAATTTTTAAAAAATAAATTTAAAACCTAATCAATTAAAACAATGACATCTTAATATATCTTGTGCTTCCAGTCAATTTAACACCCCCTGCCACAATCGCATGGGCTTAAAATCAAGTGAAAAACATCCGGTAAAAATAAAATCTTAACTAATTTAACACACAGTGAATATTACTGTTTGGCTGTGTGGTTGAACCCGTATTTGGTCAAATTTCAATTTTTTTTTGTTAAAATTAAGTGTGGTTTGTATTTTTTGGATTGTTTTGATGTGTTAATGTTAAAAATAATTTTTAAAAAATAAAAAAATATTATTAACATGTATTTTAATACAAAAAATTATTTAAAAAATAACTACTAACACACTGACAAACACACTCATGCAATAAAACTGAACAAGATAAAAACAATGATAAAGCGGACCTTGGCGGCGACTTTACGTTTTCGTCGACGACTCGTGGCGCTTGTGGTCTACACAAAACCACGACGCATTACATCCACAAGGCTCCTTGCCTCCTCCTTTAACGAGAATTAACCTCTGCACCAGAAGCGAGACAGAGACATTGAGAGAAATGAGATTCCAAAAAACGGTAGCGTTTGGGTTTCCCCCGATAAAAAACAAAGCAGCGCCATTTCTGTTTCAATACCAAGCCTCGCGTTCCTTCTCCTCACAGCCTCAGTCAGGGCAGAAACGACGGTTCATCTAACCAATCTTTAAAACTTTTGTTTGTACAATAACAACATTGGCAATTAAGAGAAAATTAATTTGGAAATTTCGGTGATTACAATTCACAGGTCCTCTTTTGGAATCGCCTTTGATATCGATGGCGTTATTCTTCGTGGTAAAGATCCCATCGGCGGCTCTCCTCAAGCTCTGCGTAGATTATACGGAGATTCTGGTACTCTATACGTATCTGCATTTGTATGAATACATGTATCTATACGCATCGTGCATACATGTTAGCTGCATCTAATTGTGATTACTGCCTCTTACTCCGCAGGAAACTTGAACGTTCCATTTTTGTTCCTGACAAATGGTGAGCTGCGCTATTTCAATAATTATTTTCTAAAATGTTGTCATCCACGAGCTCAAAAATAGTTTATTTTAGCTATTTGTAAAGGAAGATGACTGCTATGGTCCTCATGTAATGAATTTATGAAACAATGTAGGCATCGATGGCCCGCTGCCTGCATTTATATGAATTTTAGTAATGTTTAGATCCTAATCTCAAAGAAGAAATATGATTGTTAGAGCGAACAGTAGAGCAGTTAAATGATAATTGCATATTCTTATGATATTATATTTTATCAGGAGGTGGCATTCCGGAATCGAGGAGAGCTAGCGAGTTAAGCGAACTGCTTGGAGTAAAGATTTTACCTTCTCAGGTATTGCTTTGGGATTTTATTTTATTTTTATATGATTTACTCGTTGTCATTTGTTTTTTAGTCTATCCGTGACCACCATTGTTTGACTGCGGAACCTTTTGCATAGCTGTCTCTTTTTCCTGGTACAGGTTTTACAGGGTCATTCACCTTTTAAAAGTTTTATGGAAAGGTATATGTATATTTATTGATTTTGAGGTTTTTTTATTTTTATTTTATGCCCATGTCTTCAATTTCAAAAAATGACATGTTCCCCGCAACCTACCTAGTTTAATTTTTTTGTTGTTGTTGTCATCGACCTCACATTCTCCTTTATCTTCAACCTGGTTACCACAATACCTTGTTAATATATTAGGCACATTGCTGTTATTGAAAAGTTATAAATGAGATGTGGAACAGGATCTCCTCAAGGACATGTTGGAGTGGAAGGACTGGCTGCAACTCTAGAAATCAATATAATTGCCTGCCCACTTTAATTTATGACTAAACCAAAGTATGAACTAGGGAAATGCAGCTAGGGCAGATAAGTTAAAAGGAGCCATCCCAAAGGAAAAATGTTTCATTGACCTAGTAGATTTATTTGACTTCCAGATTTGTTATCTGTATTGCGACAATTCTCATCTCTGAAGTGTCAATGAAATCCAAAATCTTTCTGATTTTTTAAGGTGGTGTTGTCAATTGTGCTCCCCCCCCCCTTGTTTTTTTGCTTCCCCTCAGATATGAGAATCAACTCATTGTTGCCACTGGAAAAGGAGAACCTGCTGTAGTAATGTCTGAGTATGGTTTCAAGTAAGGTCCCTGTAATGTCCCCATCATTTTGTTATTCCTAGATTTCAAGACTTCTTCACATTCCATATGGCCTGATTTATTCTTCATGTCAGAAAAGTTGTATCCTTAGACGAGTATGCATCCTGTTTTGAAAACATTGATCCTCTGGCTCAATACAAAAAGTGGACAACTAAGCAGGGGTTGGATAGGAGCAGTCACCCCCTGAATACAGTGCCGAGATATGACGTTTCTTCTGAAACAGTTAAGGCAGTATTTGTTGTTAGTGATCCTGTAGATTGGGGCAGGGACATTCAGGTATTTCTCCTTTTCATTTGGTCATGTAATATAAGCCAGTCACTGTATCTTTTGAGCTCCATATATTAGCTGCCTTTAAATTTGATTGTTCCAAATTCTATCAAGTGCTGTCCATGTTATAACTCACTTCCTTTTTCATCATCAGTTATCCAAGTATTGTGTATGGATATAATTTCAAATCGCAGTTTTAACCATATTTTGTTTTGCAAAGTCTGCAGTTCATCAATTAGATATTGAATTGTACTATTTTTGAGTCTGGAAACAAAAAACTTTGTGGCTGACCTGAGAAGCAACTGTTTTGTATTGCAATATATTTGTTACATGTTCAGAAATGAGAACTAGTGTAACTGATGAATCAGAACAAATCATCAATCAAAATGCTGCTGACATCTAAGAATATCATGAAATTGTAATGTGGTACTGTTAATAGTAACAGGCTAGGTTTTATTAACCCTTGCATGTATGGTTCTCAACACTGCTGTAAATTTTGAAAAAGAATGGAAGTTTATTATATTTATTTAATTGGTGCTATGTGATAAATTTTACTCAGTGGGTTTTTTTTCTTCTTTTTATTGGATTTAGAATAACTTAGCCATATGTACCTAACAAAGCTCTGCCCTGACTAATGAATGGCATCAGATTCTCTGTGATGTTTTAAGATGTGGAGGTCTTCCTGGACAGGAGAATGGGCATCAGCCCCAGCCTCCTCTGTATTTTGCCGCTGATGATCTCGAATACCAGGTTGGTAGTCCTGCTTATTAGATATTGACAGGTGGTTGTAACTTGTAGGTTCCTTCCAATGGCTTTAAGTTGGATTCTCCAATGCACAATCCTTTCTTTAGAATTGAATGGAAGTGAATGAGAACTTATAAGCAAGAAGTTTTGCTACCTTTATTCTGAAGGATCATCTGACCAGTATGTTTGATTTTGAAATCCACATTGCACGTGATTGTTCCATCTTCTTAAATACTCTATTCTGTTTCTTGACTGTTTCTTATGTTTCTTATAAACTAGTTTCTTACAAGTTAAAATTGCTTGTGGAGCTTGGCTTTAATGTTTTTCTGCTCAGTTATAGAAACCTGGGATTCTATATCACCTAACCAGCTTAGTTGATATACAGGCTGCATTTCCTTCCAAACGACTTGGAATGGGTGCTTTCAGAATTGCTCTAGAGAGTGTCTTCAACAGGTAAGCTTAGTGTCTTCGGCCATTTAAAATTAAATTTCATCATATTTCACTTTGTAATAAATAGGATTGCATCAATCTTAGTGGTTTTGCTAATGGATCTCTGGGGTTTATTTTCTGCCGTTGTTGGCTCGTTTTGTATTTCTTAGTTGAGCGACTATTTTAGTGAGAGAAATTTGTTAGTTTTCACAGAAAAATCAGAACTATATAATTCTAGGAAGAACTATGAATACCAGGATGAAGGAGTTGATTTGATAAAATTGAGAAGGAAGAAACCTCCACTAGCATTGACCAGCTAAACATGTTTCTTTTATGGTGTTCGCGATAGATGAAAGAAAGACCTAGTGCTATTTTCGGGTTTTTCTCCTTTACATCCTCAAATCTGTTTTGCACTTTGAAACAATTTTGTTTCTTATCATTGCCTAAATTTCTCTCACACATTTTGTGGTTTGCTTTAAGATAAGAAAAATAAGACTCTTTTTTCCAACTTGGAATCCATAGCAGATGATATTTGATGTGGAGATAAATAGCACTGAAACTGTGAAAACGCTTTGTGGTTTACTGCATCGTCTCCTTTTTTTAGTTTTTATATATATATAATGTCTGTTAATTGGTATTTGCTTGCAGAATTCACTATAATCCACTGGAGTATGTTTGTTTTGGGAAGCCAAATCCATTTGTATTTAAGAATGCCGAAGCCATGTTGAAGCAACTTCAGCCATCTTATTCTAGTGATATTTTTAAGGAACCTGGAGATTCTGGGTTACCGTCATTCAAAACTCTCTATATGATTGGTGACAATCCTTCAGTTGACGTTAAAGGTGCACAACAGGTTTGTCCTGCCTATTCCTTGTAGCTTTTATTGGTGGAGCACATAAGATTTCTATACCAATTTCTTAGGCATTCCCCATGCACATGTTGAGAATAAAAGAAAATTGTTTCTTTTCTGTTTCAGGCAGGACATCCTTGGTTTTCTATCCTTACAAGGACAGGTGTTTTCCGCGGGAAACATAACCATGCAGAGTTTCCTGCAGATCTGGCAAGTCAAACGATGAAACTTTCTGCATGCTGTAAATTAATATTCATAAACATGATGGGATCGCACGTTTCCCCACTGACAAATTACCCAGGTTATTGATACTGTATTTCAAGAACTAGTGTACATTTGTCTTGCCTGATCTGTATTTCAACTGTGCAGGTTATTGATACTGTTGAAGAGGCAGTGGACTATATTCTTGGAAGGGAGTGTATTTCATAGACGTTCTGTAACGCAACGTGCTCCATTTTCCTCTTCAGAATCAATCCATTCAAAACCTTTATTTTAGAAATCAATTAAAGAAAATTTTGAAGCTCTTTTCTACATATAAAAAAAAGTTTTAGGCCTGAGATTTGCCCAAATCAGCATCTGATTCCTGATGCCATGGCTCTCTACTTGGCGTGCTGTCGCAACTATGTGAATGATCTGGAAAATACTATGACCATTTCAAAGAGAAACGATATATTTGTCGCATGATTTTATATTTTTTAACTTGTAATGTTCTTGGTTAGCTTATGATAGACTTTTTCAGCTTACAAAAATGGTTCGGATATTCTAATGTGAAGCTAAGTTTGAACAATCCTCGAAAAAAAACTTGAACAGCCCTCGATTGACAGGGATGATAAGGGAACTGTTAACGAGTTGTAGCTCATCTAACATTAATATAATTTCTTTTCAATAAATCTCTACTTTTAAATTAGAATTTCTATTTTATGAAAAAATTGGTAATTGGATTTATTATTCATATTACTTATTTAATGTTTTAATAAAATTAGTTTGGATATAATTAGTCTCTTTGATGCCCAATGAGAGTGAGATTTGGTTTTAAGAGTTTAAAAAAGAAAATGGAGCTAGAGCTTAGAGGTAAATGAAAAATTAAGTGACTTTTTAAAATAAAAACGTAAATACAGGCACCCCTCTCAAAATTACCCTTATTTTAAATATTTTCACCCTCCGTTTATTCTCCATCATCCACTCTGTGCACACCAAAACATAAAACACGCACTGACGATGATAAGATAAGCCACAAAAGCACGCGCTAACACTCTCCTCCTCCTCTAGTTTTCTAGCACCACCATGGAAACCACCGGTCTCCTCTCCTTCCCGTCCTCGAAACCCCCTCCTTCCCGAACCCATTTTCGCCCCGCAAACCCATTTTCCCTTTCCTTCCCCACAACCCACAAAACCTCCGTTTCACACAGACCCATTACCATCAAATCCGCAATTTCCCGCACCAAAAAGGAAGAAACAGTAGAAATAGTCAAAACCCAGCTCGAAAATTGCTACCTCTTAGCAGCTATAAAATACACAGGCTTCACAGTCAAACAATTTCAAGACTTTAGAAGATCATTGCCTGAATCATCAAAACTCATTGTAGCTAAAAACACCTTGGTTTATAAGGCCATTGAAGGCACTCCATGGGAAGCTTTAAAACCATGTATGACAGGAATGAATGCTTGGCTTTTTGTGCATACCGAAGAGATACCTGAAGCTTTAAAGCCTTATAGGGCTTTTCAAAAGGAAAAGAAGTTAGAGAATGATTTCACTGGGGCTGTCTTTGAAGGAAAGTTTTACGGGCCCGATGATTTTAAGCAACTTGAAACTATGCCGTCTAGAGCTGAGATTTATGCTAAGATTTTGGGGGCTTTACAGGGTCCTGCTATTGGATTGGTGGGTACTTTACAGGCGCCAGCGAGGGATGTTGTCATGGTTTTGAAGGCTTATGTGCAGAAATTGGAGGAGGAGAGTGGTGGGCAATAGTGGGAATGCAATGTAATGTGATGTAAGTGTATTGTTTGAAAGGTCCCCATTTTGTTGTTTTTAATTTGTTGTAGTAAAGTTAATGATTAAACGTTCTATTTTTGGATACGAAAGTGTGAATGAAGTTGTAGGATCTGTAAAATTGGAACCTTAATAATTGTCTTGAAGTTTAGCACAAGGCTGTCATTTTCTTATGGTTTTATTTTAACGAATTTGTTTTAGGGGATGTTTTGGCAATGTTTTTCTTGTTGTGAGTTTGATTTTCATACCCCCTTTGTGTGTTTGGGATGCTGCTTCCCTGTTGTGATTTTTGGTTGGTTATTGGAGCCAAATCTATGGTTGTGCCAATATACTTGGTATATTGGGAAAATGTGTGTGCAGTATACTTTGTGTGTTCTACCTGGTTTGATCGTGGCTGCCGAATTGGGAGAGTTCTTTCTACATACGCTTGCGTGTTTCTCTAGGTCCTACAGTAACTAGTTTGTTAAGGAATCTATGTAGCTGTGTGTTGCATACCATTTATGATTTATTTAGATGTCATTCAAGTAAATCCAAGTGCATATGTGCTTGAGACAAACACGTTAACCTTGATAAGGTATTCTTTCAATTCTGCTTTGTGCTGTTTAAGGAATCTGGTTCTTTGGGAGTATAGGAGCATATGCCATTAGATTTGACATCTGAATGTTGATTGTTTTCATACGAGGCACTTCTGGTGGTTGTAGTAGTAGTAGTTAGGAGGGTTCTTCTAGTACAAGAGTCACAAAGGCAAGGCAACAATTCTTTTCTTTTAATGATGCGAGTCCTTCGAATTCAGAAAGGAGATGAAGTGGTTACAGCTGGCAGACATGATCCTGTGGTGCATTGACTGCCACTTTTCATGCATAGAGGTGTGCTGTTGAAGGGTTGGAATTGCATTGAAGAGCACGGTATAGTTAATTTTCCTGATAAGGATCCACACAGTAAATGCCTGTGTTTGATGAGTCGAGTCGGGGCATCTTTTCTCTATGACATGTCCATGGCGTTGTAAATTTAATTCTTGGGACAGTTGTTTCTGGAAAGAAGGGTTATATATTGTTTCTTGAGTATTCGCAACAAGGAATTATAGCTGTGTCTGTAAATTGCGATGCCATGAGTGTATATTTCATGGATCAAAAGAGGCTTTGTCTGCTAAACGATACAAGGAAACCATGCAGTGATTGTCTTGCGAAAACCATGAGTTTGAGACTTCTGTAAGAACCCGGCATGGCATCATCACTGTTAAATAACTTTTGCGATGCAAGTCTCTAATCTGTTCTTCGTTCCTTGGGTTTTCTCCATGGTAGCAACTGGGAAATGTCAATAGTTACTCCTCCATGCCAATCCTAGTGTGCATGTTCAATTCCCTTTTGATTCGAAACAAGTGATGTGTAACAGTTTGATTAGATTGAATTGGCTTATGGACAAGGAAATATTCACAGACAACCTTGCAAACTAACAACTTTGTTTCTCAAGTCTGAGAGTTGTTCAAGAAATCGTTCAGTGCAGCCTTCATCTGGTCTTCTACTTGGAAACAAACATTACTAGTTGTTTTCAGACTTGGTAGAATTCTACCATCGTTTATGTGCTTTGCTTTCATCGATTGCACTGTCCTTTTCTCCTCTCTTTTTTATGACTGTAATCAGTCTTCGTTTCTCTATTTGCTTCTGCTAGTTCAACCTATCCATAAAATGTCAGTCTAGAAATGGAAGTAACCCTTTTAGTGATGCTTTCGATACAGTATTTGTATTATTTCCATTGTATTCATCATCTTTGATATGGAAGAAACCCTTTTCTTGCCTCGGGCAAAAGGAAATTATCTTCCAGTTGATTGTTTGCCAGATTCTGATGTCAATCGATAGAAGAGCATCTCTCGACCCAATATCAATTTTCTCGAGTAAACCTGCGGACAATGAATTCATGTAAAGCACACACGAGGAGGGGCAATTTCTAGGTTGATTGTTGACAGTAGAATAAGCATGCTGCATCTCGGCATCCCATCCTTATGCCTCCAGGATCACGGAGTGCATGACTGATCTTGAATCCATGCCGGAAATGTCCGATCGATATGAAGCACCGCCCTGTATTGACCATCTAGAGAGAGTCTGTTACACACCCAAAATATTTAAGTAAAATAAGGCCACGTAAGCTAAGGAATTACTTAATTATTAAAGGGCACTTGTCTGTTATGCTTATTTTCAATTCAGCTGTTACGTAATTTATTATTTGAAACAATGAGTCAGTTATTTTCTATTAAATGCTAATTAAGAGAGTCAGTTATTTACTATTTATTACAAGTCTGTAAAATGCCTATAAAAGGCAAGAGTATTAGAAATAAAAGATATCATTTGAACTTTTAATTGTGCCGTGTGCATCTGTGGAGGTTTTCCTGGCTCCTCAAATTGCCAGAATTCATTTATAATTCTTGGGGGCCTAACAAGTTGGTATCAGAGACCGGCGTTCCTGCGACATGGCTGAGGGAACAAGACTATCCCAGTTATCTGAAGCAGTACACAATTTACAAGGGGCAACCACTGCCCTGAAAGAAGAGCAATCCAAGCATGGAATGCTAATTGAAGGAGTGCTACAGCAACTCAATAATTTGGCATCAAGCTATGATAGCTTGGTACAAATTACAACTAAAACCAATTCAGGAGAAGGGACTTCTAACAGTGTCAAAGTAAATGCTAATCCTTTGTTTGATGGACATGGGGGAATTCAAGCTCGATCTCTTCGATTGGATTTTCCTCGTTTCGATGGGGGAGATCCCAGTGAATGGATCTTGAAGGCGCAACAGTTCTTTAATTACTTTGAGACTCCAGAGAACCACAAGCTGGAAATTGCTTCTTTTCACATGGAAGGAAAGGCGCTGACTTGGTATTATTGGTTGCAAGAATCTAGCTCAGTGACCAGATGGAGTGACTTCTTGGAGGCTCTCCGCACCAGATTCGGACCTTCAGCATATGAGGATCCAGTAGGAGCATTCACCAAATTGAGGCAGACAGGGAGCGTAGAGGATTACCAAACAAATTTTGAGATCCTGTCCAATAAAATAAGTGGGGTAAGTGAATAGTTTCGTATAAGCACCTTTCTAAGTGGTTTAAAAGATGAATTGCGAATTATCGTTACCATGTTCAAACCAAATACTCTTGCTGCTGCTTTTGGTTTGGCTCGGTTACAAGAAGAGGAAGTGACTAGAAAACATTTCCCTCACCGAAACACTCCCAGCCAAAACAACCTATATACACCCTCATTCAAAGCAACCCCTCTCAGACTACCTGGACAAAATCATATACCCAAATTACTAGCCCCAAACCCAGCACTTAAACTTCCACCCCCCCAACAACCAAGATATAACCCACCATTCCAGAGAAGAAACCCATATCCTGTAAGGCGTATAAGTCCTGACCAAATGCAAGAAAGAAGGGAAAAAGGTCTGTGTTATTTTTGTGATGAAAAGTACCATCCAGGACACAAATGCAGCAGACCTAAATTATACTTACTTGAGGGAATGGAATTCAAAGAGGAGGGAGAAGAGGAATGGGAAGATGAAGAGGCATTTATTCAACCTGATATAGAGAATATACCTGCAGTCCAACAAGCTGATCTACTGGGCATATCCTTGCATGCCATTGCAGGGGCACCTTCTCCCAAAACTATGAGATTAGTTGGGAAAATTGGGACATGTTCAGTTATTGTTCTCATTGATACTGGTAGTACACATAGTTTTATTGACGTGAATGTGGCAAAGAGGGCAAAACTACAAATGGAGGAAGGTCAACTGGCAGTCCAAGTAGCAAATGGGGACACCCTTCCTTGCCAGGGTTGCTGTAAGGCGGTTCTTTTACAGATGCAAAGCTGTAAAGTTTTAGCCAATCTGTTCTTATTGACCCTAGGTGGGTGTGATGTTGTGTTAGGGGTAGATTGGTTAAGAAGTTTGGGAACTATTCAGTGGAACTTTGCTGATTTGAGTATGAGTTTCTTTGTGGATGGAGAGAAATTATTTCTGCAAGGCTTAAGGTTACCCAAGGAAGCCATTAAAGAAGAACATAGTCTGAGCAAGGTTACCCTTGTAGAAGGGAGAGGAATATGGCTGCAATTTATGGAGATCAGTGATAGTCCAAGAGGAGCACCAGTAGAGCCTATCCTACAAACTGTTTTGAATGAATTCAAAATAGTGTTTGCTGAACCCACTGGACTCCCACCTCCAAGGAGTCACGACCATCAGATCCAACTCCAAGAAGCAGCTAAGCCAACATGTGTTAGGCCTTATCGATACCCCTACTATCAGAAAGAAGAAATTGAGAAGCTGGTCAGGGAAATGCTAAAGGCTGGGATCATAAAACCAAGTCAAAGTCAATACTCTTCACCAGTCCTCTTAGTGAGGAAGGCAGATGGAAGTTGGCGAATGTGCGTTGATTATCGAGCTCTCAACAAAGATACCATCAAAGATAAGTTTCCCATTCCTAATATAGATGAATTATTAGATGAGCTTAATGGTGCTGAGATGTTTTCTAAACTTGACTTGCGGTCGGGCTACCATCAAATCAGAATGAAGACTGAAGATGTGCCCAAAACTGCCTTTCGTACCCATGAGGGGCATTATGAATTTTTAGTAATGCCCTTTGGGCTCACCAATGCCCCATCAACCTTTCAAGGATTGATGAATGAGATATTCAGACCATATCTCAGGAAATTTGTGCTAGTTTTTTTTGATGACATACTTGTGTACAGTAAATCTGTTGAAGAACATGTGGGGCATCTAAGAGCTGTCTTAGAAGTCTTGAGACGACATCAACTATATGCTAAGGCCTCAAAATGTATCTTTGGCTGTCGAGAAGTGGAGTACTTGGGCTATGTTATTTCCAAAGAAGGAGTCAAAGCAGATCCATTAAAGATTTCAGCCATGATGGAGTGGCCTGAACCTAAAAATCCTAAGGCTCTAAGAGGATTTTTAGGATTAACGGGTTATTACAGGAAGTTTGTAAAAGGCTATGGAAGTATTGCAGCTCCTCTAACTGCCTTACTCAAGAAAAATTCCTTTAAGTGGGGTGAGCAGGCCAGCCAAGCTTTTGCAGCCTTAAAGGCAGCCATGGTGACTCCTCATGTTCTTGCTTTACCAGATTTTTCCAAAATGTTCGTGGTAGAATGTGATGCTTCTGGAATTGGATTGGGAGCAGTCTTAATGCAGGAAGGGAGGCCTCTAGCTTATTTAAGCCAAGCATTAAAAGGTAAAAATTTGTTCTTATCCACTTATGAAAAAGAATTTTTGGCTCTTGTGTTGGCAATTCAGAAATGGAGACATTATCTGCTGGGACACATGTTTAAAGTGAGGACTAACCAGCAAGCTCTAAAGCACCTTTTGGAACAAAAGATTGGAACTCCTTTTCAACAAAAGTGGATAACAAAGCTATTAGGCTTTGATTTTAGTGTGGAATATCGTAGTGGGAAAGGAAATAAAGCAGCGGATGCTCTATCCAGGTTACCGGACCAGGTGAATAGTACAGAACCAGAAGGGGTGATTACTAATTGTGGAGAAGCCAAAGCCATTAGTATGGTTACTGTTAATTGGTGGGAAGGGCTCCATCAAGTATACAACCAAGATCCCCAGTTGCAACAGTTACTCAACCAACACCATCAAGGTGAACTTGATCCCCTCAAGTATCAGGTCAGAGGGGGGTTTTTATTCTATAAAGGGAGGCTACATTTGGGAAGCTTAAAGATACAGCAAGAGCAAATCATGCAGCAATTCCATAGTAGCCCTATGGGAGGGCATACTGGTTCACAGAAGACTCACTCCAGACTTAAAAGGGAATTCTTTTGGCATGGCTTGAGAAAGGACATCAGAAAATTCATTAGAGAATGTGAGGTATGTCAAAGAAACAAAACAAAGAACCTCAAACCAGCTGGGACTTTGCAGCCTCTGCCAATACCAAGTAAAGTATGGGTGGATATTAGTATGGACTTCATAGAGGGGTTACCATTGTCTAAGGGATACAGTGTAATCATGGTGATAGTAGACAGGTTCAGCAAGTACAGTCATTTCATACCAATGGCACATCCATATACAGCAGCAACAGTAGCAAAGGCATTTATGGAAAACATATTCAAATTACATGGTATACCACAAAGCATAGTCAGTGATCGAGATGCAATATTCACAAGTAATTTTTGGAAAGAAATCTTCCATTTAAGTGGAACCAAGCTGCTAATGAGTTCGGCATATCATCCTCAAACTGATGGGCAGACAGAGGTAATGAACAAGTGGTTAGAAGGGTACCTCAGGTGCTTTACCAGCGATAGACCCAAAGATTGGGCCAGTTGGCTATCCCTAGCCGAGTGGACATACAATACTTCAGAGCACTCCTCCACGGGGTTTACTCCTTTTGAGATTGTTTACGAACAAGAACCACCACGACTCCTTCCATATGAGCCTGGGACCACAGCAGTACAAGCAGTTGAAGATGAAATGAAAAGTCGAGATTTTATCCTTACCCTGGCACGAGAAAACCTGCAAGAAGCTCAAACAAGAATGAAGTTATACGCAGATAAAAAGAGAACAGAGAGGGAATATAGTGTGGGGGATTGGGTCTATTTGAGGTTAAGACCTTACAGACAGATGACTGTGGCAGTGAGAAGGAACTTGAAGCTTTCTCCAAGGTATTTCGGGCCTTTCCAAGTCATTCAAAAAATTGGGAAAGTTGCATACAAGCTCGATCTACCCAAAGACTCCAAGATTTATCCAGTATTCCATATCTCCTGTCTCAAGAAGAAGATTGGAACTCAATTAAGCCCTAACCCTAAGCTGCCGACAGTAATGGAAGAAGGTATACTGACCCCCGAACCAGAAAAAATATTGGATAGAAGGCTTAAGAAAAAGGGAAATCGAGCAGGAGTTGATTTTTTAGTTCAATGGAAGGGAGCTAATGAGGAAGATGCCACCTGGATGGATGGAGACAAGCTGAGTAAGACATATCCTGAACTCGTGGGCGAGTTCTTCTGAAGGAGAAGGTTATGTTACACGCCCAAAATATTTAAGTAAAATAAGGCCACGTAAGCTAAGGAGTTACTTAATTATTAAAGGGCACTTGTCTGTTATGCTTATTTTCAATTCAGCTGTTACGTAATTTATTATTTGAAACAATGAGTCAGTTATTTTCTATTAAATGCTAATTAAGAGAGTCAGTTATTTACTATTTATTACAAGTCTGTAAAATGCCTATAAAAGGCAAGAGTATTAAAAATAAAAGATATCATTTGAACTTTTAATTGTGCCGTGTGCATCTGTGGAGGTTTTCCTGGCTCCTCAAATTGCCAGAATTCATTTATAATTCTTGGGGCCTAACAGAGTCTCGTTCATTTTCTTACCCCAGAAAGAACTCCAGGGCGGAGGCGTCCCTTTTGCCTGTCGTTGGGAGGGAGGTCTCAGATCATATGACCTGTCATTCGTATCCCCTATCAGATGTCGTTCGAGTAAATAGTCAACAGTATTGACTCATGACTGTTGATGACTTGATTCTCTTCTTTTCTTTTTCATGGATACCTTGCTCGTATTCTCCCTCGAAATTTAAAACCAAACCCAAACAGCACCAAATCATCCCTTCCTTCCCTTCTATTATTCCCCAAATTGTCCTTTTCCCATTCCCAAAACCAATTCCTCAAAAAGAATCAGAATAATCCAAATCAAAATAAAATCTCCTATTTCTCTCTCTCACAGCCCAAAAAAACCCCCGCAATGATCGATCCTCACTCATTCACTGATTCAACTCACCCCCTAACCACCCACGTATCCCTCACTCTCTACTTCCACTTCCCTTCCTCCACCATCCACGCCACCGCTCTCCTCACCCTCCAAACCCCACACACTGGCCCGCTCTCTCTCGACACTCGCTCCCTCACCATCCACAAAATCCTCGACCCTGCAACTCTAACTCCTCTCCCTTTCGCTCTCTCCTCTTCTGAACACCCCATCAAAGGCCGACTCCTCACCGTTTATCTCGACAACAACTCCTCAGTTCTCATCCTTTACTCCACCTCCCCTTCCTCTTCGGCCCTCCAATGGCTCTCTCCGCCCCAAACTTTCAACAAAACTCACCCTTTTGTCTACACCCAATGCCATCCTGTTCACGCGCGCTCCGTTTTTCCTTGCCAGGATACGCCTGCCGCGCGTGTTTGTTACTCTGCAAAGTTGAATCTTCCGCGGGAGCTTTCTGCTGTTATGTCTGCTAGGCATTGTGACCGTCATGACCCTGTTGGTACTGATTTGGATGGGATGTTGACGAATGAGGAGTCTGGATTTGGATTTGATTTGAAGTCGTTGTGGTGCGAGGAAGGGAGGGTTGTGGAGGAGTTTGTGATGGAACAGCCAATTCCGCCGTACTTGTTTGCGTTTGCTGTTGGGGAATTGGGGTTTAGAGAGGCGGGGCCGAGGACAAGGGTTTATTCGGAGGCAGTTGATGGGGTTTTGGATGCAGCTGCGAGGGAGTTTGCAGGAACTGAAGAGATGATTAGGCAAGCGGAGAGGTTGTTTGGTGAGTATTATTGGGAGAGGTTTGATTTATTGGTTTTGCCACCGAGTTTTCCATATGGTGGAATGGAGAATCCAAGGATGGTGTTTTTGACTCCTACCGTGATTAAAGGGGATGCGAGTGGCGCGCGGATGGTGGCGCATGAGTTGGCTCATAGTTGGACTGGGAATTTGATCACTAACAAGAATAATGAGCATTTTTGGTTGAATGAGGTACAGTGAGTGTTTGCTTTTAAGATTTGATTTGACTATTTGACTTCTTCTTTTTCGTGATTCAGTATCAGTTTAATGGCCGCCTCAAATAGTATCTCTTTGTATGCTTAATGGATTTTTATTTTATTTCATTTTCCTTTGTATGTGTTCTTATCTGATGTACCAAATGTGTTGCCTCTCAGTGTCTGTTTGTGGTTGACTTTATTTACGAAAATTGTTTGATTTTGTTTACTGGTGCAATAAATTTTCTCTTATAAAATATGGCATTGAGGAATTCATGCTAGTTTAATTGCTTTGTACCTTTGTAATGCTGATTGTTTGGTATGATTGTCGAAGTGTTCAAGAGGGACATGTTTTAACTTTTAACTCTCTGTGTTGGATGAGGGAAACTATGAACAGATGTTTCTGATATATTAATTTTGGGATAAATGTCCATGTGTTATGTGCTCTTAAACTTCCAATAGCCCATGGTTATTTGTGTGCCGTGCTCAGCAATTTTTGCTCCTTGTGAGTTATAAGTTTCTGATTATGAAACTAGGGTTTCACAACATATGCGGATAGGAGAATTGTTGAGGTCGTGCAAGGCGAAGATATAGCTGCTCTGAATATTGGAATTGGTTGGAGAGGTTTGAATGAGGAAATGGAGAGGTTCAAGGACAACATGGAGTTCACTAAGCTAAAAAACAATCAGGAAGGAGTGAACCCAGATGACATGTACTCTCAAGTGCCATATGAGAAGGGTTTCCATTTTCTGTGGCGCATTGAACATCAGGTATATTGATTTATTTCTTGTTTGAACTTGAGATATTTCAAACAGTAATATTCTTACTGGCTCTGTTTTTACCCTTGAGATTCTTAGATTGGAAGACCTGCTTTTGACGAGTTCCTCAAGAAATATATCGCCACGTTCAAGTTCAAATCAATTGACACAGAGACATTTCTTGATTTCCTGAAAGCCAATGTTCACGGAATAGAGAAAGATATTGACCTTCAACTATGGACTGAGGGCACTGGCATCCCTCCAGATGCACATGAACCGGTTTCAAACTTGTATATAAAGATTACATCACTTGCAAAGGATTTTAAGCTTGGGAGGATGCCGAGAGAGGATGAAGTTGCTAACTGGAAAGGGCAGGAATGGGAGCTGTACCTAAAGAACCTGCCCAGAGCTGTTGAAGCCTCACAGGTAATGACTTGGTTATCTTGTCAATTTCCCCATGCTAACCCCCTCCCTTGTTGTTGCAAAAAGTTTCTCGCCTGCAGTAATTGGATTTGAGGCATCAAGACTAGTTTCAAAGGCCTTAATCATATCCTCGCTTTCTTAACTTAATAAAATAGATGTCTCGCCTTAATTTCTTGAGACTTTATTTCCTAGTTACTTTGTTTTTCCACGTCTGTATGTGCTCTCTCATTGGAGGTAACCCATGCTAAAGACCATTTAGATCTCTGTAAAATTCTTGTACATCTTTGCCTGGTTTTTGAGCTGGTGTACGTGTCAATTGTCAAGGTTTTGACCTTGGCTTGCTAAGCCTCAAACAAGCGCTCATGGGCTGTGAAAGCAGAGCAAACTTTTGTCTTACTAATTGTTAAGTTTTTTTAAATTATTATTAATGGGGTGTTTGTGTCAACTTGCGTGTACCCGACTAATCTTATAGGTCTCGAAGTTAATGACCATGTAAGTTTCTAGTAGCTATGAGAGAATTCGAACTTGTAACCATTGAAAAGCAAACCCAAAAACTAACTAATTAAGCTACTCATTCATCATGCAGGTGTTAGCCTTGGATGCACGCTATAGCCTGTCGGAATCCAAGGACTATGATGTGAAAGTGGCATTTCTCCAACTGGCAATCTCATCCAGGTGTAGAGATTACTATTGTGAGGTGGAGAAAACATTGAAGGAAGTTGGGAGGATGAGGTACCTCCGCCCACTCTACAGTGGTCTTGTTCAAGGCCCTGGAAACGAAGAAGAGAAAATCTTGGCCAAAAGAGTGTTTGCTGAAGCTCGTGAATGTTACCACCCTATAGCTCAAGGTACTGTTGAGGCAATCTTTGCCAAGCACGTGTAGGATGGCTCTACACCACAATATGGTAGCTGGACCTCAACCTTTAATGTCTTGGAGGCCAATAATATGATCTCTGATCTTCTTAATATGTGCATCTTTCTACACGCCATGCTCCAATATCTAACGAGACGAGCCAGTGTTAATAAAATATCTTCTTGTATTTTGATATTTTGTGCATATTAGAAGTCAGGTTATGGTTATTTTTGAAAATATTTTTTATTTAAAAATATATAAAAATATTATTTTTTATTTTAAAAGAATTATTTTTGATATTAATATATCAAAATGATATAAAAATATTAAAATATATATTAATTTAAAGTAAATAAATAAAAATAAATAAATAAATTTTTTTAAAGATAAAAACAAATAGGATCCTCAGTAACTCTACTGATTTTGCTTCCTCAACTGTGGAGATGGTGCAACATGATTTTTGTTAAAATTTATTTTTTTTATTTTAAAATAATGTTTTTTAATGTTTCTAAATTGTTTTGATATATTGATGTTAAAAATGATTTTTTTAAAAAAAATAATATTATTTTAATATATTTTCAAATAAAAAATATTTTAAAAATTTATTAAATTATGAAATACTTTTTATGACGAAATTATGTTTTTCAAAAATTTTAATTTTTTTTTTGTTTTAAATTTTCTTTTATGTTTTTAAATATATTAAAAGTAATTTTTAAAAATTAAAAAAATATTATTTTAATATATATATTTTTAAAAAAATACTGTAATTAATTATTATTACACCTTTAAACACCCGGGCGTGGAGATCCTTCAGCTGATCATAATTTTCTGTTTGATTTTTCATATCAATCCAAAAGGGTTTGTTATCGCTGCAACCATCGCTAGAAACATGGGCCGCTGGTTGCAAAAAATGAATCCATTCAATTAGTGCCCCGTCGAATTGCTCTCGTTAATAGCATTTCTCTAGTTAGAGTAACTTTTTAGATTTAGTGTTCGTATTTCAATTTTTTATTAAATTTGCATTTTTTAAAATCGGTTAGAAAAAGGTTTTAGTCGACGTGATTTTATCCTTAAAATAAATAAAATTGCTTTTTAATTATTTTTTAAAAAAGTAGATTTTATCCTCGGCCTGGTTTTATCCTCAGTTGTTCTTTAAAAATATATATATATATATATATATATATATATATATATATATATATTTCAAAAACTTTGAAGAATGCCCTAGGTAGAAAACTCTTAATATTTGAAAGTTCTATAATACCGTTATTGTCTATCTGTAAATCAACGGCTGGAAACTGAAAAGATGATAACTATTAAAGGCACACGTGGATAAACTTTTATTGTAATTATTATTATATCCCGGAAATTCGATCTTGCGGAATAAAGAGGTGGGATCCACGAGCCCATCACGTCAATACCTCCTACTATAGTCATGGGCTGTGATGGGTGTATAATGAAGCTCGGAAATATTGAACCAGGGCCTGTTATCGTTTAACATTTTGATATCATAACCTATTATTTATATAATTTTACCGGTGTGAGCGAGTGATGAAGGGCTGTTTATTTAAAAAAAAAATACAAAATTTATTTTTTATTTTTAATTAATTATTTTTATATTTTTAGATAATTTTGATGTGTTAATGTTCAAAATAATTTTTTAAAATAAAAAATTATTATTTTAATATATTTTTAAATAAAAAATATTTTAAAAATTAATAATTACAATATGAGAATTCTCAATGTCATGTAATACTCTTATGAGTTGTTGAATCCATATAAAATATTAATTCTATAAAAGTAATAAAAAAAAAAGATTTTATAATTTTCTTCTAGTGTAATAGAGGTGAATAAAATAAATGATTCAAAAATTTTATAACATGAAAACTCATGCCATTGTATTTGTTCCTGTAAAAATCGTCAACTTTTAGTTTTTTATGACACCTTGAAATTCTTCGTGAATACTCGAGACTAGACGGGAATTCAATTTCAATGCCATTAAAATTGAAAATCGTTGGTTGTTTAAAGAAATCTTTGCTAGCGACCAGCAATCCAGAAAAGCTGGGGCTTGAGTGATTGTTAGGAGTTGAGTGGCTTCTGTTTTTTTTTTTTTATGTATTTTAAAAATATATTTTTATTAATTTGTATATATTTTTTAGTTTTTTATGATTTTAATATACTAATATATTTTTTTTAATAATATATTTGAAAATAAAATAATATTTTTTTTCAAATACTCTACACTATAATACTAAACATACTACGTGTTTACCCCCCCCCCTCCCCCGACAAAACTACTCTTATATAGTTTTATATTATAAAAACACTAGTAAAATTACAAATCCATTGATTATTGAATCTTTGCAAGGGTGCAGATTAATTTGGGAGGTTATTCGTATATTTTGATCCTCAAAATATTGCGATTCTGTCATGATTACCTGAAGGTATTATAGTTATAGCAACTTCAAGTTTACAAATCAGTAGAATAACATTTAAATACTCATCAGCTTGGAATAATTAAAAAATATTTTTTAACAATTTTAATTCTATAAAGCAACAAAGAAATTTTTTATTAAAATCATATTTAATCACTAATGATTTATTTTAGAAGATGGCGATGTATTCTTGAGTGATAATTCTAAAATAATATCAACAACCAGCATAATCATGGATGGATAATCAATGAAATTATTGAATAATAACATAAATTACTATAAGATTATATAACTTATATTTTTAAACAACCATTCAAATTATGCAAAACAGTACGCTGCAATGAGTTACCCACCTCACCAACAAGCAGGACCCACAAACTATAACCTCAGATCCTGATACGGACGACCCAGATCCAATCTTTAGTACCATCGTCCACTGGACCCCGCGTTTACGACTACGGTCATTATTCTGACACGCCCCACGGTCTCTCCTCTTCTCCCCTCTCTCTCTGTGTTTCATTTCTACTAAAAAAAAATCAAAATTTTTCAAAAAGAAACAGCGAGCAGGGAAGAACAAACCAGCCCTCCGTTTTTTTTTTCTCTTAAAAAAATGGACGATTACACGAGAGAAATGATGGACCTGAAAACTCTCGTCACTCGAACCCTAGAGAAGAAAGGCGTCCTTGCTAAGATCCGGGTATCAAACCTTCAATTTCCTTTTTATAATGATAATGAACTGAAAGTAAAATGGTTATTTTGATTGTAAAATCTTAATTCTGTTGTCTCAAGCTAATTAATTGAAAGCAAAGGTACTTTTTCCTGGTTGGATCTCGTCCAGTGGTAAAAAAAATTGGATTTTCTTTAATTGGATGATTGTTTTTGCTCTGGATCTTGTTTTCTTTGTTTGGAATTGAAATTAGGTCCTTTTTTCTCGTAGTGGATGGGAGGAGAAACGGTGTTTTTATATGTTGTAGCTAGGGTTTTGTGTTTCATGCAAGATCAAAGCTTTTGTGGTCTAATGTGAAGCAAAAGGTCTCAAATTTTCAGTGAATTAGATGGCTTTTCCTTCTTCCTTTTTGCAAATTTTTATGCGTTTTATCTGTTGTCTCATGCAAAATTTTTGTCCAGGAATTGTTCAGTGAAGCAATTCTTTTTCGTTTTTTAATCCTAAACTGTGTTTATTGAGTCAAATTAAATTGGAAATGTAGCCGGGCACAGTAATCCCTACTGGGCTGGTCACTTGATCTTGTTTCGCCATTGTGGATATAGTTTGTAGTTTCCTTTTTATAAATTTCTGTATCTTACTTGTCTACTCTGTTGGTAGGCTGAACTCAGGGCAAGTGTTTTTGAGGCAATTGAAGAGGAGGATAGGGTGATTGAAAAGGATGAAGGCTTACCTCCTGCATTATTGGGTAGCTGCAATGATCGTGCTAAACAACTTCATGCTTCTCCATCAGGTCGCTCCTTGAATTCACAGCCTTTTCCATCTTTGTCTGACTAGTTTGAAAATGTTTAGCCTTTTCTTTAATTATTTTTTGTTTAAATTAATGTAATCCATGATAGCATGTTTGTGTACATTGGTAGCATTTTGTTGTATTTATGAGAGCTTGTGTAAGTCTTGAAATAAAGTTTGATTGCTTTAAATAATGGGGGGTAACTGACTTGACAATTTATTTTTCTCATGGACTAATACTTATTTTTTCGAATCAGTCTATCGTGGTAGATAACAATTTTGATTCAGGGGGGACAAACTAAATAAAATTTTCCCCCAACCAGAATACTTTTTTGAAATCTGTTTCACAGGAAACTAAAACTTTGAAGCTTCGTGAGTGGACATGCTTTTGGGGGCTGAACTCAAAAGTTATGTTGTTTTAGATTGGTTTAGGCTGTCCTTCAAGTTTTCCCATTAGAATCGTGAGAGTATAGGGGACATTACAGGACTGCTGGAGTTTCATTGGATGTTGGTTTTTTATAAGACATGATATCAAATAGCTATTCTCCTCGTTCCCAATCCTAAAAAATGTGCCTCAAGTAACTTGCTTGTGGTGTTTAAAGTTTCTAGTGATTTAAGCATTCGTGCACGTGTTTTTTTCTTGTAAAGAAAGAAAAAAATAAGCATACATAATTGTTTATTTATGTTCTGTTGATTTTTCTTCTGAAAAATGCAGGGAGGCTGCTAACTGCACTGATATGTGAATACTTAGACTGGGCGCAGCTAAACCATACACTAAAAGTCTATCTACCAGAATGCAATTTGGTAATCATGTAATTTATCAATGGTATTTTCACAAGATTTTTTAACAACTTTGGTACAATGTTCATTGCACTTAATTTGTGAATATTAAACAGCAATCCTTACTTTCCATTGCAGCAAAAAGATTCTTGGAAAGCTGAGTTGAAAGAATTTAGTAGCAAGAATGGATATGATCTGAACAGGAATGGAGATAGCGGCCCTTTGCTTTTGGATGTTCTTGAAGGATTCTTGAAATTTGAGGTTTGTCCTTGCTTGTAGCTGCATATCTACATATAAGACTGATCTTAGGGGAAATAAAACTGGCAATACAGAGCTGGACATCTGGCTATAAATGTAATGCAATGCTATCTCTTTGGATATTTGATTATTTTTTAGACAGGTCACACATAATAAGAGGAATTGATGCCTGAGTTTGTAATACCTTTTCATGCATGATATTAGGGAATATGGTGACCTAACATGGATGGTTTTTGTTTTGTTCTTATCTCTCTTGGATGAGTGGAGTAGTTTTATTGTCTAAATTTGGGGCTGAAACGAGCTTGCTAATTTTTCTCAGCCATATAGAATTTATGGTCCAGTCATGGACAGCCATTTCTTACCTTTGGATATTATGCGCTGCAAAAGCTTAGGAGCTAATTTTCAAGTAGATTATTTGACCAGTTTTAGTTGGGGAGATTTTGGTTCCTGAGAAGACTATCGACTACAATCTATCACATGGTTTACTGTTGATTGAAAGAACCTAAATAAACTGAGTGAGGACAAGTTCCCACCAAAAGGACTCTGGGAGGCGGAAGAGAGGAGAAGGGAATGTGTAACCGGGATGAATTTGTTAATTTGGATGCATCTGTGTGCTTGGATGATCAGATTAACATTTATGAGAAAAACTTTTGACAGTTTTAAAGCCTAAGAGATGTGAGTTGAAGATTAATGTCTCAACCCATTGAGCCGTAGTTCTCACAAGCTTAACTGGAGAATATGGTGACTATCAGGAAATGCACAAGAAGAATGAATCTGAATGGGCTGATGTGGAAAAATGACATAACATGAAACTAATTTTGAGAAGCTTGTGGTCATAGATGGAGCTAAGTGGAAATTAAGGATTTATTTAGTTAATTCCAAGTGGCTGAGATGTAAGGCTTTTGTTCGGTACCATTAATTCTTATACTTAATGTTCATATTAATTAAATACAACATGCATTCTAAGTGGCAATTTAGGATTTATTTAGTTAATTCCAAGTGGCTGTGATGTAAGGCTTTTGTTGGTCACCGTTAACTTCTATATTGAATGTTGATATTTAATTAAATACAATATGTATTTTTTTGTTGGAGATATCTTTTCTTGGAATAAAAGGTTTTAAAGCTTTATCCAAAACTCCACTGACTATATTGCTTGTGCTTGTTAATGTTTTTATCTCCTGATAAATTTTCTCAAACCACTCACTATTAATTATAGATGAAATCTTGTTTTTGACAGAATTTATCACAAGGAAGGGGTGCTGGAAGGAGAGTACCAGAGGCCGAGTCCTTATCTAATGTAGAGTCTAGGAATATTCGAATGCGAAGACCCTCTTCATCATCTGTTGCTGGTGGCTTACCTCCACTAGGAAGGTTCTGGGCCAATTCCAACTTTTAATTTTTTTTCCATACCTTTCTTTTAGATGGTGTCTTGATATTTTCTTCCCTACACTACTCATAATTGTTTCTGTTATGCTCATGTTTATGCCAGGCCAGCTTCTTCCCTGGCATCTGGTGAGTGATTAAAATATGCATTACTTGCTCTACCTTTTCTTTCCTTGCCATTCCCTGTTTCTGATACCGTCCAATGTCCAGATAGGAGAGCAGGGTCTTCCATGTCTGGTTACAGGAAAGATGATTACAGTAGGAGATATGACAGTGAAGAACTTCCTGAGGATGTGATTCAAGCTTCTGCTGCCCTGGAAAACCTTCAGTTGGACAGAAAAGCTCGGAATCTTACTTCATCTTGGAGGTTTGTTTCTCATACTTGCTTCTATGAGATTCTTCCATTATGTACTAGTTAAAATGTATTTTGGATGTGCTTTGATAATAATTTGCGTCTGGAGCACTACAAAACAGACTGGGAAACTATAGATCACCATTTATTAAAAAATTGCTGAAGGGGGTGATTAGATTGTTATGAAGTGCTTTTTCATTCTGAATATTAACATCTTGGAAGTAGCACCCCGAGAATCCTAAGACCGTATTTTGATTGGTTTACCTTCAATCCATTCTTGTATAGACGTTCTGAAGTAGCTAAATTGGTAACTAGCTAGCTAGCAGTTGTGTACACTGCGAATAGATCTTGCATAATTAGAGGCCTTAAAATGGGTCTTATAACATCATCCTGATGAACTGAAGTTTTGCATTTGGGAAAAAGTTAGCAACATGGTCATCGTATTTCTAATGCCAAAGATTCTGTTTGCCAAGGTAGCCACATGCTTGTGTTTTTTAACTGATTAGCCAGAAAAACTCGTGACCTTATGCATTTGGTTTGGTTGCAGGCATGCCGGGGATGTCATCAATGATGATGATGGGAGGGTTGACCATATTTAGCTGAATGGCATCCTCAAATGATGCAGATGTAGCTTAGTGTGTTCTTATCCTTATCCATTAATGTTTTATTATCAGCAAAAGGAGGGTAGCGATTTGTGTAATTCTGATATTTTTTCTTTGGTTAATTATATTGTGAGGTTCTGGTGATTTTTCTTCTTGTTTTTCTTGTCTTTTCTTTTTTAATACATTTTGAAATCTCGATTAGTGATGGCCAGAAAACTTCTGTGCATAAATTGCCATGAATTTTTCAGCTGATGCGTGGATTAACAAGTTACAGCAAGGATGAAAGATCAAGCCTCTTAAGAGATTCCTTGAGCTTATCTGGCCACCATAAGAGCATGGATAATTCCAGCTTTTTATTCGTGATGCGAAAGCATCCTAGATAATGGCAGAATCATTTGAAAGCGTACGCAGCGCGGCTTGCCTCCTTGATTCGAGAGAAAGAACCTCTGAGTCTGGGATCATGTTGTTTTGATGGGAAACAAATTTTGTTAGTTTACAAAGCAGAGTGTATTTTAAAAATTATTTTTTGTTTGAAAAATATATCAATATTTTTTTATAGAAATATTTTATTTTTTTATATTAATACGTTAAAATTATTAAAAAATATATCAATTTTTTTAAAGTACATTTATTTTAAAACAGATTAAAAAAGAAGAAGTCAAAGGTAATTATTTTTGGTCGGTTTGTTTTTTATATATAAAAAAATAACCAAACTAAATTAAAAAAAAAAAAACTAAAATCGGTTCAAATTGATTGATTTCGGTTTAATTTAGTTTTTTAGGATGAAAATCGGTTCAAACTGGTTTGACTTAGTTTTTTTTTTGTTTTGGTTTGGTTTTTCTGGTTTGACTATGTTTTTTGTTTTTATTCGGTTTTTTTTATTTCAGACTTATAAAATCGAACCGAACTAGTTGATTTTTTAAAAATTTTAATCAATTTTTTTTTACAGTTTGATTTTTTCAGTTATTTTTTTTCAGTTTTTTTCTCATCCCTGCCTAAAATTATATCCAAAGCTAGAGCAATATTATTTTCAGCAAGATATTTTTCATGATCATGATCATTAGCATCTAGAATGCCTTTTTCTTGTTTCATGGAAAATAACATGAAAAAAAAGGGCTCATCTCAATTCTCAAGCCACGATATTTCTTTACTGCCGAATTTCAAACCTTAAAAAACGGTCTGTGTAATAGTTGATTATATGTTTTGTAACCCGATAGGATATTTTAAAAATTCTTGTTTTTTTTATAAATATAACTTTATTATTATTATTTATTTATTTATTAGTTGTGAATGGATAATAAATAATTTTGTATTGACTAGTTTATGTAAATGCCAACCTTAGTGTATCGAGCACATTATTTATCAAGTTCAGGGTATTTTACATGTGATGTAACATAATTAAAAGTTGCTATTTAAAACCATATTAAAAAATATATTTTTAGAAAATAACCTCACTCGCAACCTATAGACATCTTCTAAACTTAAATTAAACTCTACATTGGATTTTAGTCGGATTAAAAGAATAATTATAAAAAAAACACTAATAAGTATCCCAGCACACACCTGAACCTCTCGTGACGGAATTTCAACGTCAACTTTAAAATCACGTGCTGTCTCTCTCTTCACTTCGAGGACAGTAAAAAAACCTCAAGTCCCCCAACCCCAGCCCATCATCAATCAAACACAGAGCCTCCTCCTGCTTTCCACTCGCCCCCTCTGTTTCCAAAAAAAACAACCGATCTATCCATGGCAGTTCTATTAAGAAACCCTAAACCCATAACAACAACAACAACATGTTCAATAAAACCACTCTCTTCCTGTATTTCTCGAAGTTTTTCCTCAACTACGTTGAATTCCGAAACTGACCTCAAAGTACCTTCTTTTTTTTCTTGCATTTCCCCCCCTCTCCGTCAAGAACCTAAGGACAGAAATGTCCAATGGGTGTTTCTTGGCTGTCCTGGTGTAGGTAAAGGCACCTATGCTTCCCGTCTTTCCAATCTTCTCGGTATTCCTCACATCGCCACCGGTGATCTGGTCCGCGAGGAGCTCAATTCCTCTGGCACACTTTCCTCCCAGGTACTCACTCTTGGAGTATTGAATTTCCGTGTCTCTTACTTTTTTCTTGAACTCTGAATCTTTGCAGTTGAGATTTGCATCGTAACTTTATTAATTTTGCCAGCACTGAATTGCATTGTTAAGTTTATTGATTCTGTTAAAGACTGCGTTTTTGTGGAGATCGTGACATCGACTTTTACCTGTTTGATATTTTTGTTCTTAATGGGGAAAAATCCCAGGTAATATCATGGTTGGGCCCCACATGATGGGACTGCATTTGTGTTGAGCTGATAGTGCGGGCCTGGTTTTCTGTTTGTTGTTGTACTGCAGCTTAAGGAGATTGTGAATCAAGGGAAATTGGTTTCTGATGAGATTATTATAAGCTTATTGTCGAAACGTCTTGAAGCTGGAGAAGCTAAGGGTGAGTCTGGTTTCATTCTTGATGGTTTCCCTCGAACTATTAGACAAGCGGTGAGTTAATTGTTATTTTCAATAGTTCTGTTGGCAGTTGTCTATATGCTCTCATTAATATTGAAACTGGTAAAACAAGCCTAGTTGTAAATGATTAGCTGGTTGAGCGCTTTGAGGTTTCTCATTTGCATCATTTGAGCTAGTTCGTTGTGTTGAGTACTTCATTTCCCTAATCACGTCCCTTTTAGACAATGTAAGCTATCTGATGTTCATGTTCTGTTCATACTACAGGAAATATTAGAGGGAGTAACAGACATTGACTTGGTGGTGAACCTAAAGCTTCGAGAAGAAGCTCTGCTTGCAAAATGCCTTGGGAGAAGGATTTGTAGTCAGTGTGGAGGAAATTACAACATCGCTTCCATTGACATCAAGGGTGAGAATGGGAAGCCTGGAATTTACATGGCTCCACTTCCAGCTCCTCCACAATGTGTACCGAACCTTATCCAACGAGCTGATGATACCAAAGAAGTTGTGAAGGAGCGACTTCGTATTTACAATGAAATGGTATTACTCATCTTTCATTTTTCTTATGTGTTTTATTGTTTTAATCTAATCATCATATGAACCTTGTGCTCATAATTGTGAAGTTCTATAGCAAGCCATCTGTTTGACTGGCCACGAGTAATATGTAGGATATCATCTTCTTTTGAAGTTTGTTGTCCCAGATGATTATGCTTTATAACCTTTGTATGATACCTAATTGTGTATTCAGAAAAAAAGTGAAATGTAACTTTCTGTCTACTTGTTTAGACCACTGAAAAATATGCAGATGCTTGATATGTCTATTATGATTTCTCTCTAAGGGCTTCACTTTTGGAGAGATTATCAGTGAACTTGTATAGAAGTCACACAAAAATGGTCGTATTATTACAAATGAATTTGTAAGAAATAGTTCACACGTGTTTTCACTAGAAGAACACAAACTTTTTACTGACATGCAATAAATGAACCCAGTCTACATGCTGATATCCACTCAAAATATATGGCTGACGGCTGACTTACATTCGTAGAAGACATGTCATGCTAGCCCTTGTTTCTCACCTGCAGTCAAATCACTTTGCTTGCACTCAAACGACATTACATCTGTAATTATAGAGTGCCCTACATCTGTCTACTCTTGCACTTAAAAGTGCTCCAGGTCTTTCTCTCATATTTTATGTTGCTCTGAACAACCTCAAGGCACCTCGTTGCAGCCTTCTCTCTTCTACACTTCCATCATCTAAATATCCAAGCAATTAATTTTTTCCATGACTGCAACTGTTATGATTTTTATGTTCTTTCACTGTGACAAACACAAAGGACTTGAGTGCAGGAGCAATTTTTATTGGAATTCTATGGTACCGTGTCCAAGTGGAGTTTTCATTTCCATTAATATATACACAGTCATGAACTCTATGGCTAGTCTTGTAGTTAATATTTTTGTAGTTTTTTATTGTTATTGTCCTCATTGTCAGTATAATCCAGGTGATCTTTAGGTGTACTTTTTTGCATCTCAGCAGTGGTTTACACTTACAAGAATTTTTTTAAAAAAGAAAAAGAGGAAAAGAAATAGTGGTTTATCTTGATATACCTCGTGGGAGAAGGCAGGGATCTCTGTTTGGTGTTCCTGAGATGCATGTACAGTGTAGTTGGGTACATTTGATTTCAAATGCATTGTGTTCTATTTTAAATGTATTTCCATGGTGTGTTTTCTCAACATATAAATGCGAGAAATTTCTTGTCAATACATACATGCCGTGCCGCATGTTTCCTCTATTCCCTCCACCACCCTTAATCGTTTCTTTTGAAGTGGTAAATAGGAATCAAAATGTTGCCTTGGAATTGGAATATTGGGCGGAGAAGTGCACACTCATAATAATGGGACCATTAACTTCTGGCATAAAGTATTTCTTTTTAGCTATTTTGACATAACAGCTGTAATTGTTGTTTGTACAGCAATTACTGACCTGCCATCTTTTAACTGTCTTTTTCCTGCAGAGTCGACCTGTTGAGGACTTCTACCGCAATCGTGGGAAGTTGTTGGAGTTTGATCTTCCTGGAGGAATTCCAGAATCCTGGCCAAAGTTGCTGGAAGCTCTGAATCTTGACCACGAGGATAAATGCACTGCAGCAGCATGAACTCCTGTAGTTCCATAAGATATTCTCAAGGTCAGTTAGGTCATTCTTTGCAAGCGGGAGACTGCATGCATATTATTTAGATAAAGGGGGTTAACAGTTATATTAAATAAACAAGCGCAAACTATTTACAATATATTTTATTGTTTGGAGAGCAAGGAGACCTTGTGCACTGCTGGTGATGTTATTTGTTTGTTCGATGGATTGGTTTGTAATGATTAGATAGTGGACAAATGTCAGTGCCATTCAATTTTGCTGTAACATGTGGTTATGAAGTTTGTTTTCTAGGCTTCTTTGAACAGAAAGAGCAAACAATAGAGGGAGTTGAATAAACAGCATTATATGACACGGAAATACTGTGTTCTAGTTTTGTTTGGACTCGAGCACCTTTCCTTCTTGTTGTTACATTAACTATTGTGAGATGCTGCCTGCTATTGCTGTTTCTTGCATGTGTTGAGACTGGATAAGTAGTTGGAGTTCCCATGGTTAACCTTGTCCTTACAATATACTTGTTACACAAAACACCAACACTCTTGTTCACTTTCTGAATGTTTTAAGAAACAAAATGCTCACCTAACTCCTTAGCTTCTGATCCATCGACATGCTTTTTTCTCATCTTCTCACAGTTTGTATTTCCCGATATGATGGTTCACTCCTTTCAGGTCAACGTGAAGCATCCTAAATTGTGTTCTCGACATTTTTGCTTATGTCTGTTCGGGTTTTTTTTTTTCCATGTGAATTGTTTTGCCTTTTCTTTACGGATATAATTTCTATAAAACACCCGTTATATGTTAATAATTGTGCCACCAATATGTTCCTACCTGGGGCTTTAAGGATTTCTTTTGACTGATTTAATTTTCGTTAATGTTCAGGTGGTTTCTATGTTGAGGATGAATTATATACAGTATTATGATTTAGTTTCCCGTTTAGGTATTCAAGTCTCGTCCTCTTTTCTACCACTGGTGGAAGTATGACGCAAAAATAAAGCTGGATGGAGCCAGATTATCGCCATGGTAACGTGTGCTAGGATATTGTAAATGTTCAACAGGAGGATCAAAATCCATTACATAAAATGTTCTGAATCAGATAGAAACTTCATAGATTCATTTTGGGTTGGATGCCTAGATTTTGCTGTCTTCGTTCGGTGAACCGAGTGTTTTCTCAGTTATCACACCGTTGACCAGATGCCAAATTCTTTGGGGATAGGCTGCGTATGAAAAATTAGGGTGATAATTTTTTATTTGGTTTGGTTTTTATTAAAAGAAAAAAGGGGTAACAAAAAATAAAAGCTGAAATCAAACCAAAACTGATTCGAATCGACCAGTTTTGGTTTTGGTTCGGTTTTTATTAAAAAAAATAATCAACCGGTTAAAAAAAAATTAAAACTGAACTGGAACCAGTTCAAACTGACAGGTTTTGGTTTTGTTATTTAAGAACAAAAATCGGTTCAAATTGGTCTGATTTGGTTTTTTTGGTTTGTTTAGGTTTTTTCTAATTTGACTCGGGTTTTTATGGTTTGACTCGGTTTTTTTCTAGTTTTGCTCGATTTGGCTTAGTATTTTTTTTTTTGTCGGTTTCAGGTTTATAAAATTAAATCGATTGATTTTTAAAAATTTATAATCGATTTAATCGGTTTATTTTCACAGTTTAGTTTTTTTTATTATTTTTTCTGTTTTCTTAATTTTTTAATTCTTTTCTCACCCTATCAGGAATCCATTTTGCAATCAGATTATAAGGCCTCGGTCCATACTCGTTAAAAAGCCCTTGGACCCACTAAAGTTCCCTTCTGCTATCGACCCGAAGCCGAAAACAAACTGTGCCCATACTTTTCTCTCTGGATTGCTTAATCGAAAAGGCCCATTTAGCGTCTCACGTTTTTGACTTCCCTTTGCCTCATCCTAGCTTGAGCGGTCTCGGGAAGTGGAGAAAAAAATCATAAGCCAACGAGAGAAGTGAACAAGGGAATTGGATTAGTGACAGTGTCAAAAAATTAAAGATGAAGTTTTATAGTTGTAGAAGTACAGCAAAGCTAAGAATAGTAAAAATGGCTACTCCAGTCTCAGCTGGACTGGCGTGAAAGAAAATCTTAGTGTTTTGCAAGGAACGAGCTTGAAATAAACAAATTTATTGGATCAAAACATTATAAATTAGAGTTTAATTTTTTTCACGTATTTATAGGATTTCTTTTCACATGATTAGTTTGAGGCTTGGAAGGGATAATAGAAATGCTTTTCATGTGATTATTTGAAAGAATACAAGTCAGTACAGGGAAAAAAAAGAGAGATGGAAGCATGGAATTTTATTTGGCATTTAGAATAAACAAACCTAAATCTAAACGTCGCGTCGTGTTATTGTATTATTTTTTACATGCTTTCGATGTATTATATTTATTAAAAATAATATTGATATTAATTTTGAATCGGGTGTGGGAAAGATTCTGATTTGATTTATTTAATAAATGACTTAATCTTTTCAGGGTGATAATTGGTTTCATATCATCGTAATTTAATAAATTATCATGATTGTATCATGATCGGATTGAATTGTGCTTAAGAGCCGACGATCTGTTGATGACCCTATTGACCAATTATATAAAATAATAATAATAATAATAATAATAATAATAAACTCATCAATTTTTTATTATGGACCCTCTCCCGTTTTATTGTGAATTGACATAATAGATTTGCCATTTTATCTTTGTTGTCGCAAAATTTAGAACTTTGTTAGAGGTGAAATGGTATTTTCTATGGAATTAAATTATCAATTCATAGGTTCTAGGTCTTTTCACTTCTTAACTTCTTGGTAAATTTATTAAACTGCCCTTGATAACTAAATTAATTGAACTTGATGATAAGGGACTTTTCAACATTTTTTGCATTGTAAAATATCAAAATTAACCTTAAAATTATTTTAAAAAAAAAGTTACGGTGAAGTGTATTTTCCTCATTTTTTGTGAATTTTTCAGCAATTAACAAGTTGACTAAAGGACATTTGAAGCTAAATTAAATGAGCTTGATGATAAGAGGCTTTTCAACATATTTTTCATAGTAAATATCATAATTAACCTTAAAATTATTTTTTCTTAAAATTATGGTGAAGGGAGTTTTCATCATTTCTTGTGGTTTTTTCAGCAACTAACAAGTTGACTAAAATACAATATTAGTTTAGATGAAAAAAAGTTGTTGGCTTTCTAAGCTTCTCAAAGTACTTTTCTAAGCTTCTCGCCGCCACCCCTCCTTAAATATGATGTGATGCATGTCATCGCTACTTGCATAGTGGAGCTCCAACAATGTATCCCCCCTCCCCCATCTTTTTCTCATTTCACGGGCTTCGAAAACATGTTGTTCATACAATAATTCAAAACAATGTGGTCATTTAATTTTATCATATTTCATTTATGTTTTTTTTTACTGTATCATATTATTCTATTTTAATTTTATTATTTGACATTTAATTTTTATATCAAAATCTTTATTTTATTTTTTTTCTATAATTTTCTAGTTTTTTTTTCAATCTCACTCCTCAACGTTTGAATTCTTTTTTTTTGTACCATATTAGGTTTTTTATTTTCAAATATATATATATATATATATATTTTCAATTTACCCCTCGTCATTTGGTTTATTGGGAATATGGCTTCAGGAGTTTTTTAAGGCTTGTCTTTTATGGTTTAATTCGATCTCATGATCCATGCAATAAGTTTAAAAGACTACACTAAGTTAGATTTATTATTTTAAAAAAATATATTTATGTTTCCATTTTCATCATTACACTGTGTTGATTGGGATTTGCATTCGTTATTTTTTTCACCTTTCTTTTCATGATTGTATCATTAGCTTATGTCTCATGTAATGGATTTGATGAGTTTACCAAGGTTGACTAGTGAATTTCTTTTTGTTTGCATTGCTTTTTTTTTTTAAAAAAAGAAGTTTTATTTTCGTGCTCGATTTCGTTTTTTTGATATTTGGTTTATTTGAGAATCAAGCTTTTTTATCTTATTTGAATTGCTTTTCATTGAGTTATTTTGGTTTCATGAATAGATTGTAATATTAAGGTGAATAGATTTGAAGCAAGGTTTTTTCATTTTTTTTTTATTTCACCAGTTAACATTTTATTTACAAGGAATTGAGGTTAATTGATTTTTTAATATTGCTTTCCATACACTATCTTAACAAATAAGATCACAAGGATTTTTCAATAACACCAAAAAGATATATTTCTACAGTATTGACATGAACCTCTCTTGTTTTTGCATTAAATCATTGCCCATTTTTTTAATTTTATTTTCTAATAATATTATTAAATTAGCAAATTTCATCAAACCCAGTCAAATTAATTACCTGAATCTCATTATTTTCCCTGCTTTTTAAAAAGTGTGAGCATGGCATTAGCATCTTTTTTGTGTCGAGATAAAAAAATTGTCCCGGCCACGGAGGAACACGTGCCACTGATCTATCTAATTAGCTGCTAATTCTTTTCGGTCCAGCGATATTGGATTTTGGTGCTCCCCACCAATTCAACTCCAAAACCAGGGCGAACATTTCATAGACCAGATTACAACCCGGCCCAGCCCGATATTCCTTGAACCCTGAACCCGATAACCCGACACTTTATGATGATGTCATCGAAGATATTTTCTTGCTCGCGTGCCTCCTCCTTTTCTCTTTCCTCGAAAAAATCAGCGGTCACTAAGGATGCTTCCGTCAACACAGAACGCTCGCGTCCTCCCAAGTGCAAGAACATCTTTAACTCGCTGCACACCGCGCCACGTTTCATCATAAGATCTACCGGATCCTCTCAACATCTCATCACTCCCTCCGTTTGCAGTCATCAACGCTCCATGTCAGCGAATGAATTCCTCTGCCCATATACGCGGGCGCATTCGATTTTTATTTCTACACCACAGTGGAGCCTCATCCAAATTCTCCACCAGTCACTCTCAAGTGATTGCAAAGTATAAATATATATAAATAAATTCCAGTGCTTCCGACTGCCGAGGGTTAAATAATTCAATCCCAAATTTAAATTCTATTATTAGCCTTGTTCGTAAAAACATTTTAAATTTATAAAATACTCAGCTATGTTATATATCAATATGTGATTAGCATGGTTAGATATTCCTTGTTTTTTTTTAAAGGTAAGCTAATAGCCCTTTTATATAGAAAAATTTAATAAAAAAACAAGTTCAAATAAAAACATCATTAATTTGACACAATGCGCTTTTATAAATTTTTTTAATGTAAATGAAGGTCTTATTTATTACTGTAATTAAATTATTTTTTTAAAAATTATTAAATTATTTAAGTTTTAAATTATTTTTTTAATGTTTTTGAATAGTTCTTACGTGTTGATGTTAACAATATGTTTTTTAAATAAAAAAATTATTTTAACATATTTTAAAAAATAATCTTTATTGATCTCTTAAAAATTTTAAAATTTTAATGTAATTTTTTTTTAAATAAAAAAATCTATGGTCTCAATGGAACTCTATCTCCATCGAAATCTATAATATCTAGTTCAAATATAACTTAGAAAAACACAGATATTGAACTCTATTTAATTTGTAATTATTAGTCCCCACGTTACTCTCTCAAGTTCGAATAACAAAATGCATGCGAGGATTAATTACGTGGAAACTTGATAAATTAATATTCTTAATTAAATAATATTTTTTCATCCTGATTTAACTTTAAAGTTTAAATAACATATTGATTAATTAATAAATCTTTATGATCCCAGTATATTAATTCTTAGAGATTTAACTGTATTTTATCAATGCAATTATTTGTCTAGTATATGATTTTTATCCACGCCAGCAATTGGCGTACCAATAAAAATGTACACAGAAGGATCACCCTAGATCCCCGTATCGCGAGAAGTTGACTCGCAGAGCGGCTTTTGATCTCATGCCACCTCAGAAATCAGATTCCCACGTGGTATTAACATGGCAGGGCTGCGAGCCTTCATTTTGTCCACGTCATCGAGAGAGAAAACTGGAGTCTAATAATATCTCTTCTAAGGTTTTTTTCCCCCAGCAATATCTGTGTTTTATTTGTCTTTTCTCAACCAGTCAAGCCGTTTCTTCTTCTTTTCAGATTTGGTGAGTGAAACCCTAGAAAGGTAATGTATTCGCTTTATCAGTCTCTAATATGTGTTTTAAACACTTGAATTTTTGAATTCTGATTACTGGACCGAGAGGGAGAATGGATTTTAAAAGGCAAAATCATTATTTCCTTTTATTGCTTGATATGCTGGAGAGCTGTAGCTCAAATTTTCCTGGAAAAATGAAACGAACTGTATTGTTTTCTCGAGAAAATCTGGAGTTTAATTGATTTTTTTTTTCATTTTTTATTTTTTTTTTGTTGTGAAAATTTTTAAATTGTACTGCCCTGTGAACTTACTAACTTATCGTCTGCTTGGTTGCTTAGAAAACTGAAGAAAAGAAGCTTGTTTTGAATTATTGAGGTTTGCTTCGAAGAAATGAAGGACTACTTTTCTTGTAAATTTTTGAATTCATGCTTTTTTTTTTGTTTACCTGGTCAGAATTTGGTAGATTTTGATCTCTGTTACAATAATATGTTTGGTTTTTGAGAAAATTGAAATGAAGGAAGAAGAGAAGTATGGAAACTCAGGGACTCAAGAAGTATGGATAGTAAGGGGCAGAAAACTAGCTTGGATTTTTTGTATATGGTTCGAATTCCCAATAAAAACCCAGAGAGAAAAAAAGTAAAGTCAAATAGGTTTATTAGAGTTTGTTGGATTATTCTAGAGTAATTGTTCTTGCTTTGATTGGGCCATGTGGATAAAAAATTAAAGATCTAGCTTTGTTTTATTGCTGCATGAAGTAAATTGTATTTCATGTCCATTTCTTGGATTCTTTTATTGTTTTTTATAGTCTGATTTTTTATTTCGAGCAAGCAATAGGAGACAAGACATCAATAATTGTTCCATGTTGCAGGTTTGTCTGCTTGCCTTAAAATTATGAAAAACAAAACTTTGACTCTTTATCCTTTTTTTCTTCTTCTCATTTTCAAGAATGAGTTTCAAATCTTATCTTTGATGTATTCAGTGTCTGTAGAAAAAAAAATGTTTTAACTTTGCCAAGCTAAATACTTGGAAACCTCGTGTTCAATTTAATGTTTTCAGCACTCAAACCATTAAACTTAATTTGTCCTTTTTCCATAATTTCTCGGCCACCGATGTGTAAGATATTGCTAAGTTATCAACATCTTTGAGCATTCAATGCACATCATACTGTATTTCGGGGATTCTGGTTTTGTTTATTACATCTGATGTGTAACTTGTATATCTTGTGTAGGACTTGCTGAGCTATTGTGTTTGCTGCAGTTACCATCTTGGAGATAATGTAATTTGCAATCTATCTTGCAGAATTAGGAATATTTTCTCACCTACTCAGTCCAGTGTGTTTCTCATTAATGTCCTTGAAACTGATCAATGTCAACAGTTCAAATGAATAAGAATGTTCTCAATGAACAACGGGTTTGCAGATCAAAATCATATTCTAGAAGATGAGCAGAAGAAAATAAGGGACGGGATCATGGGTGAGGACCAGGAACTCTCAGAGGAAGGTGAGTCCCAGATGAATGAGGATGAAAAAGATGTGAATGATAAGGGCATGGAATCGCTTCAGGTCCTGACCGTTGCACAGGCTGTTATTCAGAGCCAACAGCAACAGTCTCAAGGGCCTTTGGTTCACTGGGAGAGGTTCCTGCCTCGTCGGTCTCTAAAGGTTCTGCTTGTGGAAAATGATGATTCAACTCGCCATGTTGTCAGTGCGTTGCTTCGAAATTGCGGCTACGAAGGTAAAAAATTTATGCTGTCAACTCATTTGCTTAAGAGCTAGCTTGATCTGCGATCTAAAGTAGATACTTTATATCATGTAAAGAGAATGGTGCATGAGCTAGCAAGTATTGTCATTACTTTGATCAGAGAATCAGGACCTAAACTTAAAAAGATGCATGCGGTAATGATATCCTTTTATATTGTAGAATCCCTTGTGCAATTTCAGTCAAGTGTCTTTTTTTAACTACTCCATTCTATCGAGGTGTGTTAGAATAGGAAGTTTGATGAGTGATGCCCTGAGGTGCACAAGAAACTGAAGATCCCTTTTATTTCAAATCAAGAACATGAAAATTTGCAAGTGATGGCAATTGTGAAGAAACTGTCTATCTAGCTCTCACTCCTGATTATTGCATATTTGAAGATCATTTGAATATTCAAGATTATTCATTTATATGATATCTCGTTTGTCATTAGGGCTTTCATTTTCATTTTTAATTTTTTCAGTTAAAATGGTTTTGTTTAGGAACTTATTCTAGTGGGCTGACTTTCTCCCCGTACCATTTCAAAGAAAAGCAAGTCCACCTTGAGAGGTGTAGAAAGAAGAGTAATGGTTCCAGTTCCTATTCTTTATTAGGTTTGATGAATACTTATGAGAGTCCATATTTTTTCTGGAGTTGCATTTTTTGACGATTGGACTTTAGATTTAGTTACTCCTTATCTTGGCTGTTCTAATTTTCTTCTCGTGGTTTTCTCCTCCACTTTCATCTCTGTTCTCTTTCCTTCCTCAATCTCTTCTCATTGTGCCACATCCCTGGGGTAGATAAGCTGTTATTAATCAATCCAAATTAATCTGCATCTCTTGCACTCTCTCATAATGTACTTTGATTTCTCATATTTTGCAAAGTAGAAGTCCCATCCAGGTGCCTGATTTCAAATTTCTTAAGATATGAACAACAACCTCAAAGCATGCATGGATTGGCTAGCAATGAGAATTGAACCATCCTCATTGCTTATTCCAAGCTTGTTTTCAGTTCACCGGCAGTTTTAGAACACTTTCGTCCTAAATAAAGATGCATTCCTCATCCATCTTATATGTGTTTGTTTAAGGACAACCAACTAATATGATCATTCCTTCATAATGATATTCATACCTCTCTGTTCTTGAGGAGAACAAGATTTTTGCCTATTGTTAGAGAATAATATAAATCATATCTTGGAACCTCACCTAACAACTTAAATTATTGGGTTGAGATGGTTTTTTGACATGGTATCAGAGCCTTGATGACCAAGTGGTCACGAGTTCGAATCTCATCATCCTTATTTATTTGATAAAAATTAAGCACAAGATAGTATGAGTTTGTGCAAGTTTCAAGCTCAAATGATGTTCACTTGAGGAGGTGTGTTAGAGAATAATGTAAATCAAGTCTTAGAACCTCACCTAACAGCTTACGTTATTGGGTTGAGATGGTTTTTTGACACCTATTAATAAAACACCTCAACTCAAGGACTCATTAATCATGCTTCTCAAGCTTTTGATTAGAGATTGGGTTACATAGAGTTTGACAGAGGTCTTTGACTAAAGAATCTTCTTCTTTTTTTTGGGTTACCCAAGCTTGTTTTGGGGAGGAGGACTTGGCACCATTGAACCACAAGGCTCAATGGCATCCTCTAACGATCTAAAATTTGAGAAAGTTAGGTTCTTTTTCTTACATTTCCCCCTCATTCCTTTGATTCCATCAAAATGATTTTTATACTATTTCCAAAAACCTAGTTTTCACTTTGGGATTTAGATGGCATTAGATCTGGTAGTTTATAACTTGGTTTGATACGAGAGTTCGAGACGAATTGGATTTTTTTCTTTCTTTTTTATATATTTATGTGCCGTAAAGTTATCATGCATGATAAAATATAATTATGCAATGGTCAATCTCTCTCTCTTTTCTTTTTCTTTCCCTTCATTTATTTAATGTAACTTTTAAATTATGGCTCTTAGATGTAATATATAGTAATGATTGGTAATTTGATAAACGTTGTAATTTCTCAGGGAAGTGACAGATAATGTAAATTACTCTCTTCAATTACTCCAACAAATACCTGGAACTTTCTCCTCTTTGTTTCTGTTCTTCCCATTTATAAAGCTAACAATCACTCTCTTTCTCTGTATTTTTATTTTTAGCTACTGCTGTAGCAAATGGTCTACAAGCTTGGAAGCTGTTACAAGATCTGACAAATCACATTGATCTTGTTTTAACTGAGGTGGCTATGCCTTGTTTGTCAGGCATTGGCCTTTTAAGCAACATTATGAGCCACAAAACTTGCAGGAATATTCCTGTAATTAGTGAGTGTGCTTCTACTATTTTGTTCTTTTGAAACTGACACTATTTTACAACTTTCAACTTAACAAATTGATGCTTTTAACTGTTACTCCTGTTGACCTTCTGTGCAGTGATGTCATCTCATGATTCCATGAATGTAGTCTTTAGGTGTTTGTCAAAGGGTGCAGTTGACTTTTTAGTGAAGCCTATTCGAAAAAATGAGCTTAAAATCCTTTGGCAACATGTTTGGAGGAGGTGCCACAGCGTGAGTTGCTAACTTATGCCATTTTGTGTAACAAACAATAACTTGGACCAATTTTTGGACCTCAACTTCAGGTCTGTCATATATATTATATACATAGATGCATTTGCATGTCAATTGTTGAGAAATTCAAGCTTGAAAGGAAGATGTCAATTTTGCTTGGAGCACTACCATGGATTCAAATTTCAACTATTTACATCGTGGGAGCTTTGTATGGATTTTTGTTGGCCTTTTCTGTCTTCACCATATTTACCACTCCGGTGATCTAGGATTACAGAAAAGTGCCAAGTTTTGAAATTCTGTTTTGCTTTTTTTATTCATCATTCATCAGGCTAGTGGTAGCGGTAGTGGGAGTGAGAGTGCTGTAAGGACTCAAAAATCCTCAAAGTCAAAAGGTGCTGATGACTCCGATAATGATACTGACAGCAATGATGACGATGACACTGGAAGCATTGGTTTGAATGCAAGGGATGGAAGTGACAATGGAAGTGGTACCCAGGTATTTGTTTTTATGAACAAGCTTATACTTCGATGTTTATGAAGGGAAAAAAGAAAAGTACATGGATAGTAATAGAGTAGTGGGTAATGGTATTCCTTGTACTTTGGGGACCACAATTTTTTTATGCCAGTTAAAAATGGGAATTAATAATTAGAAACTATTAAAGATACCACTCCAAATCCACCTGTCAGCGATTATATATTGGAATGCCGTACCTAGCCATGTTCAATACTTTTATTTGCAATCAAGCAAGAGTTAGAATATTCAAGTAAAAAATTTGCCTCCTGTCTTATGCTGAAGAACTTCAGCATTTTCAGTCTTTCCATGATCAAACTTCAGTAACCCTAGAATTGAGGTGCAATATATACAAGTACAAGCTGGGCTTATGATCTTTTCCCAGTGTCTTGTTATCATGTTAATATCTCAGCATTTTGCAACTAACTAAGGGGATAGCCCATAAACTAACGTACAGGGATTAAGATGGGGGGATTGGAAAAGTACATGATGGTGTTATTTGTCAGCATAAGCACTAGATTAATAGTTAAACAAAAAAACCATAGATAAAACAGAATATCCAAAAAGATACCATATAGCGAGCACAATTTCATCAAAGACTTCACGATTCTGTATCTTCCCCGTGTTTGTTAGTGGGTTTGTTAATGTGCATGTGTGCACACGAGCATCTGTTTTATGTGTGTATAGACAGATAATGTATGGAAAGGTACTTTTTGCTAGGAAAAGGTACCTTGACATATTAATGTTAACACATGGCAGATTTCTAACAGAATGCCGCATCCTGTAACAAAGATTCCCTATTAACTCTGTCTTTGCAGAGTTCCTGGACAAAGAGGGCCGTTGAAGTTGACAGTCCCAAACCAACGTTACCGTGGGACCATTTAGCTGATCCTCCTGATAGCACATTTGCCCAGGTTATTCACTCAAGGCCTGAGGCATGTGACAACTGGGTGCCCCTGGCTACAACGAAGAAGTTTGGAAAGCAGGATGATGAACTTGGTATGTATGGCTCTGTATGCAGTGATTGTTTTTGAACTTTCACTCTCTGATACCCCCTATCTCCCTCCTTTTCTTGACCTTTGGTTGAAATTATACTGCAACGAATTCGTAGATAACTTTGTTATGGGCAAGGACTTGGAGATAGGAGTACCTAGAATTCCAAATTTGCAGCATAAGGATCTAAGCAAAGAGGTACTGACCAACATAGCAGGGAATAATGGAGAGAAATTTCGTGAACTAAAATCAGAACAGGACAGTGGGCATTTAGAGAAAGGACAACTGGAGCTCAACAGTGAAAAACACAAAACAGAATTGAGAAACCAAGGCAATGATCTCAAGGGTGTCATCACAAACATTACTAATCCTCGGATTGAAAGTGAAGTCATAGACATCCCAAACAGTCTCTCTTCTAACAAAAAGAATGAGGTCATCTATGAGATCAAGGAGATGCCTTCTCTTGAACTGGTTTTGAAAAGGCTGAGAGATACTGGAGATGCTTGGGCCAGTTCCAATGACCGAAATGTGTTGAGACATTCAGACCTTTCAGCATTCTCAAGGTAGGATAAATTTGGATTCTGACCATATCCATTCTTTGGTCCTTCAATGGAGGTACATCCTAAAGTTGAATCTTCATACTATGCAGGTATAATTCTGCTTCAAACGCTGATCAGGCTCCAACAGGGAATGTAGGTAGCTGTTCTCTGCTTGACAATTGTTCAGAAGCAGCAAAAACAAAATCAATGCAAAATCTTCAATCCAACTCAAATAGCACACCTCGTAATCTATGTTCCAATGGAAGTAGTAACAACAATGATGTGGGCTCTACAACTAATAATGCTTTCGCCAAACCTTTGGTAATCAGAGACAAGCCAACACCAAAATCTACAGTTAAATGCCTCCATCCTTCTTCTGCCTTCCAGCCAGTGCAGAATGACCATACACCTCTTCCTCAGCCTGTAATACAGGGTAAGGGTGATGCTCCAATCGCTAACACAATTCTGGCTCAATCAAGAGGTATGAACCAGCAAGGCCAAGTGCAACACCATCGTCACTGTGTTCATAACATGCCTTTCACCATCCGTAATGATTTGTCTTTGAAAAATATGGCAGCTGCAGGTCCCCGGTGTGGGTCATCTAACATGTTGAGTACACCCATGGCAGGAAATGCTGGTAATTACAGTATGAATGGGAGCAATGGCCAAAATGAGAGCTGCATTGCTTTGAATCCCAGAGGAATAAACTTGGAGAGCAATAGTGGGGCAGCTGGAAAAGATGAAAATCCTGGTACAGGTGATGAAAGTGGGAGCAGGAGCGGAGGCGGTCAAAATTGCTTTGCACTGAGAGAGGCTGCATTGAACAAGTTCCGCCAGAAGAGGAAGGAGAGATGCTTTGAGAAGAAGGTATAACTGAAATTGCAGCATAATTAGATACAAGCTTAAAACTCATTTATTTTCTCTTAAAGGAACTTTTGGTGAAAAGAGTCCTAGCATGTAGATAATCTTAGTAAAAGATGGATAATTTGAACTTTGTGAGACATCCAAAGAGTAAAAATATCTCTCAATTATTTACTTATTTGTGCATGGATAAACACCCAACACTAAGATCAATCACCAAGGACTTGTGACTTATCAAGCATCAGACATTTTCTTTGCTAGTATTAGCATTGAAAACATTAATTACCCCAACAGTCATCTAAGTAAATTTGTGAAACTAAGAATAAAGCATCTATTATGATGTTACCTGTTGTTTCTATATTGTAGTATTTAAAGTTTACCTTGTATTTAAATAATCTTTTCTAGGTTCGATACCAGAGTAGGAAGAACCTGGCAGAACACAGACCCCGTGTCCGAGGACAATTTGTGCGACAAGTAGCATTTGAACATAAAGATGAGGATGCACATAGCTAATCTGACCTGTTACCAGCTTGTGCCTTGGGAATTTTGTGCTTGAGATCGGTTGGATTATGCTTGGCAGGAAAAATTACAGAACCGCTGTTATTAAAGACAAATTATTAACTGTGTAAAGAGCTGTTCAGAAGGACATCTTGGACTATTCTATGAATGTGGACTAATATACATGTTACTGCCACGGACTACTACAACTAGATAGAAGGTAACCCTTCACGGGGAATCCTTCTCCAATAAATGAGCTGCTCAATCTGTGTTGTATTGTAGTTTACAGGACTGCCTGAAACTTGAAAGATTATCATTTGTTCTCCTTGTATGGATTCTGTTCTCTAATTATAATGCCCCTGTTCTCATTTTGTTTCTTCTGTTATCATAAACAAGGAATCCAACGTGATGATTGCTCGGGGTCGGTAGACCATGAATGTTTGAACAGGCCCCGTGATAAAATTATCCGGTGACGCCTGGAACTGAATCATCGGCTACCCTAGCAAGGTGGTGAGTAGACCATTGCACATGAGGCAAAAACTCGTGACGAATTGATGATACCGCAAAAGCACTCCATAAACTATATTTTTAACCGAGGATATTTTCCCTTAAGGCCTACACGTTATGTAAACCCATGAATTCATTAAGCAAGAATTCCAAGACGGTTGTCAAACCTAGACAAGCTCCAGGCAATGAGTTCAACCTCCGAATCAAAGTTTAGTCAGGAAAAAAAAAAAACAAATAAAAATTCAAAGGAAGAGGTTTGACTTCTCTCTTTATGTTAGGATTCTTTCTCTGCCAGTTATCGTTGTCGAGTTAGATTATTGCTGCAAGCTATCATAACAGTACTATCTTTCAGGGCAAGTTCCAAGCCCCAGCGAGACATCTGCAGGAACATGTCAGTACTTAATTTTGTTCTAACGATGATCAAGATAAGTTACGTAACACATATTTTTGCCTTTTCTAAAAGCCTTTTTTTATTTGGAGCATGCATGTATCTATTCGCAGGGAGTGGCTAGAGTGGCAAACTGACACTTCAGTTCTGACTTCTGAGATGAAGCTCAAAAACCACTGAACCTGTACATCATAAGTAATCCCAATTCTATTTGTTTTGAGCTGGTTTTGAAATGCTCATCAAACAAGACGAAAAACGATGGTTGCAAGTTGACGCTGAAGATAAATCAGGAAATTCAATTCAGGAAAAAAAAGGAAATCTCTTTTCACTCTTTTTGGAAGATCACATTTTTCTTGTAATTTTCATCACTGGACACATGCCTCCTCTCCACATGAAAAAATATGCAGGCTCTTTGCACAGTTCCGATAACTAGAAATCCCTTCACAAAAGGCAAGTGTCGATCGAAACACGGCGAGTTTGGCTCCCTAAGTTTGAGTAACGGGATGGAAGTAGTCAACACTTTTTTCTTGACCATGAAGTGGAAATTGCTTATCTTGTTCTTTGAGCTCCCCCTCACATTGCATATTCCCCTGTTCAAAACTGTCAACTGCAGCAAAATAAAATTATGTAAAATTGGTGAAACGGGAGCAATTAGTCACAGCATCAGATTTAAGCTTTTAGCTTGCAGTCTCGAAACCATTATGTCAAAGCAAAGGGGAAGTTTTCAGTTTGAGATGATGCTACCCAGTTCCATGACCGTTAAGACTTTTTTTTTTTTTAAAAAAAAAAGGAGTAGCTCTTTGCAATTTTGTTGGTGGAACTAACAAGCCCTTCTTTTCTCTGTGTTGCAGCTGTTTTATTTTTTAATTTTTTTATGTGCCCATATTAGAGCCATGAGCCATTTGGCACCAGCTGGCACTCTCATTATCACTCTGGGTCCGTTATTTAAAAGAAAGTCAAAACTTTAAAAACGACAAAACCCCTATGCTCCCTCCCAATTTAAATAAACGACACTTTCTTTTCTGCCGTTTGATCAATGATCATGCCATCATCTCTAAACAATCAGTTTTACAAAAACAATATCAATTTTCTTAACCACCAGGTATTGAAATTCAACTTCTCGTTGTTTGAGATGAATATAGAAAGGTCATAGTTTTATTATTTATATGTTGATTTTTAAAAGTATTTTTTTATTTTAAAATATATTAAAATTAATTTTTTTTAATTCTGATATCAGAACATCAAGATTATAAAAAATATGAAAAAATATTAATATATTTTTAAAAACATTAAAAAAAAAAAATTTACTTCACTTCCACACAAGTCACCAGTGTATCCAAATGTAGTTGATTTTGGTTGCTGCTTTTTTGTAGAGACTACCAGCTTCACTTGGTTGAAAAGGCAAGTTTGGTCAAGAGTTTTGTGAATCCATGCCCCGATTGACAGGGGCATCCTTGTCTTTCGGTAGGGACTGGTTTCCTTTTGGCAAGGATTAGATATGCCCCAAAAACAAAAAAACAAAAAAACGAGTAATTTAGCTCACCGCGATGTAAAAAAAACTAAAAAGGGGCAAAGAACGGGATCTGAGCTGGGAGAAGTGTGCTCTGGATATTTATAATTTGATCCAGACAAGTCAAAGGATGATCTTCTAGTGCTATGAGCATCAAGAAGGCAAATGATAATGTTGAATCCTTGAGGTGTTTGCTCGTATCATGTGTATTTTTGCCTCTTGCATCATCATTTTTTCATTTCAGAATTGAATTCAGTGGATCAATGCAACTGCAATCCTATAAGTTATCTAGAATCTTAGTGGAATGAAATTGATATCAATGTGCGAAGGATGAATTAAAAAATACCTTTTTTTTCTTGATTATGCTCGGTGGATTTTTTTTTAATTACTTGTGAAATTTAATTGAATTTTTTTTTATTAACATTAATGTTTGAGTCAGTTTTTGTACACCTTAACTAATCTCACGAACCCTAAAATTAACAATTATATAAATTTTTAGTAGCTATTATATTAGAAACCACATGGTTCAAACTTAAAATTATAAAATTAATTTAACCTTACTCTTAACAACTAGTGCCATAATTTACTTGAAAAATTATACTGAGGGGTAAAATTGTTTCTTTTATGACAAGTCTCCTTTTGATTTTAAAATTACTTGATGATAAAAATATTTAAGAGATGTGTTTTTCAAGCTAGCTTGTGTGTCAACTTGAAATAGGCTATTTTCTGAACTTATTTTTTTTATTAATTTTTTAAAAAAAGCAATTACAAGTAGAAAAAAAAATTACAGAAAAAAAAAATTATAAGTTACTTCCAGTGGATCGTGTATATATATATATATATTTTTTATTTTTTTTTATTTAAAAACAAACCTAGAAGTAACTAACAGTAAATCATTAATTACTCCCTTGATGACCATACAAATTTTCAACTTTCTATACCTGTTTAATACATTTAAAAAAAAGTAATAATTATTGACTCTTGAAATTTGAATTCAAAGGGGGGAAAAGAAAGAAAGAAAAGGAAACAAACATTCCAGTGAATCCCTTTAAAATACGGTAAGTTTTTCTCGGATCCTAGCATGATTCAAAATAGCAGTTGTCATGTGAGTATATAGTAGTTGTCTTGCTGTGTTGCTTGCCCTTGGAATTAATTCCATACGAAGAGTTGGGTATTGGACACTAGGGTGAACAAAACAAAATTAAAAAATTGATTAAATTGAAAAAATTAAAAAAACTAAACCTTAAAAAAACATGATTAAACCGATTAAAATTTTAAAAAAACTGACCGGTTCGATTTTATAAGCTTGAAACAAAAAAACCTGAATCGAATCAAACCAGACCGAAAAAAACTAGGTCAAACCAAAAAAACCAAGCCAAAATAAAAAAACCGAGCCAAACAAAAAAAATAGAGCCAGAACCGTGTCAAACTGAAAAAACCGATCCAAACCCAAAATACCGATTCAAACCGAAAAAACAAGTTAAAATCGAGCCAAATCGAAAAAACCGATCCAGAACGGTTTGAATAAGTTTTTATTCTAAAAAACCAAACCGAAACCGGCCGTTTAAATTGATTTTGATTTTGATTTTGATTTTAATTTAATTACTATTTTTTTATAAAAATCAAACCAAAAATCATCACTCCTATCGTACACTATCCGCACAACACCGTTTATATGGAAAACATTCCTCGCTCGAGTTGGTGCTCACAATACCATTTATCAATCACATGGCAACAACGCGCTGAAATCATTGGGTTAGGTTGGCATTATTGTTAACAACTCGCAGTTCTGGAAGCTTGAGTCTTGTTTCGGACACCAACGACATGTTACCCGGTCGTGTGGTTTTAAAATTACAATCAAAACCATCCACCGCGAGTAATTAAATTTATTTATTTAATAGATCATATCTAAAATATAAATATTTTCAAGTAATAAAAACAACAACGCACTCACTGTGAAATAATATGGATAAATTCAATGACGTGTAAATCTTTTATTAATTTGATCCAGGGTTTAGTAATGAACGGTTTGTAAACGCACAAACTGTCGTTTGCATATTAGGGAAATTATCGACCTTCACTTGCTAAGCTTTTCATTCACGATGCATGCATGTCAAAAGTAATTTTATTGATTAGAACGAAATTGTTTTAGCTTTAAACTTCCATAAATTTGTATTATTAAATATTTAATTTTATTAATTAGAATAAACTTATGATTATTTAATTATTAAAATTTCAATATCATATTAAAAAATCATCTAGAATTTTCACTTGAGAAAAAAATATTAGAAAAAAAAATATAAATTATATATTAAAATTCAATTAATAATTTAATCTTTAAAATTGATTTGGTTTTTTTATACAACACAAACCTCATTCTACTTTCTAAATAAAATTAACTAGCAGAACAATTTATTTAATGATATATTCCATTGATATAAATCCAATCTTTTTTCTCACAGGGGGTGAGAATTGAAAAAGAAAGAAAAAAGGATGAGCATTCCACCGGGCAGCTTGGTATTAGAAAGAGTAAAATTATATACATGCCCGAGTATTTAACAGTAACATAGTTTTAAAATTTAATTTGATCTAGCATGTTAATCTAAAATCTAGCTCATTTAAAACTAGAATTGGATCGGATTAAAAAAAAACAGAAAAAAAAATTCAATATGACTTGATCAAAAACTTGATTACAACCCGTTAATATTTTTTTTTCTTTTTAAATTAACCTGAGTTACTTTGCGACCCGATTAAAACTGAAAACTCAAGTCTTGAATTGAGTTAGCTATTGAACCAAATCTAAAAACTATGGACAGTACATTTACAAGCCAATAGTAATTTAGTTTTTTCCAATAAAAACATGGAAATTCAAAATCCTGAAAAGCTGTTATGGAAACAAATCATACAAACCGACGTGGCAACTATTATTTTATAATTTACTAAACATCTAATATTCTTGAAACCTACACGTAACCACTTATCACCTATCATTAACATATCGGTTTATACGAATCTTTAATATAACTTTATTGTATATAAATGATTTTCCATGTCTAGTTTTAAAATATCATGTATTTATGACACAGTGATCACATCTAGCCAACAATACTACACATCCCTATAGCACACATGATAGTCAATTTCCTCAATTAAAAAAAATGTAAAATGAGTAATCATTTGATAAATCAGTCCACGTGAAGGAAAAAAAAGACACATGATTTTTTTATATATATTTTATTAAAATTTAAAATTATTTTATTTAGTTTTTCAGAAAAAAATTATACATTTTAACCAATACAGTAATTAAGATTTCATGCTGTGGTGAATATATATATATAAACATATCTCATACAAAGTATTATATAATATATCTAAAGCACCTGTACTAATAAAAATCTAAAATTGAAACCCAGTAAAATCTCTGTGATCTGAAAATAAAACATTTGAGAAGCATGGGAAAGAACGGAGAAAATATTATTGGAGGAATGATTATGATTATTTTTAAAAATATTTTTTATTTAGAAATATAGTAAAATAATAATTTTTTATTTTTTAAAAATTATTTTTTATATCAGTATAATAAAATGATATAAAAATATTAATTTTAAATAAAAAATATTTTTGAAATATAAAAATAAAATGAGGAATTTATGGGAATATAGAAAGTCTGAGTTGCCATTCATAAATTGTCAAGACAGAAGGACGCAGGTGCAAAAAGACACAGGAATGAAATGATATATACCAGAATAACCCTCTCTCTGAACTAAAGACATAAGCACACTCTCTCTCTATCCCAAGCGGTGTTTGGTCTGCTTCCGCCCCCCCTCTCTCTCTGCGAGGTAATACTCGTTGCAGTGAGAGAGAAAGAGGGACTAAAATGGGTTGCTTTTCTTGTGCTGGAAAGTCCAGAAAAAATGCCAGTAACAAGAAGCCTGATGATCAGATCCCGTCATCTTCAGGTATTTCAATGAAAGACACCATAAAGCTTGAAAGTTTAGATTTTTTTTTTCATATGCCCAGTATCAAGTTAATATTTCTTGGACTGATTTTCATGCATTTTTTGTTGCCATGAAAAATGATTTGAATTGATTAAAGGTACGCCGTTTGCATAATTGTGTGAGGCAATCTTTTACGGGTTTGGAATAATGTATTGATCTGGATTGGCCACGGAGGATAAGATTTGAGATTGATGTTTCTCTGTGGCACATGTTTAGCTCTTGTTTAGACTTAGCTCTTGTTTAGACTAATGTGGTTTATTTCGAAGCCTAATCGAATGATAATGACTTTGTGGGCATGACGAGTTTCCATAATTACAAGTAGTGTAAACCAGCTTAAAATGATTGTTAGTACTACCGGGATCGATTCAGCAACGATTTACCTTAAACAGTTGCTCGTAGCGTCAAATTCAAGAAATCAGGTAATTAATGAAGCTGAATTTTATTAATACCTCTTGCCCTTGCCACCTTGATTGTAAATTATGTATTAATTAAAGTTTTGTTGGATTTGTAATTTTCCGTGTTGGTTCAATCACTTTTTAAGAAGTTAATCACACTTTTGTTTCATGCTAATTGTAAAAGGTAGGTTAATTAACATTACAGTAGTTGTACAGGTGTATACTTCTTTTCTTTTTTTTATTCCTGCATGCTTGAAAAAAAGGCAAGTTATCTTAATGTCGAGGTCAAATTTCCTTAAAAGAATTTGTCAGCATCCACTTAGTTCAGAAACTGTTTACAGTTCTGTTATGATTGGATAGCTGGTGTTGCATATGGAAGCAATGCGCGATACTTGTAATGGAGCTCAATCGTTTTCTTGTCTTGTATGACTGGGAAAATCCAAGCTCAGATCCTTCTTGAATGCCTGTTTTGTCTTTTGCGATTCTTCATTTTCTTTCTAAACTCTTAATGACGCGAAGAAATGTTATCAATTGTCAAGAATCCTTTATGTTTGCTGATGTAATAGTATGTACCATATCTTGCTCTTCTACATTCAATAAAAAAAAAAAATCGTATTGATTGCATTCCAGATAAAACAAAGTCAAATATGGCACTGGATGTGAAGGAGGCTTCTAAGGATGGAGGCTCTGAATACATAGCAGCACATACATTCACATTTCGCGAACTGGCAAATGCAACAAAGAACTTCAGGGCAGATTGTCTTTTGGGTGAAGGAGGTTTTGGCAGAGTATATAAAGGGAGATTGGAGAGTACCAATCAGGTTGGTTGAACTTATTGGATTCTAGCAGTCATGAAAATTTTTCAAGTTCTGCCAAAACCAGTGTTATTTTATAGAAAGTTCCTCAGAACATGTTTTAAAAACAATAGTAGTAGTAGACAAAAGGCATTGAGAGTGTGCATTTTAAGCAATGGAAAAAAATATACTAAGGGCAAAGAACAAAAAAGGAGAAACAAGCACTAATACTGCTTAGAAGAGAAAGCAAACCATACATGGCCAAGACTGAAGTTGCAGCTTCACATGTTATTTTGAACTGCCTTGCATCTCATGCCATGATCATTGTTGCCTGGAATGAATAACAGTTCTGCCTTGTCACTACTTTGTTCATGCCATGATGGTCACCTTGCCCCACTAGTGTCCTGCCCCACTGTCACTGCCTGTATTGTGATCAATCTCCAGCCACTGTTGTCACCACCATCAGAACTCAAGTACCAGAACCTCACATTACAACCATTGCACAGGGCCCTCAATCACCCAGCAAATCCCCACATGTTCATCTATGTCCGCTTCCACCTTGCCACTGGATCTTGAAAGTCAAAACCTACAGCAGAATCTCTGCTGCCCCTTCCACTAATCTAGGAGATCATTGTTGCATGCTTATTAAAGGCATTCTAGGTAGCATGCATTGCTTCTTAATGTATACTTGATCTCTACTGTTGGTTGCCTTTTTATCCAAAACATTTATCTATAATGTAAAGCAAACAGGAAGGTAACTGGAAATAAAATCAACATCGACAGACAAGTTTTTCTTTGTAGTCTTCATTATTTTGGAAGGCATAAAAGTGCCTAAAGAAATATGGGAATTATAAGGTGCGTGTTTCACCAAAAGGGAAAGTTTGTGAAGAACTCCCTGCAAAAGCAGTGTGCTTTTAACTGGAGTAAAAGTTAAAATATACTTATTTTCTGCCGTGTTTGTTCTTTGTTTTTTCAAAATAATCTCTTAACTGTTAGCATTTAATCTCATTTTAATGCATTCAGTTTTGACCGTTTGCAACAGGGTTGTGGTAAGACCTTAACCATGTCCTTTGGATTGTGTAGGTTGTAGCTATCAAGCAACTTGATCGTAATGGGCTGCAAGGGAATAGAGAGTTCCTTGTTGAAGTACTGATGTTGAGCCTACTCCACCATCCGAATCTCGTTAACTTGATTGGCTATTGTGCTGATGGAGATCAGAGACTTTTGGTTTATGAATACATGCCATTAGGATCCCTGGAAGACCATCTACATGGTATGTTATCAAATCTTGATTTCTAGATAATTAGGCTGCAAAAAAGTTCAGGGGTTTTTTTTGTCCATTACATATCCTGTTAAACAGTCGAATGAGATTGATGGCAGGTGAGGTGCAGAAACTACATGGTTGCAGCGAAGATTTCTGTTCTAGATTCACATTTCTTGTTTAATAACTGCAGTGGCTTGATATAGATTTCATGTAGCAAAGCTTCAGCAATTTTCCTTCTTATATTTCAGACCTGCCACCTGATAAAAAACGACTTGACTGGAATACAAGAATGAAAGTAGCTGCCGGTGCTGCAAAAGGCTTGGAGTATTTGCATGACAGTGCTAACCCCCCTGTTATATACCGTGATTTGAAATGCTCAAACATTTTACTTGGTGAAGGTTATCATCCCAAACTATCTGATTTTGGCTTGGCGAAATTGGGTCCTGTTGGTGACGAGACTCATGTATCCACAAGAGTGATGGGAACCTATGGATATTGTGCACCTGAATATGCAATGACAGGTCAGCTTACTCTGAAATCAGATGTTTATAGCTTTGGTGTTGTTCTCCTTGAGATTATTACTGGGAGGAAAGCTATTGATAATTCAAGAACCGCTGGGGAGCATAACTTGGTTGCATGGGTAAGAAAGCTATCCATGTCTTCCTCCTGCACTGATATTCTCATCCTTCCTGTATAGATGCCTCACTTAAATAAATACGTGGTGCAGCAACCATGAATCCATGTACCTTTGGTCTCCTTCTTCTTCTCCTTCTTCTTCTTATTATTATTATTTGGTTTTTTGAGTCCAGGATTATATGATGAGAACTGCTGCCGAATGCCGATCCTTAGGCTTAGGGCCTAAACCATACCCATACCCAAAACCAATACTTATACCCATATTTTATCCCTTATCCATAAGTAAGAAATTTGAATATCTATACTCAATGATATCCATTCCAATATTCCTTACCCAAATACTATGTATAACTCAACATAAAATAAAAAAATAATATATACTTACAGTAATGGGGATCTAATAAATATTATACATGTGTATAATGTTAATATTGGGGTATGTGTATATTATACTGAATTGAAAAACTATAATTATTTTACAATATATATATATATATATATATATATATATATATATATATTGGGCTGGGTTTGATAATATCTACAACCTATCCTTTATCCATTCGGAAAGAATTTTAGATATCCATGTCTGATTCAAAATAGCAACTATCCATAAAAATTCTACCCATTTAGATGGGTGGATATCCATTGAATTTGGATGAAATTGTTATCCCTAGGATCCATCCGCTTCACACAATAAACTTAGTCAGTGTTTCATATTTAGCTAGTCAGTATTATTTCTGCATTTCAGATTTGCTATGCTGTTGCTGTCACATCAGCTAGTTAGGAGCTGATCACCAAGAATACAAGTTCTTGTCATGAAGCTACTTAAGTGTATCCTATCTAATTCGTCCCGTGTTGCAGGCACGACCGTTATTTAAAGATCGGAGAAAATTTGCGCAGATGGCTGACCCGTTACTCCAAGGCCACTATCCAATGAGGGGCTTGTATCAAGCTCTTGCTGTTGCTGCAATGTGTGTTCAAGAACAGCCTAATATGCGACCCCTTATAGCTGATGTAGTCACAGCACTTTCTTATCTTGCTTCCCAAAAGTATGATCCAGAGACCCAGCCAGTCCAGGGCTCTCGCACAGGCCCTTCTACTCCTGGAACTAGAAGGGAACAATGAAGGTGGTAGGGTAGAGATTCAGCAGGAACAGTTGTCTAAGGATGGTTCAGACCTTGGGAAACCAATTTTAGACTGCTATCTCCCTGCAAACCGCGGGAACACAGGATGATTCACCCAAACAAATTTCTATCCATGATTCAGAGATCAGAGGATTAGATATGCAGTTGTTGGCTGCGTTTGCAATGGTTCTTGGCGATCAAATTCTGCACCAGTCCAGGTGTAGCGGTGCCAGACACAAATGCTGCAATAGAAAATTCTTCCTCCTTCTTTTTGTAAGTTCGTTTCGGCCTTACGATTATCATTATTTTTTTCCCAGTCTTCTACCCCTTCCTTTACAAAATTTTTTCATGTCCAATTGAGCTTTGGGCCTTGTATCTAATTCTCATTCTTCATAGAAACTCGGGCAGCCTTGATAAAAGTCTGCTCTAGTTGCTTGGAATTGCTCCTTGCCTATGTTTTTTTTATGCATACATCCTCCTGATTTGCCCACAATCTTTGGAATTAATCTATCTCTCAGGGGTGACTTCTTTTGGATCTGGCACTTTGAACATGTGGTTTTGGAATATGGGCGTGACGGACTAGCAGGGAAATAAAATATGTAAATCCCACTTAGCAAGGTTCTGATCATATTTTTTTGGAGGAATCGCCTCTCCCGCCTGCCATAACTTGAGTTTCCCCGCTCTTCTTTTGAACACAGGCAATCCCCCATGCAATTCGGCTCTTTTTTTCCTGAACTTCTTACTCTTATCAACTCCAGTGTTTAAAGCAAATCATTTACTTTCATCTATGTTCCTTCTCTATAACAAAACCGAATCCTAACTCTTAACCTTTCCTCTGGATGTCAGAACACCTCAGTCGTGAAATTGTCCTAAAACGAAAGTTGAACCCTTACCCAGCCTTCATTCATTTTCTGTCAATAGCCATGGGCTTGGACCTCTATACTTTATGAAGAACAAACAAAACAAAGCAACAAAAGAAGGTCAGGGAACAAAGATATCTGGATCCAAAGTCTTGTATAAGACATTATCTGATGATTTGGAACCGGCGTGCGAGCTTATTTGGCCCACCTTTTGAGTTTGTTTGTTTATCAGTAAAACATGCCATACACTCGAGTAAACAAGGAATTTTCAGCTTAGCTCAAGAATGCTTTAAAAAATATTGCATAGTTGTACCAGCCTTCACATGAAACTACATGCAACTGACACGTTCCCTTCATATTTCACCAAAATGAACTAACTGCCGACCAATGTAAGATTTATACAATTGTTTCACTAATGATACCAGGTTTCTTCTTACATTCTCTTCGCCTCTAAACTAATGTTTTTGTTTAATGAGCAAATAATTAATGGAAATGGGCTCTACAATGGCTGTAAAAAAAATAAAGACAGATACTAATCTACACCCTGCCTGAACTTGCATTCGTACACAAAAAATATCTACCAACCCAACAAGCAGGTGATTTCAAGATCTACCTATCATTATAGTAAATCTGCAATTCTCTATTCCTTGTCGTGTGCTGAAATGCCATTAGTCTCCTGCTCAACAATTGGATTCTGCACCTCATTCGAAGGCTTATCATCACTTGCATCCTCAACAGTAGCGGGTTTCCCCTGTTGCGTTCAATTCGAATCAGCAACGTTAACTTTTGTTTCATGAGAAAAAATAGCAACTTTAGTTAAAAACAGCCAACAGATGACTCTCTCACAAAATAAATACAAGGCCAGGCACTATGGTCCACAACAGATGCTGGTAATTAGCTCCACCAGGCACTATTTTAGCCATAGTAAAAAAGGACAGTTGAAACAAGTACACAGTCGGGGGAAAACCCTCTTGGGGGTATCACACCAGAGATCTAAGAGAGATCCTGCGGAGGCTAGGCAACTAACCCTCCTTTTTACTCCACCATTTGACAAAGAAAACAAAGCAGAGTAACAAATAATCAGAATGACAGGGCATTCCCAAACAGACACATTATAATCCTATTTACCTGTACACTGCAATGTGTAGATGATGAAAGCATTCATGAATTTAAGGGAGCAATAAAACAATAAAATTGAACCTTGTTTCGGTCACGCCATCCAAGTCCAAACGGCCGAGCCAGTAAACCAATCTTTCTTGCAGGTATATCTTGTGCAGGCTCTTGACTTCCACGTGTTTGTGAATCTAGATGTGAAGATCTACAAAGCAAATTTATGTTTCTTATAAGCACCAATATCATCCAAGTAGGTAAAATATGCATGTAAAACAGACATTACTTCATGCATGGAATAAGCCACATACAGTGCTGCTCATGAATGCATGCCAAACCCTGGGGATGAACAGGGAGATGATAAGATTCAAATAGAGCTTATTTGTCAGCATTGAAAAAGCACCTCTTTAGCATTAGAACAACCTGCTCATCCCATTATGTTCATTCCACCCCACTCCATTTTAGCATATACCAAACCAAACCCAGTGATAAATCAAAGTAAACATTACCCAATACAATTCAAGGAATGGTGGAGGATTAAACCCTGTAAACAAGAAAACCAGGACAGCACAAAGGTATGAGAAACTTTTGGCACTAGTAAAATTGACTACACACCGTGGAGAAGGTTGTGCTTTAAGTTGACCAGATTGATACTGCAAGGTGGCCTCCAACATTGATTCTGCCATAACCATTCGTTTCTCCATTTCAGCAAGTGACGCAAGGGCCTGTTCATACTTTTCCTGCATATATATAGTTGTTGGAGTGAATAGTGAAAGGAAGAGACATAGAATGTCAAGATGAGAACAGATCAATTAAAGAGTGACATCAAGGGCTCTGGTGCGCTTCTTGGTGGAGAGGGAGCACAACTACTCAATAGGGCAAGGTATTATGGTAGAAAGGATAATCTCAATCATATCAAGAGTGTTCTACATCTATTATAACATATAGAAAGAGTGCTGTTCCTAGTTTTATGCAGAATTCTAACTTAAACCTTCATATAAAAGCACTACCTTCCAGAACTGGGGTAGAAAAGGATTCATTACAAGTTCCTAATAGTTGATATAAAGATAAATTTGATATAATTGCATTATTTATGAGTTCTAGCTCCAATGAACATATGAGTCAAGCAATGACTAGCATAATCGGTATGTTCAGCTTGCAAAAATGCAGGTCAGGAACATCACACACATCATCTTAGAACTGTTAAGACTTTTATTTGAATGCAAATTACATATAAAATATGAAATTAAAGAATAGAGCAAGAAATTATAAACCTGAAGAACTTGAGCAGCAAATCTCTGTGCTGACGCATCTTGCTCAGCATATATGCGAGCATCTTCGGTTACCTTTTGCTCTTGTTCCACCCGCATTAAGACCTACATAAGTTGAAAGTGAGCTAGTATCAAGAAAAGAACAATCCAAGATTAGAGAGAAGAGAAGATGCAATCTTCCCAAAATGAACAGATTGACCATGAAGCAAATAATAACCTGCAGCATGGCATTTTCTTGTTCCTGCTTATCAGCAAGAGCCCTCCGCAGTTCAGAAACTTCTTGGTCTAACTGTTCAACCTGAAGATCAGAAGAAGCTCAGAATGTAATACAACATATAATCAAGGCTAGCCAGAAAGGACTCATCTGGCTTGATAACTGGTTAACTGCATATTGCATAAAATTGCAGCCTAATGTCCAGTCCAACACTAACCACTGCATGATCATAATTTACCCTATTGCTACCATCATTCATGGGGAATAGGCATAAAATGAAGCAGATTCTAACTACAATGTGAAATCGCTTGAGAAGGGAACTAAAAATAATGCAGAATAAATGTGGATTTTGTGTAATTTCAATTCCCTGGGCCTTGCAAGAAGATCAACCATTTCTCATTTGAAGAAGAAAGTCTGGACATACCCTAGCACTCAATTGCCGCCGATTATCCTGCTTGACCATCTCCATCAAAGCTGTCTCCAACTCCTCAGCTCTAACAATTGAAATTAACAGAATTAAATGAAATATTATTGGAAAACAATTTGACTACTTACACAGCGACTCTACATCAAATTCTGCACACGAGGACTTCAGGAAAAAAAAATTCTCAAAAGACTGCCACTGGGAGAATAATTTTGTTATTACTGTTGTTTCCAAAAGAGACTGCCACTTGAAGACAAAAATGTAGCATTTTTCACTCTGCCAGAGACATGGTGCCCATACAAAACTCTGCTTTTTTCTTTATTGGAACGAAAAACTCACCTATTCTAAAGCTATTTATTTGGGAATGTTTAAAAGATCTGGTCATGTGCGAACTGTGAATTCCATCCACACAAAAGCTATATTTTGGAGATCAAAATAGCTAGTTGATAGTCACAAAGCATGTGCTAGCTTTGCACTAGTGGGATAGTTATGAAGCAAGCACTAGCTTTGAGCCTGAGTCCTATGTTCAGACCCTCAGCTCACTCTATGCAAGATTCTCCTGCATTGCTCATAAATTATAACGTTTCAGAAAAGCAGCCAATTTAATATAGCATATGTAACAGCAGTTTTGCACCTACCCTAGCCAACCCTCATGTATCCTCGTACTAACTCAGCGAATAGACTTGCTATTCTCTCTTACTCATGAAATGCAAATTGAAGAGTGAAGGTGAATCAATGTATCCCTTTCGTTACAATTACTAAACAAATATTGCAATGGACGGAATAGTGCAATTATTTCTTAATAGTATAGCACTCAGCAGCCAAAATGGTACTAAGACACTCAACAGAAAGGTGCATTAGCACAATTGAATTGGAAAAGTGCTAACCTAAGTACAATAGATCTTTTCTCCTCTAGCAACTTGCACAGTTCATCCTTCAACCACACTACCTGCATGTAATTCATATATGAGTAATCAAAGAAGCAGCATGACAATAGAACTGCACTTCACAGTCTAAAATTCAAAGACTAGATCACCTAAACTTGTATTAATGTCATTAAAGAATGGAATATAAATTCCAAGTTTCATGATGGTTGCCATGAACAAGATAACAAAGGGGAGTGAAAAATAAACCTAGAATAAAAACCCAACCCAGTCCCATCCGTAAATGAAAACACTTGATAATGAAGCAACTGCACCAGCACGTTCAGCATATAATCCGCATGTCCAGTTTGAACTTTGCTGGTTGGAAGCATGATGTTTCAAAATACAACAAATTGGTTCAAATCAGCTCTGATCAGGAACCTCTAGATCAACAATACACATTTCCCTCCCCGGTAGTTTCTCCAGAGGTTACATTTCAATAGAGAGGAGTCACATGATTGCTCCAAAAGTCTATATGCCAGTGTTTACATAATTATCTTCCAGCACATCATTCCAATCAGAGCAAAGCCCATAATGTTTTCCCCCCCATATGGCTTAAAAAATATGCCCACTCCATTCCAAGAACAATTTTTGCAATCAAGGTCAAGCTGGTGTAACTAAAAGACTTTAGTAGAGAAGGGTATATTTAAAAGAAGGATGATCTATATATTTTACATTTCTACAGTTTCTTCTTCACTACAAACAAAAAAACATGCAGTCTTTGACCCAAGGGGATTCTGTTGATAAACATCATATGGACATTTACTGATAGGCAATCATCATTAAATTAGTAAAAATTATGTATTGAGGAAAAGATCATGCTTGAGAAAAGGGGGTAAATGTTTGCCTACCTGATCTTGAAGATCTGGAACACTATCTATTTCTGTGTCCCCTGTCAAGCTAATAAGAACTTCATCAGCATTGGTGGATCCAGACTCTGAACGAGATAATTCACCACTAGTCTGTTTTTTTGTTTCCATCAGTAATGACTTAGGATCATGCTTGAAATTATATAGCTTAGTTGCCAGACCCTGAGAATCCCTCCAAGCTTGAAGCCCCTTTGTTCTTTCCTCAACTGTAGTTATAACAGCTTGCCGATGCTTATTTCTCAGCTCTTGTAATCTGGTTTCATTTACATTTTGGTAACCCATGCAGGCTGTGAAGACAAGTTGACTGCTATCAAATGTTGAGCCTGCCAGTGACTGTAGTAAAGTAACTGCATCTCCAGCATCCTTAGTGGTAACTAATGCAGGGCCTACAAAAAAACTGAACTAAATTAAGTTCAATAAATTATAACAGCATCACTTCATGATTGAAAAACCAAGTTATTGTCTGCACAGTAAAAAATAGCAACTCAACATCATTTTTCAGTACCATATAACTCCATCAAAGCAAGTGCTGTCCTAAATAGCATGACACGGTTTCCTTCATAAAGAAGGACATCCCAGACTCGGAGAACTGAAGTCAGGAGAAAGCCGTCAGATGTCAATCTTGTAACTAGGGCACAATGCCATGAGAATACGAATGAAGAAATTAGGAATACTGCCAATGTTGAAGTGAAAAACTTTATCATGCAATGTTAGACAAACTTAAGTTCATATCTAAAAGTGTAAAACCTGACCACTTTCCCATGGTAGCATATTCATGAATATGGAAAGGAACCATGGCCCTGTAACCCAAGCAACTTGCACTCCCAGGTAATCAAGATGGTTGACTGCACCAAAAGTAAACTTGGCATAAGAACTCACTGAGGAAGCATCATCAAAGAAAACTTATATGAGTGTATAAATGATGAGGAATGGAACAAACCCAATTTAGGAAACCTTTCGCGCACCAGCTCCTCAAAAACAAGTTGGTCAACCTGACAAATGGAACAGCTTATCAGATACTTATCCATGTCCCCCACTGATCTCAGTGTCATTCACATGTCTTGCAAGAGTAAAAGGCACATATATACAGAAAGGCAGATTTATTGCAAGCACTACCTGTGACTCTATCATTTCCTCCGAGTAATAGCCATCAAAATAGTCATCAATAACACCCATCAGTGTCCTGCGAATAAAACCAAAATTTAGAGCACAGCAATGTCAATACAAAATATAAATCCAAAAACAGTGTTCCCTGTCATGTTCCAATACAAAACTACAGCACTGCTCTTCTAAATACAAGGACTGTCAAATTGGAAAAATATATAATGTCAACCACAGCTCAACCCTTCTAAATACAAAGACTATCAAATTGGAAAGATATATAATGTCAACTAAATTTCAAGACCTACCAAAAGGCATTTTCTTCAGGCATCAGAAGTAGTAACAAGGCAGCAAAAAAATTCATGGCCTGCACACATATTGAACCCAACAACTCAGTAGAATTCAATGGCACATAAAAATACCAGAGTTATTCAAGTTGAATTACTTGTTTCTTTGGGTTAAATTTGTTTGCACTGACAGTATAATGCAGTCAAATCACATTTTTGATGTTGTAAGTTCTGTCTTATGTAATAGTATCTTCTTTATTCGAATATATCTCATAAGTTGAGAGAAAATTGCACTTCAAAGTTATAATAGTTCCTTTAACTTAACTGAAAGTAACAGCGATAGGCTGTTACAATTGCAAGCTTATCTTTGCAATTAGTGTACTGCCTGGACTTTAATATCATATATTTGTGATTTTGAGTTTTACATTGATGATAATTTTCACTACATGTATCATATCTCTGGTTAATGATGACGTTATTGTTCGAAGTGATTTCATGCTGACAATTATAATAAAAAATTCATCTGGAGCATTCAGGAATCGCTTGATTTTGGCCAATCATCTCATTTGTGTCTGCTGAATTTATAATGAGAAATTTTAAGACGTTGGCCAAATATTTGTTAGGACGCAAATTGTTCTTATTCAGCTTTGTTGTAGATTTTTCATCTTCTTCAGGAGTGTCACATAATTCATCACACACCTCCAGATGTAATTTCCTCTCTTTTTTTCAGTGAACTGGCAGGCCAAGCCTTGAATGACAATAGTTGATTTCATTGAGTACCATAAGTTTTCAATTACCTGACAGTACCCAACGGAGGGGTTATGTCGAGCATATGCTGTCAGCAATCGCCTCAGAGCATTTCTACCATCATTGTCCAGTGCAGGATGACCTGGGAAAGTTCTAGGCAAATCCTGCATATGAAACCACTAATAGGTTGGTGACTTGGTTTGAGAATACCGAAGAGACTAAAGTAGGTCCCATTCTAAATTGAAAGACTCTGCATGTCATTACCTTCTCGATCTGACCTTTCCATTTCTCTTGTACACAAACAGTGTCAGTAGTTGAACCTTTAGTAGTACTGTCTGACTGTTGGTCTGCATGATTTCCGGATTTAGTTTCGGAAGCAAGCAGATCCTGGTAATAATTCTCCACTCGGCGTGCCCTTGCACCCACGAACGCTTGCCAGAGCTACAATTGAGAGCATAAATCATTTTTGAAGCTTATGCACCATGAAATGGACTTAATTTGAGGGGGTGGGGAGTCAGAATATACCTCTCCCCTGAGTGCCATTGGGACTCCTCCGCGTACAAGGACCTCCAGCTCTTCTTTCCAAGGAAATGAAGATTCTAGAGGCAGCGCATCAGGAGCAGTACCTGTGGCCGGGGCACTGTCACTGGCAGGGGCATCTTGAATTAGATCTGATCTTTCCATATCATAAAACTCATCTTCAGAATCCTCTTCAGGTGCTCCTTTTGGTGATTTAGCATCGTCAAAAGGAGGTACCATCCTTTCTCTTTTAGTCTCTTGCTGGTCTTTTGAGTGATTGCCTTTCTTCTTGATGCGAAGACTCATCATATCCTCAATGGCATGAAGGGATGGTCTGATCTCGGTCCAAATTTGGATCCTATGAGTCTTTTTACTGGTTGCTGGTTGTTTCTCCTCCTTTTCTGTAACATTTTCCAGTAAAACATCAGAACTAGGTTTCTCACCACGTATATCAACTCCTTCAATGTTCTTCTGTGAGCCATTTCTGGTCTCTTGTTCTTTTGCTTCTGCATGCAATTCCTTGCTATCTTTCTCAGAAGATATCCCATTCATTGGCAATCGAGCTGAATCTGCCTGCTGTTCCAGGAAGGTTTGCCATCTATCCGATCTTTCCTCCTCTTCCTCCTAAAATCACAAGTGCATCAGAAAAGCCCATAAAAAAAAAGCCTATTCTCCTTGGTAAGAGACTGCTTTCTCTCAAGCTCCATTTGGTTGCTTAAAAAATATTAGAAATGCAGAATTGCAGATAAATTAAATTTTGGATAAAAAATTCCAGATCAACAAGGAATAGAACACGACGAGCCTCATTTTTCAGTCCTAGTAAGGTTCGGAAATTCGCTGCTCTCAATTATCAATATTTTCACTAATCTTATAAATGGCATGGATAGGAATGTTCAAAATTAGAAAGTATAACAGAAGCAAGCAAACCTTGTAGATATTAGCATATTCTCTGTATCTTTGTACATGCTGCGGTCTCACCGCAAATCCATACGCATCCCTGTCCACATTAATATCTATTAACAACATAACACCTCCACAATAAAAATTCAAGCAAATTCACAATGACGAATAAATCACAAAAATACATACAAACACTTCAGTCAATCAGATACAAAAAATAATAATTATAACTCTAAAATAACAAATCGAAAAACTCAATCAAGCCAAAGTTAATTTTTTAAAAAAATAAATAAAGTAGAATTTACCTGCAATAAACCTCGAAATCTAGCTGACTCAAACTAAACAACAACAAATTCCAATCAAAACTCCAAATCTACTCTCCATGTCTCTCAAAATTACCTCAATACACACTCGAGTTTACTGAAAAAATACACCACATTTCACACTTGATTCCTAAATTAAGCCAAACATCACGCATTACACTGTGACAGTAATCAAAATTCAAACAAATCAAACTCGATCATAAATCAACTCAGTAATAAATCAAGCTGATCAAAGTCAAAGAGCAGTCAAGAAATAGTAATTGTTAACGCGATCGATCAGGGAAATGTGTCTACTGGTGGAGTTCAATTCAATCACGGTAGCAGAGGGACCGGGATTTGATAGATCATCGCAAGAAAAGGAAAGAAAGTGACGCGTGGTGAGAGGAGATGGGAGTGGATTTAAGATGTACCTCTTGTGTTCGAAGCCGGGGAGAGGGTTAATAGATTTAGTTTGGGCCTTCATTTGCTGGATGAATTTGATTGGTCCCTTTTTTAAGATTATCTGTTGAGAGATTGATGCAGGCAGAGAGATCTCACTCCGCAACTGATTTTCAGAGAGAGAGAGAGAGTGTGTGCGAGTTAGTGTGTGCGCGTTTTTGCTTAGTAGCGTGGGCTTTGTGAGAGTTTAAGAGAAGGGGGAGAGTAGAGTGATGTGGTGTGTATATCGAGATTGGCGTTTACATTATTACGTGGGAGATGTGTGTGGTGTGGGTTGCCGTTTTTCATTTTTCCCCTTCTTTAAGCACGGAGTTCAAAGAGGCGCTTAACGGAGGGAGACAGAGGGGTAATTTGATGTCTGTATTTTGCTAAATATAAGGGACCCACGATGTGGAGCTGATCGATCAGTCAGGAGCGGCTGTGGACGATGATGACGAGATGCCAGATGGATGCTGGTATGTACCGTGAGCCGGTACTGCTACCTGAGGTTTTTTTTTTAGTTTAACGTGTTTTGTTTTGTGTGGTGTTGTGTTGATTATGAATCTAATTTTGGGAAATAATAAATATTTTTCCTATTGATGCTAATGTTCCATCAGTGCCAAATTGCAGGGTTGGAATAAAAAAATTTATTGATTAAAAAAAACATTACTCGGAAATATTTTAATCTAGTAGTAAAAGAATTTATAATTAAACAAAGATAAATAAATGGGAACTTATAAAAAATAAAATATTAAAACAAAAAAAATTGCAATGAAGCTCGGATTTAAGCCAGTCAAGTGGGAAAAAAAAAACAACCGAGATAAGCATACTAAATATACAAGAACGAGACTAAGACAAGTCAATGAAAAACAAATAAAAAAAAAAGTTTAGTTTTAAGTAAATTCTGGAAAGATAAAATTAAAAAAATAAAAATAAAAATAAAAACAACCAGCAAACTAGGCAAGCCAACAAGACCAGGTGACTGAAGTTATGTTAATAAGATAATTCAATAAAACACAAATTATTAGAAATTATAAAGCTCACTCACAAGACAGCTATGTGTTGAAAGATAAAATGTAATGGATATTATTTTTTTTACAAAAAAAATTATCCAAATAGATACTAAGTCAAGCTAAGTTAACTCGTCAAACTCATAGTCTAAATGATGGGATCATGATAAATGAATAAAAAAAAATCACGAAGCATGGTATCAAAAACTCCAACCTCGATGGATGAGACTAAAAAATAATATCAATTAATGACCAATCTAATATTGATTAATGAAATTAAATATATATATAAATTTTAAAAAAATATATCAAAATAAATTCAACAAAGAATAATTGAGATAGCTTGGGTCTTTTAAAAAAATTCGTATAAAAATATACAAAAAGCAAATAAATAAAAATAACAGAGCTCGATATCTAATTAAACAAATACATAACGACAAGAACTAAAAAAACACGAGTTTGAAAAAATGAAAGAAAAAAAAACGAGTGAGCCTTATAAACCCTTGTTAACCTCTAAAACTTGCAATTCATGAAATCTCAAACCCGGGTTCAATTAAGAGGTTTAATTCGTAATAAATTTAATATTGAGATATGAAATTAAAAAATATCAATTTTAAAAAGTTACACAGGTGTATTTTTTTTTTTAAAAAAACATGACTTGAATATATTTTAATTATATAGTAAAAGAATTGATAATTAAGCAAAAAATAATAAAATGGGAACTAATAAAAAATACAACTATTAAAAAAAAACAATGAATTTATGATTTAAGCCGGACAAATGGAAAAAAAAAAACTAAGGAAGCACCTTAAATATGCAAGCACGAGATCGGGACAAGTCAATGAAAAACAAATGAAGAAAAATATAATTTAAAATAAACTCAACATTAATTGATAAAATTAAAAAAATATAATAACTAAAAAAAAACAATTAGTAAACTAGGCAAGCCAATAAAACCACGTGACCCGATTTATGTAAACGAGACAACCCATTGAAATGCAAACCGTAAAAAATTATGAGGCTCACTTGCGAAACAATTCAACATCGGAGGACAAAATGTAATAGATATATATATATTTTTTAAATGTCAAAATAGATATTAAATCAAACCATGTTAATCTGTCAAACTCGTAGTCCAAGTGATGGGACCTTGATATATAAATAAAATGTTTTTTAAAGAAAATTACGAAGCTCGGTATCAAAAACTCCAACCTCGATGGACGAGGTTGAAAAATAATATTAGCTCATAACTAATCAAATATTAAATTATAAAATTGGTAAAAAAAAATTAAAAAAACATCAAAGTAAAATCAATAAGGAACGACAAAAATAAAAAGAGTCAGTATAACTTGGGTCTTTTTAAATATTAGTATAAAAATACATTGAAAACAAAACAAATAAAAATAATAGAGCCCGATATCTAATTAAGCAAATATATAATGATAAAACTGAAAAAACACAAGTTTAAAAAAATAAAAAAACTAGACAAACCTCCTAAATTATTGATAATCTCTAAAACTCACAACTTGTGAAATTATGGACGAAGCTCATTTAAAAGGTTCAGTTTTCAATAAATTTAATGATGAGAGATAAAATAAAAAAAATATTAATTTTAAAAATTTATCAAGGTTTTTTAAAAATACCAATCAAAATAATAAATATCAAACTTGTTAAGGAAAAAAAAAAGCTCAAGGGGTAAAATTATTTAAAAAATCAATAAAAATTACAAAAAATAAAACAATATCAATAAAAAAAAATAGAGAACATGCTTCGAGATTAAAAAAATAAAAAAGATGAAATTAAAAAAAATTAATTTTAATAAATTATTTAAAATAAAACAAACAATATTTTAAATTAGTCAAACTAGATACGAAGGAATAACAAGTTAAAAGACGAGGTTGAGATTTTGAAACGACAATCGTTGAAATTGAGGAACGAAGAGAGAAGAATGAAAAAAAGAAGTTCGTTGGCATCAAACTAGAGATTTGTTGGCTGAGAGGATTCAAACACCACATTTAAAGGTAATTTTTTATCAACGAACAAACATGCACGTGCCACTCATTTGTTGGCGCATACAAGTTTTTTCAAATTCAATATTTATTCAAACACAAAAATATTCCCAGGTTAGCTTGATATTAACAAAAGAAACACGATGAAAAAAACCTAAGAGGATAGTTTGTGTATTTTTTTCTTTAAAGGTAATTAAGTATTTTTATCATGTTAAAACATAAAAAAATACTGTAAAGCACCGAATGTAGGTTTATTTTTTATTTATTTTAAAGGTAATAAAATAATTCACTATAAAAAGTAAGAAGACTAATATGTCCCTGTATAATTTAAAAATAACAACTAAATCACGATGAAAATATAATATTGTCCCATTCATATTTCAAAGGTTTTATAATTAAAATGAAAATCCATAATGAATAATAGTATGCAAATAAAAACACAATAATTTCATTAGAAAAATTTAGTTTTTTTTTTCATTTTAAATCAGTTGAGGTAATGATGGTCTTATTCGGTGAAAAATATTATGCTTATATTCCTTTACAGTATTATTTTTCAAGAAACGTGAGAAAACTGTAAGAAAATAATTAATGTTAATACATGAAAAGGTTTGTTTAAAAATATTTTACTCGTTTTAAAACAACATGAAAATGTTTTTTTTAATGGTTACTGTAACATCTTTTCAAGAAAAAAATGTTTTTTTCTTAAAAATGTTTATTTTTCCGAGTGAAAAAGTTTTTCAACAGCTTAAAAAAAAATACACTAGGTAGTTTAGGGGTGTTTGGGATTCAGTTTGAAGCTATTTTTTTTTGTAGGTAATTGATTTTCTTTGTAAATTATTTTATTTCATATTTTTAAATTGTTTCGATGTGATAATGCTATAAATAAATTTTGATAGTTTTTAAATAAAAAATATTTTAAAAAAATAATTATTATTATATTCCTAAATATCATCTTACTTTGATCGAGAGGTGTGGATCGTGTAGTAGATAATCTCTTCATACGGTAACGACTGTGTCGGCAGCCAAGCCTTTTACCGTTTCGAGATAAACTAAGCATGACGCCTGGTGTTCATGTCTTGTCCAGTTCACGAATGATAAGATAAACTAAGCATGATGCAAAGTGTTCATGTCTTGTCCAGTTTACGAAACTAAGCATGATGCATGGTGTTCATGTCTTGTCCAGTTTACGAATCATAAGATATGACTTGGAAATTCTAAAGAGGTTTTTTTTTTTAATAGCATGATAGTAGTTTTTTTTTTAATTAGCAAATTAAAATCATAAAAAAATTTAAAAATCAATTTTTTACCCAACAGCATTTAAGCCAGCCACGTTACTAAACAATACCTAAATATCTATACCGATTGTAGCAATCAGCAGCTGGAGCAGACATGGATCAGTGTGTTTTCCTCAAACAAGTAGCCCAAAACGCCTTTCACTGGTATCATATAATCACCAGCTAGTACGGGAAAAGTTGCATTTTTTTTTTGCTATGACCAATTTAACAACCATCTTCGTTGTTTAATTTGGCCCGTTTGGTATTTTAGTGTTTTTAAAAATTTTATTTAAGGTTTCAATTATTATAGTTTTTTTTTTAGAGTACCTCACATGAAATTTTTTTTTTCACTTTGAAATTGTCAAGAAAAATATATATAATCTTGGTAAGATTTTTAATTTTATAATGATTTTCTTAAACCATTAACGAGTTTATCAAATTGTCTATGATGTTTTCCAAGTGTAAAATTGATTGAAAATTTAGTTTTTGGATCGGAAAAAGCATCGGCTATCATAATGGCCAGAAGCTAGGCAATGTAGAATGTAGATGACTTGTTATCTAACTTTTTTTTAAAAAAATTAGGATGAATGTCCGCTTCATATGCAAAATAAAAGCTAAGTCGCGCGGGGCACCAATACCAACAATAACTAACCTTTTCTCCTTTTCTAATTATTTTTTTTCTATATTTTTAAATTATGCATTTTTATATATTTATATTAATACACTTTTTCTCTTTTATTTTGTCTATAAAGTCTCTTTAAAATGATGATTATTTTTTTGTAATGTATTTATTTTTTAAAGAGCTTTTTTCTATTCTTATATATATATATATATTTATATATGTATATGAAGTTTACTTTTTTGAATAAAAAATATTTATTTTTAGATAATATTTATAATAAATATAGTCTTATGTAGTATTTTTTTATCAAATTAATTTAATGTGTGTGTTTATTTCTTCATCGCTTGATTGAATAAAAAAATTATTTTAATAAATAAATTTAGCAAATATAATAAAGTAAATATCTTGTATTGCGAATTTAAATGTTTTGATCTATACGTATCTCTTGATTTTTTTAATTTTAATTTTAGTTAGTGTTTATAACTTATTTTTATTTATTAACACACACCGTTCTTAATTTATTTAATTATATGTATACATATATATTTTTTATTTTTACTTATAATTTTTCTAACTATAGAAATATGTTGAAAAAGTTCATACATGTAATTTTATTTGTTTGTTGAAAAAAAATCCTTGACCCACGATGTCGACAATGAGTTTCTTTCTTTGTCTATGAAGGTATGTGTGTTTGAGAGTTCCGAAACTTGTGTTTGTAGACGCGTGTTAAAAGTTAATTTTATTTGAAAAAAATATTAAATTAATATGTTGCAGTATAATTTTATTAATTTTAATATAGTAATATCAAAAATATT